>CM057382.1:109060000-110322500 GCA_030015415.1 Cynopterus sphinx | reverse complement strand
ATAAGAAACAGAGAAGCAAGAAATAGGCTGGATATTAAATAAAAATAAAAATTATATATGTCCATTGTATTTTTTAAAAAACTGATAAATTGTCTAAAGTTGGTGGCCAATAAAAGTTATTTTTTGGTTACTCACAACTTGAATCTAAAAAAGAGAAAAGTTAAATTTTATTAATCAAATAATTAAATCAATACTTTTTATCTAACAGTTTTCTATTTCTTTAAGTGGGCATGCCTCATAAGATAAATTTTACTAAATTTTCAAATGAGTCAGATGTTAACTTTGATTCTTGGCCACAAGAATAGCCTTACCTATGTACTTGCTCTATACACCGTGGCTTATATGACAGTTATATAACCCAAGTAAAAAGAGAGCAGTTAAAAGTAATATTGGTGAACTTCCATAATTTATGTTGATTTGTAGATGTATCTGCATTATGGATTGAATGTTTGTGTTTCCCCATAAATTTATATGTTGAAATCTTAGCCCTCAATGTGATTATATTTGGAGCTGGGGCCTTTTGGAGGTGATTGAGTTTAGATTTTATCATGAAGGAGGGACCCTTAATGATGGGATTAGTGCCTTTTTAAGAAGAGAGAGAAAAATTGCATTCTGTTTCCACTGAGGAAAGCACATTCTCTCCATGTACTGAGGAAAGCACATTCTCTCCATGCACTGAGGAAAGGCCATGTGAAGACACAGTAAGAAGGTGGCCTTCTGCAAGCCAGGAGGAGAGGCCTCGCCAGACAGCGAATCTGTTGGTCCCTTGATCTTGGGCTCCCAACCTTTAGAATTGTGAAAAATAAACGTCTGGTGTTTAAGCCACCCAGTCTATGGTATTTTGCTATGGCAGCCTGAGCAAACTAAGACAGTCTGTTAGGAATGTATCATTCAGTTATAACTAACAGAAAACTCTATGAGAGTGGTGTACTATAAATGCCTGACACTAAGCTCATGATTTCAAAGACATCTATCTCAAATAAACATATTGCTAGCTGAATGACACAGCTAATGGAAAAACAACCAGACAAGGAACTTGGCCACCCACACCCATAAGTTGCCCTTTCAGAAAACCTTGAGCCATCTAGATAACTGAGTGCTTAAATGACCCTGCTTCCACTCTCTGATGCCCTAATTTCCCCTTTTATGCTTCAAATTAGCCAATAATGAGTGACCTCAGAAAACCCCAGACACCCTTCCTCAACTCTCATAAAGGCAGAGTGCCATATTCTCACTTCTAACCTCCCCCAACCTCCCATCTACACCCCTAGGCCATTGTATGGCCCTTGGATATATGTGTACCCTCCAGAAGTTATGAGTAATAAATTTTGTTCCTCAAAGTTTCTTGTGGTTTTTTGCTAAAGTTCATCCTATGATTATAATAAGAACCATAAGGGCTAGCCTAGCCACAACCTTGTCTCTAATGGGGGCAATGTCTGTGAGGGCTCACTAGGAGTAAAATGGCATGGGCCAGAGCTTCAGGCATTTCTAACTAAGAGCATTTCCATCAATAGGCAGGGGCTGGCATAACAAGTGGCTTAAATATTAGGGTGTATTTGTCTCACAAAAAAAATACAGAGAGGGGTACCCAGTCCAAGCAGGTGTGGTGGCTCAGCAGTATGCCATCAGTGAGCCACTACACCATCTTTCACATAAGCCTTTGTTTCATAGTCACAAGATGGTTGCAGCACCTCCAAGCCTTCTCTTTAAGTTCCAGTTGTGAGCAAAAGAGTGAAAGCTGGTTGACGTCTGTCCTGTCTTCCTAATGAGGCTTTGCTGTTTCATTTACGAAAGGTTGCCCTCACCAGGGATTTCTACCTCTCATTGGCTAGTACTATGTCACATGACCACTTTGATCTCTAAAGAAAGCTGCATCTGTCAATAGATTCAGGGATCCTTTAGTAGGGAAAAACTGCTAAAGGATCCCTGAATCCTTTATGCTCCTTGGACAGCCTGCATCCATCCATGCCCTTCTTCACACAAATACACTTTATATGGAATGTACTTATTCTCTCTCCAAGAGAAACACCCTGAAATTCTCTTGCTGCTGCAGTCTTCCGGGATGTCCAGGTGATATATAGATCTCCCTGTCAGATCTATGTGTGATTACATTGTCCAGGAGGTTCATCGCCCCACATATACAGACCACCCAATGCTGGACTTGCCTTGGGGATAAATACATGAGGCATCAGAAAGGGCCTCTCCCCAGTTGTGTCCCTGATGTCATCTACAATCTCTGCAATGTTTGCTGTTTTGGTAATAAAATCAGAATGAAAGCAACCTTGAAGAGAGTTCAAATAGGAATTCTTGCAAACTTAGACCAGACTTTGTGGTCTGGCTTAACTCATTGAGCTAGTTTTGCTGTGTCTGAATCAAAACAACTGGTGGATTCAGTGAAGAAAATAATCAGTTAAACTTATTTGACTGAACCATGGGTTAATTCAGCCATCCTGGTCAACCTTGTAAACTTATGTGGATACAACTTCAGAGATTTTATTTTTATGATACTCAAATTCTAAAAGGAGCCACAACAAACAAGCAAACATATAATGTCTTTAGAACATACGTACAACTTTCACCTGTACTTCATCTAACATGAGACCTTTTAGAGAATTATTACTGGCTTTTCCATTCTTTCTGCAAAGCCCCCACTCCTTCACTCAGATTCAAAAGAAAATACCAGAATTCCTAAGAAGTGGGCTGCATTCCACACTTGCATTTATTTCATTGTAAAAACAACAGTGCTGTCTGATTTATGTTCCCTCTGTGACATGTAAAAGGAAGCCTTACTTGTAGAGCACACGTTCATCACTAACATGTCCTCTCTATGCACTGCACAACTTCTACCTCATTTCTGATCGATAGGGAAGGATACAATAATGCAGAGGAAGAGATGAACTCAGCTAGAATGGCTTCTGCACCCGAAGCTGATGAAGTGAAGCATGTTTCATTTGAAAGTGTCTCTCAGTCCCGTTTTGAACCCATATTCCAATCTTGGGCGACTCAGCAGATATAGGATATGGTTGCCTCTGTGCCATTCAATAAATGCATGCAAATTATTGAGTGTAGGTTTGTCCCTACACGTGTATATATCTCTGGGCTCTGTAAGGAGAGGTAGCTTAAGATTTAGGTGCTGCTTAAGCCAAAGTTGCATTCACTTTAGCCACTAGGGGGCAGAAAGGCACAGAGAGTGTGACTCAGGTAGAGACTTGTCTGGTTGAAAGGGAGTGAAGCTTTCTGGAGGCCTAGGGCAGGCAAGGAGGGAGTGAGTCCTCAAAAAACAAACAACCCCAGAATAACTTCTACAAATACCCCTGTGGAAAAAAATTAAACAGATATTCAAAGATTGCTACATTTCTTTGGAATTCATGGTGGCTAACTAGAGAAAAAATAGGTGATTCTATTTAGGTAATTATCCCCCATACCAGTAACGGAAGAAGGAATCAGCTACGCAAAACTGAGATCAAGGTACCAAAATCAGAAAGGAAGTTTAAAGTATAGTTTTACTTATTTAGGGCAATGACACTTGAGAGCATTTAGAAGCAGTTTGACCTAGTGTATGCCAGTTCTTTCGTTACCGTTGTGGTGATCAGAGTTCTGGCAACAGGCACATCTTCGACCTTATCACCGATGAAGAAATGAATTTCCAATCAGCGACAATGAGAGGATTTATTAAAAGCACGTTTTGAGGTAGAAAATGGGTCATGCCTAAACTAGCTAACCACGTGGAAATGAGGATATGTACGTAGGGGTGGGGAGTGAGCGGGTGGGTACAAGTTACAGCCACAGAAGAGAGAAATCTGTAACCCAGGGGAGGGGGAGGTCTGCCTTACAGTAGGGCCTTGATGGCATTCCTAGGTGATTGGCACTTGAGGTCATTTTGATTGACACTTGGTTCCTATATAACTCTGTGCCTAGTGTGTATGTGCCTACCCAGAATTCAGTCTGTTATAATTAGATTCAGGAACTTCTAGGCATAAACGTGGTATTATAATGATGGAATAACGAAGCTGAAGTTGTGAGCAGGTTAGGGTAATGCCTTTTGCACATGTGTCTGTGGCCAGATTAAACCAATTATAGGTTGTGGTCCTCTTGTTCTTTGCCTCCTGGGATGCAGGAGGGATTCTCTAACTACCAATGGGGTGTTCTTTGGGCAGTCTCTGGCTAGGCCTCTATTCCTTTGTTCCCCTGTTGCTCATGTCTGACTAAGCTACCTAACATTTTCCCCCTCTAATATTAGGTACCCCAAGTCATTGGGGGTTTTGGGTAATGACTGCTTTAGCTACTTCAGCCTGAGAAGGGATGAAGGCAGAGGATTGGGTCCCATACATTTGCTCTCTGTTGACAGGAAGAAATTGCTGCCCATCTAGGGGACTGCAGTGTGGTATAGGATCTGTTGACTGGAGTGCGCGATAGTTTCTTTGAAGGACCAACTGCAGATGAGTTGCCTGGACCTTGGAAGAAACAAATTAAATAGGTGGTTTGGAAGTGGTGGTTCTAGGAAAAGGAGAATAAAAAGTAAGACTAGGAAAACAATATGTGGTAGGAGAATGGATTGTAACCACAACTGCTAATTTCCGGTAAGGATGCCTATGCCAGAGTGTTTTATCTGGTCTGTGGATTTAAGGATATTTTGGATAGATGTTGAAACTTGTCTTGATTGGTTGACATAGAAACAGCATTTGTCTTTGAGGTAAACCCAAGTTCTTTCTTGTCTTGCTGTCAGAAGTTCCAAAGCTCTTCGATTCTGAAGTACCACACCTGCTAAGGAATCTAGTCGTTCCTGGACTTGGGTTAGGACAAAGGCTGCCTCCTTCATGGCCTTGGCAGTTTCCTCCAACAGTTCCCTTAGAAGGCCGAGTGCAGTGCCTCCTGTAGTTGCTCCACAACACCTGAGAGAGAAATGGCAATACCTAATGGGATGAATAAGTGAAAGATGTGTTTTTGTAAACAGAAAGGGGAATGGTCAGGATGTGGAATCGAAAAGTCTGTTCCATGTGACAAGTATCTCTAAGGTAACACATCCTAATGAACAAAGACCTGCCCATGCTGGTGGTAATACATAATATGCTCTTTTCCCACAGATCCAATAGATTCCCTTTGAGGGGTCTGTTTTGGCTGAAATGGAAGTCTGGATGAGAGTTCAAGGAGTATTGTCCCTGTGAGTTCTTTTCCTTTTAGGACAGTTCCCTGAGCAGCAAAGTTTGTTGCAGGCAAAGGGGAAAGGGGAGAGTGATGGTGGTCATGGCTGGAAAAGTTACTGTATAATACAGTTGCCCATTTGGGATTCCAAAGGAGATAAGATTGATTTTCTCATCTAATATAGAGACAATCAGAGTTAGCAATCTCAAGTGGCTTGCTGGAAAAAGTGTGAACCGTGAAACTGCTTATAGGAAAGTCAGTCTTAGAAGATAAGTTTAAAAAGAGGAACAGGCAGATCTGCCTTTGAGAAAAAGATATAACAGGTGACTCCCTGACCTGGCTGTTTGGGAAGGAATTTCCTGGTGACAGATCACCAAATCTTTGGGCATGGACTAGGAATGTCAGTGCCCATTGTGAAGGGGAAAGCTCACCAAGAAAAGGGCCTAAAGAAGAATTACTGAGACTACGAAGAGGAAAAGAGACTTCATCTCTGTTACTGAGGAAAGAAAATATAGCTCCAGAGGGAGAGTAAACTGGATTAGTGAGAAAAAACTTAAGGTTATCATTGTAGCAAGTAAACTATCTTTGAAGATTTAGGTTAGCTTTAACTCTTCCAGCCAGGTTGAAGAGAAAGAGGCAGATAACTCTGAGTAGACAGAGCCAGCAGAGCTGAGAAAACTTAAAGAGATAGTTCAGTTGGCTAATTGAAAAGGAGTAGGTAGAATAGGAAAAGCCATAGTAAGAATTAAAAAAGATGAGGAGAAAGTCAAAAGAAATATAAAACTCATCTTGGTTTTTCCTTCTTGAAGAGGAACCTCACAGTTCTATTGGTTTGTAGGTGTAAGGAGAGTCCTCTGCAGGAATCTCTGGAGTCTTAAGATAAGGTTTGACTTATGAGTGATGGATCCAACTGGAAATTCCAGGGACCTTTATTGCAGTTTTGGAAAATAAAAGGACAGGATAAGGTTCTTTCCAAATTGGCTGTAACTAAGAGTCTGGAGATTTGTCCTTGTATACCTTGATTACCACTTGGATGCCAGGAGCATATTGTGGACGGTTCTTTGTCTTCTGGAGTTTGATTGCAATTCTATAGTCCTTAAGGGCCTGTTGAAACTAACTAAGTGACTTGACATAAGAACCTAAGGCTATAGAGTCATTCTCTAAAATAGGTCTGAGTGAAGGAATGTCCTCCTGTATAAGGCTTCAAAAAGGCTGGGGCCCAGTGCCACTTTGGGAGCCACCCTGGTACATAAAAGGAAAATGGGCAAAGCCCCTAACCAGCTCATAGAGACCTTTGGGGATTTTCCAGTTGAAGGCCTTAAAGAATTGATTAGCTCTTTTGACCTTACCAGAGGATTGGGGTCTCCAAGAACAGTGAAGATAGTATTTAATTCCTAGAGCCTTCAAGGTTGTTTGAATTTGTAGAGGATATAAAACCTGGCCCATTGCCACTTTGGAGTGACAAGGGAAGGCCAAATCTGGGCTCTCACATAAGAGTTTCTTGGTTACTTCAGGAGCCCTTTTCGGTGGAAGTAGGAAAGGCTTCAATCCAGCCTGTAAAGGTGTCAATGAAGAATAAGAGATATTTAAGATTCCTGTTTAGGGGGCATCTGGGTGAAATCTATTTGCCAGTCTTCACATGGATATTTTCCTGATAGGGCTTTTTGGACTAAAGAAAACTCTTGGGCCACTTGAGGGGTCTTTGTGTAACAAGTAAACAAGCCATCATAACGTGTTCAACAGTTTTAGAGAGTCCTTTTCCTTCAAATACCTTAGTTATTAAGGGGGAAAGGATTTCCCTTTCTAAGTGAGTAGTATCATGTAGGAATTTTGTTACTTCTCACTGGAGACTTTGGGCAAAGAAGAGGATTTCTTCCTTCTGGGGCCATCCTGAGGGAATGGGTTGAAATCTTCTCTGGACAGCCCAAGTTTCCTCCTCTTTAGAGTATTTAGGAATGGCAAAGGACAGGAAGTAGGTATAAGGGCTCCCTGTAAGGGAGGGGCTAGTAAGACTGCCTTCTTTGCAGCTGCATCTGCATCTCAGTTCCCTTTGGCAACTTCAGTGTTCTTTTTCGATGCCCTTCACAGTGGACTACTGTCACCTGTTGAGGGAAGTGGAGAGCCTCTAAGAGGTTACTGATTTGAGAAGTGTACTCAGTGAGACTATCAAGAGGTAAGATAACCTATTCTCTCCAAATTACAGCATGAGCATGCAGGACTAAGAAAGCGTATTTGGAGTCTGTGTAAATGGTTGCTCTTTTTCCTTTCACTAGTTCTAAAGCTTTGGTAAGGGTGATTAATACTGCCAGCTGAGCAGCATTGGCCGGTAGTGGTTGTGCCTCCTAAATGTCAGAGTGAGACAACAGAATATCCTGCCTACCTGTTACCATATGCCATGAAGCTACTCCCATCTGTGAACCAGATGTCATCAGAGTTCTCTAAAGGTTTATGTTAAGTTGGCCTTGGGGCTGCAGGAAAGGGAGAGAGCATTTGACAGGAAAAGGAGTATCCTCATCAGGTGATGGCAATAAGATTGCTTGATTTAAAGTAAGTATAATTATATCAGAGTTTTCTAAAAGTAAAGCTTGGTCTACCACCATGCTACCTTGAACAAGCAGAATACTGGCTGATCTCGGAAGTTACGCAGGGTTGGGCCTGGTTAGTACTTGGATGGGAGACCACCTAGGAAGACCAGGTGCTGCTGTAGAAAAAATAATATAAAATAACATGAAATAAAATAAAATAAAATAAAATAAATACCAGTAAAGCCTGATATCTCAGAAGTCTACTATCAGACAGCTGAAGGTAACTCTTGTGTCCTGCAGCGAACTTGTGACTTGATGGTTTATATGAACTTGGGTAGGAGCTCCTAGAGTGAACTTAATTAAGAAAGAGCTCTTGCTCTTGCCTAGAATTCCTAGGCAAGCAGGCCATCCTCAAAGGGTGGGAGCTAATCCCTTTGACAAGTAGCCTAACTTTTGGATAGAAACCCTCAGGGCAATGCCATTCCTTCTATGGCTATAAATTTGGAAAGGCTTAGATGGAATGGGGGAGCCCTAAAGCAGGGGTCCTGGTAAGTCTTTACGTTTCTGAGTGGCCTCCCTCTGAGACTGTCCATAATTACATAATTCCTTGGACACTTTCTGAGGGCAGATTCTGCATACCAGGGGGAAAATAACGCAGAAGGGGTAGTGCCTAAAGACAAAATGGCAATGGCCATGTGCCTGGAGACAAAGGAAATCAATAAAAACAGCAGGAGGAAAAAACAAAGCTGAGTCTGGGCCTAGAAGTGCGTCAGTGCGCCCACGGAAGGGTGCGCACCTGCGCCCCGCAGCACGTGAAGCCGAGCATCGAGCATCGCTGTGATTCTTTCCAGTGGAGCTTTGTCCATTGACCGACTCAGTGAGAGAAGTGCCTGTGCTGGAGAGAGTCAGAGCTGTGCCTGGTTCACTGAACTGAGGACAGAAACCTGGATGTTTATGCCATCCCCATAGAAGAGACTGAGTGTAACTGAGAGAAAGACACGCAGAGGACTGGCCGCCAGTTTATGAATAAAAAACACAACCGTGCACTGGTGGATGTTTCTTCGTTCACCCCGCACAAGGAAAGAGGAATACGCGGGGCACTTTTAGGCCTGCTCCCTCCTACCCCCGCCCCCCTCTCCGCAGAAGTGGTGAATGAAGTTCAGATCCTGGGTCCTAGCCACCACGACCAGCAAACTGCAGAGGGTCCCTGCTGTTTTCTCACCGCCCACGCCGGGAAGGGAAAGGCCTGCACCCCCCAACCACAGGAGAAAATGGGAGGCGACGTGAGAGGAGAGATCCTAGAGCTTCCAGGACAGAGAGCTGGAGCCTGCGGTACTTACCGGGAAATCCCAGTCGGGGCACCCCAAACCGCGGTAATCAGTTCCCGTAATGTGGGAGCCGTTTGTTTGATGGCCGCCCTCTGGGTAAACAGGGATTGTTTGCTCAGCAGGTGTTTGCAGTTACCTTGCTACCTTGGTAGTGACTGAGAAGCACCTGTCGCTCCAGAGAACAAGCTGATTATGAAGGAGGAGGATGGGAGCCTTGAGAGAGCAAAGGCTCCCTGTGCAGGTGCAAGCAGTTGGTCTCCCACACGACCGTAATGCATCAGTGGGGGGTGCTGAATAAACTCGAGGCTGCAGAATTGACTGTGAGCCCTCCTGAATCTTTCTCTTGTCTCTGTTTTTTTCTTTCATCCTCACTCCCCCTCTCAGGGACTGTTCGACTTTCGCTGGCGGGTTCCGGCACCGTAACACACGTCTCAGCCCTTACCACTGATGAAGAAATGAATTTCCAATCAGCAACACGAGAGGTATGATTTATTAAAGGCATGTTTTGAGGTAGAAAATGGGTCATGCCTAAACTGGCTAAAGCCACCACATGGAAAAGAGGTTCCGCACCCCATGGGGAGTGGGTTCTAGTGGAGAGATAGAGAGCTGTAACCCAGGGGAGGGGGAGGTTTGCCTTATAGTAGGGCCTGGATGGGTGGTTACAAAGGCATTCCTAGGTGATTGGCACTTGTAGTCATTCTGGTTGACACGTAGCTGCTATATAACTCTTTGCCTAATGTGTATGTGCTTACCCAGAATTCATGAACTTATAGGAATAAATATGGTATTATAATGATGGTGTAACAAGGCTCAGGTGTGGGCAGGTTAGGGTAATACCTCTGCACATGCGTCTATGGTGGGATTAGACCAGCTATAGATTCTGGTTCCACTGTCCTTTGTCTCCTGGGATGCAGAAGGGATTCTCTAACTGCCAATGCGGTGTTCTTTGGGTGGTCTCTAGGCTGGGACTCTATTCCTTTGTTCCCTTGTCCATCATGTCTGACCAGCTACTTAACACTAGTATTTACCGAGCTTTGTGATGCTGGGCAGTTTGTTTAATTCTCTAAGTTTTAGTTTGCTTATTTGAGAAATGGCAATAATAATAATGATCTCATACAGGGGTTGTGAACTTAAATGGAATAATGCATATGGAGAAATTAACTCAGCTATTTAGCCCTCATAGGTATAAGCTCTGACTATGAGCGAAGTGGTCCTACAGATTATTGTTGGAAATAATCTTTGCCATTCCAAAGTCTTTTAAATTCCAAGCTCAGGATCCTAAGGGAGATATAGGGCCCAAGAATAAATGGGTCCATCAAGAGAAGGAGGGAGAGGTGAAAATGCAAACACTGTGGCTAATATTCTCATTTTCCCAGGGGCTCCAGCAGGCTGCCAGACAGAAGGTGTGGCTACCAGTGGTTGGCTTTATCCTCCAGGCTCCTTGCAAATAATGAATGAGTTAATTTTCAAATATTCTCTCATTCCTAAGTTGCATTTTTATTTTGTTTATTGCTTGCTTTCTTTCGCAGTATAGAAACTTTTGAGTTTGATGTAGTGGTGAAAGAAGTTAGATAGGAAGAGACAAATACTGTATGATATTCCTTATATGTAAATCCACCCCCCCACCCCCCCAAAAGAAACCAACCACAAACAAAACAAAAACAAAATCCTAGAATGAAAAACAAAAACAAAAACAACAAAAAACAGAGTGGAATGGTGGTTTCCAAAGGTTGGAGAATGGGAGAGAGATTGTTTAAGGATCCATACTTGTAACTAGTAGATAAATAATTTCTAGAGACCTAACACCCAGTACAGTGAAGATAGCACCCAACATTATATTGTAAACACTGTTTGCTAGCAGACTATACTGTTACACAAAATATACAATATTTGAAATGTAGGTGGTAAGGTAATTTAACTTTTTTTGTGAGGAATAAATAGAACATAATTTTAATTAGTTTCTATATTAAAAATTAGAACTGTTTAGTAAAATATAATAATATAGATTTTTTTATCTATATCTATATAGATAATTCAGATTTTTGTCAGGACCAAGCAAAATATATCTACATGTATATACATTTTTTATATATGTATTTGTAAACATCTATATAACAATATGTCTCTCTTTATCCTTCCCTCCCTCCTTTCTTCCTCCTTCCTCCCCCTTCTTCTCTCTCTCTCTCTCTCTCTAGCTCTAGCTAGCTCCATCTTCAACTCTATCTCCATCTCTCTCTCTCTCTCTCTCTCTCTCTCTCTCTCTCTCTCTCGTAAATTCAACCATTGAGCTTCTAGTTTGCATTCTCTGATTTAGAGGAATAAATTTGGTATCACAGTCCACTTCCATGAAAACACTTTAATTTACCTTTGACTTATTAACTGTCTATATGAACTTGAAGGGCTTCAATGAGTAAGGCAGGGAAGATTGTGGCAAAGCAAGGGAAGAACACACAAACGGACATATTCATTAAGAAACACATGAGAAGTGTCTCTAGTGTGAAAATGCCATAAGGAGAAATAAAATCTCATCTATTTCAATGTCATAATGTCAATGGGACCATCACACACACAAATCTCAATACTATGGCCTTACCTTGCTGAAATAGAAAGGGCTTAGAAAGAAGATTAGCTTCTGTGGGGGAGGAAAATGATATACATTCAATAAACTGGATAGATTATACATCAAAGAAATGTAGCCCAAATAATTGGAGCTTCCCATAGGCCACCTTATAAGCGAATAACGATTAAATAATTGTTTTCACTCTAGTCCAGAGCATCGTCACCAGAACTCATTAGTTGCCTTGAAATTTCCTTGCCTTCTAAAGAGACAGGATATGGAGACCAGCATTAGAAAGGTCATCTGGGCAGCAGTGGGGCTGGCTCAGATGTGGGGTGGAGTGATGCAGAAGAACATTAGGAAGTACAAAGCCAGCACATAAGCCATCGCTGGTAATTTCTAGCATAGCCCTCTCTAAACAAAAATTCCGAATACTACCTAAAAGAGCTAAGCCAGCTGAAATAGCCCAGATGTTCCCTCTGCTTGTAAAGTAAAATACCACACAATAAACCAAGAAAGATGATATCAAAGCAGTTTACAAAGCCAGGGTCTTAATGGAATCAAAGACATCTCTAAAGCATTTGTGCGTCTGCAGTTGTGCACCATGGCATGGGCCAGTTCACATCTGGGAAGTACACATCTGGAAACCATGTCACAAATGTTCCAAAGGTTAGTTCTTTCATTGATAAGAAGTTGCTTTCCTCGGAAAAAGATGAAATAGCATAGGATTCTCAGTAGGCAGATTCTTCACTTCTAAGAAAGCTAAAGAGCTTCCACATAAAATCTAAGACAACAAAACCAACAGAGAATAACCATAAAGACCAGCTGGAAATTCTTGTATGTCAAAGCCCTCAGTCTGATTTGTTTTGATTAAGCCAGAACATGGATGTGAAATCTTCTGACATGTTGTGGGTCTGTTCTACTCATATCTTTGTGGGTCCCTTACCACTTTCATGCATGTAAGCCTGATTTACAATAGCCAATACCTGCTCTTGGGCTGCTAGAACTCACTTTGCCCATTGAAATGCCTGGAAACTCATAACTCCATAGGGGTATCCTTACAAATTATCCTGCCAAAGGATAATTTCCTTTCCCCTCGGCAGGATAATTCTTATATGTATGTGTTTATGCCTTTCCCCAGAGCCTCCCGGTTGATTAAGCTCTGGTCGCCCACTGAGGACTCAGACTTAATTATGTGCCCTTATCACCTGCCTTACTTCATCTGTCTCATCTATCCCTGAACCTCTCAAATAAACTGAGTACTTTCAGTCCACATCTCAGGAGAATCCAACTGATGCCCATCCCTACTGAAATAATTTCTTTCTTCTTAACACTTAATTGGAAAAGAAGCACATCTCACAGGGGAGGGGTCCTGCAGATAAAAATTAGCTGAAGTATCCTGATAGCCACATACTGGATGCATATCGTGATGACTTTAAGATTATCAACTTTCCGGTTATTCAGTCCCTTGAACCTCTCTTGTGCTCTGCTCTCTTTGTTGTGGGAGGAATTTGGTTTTAGAACAGGCCTCTTAACATTGCTCCTTCCCACCAAAGAAGCATGATGGTTGTGGATATCACAAAATATTCCTGGGCAAAGAAAAATAGGGAGTTGGAAATTTTATGTTAAAACAGGAGGTTATAAGTGATTTAGAAATCAAATTTTGGTCTTAAGAAAAATTTGGGGTGTTAATTAAAACTAGATTCTCTGTATCAAGCCTCAAAATCTTGATTCAGTGGGTCTGGGGTAAAATCCAAGTATTTGCACCTTTAATAAATGTTGCAGTTTTAAAACATGGCCCCAAATTCTTTGATACTCCTGGCACTGAGATCTGAGTTTTATGTCCCTTCTTCCTGACTCTGGGCACAGTAATTGCTTGACCAATGGAAAACAGCACAAGGGATGCTGTACAGTTTTCTGGGCCCAGGACTTAAAAAAACAGTAGCTTTTACTTCCTATCTCTTGAGTTGCTTATTGTTAGAACCAAGTCACTGTGTATAAGGAAGCCAAGCAGCTGTATGATGAGGCCCTTCATAGGTATTTCAGCCTACAGCTCTGGCTGAGGCCCCAGTTGACATCTAGCCACAGCCCGAAGACAAGTGAACCAGTCTTTCAAAGATTTCAGTCCCTGGGTGTAGGTCCCCTTCAACCAGCACTTACTGACATCTCTTAAAGCAGATGTGAGCCAAGCCTACCATGTCTTGCTCAAACTGATGATTATTGCTGTTTTAAGCCACTACATTTTGGGGGTAGTTTGCTAAATAACAATACTAACCAGAACAACAAATTCTCCAGGTAATCCTTAAGTATAGGGCTCATGCACTTTGAAAAATACTCTTTCCAATAATAAGGTGTGTCAGAAGATTATACAGAAGTGAATGGAGTAAAAACTATTAAAATAAGGTGGTCAGTAGTTAAACACAGAGGAAAAATCTTTTTATATGAGGCTTCCCTTGATGTGGAGAGCTTGGATCTCAGCCTGTGTACTCAAATATCTAGGAGAAATAACTTTTTTGATAATGCAACTTGACTTATTCCTTTCCTTATTCTATTCCTTTGCAATGCTGAAGCACTGAGGGCTTTTGATCTTGGCCATTATGTATTTACTCTTTGGCATCCACCGATCCTTCCTTGGTCCTATGTCCATCAACATAGATCACAGCTTAAGGTTTCTAGTGGGAGAGTAAATAAGTGAAGTAGACCAGTTTTAAGACAACAGAGGCAGCTGTTACTGTGCTCTAGCTAATTGTTTCCAGGAAGAAATATGGACTGGAGTGCCAGACATCCTGATATTTCAAGAGAATCCTGAAGTGAGAATATTATGTGGAATTTCCTAATATTAACTGTGTGTAACAAAGACAGTATTTTAAAGTATATTGTAAAGGTCAAACAAAGCATATCTGTGGGCTGGCCTTATAGCCTGCCAGTTTGTATGTTCTAACTCAGTTAATTTTAAATGTATGGGTTTTTTGGGGGGAACAGGAAGGGCAAAGCAGAGCAAAGAATAAAAAAATATTGGAATCAAAAACCTATCCATGCATTTTTCAAAAAATATTATCTCAATGAAGAAAAAGAAGAAACAATATAGAACTTGAAGAAAAAGAGATTTCAGTCTAGTTTCAAGTGAGGGGCAGTTTCTCTCTCTGTATGAAATAATCAGCCATACAGTGAGCAGTTCCCCATCCTGAGTTGAGAGCCCAGAGCCCAAGGCTGAGAGTAGACTGTCTGAAGAGGAGAGGGGAGTAAAAAGAAAATGCAAGTGGAGAGGACTGTGAAGCTCAGATAAGTCATCTTGCAGAGATTTAAGCATTAGTTTCATCCTCAGACTCAAATGCAGAAGCAATTGAACTTTACGATCAGCTTTTCGCTTTGAATATGATTCCATTCCAAGAGTAATAAAGAGCTCTCTCACTCAGACATAATCACAGCTCTCAAAGGGTTTATCTCCTAAAGAAATGAACAAAAGATATAGGAATGCAAAGGTTTTCAGGATGAATATAAATCAATAGGGGTCCAATGAGGAAGAAGTGTACTATACAGATGTCCTGTGTGCATTTGGGCTCCTGGATCAATGCTGTTGCTGTACTGGGAAAGGCCCAGAAGAAAGATGATACACAAGTTGGGAGGTAGACCAGAGAATTTGTCTAAAGGTCTCCATAACATGAGTTCTACCTTTCATTTTGAAAGGCATGGATGAGGACATTTGGAAATGTATGAGTGAAAGAGTATTTATAGTTAGGACTCTCATTGAAGGTGACAGATCAAAAACCATCTCTGACATAAAGCAAGAAGGGAAATATTTGCTCAGAGAGTTGACTAGTCCAGGAATAGGAATGGTATAGGTCTCACCAGAGTCTCAAATGATGTCATCAGGACTCAGTTATTCTCCACTCTCGGCCCAGACTAGATATGAGCCCAGAAATTCCAGGTCAATATCTGAGGCCCAGGTTCATGTCCAATGGAGAACAGAGCATCTCATTCTGGTGGTTCAAGCCCACGCTTTCAGATTAGCTCTGATTGCACCAATCTGAATCACATGCCATCTCTTGAGCCAATCATGTGGCCAAGGGAAGAGGAGTGCTCTGAATGGTTGGTACGAGCAGAGGTCTCACAATCCAACATCAAAGCTTTTCTGTATGAATATAGTCTCTCATTGTGTCCCATCTGCTGTTAAATCAGTCTATTAACTTCTTACTTCAATATATTATATTCTTCAATTTAAAAATGTCCATTGAGTTCTTTTTTTTATCAATTCACCCAAAGCCATGTACAAGTATGTTTAAAGAATCATTATTTGTAGTAGCTAAAACAGGAACCAAAATAATTTCTATCAAAAGTGAATGGATAAATCAATTGCTATATTCATGGAATGTATTGATGTAGTAATGAAATGAATGAACTTCAACTGTATCCACCATCATGAATAAACATTCAGGACATGAAATTAAGACAAAGAAGTCAGATGCAAAAAAAATGTCTGACCACATTTATATAAAGTTCAAAAACAGACTAAACTTCGGTAGTTAGGGTTTGATATTTAGGTAATAAAAGTATAAGTAAAAGCAAGAAAATAATTACTAACAAAGTCAGTTTATGTACTGTGGGGTAGATTCATTATATTTTTCAATAAAGAAAGTATAAAGGAAAGGGGTAACCACGGGTTTTGGCAAATCCGTGACACCAGCAGCTTGTCTTTGACCTCTATAGTCATCTTTTTCTTCTGTTTCCTTTAAATAACATCACAAACTTTCCACATATTATGGCTTGAACTTTTGTCCTAGAAATGTGGTGAATAACATTATCTCCAGAAGTCCTCTGCTAAATTTTATGTCATTTAGTCAGGTAGAGAAAGGTGTCAGTGTACACTCTAGAAAGAGTTATATCACCTGTCTTGACCATCAATATGTTAGGTGGTAGGTTCCAGGAGCAAACATGAGGTAGGAATAAATGAGAGAAGGTGGAAATAAGAGACATAAGATTATACTGTACTATTATACTGGGAGTTAAACTATAAAATCAGATAATGAATTAAAGCAGAGATTAGCAAATTCCCACTAAATAATAGGTAAGATTTGTTTAGTATTTACTAAGACTAATGTGCTAAAAGCACTTCAAGCATAATACTTGCAACAACCTCGTGAATTAAATAAGACTATTTTCTTATGACTGCAATGGAGGAATGGTCTTTAGGGCATTTTCAATGAAGTCCTCATGGTCATATGGCCAAGAAATGGCAGAAATGAGATTCAAAATGAGATCATCTGAGCTCCTTTTCTGAATTCCTACATTATAATCTCTTTATTAAAGAGGTACAGTGGCTCCCAGATGCAAGCAAGACTGAAGGGTTCCATCGTACGTGGTGTTATTTAGTAACAGAAGTGTGGAAAATCAGACTAACTTGGGAAGGTTAATTCAGGCACTCTTCAGGAAGTTCTGTTCATAAATTCTGGTTTTCATGGTCTCTTTAGTTTAAAGCTTTTGCCACAGTGGCTAGATGTATTAGGCACTTTTTTAGCCTCACAACAGTAAACATTTTAATTACACAAATAATCTCTTCTGAATTCTTGATTAGCAATCAGCTTTCTGGTTGTATTTTGACTTTCCAGAAATAACCCCTTAGAATTTGGAATCTGTGCCAACTTGAGTATTCTGGTGTCTACCAACATTTTAACTTCTATAAGTGTTATTTCTCATTGTCTACCAACTTTTTTACTTCTATAAGCATATCTTTTCACTTTATGTGGCAAGTAAATTTAATGAAGTGATATGGTAAGAGGTTCAGAGCGATGTAATGGGCCAAATTGTGTCCCCTGACCCCATGCTTCATATGTTGAGGCCCCAGTGTGATGGTACTTGGAGATGAGACCTTTGGGAAGTAAATAGGCTTAGAGGAGGTCATAAGAGTACGGGATGGTCTCATGATGGGATTAGTGCCCTTATAAGAAGAGACACCAGGGAGCTTCCTCCACTGTCTCTCTTTCCCTGTCCCCCACACCTTTCACAAAGAGGTCATGTGAGCACACAGCAAGATGACAGACCTTTATTAGCCAAAAAGAGAATTCTCCATAGAACCAGACAACGTTGGCAACCTGATGATGAATTTCTAGACTCCAGACTGTGAGAAAATAAATTTCTGTATGTTTAAGTTATCAGTCTATTGTGTTTTGTTGTGGCAGCCTGAGCAGACTAATACAAGGGGTCAATGAAAAACAGAGAAATAACCTTTTTTTGAGTTACTGAAAGAGGGTTTGATGGGGTAGGACAAGCTCAAGAAATCTGAAAGGCCATCCCAAGAAAATGAACAGCCCAGAGAACATAATCTTAAGGAGAAGGAATCTGAAAAACTACCTTTGCTTTCTTTAGGACTGTGTTATACCTGGTGTTTTGTACCAGGCCTTTTGTTTTAGATTTTTCTTTGTTTCCTGCATCTGTTTTATTCAGTAAAAGAGTCGCAGTAGTGTCATCGACACTTAGAACATTTTTAGAAAGTAAAAAACTTAACTCACTAAAAATGTTTCATTACATAGTATTCCTTTTACAGATCATTCTTTCCTTTCTGGAAAAGAATCAGGTTATAAAAGCTTGGGAATGCAGTTACTAGGACTTTTAAATAGTGTTTGATTTTTTAAAAGCTTAAGCATCTGACCATGGTTTTTCCAAGTCAAACAGCAGTTTAAAAACTAAGGCTTTGAAGTCAGAGGCCGGTAATGCTGTGGGCTTCTTCTTTCTCTCCTGAAATAGTAGGTGAGATCAGATGAGAAAATTTGTACAGATACTGTTTGTGTTTCTCTACATAGAAGACTATTTCTTAAGAGTCTGCCCTATAAACCTTACTTAGGTTCTATAATACACTAAGCTACTTTTATGAAATGTATAAGAAAAAATTCGATGTGCTGAGAAAATCTTATTTAACCACACTGTTATTATTTTTACACATAAAAGTGTCATTTTCTCTTTACTTTTCAAATAATGAACAGAAAGGCCCAGAGTTTTGGAAGGCCATTTAGCAAGCCATAACCAATCCTGATTTTAAACTCACAAAGACAGAGGCCTTTTTAAAGAATGCAAAGGTCTCAATAATAATAGCTAACTTTTCTATTGTCCCTACAACATGCCAGTCACATTCCTTTCTATCTTGCATTATTTTTTACTGTCACAGGGCATCAGCAATGGAAATAATTGTAATGGATGAAAAAAAGTGAGGTTTGGAGTAGTTAAGTAACTCGACCAAGATACATTATTACTAACGAGAGACTGGGTCAGAACTCTCCAATTCTCTTACTCTACAATTCACATTCTTTCCACTATTATACCATGTGACATCCATAATAATATCTGCATTTCTGGAAAGACCAAATCTATTAAAAATTAATTTTTCATCCTAAAACAGTAGAAAATTCTCAAATGAGAATAAAAATGGACATTAGTAGTCCAGTGACTTGAATGTCATTTCATTTCTTTATTGAAATTTTTTAAAAATGCTTATTTTTAAAAATGGTGGTAAGTACGAGCTGGGAGAGAAGGAAGACCAGAGATCCTGAGGACTGTGTTTTCTCAGCAGGTTCTAATCATGCCATGATGACTGACCATCCAGGTATTGATCATATTACAGTGATCATAATAATTTACATTTATAGAGAATTCAACTTTTTTGGCCAGAGATAAATTGGAAGAAGACAAGATGACTAACTGGATCAGAGAAGAAGCCATACCACGTAGATTAGATTAGTTTTCTCTGGGAAACCTTGATTGGATCAGTGTTTCCGCAGGGAGAGTGGGGAATTGTAGGTCACAAATAGTCACCAGGGAAGCAATCTACCTGTAAAATACAATAAACACCAAAGAAGTTTGAAACTGGAAATTGGTTTGTTGCAACAATGTGTGAAATGAAGAAAGATGATGAAATTGAGGGGATTACAAATACTCTGGTTAGGAGAAGGATTACCTGGAAAAACAGAAGTGAAAAGGCATTTTTATTAGCAGTTTTCTGCACTAAAGAAGAAAATATATTTAGTCTATTTGACAGATATAATCTTGGAGAGAAAGAAGGGGACTCATCAGTTTGCTATATCCTCATGATAATGTTCCCTGGATAATCTAACTCCCCTAGCTCTGATTCTGTATTCTCCAAACAATGTTCCAATGGTAACTGAGTTTCCCTAATAGATTTCTCTCCTGGGAAAGAAATGAGTGGACAGGTTGACATGACTATCCAATCTACTTGGCAGTGTGATTTCCCTCTGTAAATTAAGACCCTGGCTCCTGCATATGAGGTAGTTAGATGATGTGAGTCAGGCCTCTCTGGGTCTGACTTTTTGTAACTAAAAATCAAGGCTCTGGGTCTTCAGACCTGGTAATAGTAACCACTTTCATTTGTATAATAATTTATAGTTTATAAACCTTTTGACCTATGTCATCTCATTTAACTCTCACAATGTTTCTGTGAGGTAGTTATGATGATCTCTCTTTTATTAAGATTTGAAAAGATTTAAGTTAATTGTTCAAGGTCATACCGCTAGAGGAAGACAGGACACAAAACCCAGGGCTCCTGATGCTAAATCCAGAATTCTTTCACCACCAGAGAGGGAGAGTACATAAATATGGAGACTGATGAGACAGACTTTCCAAGAACTTTCAGCCTTACTGGTATTTTGCTACAGCAGGGTCTAGTGGATAGTGATGCTCTCTATCTATCTATCTATCTATCTATCTATCTATCTATCTATCTATCTATCTATCTATCTATCATCTATCATCATCTATCTATCTATCTATCTATCTATCTATCTATCTATCTATCATCTATCTATCTATCTATCTATCTATCTATCTATCTATCTATCATCTATCTATCTAAAGATTATTGCCTTTAATTTCTTCATAAGAAACCACCAACTTACTTTCTGTCTCTAGATTTTCCTATTCTTAACATTCCACATAAATAGAATCAAACAGGATATAGTCCTTTGTGTCTAGATTCTTTCACGTAGCATAATGTTTTCAAGATTCTTTCATGTCATAGCATGTATCATTCCTTTATTTCTTTTTATTGCCAAATAATATTCCATTGCATGAATACACCACATTTTGGTTATCCATTTATCAACTGATTGGACATTTTAGGTTGTTTCTCCTTTTTGACTATTGTGAATAGTGCTTCTATGAACAGTTGTGTACAAGTTTTTGTGTGAATATAAGTTTCCTATTCACTTGGGTATGTAAGTAGGAGTGGAAATGCTATATCATACGCTAACTATATGTCTATTTGAAAAACTGCCACATTGCTTTTCAAAGCAACTGCACCAGTTTATATTCTTACTAGCAGTGTATGAGGGTTCCACTTTCTCCTCAGCCTCCAACACTTGTTATTATCCGATATTTTGATGATAGTCATTTTAGTGCATATGAAGTGTTGTCTTCCTGTGGTTTTGGTTTATAGTTCTCTAATGACAAGTGATGTTAAACACCTTTTTGTATTCTCATTGGTCATTTGTATATCTTTTGGAGATATGTCTATGAAAATCTTTTGTCCATTTTTAAATTGGGTTATTTTTTATTATTATTGAATTGTAATAGTTCTTTATATATTCTAGATATAAGTCCCTTATCAGATATATAATTTGAAAAAAATGTTCTCCCACTTTATGAGTTGTCTTTTCCCTCTTCTGATGATGTCCTTCGAACCAAAAAAAATTTTAATTTTGATTATGCCCACTTTATCTATTTTTTCTTTTGTTGCTTGTGCTTTTGGTGTACACATGAATCTTCTTGCACAATGGGAAAAACTGATTAGGTGTCCAAACAATATTGTTACTGTGAAATAAAGTATGAAGAAAGGACAGTTTCAGAGGTTAAGTGTTTGCTTTCATGGAATTTGCATTGTGATGAAAAGAAAACCTAAATAAAAAAAAAAGGTAGAAAATACTAATAGGAGGATGGAGTAAATACTGGTAAGGTAAATACTGACACTGAAATTTTAACAATGATTTGTTACTAGCAATGTTTATTGCCTTGTGTCTTTGTAGTACAAACATTACATCAACAAAGTCTATCCATCAAATAATATATTTTACATTTAGATTTTTTGGTTCTTTTTAAAGATGGGAACAACTATGACTGTATTCACCTAGAAAGCTAGTATAGGACAAATGAGTTGTCAGTATATATTTATATAAGATTTAAGTATTTATTTTTAACTAATTTACCTTTGTGTATTTATTATTACAAAAATAACACCTTGGTTTACACAAAACTCTTAAACTTCCTCTAAAACTCTAATTTCACATAATATAGTCTCTTTATACAAACCAAGAAATATGTATCTTCAACCTATTACACAATTAGATTTCCTTCCTGGTCTGTAGGTAGGTATTTTATGAGTAATATCTGTAATACCCAGTACTCTGCTGCAAGAAATAGTGCTAACTTAATTAGAAAATAATTTACCCTTCAAAAAACTTTTTCAGATACTCTAAGCACTATCTAATAATATAACATAATTACAGATTATCCAAGAAAATTCTAGGTACAGTAAAGAAAAAATAAGTACATTTAGTTTAGTGTTGAAAGGAAAAGTGAGTGGAAAAACTTTATCAATGCTTTTGCATATATATTTACATATATGTTTATATATATCATTATGAAATTTAAGATTGCTTTGTACCTAGGTTTTGGTTTATTTACTCATCAAAATTAAATTTTGAAGTGTCAGTGGGCTACAAACTCCAAGGATATACTACTATGGTCACAGAATTCAAACAACAGGCTAAGTGCTTAAATAAAGGTGTGACTAGACTGTTATTTTGAAAAAATTTCACTAGTAAGTCATTGAAACCAAAGCAATATTAAGTAAACGCTATATTTAAGAATGAAGTTTGAGGGTAACTTTGAAATAAACCAAAAGCAGATTATGATTTCTTACATTCCCCATTTATTTTCAGTTTTTCTCTTTCAACTAATTCCAGTCATGTTCTTGTGCACACATTTTTACTAGAAAGTTCTATGATTGACCCTGCTTGTCTAGTATGAAATCCAAATCCTTTTGGATTTGGGCCAGTTTCCCAGTTTTAGAATATTTTTGTAACAAAGTGATTTTAGGAACTGTTTTCCCCTTTTACATTTGATTTATATTTTTAAATTTAACTTTTTCTGCCACCAGAAACACACACACACACACACACACACACACACACACACACACACACACACATGCATGCACTCATGCACGCACATACACACTCAACAGAAAGATTTAGGTTAATCTGTTCACTGCTTTTCAGTTGTTTAATTTTGTTTACCAGAAGCAGAAGAAAAGGTTATGTTGGAAAATAGGGCAATTTTGCCTTTTAGAAGGTCCCGTAGGCAAACTAAGGTGGCCTGATGCAAGACAGGGCTCTCTTAACTGACTTCCACTTAAGTTCACTTGCTCTGTTTTTTCTTTAAAAAAATCACTACTAATGTCCCTTGCTTGTTTAATGCTTACTTGCCCTTGGGCCACTTTCTAATTCACTTCCTCATTTCTGTTTCCGCCACTGAGTTCTGTGCTTTTCCATTGGTCAGTTATTTTTAAATTTGAGCCTATACATGCCAGTTGACTTGTCCTTGGAACTAGGCAAATCAAAGAAGAAATGCGTATAAAAAGAAAAAAAGATTTTATTTTCATAAAAATAAAATTAAGTGCTTTGGAGTCTAAAATCGAGTCACTTAAAAAAGTTACTATTGAATTAGTATATAAAATGAATCATAAATTTTAGAAAAAGGCAACAAAAATAGTTATATGTCTGAACTAGAAAATGGCTGGATTGCATTCATTCATGAATTCATCCATTTATTCCACATTTATTAAGTGTTTACTATGTGTGCTAGATAGCTGAGTAGTTAGAAATATAAAAATAAATAAATCACAGATTTTAAGAAAATAATGTCTAGTAGAGAAAGAAGCTATGAAAACACATTTATTGCAAAAAAAATGTGATGGCTGTATTAAAGGACTATTTCGTAAACTTAGAAATGTTTAAGTAAACATGTGCTATCTATTTGTTCCCAAAGGATATTTAAAAATAATTTTCTCTCTCAATAATATGAAATGTGCTATCAATATAGAATATTTGGAAAACAGGAAGAATATAAAGAAGAAAATAAAAATTATTTCTAATTCCACTACTCAGAGAATTACTATACATTTATAATGAATTTTCTTTTAATATTCTTTCTCTCTACTTTTTCACATACACATGATATTATTTTATTGTATTAATACTAATAACACTAATATATAATATATTATATATGTACTCATACATAAAATATGCCATCTTTAAAAAATAGGCTTTAAAAACATATTAATGACAATGTAGTGTTCAGTATTCAAGTGTCTTTTCGATAAATATCTATAATGAGGATAATTAAGTAAACAATATTAGATTTAAATAAAGAAGTCATCCCAGAAGAAAATTTAAAAATACGGGGTTGTCATGTTTTACACATTCTCAGTTAATAAGTGCCAAGTATTTAAACTACAGTACAGAGAGGCCTCTGATATTTTTCCACATCTGTTGACCCTTTTGAACTAATCTGAGCTACGATGATATAACAGGATATTGTTTATTGATGCAACTCACAGTGTCTTAGGATTTTGGAAGGTGTTTTTCATGTCTACAAAATGAATAAAATCTCCTATTGAGGGAAGGGTATTGCTAATCCTACAGGTAAGTGACCATCCCTTTCCTCACACTTTCTGCTCCATCTTGCCTCGGAATGTTATTAAGAGGAGGGAAAGTGGGGCTCCCTGCAATGCAGGTGAGGGTCCTGGTGTAGATATGCGGCTCGGTGAAGTTATGGAAGCCAGTGGCTAGACTTCTCAATTTTGCCTCTCAGAAATGTGTCCATCTACCAGGAGTATTTTAACTAGAATTCACCCTTGTGATTCTATAGGTACAGATGCCATGTCTGTGAAATAATGGGTGCAGAATTTTTCTCCATACATGGATCACTGGGGCTTTGATCAGGGACCCTGTGCCCACAGGGATGCCCAGGCAAGGTTGGCAGAAAGACCCATCTCTCACTCTATCCTTGAGTTCCCAGAACTCACCTCAGACATTTGCCTTCCAGGTAGTGTTTTTATTAACCAGCTCAGGAAACTTCAAGTCTCTTTCTGGGAATCCTTTAGTTTCTTCTTCCTGAATCACCTCCTTTCATCTTTCCTCCTCTGGACTTTGTTCTTAGTCTCCACTCCTGCCTGGAAACAGAAGCATCTGTTTTTCATGTGATTTCCTGTCACATTCTTATCATGGATTTTTTTCCACGATCAGACTGCTTTCATGGGCATGTGACCCATGTAGTCTCACATGGTCATGTGCTCAGAAGAGCCCTGCTTTCAGTTTAATGCTCTGCTGTTGTTGTCTTGAAGTTCTTTAACAACCTTTGAACAAACGTCCTGCAATTTCATTTTGCACAAGACCCCACAGATTATGTAGCCTGTCCCATCTATGACACATGGCTATGAGCCAAGCTGGCACTCCCATGGTTTCCCTTGATACACCAGCATGGCCTAAGATCCTGTGCAGAGGGAGGCCAGACAGATGGAGACAAGACTCCTACTATTTTTCTCCTTGCCAAGATGGGCATAATTGTACCCACAGCTAGAGGAAATCAGTGACACCAACTGAGGCTGCCATGGGGAAGTCAGGATTTGAGAGCTAATTTTATAAGCTAATTTGAATGGAGATGTTGAGAAATAGGACTGACTTAATTAATCTTTCCTTCTTCCAGAAAATGTTTAATGAGGAACAAAAAGATATCTAGAGAAGTAGCCTGCCTTCCACCTCTAGTCTTACAAACCTAAAGGACACCTAACTTGTATGGTGGAGATTAAAATTGAATGTGCATTTGGAGTGGCTATTGGATAAGATTAAATTTCTACCTATTTAATAGTGACATTATTTGACAGTAACCAGGAGAGCTATGAGACTTGCCAGTATTCATCTGGGGGCAGAGAAAGAACTGGCTGAGAGAACAGATTCAGAAGGATAGTGGAAAAAAGAAAAAGGTTGCTTTTTGTTTCTATGCTTTTGAATTCAGTTTATTTGATAAACTGGACACAAAAGCCTTATTGACTTACAGCTAGTGGGTAGAATGATCAAGCAGATCATGAAGGCATAACATTAAACCATAGTGCCTACCCTTTTTACTCATGAAGCTGGCCCCAAAACAATGCAGGAGCTTATCTAGTCCCTACTAAAATAATAACTACCATTTTTATGTGTTTACTATGTGCCAAGAAAAGTGCTAGGCATATTTTATGTATTACATAATTTCTACCTCACAATGAGATATTTTAATAACCATAGTATATAAATGAGGGAAATGTGTATTAGAAAAATGAAAGTCATTAAGTCATATTGTGGGTAAATAAAGGAGCCAGCATTTGAAGTCAATCCCATTTAAACCCCATAGCTCATGCTCTGAACCACCCTTATTTTGTCCTTAATAAAGCTAAAAAACTGAGTTATTCGGACTTTTTAGTATGCCTTTCTGCAGTTTCCTCTGCAATAGTTGTGTATAGTAACCATTCAAATAGTATCATTTTCAGCCAAACGAAAGCAATAAAATACCTTTCTCACCCTTTATCCGAGTCTCTTGCTCTTTTATAAAGTTAAAAATCTAACCATTTATATAGCTTTTGAAAGTCCTGTTCTGATTAAAAACAAAAAAAAGCAGGTCTTAACCTAGATTCTTGCTAGGATCAAGTTTTAATAATAAAGGAAACGAGAATTACTGTTCTAGATCAAAATCTGATCAAAAGAGGACAAAACTGCACAAGAAGGGAAAGCTTTTTATGGTCAGATGTATCCTCAGAATTCAACAAAACAGCATCAAGCTAAGGATTTAGAATTAAGATCTCAGATCTGCAAAAATCTGTGAAGAAAAGAGGACAGTATCTGAGGACCAGATGTAGCTGCACAGAGCTCTCACTGTCAGTCTTCGTTTACATAAGAATGGGAATAAGATGGGAAAGGAGAAATGCTTGAACCAAGAATTACCTGAGTTGGAAAGAATAGTATAAAATTCACTGATTTTCAGGATAAACAAAGGTTTATACAACCAATCCTTAATCCTGGTAAAAGTGCCATATACATCTCAACACAGATATTTAAAGGATACTAACCCCACCCCTGGACTGGAGTTGAAGGAAAGACTTTAGACTTTGGGAATAGGAGCCAGCAGCCCTACATTTCAGTACCATAGATAGCAAGGACAGCAGGGGACTGGCTGACTAGTAATGGTCCCATACATTAGTGCCTTTGATCTGGCTCTGGTGATTCTCTTATAGACTTCATGTTGTCTAGGCAAGAGAAAGGCAGCAATTTCAGAACACAGAATAGGATTTTAATAGAAATTTTCCACTGTTAGAAAAGAAGCCTATTTTCTTTCACCTATACCATATCTTCTATAGAATGTGATAGAAAAAAATTGCATTTATCAGAATTTCTTTCTAGCAGATGAATTGATCTTCAGAGAAGATTTTTAATTAGCCCGTTTGGAGAAGGTGAGATCCCAAAGGACCTGCCAATGGGGACCTTATTTCTATTTACCTCAGAGGGCTGTTGTGAGCATGAAATGTTAAGGTATATTTAACAAATGTTGAAGCACTGAGAACAATGCCTGGCATGTAGGAAGTACAATACCACATTTTCTATTATTATTTTTTTCTAAGATCTTGTTTAGAATGAATCTAAAGATAAGTGGATTTTTATCTCCCATAACTACCTTCTCTTTTTTTAAAAAAAATGAAGATATTTGCTGACCTTCAGACTTTTCATATCATTTCTCTTTCTTCCTAAAAGATCATCAGCTTTCTTGTGTTTTATGCTCTTTTCAAGCAGGAGGATGTAATGCATGAGCATCAAGGAAATACATAGAAATTTATACTTTCCCCTCTTATTTTGGAATTTACTCCAATAATTATCACTTACATTGATAGAGAAACATAAGTGGAATGAGCATTCATTTATTATAATTGACCCTTGAACAATACAGATTTAAACTATGTGGGTCCACTTATATGTAGATTTATTTCCCATAAGAATACAGTCAGCCCTCTGTATTTCCAGGTTTTGCATCAACAGATTCAATTAACTCCAGATCAAAAATAATGCTGAGAATCCACAGAGGCAGAGGACTGACTATATGCATCATTCTATGCCATTTTGTACAATGGACTTGAACATCCTTGGATTTGGGTATCTGTGAGGGTCTTAGAACCAGTCCCTGCTGGTATCAAAAAACAACCATTCAGGGGTTGTTACTGCTAACTCTCCCATGTTCAAGGGTCAACTGTATATCATTCATTCCCAAAGACAGGTTTGTGTTTTTCGTTCTTTGGTTTGTTCCCCAAAGTTTAACATTTTCATCTCTTAACAACCTATATAAAGATCTCTAAGGCAATATCCTCTCTGCCTGCCACTTCACCCCATCCCTCACCCCCAGGAGGAGTGAGGGCTTCTGTGATTCTGAGTCTGGGCAATGTCCTTTCATACTCATCCTGTAAGGTGGTGCCTTTTGAGAAATAAGAGGGTGGGGAGAGAACAAGTTGAGTTGAAGGATAATCCCCCTCATCTCAGATCCCAATACCAGCCCTTTCTCCCACAGACCACTTCTGCCTGTGCAGTTCCTGAGTCTAATTGCCCAGCTGGCAGTTGGAGATGATGAGTTAGTAAAATTACTTATGAAAGAGTGAAATTCAGCAAGGAAAGGAGATTTGTGAAAATCAGTGTAGAATATGTGAAAGTACCACTTATATAAATACCGAACACATAAAGATGAAAATTACTTAAACATAGAGAAAATTCCCTGAGAACGGAACCATGGGGTTACACAGATTCATCTACCATCCAATTAACAATTGTCACTTGCCCTGGGTGCCTTTCCTGCTCTCATTTATTTAACTTTGTCATAATAACCCTCATATTTTATGTTTGAGAAAGTTTTTGAAGTTCATTTTTAAATATCATTAGTAGGTTTTACAGTATTTGTTGATTTATAGATTAATTTTGTGGTCATGAAGTGTTATTCCTATAGCATTATTATATTTCCCCAGATGTAACACTTTCAAGAAAATGTGTTTAAATGTAGAGACTGTTTTCTCCAAGAACCTCAAAATATGAACAATGGAATGAAGTGACGAGAAAAGTATGCTGCTATGAGTTGGGCATCTTGGTTCTACATTCTTCTTGGCCCAGTGCTTGAGTGATCTTGGATGAGCCTAATAATCTTTTTGATTTCTATGTCTTTACTTGTAAAATAAGAGTTTAAGCGATGATCTAAAATTCTTTAATTATATTCACTTCATTATGTTGGCTATGTGCTTTTTTTCTTGTTTCAATGTGTGACTTGATATATGAATTCACAAAATGCACATTTTATGGCATTGGTTATAAGTAAACACAGAATCTTCTAACTTCTGGTCCTTCTAATATCTCTTTTTTCTTGGATTAATGTCCATAGTATTTTACATTATTGCTGATGAATTTATAAGGTAACAGATGAGTTAAAGTTATACATCCTGATATTTATATCATGCTTACATTATTGACTTTCAAGCTGTTTTGTGGATATCTGTCCAAAAAAGAGTGAATGGCTTGACTGGTGTCTGGAAACCTGCATTTGGGGAGGGTTTATGCCATTCTAACTGGTTAGAGTGGCTCACTGTGTTTAAATGGTTTATGCAACAGTTTGGTTTATGCTGAACACTGCTTTCTTCTAGAAGGTTAGAGTTTTGATAGGTGCTAGCCAGAGGGCACCTATGTGACCACCCCCCAACAAGAGTCATAGACACTGAATCTCTAATGAGCTTTCCTGGTAGACAGCATTTCACATGTGTTATCACAGCTTATTGCTGTGTGACTCCATTGAGATAAGACTCTAGTAGGCTTGCTCCTAATTTTCTCCAGACTCTGCCCCATGCTCCTCTTTTCTTTGTTGATTTTGCTTTGTATCTTTTTGCTATAATAATTGTAACCATGAGTATGCCTATGTGCAGATCCTGGGAGTCTTCCTAGGGAATCATCAAACCCAAGGATGGTCTTAGGAACCCCCAACTCAGTGCTGCCGAAATGGTTCTCTTTTTCTGTATCATCTCAGAGGCTAGTTCATTTCAGAGTCATTTCTGATAAGAGCAGTTCTTATATTATATACCAATTTCCAGCCCTGAATAGAATAAACGAATGGGGTGGACATACTAATTTGTAAAAATACTTCTGTCTCATAGAAAAGTGTTTTTCAAACTTAATTTTTCAATCCTGGAATCCTTTGTGTATAGAAAGACCTTATGAGAAAGCATTTCAAAGTAAAGCTTTTCTTTTTGGGGAAGGCTCTAGAACTTTGCCTACTTGCTATCCTTCCTTCTTTTTGACATCATGTTAGGAAATGTGGCTTGGAGTTTACTTTTTAAAAATCTATGCCATGATTCTAATTATTCCACAAGTGTACATCCCCATAGAGGGAGGGAGATGCATGGTAAAGAAATTGCATTATTTACCACTGAATTCAAACATAGAATGACAAAATTAGGTTATGAGAACATCATATTTATCTTTTAAACAAGAAAGCAAAACCTGAGCATTGGGGAATTATAAATGCCACACTTGAAGGCATAGCTGAAATCCTACTTCTGTACTTGTTTTCTCTCAGTACATCAAAGAGAGTGGGGAACTAATTACTTTTAAAGCTTCTACTATGAAACCATCAACAGAAAGAAGAGACAACCCACTGAATGGGAGAAGATACTTTCAAATGATATATCTGGTAAAGGGTTAATATCCCCCAAATTTAAATAACTTATACAACTTAACATAAAAAAAATCAATCAACCAAACAAACAATATAATTAAAAAATGGGCAGAGGACCTGAATAGATATTTCTCCAAAGAGGAAAGACAGTTGGTCAACAGACATATGAAAAGATGCTCAACATCAGTAATCATCAGGGAAATGAAAATTAAAACCACAATAAGATTTCACCTCACACTTGTCAGAATCAACAAATAAGTTCTGGCAATGATGTGGAGGTAGGGAAACCCTTGTACACTGTTGGTGGGATGGTAAATTAGTGCAGCCACTTTGAAAAACAGTGAGGAGATTCCTCAAAAAATTAAAAATAGAGCTGCCATATGATCCAACAATTCCACTTCTGGGTAGTTATCTGAAGATATCCAAAACACTAATTGTACACTAATAGCATTACTAGTGATAGCCAAAATGCAGCAACCTAGGTGTCCATTGAGAGACAAGTAGATAAAGATGTATTATATATAATAGAATATTAAGCAGCAATAAAAAGAAAATCTTGCCCTTTTGACATCCTGGGTGGACCAAGAGGATATTATGCTAAGTAAAATAAGTCAGGTAGAGAAAGACACATATCATGTCATCTCACTTATGTTTGGAACTTAAAAAAATGAAACTAATGAATAAACAAAACAAAACGGAAACAGTCCCTATAGAAATAAAGAACAAGCTGATGGTTTCCAAAGAGGAGGAGATGGAAATAAAGAAAAAAATCATTAAAAAGTCATAAAAACTTCAAAGATGTTAAAAAAAGATGAGAAGATGTGGAAATAAATGTCTGTCCTGAAATGGACCAATAGTTGAGTTTCATAGGGGCCAGTGGTTATACGCATTGCAGTGTGTGGTGGTGGCTTGTTTTCCATAATCCTTCATGTATAGAGGATAGATAAAGGATAGATAAATATGACATGTGTCATAAATATACATCTATTGCCCTTCTTCTAAATATACAGTAACTGAATAGTTTTTAGATTGAAATGAATGAGGAAAACATTGCATGCTGAGTAGCAGGCGGTGTGTTGTCCAAGTCAGATAACGAGGAGGCGTGGAAGCTCAGACACCTGTTCTCACCTATTGATTAATCTTTTTCCCTCATTAACGCTAGCCAGCCTCTTGTGAGTTAAAACTGTCATTATTTCCTTCAGAAAAATGACTGAAAACAAACAAAATGTGGATCTATTGTGATAACACTATGTCAAACATCTAGATGAAACAAAAAACAAACTATAAATAAATCATCTATTATGAGCACACTATAATTTCATGTGCCTCTCAGAAAAGCATGAAAAGTGCTTTCTCTCCATCTCATAGATTAGGAAGCAAATTCTCACATTATTGTAGAGTTGTAATTTGAATCAACTCCAACTCTTTTTGTCATAGATCATTTGACCTATCAGGTCGTCTATTGTTTGACCCAACAGTCCAGCTCATTAACCCCATGTATTGTGTTTGTTTGATTGGTGGCTGCTCAACGTTTTGTACCTGAATGAAGAGTGGCTGGAGGGTTCTGCTTCTGTGTGCCTTGCAAGATAGACAGGGGGTTCTGGGAGAGGCATGTGGTCATCCCTCCTCAGAGAGGCAGGATTGAAATCTGGATGAGCATGTAGCCAAAAATACTTTCAAATGTCTGGCAGTCCCTACTAAACTGAGCTCACAGGAAATGTGCTTTAATTACCACTGGTCACAGCTATCTGAAAGATATTTTGCTGTTTGTGACTGATTAGCCTGATGCCTTTGTTTAAAAAGGAAAGCTGTGTTCCTGATAGCTGCTTGTCAGCCAGAGTTTCCTAATTGTCTGCAGTTTTTCTGTCTCTTGAAGTTGTGCTTCAGTGAATCCGTAAAGCATTTCCTTTTTCCTCCCAGCCTGTGATTATCCAACTTTAGCTTGCCATACAACAGCTGTCTGGGATCCAGCTGTCACTCTCTAGTGCACGTGAGCAGTCCAGCAGAACGACATTACCATGTACACTGGCTTTGCTCCAAGGCTGTGGGAGGACATTATTCCCCTTGCGTGATGGAAGATTGAAGAAGGAGAAAAGTTAGGACAAAGTCGGTAGCTGTAAACACCTAATCCATCAGCAAGGTGTGGTCCCAACAGGTGACACGTATTTGAACAGGGGAAATAACATGCAGTCTTATTTTTATCCATTTTCTCCTTGAAAGCTTAAAGACAACAGTGATATAGAACGCTCCATGGCTTTGAAGCATGCTGAGAATAAGAAGTTCAGCTTGGAAATAAAATGTGGGCGCTAGGGAACCAGGAAACATAGCACAAAAGGTGGGGATTAGAGGCAACAGAAAAAAGTGCACCACAAATTAGCAGAGACCAAGACCAAACAGAAGCAAAATGGATTCAGTTTGGATTCAGACTGGGCTCAGGGAGATCTATGGAGAGATTAATTACAGGATTATAAATTTAGTTACTGTTTTACATTTTCATCCTTACAACTTGAGAAGAAAGTATCATCAGTTCCATTTTGCAATTGAGAAAGTCACAGATCTGAAAGTTTAAGAAATTTGCCCAGATGCATCATTAGTATGTGGTAGAGCCAGGATATGAACTTTAGCCGAGGTCAAAGCCCACTAGTGCCCTTCACCTATGCCACATTGCGATCGAAACCAGGGCAGCTGTATCAAGGTGACACTTCAAATCCTAACCCTTTATCTTCTCTCAGGAATGAGTCCTTCTTTGTTTATTCCCTGTCCTGGTTAATGGCACCATGATTCATGAGCTTGCCAAGTCTGAAATCCAGGATTAATCTTGACGCCTGTCCCTCCTTCACTCCAGACTCAGCTCATTTGTCATCTCCTTTACAATCTTCCTTAATCTCTTCCAGGTTAAACATCTCCTCCGTCCACCATGTGCTCATCCCACTTTTATCACCGGTAAAGGATTATGTGGGTATCTTCTTTCTCCACTATAGCTAGATGCTACAGAGGTTAGGAACTGTGTTCCAAACATCTTTACATCCCCAGTGCATAACAAATGACTGTCATATGGCACTTTAAATGAATAATAGAGAAAACGATTGAATGCAAACTCGAATTTCAAGAAAATTGTTTCTTTTCTCTTTCCTCCCTCCCTCCCTCCCTCCCTCCCTCTCTCCTTTCCTTTCTTTCTTTCTTTCTTTCTTTCTTTCTTTCTTTCTTTCTTTCTTTCTTTCTTTCTTTCTTTCTTTCTTTCTTTCTTTCTTTCTTTCTTTCTTTCTCTCTCTCTCTCTCTCTCTCTCTCTCTCTCTCTCTCTCCTTTCTCTCTCTCTCTCTCTCTCTTTCCTTTCTCTCTCTCTCTCTCTCTCTCTCTCTCTCTCTCTCTCTCTCTCTTTTTCCTTTCTTTCTTAATATTTTCCTTTTTTCAGAATTAACTGGGAGAGGAATTTTCACCCAGGAGTATTGACTATTATAGTGGGCATTGTATTTGGTGGCAGTTTTACAAGATATGCAAAAGAGAAATGACAAGTGTACAATATGTTTATGTTTTTATCACTGATTATGTACTTTGGATGGAAATAAGCAACCAGGTATTATTTAAAAAATGGCTTTTCCAAGACACTTCATCCAACATTAAGTTATGGGAAGCTGCTTTAGGCATTAAAACAGGATGCAAAGATTCATATTGTGTTGGGAGCCAAAAGGCCTTCATCCTGACCGCCCAGCCCCCGGCATAGAACCTGGCCGTTAACAAACCTGTATGCTATCTAAAGAATGCAGGAGCAGATAATGCTCCAGGGAATAGTTAACCACAGAATGTATTAACATACCCACCGGATAAGGAAGGACCTACTGAATGGCTGTGGACCTGCCCAAGGAGCCCCTCTCCTCCTTGTTCCTCTTTTCACTTCTAACCTTTGTACCCCCTAACCCCATCAATCAAGGACCAATGAAATTGTAACAAGTATCCCCCTGCCTAGTCAGTCCTGCCCCCCTTTGTTCTTCTGCATAAATATACCCGCTCTAAAATAAAAAATTTGAGGCTTGATCAGAATACTGTCTTGCCTCCGCTCCTTTTTCCACCCATTTCTCTCCAGGTTAGGTCCTCCTCGAGCTTGGACAACTAGGTCCCGATGTCGGGACAAGTGGCGCCAACGTGGGCTCGAGGCGTGATCTGAACCGGCGGACCACAGAAACCCTGTACGTCCGGGACCCCAGAAGTTCTAAGTTTGAGACAGCCACCATGGAGCCGATCGCCCTCGGTGAGTACTCCTGTCCGGTCCATGAAATGGGAAACCCCTCCTCAGGGAAAAAGGAGTTGGAGTGTTTAACAGAAAATTTTCGAGTCTAGAAGTTAGTTAAGAAAAGGCACGAGAATTTTCGACGCTTAGGACTAATGAAAAAGACCCATTGCCTCTGCCCTAAAGTAATATAAATTAGGCGCTAGCATCCAAATTATCTTAACAATTAGGACAAAGAGGCAGGCTGGAGCCGGAGCACCTACCAGAGACCCCCTAAATTTTAGGATTCCTTTTATTAAGAATAATAGGATTAAACTATAGTTAGGAATGCACCGCTGATGGTAATATTCCTTGGCAGTGTCTTCCTTCTCACCTGTTTTTAAACGAGATCCTAAAGAGGGAATAAAAATGGAGCTAAATTGTTCAAAGAAGCTGCTTTCATAAAAGACCTAAAAGTTTCTCTCAGAGAAAGGGAGTTCGGGTTAAAAAGAAGGATCTCATAAATTTTTTCATTTTATTGATGATGTTTGCCCTTGGTTCATTGTAAATGGACCAGAGATCCACCCCAAGAAATGGCAGAAGGTCGGAAGAGATTTAAATGATAAATTACAACGTGAAGGGCCTGATTCTGTCCCCTCTACTGCCTTCTCTTTCTGGGGCCTAATTAGGGACATAGTAGAGGCCGCATCAACTGATCCAGATAAGCAACAACTTTTGTCAGTAGCAGAGTACTGTTCTCGCCTTTATCTCGGCGGCTTCAGTTGCTCCATCCCTTCAGAGAGACCCTCAAAATCCCTTCACTTCATTAGCTGCCCAGATGCAACAGCTACAGCAGCAGCAAGCTCAGGAAAAGCTTCAGGGCCTATCAGAATAGGTGCCGAGATTAGGTTTTCATAAAACGCCAAATATTATAAATAAAATTACCAGGAACAGAGTAGAAATTGCATTGTGCTTATAGACCACGGAATTCAGGTCAGGAAAAAAGGATAAATAGGACTTTTAAGGAAACGTTGACTAAATTCGAATTAGAAATTAATGAAAACTAGGTAAGCTTCCTTCCCTTAGCTCTTTTAAGAGCACAATGCACCCGCCTACTATCAAAGAAATCAGGTTTATGTGTTTAGGCTTTTTAAAAAAAAAAAAAAAAAAAAATTTGTAACAACTATTGGATAAAAGAATTTAATAACTCACTGTTATTGAGAAATTTGTTTTTCACTTGTAATTTCACATAAGATAATTGCTGTAAAACGTTGTTTACTAGTGTACCATATTGTTAAAAGCCAATTATAAATAGGTAATTGTACTTATTATACTTAGAAAAACAGTACATTGAATAGTTGAGAACATTATTTCAAATGTAAATATTTAGATAAAGTTTTCGTTTGTTTCAATATTCATTTACTGCATCAACCATAGTCTCAAATTTTACCTTTTAAACAGCTTAGTTTCAAAATCTGTAAAATGAACTAAGAATCTTGAGTATTAATTCATGCATATAAGACTAATGTGTCCATAAAGCATAGATCTTACTTTGATTGTATAACTTTAAGTAAAGACTGCTGTTTTTATACCAACCACTCTGACATAATTCGAGATAGTTCAGCCTTTTAGTAAAACAAAGACCTTTAATATTGGCTTTTAAAGGATCATATTTAGGCCATGTATAGTAAATTGCTTTATAAAGTATATTAACAGAGAGTCCAGGCTGTTAAATTAATAGTATTTTCTACTCAAGTAACAGGGTATCTCTAGTTGCCCCAATTTATAGGACATCAAAGATTTGATATGTGCCTAAAAACCAGTGGGGAATGTGACGGCCTACTAAAGTGTAATAAAGGTAAAAGTTAATTAAAAGTCCCAAACTAGACAAAAGAAATCTTTACCTTAGCAATTTTTAATTGGGACAAGAATGCCTAGTTCCTAGAACTTTTAACTGCTTAGTGTTCATGCTATGAAACTTGTGACGATGAACTCTCTCATATGCTAAGAGCGCAACATTCCAGGGCTTAGATAAGGAGAACATCTGCAAGGCACATGCTTAAAACTAGCAAATTCCCTGGCTACATTTATCTTAATGACCAGTTTCTGCTAGCTTTGTAAAAGATTAACTTCTGTTCTCTTTTAACTTCTGTTCTGGATCTCCCAAAACCTGAAACCCCCAGCCAACTTGGAGTAAGGACTTGCTTGGGTCTAGGGGCACTGCTGAGATGTTTCTCAGCCCCAGACACCAAGCAGCCTTGCTCAGGAGGACAGGAGGAGAAGAAGTTTCACTTTAACTGTAATTGGGCACGAGCCACCTAAAAGCAGCCTCACCGGTGAATAAGACTGCAAGAGCACTCATCTAGATGCCTGAGTTCTGTTCCTGTCTGATTGGGCCTTGGTTGACTTAGCTGAAGGCTGGACGCAGCAATACTTCCCTAGTGCGGTCGGTCTGAGACGTCAGACTCTGACCCTGTACATGTTCTGGTTCTGGTTTCTGATGCGCTTAGCTTTGTGTTATCTGTAGTTTGTCTTGTATGTCTTGTGTCTGTCTGTCTGGCTGGTCGAATGTACTGCTATCCTCCTATACTTATTTTGATTCCTTCCTTAGGTCTGGCCTCCGTGGCCTCGCCCGACTGGATGCTTAGGTGAAAGGCTGATCCTAGCCCTGGCTTAATTGGCTTCTTGTGGGGATTTTTCTTCTCTTACCTGTTTTCCCTAACATGGGTCAGGCTTCCTTCTCAAATCGTCCTATGTTCTCCCCCTTTCAATACTTCTTTAATCATTTTAAGGATTTCTTGTAAAACAAGCCCAAGCTTCACGGAGCTAGAGCGTCAATCCCTTCAACCTTCAAAGGTTCTGCCAGCTAAATTAGCCCACGTTTGGAACAGAGTAACCATCAGAGGGTCATTCGACCTGCAAACAGCCTTCCAGCTGCGAGATATCATCTGTGGTAATCAGGTTTTTTTAAAACAATGCAGAGAATATGCATTTATTATATAGAGATTTAGGTCTGAAGAATAACTAAACATAAAACTGATTGTTTACAGAGTGTCTGTGGGGCGGAGTCCTGAATAGTCAAGTCTCCCTTCTGGCTGGTTCTTCAGTTTAGGTTGGAATTTATTTTTACTGAAAAATAAATTAATAAAAGATCTGCTTTAACCGGTTTAGAAAGCAATAGGAATCTTATAAATAAGTTACGCTCTTCCTAAAATTGTCAGAAAAATAGAAACTAATTCAAATGTTTTGTTTTTGTTTTATCAAATCTACATGATCTGAGATAATCTTGGTAATAAGAATAGTTTAATATTATAGGTTAAGGAAAAGTAGTTATGTCTTCAAGTTATCAGAAACACAATTTTATTCTACCTGTATTCGCCAGGTTGTGCATATGCTAATTTACTAGTTGTTCAAGATTACAAAATTATAAGATTGGTATATTCATAAATTTGCTAATCTATTAAATGCTGATACTTAAAACAGTCTTAACATTAAGAATGCTAAGGTTTTTATAGTCATATTTACCTTTGAAATCTTTTATTATTGCATTGCTAAATAGATAACTAAGTATTGTTTCATAATGACCTGTAATCCTGTTTCTAACCAGGTGATCAAACCTTATAACATAGTGACAAATTTTCCAACAAAATCTAAGTAGGATTTTTGTTTTGAATGGACCAAGGGTAATAAGACATATTACATTAAATTAACAAGATGGGCTCCTTATGCCCCTAACACTGGCGACTGGGCCAATACCCTGTCAGCTGTAGGCCCTGAAAGCTTCCCAATAGCCCCTTGTGGTGCATCTAAGGATGTTGAAAACAATTTGCTGGCTAACTGATCCTCCGCCTTTATGTGTCAGACGGTGATGGTCCTGCTGATGCTCTTTCATTATATAAAATTACAACAAAAATTTGAGGAATTCCAAAAAGGCTTTACGCCTCCCTTTCTTATCATCCCTAGCTATTCCTAGATCCCGAGGAAATATTGACATTGACACCCAAACCAATAGTATCCTGAAAACTACTCTATGGCCTTAAATAATTCTAATCCCCTAACTTGCTCAAGATTGCTGGCTATGCATGACTATAGGCATCCCTATGCCCATTGCTATTCCAGTCTTAAACTCGTCTATTGACCATCAAATTAATTGCAGTCTCAGCCCTCCTTTTATTTAGAGTCCAGCCTGTAGGTTTCAACTCCTCTACTTGCTACCAAAGTCCATTTCAAAATACCTCCTTCGACATTGATGTAGGATTTGTCACCTTCGCTAATTGCTCCAATATTGTTAATTATACGGAGCCCCTATGTCCAGCCCCTGGACAGGTATTTTTATGGAAATAATCTGCCTATACTGCCCTGCCACAAAATTGGACTGGACTCTGTATATCAGCTAATATTTTTCCAGACATCTCCATCATACCGGAGACGACCGTCCCCCTCCCTAGCCTAGATTACATAGCAGGATGACACAACGAGCCATCCAGGCCATCCCTCCTTGTCAGTCTAGGTATCACTGGGCACTCGCCTGCCTCTGGCTCAGCTGGAGTTGGCGCAGTCCACTTACAACAAATTGTCCCGCCAATTAATTAATGATGTTCAAGCCCTTTCAGAAACCATAAGTTTACATACAAGATTAAATTGATTCCCTTTGCTTGAAGTAGTGTGTTACAAAACCGCAAAGGCTTTAGACCTTCTTACAGCAGAGCAGGGAGGATTTGTCATTTTACAGGAACGCTGCTGCTTCTACGCCAACAGATCTGGAATCGTTCGAGATAAGATCAAGAAACTTCAAGAAGACCTCGCCAAAAGACGCAGAGAGCTCCAAGAGAACCCTTTCTAACTGGGTTGAATGAGCTCCTTCCTTACCTCCTTCCCATCCTCGCCCCCTTTCTTGTGTTCTTTACTTATAACCTTTGGACCTTGGGCTTCATAACTGATCTCATTAAGCAACAGGTAGATGCCTTACTAGCCAAACCTGTCCACATTCACTAGCACCGCTTATTACCCAGAGCGATGACACCACCGACTATAATAAGGAAAACCTCAAGACCCAAGATCCCCACTGGCCCCTTATCTCACCTTTAAATTTACATCGGCTTCTTTTAAAATCCTTTCAGGTTATATACTAAACCCCAACCACTTGGTTCCACTGTAAAAGGAGAAATATAACTTTTGCCTGGCTCTCCCTATGGGGACGACATATAGAACAGAGGTATGTCTACCCTCGCCCGTCGAAAACTCGAGGGGGGGTATGGGCACCGAGATGGGTGCAAGAGCAAAGCATCTGCAAGGGAAGGTCACAATAAAGAGACCCCCTCTGTATTTCCCTGAGAACACACCTGGTTTGCATAGAGGTTGGTATCCAAAACTATTTCAAAACGGCTCTGCCTCTCCTCCCCAAAAGATACCAAGAGTTGAAGTCACTAGGCGGGCCCACATAGCCCGCTGGGAGGAACCAGGTCAATGTCTCCCCACTCGGTTAAGGCCCACCTTTTCTAAAAACAGAAAGGAGGATATGTTGGGAGCCAAAAGGCCTTCATCCTGACCGCCCAGCCCCCGGCATAGAACCTGGCCGTTAACAAACCTGTATGCTATCTAAAGAATGCAGGAGCAGATAATGCTCCAGGGAATAGTTAACCACAGAATGTATTAACATACCCACCGGATAAGGAAGGACCTACTGAATGGCTGTGGACCTGCCCAAGGAGCCCCTCTCCTCCTTGTTCCTCTTTTCACTTCTAACCTTTGTACCCCCTAACCCCATCAATCAAGGACCAATGAAATTGTAACAAGTATCCCCCTGCCTAGTCAGTCCTGCCCCCCTTTGTTCTTCTGCATAAATATACCCGCTCTAAAATAAAAAATTTGAGGCTTGATCAGAATACTGTCTTGCCTCCGCTCCTTTTTCCACCCATTTCTCTCCAGGTTAGGTCCTCCTCGAGCCCGCGAATAACTAGGTCCCGCGGGTCGGGACAATATTGAATATCCTTCAGAAAGATCCTCATGCGCTCCCCCCCCTTCCCAACATAGAATTTCCTGTCATGGTCACTACTTGTTTCACAAGCCTGAGGAATAAATGTGGTCACATCTCTTGCATTTTTCCAGTCATTTGAGAAGACCATTTTTCTTAGGAAGTCCAGAATCACCATCTGAAGGCCTTCTTTGCCCCCACTAACTTGTCCAACAACCCTGATGGTTTAATTAATTTGGAGAGGAGGGCTGGCATGGGCCTGTTTTAACCAGATCATATTTGAAGGACAGGATGTTCCCTAAGGTCATCATTTAAGTGCATACCTAAGAACCAGAGTTTTCTTATACCACAGCTAAATATCATCTTGGTTTTAAGGGGTTCATCTTTCTAGCTTAATTAGATCTTTTGTTGTTTCTTTTTTGGTATAATATTTATTGTTCCTAACTTTGTACCATAAAAAATGTGATAAGCAGATCTTCTGTGTCTTCCCTTATGTCAGATGGCTGAACAGCCCAAGGCCAAGTGGAAAACCATATGCACAGTACTAGGGACGTCTTTCTGTACTGACTGGGCACCTTTTCCTATAGCAATAAATTCTTCTTTATCCATCTACTTCATAAACATACTTTGTATGGTAAGAATATACGAGGCCTCTACCATTCCTCCCCAGCCTCCACTCCAAGTTGAACTGCAATCATGCGGAGCTTTTCTCTTTCCTATAGCCCTTGCCAGTTTATTGTCAACTTTTTTCCTCGATGAAGAAATTCTCTAAAACAGTAGGGGTCATCTTTAAGGGGATTTGGTCCTAGTGGAAGAGTAGGTCCCAGCCTAATGTAAATAATATAAGCAAATTAGCCATTAGAGAAACAAGGTACATATTGGCCCACATTAATTGTATCTTCAGGCTCCCTTTCTCCCAAAGGGGACCTTCGGGGAAGGCTGGTCAGGGGGATTGTATTCTAACCTCAGGCTCTGTACTGAGCACTGTGCAATGAGCTTTATATACATTATTGTATTCTTTAATGAACTCAGAAGGGAATTAGGAAAGAGACTAGAGGCCAGGATAGTAAGAACAATGCAAACTGGAGTAATCTTTGTAACTGCCTCCTGTACTTATCTGATTTGTTTTTACCTTTGTAACAGCATTGATTTCCTTTAAATAATACTTGTTCCCCTCAGGGGACAGAAAACCCAGGAAACCTTCCTTTTCCTCTAGAGTTTATATTGTGGAGAAGAGAGTATACTAGAGACGTTAGTGGCAACAATAAGAAGAGTGAAAAGCAAGAGAATCCCTGAGGCAGTGGTGTATTGGTATTTCAAAACTGACTGTGGGATGTGGAATAGCCCTGATTTGTAGAATTTGCTCATTCCCCTGGTGTAAATATTCCCACCACTGCCAATTTCTTTCTTTATTTTAATTTTTCAGTTAGAATTGACATTGTATATTATTTCATATTAGTTTCAGGTGTACAGCATAGTGGTTAGACATTTATGTAAATTATGAAGTGTTCCCCGCTACTAGTCTAGTACCTACCCAGCACTATCCATACTTATTACAATATTATTGACTATATTCTCTCCCCTGTACTTTACCTTCCTGTGACTATTTTGTAACTATCAATTTGTATTTCTTAATCCCAACAAGCTTTTCACCCAGGCTCCCATATTCCTCTTATCTGGCAGTCAACAGTTTGTTCTCTGTATGTAGGAATCTGTTTTCATTTTGTATATTTGTTTATTTTGTTCTTTAGATTTTGTGTATAAGTGAAATTTTATGGTATTTGTCTTTCTCTCTCTGATTTATTTAGCATAATGTCCTCTACATCCATCCATGTCATTGCAAATGGTAAAATTTCAATATTTTATGGCTGAGTCATATTCCATTGCATATATACACCACCTCTTCTTTATCTAATTGTCTATTGATAGGCACTTAGGTTGCTTCCATATCTTGGCTATTGTAAATAGCCCTGAAGTGAACATAGGGGTGCATAAATCTTTTTGAATTAGTGTTTTGGTTTTCTTTGGATAAATACCCAGATGTGAAGTTGCTGGGTCATAAGGTAGTTCTACGTTTAAATATTTTTGAGAAACCTCAAACTGTTTTTCATAGTGGCTGCATCAATTTGTAATCCCACCAGCAGTGCATGAGGATTTTCTTTACTCCATATTCTTGCCAACACATATTTTTTGATTTGTTAATGATGGCTATTCTGAGAAAAGTGAGATGGTATTTCACTATGGTTTTTAATTTCATTACTCTGATGATTAGTGACATTGAGCATCTTTTTACATGTCTATTGACCATCTGTATGTTGTCTTTGGAGAAATGCTATTCAGGTACTCTGCCCATTTTTTAATTGGAATGTTTAATTTTTTTATGCGTGTGTGTTGAGTTGTATGAGTTCTTTATACTTTTTACACATTAACCCCTTATCAGATGTATCACAGGTAAATATCTTCTCTCATTCGGTAGGTTGTCTTTTCATTTTCTTAATAATTTTCTTTACTATGTAAAATCTTTTTAGTTTGATATAGTCCCATTTGTTTGTCTGTTTTCTTTGCCCAAGGAGACATATGAAAAAAAATATTACTAAGAGCAATGTCAGGGAGTTTACTGCCTGTATTTTCTTTTAGGAGATTTATGGTTTCAGGTCTTACATTTAAGTCTCTAATTTCTTTTGAGTTTATTGTATATAGTGTAAGAGGGAGGGAAGTCCAGTTTCACTTTTTCATATGTTTGTCCAGTTTTCCCAACACTATTTATTGAATAGACTGTATTTTTTTCTTGTATATTTTTGCCTCCTTTGTCATAGATTCCATGACCGTATAGGCGTGGATTTACTTCTGGGATCACTTCTGTTCCATTAATATATGTGGCTGTTTTTATGACAGTACCATGCTGTTTTGATTACTATAGACTGGTAGTATAGTTTCATATATGACAGCATGATATCTCCAACTTTGCTCTTCTTTCTTCATATTACTCTGGCTCTTTAGGGTCTTTTATGGTTCTATATAAATTTTTGGATATTTGTCTTAGTTCTGTGAAAAATACCATTGGTATTTTGATAGGGATTGTATTAAATCTAAGGATTGCTTTGGGTGGTATGAACATTTTAACCTTGTTAATTCTTCCTGTATGCTTCCATCTATTTGTGTCTTTTTCACTTTTTTCTTCAGTGTCTTATAATTTTCTAAGTACAAGTCTTTTACCTCCTTGATTAAATTTATTCTTAGGTATTTTTTTTGATGTAATTGTAAATGGTATTGTTTTCTTAATTTCTCTTTCTTATATTTCATTTTTGTATACAGAAGTGTAACTGATTTCTGAATATTAATCTGTATTTTGTTACTTCAGTCAATTCACTTAACAGTTCTAATAGTTTTCTGGTGACTCTTTAGGGTTCTCACTATATAGTATCATGTCATCTGCCAACAATGACAGTTTTACATCTTCTTTTGTGATCTATGGATGCCTTTGATTTATTTTTTTTCTTGTCTGATTTCTGTGGCTAGAACTTCTGATACTATGTTGAATAAAAATGGTGAAAGTGGACATCCTTGTCTTGTATCCGATTTTAATGGATTTGTCACATATAGCCTTTATTGTGTATGTTTCCTCTAGTCCCACTTTGCTAAGACTTTTTATCATAAATGGATGCTGGATTTTGTCAAATGCTTTTTCTGTATCTATTGATATGATCATCTGATTTTTACCTTACAGTTTGCTAATGTGGTACATCAAATTAATTGACTTGTGGATGTTGAACCAGTCTTGCATCCCATAGATAAATCCTACCTGATCATGATGTATGATCTTTTTAATGTCTTGCTGAATTCGGTTTGCTAATATTTTGTTGATTTTTTTGCATCTATGTTCATCAAAATATTGGCCTATAATCTTCTTTTCTGTAATGTTTGTGCTGGCTGGAAAATTACTGCTTGGCTATTGCCCATGGGAACATAGGCTATCATCCATAGAACCATAACATTATAACAATAAGCTTTCTGCTTCTGTACCCCTGCTTGCACAACCGACCTGTAGGTTGACAGTTAGAAAATAGAAGAAGAATAGACTTTTGTGTTCAGACAGAATGAAGAATGGGATTTAGGGGTTAAAAACCCTGTACCTCTACATTTTGGGGCTGTTTAATTTGGAGTTTACGTACCCCTGGCAGACCCAGCTGGCTCAATAAAGAGTGTGTTTCCTATAACTCACTGTTTTCTGGTGGACTGTGTGTCTAGCGGGGGCTGGTGGCTATAACAGTTTTTGTCTGGATTTGGAATCAGAGAAATGGTGGTCTTATAAAATGAGCTTGGGAGCCTTTTGTCTTCTTGAATTTTTTGGAAAATTTGAGAAGAAAAGTTTTTAATTTTTCTTTGAATGTTTAGTAAAATTTACCCGGGAAGCCATCTAGTCCAGGACTTTCATTTGTTGGAAATTTTTTGATTACTGATTTTATTTTATTGCTAGTAATTGATTGATTCATATTTCCTGTTTCTTCTTGTCTCATTCTTGGAAGATTGTATGTTTCTAGAAATGTATCTATTTCTTCCAGATTGTCCAATTTGTTGGCATAAAATTGCTCATAGTATTTTCTTATAACCCTTTGTATTTCTGTGGAGTCAGTTGTCACTTCTCTTTCATTTCTAATTTTATTTATTTGGGGCTCTTTCTTTTTTTTCTTGATGAGTCCTGTTAAAGATTTATCAATTTTGCTAATCTTTTAAAAGAACAAGCTCTTGGTTTCCCTGATCTTTTAAATTTATTCTTATTTTTTTAGTCTATTTTATTTATTTCTGGTCTGATTTTTATTATTTTCTTCCTTCTTCTCAATATGGGCTTTGTTTGCTGCTCTTTCTCTAGTTCCTTTAAGTGTAAAGTTAGATTATTTATTTGAAATTTTTCTTGTTTCTGGAGATAGGCCCATATGGCTATGAATTTCTCTCTTAGGACCACATTCACCGTTTTCTATAGATTTTGAATCATTGTGTTTTCAATTTCATTTGTCTCAAGATATCTTTTGATTTCTTCCTTGATCTCATTGTTAACCCACTTATTGTTTAGTAACACGTTATTTAGCTTCCATGGGTTTGCGTCTTATTTTGCTTTTTCCTTATAATTGATTTCTTGTTTCATATTATTGTGGTCACTGCCTGAACTCAACCTGAAGGTATAAGGGAGAGACCATGTAATGAACCGAGGCTGACTGCCATCAGCACCAGGCCTAGGGCAGCTCAGCAAAAAGCCCAGAGCACCTCATAGGCTGAAGTTGCCTGCCAGCTGCCTGTAAGGGTCAGCAACTGAAAGACCCTTGAGCAGTATTAGAGTTGGGTGAGGTGGGGTCCTAGGGATTCAGCAGCGTGGGATGATATTTAGCAAGTTAGTTTAGATTCAGATTTGGTGCCATGGCGGAACCTGTGGCTACTTGCAAGTCTCAGATTACACTAAAGTAAGTCATTGTCTGCCTTAGATGACAGACCCCCAAGCTTTGTTCAAGAAATACTGTAGCTTGGGGCAGGGCTTGTTGCCAGCCACCTGAAGTGTCTCTGGAGGTCCACCACCTGGGGCCTGTTGATTGATGCTATAAGAGCCTCCTGCTGAGAAGAGGGGTGGAGCTGGTTGTCAAGGCATGAATATGCCTCCAGCAATCTGTGAGATGGGTGGGGCGGGGCCCCAGGAATTCATCAGGGTGGAGTGAGTGGAGATCACCAAGCAAGTGCTGATTAAGATTTGACTATGTGGCCGGAAAGCTTAACACAGGCACAATGGTGCCTGCCTGCCTTTAGGCTGCACAAAAAGAGGCTCAATATAGAGATGAGGATGTCTGTCCCTCCAGCCCCTCTCTCTGAAGCCACACACCTCATTCTTTCCCTGTATATCTCTGGAGTCTTATGAGCTGCTGCCCTTCTGCTGGAGCCCAGAGTGAGTGTCTGTGAGTGTGTCTGTGAACAAGCTCTTTAAGGAGATATCTGGGTTTCCAGCAGCCTCCATCTCACCAAATGGTCAAACCCCCCATTGATTTTTCAAGTCAGATTTTGTGGGGACTCTGCTTCCTGGTAATATAACTCTGGGTTGGGAGTCCTGGTGTGTGGCAGAGGCCCTTTTCTCCTGTAGGGGGAACTTGGCAGCTGAGATATTCCTTCTATTGCTCAACTGCCACACATGGGTTCAGAGCCAGTTCATTTTGTGTCTCTGTCCCTCCTACCAGTCTTGATATAGCCTCCTCTTTATATCCTTAGTTATTGGAGTTATGTTAAGCTAGACTTCATATGGTTCTCCAGGTTGAGTTTTCTATAATTTAGCTGTAATTTTAATATGGTTATGGGAGGAGGCAAGCATAGTATTTACCTACTCCACCATCTTGACCAGAATGCTATCAATTTTAATATAACCAGCATAATGTCATTGAACGTGCAATTGGGAAGGGATGCACAGACATGGCTTTTGTGGGATGGTTGGGAGCCAGATTCTGCATATCCCTTTGGTGAAAAGTTTCAGTATGTTCCTTGGGTTTAGAAATTAGAGCCATCTGGGCTCCATTTAATGTCTCTGACTTGACTTTGAGCTTACTAAAGCTAGGACAGTGAGTGTTCATTTTTATGCCCTCAACTTCTAGCACAACATCTTACACACAGCCTGCTTGTAAATAGTCTAAGACAAAACCCCAGATTTCAGCTTCTATTACTGTTTGAGTGTTTGACCTTGAGGATGTCATTTAAACTCTCTAAGCCTCATTTGAAATATTAGATTTAAAGTAGTTCTTTCATGCCATTTTTTGGCACTGAGATGCTTTGAAAAAAAGTATTAATTTTCTTTATTTAAGATACATATTTATAGTTTTTCCCTGAAATCTCATATTTTTTTTAACTGAAAAATATGGTGGTTTAATAGGAGTTGTTATTTGTAAACTCATGTGGGCTCTTAGTAATAAGAGCTTCCTTTTCTAAGGGCTTAAAAGGCAATGGTATATTTATCAGGTATAAATTTATAGGCCACACATCTTAATTGTGTGAAAACAGAACATTAGATTTCTAAAATTAAACTTCACTTCATTCTTGAGCTCCCATTCTGTTCTATAAGAGAAAAATGTAATCTTACAAAATCAAAGAAAACTTCATTGAATTCTGCAATTTCTCTGGCAATTCACGGCATTATTCCTCATCTTGGTACATTTAAGTTTTTGACCTATTGCTTTTCACCTCTACAAATGAAGGATTATTTAGAATTCATAGAAAGAGCATAAAATTGCTTTGAAAGCTGTTTTGAACCACATTAGAATGGAGCATATTATCCTGAAATAATCAAATTAGCAATTCCTGTGGTCTCTCTGAGAAGAGATCCTGAGCTTTGTGCTTATCTCAAGCTGAAGTTGATGGGGATTTCCTAGAGTACAGTGATAATCTGTTCCCCTCTATGTGGACCAGCTGGGTTAGTAGTGGAGGGGTCAATGTCTGTGGCTTGTCCCTGAGGACCTTCTGTGATGATGGACATGTGGAGTAGGAGTCTCACACAGGAACAGGCAAATAGAGTTAACTCCAAATACAATCATCACCCTCTGGACTAGAAAGGGAGACAACATGGAAGTTTCTAAAGTACCCCCTAGGATTTAGAATCAACCTCAAGGAGGAGAGGAAATGGAAAAATGGGAGAGAGGGTCCTAATCCTTTCTGAATTAGAAACCTGAGTGATTGAGAAAATGGCTGACTTGCACTGAGTTTAATTTAGAAATGAGTAGATTGTTTTCTTATTAGATAGAATCGTGGCTAGTAGCCAGACATCAAATTTGATTACTGAGCTGGTAATTGTGGTATTCCTACTCGATAGAATAAAAATCTTTTTTAGTGTTTTGCTGGAAATGGACACCAAGATCATCGGTTTTGCATTTTCCAAATAACATTCGATCTCTCTTTTTTGGAGTGGGCAACTTTTCTACTTCCAGATTCTCAGCATCTCTGTTTTCTGTAATTATGCAAGTTACAAAAGTGAGCAATGTTCACATTTGCAAATTCTCTCAATACTTTGGGAAGAGATTTATCTCTGTCTGGAGACTTGCGTTTATTTAAAGCCACTAAGAACTGTTCTTCAACTGCTTCCCACTTCATACATTCCCTTGCCATCATAATCACTCAAGCCTTTCCAGCTTGAAGATTCCTGCTCCTTATGGATTATGATGACTTTATGCCAAACAGATAACATTTATTTGCTGTTAGTGTTGTTTTGGTTAACAAATAAAGGGCTGCGCTATAATTAAATTATAATTATAATTAAAAAGAAGTGGAGATTTACTATAAATATGCAAATGAAGTTAGCTAAGAACACTTTTTAATTTATGCAGATGAAATTATTTTGCACTGTAAATTATTTGGATACTCTTAAGTGCCCTTGTTTGTCCCTTTAGAGCCTAGCATAGATAAAGTTTATTGGCAAGGAAAAAGCACTGTGGGCAGATCCTTGGAAAATTAGAAGTTTGATTCTCTCCTGACTGGCCAAAGGAAGTCCAAGTCAAAGGAATAATGGAAGCTTTTGAGGTCCCCATAATTGTTCGATATTTCTGTGGGTCTCTTCTTTCCCAGCCTTTTCATGAAGACAAAAGTGATTCACCATAATGCTAATGAAGCCTAAACCTCAAGCCTCCTCATTGGCACATTGTTGGCTTTTCCTCTGTGATGTGGTTTTCAAATACTGCTGTGTGACCCAAGGTGGAGGCCCAGAAGTGTACTGTGACAGATAAGTACCAAGCACTGGAAGCTGGAGGGTTGTTAAGGAGAAACAAAACTTAAAATATATAGATTCAAAAAGCTAATTTGGGGAAGATTATATCAACCATTGGATGTGTACAATTGTAAGCAAAGGATTTGGTTCTCGTTGATTCCTAGTTGAAGTAGAAGGTCTTTTGTGTTTGGAATATACTCAATAATGCAGCATACACAGTTATTGACCCACCATACTATTGATAGAAACTACTGAAATAGAATTTATAGGAGTTCCTGTATTTATGAGATGTAAACCTGAAGTCATTTACAAACAGGGAAAAGGCCTGCGTGTGAGGCCATATGTTTTAGTACTTCATTATCAATAATTATAAAACAGATTTCAATAGGTTATGTTAGAAAAAAGAATGAATTATCTTTTTATTCTCTATAGCATATTTTTTAAAAAGTCATTGTCATATAAAGAGATGATAGAGGAGCATACAATCAAAAAATATAGGGAAAAGCTATATTTCAGTAATAGCTATAGCAGTAATTTCATAAAAATATTTTTGACATTTTCTGGATTTCCACATGTCAGAGGTACTTTTCAGTTTCTTAAATTCATAATTTATGGTACTTTGTTTTCTTATTCTGAACAAATATTCACTTTGGGACTTAATTTTGTATTTGCAATTGTGTGTTCTTTTTTTTTAATGTCCCCCACAAAGCCAAAATCTCTTTTTTTTATAAGGTACCATATTTCTAACAAATTTCCTTATTGTTCTCACAGAAGAACACATTTCAAGTATTATTCATTGAGAAGTTGTGATGTACAAAAGTGTTTCATAGCTATGATTTGACTTGAGGAAATTTTTTTCAGCCTCCCTAAACTGGAAATTTGTTATCTATACAATAGAAAGAACAGGCTGGCTCACAGCATTGCTTTCCAGATTTAATAAGGTTAAATGATGCATATGGAAGTTTGTTCTACATTATCAAGTACTATTCAGATAGCCAACCTATCACATGGGCTTTGAGAATAGATCACCCTCTTTATCATTCTGGCTCTGCCTTAATGGTGATGTGTCCTAAGGCCTACTCATTTCTTCCCCTGTAAAATGGGGGGAAATGTACCCAATCCATGTGGTTGTTGTAAGCATTAAATGGGTAATCATCGTTATTATTATTGAATTTTAGCTGTTATTCATTACCAGATATATGTCAAGTAATACCTCTAAAGGACTACAGGGTCATAGAGACCTTTTAAAATTAACTTACTGCTTTTATATTAAAATGTATTAATTATTATTTTTGTACTTTCATTTATATGAGATTCACTTATTTTGCAGCCATGAATATTATACTGGCTTTTAGTTTTGTAATTGATGGTGTTTTGATTTTATAGCTTGTACACTATAAATAAAAAATGCAGCATGTAGCAGAGTCTTAAATATTTTGTCACATCACTTATAAAGACATGTCAAGTCAAAGAGATGATAGCAGGCACTATTAAATATTCAGGATCTTGCAGATATCATAAGATAGTGTGCATGATTTGGCAAGATGAATTTATAAAGCATCTTTCTTTTTAAAAATCTATGGTTTTTCTTATTCTTTCACACCTTTATCATTTATTTCAAAATAATAGAGTTAAAGATTGACCCTTAGAAAATAACTTTACTAAACTTATACTCCTTTCCTTCTTTACATCTGCAGGAGAGATTTCTCCTTATCTCATATTTGAAAAAATTTCTTCCCACGTATAGCATCTTACGTGTAGTTAATCAGTTAAATTGTCTTAAAGTCTATTTTGGGGTGTCCAGCATAGCTTCAGAGACATAGCTATCTGACAGCAAGATAGAGGCAGGGAATTAGGAGGAAGATGACAACATTACCTGGTATTAAAAAGGTAAAGACAGGAGATGCTATATGTCTACACAATAGGCACTTGAATCTAGTTTCCTGGCAACAGTGTCCTTCAGCACATTCCTCAAATAGTGTGTTTCTTTTTTTTGCTATGAATTTCCACCTCTACAATTTCCCTTATGGTTCATGTTAAATGTTCCAGTTATTATAGCTGCATAACAAACAACCTGTAATTTAGTGATATAGAGCAACCACCATTTAATGGTACTCATGGATTTTGGGGATAAAGAATTTTGACAGCATAACAGAGATCCTTTTCTTTGCTTCATAAATCTGAAGCCTTAGCTAGGAAGAATGAAAAGTTAGTGGTGACTTAAATGACTGAGAGCTGGAGTCACCTGTATGCTTCTGCACTCACATGTCTGACTCCAGGGCTGGGGTGACTCACGTTTGGCTTCGTTTGGAACAGTTGTCTAGAAAGTCTTCTGGCCTCCTTATATGGCTTGAACTTCCTTTAAACAATCAGCCCTTGGAATTTCAAGTCTCCAAGAGAAAATGCTCCAGTGAATAAGGTGAAAGATTAAAGGTCTTCTATGACCTTGCGTCAGAAGTAACTTAGCGTCAGTCAATTCTGTCATAGTTTACTGGTCGAAGTAGTCATAAACTCACCCAGATTCCAAGAAAGGGGACAAAGACTCCACCTCTTAACGGAAAAGTTGTCAAGAATCTTCAACCATTTTTAAAAACTGCATCAGTATACTTCACTGTAAGAACTGAAGATCAGGAGTGAATAAGCATAGTTGATTTCCCTTGACTGCATGTCTCAAGATCAAAATCTTGGCAAGAAAAGTGAGGTGAGATATTATGAAATCTAAGAGAGGCAGTATTCTGTAGTAGAAAGTGCTTTGTGTGGTGGGGACTGATATGTTAAAATCCTGTATTCTGTGCTTGAGCTTTTGACTTCAAGGATCAATTTTCCTGCTGGGTTAATGAAACTTAACATCCATGGTTGGCATGAAGAGCCATTGAGATAATATAAAGACCAATATATGGTTTTTGCTAGCATACTGGATCTCCAAGGCAAACTTAAGGTAGAAAAGATAAAAATTCAGTAGTCTTTTAATACTCAGTCTTGATTTAGGTTAATGGATTGCATGTTACCCATAGAAGGGAAACTATGACAATCTAATGGGCATTATAAAATTTAATTTTGTGACAAGCCTTGTGCCTGATAATTAAAAATATATTTCACTGTTTTAAAGACTTAGCTTACCCTCTAGGCCAATCATGTATTATGACCACACATCAGATTTATCTATGACATAAAAGCATAACAATATCTTACATGTTAGGATGGAGAAAATGAGGTTATAGGGATTATGTACTTGATGAAGATCTGGAAACTTTAGATTTCAAAATAGTGCTCCTTGATGAAAGAGTCCATTTCTTGAATGAATATAGCCAAAACTGTCAGGAAATAACTAATAATGTTTTTGAAAAAACAACCAGCAGTGTTTGTACACATCAATATAGCCACCACACAGAGTAACTGTCATTGTGGGTACATCACCTTCAAGTTTCAAAATATTAATCACAAAAAAGGAACCTATCCCTGAAAATTGCCTCTATGATAGATAATGTTTTCTGTTAGCTACATTTTTGATCCATCACCATTTATCCAACACCTATCTAACTCTATAAGAGTATGATGGGCATATGAACATTAGGTGTCAATTATGTGCTGAAACTGGCTCACAGAGGCTTTCGAGTGGTGATTATTAAATTTCCAGGAATTTGCATGCTTTAAATACAGCCATTAAAAAAATTAAATGATATAAACCTATAATTAAATAAATTAAAATAAATGAATTAAGGTGGCTCCATAGTATAGTGGTTAGCATGTCTGCTTTACACACAGAAGGTCCTGGGTTTGTGCTCCAGGTAGAGCCACAGACCATATCCAGGTGCGCCAGGCCCCCAGGGTGCTCTCAGCGAATGTGTAGGAGGAGACATCTCACCTTTAGAGACCAGTTCTTAAGGGGAAACAGCAACATCTATAGGTTAGGGGTGGAAGTGGTGGGGGGTGGAAATCAAAGAGGGGGGATTAAAATAAATAAATGAATTAAAATGAATTAAAGATAAAGTTAAATAAATAGTGAAACTCATTACTTCCTAATTGTTTTACTATACTTCACTATTATCAGTGTTCTTATAATTATTCAAATTTGTCTGGTAGAAATACTATATAATGGTGTGTTACTTTGCACCACATTCAGTGGTGTCATGTTGATAGCCTGAAATCAACCATAGTGGGGATATTCACACATTGGGAATTAGCAAATGTACCTTGGTGTATGTTATGGAGTGAAAAATGGATGGGAACAGTGTTTTATGTAGTGGTCCGCTCTGACAATATTGGTTTGTTCTTCACTTATTTTATATCTATCTATCATCTATCATCTAGCTATCATCTAATCTATCTAACTATATCTATCTATCTATCTATCATCTAATTAAACACTTTAAATAAACTAAATACATTTGATAGTGAAAAGAAAGTGAATCATCTTGGGAAGCTCTATTATGAACCTCCCCCACCCAAATGATTTTAATACACAGTCCTACTCCAAGTGGCAACCACTTTTAATTCTTAACTGTTCCTTCCTATAGTTATTTTCATATTTAGAAACAATATATTTTTGAATGTTTAAGGTGTACAATGTAATGGTTTTTAGAATTGAGATACAATTGACATGCAATAGTATATAACTTTAAAGTGTACAATGTGTTAATTTGACACATTTATATATTGCAATATGATTACCACTGTAGTGTTAGCTACCACCTCCATTACTGTGTCACATAATTATCATTTCTTTTTTTTGTGGTGAGAACATTTAAGATCCAGTCTCCTAGCAACTTTGAAGCATACAACACAGTCCTGCTAACTGTATTTACCAGGCTGTGCACTAGATCTCCAAATTCATTTTATACCCTTTAATCAACAAACAGTATAAAAAACAACATTCTTAAAAAGCATATAGTAAAATGACTGCTTTCAGACGCCAAGATATCAATCTTATATTATATATAAGATAACAAATGATTAAGCAATTTTAATTTAAAACTTTTTTCAAATAGAAAATAATTCATTTTAACTTTATTTTACTTAATGATTGTAACTATTTATGATTTCATGAACTTGCTTGTAAAAGTCTGTTCCTTCAAATCTACAAAATGAAGATTTACTACAATGAGCAATTAAAATTCCACATACAATTTTTATCTACATTTGATTCTAAAATTTGAAGTTGAAATTATTTTCCCTTGGAATTTTGAAGGCACTTATCATTTGTCTTTAGTAGCTGGTGTTGCTATTGAGATATCTGTCCTCTTGTTCCTTAGTATTTGACCTTCTTTTTCTTTCTGGAAGCTTTTTGGATTTCTTATTTATTCCTGTTATTCTAAAATATAAAAAAATACTTTTTTTACATGTTTTCAATTCAGTAGGCTGAGCAGTTATTGACCATTTTCCTTTAGCTTTGTTATAAGAAACTTCCAACTTTAGCTTCAGACAATGTTAATTATTATTATTTTTTAAATTTCGATATCATAATTTTAAGTTTCTGAAATGTGTTTCCAAATCATTTTGTTTTAAATGTATCACATGTAACATTAATTGGATTTTATTCTATATCCAGGCTGAGAATCTTTTTGTTATAATAGGTGACTTCTATATCATTTGTTCATTAATATGACATTTATATTCAGTTTTAAACTTGCTCTTTTATTTTATGTTATGCTCTTTGCTTTTCATTCATTTTTCTGGGCACATGATGGGATTCCTCAAGCTTCAAACCTGTGCCTTATAGAAAATACAATGTGGTTTTGAAGTTTATTAATTTTGTAACTTAAAGACTAAGTCATATTTTATTCTTCACACTTTCCCATCTACCCTACAGTACTAGAATAATGCTGAGTTTATATTACATATTTAATAGATACTTTATTTGACATTCCACTATGTGTTTGTTCTATAGAGACTGTCAGAGACCTAATTTATTTTACTCCATCCAGTGCTAGGTGTTATTAGGCATTGTAATAAAAGTATTTATTAAATGAATAAGTGGTAAGAATAAGTGGTAAGAATAAGGGTAATAGTTTTAAAAAAATAACTTCTTGCTCAAAATTAATTTTTATTTGTGCAATAATTGGTTCAAATACATCAGGAAAACCCACATTATAGCCTGTAGCACTATATTCCACAGGATAGTAGAAAGGCAGTTGTGAGCCCTTCTTGGGTTATGTATTTTTTTAAAGGAGCTGCTAGTCTCACTTATTCTATTATTTTTCTCTGGAAATAATTCTCCAATTTATAATAGAAGTCAGTATGGGAAATTAGACTTTCTCATTTTATCAGGAATTTAAATGGACTTTTTAGTTTTGAGATTAATATCTGGCCCTAACTTGACTGAAAAGGTTTTGAGAAGATCACATAGCTAATCAGACTGTCCATCTTCTTTCCTTCCCTTCAACACCACTCTGTGCCAGACACCCTTCTGGGGAACAAACAGGTGGAAGGAGACTGACAAAGAGACAATGTATACACTAGGTAATTTACTTATCTAATATTTGAGTAGGTGATACGTGTGGTGAAGACAAGTAAATCAGGGAAGGCAATAAGGAGAGCTGGGAACAGGGAGTGAGATGATAGGCTCTATTCAAACCTGCTGAATCAGAGTATCCAGGGGTATGTGTGCAGAGAAGGTGTCTGAACTATGAACTAGCTCCACAAGGGCTTATGATGTGTTCCAAAGTTTGAGAATCACTGATCTAAATAAATTTCCTTGGGTGGCGTTGTATCTCATAAGTTAAAAAAAAAGAACAAGAATAAACATTCTTCTTCAAAATTTTCATAGTTGTTTGTTGAGGCTATCGTTCTCTGTTTACATTTCCTTTGAACAAATATCGAAACGTCTTAACATACTCATGCTCTTTTTCATCGCTCTCATGCTGACATCAGAAGGTTGACTTTCAGAGGAGAAGTGAGGGCAAGAATACTGGAAATCTCACTCTGTAAGACTCATTGATTGGTTTTAATAAAATAAACCAGAGAAGATGATACTTAGACAACAATGAGTTATCATAACAAAATAATCAACTGCACATTACTTTATTCAATTACATACCAGTGCTTAAGTTTGGACTTGAAGATGCAATTCAATTTCCTTTTGCTAAAGTCGTGCATGGTCATAAATTTTTATTATCTTTATCTATGAAAGCAGACTACACTGGATGGCTCTGACATCATATGACCTCTTGACTAACATTTGGATGTGACAATAAATCTTGATGAACTTTGTCCAGAGCTCTTATTGAAAACTGAGATATAAAGGAAATGATTTAATAAGTAACCCCTGGTCTTCAGAGGCAGGGGTATTGAGGCTTGCTGTAGAGAACACAGTGGCAGCACAATTCTTTCCTTTTAGCTTCATTTAGCAACCTCAGGTTTCTGTCTTAGTGGATCCTAGAGTTCTCACATGAGCTGGATGTTTGCAGGACATAAGAAAACTTATTTCTCCCGACCTTTATCTGAGTCTTGAGAAATAGAATAGCAATGAGGGCAGGAAATGAGTAGGACACTTTCCATTAGCTTTAGTGAGTGGGTTACCAGTTTAACTCTCTTAAAAATTACCGAACGCCAACATTATTTCTATATTTTAAACATACAACTTGAATACACTCCAATTTAACTTTGGCTCTAAGCAAAGAGGTTAGACTGAGATTTAAACTGATTAAGTGGATACATTCTCATTTCTGTCTACAGAGCTCTGTTCTTTATTGAACTGTTCTTAATTTTGAAATTGCTGGTATTTTGTTATAGAGGTTAGAGAGCTTAATAAATAACTGAGAGACATGCTGCTGTAGTTAAAAATATTCTGGAGTTAGATTCAGAAGACCTGAGTTTGAATTCATGTTACTACCAATTACTTGTGTAGATTTCCTTAGCCTCCATTTATCATTGGAAAAAAAAGGCAAAGTATGTAAATTCCATGAGTGTTGGGAGGATTAAATAAAATAAAATGCAAAAGCAGCTGCCATTATATCTAGCATATAGAGTAAGCTCACTTGACTCTAGTTCATATATTGTGTCCTGACTTGGCATAATGTTTTGTCCAAAGATCAATGCACATTATTCAGTTGGTGAAGATTTCTATGCCTTTAGGAGGACTTGCATATGGGAAATGACAGAATTTATTATCTATGAGCTTAGTAGAAATTTTACATTTACTGGGGACTTTTTGTATGCTGTATTTGTTAGACATAACCATATTAACCAAATGCCAAGACCTCTGGGGAAACATGTCATAAAATAGCATCCTCCATGCATTTTAATAATATTTTTTATAAGGTGAAGTTCTTCCTCAAAAGACGACCCCAGCACTCGGTATGCTTGATTCTGCTGATTCCCAAGATAAAAGAAAATGTTGGTCAGCTCATGCAAGTAACAGAAAAATAAGCCAGTGCATATGTTTGAAAGGGTAGAATGTTCATCAGAACTCTGGATTTAAAGTTTTACAGATAGGTGAAGGACTAAGAGCGAAATCACAATGCTGACCATGTGAGGGCATAAAGGCTCTGTGTGAACTTACTTTCTCAAGTCTTGGAGACTGTTAGCATCTTTTGGCCCTGCAGCAGGTTTACTGTCATTACATCCTTTTAGTCTTTGAATGCCAAAGTGTCAGAGCCACTGAAATTCATCTTCATCCTTGCAGACAAAGGTGAGCCTTAACAGCTGTAGCCAGGACTTCCAGAGAACATAGGATGAGTGCGCTCTTTTGTTACTCTTCAGAGATAAGAAAATATGCTTATTCCTGGGGAGGGGCTCTTGCTTGCTTGTGGGTCAGGAAAATGAAATGCTTGTCTTCCAGACCACCAGAACCTAGATGTCACTGTGGCTATTCTGCCATGATGCATGCTTTTCAGTGCTGCAGATCACTAGCTTGGCACCTCATGTTAGACTAAGTAGACAGAAAGTCTGTAACGTGAGATCAAAATTTACACCCTGTTTTTTTATGCAAAGAACAGTCTCAGGGGATCTTTCATAAAATATAATTCCTTTTAAGTGCTCTTTTTACATAGAATTAATTGATCCAGCAAAGCTTGTTTAAAATTAGTTCTTATTCAACATTTAATCAACTCTTGTCACTGTAAGGGATATAAACTCTAAATGATTAGAAGTAGAAAGTGAAGTAGTATAAATTCTAAAACAGTAATATTATTCCCAAATAAAATAATTTTAGATATGCCACTACTTTATTTTCTATGGCTCCTTAGTAAGACAGAATTGTCCATTCAGATTGGTTTTTAATTGTTCCTGGGGAGAAATGTTTGTGACAGTTGGGCCCTTTTTTGAAAAATTTGCACGTGATACTAGAATATAAACTTCTAGTGTCGCAAAAACAGTTTGTCTTAAGGTACTTTTCCCTAGGAGTATAGTCCTATTTAATAAAGTGATTTATTTCAAAATAATTTACTCAGAACGTACATGGGTTAAGGCACTGTAGGAAGTAGAAAGTGCCAATGTTGGCTCAGGTCTGGCTGGACATTTGCAGCTCTCAGACTCACTGGAGAAGGTAATGTGTAAATAGGATACAATTAAACGCTAAAGCCAGGCAGCATTGCAGGATTCCGTGCCAGATGAATCGTGTAGGCAGAAAGAGTTCTAGGAATGGAAGTTCAGCCAGCCAGATCAGGTTCAGAAGAAGAGTTTCGTGTGAGAATTGTTTAAATACCTTTGCTAGAGGCTTTTGAACATTACTTAAAAGTAAAGGAGGAAGGATTGAAGCAGGTGGAAAGTGGTTTTAGTTTTATAGACTTAAATTTGGTAAAGCCATAGTTCTAGGGCTTGTAGATCCAAAATGCCATGGCACAAGCTTTTCTTAAGCTATGCTTAACACTCCTAAGTTTCCCAAGCACCTAACACAGTCCCTTAATCAAGTTTGTATCAGTGGTGAACTGAATAGTATAACAACCTTGTCTCTCTGCCTCATACTACTAATAGGTTGGAATTAATAACTGAGTCCAAGTCATGAAAACAATCTATGTCAGGTCAGACAGTCTTTATTTACTATCCCAGCGAGGATTACGGGTGTAATGTAGACTTTGCCATTGATTATTATAGTCTGCAATACAATCCATATTTTCTCTTTCAGAGATAATGTTTATTATGGGAACCAAAGCACATACTGAAGACTTATTTCTGGCCCTGGCACTCATTATAACAAAGTATTATAGTATTTGGGATAGATAGTAGGTTACATCTAAGGATGCCTTAAGTTAAAGAGTATTCTAAGAGCAAGCAAGGCAAATAAATTCATTCAATCTCAACTACTTTCACTGAGGCCTCCCCTTCACCTTTAAGTTTTCTTTTTGAAAAAAAAAAATATTTAACTACAAAAAGTAAAAAACGATGTCTTGGCATGCTCCTCCTGGTGCCAGCCATCTGGTGGTACTATTCTTGGTAACAGAAGCATATTTTAGCTATTATTTGTTAATGTTGGGCCAACTGTCACTGTCTTCCAACATTCTAGGGGGTACAAGGGTAAGATAACAGGGCTGATTCTTATTTTCTTCCATCTGTGGGAGAGAAAAAAGAATTTTGTTTCTACCCTTCTAAGTTATTTTAGCTAGTCTAATAATCAAATTGACATGAGACAAAGTAACAGGAGAACTTAACCAAATTTATTACATATGTACATGTGGGGGTTCCATAAAGAGTTGGAACCTGAGGACACATAGGGCAGGAAATGATTACATGTCATCTTGAGCCAAGAAGAAGGGCTTGTGGCTTGGGACTTCAAAGAGGAGGAAGGCAATTCATGTGGAGATGGAAAAGCAAATTTTTGGTAAATATATGTTTGCTGAGCCACCTTTAACAATGGGACATAAAAAGAACTTTGATCAAATATATCTTGCTAGGTTCTTCCTTGTCTATCACATCCTACTCATATGTCATAGTTATCTGTGATGATATAGCCCTTCCTGGAAAAGATCCCCTATCAAAATTTTTTTAGGCAGTTAGGATGAAGGTCGAAATTCTTCCTGAGTTTCTGTTTCTTAACAATAAGCAGCTTAAAATAATCAATATCCCAAAAGGCCTCTTTTTGGGGTGGCCTAAAAGCAATTATGTGAAAACATACATGGCATACGATACGAACTAGATAAAGTTGTGCTCTGATATAATCCTTTAAAAATAAATAAATTAATCTAAATTACCCTCCAGTTAAAACTGAAATCTCACTTCACTTCTTATTAAAAAGAAGTTTCCTCAGACCAAATCTGGAAGAAATGCTTCATTTTCTTCAACTCTAGTGATAGTAAAAGAAGATCTGTTATTAGATCCATTGAAGATATTGTTAGAATTAAAAATAAAATTTATAAAGCACATAGGATCTGAATAAAGTTAAGATTCTGTGGTTCAAATACCTGTGGGCCTTAGAAGATGCTACATGTGCCCTTCATCAAAGTAAGATTTATTTTTTTAAGCTGTTAAAAGTTCATTTTTCTTGGCATACTTATCCACATCTCAGGGCTCATAAGGAAACCATAGGACCCAAAACATTTCATCAGCTGTATTTATGTGGTTATGTGTGGGGTTCCCCGATACCATATAAGACTATGTCTTTCTTGGGTGACTTGGCCATTTCATAGACAAGATGTGAGCATATCACACAGCTCATACTCAGTGATATAAAGAGGCACCACTAAAAAATTTTACCGTTTAATTATAGTTGACATACAATATTATATTAGTTTCAGGTGTACAACACAGTGGTTAGACATTTGTATAACCTAGGAAGTGATCACCCTAATAAATCCAGTACCCATCTCACACCATACATAATTATTGCAATGTTATTGACTGTATTTCCCATGCTATATTCTACATCCCCATGACTATTCTATAACTACCAATTTGTATTTTTTAATTCCTTACCCATACAGCCATTCCCAAACCCCCAATATGGCAACCATCAAAATGCACTACGAACTTGTTTCTATTTTGTTTGTTCATTTATTCTGTTTTCTAGGTTTCACATATAAGTGAAATTATATGGTGTTTGTCTTTATCTGACATACTGCAATGAACATATAGATGCACATGTCCTTTCAAAGTAGTATTTTGGTTTTCTTCAGATAAATGCCCAGAAGTGAGATTATTGGGCACTTCTTTGTCTCTGGTTACAGCCTTTGTTTTAAAGTCTGGTTTGTCTGGTATAAGTATTGCTACCCCAGGGTTTTTTTTGTTTGTTTTGTTTCCATTGTCATGAAATATCTTTTTCCATCCCTTTTAGTCTGTGTGTGTCTTTCAATCTGAGGTGAGTCTCCTATAGGCAGAGTATGTAAGGGTTTTGTTTTCTTATCCATCTAGGTACCTGATGTCTTTTGATTGCAGCATTTAATCTATTTACATTTAAAGTAATTGTTGACATTTTTTTAATAAACCAAACATTATTATCTAGGTTCCCTGAAATGGTTTTCTAGTAAATCATCATTATCTAAGAAAAAATCCTGTTAAAACACATGTTTGATAAATGTGTAGTTATTGACATTTTATTATTCACATATATATATTTTCTCCTTTAAGTAGTTCCTTTGACATTTCTTGTAATACTGTTTTGGTGTTAATGATCTTTATTTTTTTCTTGTCTGGGAAACTCTTTATCCATCCTTTGATTCTAAATGATAACTTTGCTGGATAGAGTAATATTCATTGTAGCTCCTTTCTTTTTATCACTTTGAATATTTCGTGCCAATTCTTTCTGGCCTGCAAAGTTTCTGTTGAAAATACAACAGACACTCTTATGAGTGCTCTCATGTATGTAATTAACAGCTTTTCTCTTGCTGCTTTTAAGATTCTCTCTTTGTCTTTAACCTTTAGCATTTTAATTATGATGGGTTTTGGTGTGGGCCTCTTTGGGTTCATCTTATTTGGGACTCTGTGTGTTTCCTGGGCTATATGTCTATTTCCTTTGCCAGGTTAGGAAAGTTTTCCATCATATTTGTTTAAATGAGTTTTCAATTTCTTGTTCTCTTCTTTTTTTGGACCCCTATGATGCAAATGTTAATATACTTGATGTTGTCTCAGAGGCCCCTTAAATTATCCTCATTTTTTTTTTTTTGATTCTTTTTCTTTTTGCTGTTCTGACTGGGTGTTTTCTGCTACCATATCTTTCAAATTACTGATTCATTCCTCTGCCTCATCTAATTTGCTGTTAATTCTCTCTGATGTATTCTTCATTTCAGTTACTGTATTCTTCATTTCTGGCTGGTTCTTTTTTTTATCTCTGCTTTTATGTTTTCTATCTCTGTTGAGATCATTGAGCATCCTTATACCAGTGTATTGAATTCTGCATCTGATGGATTGCTTGTTTCCATTTTGTTCTTTTTCTGAGCTTTGTTCTGTTCTTTCATTTGTGACATTTTATTTCTTTCCATTTTGGCTGAATTTCTGTGTTTGCTTATATGCATTAAGTAGAGCTGCTATGTCTCCTTGTCTTGGTAGAGTAACCTTATGTAATAGGTGTCATGTGGGGCCCAGTGGCGCAGTCTCTCTGGTTATCTAAGCCAGGTGTTCTAGGTGTGTTCCTTGTGTAGTTGAGCCTTGGTTGCTGTTTGAATGTCAGTAGGAGAGATTGACTCTGGCTGTGAGGACTGGCTGTGACTATAATGGAGGAGCTATAGTGCAGGAGCTAAACCTATGGTGCAGGATTCACTTTATTAGGGCTCTGGTGTCTTTTTAGTTTGCTCTTTGGATACATCATTTGTGGAGTAGGTTGGATAGTGCTCTGTGTGTTCTGTAGCTGGCCACCAGTGTGTTGGTTCTGGGGCCTCTTAGGAGGGACTCTGTTACTTGCCAAGTTCAGCTTCAGCCTGTGCCCTGCCTGGGGCCACTTGGTATAAGCTACAAAGTGATCTGAATAAGTTTACCACTTGTACTGTACTTGGAAGTTCTGGGGAGAGGGTAACCTGTGAACTGAGGCCAGCTGCAACTAGCGCCAGGCTGGAGGATGCTTAGTAAGAGGTATGTGGCATGCTGAGGCCAGATTATGTTTTTTTGAGGGGTTTTGTGAACCTTTGAGAGATTTAAGGAAAGACCACAGTGAGAGCCAAGATAAGAAATTTGTATGGAAAAGCCATGGGAAGCAACTTGGATAGGCCCAGAAGTTAAATGGGGTGGAGTCTCAAGGAATCACTGGGGATGGGGTGAACCATGTTAGCCAAGTTGATGGAGACTCAGATATTGCACCTGCCTGCTTCTGCATGAGGCGTAATGGGGAGGGCTCAACAAAGGAAGAATGCCTCTGCCAACACTTCTTTCTGGGAGAAAATTGCCCCTCCTATCCTCACCTTGAAGCCAGATAACTCAGCTCCTCTCCATAGGTCTCTACTGCCTCAGCCCTGGAGCTCAGAGCTAGTGAGTCCATCAGTGAAGAAGTCCATGCTTGGTCCTTTTAAGAGGAATGTCTGGGACTCCAGCAGCCCTTTGTCTCACTCAGCTACGATCTCTACTGGTTTCCACAGACAAAAATTATGGAATTTTTCTTCTGGCACTGAAGCCCTGGGAAGGCGAGCCTGGTTGGGGCTGCGGCTCCTCTTTCTTCAGTGGGGACCTCTAAGGTCAAGCTATTCTTCTCTATTCTTGACTACCACTTGTGGATGTGGAATGAGCCCATTCCTTGTCTCTACCCCTCCTGCCAATCTCAACATGACTTCTGTATATCCTAAATGATAGGATTTTTATTCAGCTATACTTCAGGCTATTCTCAATGATAATTGTTCAGTAGTTTATTTGTAATTTTAATGTGGTTGTGAGAGGAGGTAAGCACAAGTGTTCTCCTACTTTGCCATCTTAACTGGAACTCAAGACGAATAATTTTTATTTAACTCCTCCCTGACTCTTTTCTTCCTAGTTCCCAGTCTATCACCTAATGCTCCATTAAAGACTAGTCCATCTTGCCTATTTTTCTTTGATAACTTATTATTTACATCCCATCTACTTCAAAATTTTTTGAAATGTTTTTGCGACTCTCTAGGTCTTTATATAGATGATTTCTACTGAAAAGAATAGGCAATGATCCCTTTTCTCCAACCTGATATTACTTGCCTTGACCTTGACTCAGGAAAAAGGCCACAGATTTTTTTTTAATGCGAAGTGACATGCTGCAATGCCATTCTGAAATAAAAAAACAGGATGACAATGTCATAGTCAATGGATAACAACTGAAACTAATTAAAAAGCTATCTCCTACCTTAATATACAGCTTTAAAATAAAGTGGTGACATTTTTTCCCTTCTAACAGTATGAAATGCTTTGTTGTTGTTTTGTATTCAGAACTTTTCTTTAAAGCTTTTCTTCTTTTAGACATAATTTCTACTAATAAAAAAGCCTTCCCCAATTTACATATGTGTAGTACAGCATATAGCAAAAAAAAAAGTTAACTTCTCTGTGTTGAAATAAAGAGATTTGCCCCAAAATGAGGAAAATGAAATAAAATTCAGTGCCTCATTTGATGGAAATAAAAATGCATTTATTAGAGTTTAGAAAGAGGTTGACAAGTAAATTCTATTGCCAAGTTCTAGACATTTTATTTTGCTCACAATATTTTGGATCACAATAACAGATTTGAAAGGTGAAAAAAAATGAGAGAGAAAAAATGTCACTTGAAATTGCTGAAAGAAAATCCATATTTCACATCTGGTTATGTGAAAAAAACAAAACAAAAACAACTATTTTTCCTGTGGCCCACTGAAACAAATTGTTAGGAATAGGTCCTTGATTTTGCACAAGGAAAATATATATTCCACACTTTCATAGAAACTGAACATGATAAACAATGTATCTGGGAAAGAAGCAAGAAAGATTTTGCTGCTTCAATATGAAGGGAATGCATGTCCATGCCATACCAGATTAGAGAGATGGGGAAAGATACAAAAGGAAAGAAAATATTTCTAGGCTTAGGAGCAAGACAGCCACTCAGGACCAGAGGCATGCCTTGTGGCTCTCGCTAAAGATGCTTATTGACACAATTAATGGTGATGAATACATTGACTTTATGAGCCATGCTTCCTGGTGAGCCCAGCAAATGTGGCATTTCTATGTGCTTTTGCTCCTAAATATCTGGAGAGCTTACATCTGAAGATTAATGTTCTATCATATAATCTGTCAGCTCAATGGATTTATTTTTTAAAGACTTCCTGACAATCCTGATTTAAGTCATCTACCTAAAATTTCGATTTACAGCCTCAGTTTGACAAATAAGATATGACCACTGCATCCCCAAATGGCTTCATTGGTAGTCTCCATAGAGAAGGCCACTGATTCTTTTTCTTTTCACTGTTTTCATATCTACTGATACTGCTAAGTATTCTAGCCAAGCTGACCAAAAATTGATTCTCTCAATAATACACAGGTCAACAAACTCAAGGGGCTGTAGCTCTTCCATGTGAAACCTGTGACACTTCACACCCTTACCTATCTGTATATTAGTAACATATTAAACTTATTTCTATATTAAAATTATTAGTAGTTCCAGTAATTATTATTATTAGTAACTCTATAGTAATATATTAGAATTAAAAGTAGCACACATTAAAATTATTAGTAATATATAAGCATATTAATCTTATATATATTATTAGTAATAGATCAGTCATTCATTCAGTGAATAATTTTGAATACTTGTTATTTGCTAGACACTTTTATGAACAAAACCATTAACAAAACAGATACAAATCCTTGTGAATATAGAAAGTTACATCCTACTTGGGAAAAAAATAAACAATAAGTAAATTAAATAGTTAAATGCTATGAAAAGATAGAGCAAGCAGGACAAGGGAAATTAATAGTGATGGGGGGGCTATGTGAGACTGAAATTTTAAATAAGGTAAATTTCATTGAGAAGCTGAGTTTTGAGAAAAGACTTGAAAGAAAAGAGGGAGTAATCTGGGGGACGATAGATCCAGATAAAGGGAACAGCCAGCACAAAGATTTTAAAGCAAATGGCTATTTGGCATGTTTAACAAACAGCAAGGAGGCTACTGTGGCTGGCAGAGAGGGAGGTGGGGGAGAGTGAAAGAGATGTGGTCAGGAACCAGAAAACAAGGGGCGTAGGGTGGGGGAGTTGATTATGAGAGCCCTGTAAAAAATTAACAAAAATTTGAACTCTTACTGTGAGTGAAATCAGAAGCTGTGATTAGTTAATGTTTTAATCAGGGGAGTGACATGGTCGGATTTACATTTTAAAAGAATGACTTTCGTTACATGGGGATAGAGTGCAAGGGGGGCAAGGGCACCACACACTGGAAAACCAGGTAGGAGGCTGCTTTAGTAATCGAGTTGTTGTGGTCTGGGCATAACGGTAACAGTGATGGTGGTGAGTGCTATTCGGAAATTACCACCAACAGGATTTCCTCGTGGATTTAATTACATCAGACCCTGAAGGACTCCTGAGTGGCATCTTTTGGGGTTCACTGCTCTAGTGCAATTTGGCTTTCGGTATGTCTGTCTGTAGCTAAGACTAGATAAGACTATTTCTAATTACATATTTGTTGTGCATGTTATTTCTTGTTAATGATATTATTCCTTTGACACTTAAGGAAAAAACAATACAAAATAACATTTTTAAAACAACTACACAAACCATACTCTGTGCTGGGCACTTTAAGTACATATAACGAATTAACTAACATTTATTAAGTGCTTACTAAATGCCAGCCATTTTGTTAAACTCTTTATATAGATCATCAACAATCATGTGATACTACTATTACTATCCCTTCTTACAGATGAGGATACTGAGGCCTAATAAAAGGTAAATTACCTGTCTAAGATAAGTTACTTGCTCCTAAGCAGTAGAACAGAGAATCAAACCCAAGTTTGCCTGGAGTTTGTAATTATTTTGTTTTCTACTTAATCCTCACTCCCAAACTTCCCAACAGGCTGTGATCTATGTAATTTTCAGTCAATTCACTGTTATTGTTTATTGCTAATATATACGCATGTGCAGACTCTCTCCAATTGGCTTCTTAGTTCCTTGCATATAGAAAAATTGAGTATATGCCATAGCGCCAACTATGATGCCTTGAGTATAGTTAGGTTTGAGTAAATGCAAGTTGATTGATTTTGTGTTGTCTTGTTCCAAGACATCATCTTAAACCACATGCAGCATCAGATTCTACTTCTTCATGCTCCCCATGGTACACATTGAATAGTGTATACTCCAGAAATGTTATTCACAGCATATGTTTGTTACTTAATCTTTTCTTTGTGATTCTGCAATGACTCTTTCAGCTCTCACCCAGCTATTTTATCTGCTATGACTCTTATGAGAAGAAAAAACACTATCTTTTTTTTTCTAGAAAATTTTTATTGTATTCCCACTTGGGCAGATAAAAATGAATCTGACATCAAGACTCAAATAGCAGCATTCTTCACATGGACTTACTTTTTTTATTTTTCACCAGTTTCATGAGATCTGTAAACTTGTAGTTATTTTGACTCCTTCATCAGGTCCTGTAGGGGAATTAGAAAGAGACCAATAGTAATTCTAGCCAAATCAAGGAATCATGGACAGGTATCACTGGTTGATGTAAAGAAGAAACATAAGCCTGTTTGCTAATTTAGAGTCAGAAGCTCAGGCTGGGCTCCTGAAAAACATAGGAGGTTCTGTAAAGGCACCCAACACTAATTTCCATTTTTTTAGTACAGATCATATAGTAATAAAATATTATAAGCTGACTTTTAATAATATAAGTCAGGTACACAATAATTTCTTGCCTTTTGTTGAATAATATATTTTTGTATTATGTTGGGAACCTTCATTTCTGAAAAAAGAAACAAATAAACAATAACTGCAAGAAGACACTAAAAATCTCATTCATCCATTATTTAATTAAATATTCTTTCCTTATCCTACCTTAAGAATATTGATTTTCTTCTATCATAGGGTCTATAAAATACCATAGACTGAGTGGCTTAAACAATATAAATTAATTTCTCACATTTCTAGATGCTGGAAGTCCAAGATCAAGGTGCTGACTGATTTATTTCCTGCTGAAACTCTGTTTCTGGCTTCAGGAGGCTACCTTCTTGCTGTTTCTTCACATGGCAGAGAGAGAGAAATCTACTTTCTCTTCCTCTTCTTATAAAGACACAAATTCTATGTGATCAAGGCCCTATCCTTATCACCTCATTTAATTTTAATTATTTCAGTAGAAGCCCTGTCTCCAAATGTAGTCACATTGGGGGGTTAGAGCTTAAACATTTGAATTTTGGGAAGGACACAATTCAGTCCATGGTAGGATCTATCTTTGTGATTCACTCTAGAACTAGAATCTATTTACTGAATAGTAGAATATAAATATTCCTTATGTATAGAAAAATGCTCTAACCAGTGATTATTTAGGAGTGGTAGATATATTTCTGGAAGAGCTAAGTAATAAGAAAATATCATTCTTATTTTCGATTATTTTTTTAAAAGCCAGTTTATTTCTTTTTTTTCATGTTATATATACATAACTTTTTAAAACATTTAATTTATTTTTTATTTTTTCCTTTCCCCCTTCCTTATGGTAACCACTAGTCCATTGTCCATGTCCATAAGTCTATGTTTGTTTGTTCTGTTCATTTGTTGCTTTTAGGTTTATATCCCACATATAAATAATATCATGTGATTTTCAACTTTTTCTGTCTGACTTATTTTGCTTACCATGATTATCTCGAGGTCCATCCATGTTGTCACAAATGGGAGTATTTCATCTCTTATAATATTTCATTATACACACACACACACACACACACACACACACACACACACACACACCACAGCATCATTAGCCAATCAGCTATCATAGGACACTTTGGTTGCTTACATGTCCTGGCCACTGTGAATAATGCTGCAAATAATAATGAACATCCGTGTGCAAATATCTTTCGAATATGAGTTTTCAAGTGTTTGGGGTAAATATCCAGTAGAGGGATTGCTGGATCACATGGTAGGTCAATTCTTAGTTTTCTGAGGAACCTCCACACTGTTTCCCAGAGTGGCTGTACCAATTTGCAGTTCCATCACCAGCAGTGTATGAGGGTTCCTATTTCTCCACATCCTCTCCAACATTTGTTATTACTTATCCTGTTGATTAGAGCCATTCTAACAGGTGTGAGATGGTATCTCATTGTGGTTTGATTTGCAATTCTCTAATAGCTAATGATGTTGAGCATCTTTTCATATATTTGTTGGCCGTTTGTATGTCCTCCAGGGAGAAGTGTCTGTTCAGGTCCTCTGCCCATTTTTTCATTGGATTTTGTTGTTGTTGTTGTTGTTGTTGTTGTTGTTGTTGTTGTTATTGAGTCATATGAGTTTTTTGTATATTTTGTATATTAGACCGTTATTGGAGATGTTGCTTGCAAATATATCTTCTCATTCAGAAGGTTGTCTCTTTATCTTGTTGATGGTTTCTTTTGCTGAACAGAAGCTTTTTAGTTTGATGTAGTCCCATTTATTTATTTTGCTCTTACTTCCCTTGCCTTTGAGGTCAAATTCATAAAATCCTCTTTAAGCACAAGGTGCTTGAATGTAGTTCCTATGTTTTCTTCTATGCATTTTATTGTTCCAGGTCTCATATTCAAGACCTTAATTCATTTTGAGTTAATTTTGATGTGTGGTGATAGATAACATCCAGTTTCATTCTTTGTAGGTGGGTTTCCAGTTTTTCCAGCACCACTTGTTGAAGAGGGTTTCCTTTCTCCACTGTATATTTTTGGCATTTTTGTAAAAAATTATTTGCCCAATTAAATATGGGTTTATTTCTGGACTCTAAATTCTGCTCTACTTGTCAGTGTATCTATTTTTCTGCCAATACCATGCCATTTTGATTACTGTTGCTTTGTAGTATAATTTGAAGTCAGGCAGAGTGATGCCTACAGCCTCGTTCTTTTTTCTCAGGACGGCATTGGCAATTCGAGGTCTTTTGTGCTTCCATACAAATCTGATAATTTTTTGTTTTATTTTTTTTAAAGTGCTGATGGGATTTTGATGGGGATTGTATTAAATCGGTATAATGCTTTAGGTAACATGGTCGTTTTAACTATGTTGGATCTTCCAATCCAAGAGCACAAAATACCTTTCCATGTCTTTGTATCTTCTTTGATTTCTTTTAATAGGGTCTTATAGTTTTCATTATATAGGTCCTTCACATGTTTTGTTAGATTTATTCCTAGGTATTTTTTGTTGTTATTGTTGCAATTGCAAAAGGAATTATTTTTCTACATCTTTTTCTGACACTTTGTTATTAGCGCATAGGAATATTATAGATTTTTGAACGTTCACTTTGTATCCAGAGACTTCACTGTATTTGCTTGTTGTTTCTAGTAGTGTTCTTGTGGAGTCTTTAGGGTTTTCTATACAGAGAATCATGTCATCTGTAAATAGTGACAATTTGACTTCTTTGTTTCTTATTTGGATGCCTTTTATATCTTTCTCTTGCCTGATTGCACTTGCTGGGACTTCTAATGTTATATTAAATAACAGTGGCAATAGTGGACGCCCTTGCCTTGTTCCTGATATTAGAAGGAAAGTTTTTAGTTTTTCACCATTAAATATAATGTTGACTGAGGGTTTGTCATATATAGCCTTTATTATGTTAAGGTACTTTCCTTCTATACCAATTTTGTTAAGTGTTTTGATCATAAATAGATGCTATATCTTGTTGAAGCCTTTTTCTGCATCTATTGATATGATCATATGATTCTTATTTTTTAATTTGTTTATATGATGTATCACATTAATTGATTTGTGTATGTTGAACCACCCCCTGTGCCCCTGGAATGAAGCCCACTTGATCATGGTGTGTGATCTTTTTAATATGTTGCTGTATTTGGTTTGTTAGTATCTTATTTAGGATTTTTGCATCTGTGTTCATGAGAGATATTGGTCTGTAGTTTTTTTGTGTGTGTTACCTTTATCAGGTTTGGTATAAAGATAATATTGGCCTCATAAAATGAGTTGGGAAATATTGCCCCCTCTTCAATTTTTTCCAAGAGTTTTAGGAAAATAAGTATTGAATCTTCTTTGAATTTTCGTAGAATTCACTGTTGAAGCCATCTGGTTCTGGACTTTGACTTTTTGGTAGGTTTTTGGTGATTGTTTCAATTTCCATACTGCTGATCAGTCTAGTCAGATTTCCCAGTTCTTCTTGGTTCAATCTAAGAAGGTTGTATTTTTCTAATCACTGGTCCATTTCTTCTAGGTTATTAAATTTGGTGTTATATACTTTTTTATAGTATTCTTGTATGATCCTTTGTATTTTTGCAGTGTTGTTGTAATTTCCCCTCTTTCATTCCTGATTTTATTTATTTGTGTTCTTTCTCTCTTTTTTTTTTTTAGTGAGCATAGCCAGGGTTGTCAATTTTATTAACCTTCTCAAAGAACCAGATCTTTGTTGCATTTATTTTTTTCTATTTTTTTTTCAATTTCATTTATTTCTGCTCTAATTTTGATGATTTCTTTCCTTCTGCTGACTTGAGGGCTTCATTTTTTCTTCCTTTTCTAGGTTTTTTTTTTTTTTTAAGATGAAACGTTAGGTTGTTTATTTGGGCTTGCTCTTGTTTTTGGAAGTAGGCCTGTAATGATTTGGACTTTCTTCTTATGACCTTTTTTGCCATGTCTCAAAAGTTTTGATATGTCGTACTATCATTGTCATTTGTTTTAATTTCTCCTTCATATCTAAAAGAGAGCTTATCTGGATACATTATTTTTGGCTGGTTGTTCCTTTCATTTAACAGTTTGAATATTTGATTCCACTCCTTTCTGGCTTGTGAGATTTGTGCTGAGAAGTCTGACAATAATCTAATAGGTTTTCCTTTATATGTTACCGTCTTCTTTTCCCTGGTTGCTCTAGAATTCTATTTGTCATTAATTCTTGATAATTTTCATATGATGTGTCTTGGTGAGGTCTTTTTGGGTTGAGATAATTGGGTGTTGTATTGACTTCTTGAATTCCAAGCTCCATCTTATTTCTTAGATTTGGAAAATTCTCATCAACTATTTGTCTGAAAATGCTTTCTAATCCCTGCTCCTTTTCTTCCCCTTCAAGAATTCCCATTATTCTTATGTTTCCTTTCCTGATGGTATCAGCTAGTTCTTGTATTTCTCTTTCATTATTTTTCATTCTTTGGTTTCTCTCTTCTTCCTTCTGATTTATTTCTAGATTTCTGTCTTTGATATCACTGATCCTTTCCTCCATTTGGTCAACTCTATTTCCCAAGGTGGTTATTTTATTTTTCAACCCTTGCAGTGTGTTCTTTATCTCCAGAAGGTCTATCTGGTTCTTTTTGAGGGTTTCTATCTCCTTGATAAAGAATTCATTCTACTTATCTAGTTGTTTTTTCAATTCCTGAAATTGTTGATATGATTCATTTTGGATCTCACTGATTTTTTTCAGAAGTATCTTACTGAATTCTCTGTCATTTAGGTTGCATATTTCTATGTCTGTAAGCTTTTTTTCTGGAGATTTTTCTTTCTGAGATGCCTTGTCACCTTGGTGGTCATGGTGTTTAATGGACTATTTCTCCTCCTGAACATTAATGGAAGTGTGTTCTGCCTTTTTTTTTTTCTTCCAGAAAAGTGATTTATTATACAATGGTCCCTAGCCTGTCACATATAAGTTGTTTTTCTTTTGGTTTCCACTAGTTGGCGTCTAAGCCTCTTGGATGTCTGCTTTATATCAAGTGTTAATGTCCTTTTTTTTCCTTATAGATGTTTAATCATGCTCCCTACCCTCAGTCTCAGTTCCTGTCAGTGTTAGTGACAGTTTTGGTAGTGTTTGCTCAGTTTCACCTGGGTCTCCGCGGCTTTCCATCTTAGAGGGTATGGGGGAAGAGACCCTCTGTGTTAGGGGTTGGAGGCTGTGGCTCAGCTTCTGTTTTGTAACCCCAGCTGGTAAAAATCAACTGTTGTTTCTCTGCTGTCCCGCATTCGCCATCCCTGTCTCTCTGCCTTCTGTTCTGATGATTGGGCACTGCCACCAGCTGCATGGAGCTCACGGCACTGTAAGGCAGGGCTGTTCAGGGAACTCACCACTCCTCCCCTGACCCCTCCACCTACAGGAAGCTCAGCTGCGAGAGGCAGCTTTTTTGTTCCTTCCAGTCCACTGCCCAGAGTTCTGACCTGTGGTAGCTCTTATGCACAGATCCCATGCTCAGACATGCTGGCGTGCAGTTTGGGTGTTTTTTGTTGAGTTTTAGATGTTCTGCTTATTGTTGTTTCAAGGAGAGAGATCTAGGAACGTCTCTCATGCTGCCATGTTTCCCTCCTTCTTCTGTTTTAGATTAAATGAACAATAACTTTAATAGTGAAAATAGATGTTTAAAACCAGCCTCAGGGACCTGGCTGCTACTGTTATTAGTGAACCATTACAAAGTTTTATTAACAATTTAGAAACACCATAAAATAATGAGACACCTTTATTCTACTATTAGTTCTAGAATACAGACAACTTTTTTCAGGTATAGTAATCTACTTTATTGATACAGATCAAATAACAACAACAGCAACAATAATAATATTCTAAGCTGATTCTAAAACCATACAATTAAGACTACTGTATCTTTTGTTTTATAATTTAGTCAAAATAAAATTAATTAAGACCACAATATTAGGGAAAAAAGAATATTGTTGATCCTTAATTAGACATTGACATAATAAAGCCATCCTCACCTTGAATGTGGCCTCACCTATCTATGTCTTCATGACTTTCTAAACAATAGATTGATTTTAAACAGTTGAAAGAAATAGCTGGCCAATACAGTGTGAGAGAAAATCAGAAATCATCAAAATAGTTTTTTTTTTTTACCAAATACATGTTTTAATGACTGTATTATTATTTATTATTCTATTTGATGCAAACATATAAATTGTGACTTTAAAGCATATTTGGTCTATGTGCTATTAAATTTAAATCTTTTTGAGAGAATCTGAAATAGGAAGGAGCTTTAGAGATTTTTCAGCTCAATCCCCTTTTGGAGGCTGAAGCAATTATGGAAGAGTGAAGGTAGGAAGGTAAGAAAGAGCCTATACTCATCATAACCTGAACTAGAATAAAGTGCCATGTTTTCTCAGATTGTATCCACCTTTTTACCAATATCACATCATTCTGGGTTTAGATTATTTCCAAAATATACCTCCATGTTCTTTCTTTATTCAATGAAACATTCCTTAACTAGAAATACCTACAACATTTCCTGATAAAAAGGGTTTGAAATTCATGAAGCATTTTTAGAAGAGTATGAGAACTAGCCTTTCCTTGACATCCTAAGATCTGTGTGGGCATGATGTCTGTAAATTGCTATATTAAGTATTTTTTTCTTATAAACTTATAGATTTAAAAAAGTTATAATATTTTAGGTTTAACGAATTTTCCTGAGTGTCTTAAGTTTTGTTTACCAGCTCTATACCTCCATATCAACTATTTTGCTTTACATTCCTTCCTTGAATTTGTGAAGCTTTCTTCTCTACTAGCCCTAAAGAACCTACTCTTACTAAGTCTGGTGACTAATGTAGGTGCGAAAATAATGTTTGTCTATACATATATCTTCAGCAAAAATTTAATGAATTGAAACCATTTTTTCTGGAAGGCTATAGAAAATTAAGAATATATCTGCATGTTATATTTTTAAAAACATTGCAATCATTTCCTATTTTTAAGTGGCATGCAATGTGAAACAGCTGAGATCTTTCAAAAATGGAGCAGACATATTAGAGAACGTGTGTGTGAAAGACATAAATTTGTATTGGCTTTGATAAATAACATGAGATCTTCGGAGAGTCTGAATATATTCCAATGTGTGATATGCAGAGTGTGCTGTCATATTTATGTGGCTGTATGGTCAGACTCGAGGATGAGAAATTGCTTGGTTTTCTCATGCAGAGTGGGCAGAGTCAGATCATTGTGTTAAAAATGAATAAAGATGTGGCAGATTATATATATAGATATATAATATATATCTATGGCATATACATTTATATACCATAAATGTAAGTATAAATATAAGCCCACATATAAATGTATAAATAAGATAATCTGTGTACAACACAGGGTTCTGAATTCTGTGAGAGCAACAAAGACAAATAAGAGTGCACTGAGGGAGTGAGGCATGCAAACATTTAAACAAGATTGATTAGAAAATGATAGGGGCTTGACAAGAGATCAGCAGACTTTATACATTAGGTAAGGGAATTCTGGAAAAGGTAAAGGGACATTGGAAACAACTTCTAGGAGCCTTAAATTCCAGACACTGGTTGTATTGATTTAAATCCCTTCTCCATCTCTTACTAACTGTGATCTGGGGGAAATTACTGAACTTCTCTGTGCTCTTATTCCTTCATCTATGAAGTGGAGATGATGATAGTGCATCCCTCCTGGATTGTTGTGAAGACTGAGTAAATGTATGTAAAATACTTAGAAATGTGTAAGTAACAACTCAGAGGCAGGCTGGGCCTAAATACAGGTGATGGGGAGAATTTAGAGAAGGAAGGGGAAAAGGAGATACTTTCTCTTGCTATTTTGAATGTAGTATATTTTCTAGCTTTAAAGTCTGTAAAAAAATATGTAGTGGAAAATGCAGGTATTTTGAAAGTTCACTTTATATCACTTTGCTTTTACTAAAGACTTGCATTAGTACCTGTTTTCACTAACCATAAACTTTCCAAAAAGGATTTTTGCTTTTTCAAAAAAAGGTGTAAAACAAAAATTATTCAGTGTTTGTTTTTCGGTAAGCCTAAATTGTAGCAATGCTCACTCAAAGCAACAGAGAGTGGCCCCATCAGGTTCCTTCCCCAGGAACTACACTCAGCATCTCAGCATCAAGCTGCTGTGGCTTTGATCTGTCTGTGCACATGTGTACTTTATCGCAATTTATTTTGTGTATCCATTAGCAAAAGTCCTAAGGTTATCAGAAAAATCTAAGAGAGCTAAAACTGGATGTAATTAAGCAGTTCAATTGTGGCAAATGAATTTGCCTGCATCCACCATTTGTACTATTACACACAGAGAGAATGAATCTTGAAAGCTGCCAAAGTTATAGACATACCTTATTTATTGCACTTTGCTTTATTGTGCTTCATAGATGTGTTTTTTACAAATCAAGGGCAAGACCCTCCACCAACAAAAAGATTACCACTGCCTTTATTGCAGTGGCCTGGAAATGAACTCATGCTATCTTTGGGGGATGCCTGTACTGTTGGTTTTGGTAGTATCAGAGTGGTTTCTATTTTATTTATTTATTTTTGTTCTTTAAAAAAAACACACAAAAAAACTTTTTTCTTTAAAATTAGAGTTGACATTCAATATTATTAAAATGGTGTCTTTTAGTCAGCATCCAGTAATGGGGAGGGGACGTGGCCCTCATTCTCTACATTCTCTACCTGCTTCCTGGCCATAAGCTCAGTGTAATGACATTGTTTGGTGGGTAGAGATAGCTCCTGCAGTGAGGGCTGATCACATAATTTTGCTGGGTATCGACATTATCACAGCACAAAGAGAACTGACAGCTTTCATTGTCACATACATGATTTTATGTAGTTGGATAATTTTGTCTTCTTTTGATCAGATAAAGAAAAGTTCTTCCTCTTTTGGTGGATGGAGTGAAGGAGACTATGTTCTTCTCCCTTCATTATCCTTACGTTGTCAGCCACTCCCTGTTGTTTTTCTTCATCAGACCTGGAGCAACTTACCAGGCTTCTTCACTTATATACTGGCTTTCCTTTTGAAGTCCTAGGCAAGGAGGAGATCCAGCTATGTATGATGATCAGGATTCAGAGAGCTACCAGGGGATGAGCAGAGAGCCAGGGACATGCTAGATGACACAGAGTTGCTTTTGAATCATTCCTGTAAAAGGAGGGAATATAGTAGCCAGACTGAGTCTCTGAGGGGCTGGGGAGGTGAGGGTGTGTGAATGCAGCATGGCACCAAGTGCGGATGACCTGAGGGAAAAAGACTCCACAGGAGTGAGAGGAAAGTCTTTGCAAAGTGTTGTGTCTAAAAGAGGCCCTAGTAAATAGCACCTCTGTTTCCTGCTTGGGTGCTAATCAAGTTCAGAAATAATAGAGAAATCAGAAACCAAAATATCACTTTTATTTCTGATAGAGTTAGATGACCACCTTTCTTGTCACATAAGAATCTGGCGACTCTGAAGCTGCCATGCCGCAGGGCCTGTGTGGTGAGGTGATTTAGGGACAAAGAGAGGTTGGTGGTGGTTGGCTGCAGAGTGTGAGTGAATGACACTGTAATTGATTCCAGTCTCTGACATCTGATTGCAGCCGGTAAGAGTCCCTGGCTCTCCGAGCAGAACCACCCAGCTAAGTCTTTTCCATATTCTCGACCTGCAGAAACCATGAACAATGTTAAATGATTGTTGTTTTGACCCCTTAAATTTTTCAGTTTTTGTTACACAGTGATAGATAAGTGGAATTCTACTTTCTAATGTTGAAAAACAATTTGTTAAGATCATTAATGGAGTAACACCTGTTACAGCTGCCATTAGCAAATCCCGTGGGTGTGTATTTAGTTATTCCCCACTTTAGCACATCTTTATGAATTAACACTATTATATGATTTGTAGTCCAGCTAATAAATAGCATCTATCAAGACCCTACAATTCTGCATTTCTAATAAGCTCCCAGGAGATGCTAATGCTGCTGAACAGTGTCCACATTTTGAGCAGCAAGGCACTAAATTGTATTGCTTCTCACACCAACCACTGGCCTGGATTTCCACCAGTAGGTTGTGGCATGGTGCTCCTGAGATAATGAATTTTCATTGTTCCTTGGACTTGACAGCAGGATTTACAACTGAATCTGAAACTCTCTGCAACCAAGTGCTGACCCTGCACCAGTGGGCATTTCAGGCCTTGCTTCCTTCAGGTCTATCTGTTCTGTTGCTGTCAACCCTTATGCCAGGCTGAGTTACAAGGAATTATTTTACAATGTGACATGCCTCTGAATTGTGACCAATACGTTCTCTTGTTCTTGTAGGTGAGATATAGTTAAAGCAAATAAAAGGGCTCATGTTCATTAGAATTTTTCAGGTCTTTTGGTAATTCTCAGAAATCTCCATCAGATTAAAAAGCTTTTAGAAAATTGTAATTTTCATTAATCTTTATTAAGAAGGAAAGATTTATGTTACCAACATCTAAGTAGCCAATAACCACAAGATTAGGTTTATATTCATCCCTCTTTTCTTGTTTTGATTTAGATTTTTTAGTTTGTTTTCTTCAACCTAATATCTAAATATTCATGCATTCCTGTTAGAAGTGTCAGCAAGATAGTGGAGGGAAGCCAGGCAAGGATTTAAAATTATTGTAGAAATTTAATGCTTAAAGAATGTCTTTCTTATGTATCCATGTTTGGCAATGGATTATAATAAAAAAAACAGCCAAGACAGATTTCTAAGACACCAGGCCAGGCAGGGCTCTAGCTAGTCACTCAAATGTACAAAAAATCCAAGAATCTAATTCATTTCTCTGTTAGCTCAACATGGATGATGTTGCAAACTTCACAATGTTAGCAGCTCTGATGTGTAATTGGCAGGACATTTCTCTTTTTTTCCAAAAAAGATTTTTTATTAAAATATAGCTAACTCACAATATTATATTAGTTTTAGGTGTACACCATAGCTATTCAACATTTATATATCTAAAGAAGTGATCGCCATGGTAAGTCCAGCAACTATCTGACACCATACAATGCTATCACAATAGCATTGACTATATTCTCCACACTACACACCACAATCTTGTGGCTTATTTTATACCTTGAAATTTGAACCTCTTGTTCCCCTTCACCATCCCTTTTGGATTTTTTTTCAATTACAGTTGACATCTAATATTTTTATTAGTTTCAGGTGTACAGCATAGTGGTCAGACATCCGTCCAATCTATGGAGTGATCTCCCTAATAGTTCAGTGCCCACCTGGCACCATATATACTCATTACCATATTATTGACTATATTCCTTATGCTTTACTTTACATCTTCATGACTGTTTTGTAACTGCCAATTTGTGCTTCTTAATCCCTTTACCGCTTTCACCCCACCTTCCAACCCCCTCCTGTTTGGCAATCATCAGCTTGTTTCCTACATCTTTGAGTCTGTTTCTGTTTTGTTTGTTGTTTGTTTAGTTTTTTAGATTCCACATATAAGTGAGATCATATTAGGTATTTGTTTTTCTCTGTCTGACTTATTTCACTTAGCATAATTCCTTCCAGGTCCATCCATGTTGTAGCAGATAGTTTTATTCGTTTTTTTATGGCCAAGTAAAATTATACTGCATACATGTACCGTGCCTTATTTATCTAATTGTCTATTAATGGGCAATTAGGTTACTTCCATATCTTGACTATTTTAAATAGTGCTGCAGTGAACATAAGGGTACATTTATCTTTTCAAATTAGTATTTTGGATTTCTTCAGATAAATGCTCAGAAGTGGAATTGCTGGATCACATGGTAGTTCTATTTTTAATTTTTTGAGTAATCACCATACTGTTTTCCTAGTGGATGCACCAAATTGCAATCCCACCAACACTGCACAAGGGTTTCCTTTTCTTAACATCCTCATCAATACTTGTTGTTTGTTGATTTATTGATGTAGCCATTCTGACAGTTGTGAGGTAAAATCTCATGGTTTTAATTTGCATTTATTTAATGACTGGTGATTTTGAGCATCTCTTCATATGTCTATTGGTCATTTGTATGTTGTCTTTGGAGAAATGTTTATTCAGGTCCTCTGCCCAGTTTTTAATTGGCTTGTTAGGTTTTTTGTTTGTTTGTTTGTTTGTTTTTTGGTGTTATGTTGTATGAGTTCTTTATAAATTTTGGATATTAACCCCTTATTGGATGTATCATTGCAAATGCTTTCTTCCATTTAGTAGGTTATTTTTCAATTTTGTTAATTATTTCCTTTGCTGTGAAAAACTTTTTTAGTTTGATGTAGTTTCATTTGTTTTTTTTTTATTTGTTTATTTTTCTTGTCTGAGGTGACATCAGAAAAAAGTATTACTAAGAGCAAAGTCAGAGAGATTCTTGCCTGTTTTCTTCTAAGAATTATAAGGTTTCAGGTCTTAACATTTAGGCCCTCAATCTGTTTTGAGTTTTTTTTTTGTATATGATGTAAAAAAGTGATCTAGTTCTATTTTTTTTTGCATGTATCTGTTCAGTTTTCTCAATACCATTTACTGAATAGACTATCTTCACCCCCAAGTTTATTCTTGCCTCCTTAGTCATATATTGCATGAGCATACAGGCTTGGGTTTATTTCTGGGCTTTCTATTCTGTTCCTTTTATTTATGTGTCTATTTTTATGCCAGTGCCATACTGCTTTGATTACTATAGTCATGCAGTATAGTTTGATATCAGGAAACACGATACCTCCAACTATACTCTTTTTTCTCATTTGTGTGGCTATTTGGAGATTTTTATGATTCCACATATATTTTAGGATTATTTGCTTGAGTTCTATGAAAAATGCCATTGGTGTTTTGATAAGAATTGCATTGAATACATAGATTGCTTTGAGTGGTATGGACACTTCAATGTTGTTGATTCTTCATATTCATGAGCATAGTATATACTTTCATTTATTTGTACCTTCAGTTTTTTCTTCAATGTCTTATAATTTTCCAAATACTAGTCTCTTACCTCCTTGGTTAAATTTATTCCTAGATATTTTATTTATTTTTGAAGCACTTGTAAATGGGATTGTTTTCTTAATTTCTCTTTCTGATAATTTATTATTGATGTATGGAAATATAATTTCTGAATATTAATTTTCTATTATGCCACTTGACTGAATTCACTTATTGGTTCTAACAGTTGTTTGATGGAATCTTTAGAGTTCTCTCTATATGGCATTATGTCATCTGCAAATAATGAGTTTTACTTATTCCTTTCCAATTTGAATACTTTTATTTCTTTCTCTTGTCTGATTGCTGTGGCTAGGACTTGGAAGAACATTTCTTGATGTGTTCCACTATATGATGAGTGTTCCACTACATTAAAGGATGAAAGGAAAGATGGAAGAAAAGTTAACTAACAAAATTTTAGGAAACACCAGACTAAAGAAATTTAAACTGATTCCTTTCCTGAAAGATATCCTATAAGACTCAAGGTGTCAGTGTCCAACATGAATCTTCAACTGGGAGTTAGCTACTGCATGCATTTTCCAAATATTATAATAGCACCCTCCCTCCTTTTGGCTTGAGTTAGGAATACATATGGCTTGGGGACAATTCTTTAAAGTATACAGATTCCATTGAATATCTGGTGAAAATCTTATAGGTGTTTTTAGCTCAAATGTTTTTATGAACTGGATGAAAGCTCGAGGTAGGTAGTGATAAAGTTTGTGGCAAATTGGAGAATATTTTTCCAATCTAAAACATTTCTAAGAACATTCCTCAGAGCAGACATATTTGTTGGCTATTGCTGTGTAACCAATTGTCCTAAAGAAATTAGTGTCTTGAAACAAACATATATTAGCTCATAGTTTCTGTAGTTTGGGAATTCAGGACAGCTTAGCTGTTTGGTTCTGGCTTAGGGCTGCAGTCATCTGAAAGCTTGACTGAGGCTATTGAATCATTTCCAAGTTTATTCATATGACTGTTGGCTGAAGGCCTTAGTTCCTTGCTACCTGGGCCTTTCCATAGACTGAAACCACACAGCAGTTGGCTGCCTCCGTAAGGGATGATACAGGAAAGACAAAAAACAGGCAGAAAACTATGATGTCTTTTATGTTGTTTTCAGTTTTCTGCAATTATAAAATAGACTGCAATTAACATCTTCACAATTAAATATTTTAGACATTCATGTCATTTCCTTAACATACATTTTTAGAGGTAGAATTACTCTTCACACTGCCATCATGACTCAAATGTCATCTCCTCTGAGAAGTTTTTTCCAACCCGTCTGAAGTAAACCCCTTTCTTGTCACTCTTTATCCAGTTATCCTATTTTACTTTTACTTTTATAGGATTAGCACTATCTGAAATTATTTTAATAATTTGTGAATTTCCTGTTATAGAATGTAAGCTTTATGCTTTGATTATATCATTACTATATTTCTGGCATCTAAAATAGTGTTTGACATGAGATATGTGCTCAATAAATATTTAATGCATAAATAAATGCATTTGAATATTGTTACAAATTAATTTATCTATCCTGGCCAGATCACTTGTAGGCATAGACTTTTCACTTCCAATATGACAGTGACAGGGACTGAACTTTTGAATAAGTATGGCTGAAAGGACCCATTCTGTTCTTGGAAGTGTGATTGCAGCTGCTGTTTGCAAAATCTAAGCCTTTTACTTACTTTATCTAAAGCCTAAGTTCTTTAAAAGTACTTCTTCATTTAACCAACATGACAAAGCTGGGCCTCTTCATTTGAAGCTGTGCTTCAGGGAATCCTTAAAATAGTCCTCATGCTCCATCCTGCTTGTGGCTGCCCTACTTTAGCTCACAATTATGAAAGTTCCTTGAGTGTCTGGTTGTCATTTGTTTTCAAAACGGGGTCAGTTCCATAAAGCTATACCAATCTGAATGTCACTTTCGTGTTGGAGTCCCTGGCTGTCTATTTCCTGTTCAATAGGTTCACAGGGAATGCCATTGGATATGCATGAGCAAGAAGTGACTTCCAAGGTAGGTACAACTTTCAACATGTTCAGAATTGGGTTATAAGCTTTGAAGTCGCATTCTGACTCCTGGCATCTTAAACAGATTATTAGCCTTCTTGGTTTAGGTTTCTTTATCATATATTGAATTGACAATTTGCTGACTCATTTTGATGATTGCTTCCACCTCTGCATGACTGAAGAAACTCTTTAAATGTGACTAGATTCCCCCAAATTAGTTATCATATCTTAATCTCATCTCTCCTCCTTCTCACTCTCTCTCCTCCCTCTCTTCCTTCCCTCCCCCTCTTTTTCCCTCTCTCCTCTTTCTCTTCTTCCCTGCCTCCATCCCTATCTATCTTTCTATGAAAATAAAAAGAATGGATTTTGACAAGTGAAGAAATAAAAGTAAATATGATGCTGTAACTAACTCTGACCTATCCTTTTGGTGATGAGAGACTATATTACATTATCTTCAACTGGAATGGGTTTTAAATGAAACTATTATAATGGCCTCTTCCTCTATTTAATACAGCAGGGGAAAAGTAAGACTTCTAAACTTCAGCTCCATACTAAGCTTCTAGATATTATAAATGGGATGATTAGAGTTGGGCAGGGACAGACCAGGGGGTTAAAGAAGGTCTTCAAGCTGCCACTTAATTGGGTTGATTGACCTCTTGATACTCACTGAACTTTTTAAGAATATAACTGGAATGTGGAAATGTAATCAAAGTGAGTCTTCTATCAAAGTTCTGTGTGAAAATAAACTCTTTGTTATGTCTTTTTTTTTAAATTGACTGGGCCTCGGTTCAACATGTAATTGGATTGAGTCAATTCAATTAGATTCAATTGAGACTCTTCTACTCATAGATGACTGCAAAATTCTTCTTGAATCATTAATGTAGATGGGAAATTGAGATCATGTTGTTAATGCATTTTTGTTTTGTTTTTGACTGAAAACAGTATGACTTTTGGGTGTCTTTCTCTAAGAAAGAGCAATGCTAGTCATAATCTTTTTGTTTTATTTTCTGAGAGAGCTCCTTAACTGGACCATGGTCATTTTCATCTTCACTTGGGCTACAGCTGAGAACCTGAATGCATGCAGAGTATAACTTCAGAGGCCCTGGTAGAAATCTTGATTTGGAAACTACTAGCTGTAAATGATCCCAGGCTTCAATGGCTTCCTGCTAGTATACCCTACCATCCGCCTGGGGGACACAACTCCCAACTCCTTCTTTAGTAAATGAACTCTACCAGCTTTTTGACTCTAGCCTTCTCTCATTTGCAGAGGGTAAAGAACTGTGTCTCTGGGTGTGGCTGATAAGCTAATTTCCAGTACAAAGAAAGAGCAAGTTCTTCAGGTACCCCAGTGTCAAGGTATTTTTTAAACCACAGTAAAAAATCCACCCAAAAGGCCTATGCTTTAAGGTATATTACAGGAAGGACCATTATAGCAAGAATCTAAAGCCAGCAGGACTATTGTTTTGTCTTATTAAAAAAAGGGATTATTACCTACCCTACTATACATAATTAGCTACTTTATCAAGACATCTCTGAAAGAAGCTATTTTCTATTTTCTATACAAATGGCCCCTAACTTAATGAATTTTCAACTTTATGATGGTGTGACAGCAATACACATTAGTAGAAACTGTACTTTGAATTTTTGATTTTGATCTTTCTGGGGCTAGTGATAGGCAGAATGATACTATCTTGTGATGCTGGACAGCGGCAGTAAGTTGCAGCTCCTCATCAGCTATGTAATCACAAGTGTTAACAACCAAAACTCGATTGTGTTGCCAGCAGTTTTTGAATATTGTATTCTGAGGACAATATTCAAAGTAAGCTAGGCTAGGCTAAGCTACAATGTTCAGTAGGTTAGGTGTTTTCAACTGATGACATTTTCAAACTCTGATGGAGTTTATTGGGAGGTAACCCCATTGTAAATCAAGGAGCATCTGTATTTTCTTTTCACCCCCATTCTTGCTTGTACTTGGGTGTTATATTTGTTTTTTTATATGTATTTGGAATTATTTGAGGAAGGACATTTAACGTAAACACTAACAGGATAACAACATTTCAAGTGAACCAATGGTGTAGATTGAGTGGATCTTACTGTCATATTGACGAGTTCAATGGTGTGCTAGAGACAGCTCTGCTGGCTCCTGAAAGCAGGTTATGTTTATGTCTTCCTTAGTCCATATGTAATGGTGTCACACTGGTAGCTTGAAATTAGCCATGGTGGCTGATCACATGTGATTATATCTTTACAAATTAGATGTGTCCCCCAACCTCCTCCTCCCCACTCACTGCCTCAGGAGATCTAGTTGTTAAACATTTCTCAACACATCACTGCCTATGAGCAACAAATGAAAGCAGGAGAGCAAAAGGAATCATGAAGACCCACCATGGGGAGTCTTTATCACTAGTGGGAATGTTACAGCTGTTTTAGCTACACAACAATCCATGTAAACTGAGACCATAAGTGAGTGAGAATAATTCTTCTGATTAAGTGCAACAAAGTAGCTGTATCTAAATGTGTGTTCTTTCAAATTTCCACATTGAAAAATGACCCATTTATTCTCCTTAGTTGTCATTACTCAAATCAGTTTTGAAATTTCTTCTTGAAACACTTTTTGAGAAATGTTTATGAAGCATGTACATGTTTTATTACTTTGTAGTCTAATATGTAAGGTACAAAAAAGCTAAAATATCTCTATTCTTAGAATTCTTGTGGGGCCGCCCTCCCTTGGATTCAAGGAGGAAAAGCCCTTTCTTTCCAGTAGGGTGCACTGAAGGGAGGACATGGCTTATTTTCATAACACACTTTACTTCCCTAATAATGGCCTTTCCGGCTCCCTTTTCTCCTCTTATATTGTTGAGGGGTGATAGGAGGGAGAGTAAAAATGCTTTATATTGACACCTCAAGCCATTCACTTCTCACAGTTCTCTTAGGAACTGAGCACCTTTTATCTCAGTCAGAGCCATAATTGTTTAAAAAAGCAGTCTCATCCAGCATTGAATACGAGGAACTTGTTGCAAAAATAGATTATTTTTTTACAGCTTATATACTTGGGAATTAAGTGTGTGAGAAAAAATGAAGGCAGGGCAACACATTAGGTTTTCTAATGCTGTGACAGAAGAGTAAATGGTGAGTGTGTATGTGAGCGTGCAAGCTTATACATAGATGAACAGGACCTTCCTCTTTTTTAGCAGCTCACACAAGTCTCTTCCAGGCTGCTTATATTATTATTCTCTCATTTTTTGATCTATGATTTTATCTTTACTCCCCAATCTTTTGAGGAAAACTTTATCGTAGTTTAGAGCCTTATATTTTAGTAGGTCTCTTGCCATTTGGAAAGAAAACTGTGGAAGGTCAAGAAGAGAAGACAAGCTTTGAGAAACTGTGTGATAAGTAACATCTGCTCATTTTTATCCTAATGGGAGAATCACCTTTACTTAACATATACCAATGATTTAAAACAGGTGGACATAGTGTTAGAAAAATGGTAGTAATGTTAGAAATTTGATTCTTATCACAGTTTTGCTCTCTCTGAAGTCAATGTCAGCTGCTGAGGCCGTAGATGCATTTTGCATAGGACTGACTTGAATTTGGGGGTGGGATGAAAGCTTCACTGCAGAAAGATTGGAGTCATGACAGGATAGTAAAGCAAGGAGACAGGACTGGAGCAGATGCTGAGGATGGCAGTGGTGAAAGTAAGGGCCAGTAAGATAGCCTTGAGGGTCTCTTGGATTAAAAGGTAGGATGAGTGAGGAAAAGGACACTGTTGGGAGGAAAGTATTTAATTAAACTGAATTCTACTGTAGCCAGTACCCAGGAAGTGCTGACACAGAGTGAAGGACGATTGGCTCAGGGATGCAAACCACTGTATAAATTATGTTAAATGAATAACACCTGGGAAAGGTCTCAGAAGTGTTCCTGACACATAATGAAAATTCAATTAGTATTGGTTTTCCTTCCCTTCCTGTTCTTGATGATGCTACCAGGTGGCACATAAAACAAACTGTGAGTTTGGGCCAAAGCATCATCATGACAATATTGTCTCTGCAGCATTTCCAGTGCAGCTAAAAGTTGAACTCAATATGTGAAATAGCTGAATGAGAAAAATAGCAATCACAGATCAGGAGAGAAATAAAACTGCAGCCTTAGCTGGAGTCAAGAAAGAAGTAATAGGGTAGTTTCCCTTAGGGGAAACAGGAATATCTGGAGGCTAAAAGCTAATATTCCTAGGGGCCAGTCCCTGAGCTAGTGACCTTGATTATGAGACAGAGGCACACTGAGCCTAAGGAAGAATTTCAAAAAATCAGGTAATGTGGGAGTCCATGGGTAATGAACCTTAGCATTTGGTATGTGTTCAGGAATTAAATCTAATGTCTATCTAAGGAAGTCAGGAGGCATGGGGCAATTAAAGGGCAGAGATAGGAAGTTGCCCGCTTATATGTGTCCTCTGGGTCGGGCCTAAAGTACAGAGGTTGAGCTCTTAGAATTTCCCACTAGCTAACTTAGGTCTATAATGTCTCAACTCTTTGCATTGCCTTTTTGTGTTTTCCTTCCAATTATGAAGACTATACCTGTTTGAGAAAAACTTAAAATGAAACTTTTCCTTTAACTAATTAATTGACCCCTCAATCTTTGTTTAGATACCACACACACACACACACACTCCACACACACACAATTAAATTATTATTTTCTTGTTACCAAGAAAGCCTTCACATCTACTTGAGCCTTAAGACCTAGGTCAGATATCGCTTTACATAGCCTTCCCTGACTTCTTCCCTTGGATAGTTAAACTTCCATAATGTGCTGTAACATTTCAGGACTTCAGACAACATTGCTTTGTATTGTGGCCTGAAATACACTCCTGAAATAATGTTGACTTAACATCTTTTTATTCATTTGCAGCATGGTTTTTATTTTATGTTACCCATAATCTATCACTCTCTCCCCTTTTTTGATAAAGGAAAGTTATTTTCTTTCAGGATAATTATCCCTCTTTTGTTGTGTATGTAGTCTTTCTTCTCCTAGTTGCATATAAACCATGATAGCGAATTGGATTCTAATAGAACTCTCTCCAGATATTTAAAGAGAAGCAGATTTATTACAGAGAACTAGGCCTCCAAGAATTGCTGGCAGTATAAGACTGGTGTGCAAAAAGGCTACCAACAAGAAGCTGAGAAATTGAGAAGCCACTGTGCCAACTTCTGGTGCCCACTGCAACTCCAAGAACACGCCATGTTTGTTGTGAGCTAGAAATTAGAAGCCACTGGCAGAATTTTTAGCTCTGCTGGGACTACATCAATAAAATGGAAGATCCACGCCATGCATCTCAGTACCTATTAAACTAGTGCCATGTATTCCAACCTTGGCTAGAACTACTGCAGGAAAACCAAACACTTTGACATCCATGCTCTGGAACGGAAATGGTGGAAGCAGAACAAGTATGGTATCCACCTCACTTCTGGCTTTCTTGTATTATACAAATACATGTGATTAGTCAATCTGTCCTATGCAGTGTCCTGAAGATCTACTGCGTAGATTCTCAAATAGCCCTGGTTCTTGTCCGTTCAGGCGTCTGCAGGTTTCCCCTGGGGTCTGTGAGTCCACCATGACCTTACAATGACTTCCCTTTTACCTGCACTGGGTCAGAGTTGAGTTCTGTTATTTATAATCAAACACCTTAACTAATATCCTTATGAACACTGTTTTGCAGTGTCTACATTTTTGCTGAATGACTGCGTGCATTAACTCTGAATTTATTGCTGGCTGCTCCTCACAGGTGTGAGTAGCACTCTTGGTATTCTAGTTTCCTAGAACTCAAAAGTGTGAGAAGTCTTCAGAGATTAGCTAAATCAAACTCTCCCCCACACCCCCTTTTTTTTTAAGATGGAGGATTTGAAGTAGAGAGAACATTTAAACTAATTTTCTTACCAGATACATTTCTTTATTTTTAGCATGATAGGAGTTTTTTCCTGAAATATTTCATTTATATAGCAAAGTCCTATATACTTGAAAGAAAAAGATAAATGACTCTTTAAAAATCTTTTTTCAAGCAACATGGGTTGCTCTTGTCATTAGCTAAAAATTTTATTATAGAATTTGTAGCCAGACTTGTAAAAACGTATAAACATCTTACAGAAGTTTTTTTTTTTTTTTTTTTTTGGTAGGGAAAATCATGCTCAGTGGAAAGCTTTTGGGTTTTTTAATCCTCAGTGGAAAGGCTTTGGGGTTTTTAATGTAGCCATTGATCTCTCCTTAAAATTTAAAACTACAATGAGCTCATCTGTCAAAGCCTACTGAAATAAAAACTTTGCAAATGGTCCAGCCACAATCTTACATCCTATGAAGATTTCAAAATATACTCCACGTCCTCTCTGTAGAAATACTTTCTGATGAATAATGTTTAACTAGGGTTGTTTTTTTTTTTTTTTTTTAATAGCGGTGTTCCAAAGACTTTGAAAAACATCCTCAAGAAGCTACTACAGGAACTTCCAATTTAGTGAATTTTAACAGCTGTTTCTGCCACTAGGCCTGTAAGTAGAATTTGATTTCCCTTGAGTCAATTTCATTAATTTTTTTTTTTAGAATAGTTAATATGCTGTAGCTGCCTGGGTTCTGACCCTTAGAACAGTGTGGGTGGCATGGCAATTCTGGTCCTCCTCATTACTCTGCTGAAGGCTTCACCTGAAGACCACCCAGATGGGTGGATGGGGCTGAGGCGTGAGTGGCACCAGGCATTGCCCTCATCCTGTGCTCAGGGGAGGAGTATTCCTGCCAAGTGCTCTGGAGAAGTTCTCAAGAGAGCAGGATACTCAGCAGTCTCCTGCAGTGGTAGATGAATATATTTTCTGCTCAGTTTTTAAAGTGCAGACCATCCTTGAGGTGTTAAGCCTTTACCTATTGGAATACACTTGCCACAGGAGGTCAAGAGTGCTGTGCTCAAAATGCAGCCTGGCCTGGCTTCAAGAGGACTCAGTTATGGCTTCAGATCTTACAACAGAAAAATAAGGACAATAAAATTAAGGATAATACCTGCCCTTTCTATTTGTCAGAGCTATTATATGTGTAAAATGTGAAAATTAAGGTGGACACATTTTAAAAAGAAATACTGCTATGCGCTTATCAACAGTTTTATCTTAGGTGAGACTCTAATATTAAGCTTATCTAAAAATTTTGTGTTTTATAGATCATTTTTCTTTTCATACAGTGAGATTGAGTTCAGGTTTCTTTTTAAAATAATTTTATTGCCAAAGGTAAATTTCAAAGTGAAAGAAGTTAGGATATTTCCTTGAAGAATCTAAGCAGTTTGGTCATTAGGAATTCTCTGAGTGAAATATTTCCAATTTAATGATTTTAGTCCATTTAAAAAATATTTACATGATGGAATAAGGCAGAATATGGCTAATGGAGTTCTTTTAGCCAAATTAATTTGTTAGTTTCTAATATAATTAATTAAACCAACAATGATGAATTTCCTAACTAAATGTTCAAATGGTTGAATTACCACATTTTGTCATAAGTACATGGGCTCTATATGTAAGATACATACATGAGAGTATGTAAGGAAAGAATCATACTGTATAGTTGAACAAGTGATCTGTGGTTTGTGTTTGGTTACATCTGTCATAACAAGTCACTACCTGGATTTGCCTGACTCATAGCATCAGGCTTTAGAAGCCAATTACTCTACAATTCACTGAATTGTAAATGATTTCTCAATGAGCAAAATAACTTTGTTCTCATTTTTATCCCCCTGTATGTAAACTTGATGAAATATTTTATTATTATTGATGATTTCTGGAATAGACAGGCCTGGAAAAATGTGGATACAGCTAAAGACTTCTGAAAATGTTTGTTTTCTAATTTCAAAATTTGTACATATTTATTGTAGAAAATGTGAAAAATCCAATAAATCATGAGGGAGGAAATAAAAACCACCAAAAATGGCACTATTTGGAACCAGCCTTTTCTAATATTCTACTGTAATTGTTTTTTTTACTTTCCCATGTACATATATATTTTGCTTTTTTAAATATACTATTTATTCTGTGACCCTTTTTTCCCTTGAAGTGAAACATTATTTGTTTGTCTGGTAAATATTGAGTGTCTTCAATTATGTTCTTAAATAGCTATAAGATCTTCATCATGATCCATGTTTTACTAACTTGTGCTCAACAAAGAATGGAAAAGTGTGGCTTTTTTCTTTCCTTTGTGTGTACTGCCCTGATTCAGCTTAGTGATATATCTGAACCATCCCAGCTGAATTTTTGAAGACTCTAAAGTTTGAAGAAGTCATAAAAATCAGGAAATATTCTCATTGCCATTGTAAATAGTAAATGAGCCATTTTTTTATGTTAATCTCTTTCAATTTAAAGAACTGCTAGCCATCATCGCTAAATATGGAAAGAATCTATAGTACAACAAATAAATGCCTATGGCATTGACCTTATGGCAATGACCTTTTTTCTACAGTTTTAAATATTTCATTTAAAATGATGAAGAAATCATTATGTCCATATTTTCCTTTCTATTTAAATAAATACAACAAACATTGTAGAGAACCTATAACACAGAAGACATTGAGCAAGAGGAAACAAGGATAAATATGACAAATACTACTCACAAATAGCTCACATTCTACTTGGGGACCTAGATATAAATGTAATTGACATTTACTTGGTGCTGTACTAAAGACATTAATGAAGTGTTATGGCAGTTTATAGGTATTAGAGAGTAATTCTGATTGGGGACTGGGAAAGCTTCACAGAGGAATGAGCATTTTAGTCTGTCTCAAAATTCCCTAGACACTGACCCTAATACCTTAATATGAGGATTTATGTGCAAGTGATTTATTAAAGAAGTGTTCCAAGGAGAAACTAGTAAGTGTGGAAAGTGGGACAAAGGAGGGAAAGAAGCCAAGCACAAGAGTGAGATTTCAGGCAAAGTCTGGCCAAAGGTAGCTTTAGCCTGATACTGTGGGGAATACAGAAGTGTGAGTTCTACCTCAGAGTTGGCCAGAGTTGAAGAGAACTGGGTTTTTATTGTCCTGTACCCCTCAATCAGAGGCTCCGGCTGCCCTGGGGGCTTGGGTGGGAAGGTAAAACAGGACATAAAATTCAAGGTTCTCTGACTTTTACCTCTACACGCACACACAATGGCTCCAGTAGATTCAGGACAATCCTCTGAAGAGTGTCATACATACAGGGCATTAGAAGCAAAAGCTGAGAGATCAGGGAGAGGTACACAGAAGCAGCTGAAGGAATCTGAGAGGCTCTGGGTGGAGCACTGACAATATTTACTACAGTGTTAGATATCAAAAGGAAAGAAGTAATGTTTCAACATATTTGGAAATAGAGAAGAACATCTTAGACCTGTGCTCTCCAATATATAAGCCTCTAGCCACATGTAGCTAGTGACTACTATATTGGACCATGCAAATACAGAAGATTTCTATCAACAGAAAAATTTCTATTGGCTAGTGCTGTATCTAGACTGAGAACTGTATTACTAAAACCATGGAAATGTGGAGGAGCAAATAGTTAGTGGAATACAGGCTATGACCCAATTGTCAAAAGTTTTGGAAGCATCAATCCATTAATTGTAGCATCTAAAACATAACTACTGTTTAATTGGAGCTTACAATTTTAAGGACCCACCTTGAAAACATAAAAATTGGCAATTTCCGTGTTTGCATCCTATATCGCCTCCATATGTGACATCCATATTGCCTTATGCTGGGTCTCTTTTGCGCCTTTATCTGAAGATCTTCTCTCTTATTTGGTCTCTGGTCTCTCTTTTTCTTTGACCCCTCTCCAGCCTTTTCTCCAACAATAGTTTCAATGCTTCCTCTCTTAGCTTCAAGTTTGAATCTTTAATCCTGATTCAACAGTTTAGACTTAGCATTTTGAATTTCCTACCCTCTCTTATCAACTACTTTCCAGTTAGCCCCAATTTATATATAAAGCCTCAGTTGGTTATATAAAGAATTCAGAAAGATAAGAGGTAGACTGAGGCAAATCAGGTAACAGATTTAAGAGTCCTGATCATGTTGGGTAGACTGTGGGAAAAGAGTCACTGGATATGAAAAACAAAAGAAACAAAACAGAAGGGGAGATAATGCATGGAATAAGAAAATTTTAGGGAACAAAGTATTAGGATGAATAATTTCTTCCCTTATTTCTGGTGGACGGAATGTGTTCCCTGTCAATACTATAAAATCTGCTATAAAAGGAAAATCAAGGTTTCTATATTGTTAAATCCTTGTTCCACCTGCTTCCTGTAAAATCTTAACTCTATCCTCTCATCAACCAATATTTTTTTTCTACATATGAATTTATAAGAGAAGAAAATGACAAAACTACAAGCTTAAAGATGGAATATTTTATTCTTAAATTAAGTTTTAAAAGAAGTTTTAACAAAATTTACCATCTTGACCATTTTTAAGTATATATACAGTTCAGCAGGGTTAATACATTCATGCTGTTATGTAACTCATATCTCATTTTTTTTCATCTTGCAAAACCAAAACTCTATACCTAGTAAACAGCACTTTTTCATTATCCTCTGCCTCTCTTCATGGCAATCATCATTCCACTTTCTCTTTCTGTGAATTTGACCACTCTAGATACATAGGTAGAATTATGTAGTATTTATATTTTTGTGACTGGAACTTATTTCACTTAGCTTAATGTCCTCGCATTTCATCTATGTTGTAGCATATGACAAGATTTGCTTTTTAAGGCTGAATAACATTCTATCATATAAATAAGCAGAGTAATATTTTGTTGTTTGTATATATTACATTTATTTATTTAATCATCTGTCAGTAGACAATTGTATTGCTTCCATCTTCCACGTATTATGATAATGCTGCTATGTACATAAATCATGTAATTTTTATGAATTAGATCTTTTAGAATATGCCCTTAACTTGGTATAAGTCATCATCTTCTTCAACATCACTTAGGATATATATTTAGTAATTGCAATGGCAACATGAAAGCCTACCAAGATATTTAAAATTGTCACAAGCATTTTTTTTTAGAGGTAGGAGTCTAATACAGAAATTTCTTTATTTATTTTCTAATTCTGAAGCCTGCAGTCATAGTCATCACAGATTTAGAAGACTACTTTATAAAGATATTTAATACCTTACTCTGCTTTTAGATTACCATTAGTTAAGAAATAATTAAATTACATTAAATATGTTATGATTTCTATTTCAAAGAAAATTCACCTAACACATACTAGCATGATTCTCAAGAAATAAACATTGAAATAAAAATTTTGATTATGGGTAACATTTAATCTAACCATAGTAAGTATTCTAATGCTTATTGACTGTATTGCAACTGTGAAGAATTGTGCTTCAAAGGATGTGAACCTTTGTTTTAATCAAATGTTGAAAGACTAAAAATGGCATCGGTGTGTGGTAATTTAGGGGTGGTATGTCCTCAGATGCAAGAAAAACATGTTTTCAAATAAGTCCTTTCAGGTCTGATCTTAACCCCAATCCACGAGGCAAATCTTTTTAGAAAGATGAAGAATTCCTCAGCCAATTAAGCCAAATTTTACCAACCATAATTTTCACTGTTATGAATGACTTCTCTCAGGATTTTTGTTCCTTTTTTGGAATCTGTTAAATTGCATGGTGAAGTCTTTTTTGCACCACACACTCACTCAGTCCCAAAAGGCCTTGCAGTGCATCCATGTAACTGATAAACAAGTTCACAAAAAAGCACAATGAACAACAGAAATCTCAGTTTTTTAAGTTAAAGTGGTCTCTTCAGGGTGGGGAAAAGGAATATGTGATAATGGGTGAAATAACACTATCCAGGCATATAAATGCATTGTCATTTGGAGAAAAAATAACAACGTAGTCAATCTTGTTAACTTCAGTAAACCAAAAGTAATTCTCAGTATAGATTGATTCACAGTTTTATTTCTTCAGTAATTTGAGAATTGTCAAAGTATTTATATTAGATTACCCCACTAATTTTTTTCCTCCATCAAGAAATAAGTGGTTATTATAACATCTTGATCTTTTACCTCTCTGTTTAAATTTCTCAATGTGAAAAGCAGCAGGGCTGCCTTCCTGGATAAAAAGACTTGTTTTTATAGTTTCTGTATCTCAGTATTCTTTAAAAGATGCATGACAGATATGAAAGACCAAAATCCAAAAGTCAGAGCCTGCTGGCAAAGTTTGTGATCATAGCCATCCAACATGCATGGCTTCCTACATTAAACCCCATCCCTGAGTGGGTAATGTCTGTTCTCTTTCATTCCAGCTCCTTCCAGAGGGATATAATTTTGTCAAATGGGCACAGTCCACTAAAACAGCTTGAACAGACGATGAGTTGTATGATTGTGTACATGGGCAAGGGCCTCGGGAGGAATTTGAGGCTGTGGTACATAGTGACCCCAAATGGGGAGAGATTTCCTGGAAACTGAACTGCAGCAGAAACCCAGGAGTTTAAAAAAGGTAAGAAAGTAAATGTCAGCTTATCCCACTGGAATAAGTTATTGACAGTGGATTAGAGCAAAAAAAAAAAAAAAGAAAAAAGAAAAAAAATCATAGTAATTATCCTCATATCCCTATCAACTCTTTTTCATAATTTAATAATATTTCTATTGGGTTTTAAAAAGGACTTCTTAATGTTTATGTTTCTGTGTGTCTGAGAACAGAATATATTTTTAAATTTCAGTGAAAACATAAAATATAAAGTTTGATTGCCCTGTTTATTTTTCTACCTACCTTTTTGAGTTTACGGATCTCGGCGGGAATTCTGTGAACTAATTTGTGACATGATTCTTACTGACCTGACAACTGGAAAGAAAAAGTATTTGCAAAAGATGAAGCATACTCTTGCATTTCTTTTTCCTTTACTCTGAAACTATTTGCTTTTAGGAAAGACTTTCTTTGCTTCACTTAGGCCAATATAACTTAGACAGTGGAGGCATGTATAATTTTTGGCCTACATATCTTTAAAACATTATTCTGAGAACATTCAGAAGAAAGTAGGGAAAAATGAAAAACTGTTATAGAAAGCTTTGCCCAGAAAGATTTTGATTCAAATTCTAGCTCAATTATTGTACAATTTTGTGATCTTGGGTAAATCTCTTTTGCCTTTTTCTGCAATCTCAGGGTAGAGATACCTGTCTCACAGAGTAATTTTGTGAACTAAATGAGATGATGAATGTGAAGCACTGTGTAAACTGTAACATGCCATACAAATATAAGACATTATCAGTAGAAAATCTAGGTAAGTAAACTCAAAAGACATTAAGCAAAGGAATTCCTATTCTGGGCTTAACAGTATTGAACTGATATGATGAATACATATATGAATAACTTCTTGAGAGCCTGTAGCTATTATTCCATGCATGATTTTATTAATTCTCTCTCTCTATAATCTTGTGGGGGTAGTTATTATACTCCCATTATACAGACGTGGAAAAATGCTCAGCTGGGTCACTCTGGTTATATTTCTACTAGGCAGCAGACTCAAGATTTAAACCCTGGTCCGTAAGAACAAGTGGCTTGATGGCTTGCCATTTTAACTGCTGTTTTTTACTGACTCCCTTTTAGCTATTTACGATACAGACTGTGTTCCCAAGAACTCTACAAAATATCTCAGGAACTCTTGAGGCAGTCTAATGATGCCACCGATGGTTCTGATGACTAATGTTGTGGCAGAGATTTATAGAATTCTTGAGATTCAGTGCATAGATAATAAGAGGCAGCATGCCTTAAGTGCTTGCTGTAAGACAGACAGCTTTAAATAATGTTTATGTATTGCTTATTTAATCCTTTTAACCCAACAAGATAAAGCTGTTCTTTCCCCATTTTATGAATGAGGAAACTGTAGCACAAAGAGGCTAAGTAACTTGCTCAGAGCTCTCAACTGGTGAGAAGAGTGGTTTGATCATGTGCAGTCTGGCTCTAGAAGCCCATGGTTTTAACCACTACACTCTGTCTCACTGATGGTCTGTGAGATGAAAACATATCCACGGAGTACTTGATTGATTTGCATTAATTGATCTTATGCAATATGCTTTAGTTTGAATGTCATTTCAGTCACACTTACATCTGCAGAAAACGTGTCCATTAAGTGTTTCCATGTTCATGATATGCTGTTTTGCGCAATATACACATCATTTCCCTAAGGCCCTAGTATATGTGAAAAATAAATCATTTAGAAAATATGACTAATATACATCAAACCCACTTCTCCCTCACAGGAAGCCATCTAAGTAGAGCAGAATAAGCTTGGCCTTTGGCAGGAGACCTGGTTACAATCTTGGCCCCAGCAGATAAGCCAGGGCAGAGTGTGACCTTAGGCAGGTAACTTAATATCTCTAAGTCTTAATTTTCTCATTTATAAAATAGAGATTTAATACTTACATAAAGGATTATTGTGAAGAATAAAGAGATCACTTTTTAAAATGTCTCCCGTAGTGTAAATGCTTAATAAATATTGATTCTTTCTATTTTTGCTTCTATTGGAATATACGCTAGTCATCTAAGCATTTTTATCTTGTTTCTTAAAAACCCTAAAACCACCAATTTATCTGAGATTTTTGGAATATCTAATTCCTAAAAGGTTTTTAGGACATTTAAATACTTAGTGACCTTCACATATCTAGTGATACAGACAGCTACAGATGGTATCTGATGCCCCAAAGGGTGGCCTCAAGATGACACGTACCTTATGATTATTCTGACCATCTCAATGACTGATTAGCTGACATGAGTCACAGTTATCATTAAAACTGTCAAACTCATTTGTTTAGATTAATGTTCTGTGTCCTGACACTTAGTGTCATAGTGATCACAGACTTAGAAAGCTAATTTTTCAAATAGAAAATCAGGGGATTGTAAAGAAACAGTTCCCACTGTGGTTACATCTTTTATTTTATTGTCTGATTTTAGACAAACTAATAATCCCGGACAGAGAAACATTTCTCTCCAGATCTCTGAAAAATCTGCTAAATGGGGCGGAGTATTTTCTGAGCAGGCAAAGCTGCAGGAAATCTTGAAAAGAAGTGTTCCAGTGTCATTTTCTTGCAAGAATATAGATATTGCTATCCCTTCAACTTAGAAAAGTTTGAAGTAAAAATTGTCTAACATGGTCTAGCACACAGACTTTCTGCTTGGGAAGGACTATAACACGAAATACTTCCTTGTTAGTTCTGGCAAAGTCAAGGAAGGTAGATTATGAAAGGGACCCCTAAGGGAGCTAGATCATTTCCAGAATGAGGGAAAAGCAAAGCAAAATTGAAGAATTTTAATGCCTTCCAACGTGCAAAGATAAAAAGAAAATTAAAAAAAAAAAAAAGGTAGATAGGTTATTACACTACCAGAGATGAAAGCCAGAAAGAGGCCTCCAGCCAAAGAAGGGACTCATATGCCAAGCCAACATTCCCCAGCTATAGACTATTAAAATGAAAGGTCAAAACACAAAAGAATTTCTGGGCAGCCTCACATTGATGTTAATGCTTTATCTGGTAAAGTCAATTTGCAAACATTGATGAAATTATCTAGGCCTTAATCTACATCCATAAACCAGATAAACTTTGAATATTAATGAACTGACTTAGAGTGAAGTACAAACATCAGGCTTCCTGGAACATAGGAAATGGCAGACACTCAGTTAAAGCCAGCACAAAAATGAAAGCACTGTGAAGATCAAGGAGTGGCAAAACCTAGCCATCTCCTCAGACAACCACAAGGGGAAAATGTTGACACTTTGAAGCAAAACAGTAGCTAGAACTTAATACAGGGAGAAACTGTGGTGATGGTACCAGTGATACTTTTGAGAAAAGGATTGTCCATAATTTTTGGTGGAGAATCTCAAAGGAACTAAGTTTTTGAAAAATGTTTTCAAAGGAAAAGTTAAATTGCATATGAAGACTTAGGTATAAATTACATTTTAGGACATGAGCAATTCTCCTTCAAAAGCAAAAACATTTCAATTCTCAGCATTTTTCACATAAAGTTTTTAATAAAGTTGAGCAACAAGATGTGTAATATGCATGGCAGAATTTTGAATGAGATATCCCAGTTAAAATTAGAACCACAAAAATTAGAACCACAAATATCAGTTTCCCCACATTAGAGTACTAAGGCTCCTTAACCAGGTAGGGCTTTTAAAACATTTCTTGGTTGCAATCTAAGCTGTGCTTAAATATGTAGGAAAAATTGGAACAGGAAAATATGGAACTCTAAATAAAAGTGAATTAACTGGAAAAACTTTCTGCTAGGTGAAGAAACTACCCTTCAAAGTGACAGTTTGCTGGGAGATACCTTTTGGAATGCTAAATCACATTTGATGAGAAAACACATTTAACACTCTCTGTCAAAAAGTAGAATTGCTCATTTTAATGTTTACTCAGTTGGGGAAGCATTTCTAACATGCATGGAATTTAACTTCACAAGACTAAGTATTCTGGTAAAAATATTAGTATTCAGAGATGCAACATTATACATACAAATAAATAAACCATGGTTTCTACCTATGTGAGGGTGATATGACGTGTACTTGATTTGAATTTTTAGAAAATAGGTCTTGTTAAATTTGGACAAGAACATACTTTGAAGAACATACTTTTAGCAGAGATATTGATTAGAAAGCTTTAGATCTGAGTTTGAAGTGATAGCGTGCTCACTGCTGTTGGAGTTTCAAAAGAATAATCAGAATAGAAAAATCAAATACTGTGGCAAATTCCATCTATCTTATCCTTGGAATGCTAGAGAGACTAAGTATGTTTTCTGTGAATGTTTTTATCTCAGTAAGTTTTCCGCGTAATTACATAGCTCTTGTACTCAGTAATATCTGGAAAGTCTGCTATGGACAGAATATTTGTGTACCCTCAAAATTCACATGTTGAACCCTAATCCCCAAGTGATGGCATTAGACAGTGAGATCTTGAGAGGCCATTAAGACAGAGAGTGAAGCCCTCATGACTCGGGTTAACTCCCTTATAAAAGGGACCCTAAAGAGTGCCTTCATCCTTTGCCGTGTGAGGACCTGGGGAGAAGACAGCCGTCTTATAAACCAGGGAGTGGGCTCCCGATAGACATTGAAACTGCCAGTGCTGTGATCTGGGGACTTCTCAGCCTCCAGAAATTTGATGTTTGAAGATAAATGTTTGTTGTTTAAGCAACCAATCTATGGCATTCTGTTATAGTAGCACAAATGAACTACAATAGTCTACAGTCTTAAAACCAATTAGTAAACACTGAAATTCAGTTAAAGATGGCTGTACCAGTCGCTTAGTAACTTAAAACAACAGCTGTTTATTTAGCTTTCTATTTGGTAGGTCAGCAATTTGGGCTAGGCTGAGCTGGGCAGTTCTTGTCTTTGCTGACCTTGACTGGTGATATGAGCTGAATTGTGTTGTTCCCACTTTCCTCATGCCCTCTCAAATTCATATGCTGAATTCCTAACCCCTAGTACTTCAGAATATCAGCACATTTGGAGATGGGGGTCTTGACAGAAGAAATTAAGGTAAAACGAGGTCATTAGGGTGGGTTCTAAATCATACAATTGATGTCTTTATGGGAGAAGGAAATTTGGACACAGAATTGTACAGAGGGAAGACATTGTGAAGATATAGGGAGACATAAAGACAGCTTGTCTATAAGCCAAGGAGAGAGGCCTGGAATAGATCATTCCCTCACCAACCTCAAAAGAAACCAACCCTCCCAACACTGAGAAAATAAATTCCTATTGTCTAATGTACCCAGTCTGGTACTTTATTATAGCAACCGTAGAAAACTAAAACAGTTGGGCTCTTGCATGCATCTGCAGGTAGCTGGTGGGTAGTCTAGGCTGGCTAATTATAAGGGCTTCAGCTTGGATATCTGAAAAAATTGAGGTCTCTCTTTCTGTGTTTTCTCTTCCTCTAGCAAGTTACAAGTTAGCCAAGCTTGTTCAGATGGTGTTTGCAGATATCTAAGAAAGCAAGAGCAGAAGCTGTAAGGCCTTCAAGGCTGAGACTTAGAACTGGTAAAATCTCACTCTTGCCACATTCTATTGATCAAAACAAGTCCCAGGGCCAGCACAGATTCAACAGTTAGGAAAATAGACTCAGTCTTGGTGGAAGGAGAGACAGGGCAGTGTGGCCATTTTTGCCATCTACCACAATAGCCATTTGACACTATAGTACTAAAACTTTTCCATAGATCAGAAGAGTGGGTCAAAATTATGCTCTAACATCAATTCTCGAAGCCTCTTAAATGGAACTTTTTATCAAAATTATACTGAGGTTAATATCCAAAGAATAAGGATTGGTTGTTAAATATTCATGCTTTTAAGTACATTCTGTTCCCCCAAAACAAATAATCTATCTTAAGCAGATGCTAACGTACAAGACTGGATCACTGATTTAAAAAATGAAAGCGAAATCTCTATCCAACAGGTTGGTTATTAGATCTTAATTTTTAAGCAATTAGGGGGGTACTAGTAAGCCATAATTTGTTGAAATTTGCCTTTCCCAGGTTCAGATTATAAAAAGCAAGAGTGCGTTTGCTTTGTTTTAATACAATAGATTCTGGGCCATTTAATATTACCTTTTTAAGTATCTTCCATTGATTAATTATTTAATGCATTCTTTTATTGAAAAAATATATGGTAAGAGCTTTATTATTTGCAATGTCATAGTAATACATCAGTAAACAAAATGGAATTGGTCTTTGCTCTCAGAATTTTAGTAAAGAAGATATTAAGTCAATAAAAGTACACAAAATATAATTAAAATTATAAAAATTTTATGAATATCACATACAGTGAGCAGGAAAGGACCACTCATTCTATAAAGATGTATTGAGTGGCTTAGTATGAGCTAGTTAATGTGCTTGGTACTGGAAATAACAAAGTGAATGAGTCAGAGAAGTCACTTTCATTGTGGAGCTCACTTTCTAGGTTGAGAAATAGCCCCCAATACTAATTAGTTAGTTAATTAAAAGTAAACAAAGCCTATGATAACTTGTGATAATGCTATGAGAGAACATGTGAACAAAGAAAAAAAAAAAAACAAGAACAAGACCATCTTTAGAAGCTATGATCTGATCGAGCCCTGAAGAGAAAATGACATTTAAACTGAGACCTACACATGAAAGAAGTTGCCATTATTACAAGACAGAAAATTTTTGGATGAGGAAACAGGAAATGCAAAGCCCCGAGGGGTGAAAGATCTTGACGTGATGGAGCTGGAATCTTAATGAGTACAATGACTAGTGGTGTTGGAGGGTAGGGAGCCCAGCAGGGCAGGAGCCAGACCATGCCAGACCTGTAGGACAGAAAAAGAAGTCTGGATTTTATTCCAATGAAGTGGGAAGCCAATGAAAGATTTTAAGCAGAGAAGTGATAAGACTTATTCTAGGAACAGTCTGGTGCTGTGTGGAGAATGGATTGAGAGGTTTAGAAGTAGGAGTAGTGAGACCAGTTATGAAGTTGTTTCAGTAGTCTAGGTAAGAGGTTATGGTAGCACACACCCTGCCCATGGAATGGAGAAATAGAGGAACAGTGTGGGATTTTAACAGGAAGGTGTGATATAGAGTAGGAGGGTCATGGAAGGCTTCTCTAAGCAAGGTTAATTTAAGGTGAGACCCGTATGTGAAAAGTTAAGAGAAAAGCTTACATTTACAATGTGAAGACAGGACTGAATTCAAATCTAAAAATCACTAAACTTCTGAAAGGTTATTACTCTCAAGACACACAAAATATCTGTGTAATTCAAAATTAAAACAGAACTAAACTACAAAATAGGTACAAGCAAGTTCCACCTGATTGAAATTTATTTCACCATGGCTGTATTTATGCTTTTTTGAAATTTCAGATATCAAATAATTTCAAGATAGTTTTTTGATGTAGATATGCTGAGTCTGTTTGTTTAATCTAGCCTTTAACAAGGCCCTGAGAAGGGAAGGTGTTTGGAGTGTTTTCAACTGAGAGTAGGCTTCATCCTACGTATCTAGGGCCAGTAGCCTGGGGCAGATCATGAGGTAGTCTGCAAGCTAAACTGAGAACTGGTTCTTAAGAACAAAGAAAGAAAATGCAAGAGAGTAGGAGAGGGGTAAAGGAATTCAGTTAGGACAGAACTGCACTGACCTCTGTGAGAAATTAGTGTGGTGGGATTACAGGTGTTGATGGCACTGGAGGAAATATTTCTATCAGAATCCAGGTCAGATGTTTCTGAAGGTAAATTTTGATCAGAGAATGAATAGATTACCTAATCTACTATTTTTAAAAACATGATTTTATACCATTTCTCTATTTTGACTAAAGAAAAGCAGAGCTGAGAGTTACTTTAGTTGGTGCAAATAAAATATCAAGGCAATGTATCGGTCCACTGACTTCTTCAAAAGAACTAAAAAAAGTCATTATTTTTTATATTTGGAAATTCGCTCTTACTTTGTTCTGTTTTGACCTGTATAGTTAGCTTTTTAAGATAATACTGTAGCTACTCCAGCCTGTATGTCTTACAGTGGCTTTTAATGGAACACATTAAAATTCTGACTTGTAATAATTCATTTTTGTCTGTACTGATTTATTTTTTCTTTTTACATTTTCATTTTCCTTAACTCTTCTATTGAGCTAAAAGCTCCTTTTCAATATTTTGAATCATCCAATTCTTTGGTCCAGAGGTTTCATATACTTGAGAAGAGTAACCCATTTATCTTTGTATCTTGAGCAAAGCATGAAACAAAATAGACTCTCAGTCTGCTTGTGAAATGGAATTTGGACAGTCCTGCCCTCAAGGAGGTTGCAGGTAACCTGGGTGGTCAACTGCATCAAAAGTGACACACAGTGTTGTACATGTAACAGGGGAATTATGTCATGAGACTGGAATAGGAGAGAAAAAGAAGAGAATTACTTGTGTACGGTGGTGTTAGGGAAAGCACGAAAGGGGAGGTGTTTCCAGGGAAGTAGGTGAGGAAGGATGATACCCAGGTGGAGAAAACACCATGCAAAGAAGAAGCAAGGGGTACTCAAAGATTATAAAGTTCCAAAATCCTTAAATGTGCTAAAATGTACTGAGAAGGTGGCAGAATAGAAGAACACCAAGTCTAGAGAGAGAAGCAGGAGGAAGAACATGCAAGGCTTTGTAGGTCTTATTAGGGAATTTGGACTTTACTTGTCAGGCAGTGAGGCAGGGTGCATGGGTAAGCTAAGTCTCATGGGACTGTGATCAGATTTGCATTCTGCAGAGAGCACTTTGGCTGTACCATTGGAGTGAGTTCAAATGTACTACTGGATTGACCTGGTAAGATCCTATGGCAGTAGGGTAGATGAGAGACTAGGCCCTTCAATCAAGCAGAGGCCATGGAAGAGGAGAGGCAGTGTAGGTTCAAGAGGTTTAAAAGATGGCATGGACAAGACTTGATGGCTACATATGAGGGTTTGGGGAGAGGCAGGCATTAGGAAGTTTCACGATTTATGGCTTAAGAGGCAGGTAAATGATTGTGTTATCTACCAAGGTACAGAATACAGGACTGGTTGCAGGGATGTGGAAGAAGTTGACAGTAAAAAGGAAAAATCAGTCTTTTGGGACATTTTGTGTATGGGTTAATTGCAGGCCTTTAGAGTAAAGGACACTGTACCTTAATGTCCTTAAATAACTCCCCAGAAAAGTCAGTTTTTCATAAATATTTTTAATAACACTCATGCCTTTGTTTTCTCCACATAGCATGTTATTCCCTTCATTCTTTAGAAAATCTTCAGGAATTCTTTAGAAAATCTACAGTTTCTCCTGTGCTTTTTATTCCAATTAATGGTGACATGTCCTACCCACTTAACCAAGCTCATTACCTCAGAATTGATATCAATTCCTCTGTCTTTCTTACTAGTCTCATCTGATGAGCCACTCAGCATGTCCCTAATAGCTTCTCTTCTCTTTAATGTCGCCGTTTGGTCCTGCATACATGTCCACTGCCATATGCACACACATCCCAGTCCTTTCCAGCCAATTTCTTTTTCTGGCTCTTGCAGCCATTTCCTAATTGTTATTTCTGCCTTTAAATTTCCTTGGGCCATTTATTCCTCACACAACTACCAGAGCAACATTCTATACCACAAGCTGAATCACATTGCTTTGATATTCAGAAATGTTGATAGCTCCTCATTGCCTAAGTGGTCATGTCCAAATACCTGGATATTTTATAATTTGGCCCCACATTCTTTTCTAGGCATTGCAAATTACTCCTCACTTCATAAATGATACCTAAATTGACTTTAAACATTGTGATTCAAAAACAATCTGAGATATTGGTTTTATGACTCCACAATATTTCAGGTAGGTTTTGGACAGGTAGAAAGATGAACTCAGTCTCACTCCCACCACCACCAGCACACACACACTGTTAGATTCAGGTCCAGAATTAATTAGCCAAGGATAACGTTATGGGATGAATTGTGTTCCAGCAAAAATAGGTTGACGTCCTAACCCCTGGTACCTATAGATGTGACCTTATTTGGAAATTGATCTTTGCAGACAGGACCAAGTTAAAATAAGGTCATCTGAGTGGGCTCTAATTTAATATGAGTCATGTCCTTATGAAAAGGGGAAATTTGAGTAACAGTTACACCGGGAGAATGTTATGTGATGATGGAAGCAGAGATTGAAGTGCTGTAGCTGCAAGACAAGGAATGACAAGGACTGATGGCTACCACCAGAAGCTGGGAAGAGGTAAGGAAGGATTCTCTCTTTCAGATTTCAGAGGGACTGTGGAACTGCCGACATCTTGGTTTCAGATGTCTAACGTCCAGAAGCGTGAGACGATGTTTCTGTTGTTTTACGCCCCTAGTTTGTGGTAGGTAGTTACAGCAGCCCTGGGAAGCTAATGCAGATAACATATTTCATGGGATGCAAAGTGGTCACAGAGCCTTGCTCCTCTTGGCCTCCAGCACATTTCTGGAGGGGACAGCTGCTCTGGTAACATTGTCTCTGCCTCGCGGAGGTGTCTTAGATCTGGAAAAAGTGTCACCACTGCATTTTTATGTGTAAACTTATAGCACTGTCTCTGAAGAATTTATAATCTATGGCTTTCTGTTCAAGAGAATGTTTACAAATTTGCATTCTTTTGATGCTTGATCTAAATTCCATGTTGGCGAAGCTACAACTTCATCCAGGGGGAGAAATAACAGTGAGTATCAGGCATCTCTGAATCATATGTTTGCCTCCAGCTCACTGGAAAGCTCGTTTCCATGCATATTCGCTTTTTGATTAAAAACTGTAAAATGTCATCTAGGCTTATTCTCTGAAACTTACTCCTCTTTGTCTTTTTGTTTTTTAATCATTATGATTTAATTTATCAAAGCCTTTATATCTTATTTTGTATCTCTATAGGAATTACAGGGAGTAATATTGGAACAAAAGCAATGAAATTCTGATCTTACCTCAATAAGGACATGTGATATTTTACTCTTCCAACTTTATCAGTTTTCTTTTATTTCATTTTTTTTCCCAGGATATGCTATGCTCTTTTACTTCTTGCTTCTCAGTGTGTGTTTTTTTCCACCTAGAATCTGTGTTCAATTGATTCCCACCTACAGAATGCCATCACTTTTCTAATTCTGATAGTCAACACTGTCCTGGGAACCACACAGAAATGACTGTGTTTGTGCTCACAACCCCATGATTGAGGCTTCTACAGGTTAGAATGAGGTGGAGGTGGCATTAGAACCTGGCTTTTCAGTTGACAGATCAATGCTATTTCCTGACCCCTTGCCACCCAGAAATTTTCTGTAGTTTCCCCAGCCAAATGTTCACTTTCTCTTCCAAGTTTCCTCAAAGCTTGGTTCTTATATTTATCATGACTTAGTTTATTTTAATTACTTATTTAGGTCTGTAACCCCAGTTGGTTGAATTCTATAAGACAAAAAATGGTTCTTCTTGTCACCTGCTTCAATAATGACGCATAATAGGGGCCCAATAAGTATTTGTTGAATGAATTAGTGCATGCTAAATAAACATGTGCATGAATTATAGAATAATAGAATTTTCTATCTGACAGTGAACTTCATCTAAAAGAGAGACTATGCCTTTTTAAATTTTGAATCCTGAGTTAAATAGAAGTCTGCTGGTTAAATGAATGATTTGGTCCATGAATGAATACTTGAGTGAATGATTATAGCTGACTTTTCCTCCATGTTTCATAAGGTTTGGGAGCAAGTGATGGAAGATCATACAAAAAAAAAGTTTGTTTAATCTTTGTTTACCTTAGATTAAATGCAGCTAATATGGCTTCATGAGGGCCCTACAACCTAATTTCAAGATTAAAAAAAAAAAAAAGAAAAAGAAAAAAGAAAAAAAGGAAATATTAAAATGAAGGAATAATTTTATTCTTTCATTCATTTATTCCTTCATTCACTTACTCACAATTAAAATCCAGAAAATGTTCCAGAGATGCATAATTCACAGACTTCTTATTTTTATTTTTGCCATTGTTGGAAGCCTGAGCTTGGGAAAGCCAAGTGGGTCATTGGGCTGAATCCCAAAGACAGACATTGTGATAGATGCCTTTGGGACCATCCATGACACATGAAGTACTATGGGTTCTTAAATTAGTGCAGTGCTTCTCAAAGCATCGTCTGGGAAATCACAGGAGTCCCCAAGATCTTTTCAGGGAGTCAAGATCAGTACAAGTATAACAATACTGAGACCTCATTTGCCTTCTTTATTGTCATTCCGTGGAGTTTGTCAGGTACCATGTGATATGCAATGTCATAATAGATTGAATGCAGAATCATGCAAATCCAGCTGTTAAGGCAAATAGTAAAGAGACTTGTAAAAGCAAAACAATATTTCTCTTCACTATTTTTTTGGGAATAATTATTTTTAACAAAATGATGTCATTTAGTTAATCTGTAATGGTTTTGTAGTAATTGTTTTAAAATGAATACTTATAAAATGTTTCAGTTTTAATTTTGTTATGATAAATGTTGATAGCTGTGACACACATTAGCAAAAGTCTGTTGAGGTCCTCATTAATTTTAAGAGTATTAAAGTCTTCTGAGACCAAAAATGTGAGAACCGCTGAATCAGACAAGGATAAACACACAGGAAGTCCCAATACCCAGAGCCCCACAGGAAACGTTGCCTAGACAGTGTTTCCTTCTAGCTGGTGTGTAGGTTGGGTGTAGAGGCAGAAAGTGAATCACTACATAGTTTAGAATATCCACCCTCTTTCCAACTTTATTCCTCTGAACCTACTCACTCCACAAGGTGACTCTACTTCTGCTTCCCCAGGAATCTGCAACTGGAATGGGATATTTAATTTCTGGCCTGAGGCCAGTCTCTGGCCTTCATTCTCCCTACTGCAAATACCTCGCAGCCCTCTTTTCCTAGCACCATGAAGTCTCAACTCCTACATAAAATCTGTTCAAGGGCGAGTCATTACAATCAACTACCAGAGAGCTTGCTCATTATGTAGTTTCTGAAATGGTCTCTCAATAAAGGAGCCATTCGGTAATGGAGAAACATGAAACAACTCTTAATCACAGTTGCAGAATTTCTAATAAAGCTCTATATAATCAAAAATATTGATCTGTGAGCATTTTCACTTTTATTAAATTGCCAAAAGACAAAGTGATGTTCACTCTGCCCTTATAGCTAATTAGCCTAGCAACATTTATGCGTAAGAAATATTTATTGACCATAAACTGTGGGTTATGTATACTCTGTGAATGTTTGTAAATACCTAGCCTAGAAGCTGTTGTGTATCCTGTGGCCATCCCTGTTAAATAGTCACTAAATCTTGGCCTTTATAAACTGAAATAACTAGAGACCATAACAAATTATGCATAAAATTTTTATTGTGTTTCATCAACATAGGAACCTGTTTTAAATGGACCACGCTGACAATTAAATTGGTAGTTTATTCAAAAGAAAGTTCTCCAAAGGGAAACTAGATGTGCAAATTGCAAAATCAGTAAAAAAATGGTCAGAGAAAAGGAAATGGGTCCAGTAATTTAGGTTAATCTGTGGTTATCCCCATTGGTAAACTCATGAAATGCAAATAAGCAGTGACATCTGACAATGTGCTAAGACAGAGACTACATAGTTGTCTTTTACTGGCTTTTTCATGCAACACACTGGCTAGATAAAAACCTGGAGATGATTTATTATTTGCTGTCTTTGAGCAGATGGTTCTGCCTTGTATTAAGGTGTCAAGTTAGTGGTACACTGTTTACATAAACTGAGCAAAATCTGAAAAAACAATTTGATCCATTCAAGTGCTGAAACTAAGCAGGATTCTCAATTGCCCTTATTTCAGGAAAATATTATTGCTGACTGATTAAATGAAATCTTTCATGTCTGGAGGACTTTCTGGGAAGAAGAATCAGTTACAGACAGTTTGGGTTTAGAAAATAAGACAACTTTATATCTCCAGTGAGGTCCTAATGGATTTACCTCTTCTTGAATGATTATGTAAAAAGATAAATGTAGTATAGTTCAAGCCAAGTTTCTGCTGATTAAATGCTAGGATGGGCACTTAATAGCCCATGTGTACATGGTGTACTACCCTGAAAGCATCAAGTGAAGAAAAATAACATTCGAGTTGTTTTCATTTATCTTTCATTACTTTAGAGGTAAAGTTGTCACTGCTTCTAATATAAATTAGTATGTAACAATAGCTTAAACAACAAATAAAACAAAACAACAAGCAAAACACAGCCACGATTAATGAATGGCTTATGATATCCTAACAATTTCTAGGTAGGCATGGGTATTCTTTTTAAATTTATAGCTAGGGCTGCCATTTATAGATCTGTTGTTACATCTATTTCTATGGGTTGGGTACGCAACATCTGAATGCTGTACTTACTGTATCTAAGCTTGTCATGTGGGATGGAATTATTTCTTGGCTTTCCAGAACAACGTTACCTTCTGGCAGGAAGTTATACTTGAATAGGTATTTAATGTCATTCTTTTATTAATTGATATTCACTGAATGATTACTATGAAGAACTCATCTTGGCCACACAGGTGTTTAGAGATTGATCCTAAAACAGACACATGATCACATGATTATAAAAGTGCTTGATGAAAGCCTGCACCAGATTCTAACATTAGTGAAACAGGCAAGGGAACAGCCCCGGTGTGTGAGTGGGTGTCTAGAGTGCAATCACATATGAAGGGAAGTATATTTGATTGCTTTTCCTGCTTTCTCACTCCTGGCACTCAGATCCAATGCTGGGGTTAGGAAAGCATCATGGTCTCCCATCTTCTAATCCTCAAAATCATATTCTTCTTTTATATTTTCCAACAGTCTACAAGCACCTCCTAGCCCTTGAACCTCAAGACAATTTGGACCCTGTGGACTTAGTATTACTGAAGTGACCAACAAGAAGGGGCAGGGCTGATACTCTATGATTCATGGACCGTTAGTGGTGGTATCACCAGGGAGCTTGTGAAAAATACAGTGCAGTATCTCAATCCCCTCCCAGATTTGAATCAGAACTGGTGTCACGTTCTTCCATGCTCACATATTCTAGCCATAATGCCTTCTTTCTGCTCCCGAAGCCCACCAAGTTCCTTCCAGTCTCCTGGCCATTTGTAGTTTCTTCTGCCCAGCATGTTCCTCCCCTACATCACCATTTAGGCTTCACTCAAATGCTCCCTCTTCAGAGAGATCTTCTCTGACCACCTCTCAGAAGTAGTCCTCCTCATACAACCGGCAAACATAAAATCGTTCTGTTTTTCATAATGCTTGTCAATATTGGAAACTGTCTCTCAATTATTTCTTTTCTATCTCTCCTTCCCCAGAGTTTTTCCTTTTTTTCCCTTACTATTTCCTTTATTCAAAACCCCCACTCCCATTCCCCTTTTCCTACAGAGGCAAATATTCCAATGTGCTAATTTTGTATTATTTTATTTTGTATGTGCTTTTGCAAAATGTGTATTGTATTTTATACATATTTTTAATTTATGCAAAGGGTATTATGTTAAATATACATATTTCATTATATTTCTTTAATTTTCTACAAGATACTATATTTTTAAGGTATAACATTTTGTTTCATGAATATCAAATCTGTTGTTTCTGTTATATAATATTCTATGGCATATATCCACCAATAATATACATATCTATTCTCATAAGTGGACACTCCTAACCATAACAACATAGAAAAAACTTTACTGTTCTTGAACATATATCTTGAACATATACATGTGCGGACCTGTGTGAGAAGTTTTCTGGGATATATAGTAAACTCAGGAGTGAAATTGTCATTGGGATGTACATATTCTCGAATACAGTAAATCTTTCAAGGTGACTCTCTACGGTGGTTTTACCAGTCTAATCTCCTACTGTCAACTCAGAATTTAAGTTCTATGAGAAAAGGGCCTATATTTGCTTTGCTCCATTAGTACTTAATGTCCAAGTATAAGAAAGAGAAGGTGAGAAGTTGACTTCCTCCATGATGGGAGTTTCATCTGGCTTTTGCATGATACAATGTTGGAGTAAAGTGTATGTGTGTGTGTGTGTGTGTGTGTGTATATATATATATACACATACACAAACACACACACACACACACACACATATATTATACATATGTGTGTGTGTGTGTATTATGCTACAGTCCCATTTATTTATCCCATTTATTTATTTTTTCTTTAGTTTCTTTTGGTTTTGTCTGAGATTAAAAAATCATTGCTAAGACCTGTGTCAAGGAACTTACTGCTTATGTATTTTTCTAGAAGTTTTATGGTTTCAAGTTTTACGTTCAAGTTTTGAACATTTTGAGTTAATTTTTGTTTACAGTGTAAGATTATGATCAAGTTTCATTTTTTTTGCATGTGGCTGTCCAGTTTTTCCAATACCTCTGTCCTTTTCCTATTATATATTCTTGGCTCCTTTGTCATAAACTAATTGACCATGTATGCATGAGTTTATTTCTGGGCTCTCTATGCTGTTTCATTGATTTATGTGGCTGCTTTTATGCCAATACCATACTGTTTTAATTACTATGGCTTTGTAATATAGTTTGAAATATAGTAATATTTAATATATTATTATATTCAGTATACTAGCATATTCAGTACATATTCAATATAGTAGCACTGCATACTAAACTGAGTGAAACGGAGAAAAGACAGAGAGGAAAGAAACAGAGGGTCAAGGAACTGGAGGTGATTTTTAAAGTAAAAAAAGAAAACATAAAGAGAAAGTAATTGAGCAAACAAGCTTGAAGGATGGAAGATTATGGTCATCGAATATACAGTCTTTTCTTAGCCTTGGTTCTCTAGAAAATAGAGCCAGAGGTAAAGTTCACATGCCAATTCTTATTTAGGAAATTTTATCCTAAGGAAGCAGGAATTCTGCTTCCTTAGGATAAGAAGGAGTGAGGGAGAGAAGTATAAACAGATTCAAGGTAGTACATTACCAATCTGTCCACAGCTTCCCTAGAAAACAAAGATGGATTCTGAATCATGCTAAGCACAGCAGAAACACAGATTCACTACATCTTTGAATAGCTCTCGGACAAGCAGGAACTGAGCAATTATCTACTTGCTTCTTCCTGGCTGCTGTTTTTCAGTGGTCAAAATCGGCCCCAAAGAGCATTAATTTCACTGTATTTCTAGGGTATGTTTTGGGCTCCTCCAAACAGCAGTTAAGAAGCCAAAGTTTCTGTGAGTCCAGCCAAGTCAGACCTTGGAGCTGGAACTATTGAGGCTTTCTCTACAGTGGGTAATACAGAGGCCAAGCTGGTTTGATCCTCACTCCAGAGGAGGCTGAGGTTGATGACAACATTAGCATGGGCTTTATAACCATGAGGCACTGCTGTGACTGTTGTGTCTGAGAAGCAGGCAAGGCCAAGCTGATCTGGGATATACATATACTATCTGACTTAGTGATTTTAGAGGAGATTTCAAGTGTGACTGTGGGAATTGATGCCTGAAACTGAGTGGAAATGAAGGATATTGGATATGAGGTCTAAGGAGTTGAGAGGTATTGGATGAATGGTCCACAACCACTTTGAAATAACATAGGGTGGTGGAATGTCAAACTCTGTGAGTCTAGTGTACAATGAGTGTACGCTGGTTATATTATTTAATGAACACCTATAACTAGAAAAAAAATTACCATTTAAGAAAGCCAATGCACTATGGACTAAAATTTAGTATATGCAGATAAAAATATAAAATTAAATGTATTTGTATATTGGTCCTTTCTAGTAAAATTTACTATCACCTAATTAACTAAGCAGATTATTAATTTATGAATTGTTTTATTAATCCATACAAGTCATGGCACACACTTTCTAGGATTTGGACCAGTAGTAGATGCTGTGAGAAGTAACAGCAAAGATAAATCAGTGAACCATGCCCTCCAGGTGTTTACAGTCAAGCAGGGATAAAAAGAAATGTAGATAGATAACAATAATATAAAGTAGGAAGTGATAAATACCATAAGACAGGAATCAAGTACAGTTTTATGGGAGTTCTGAATAAAAGGCATATAACTAGAAGATCGAAGTTATGAAGAGAGAGAGAAGGAAGGGAGGGAGGAAAGAAAGAAGGATGGGAGGCGGGAGGGAGGAAGGGAGGGGAAAGAATGGGAATCCTGGGAAAATTTAGAATGAGTAGGAGTGAGAGTAGAGGGAAGAGGACATGAAGGAGAGCATGGACAAGAGAATGGTCAGTTCAAAATTGGGGACACTTGTAGGCTCTGGTTGCTACTTGGAGGAGCTGTAAAAACCAACCAAATGTGCTGTGAGCCAATGCCCACGGGGCTCATTCTCCTCCCAAACAGGGATCAGCAGGGAGGGATTTGGTAAATGAGAGACCACTGTCTCCTTGGAGAAGTAGTAGTGAAATGCAGAATGGTGCTCCCAGAGCTAGGCCTGGGAGATTACGTGATATTAGTAATAAGCTTCCACAGAGGAAGCAGAGACACTGAGCACAGGGTTCTCTTTCAAGTCTCTAGTATCTCGGTAAACAGATTTTTTGTTCTGTTTTGCTTTTTGAAGAAAATAGAGACAGTAGATTGAGAGTGAATTTTTTTTGTTTGCTTTTTGAAAAGACTTGAGCTATGGTTATTCTGAAGACATAAGAATTAATGCAACAGAGTCCCTGCTCTGAATAAGGGAGATAGATAAGTTAACAAATATTTGTAATTTGAAGCAGCATGCTGTGGGATCACAGAGGAGAACCACTGTCCTGCAGAATCAGTGAGACTTCATGAAAGAAATAAATGGCTTTGAGGTAAATAAAGGTATTGTTGGCTGCATGGAGGTTAGATAACAGAAAAACTGTGGCAGAATCAATTGGCTCAGTTTCATAACAATATTAGTGATGCTGCTGCCTGGAAAGCAGGAACATCAAAGGCAAATGGTGATATTCAGTCTGGGTTAGAGTCACAGTTAAACTAATGTACATGAAAAAAAAAGGCTCAGTGACCTAACTTTCTAGCCTTAGCAATTGCAATGGCTGCCCCATGGGGTCAGTGTGGTGAGCTAAGTGAGTCAGAAGACAAAAGAATAAAGCAGGGAAGGGAGCAAAACCCAAGAGATAGTGAGAAACTGGAGTGGAGACTACCAGGAAGATGGTTTCGTCCCTCTCATATCCTCAGGAAATCTTTTTCTGGTGACACATGGTAAGGAGTTAGGCTCATGCCTTGGAGTACTCCAGCTGGGGTTCAAACGTGAGGACAAAGGCTGATCTGATGAGGTGGTCTGACAGAAGTGTGTGTGTCTAAGGGCAACTATCGAGACTTCTGTGAGAGAATTTGTCCCAAGAAAACAGAATTCAGGCTGGAGAGCTTGAACAAGAACTTAGTGGTCCAGAGGCTTGAGAGTCTGAGTTCAGTATGGGGGCATTACTGTAACCTGTTTCCAGTTCAGTCCCTTGGATACAGGTCCATGCAAGAAGAGAAAGTAGAAAAAAAACTGAAGTGTATCTATAAAACACTGAGGCTGCTTAGGGACTTCTCTGTGTGTAACACAGAGGTGGACATTTTACTTTCCACTTTTCCACAGGTTGTCCCTGAGCTTGGACAATTCTTGGCAGAGACCATGGCGCCTGGTGGAGCAGAGACATATCCAGTGGGAATTTGTTCATGAACATACGTCATGCACTACCAGCAGGCCCAGGGAAACCTTGCAGAGGGGGCCAGGAAATGGGCTCTGTTAGTCAGTAGCTAGGAAAGACAAGTGGATTTCAGCTTCACACTGTCTCTGTATAGGCAGGAGTGGTCAAAAAATAGGCTCTAGAGTTAGATAGGTTGGCTCTGCAATTTATTAGCTCTGTGAACTTGATCAGGTGATTTAACCTTTTGAGCTTGCTTCTTGAGGTTCGTTTACCTCCTCAGAGTAGATGAGACATTGCATGTATGCCTTCAACACAGGACAGAGTCAGACCACACGCTTGAAATTTCTTTTGTCTGAAGGTGCCGCCTCTTTACTCCTTGTTGACTCTTACTCAACTTAGATTTAAATGTTATTTATTTATTCATTCATTCATTCATTCATTCATTCTCAGAGTCTGCCTCCATGGCAGACTCTGGATTGCCTACCTGACATCCATTGCCACCTTCCCTTTTTTGTTCAGGTATCAATTCCTCAAAGAACCCAGTCTTGAAGAGTTCAGAGGCAAATGCTGAACAGTTTAAGCCAGTTGCGGTAATCTCTGATCCATTCCCATCATTTAGGTGTGGGCACGTGAGGCAATTTGGAAAAACGACAGGTGAGGACATCTGCTGGAAGCTTCTGAGAAAGATTTCCTCAGTCTTGAAAAGAGACACATTCTGCTACCACTGGGCCTTGTTAGGATTGTCCATCACAATGGGGGCTGGTCCAGCCATCCTAGGACCATAGTGGGGCAGACCTGGGTACAAAGCTGTGGTGCTAGAGATGGCGAGGTGGGTAATGAGAGCATTCCAGGGCTTCTCTGACATCACCGAGTTGCTGAATTCACCAGCTAGAGCTGCTCGACCTTAGAACTTCTAGTCATATGAAACGATAAATTTCTTTATTGCTTAAGACATTTTAAATTGAGTTAATGATTAATTGCAGCCTCCTACATCTAAATTATGAGCCCATATATTTTTCCCCTCATGTTTTCCATCATAGCATTTATCACATACTTAGTACTTTTGTGTTTATTTGTTTGATATCTGTTTTCTCCCACTGGATTATAGATTCTAAGCTGCCAATGTCACATGTTGAATTTGTTCACCATCGAATTTCCATGTTTTAGCATCAGACCTGATGCTGAAGCACATTTGTTGAAAGAATGACTAAAGGGCTCAAAAATGTTCAGTTTTCTCCCCCTCCTCCTCCTCAACTTCCTCCTTGTTCTCTACAGTTCAGCATAGTATTATTGACAGAGCAGAGGATCACTGGGAAGGAATCTATGTTTCCACTCAAATTCTAACTAGTTGGGTGGCCCTAGGGAAGCCTTCATTACATCAATGGCTTTCAAGCTTTTACCTTAAGGAACAAGTAAGAAAAGACATATGACATGGTTGACCCAGTATATACATATTTAACTGAAATGAAAGATTTACAGAGCATACTTTTACTACTATGATGTAGTATAATATTTTTATTCTATTCTATTTCATTAAAAAAACACAAACTTTCACCCAATACAATACATTAATTTTTGGACCCATTACTAACTCATAGTTCAAAAAAAACCAAACCAAAAACAACAACAACAACAACAAAAAAAAAACCTCAACAAACCCTAAAAACCATGACAGAAACTGGATTAAACGATTGTATGGACTTTGAAAATCTTTATTTTTCTCTTCTTTGCTGTTAAACCCTATGTGAACATGTAGCACATTGATTTAAAGAGTTCATTATTACAGCGACTTAACAATGACTTAATTATTTTCCCTTTTCCTATAGAATTCTTCCTCATCCCCATCTCCTCTAGCTGGGCTATTTCGAAGGCCTGCGTAAAATAGCATATGTTCATGAAAAAGTACTTTGTACTTTTTACTTATTTTTTTTCCTCCAGTTAGCACAAAAACAAACAGGACTATATTCTTCCCCCTTTGATGTTTAATGGCCCCATGTGACATATTTACATGGGCCTCATTTCTATAAGTTTATGTACGTACTAGTGAAACCCAGTGTTACAGGCGCCCCGCTGCCACCACGTGGCTTAATACCCAAAGAGGTGGGCTCTGACATCCTCTAGAAGCACAGTGAAGAATAGACCTTCACTGTACTTGCCATTCCTCAACACTAAACTGCCCTTGTCCTCGCAGATATGCCAGTGGAATTCCTCTGCAGGCAGGAGGGAAGGGGGTAAGCCGCAGGAAGATCACAACTCCAGAGCACAGCAAATAATGCGGTGGGGTAGATATATATAGTCAGAAAACCAGAGTGCAAGCCTCAGGAGAAAACATGTAATCAAAAGGCGGCGGGGAGAGCTCGGATGATGAAGGGAGCGCCCTGCCCCAAGACCTTGAGATTCCGCAGGAAGGTATCATCGCTGCCCCTTGGAACAGGGTTCAAACCACTGCCCCCGGCGTCACGAGAACTGGAGAACTGGATGCAAGTTGTGACTTCGGTCCGGGAAGAGCGCGTCGCCAGGCTGCTCCAGGGTCACGTGTGTCCCAGCGGGGCGACGGTGTGACTCGGGCGAGCAAGTCCAGGAAACGTGCTCCTGGTGGTGCTCTGGGAAGGACGGAGGTGAGAGGGAGCCTGCCGCGAAAACGCGCCGGAGGGAGGGAAGGGGAAGGGAAACACCTCCCCGGACTGTCCCTTTTCCTCTCCCCACACTCTTGAAATAGAAATAACAACAGCATGGGAGGGGGGGAAATGCTTGCAACCACGATGTTATCTTCCTACCTAAGTTGCCGCACTCTGGGAGGAATAGGGTATGGAGCACCCACTGCGGCTGGTCTCGCAAGGAGAGGTTCGGTCCGGCGTGTGTTCGCGCGCGGGGTCCCCACTCTCAGGGAGCCCGCCATCGCCCTGGCTGACCCCCGCCGCCTCCTTTCCTTCCTCGCCTCCCTCCCTCCCGCCTTGCCCGTCTCCTCTGCACCGGCCCCCGCGGAGGAGCCCGCGCAGCTCCGGCGCCCTGCGCCCCCGCAGCCAGCCACGGAGTCGGTGCGCGCAGCCCGGGGCGGTCGGCCCCGCGCGCCTCGCCCTCGGCCCGGGCCGGCGGAGCGGGTCTGCGCGCGGCTCAGGCGCCGCAGGAGGAGGCCGGCCGGGGCGGGCGGCGCGGGAGAGGACGCCCCGGGGCGAGGAGCTGCGCACCTGCAGAGTCACCCGGCTGCGTGGTGAGGGGCGCGCGTGGGGGTGGGGGCGCGGGGCTGGGCGGGGTGAGCGCGAGGCGTGCTTGCGCCTCTGTTCCGCTCCCCGCCGGGGGCCGGGCGCGCGCGGCGCGTTCGCTCGGGTGGCAGCCGTTCGCCAGCTCCGGGGGCAGGGGAGGGCCTCCTTGATTTTAAGCAGCTCGGCCCGAGGCGGGAGCGTTGGGGGCCGCGGGAGGGCGGGTCTGCCCCAGTGGGGATTCCTCGGGGTCTCACGCCTGTAGCCCCGGCGGCCCTGGCCGGGGTTCGGTGCTGCTGTCGGGGCGTGCGCTCCCGGCTGCGCCTCGCCGAGCCCTGGGTAGCGGCGAGGAGGGGAGTACTCGGGCCAGGACTTCGGAGTCCTTGTAAACTTGTGTGGGCGTCCTGTGGCGCCCTCAGCACCGCGAGGCGCTTTCGCATCACTTGTGCTGTATTTCCTAGTGATGAAACAAGAGTGGACAAAAGCAATCATTCGACCACTTAGGGCATGAGAGGAAACGCGATGGGTTCAAGTTTGAGAAGAACTAGAGGGCAAATCCAGAGCAGCTGAGGCCAGAGATGAGACTAGAAAGAAACAATGCAGGCGGAATTAACAGGTAGAAAGGTCTAACAAACGTCTTGGTTTCCTCATCTTCCTGTTGTTCCCAAAGTTCCTAGGGACGTTTTTATAAAGAAAGAGAGAGCATTGTACACCTGCCACCCACCCACACTCCCTCCAGTTGTCTGTCTGTCTGTCTGTCTCTCTTGGCAAGTTTCTATTTAACACCTAGACAAGGTGATCATCCCACATGCATACAGTGACTGTTGCCAGCACTCCTGTTTAGTTTACACAGGAGGAGCTAATATGGTGGAGGATTCTCTTTGGAAAACAAGGCCATCTTCTCCATTAGAACACTGTGCACCTAAGAACAGAGGACATGAAAGATGGTGCACAGAGATCTTTCTCTTTCGTGAGAAATACTTCACTCTAGTCCTCTGAAATCCTTATAAGTGCGGCTAATTCACCTCACACTGAAGGCATATGTTGCCTGGAATTTGTCCAGGTCTTTTGATCCCATGTTGTCTTGCTTCCGCTAGGCTATTTTTTCTATCAATTATCCCCTTTTTCTACGTTTTCATTTTCTCTGTCTTTGCTGGTTCATCATTCTGGGCTTATAAATAACTCTCAAGTTTACACTATTCTAAAAATCCATTTTATGAACCACAGTACCATCTTGAGGTTTCTACTCTCAGCATTAGCTCTTCCCATGATCCTTTGTAGTTGGGTTTCTATACTAATTTTTGCATGAACTCTAAATTCAGGGCTTTTCCCTCTGATCTCATTTTCTGTGGGATGTGAACTGCAGCCTGTTCACCTCCTGAAAATCTTATCTGCATGGCCTCTTTGATACCTCTCCTAGATTTCTTATTTGTACAACTCTTCCTTCTCCATCGTTATTTGCTTCTCCTACTCCTATTTACCTGTAGATAATAACCACAGATAATCTAAATGTACATACATAACAATAAAGGCATTCCTTTCTTTTCTCCGTTAGTGATCTCGTCTACTAATGGGACTTCAATTCTTACCTCTGTGAAGAGGTTTCTTGCCTTGACCTTTCTTCTTTGCTACTATCTGCTGGACATTTCCACCTTGATGACCCACAGGCACCTCAAATTCAACATATGCAGACTCATTATCATCTCCATAAGGTGTGCCCATTCTCCTGACTTTGGTCAGTGTCACAGTATCTAACCCATACATGGTGCTCTATTCTTTTTTGAATGAATTAATGAATGAGTTCATAGTACTACCCTTTTCCAAGTCTTCCTAAATTAAAACATCAGAATCATCTCTTTCTTTCTTTTTCTGTATACCTATTTAATTACCACATTTAGAGATTCTGCAATATTCCTCCAACCATTCTTGTCTTTTATTACTAAGCCCTTCACATCCTTTTTCATTTTTACCAAAAAGTGAAATATCTTTTTTTTACCCTATCTCTAGATTTTTTTTCAAACTTCATATAGGTACTCTACTAGATACTCTTCCTCTCGTCATCTACTTCTTCAGCCTCTACTTCTATATCAATGATTGCTAAATATTTTTAGTTCCCCTCTTCTGATTTTTTTGGTCCCTCATTTCTTACTGTCTACTCTACTCCTTGACCCTAAAGTTTCTACAGGTTCCTCAACCTGAGTGTATTGAAATTAAACTCACTTTCTTATCCTTCAAATTTGCTCCTCATTTTGGCTAATGACATCATCTCTTATCCTTGTCCCACAATGTAAGCTTCCAAATTTTTGTTTTTCTTATCACCGCTCAAATTCTGTAAGCTACGGTCTCCTGACTTATACTTATACATCTGTGTGTTTGCCTGTTTATCAGATACTGTACCACCCCAAAATAGTTGAATGGAATGTGACCAAATTCAGCAGTGAAAATCTAGGATATGTGGCATTAATAAAATTCACTGTGAACATTCTGTAGGGTAAGGGACAATTCAAAGATATAGTCAACCTCTGGAGTAGCCAAAACTAGTACAGTAAGAAGCTTGTGTGACTGCTTGGCAAGAGGAAATTACTCTCCAAATTAAGGTGCATTAGACAATGAAAACAAGCAGTAGATTTAAAATTGAGCCCAGGTCAACAGTCACAAGATCAGATGGACAAATGCTTTTAATTGTGGCATTGATGTGGAATTGTGCTGTTTCTCATAAGCACAACTCTGTGTGGTTGGCTTTAGGGAAGAGAAGCGGGGATTTATATATTCGAAGATGGTTAATTATTTTCTAAAATAATTTTGGCGAAACAAAGTTAAGGATAACACCATATGCATCAGTTTCATATACATAGAAGACTACTAAAGCCTGTATAATTCACTCCTCTGGTTTCAGGCTCAACTGCCCATATCATGAAAAATAATATATTCTACTTTTCATGATTTATTGAAGGGAAGGAAATTGCAGAGTTACCTCTAGCCATAGCTTTTGGCAAATCCCTCATGATAATGTTTTTCTCTTCTGGCCACTATGAAGATGATGCATTTTTTTCTTGAGTTCAAGAAGTTCAAGATATTAGAATAGGGTTGGGACCCTGTCTGGCCTTAATCTTGTCCTGATCTCCTTTTACTTGGATTTGTACAATAGCCTTTTACTTTGTCTTTCTCCCTGTAAACTGTTCACTCCATTCCATATTTATTACCAAAAAAGTTATTTTTTAAAGGAAAAATATGCCCATATAACTTGAAAGAAACTTGATTTACACTAAAGTCAAAATACTATAATATGGCATATGAAGTTTTTTGGTATCTTACTTCAGTATATTACTTTTTCAGCCCCATCTCTCATCACTCTCCTTCATCCATCATGCATTTCAGCCTGTTCCTTTAATATGTTATCAGCTTTCTTAAATTCATTCTTTAGTTCATGTTTTTTTTAATTAATAGACTATTTTTTGGAGCAGTTTTAGGTTTATAGAAAAATTAAATGAAAAGTATGAGAAGTGAGTTTCCATATACTCCTCTCACTCCACCTGTCCCATATTCTTAACATCTTGCATCAGTGTGGTACATTTGTTACAACTAAACCAATATCAATACCAATATTATTAACTAAAGTACATAGCTTACAGTAGGGTTCATTCTTTGCATTGTACATTCTATGGGTTTGGACAAATGTATAAAGACATGTCTATCATTACAGTGTCATACAGAAGTTTTACTGCCCTAAAATTGCCTTGTGTTCCATCTATTCATTTCTTCCTTCCTCTCCCCAAGTCCCTGACAACCACTGATCCTTTTACTGTCTCCAAATTTTGTTATCTCTAGAATGTCATATAGTGGAATCATACAGAATGTAGCTTTTTCATATTGGCTTCTTTCACTTAGTAATATGTAAGGCATTTGAAGTTCCTCCATGTCTTTTCATGACTTGATAGTTATTAGTTATCATCACTGAATAATATTTCATTGTCTGGATGTACCACAGTTTGTTTATCCATCCATCCATTTGAAGGACATCCTGGTTGCTTCCAAGTTTGGCAGCAACTATAAGCATCTATGTGCAAATTTTGTTGTGGACATATGTTTTCATATCATTTGGATAAATACCAAGGCACATGATCACTGACTGGATCATATGATTATTTAGCTTTGTAAGAAGCTACCAAACTGTTTTCCAAAATGGCTCTAGCATTTCATATTCCCATTAGCACTGGATGAGAATTCTTGCTCTGCTACATCCTCTCCAGAATTTAGTGTTATCAGTATTTTGGATTTTGATCATTCTAATAGGTGTATAGTGGTAACTCATTGTTTTGAGATTATCTACTGACATACGATGTTGAGCATTTTTTCATATTTTTATTTACCATGTGTATCTTTTGTGGTGAGGTGTATGTTTACATTTTTGCCTCCTTTTCAGCTGGGTTATTTGTTTTCTTATTGTTGAGTTCCTTTGTATATTTTGAATACTAGTCCTTTATTAGATATGTGTTTTGCAAATGCATTCTTCCAGTCTGTGGCTGTTGTTTCATTCTCTTAATGAAACCTCTTTTGTAGAGTAGACATTTTTAATTTTAATGAAGTACAACCTATCAATTTTTATGGATTGTACTTTTGGTGTTCTATCTAAAATATCACCAAACCTGAGGTCACTTAGATTTTCCCCTATATTGTCTACTAGCCGTTTTATAGTTTTGTGTTTTACACTTAGGTATTTAATCCATTTGTGCTAATTTTTGATGAAAGATGTAAAGTCTGTTTCTAGATTAATTTTTTTCTTACATATTGGATGTCCAGTTGTTCTAGTGCAATTTGTTAAAGTGACTATCTTTTCTTTATTGAATTGCCTTTCTTCTTTTTCCAAGGTCAGTGGACTGTAATTCTGAGGGTATATATTCTGGGTTCTCTATTCCATACCAATGACCTATTCATCTCATCTATTCTTTTACCAATACCATACTGTCTTAATTATTGCAGCTTTATAGTAAATCTTGAAGTCTGGTAATACTTTGACTTTGTTCTCCTATAACATTATGTTGGTCAAGTACATTTTTTTTAATCAATATGTTTTTCTACTAAGTTGAGTTATATTGTTGAGTAATGTTACTGTAATAATAATAGTGATATTTATTATTTATTAAACACGCACTATTTGTCAGGCACTGTGCTAAATCCTTATCATGGTTTATCTCATTTAACTCTCTAACAGCTCTAAATGATATACAATGATATTTTATCTATCAGTCTGTTGATCTATCTATATGTCTATCTCTCTTCTATTATTGATACAACCCCAATATTATGCCCAAGGGCATATAAATACTAAGTGAAAGTGCTTGGATTGGGACTATGGATCTATAACTTTACTATTCCATCTCTTGTATTTGCAGACATGTGTGTGTTGTGTTGTATGTGTGTGTGTGTGTATTTATATCAGACTCCAGATGGGTAGAGAGAGAAATAGATATTATCAACATCAGAGCCAAGATTTTGTTTTCAACTACTTTAGGGCTGGAGTTAAAAACAGACAACAAAGCTGAATTCTTTCCACATTGGCTCCAGGGAGCCTTTACAGTAAATTTTGCTTTTCCTGAGTCTTTTCTAGGTACTTCTTATCTGTGACATTTCCTAAATCATGATTAATCTAATAACAATTGATCATTTTATATAGTTTCCCTCTCTTTTTGCTAAATGCCACCTCTTATTATATTCCTCTCTCCTGTTTCAGGCTGCAGGATACCATTTTTGAAGTGAACCATATTTTTGTTGCCTTCAAAGTAATTAGGTGGGTCCTTTGGATTAAGGAGTTCACTGTGATATGTGCAAATAGAGTTCCATGAGGGAGTTAAAAGGGAGGGGCCCTTAGTGCCCTGGTACCTGGGCTGAGTCTTTCATGAAGCTTTCTCTTCAACTTTTGGTAGGCTTCCTTTAACTGGAAGGTTTCCCAGGCCGTTCGTTCTAGAATGACTTCTTTTCTTAATTAAAGTTGTAATTCAGGCAGAATAAAATCTCCCCTCCCCCAGGGGAATAATTTACATCTTTAAAGACTTCTTGTCTGGAAGACCTCCAGTTTACTAGACTTCTGTTCCACCCAGCAGTGATCCTCCTTGGGCACATCCTTACATCAAGACACTAAGTGCCTTGTCTAGTCACACAGTGTAACATTTGTTTGGTGCTTACTACATGCCTGACATTGCTCAGGCTACCTTGCTAACATAATCTTCATAATAACTGTATTAGTTGGTTATAATTATATCCATTATATAGATTAGAAAACTGAGTATTCTCAGTAATTCATAGAAAGTTACACAGCTGAGGAAGGGCAGATTATTTTCCTACCATAAATAGCTACCCTCTTTTGCTCCTGTAAAATCCTGATCTTAATCTTCAAACTCATGTCTTATTACTTTATGTGCTGCCTTCTGGTTATAAGAATGATTATAATAACTTATAGTTGCTAGATTGATGGAGCAACATGCTGTGGTTCAATTCTCCTTGTAGCTAGCAGTACATATTTGAGAAATAGCTTTTCTGTCTTAGTGAATGATACAGGAAGCCGTGAATCCAATTAGGTTTTATGAAGCCAGACACTTGAAACCTTGGTTTGAGGGACAACAAAATTTAAATGGGTGAACTCACTAAGAAATTAGACTTAGTATTGAGCCATTCAGTAACTTACTTACATATCTTAAATTGATGATTTGAAAGAAGAATTGGCTATTCTCATTTCACCCCTCTTTGGAATTCTAAATAGCTCGAAAGATTTATATAGCTTCCAAACTGACTTCGTTAAAGCCAGAGAATAGTTGGTGTTTTGGGAAAGTTTAACTTCTACCTAACTGTGTGTCAGGTTTATAAAATTATTGGATTGGCACAGAATGTATTGAATACCATACACAAAGCAAAAATGATTCTAATCCTTTTTATATTTTGAATGCTGGAACTGTTTTCTGTGTCAAATTTTAAAGCAAATTCATGGAACTAGGCCCTGACGTATATAGTACATGACAGATACTGTAACAATTAATAATACCTGTTAGTAAACAATTGTTTGAAGAATAAAATATGTGTTTTTAATTTAATATTAGATTTTAAAGTCCTGTGTTCACTTTTGTTCTTTATAAGGCAATTCCTTTTCCTCCAGTCAATCCCCTTCTTCGATTCTGATTTGGTTTGCGAATGCTTGTCCATGAACCAAAAATGTGTGTCTAGAAGATGGCTCACAGCTGCACCTTAAAAATTCGTGTACACATTAGTTTCAGATATCTTTGGGAGTGCCCTTCTCATGCCTATCATTCAGCATCTCATTCAAGGTTATTTTTAGGTCCCAGTATAATGTCTTCTGAATTGCTTATTCAGGATGCAAGGATGTCCAGGGTTACTTCTATGAATTCTTGTCTTATCTTTGAATTCTAGTCTCCTCAACCTTTTTAGATACTTAATATTTGAGAACTGTCAATGCTGCCAAGTCAACAGATACTTAAAGGTTAAACCTGCCATATCTCTGCAACATATTAAAGCAATTCTCTGGGGGCTATTGTTTCTTAGTGACTACTTTTAACCTGATTTCTGTGAAGAATAGCTGAGTATTTAAGATTACTTTTATAAGTACATTTATTTTCTATTTGTACCATCCATCTTAGGCAACTTGCATTGGCAATTTGGTTTCATATGTTTGAAACTTAGAGGCTGTTTTACACCTTTTCCTTTGTTGTCAAGGTCATGATTATTCTAGTAGAGCCAATGAAATCAGTCTAAGTGTTTCATTTATCTCTGCATCTGAAACTTGGAAGGAGAGGGGGCAAGAATGTGTGAGTTGCATAACTTCATTGTTTAATTTATCTCTTCTGATATTAGGTAGTGAGAAGTAATTCAAACTTAGTTTATAAATGTTATAATGCTTCTTGGGTTATGGCTGTCAAAAATTTCACGTGAAAAGTATGAAGTTCTAGCAAGTAGCCTAAAAAGACTTAAACTTATCATAATTAATAATCAAGGTGGTATTTTCCCAACTTCCCCCTTTCAAGTTCTTTTTGATTTTGCTCACATGTACTTATTATCTGCACATGAATCATTTTCTATTTTCATTGATTTGACTTGGTAAACCTAAACATCTAATTTAGCCTCAACATAAGCGATAACAATGAAATCACAACTTTGTGGTGCCCATTATTTATATTTCTAATGAGTGTTAAAATAAATATGTAGTGATTGCACTAAAAAAATGTTTCTGAATCAACTAAAGCCATCCCTTATAATACTGCTCTGCCTGTCACATCCCGAGACTTCCTGGATTGATAATCACTTTGGGGTTTACACTGAGGATATTCTCAACAGGAAGAGAGTGGAGCCTTGCTTTTTAAACGTCCTTGCTTTAGGATATAAAGCAAAGAATGTAGAAAAATCCCCATTACTCTGTCTTATCTTCTAGTGACCACAGTCCGGAAGTTTTTAACAGGGAGCATTATCAGAAATGCAAATCTTAACAGGTACATATGGCAGGAGAAAAGTACTAATAAAGCAACACCAACTCTCAAGGAATGCAGATGCGTTATTTTCCAAATGTGGGGATGGTTTCCTCCTAGTACAGAAGGCTGTGAGAGTTGTGACATTTACAAGGCTCTGCTGCTATAGTTGCTCATTTGTGTTTTATCTTTGCCATGCTGACATCCAAACTGCAGTTCTGTTATGATGCTTTTTGCAGCTATCTGAGAAAATGACCAAAGAGAACAGCAGGTAACACAGGCCATTTTGCAGAAGGCTTAGGTGTGATACTCGTGTCAGCAAAGGGACAGGGAACAATGAAACCAAGTGCCAACTCCTCCACCTGAAGGGATAAAGGAAATGGATCAATAGCTTTTTTTTCAAAAAGCATGGGGGAACTTAGTGCTTATCAAACAATGATTACCACTAAGTTTCTATTCATGAAATGGATTGGAATGAGAGGAGTATTGGGGGCTGTTGGGACATGAAACTCCACTGGGTAATTCCCAATTCTGTGCTCTTTTTCAGGTCCTTGAGCAAAATGGGAAATGGTTCAGTGAAACCCAAACATTCTAAGCATCCAGATGGCCATTCTGGGAACCTTACCACCGAAGCCCTGAAGAGCAAGGTGACAGAGCTGGAGAGAGAGCTGAGGAGGAAGGATGCTGAGATCCAGGAGCGGGAGTACCTTTTGAAGGAGCTGCGGGAGCAGCTGTCAAAGCAGACTGTGGCCATTGCTGAGCTCACGGAGGAGCTCCAGAACAAGTGCATCCAGCTGAATAAGCTTCAGGATGTGGTGCATATGCAGGGAGGAAGTCTGCTCCAGGTCTCTCCAGACAAAGTGCCTCTTGAGGTCCACCGGAAGACCTCAGGGTTGGTCTCTCTCCATAGCAGGAGGGGAGCAAAGGCTGGGGTGTCTGCCGAGCCGACAACCCGGACCTATGACCTCAACAAACCACCTGAATTTTCCTTTGAGAAAGCAAGAATCAGAAAGGACTCCAGGTAGGAAGTTGCCACACGCCTTTGACTCAGATGGCTTTATTATAATGAAACACTGGAGTGATATTTATTAAGCCTTCTCAATGATAAAGAGCATATTAACCCTTGCAGGTTTTGGGATAGGGGCTTCTAAAATGGTTTGTTTTGCTAAAGGGTCTCTCTTTAAGGAGAACTGTTCTTTAAAGCAAGAATTACACTTTACCTGGTCTTTGATTTTGATGTGTACATCTTAGGAGCTGAGTTTGTGAAAGTCATTTTTATTATCTAGAAAAACCTAGGGGAGTGAAGAGGTAGTTTTAGGAAGTCTACCCTTCTCTCTTTCTATAGGAGTGGACTTAAAAGTACACACAAATCACAATAAATTATGAATATATATAGCAAATCCACTTTCTGACACTTAGTTTGTGAATATCATGAAAATGAAATAACCTGTAGCCTTAAAAGAAGATGAACTAAGTCATTCATCCCACATTTTCAATTGAACACTTCTCCCAGCCACTGTTAGATGCTAAGTATCTATCAGTGAATAAATAGACACAGAGCCTTTGTCAGGGAGAGAAAGTATACACAGAAACAAATAAACATTGTGTAATTATTAATTGAGATAAACGATATGATGAAAACCAACAGTACAGTGGTATCTGGGATTGGGAGTGGGGGAGAAAAGAGCGAAGAGGCAACAGAATTGGGATTTTCATTGTGACCTGGTTGAGGAGGTAGGTGACTTTTAACTGAGATCCAAAGTAGAAAAAGGAGCATAGGCTAGATGGAAAGGGCATTTCAAACAAAGGTAACAATTAAAATCTAGAATTAATTTTAAAAGTAAAAATTTTAAAAGAACAAGTAATTATTTACCACAGCGATCTTGTGTGTGGTTGTGTGTGTGTGTGTGTGTGTGTGTGTATTTCTTTTCTGGCTGAAGTTTGAATTTCCTAACCAGGAAAGATTGATGCAAAACATCATGAGTTAGAGTCTCAGCTCTCTGCATTATTTTTAAATTAGTAAATATATGTTAGTTGAAATTAAATCTTTTTCCTTGATAACATTCAGGCTGAGCCTGTATCTCTCTTGCAAAATGCAAAATTTCTGAAATTAAAACAAATTTTAATTTACTCACTGACTCAAGTAATATAAATCAAGATAAAATCAAACAAATAAATAATTTTGACAACAGATATAAAAGAAGGTTTCATTCATCAATTTATTGATAATACTTGACATATAGTAAATGATAGACATTTGTTAGTGAAACAAGTCATGCTGGATTATTAATCATAATACTCTGTAGCTGAAAGAAGTCTGATTTACATTATAGTTTAGAAGAGTGTTTTTAAACCAAGTTTTATTATTTGTTAAAGGTTCAGAATGGTCTTATTTAGTCCCTTTGCAAAAGTAAAAATTATTTTTTTAATGATGCAAATTCAAAAATTATGTTATAAAATTATGCTTGTTTTTCAAAAATTTAACATCATCCAGTGTTCTTTTCTGATATATCAGAGATATGTGCCCACATAGAATATCATATATTATGCATTATATTACTATATATCTATAAATAAGCAAAGTGTATTATTTACCCACAAAGAGTCTTTTAGATAGCAATGAACTTGTTTATCTAGGAGAAATGTGAGAGGATTTAATAGCAATTCATCTTTTTTGACCCTCTCCCTACATTTTCTACTAGATTTCTCCTCGTGAACAAAGATTAGGTTTAATTATTTTGTTCCAAAATCTTATGTCCATTTTGAAATAAAACACCATTCTCTTGATGTTGAGTAACTGAACAATCGAAAATAAGCATATCCTTTTGTATTTATTAATTCTATTATAATCAGGCAAAGAAAATCAGTGGTTATGTACAGTCAGTTTCTGGGCCAAACCACCTCTCCGCAGTGAGTGGGACACAGGAGAGGAAAGACTTTATAGCTCTAGAGTTAGGATTAGCAATGATTCCCCTCATCACAAAGGCAAGCCAAATGGGTATAAGTCTGTGTTGAGGTCATAAAGAAGAAACAGGTTGATTCCTTAATGATTAAGAGACCAAACTAGATTATCCATCTCAAATATTCCCTATATCTTTTATAGAGCCTTGTGGTTCTAAATTGAGAATTAATTAGAATATGGGAACCATCCTCTTTTCATTGACTTGTTTGTGTCTCTTTTTTCCTTGTAGATTTTTGCACCTTAATTTTCATTGCAATTGCCCTTGCAAAATATCTTTCTTCTTACCTCTGGGTTAACTGATTAAACACAGATAGCTAACATCATCAATTCAGAAATTTTAAAATTTCCATGTTTTTAAACTGATCAATATTACAATTCAGTTTTCACTTTTAAATAGTCAGTTTTAGAGAAAAGCCATAAGTACATGTTGGATATTTTTAAATATCTTTTATATAGTCTATCAAAAACTTTGAAAGAAACTATTTTCTAGAAGTTAGAGCATTAAAAAAAAATGAAAACATTTTTCACTGATGAAAGGATGATGTCAATATCCATTAGTTAGGCTACTTTTTCAAGCAGTTCTTGTCAGAGTATTTAAGATACCAATCAAAATGGTTCCTTCAATTTCTTAGGTTCTCATGATTTATATGTTGAACTTTTATAAAGTTTCCTGGCTGAATTTATGACTAATTTGTTTCTATTAATTCGTGTCAATTACACTTTGAATAAAGTCCCTCCTTCACACTGGATTAGAAAGCCAGAAAGGCTTTTTAGTCTTTTTGTCAAAAAGAATGTCTCCAATAAATACTTAAGAGTTGAGGGGAGACTTTCACCCTTCCAGCAATCAAAAACATTAGGAGATGTGAAGAACTGACAGAAGCCAGAGAATAACATTTGGGGAAATGATAGATTTGAAATGTGAGGATTCAGATTCAGTAGTTCCCCAGAAACTCTAAAACCCATGCCACAGTAGTGTACAAGTTTGCTGAGTTCCCTGTGCTCAAATGTATTGCAAATGGCAGGAGAACCTCATCATCTGCCAGGCAGCCTGCTCGTGCCAGCTTTGTTGTCCTGGACCCATCAAGTGTACTCGTAGGGCCTGAAGGGGTAGCTCAAACTGTACTCATAGTTATACCTCCTTGCTTTATGTGGAGCAATTTATATGCTCTACTGGCTTTGGGCAACTCTTGAAATTTGTTTCCTGCAAAATTCAAAGGGGCTTTTTAAAACTAGGTTCTAGAATAACTCAGTGCTATCCAATAGAACTTTCTTGTAGTGATGGAAATGTTCTGTGATCTGTATTGTCCACTATGGAATCCATAGCAAAATGTGACTATTGAACCCTGAAAATATGGCAAGGGCCACTGAGGAATTGAATTGTTAATTTTAATTAATTTTAAAGTTAAATAGCCAAATGTGTCTAATGACTACTATCTTGGGCATTATATTTCTACATTATGTGTTTTTGACTGAAACGTCTATCTGCTGAGATAGGAATTATGACTTAGTGAAGTCTGGACAAACTTCATAAACAAAATAAGACTTGTGTTTGGTTTTAATTTAGGACAAAGCCACACAAAATAAGAATATGCCAGTCAGATTGAGGTGGGCACAATGTGGAATCACTCTTTAGCTGCATTAAACTTGCTGTTTACGATAGCCTTTTGGCTTGGCTATGTGCCTACTGACCATGTTCAATTTTCAGAAGCACACAACTATGTGGGCACACAGCCCATTTCTATTATGGGTACTTGGCCTCACTAAAGTATCATAAATCATGATGAGTCAGAGCACAGCAGTATATCAAATACTTTGATCTCGGATTTGTATTTATTATGGTGAACGTCAGAAGACTTTAGACCTAGAAGAACCTTAGAGGTTGTTTCACACTGTCCCACTTACTGGAGAAGTAAGGAAACAGGTCCGGGGGCGAAGCAGAACATGCCACAATAAGTGGCAGAGCTAAGATTAGAATGTAAGATTCTTGACTTTGAAAGCGGTTCTTTCCTTCTAACATCTCAGTGTTCCTAGAACCCCTCCCCGCAAAGATCCAAGGCCTCAAGTCAGGCCAGTTTGGGCACCAGTTTGCTTTATTTTGACATGCCTCTTGACTGGTAGGAAGAACAGTGGTGCTTCCTGGCTTCTTCCAAGCAGAGTTGAGCAGAGCTTACCCATTGCATCAAGGTTTCAACAAGCGCTGGATCCTCATAGCTCAGGCGTGTGTAAAAAAGACATAGAGCTTAGGTTTGATCCATCTGATGGCACAGACTGTGATATATATGGAGGGCCACAAGTGGGTTCCCACATGGACACAGTGCTTCTCAAGGCTGAGAATTGAATATCAGTGGCAAAGGAGGAGAAAGAATTCAGATAGCATTTCTGTTCATGTCCAGCTCTGCCTTGAACACCAAGACAACCACATATCCAGAGGTCAGAGCTTTTACTGAAATTAAATTTTCTGTTTATGTAGACATTGTTGAGCAAACTTCAGCACTGGCAGAGTAAAATTACGAGATTATGCTGAATGTCTGGTGGAACATAGGCAAATTAGTCAGAGACATCTGGCAAGTTGCTGGTCTCTGCTTTCACTAAGAATACTTGAACTATTATTTGAAACTATTGTTCTTCTGAGAACAGAAAGATAAAACAAAGACTTGCCATCTGACTTCAGAATGTTGACTCTAGTTTTAGGAAAGGCAATTAGTTTCATTTGTCATTCCCACCCCAAGAGTGGAATAGGTAAAAGTGGAAAATGCTAATGAGTCATCTGTTTAAATAAGACATGAAAAAAGAGTGAGGAAGAGTATATTTGTTATGTTTTGTGCTTCCTTTCTAAATTAGTGCTGAGCATTTGAATGTGCATTATAAAAATGTGACTCCTTTATCAAACATAAGTGTTTCTGGAATAATAATAATAATAGTAGTAATAATAATAATAATAAATAGCAATACTCGCATTTATATGTCACTAATTCTGTGTCAGGCATCACTCTGAATACTTTACAAATATTAGGTCATTTTACCTTCACAATAAATGTATAAGATAAATATTATCACTTCTATTTATATATGAGAAACTAAAGCAGGCAGAATTAAATACCTTCCCTAAGGTTACACTTTTATATTTTGATATTTTTATTATTGGAATCAGGATTCAAAGCCAGAAAATCTGTTATCTAAGCTCTGTTGTAGCAACTCTTATATGTGATTTTTCTAAGACTAAAATTAGAGGACTCTTCACATTTTATTTGGGATCCCTTGTAAAAATTAAATATATAATTAGAAATAGATACTTTTCTAATGTGTTTTTTTTTGTATGATTACATACAACTCCTTCTATTGTTATTTCTCCCTGAAAACTATGCTTCCAGAAAGTGCTGCACTGTTGTCAGTTTGCAGTGGAGAAAAATTTTGCTTGGGGTGAGAAAGGAAGAAATCTTTTTTTTTTCTTTCCATGAAATGATGACTTAGATGTGATTGTTTGAGAGATTCTAAGTCTAAATTTTACATAGATTATTAAAGCTTTTTAAGACTGTATATATACTCTTAATATATTCATATGCTTATGAATACTAATGCCTTAACTGGGTCTTCAGAAAAGCCAAAAATAAGATACCTAAGCGAAGGAAGAAGAGAAAAGTTCAGTTGTGTGGTGATCTGATAGAAGCTGTAGGCGAAGGCAGCTGGGTGATGTGTCTGGTGAAAGTTCTCAGAATGTTTGAAAACACAAAGTTATATTTTATAGCAGTGATGTGCATGGAGACATCCTGATCAGAGCTACCTACTCAGAGATGGGGTGAGAAAACCAAGTTATCTGTTAACAGCTACATGTTTGTTTGTTTTTTCTGTATATAATCTCATGGAGGCTGGAAACTTGTCTAATGAGGAGGGTATTGCTTTTCTGTCGTGCTAAAGGTGAAACAAAAGCTTAGTCATTCAACAGCTTGACCTTTGGTAGTTTCTTGAACCAGGTTTCCAAAGTGAGTGGGCCCAAGGTTAAAGTGTGTTCTCTGCTACAGTGTGCACAACATTTGCAGATGGTACAGCCTAGAATGTGAATGGCTACCCTTGGAGTTGGGAGGTGGGAGGTGGATTGGGTGGGCAATGCAGTTGAACTTCAAAAAAAAAAAAGGAGTAATAGGGAGCATGGAGAAGTTGAAGAGCCTGCCTGGAATTAAGTGGCAGCTGCCTTAATATCTTGGTGAACATAAATAAGTTTTGGCAGATTTTCTGCGTCCTGGCACCTGGCCCACTCACTTCCTGTCCCTTCCTTTTCTTCTTTTCTTCTAGGGTCCAAAGACCTCTGGGCTCTCCTCACTCTGTATCCCTACCTTGGCCCTCTTTCAACCTCTCAAATTATCTTTTGCTCAGTTTTTCACTGCCCTTTGCTCCTTCTCATGTTAGCCTCAAATCTTCTAGTCTGTCCGTTGCTAGGCATTAGGAAAAATGTTTAATTAGACCTTAAAGAATACTCAGGACTTGAGGACTTTTTTTTGAATAGTTCACAGTCTACGTCTAAGTGCTCACAAACATTTCATGTCATTCTGGATGCTGCCCATTAATTAATTATTATTATTATTATTTTTTGCTAGACCCCCAGGAAAGAGTACAGTAGAAATAGTGTAGTTGAGAAGACAGTGGTCTTTTCCTCCTTACCTGTTCAGTCAGAGGGAAGCATGGCTACTGACCTTTGCCTCTTAATAAGCAGTGAAGTCAATTTCTAGGGGAGCCTCCCTTTTCTTTCTGGAAGCCTGAGCAGCTCAGTTCTTTCTGTTGCCTGATTTTTTCAAGGTTTAACCCTCAATAAAATTCTCAAGAAGGGGAAAAGATCTGAAGCCAGAAATAAGGCTTTTTAGTTTTTAGACTCTGGAAATACCTTCTATGTAAAATATATATTTCTTGTATTTATCCTTTGACAAAAACTATTTTCTTTCTTTAAAGCCTCATTTAAAAATAATTTGTCTCCTCCCCTCCATGCCAACATGACTTAGACATATTTATTATTTATAGATTTTTCAGTGCAGTTTTGTTTGACATTTTTTTTTTTTTTGGAGATCTCCAGCTAGGAATGACCAGAGAGTATCTCATATATAATTCATTCTAAAGTGTGAGTGATCAGGAACTCCCAATTTCCTTTTAATCCTTCTAGGAGTATTTGTCATATCAAATTAATTTTAATTGGTAAATTTCAGGCATCAGTTTTGATAGTCTGTCGGGGGTGTATAAATCAAGCTCTGGCAAATGTGAAGGAAAGAAAGATCTATAGCTTCCATTTCCTTCTCTTCAGTTAAGATGAGAAAATTGGAGGTAAAAAATAAGCAGAGCAGGATACTACTTGAAATTCCTTAGAAATAGTAACCCAGAGAAACCTAGGTGTATTAGTTTTTTATTGCTGCATAATAAGTTACCACAAACTTAGCATCTTAAAACATTACACCTTTATTATCTCAGAATTTCTGTGGGTCCAGAAAATAGGCATGGCTATTTAGGTCACCTGCTCAAGTCAAGGCATTAACTGGCTATGTTCCTTTCTAGAACTTTCTAGTAGAAGAGATGCTCTAAACTGATATGATTGTTAGCAGCAGTCAGTTTCTTGTGGTTGTAGGATTGTTTCCCAGTTTCTTGCTGACTGTCAGCTGGGGGTTACTTTCGGTTCCTAAAGGCTTCTGAGAGTTTTCTACGTATGTTCCTCTTACAGGACCTCTCACAATATGGCAACTTACTTCTTCAAGGCCAGCTGGAGAATCTCTTTATAGTTAGCTAAGATGAAGTGATACATAACAAACACTGGGAGACTTCCCCCTCACCATTGCCATAATCTATTGGTGAGGAACAAGTTACAGGTTCCATCCCCACTCATGGGGAGGGGATGACACCAGAAGGATAGAGATAATAATGGGGCCATCTTAGAATTTTGTATGTGATGCCCTTTTGCTTCTCATGTGTGAGATTCTTGGCTAAGAATCTTGACCACGTTGTATATGTAAAGCCATCCATAAAAGACCAGAGTCTTACACATGCATGTTTATAGAAGCATTATTCACAATAGCCAAGAGTTGGAAACAACGCAAAAGTACATCTATGAATGAATGGATGAACACAATGCAATATATACATGCAATGAAATATTATACAGCCTCTAAAATGAGGGAAATTTCTTTTTTTTAATGTAACAACATGAAGGAATATTGAAGACATGTTAAGTGAAATATCAGACTCAAAAAGACAAATATTGTATTTTTCCACTTACATGAGGTACCTAGAGAAGTCAAATTTTTAGAGACATAAAGTAGATTGAAAGTACAGAGTTTAGTTTGGGGAGATGAAAAAAGTTTGGAGATGGTTGGTTACAGTAGTTGCAAAATAATGGGAATATACTTAATGCCACTGAACTGTGCACTTAAAAAAGGTCAAAATGCTATAATTTAAGTTATGTATATTTTACCAGAAGTAATATAAAAGTCCAGAGTCCTAGGGCTGACTGGAAAGCATGCTGCTATGTGCCAGGCTATGTTTCAGGTTCCATCCAGGATGCTGGGAGGAGGGAGAGGAGAGGAATAACTTTCTTTTTTCTGTGTTTATTAGTTATCTCGCACAGTAGAATAAGACATGGCAAAGTCTTGTGATGAACAAACATAAATTATTTTTGATTAATCAATTATTATCAATTACTTAATAGTAATTGATTGATTGCTTGATGAGTCTTTAATAGAGGCATGCTCACAGTGATGCGGGGATACAGAAGGAAAGAACAATTTAAGAGTCCCTTGCATTTCTTGTTTATAAATGTAATTCTTAACCTTAAATGCACACTGTAGTCACCTGGAGAGTATTAATAAATACTGATGTTCTGGTCCAGCCCCCGGGGAGTCTGATTAAACTGGTTTTAGGTGAGGGCCCTGGGCATCGGGGTTTATAAAAACTCCCTTGACAATTATAATGTATAGCTACGATTGAGAACCATTTTCTTATAGGAACAGGTTTCCCTGCAGCTAAATCCAAAAATATTCAGTTTGATGATCTAAGAGCAATACTCCTTATAGACAGTTAAGGAAACTATTTACCATTTCTACCTAATTACCATGCAGCAGAATGATGATTATGCATATCCCCAAGTATGTCAGATTGACTTCCTTCTAAGTTTTGGTTATTTTCAACATTTCATTATTAAACTCTGTTCTTTGATGCTCATGAGAATAGGATTATCTGCATGCATTTAAGAAAGGGAGAGAGAAATGTTTGTTGTAGGCATGAAGTAACAGTAAACATGATTAAACTACAACCGTACTTAATTACATGGGCAACAGGGTAACAGAGTTGACAAGAGAATGTCATGCTTATTTTCTGTTTACGCAGGGAATGATCTTCTCTTTCTCATGCTAGTTTCTCAAATTATAAACTTGTGCATTTATTAGGGTTTTTTCTTTCTTGTTGGTTTATCACTTAAAACATTTTTTGCAAGAAGGAAATAGATGCTTATCCTGGTTATTATCTATGCCTTGTTTCCTTGGTGACTGTCGTTTCCTCCTCCATTCTTTTCTCTGTATCCATGATTTTTTAAACCAGAAGGAAGAATTTGCATGTCCCTTAGCATTAATTTTATTGAGTTCCTACTGCATGCCATGTACAATTCTAGATTTTAGATAATAGGATGAAGAAAGCATAGTCACATCCTTGAAGATCACAGCCTCTTTGGGTAAATAAAAATCTATTGCAGTCTTGTGTGATTAATATTTCAAGAGACAGGTATACAAAGGGAAGAGGGAGCATATTTTGTTTAGTGGGATCAGGGAAACCTCCATACATGAGATGACCTTGAGCTGGGTTTCAAAGGAGGAATGGAGGGCAAAGAGACAAAGTGGCCTGGCACATTTGGGGATCTGCAAGCAGTTCAGTGGGCCTGCGGTCCCCTGAGCATGAGGAGACTGGACAGCCAGGGGGGCTGGATCATCAGGAGCTGTAAGAGCATTGTGAAGGAATTCCCTTAAATAAAGGCAGGTGTCAAGTTTGGAGTTTTTAGGGTTCTTCTCACTTGAAGGTTTTTAAATTGCTGGAATTTGCTGACCTGTAATAAGAATAGCCGCCCCTTCTGTAACATATTTTATGTGCTAGTCACTGTTCTTAATGCTTTATGTTGTTAACTAATCTAATTCTAATAGAAGTTCTATGACCTGTGGCCTGTGTTTGTCATTTTACAGCTGAGAAAATGTGAGAGTAAGTGACTTGCCAAGGGTTCCACAGTTTCTAAGTGGCAGAATTAGGAATCAAACCCTGGCATTTCGGCTCCAGATCCTGTGTCCTTTACAGAAATTCTTTACAATAGGATTTCTATGGGTATATATACTTAAGCTGTGAAATGCCACACAAGTAAAGTTGCCTTGGCCTCTGTGCTCACAGTAAATCCCTGATAGATAGGAGGTGCTGGCTCCTGCTTTGTACTAAGCCTTATGCAAAGAAGGTAGAAAGACACATACTATGACCCAACAGAAACTAACAGTGAGAGCACAGGCCTCTAAATACTCAGGACCTGAGAAGGAAGATTGAGGGCCCAGCAAAGCAAGAACTGACAATGGACTTTGACAAATTCAACTTCCTGAAGCAATTCAGAGGAAAAGAATTTATTGCTTCAAAGAATGTTGATAATGTAAATTGGGGGTTTAAAAAGATTGTAAAAGTATTACTGATGCTACTACTAATGGGGATAAGTATGAGATTCAGCCCTATTGGAGGAACTTTGAACTGAGCAGAGGGCCTTGATTGATAGTGCTTCTTTGTTTCCTCATGGTTTCCAGAACTTTTCTCATCCCACCCTTCTTCACAAAAAATATCAGTACTGCCATCATCAACTACTATTGTTACTGCCATTTATTCAGTGTTTACCAGTACCTTATCTTAGTTAATGTGCATGATATCCTTATGAAGTAGGTATGATTACCATGCTCTATTCACAGAGGAGAAATCTGAGATTCAGAAAGGCTAAGTGACTTGACCAAGGTCACACAGTTAGAAGTATGGCAGAGCTAGGATTTTAACTTAGGATTTTCTGACTCCAAAGCCATACATTTCATTTTTTAAATGAATTTTTTAGTGAAATACACAAATCATAGAGTAAGTGCACCCATGTAACCACCAAACAGATCAGGAAATAGAGGGTTACCAACATATCAGAAGCCTTTCCTGCCCCCTTCCAACCCCAGCTTTAAAGGTAGCCACTATCTGCACTGGTATCAACACAGATTACTTTTTGCCTATTTTTGCACTTTATTGTAATGGAATTATAGAGTATGTACTCTATGGAGTCTGGCTTTCTTTGTGTATATAGTGAGATTCACTTATGTTATTGTACATAGCAGTGGTTCATTAATTATCATTGTTATGTAGTGTTGTATGACTGTTCCACAGTTTATCAGTTTATTATTTATGGGCATTTGGTCAATTCTGGTGTTTAGCAATTTTGGATAAAGCTTCCATGAACATTTTTGCACATGTCTTTTGGTATATTACTATGATTTATGATGGGCATATAGTTAGGAGTAGAGTTGCCAGATAAGTGCATTTTCCCTAAATTCACATTTAATATAAATTGCCAAATAATTTTCCAAAATGGTTGAACAAATGTATACTCTTCACCAGTAATGTGTGAGTATTAAGTTACTCTTCATCTTCACAATCAGTGTTGTCAGCCTTTCTCATTTTTGCCATTCTGGTGGTATGTTGTGGTATCTCATTGTGGTTTTGGTTAGCTTTACTTTGGTGAGCACTTTTTAAAGTATGTATTTTCTACTGATGTTTGCTTTTCCCTCATATTTATGAATGTTTAAGTGGGTTTCTGAACTTCCTATTCAGTTCCCAAGGTCTTTTTGTCCATCCCTGTGCCAAGAGTATATTCTTATTTTGATTAATAATAATTCTTGATATCTGCTACTTCAGGTCTTCCAATGTTGTTAATATTCTTAAACATTGTGAGGATTATTCTTGGGCACTGTTATGTCTGTAAGAATTTTAGAATCAGTTTGTAAATTTTCATTACCAATTTTTTAAAAATGTTGACTGTGATTTCATTGAAACTGATTAATTTGAGTAAACTGACATTTAAAAAATTTAGTCTTCTCATCAATGGCTGTGGTACATACCTTTATTTATTTAGATTTTTTTCCATTTCTCTTAATTGTTTATACTTTTCTGTGTAGAAATTTTATGCACATTTATTAGATATAATTCTATATAGTTGATGTTTTTGATCTTTTTAAAATGGTGTTATCTCTATGTTTTATTTTTAATTGTTGCTGGGATATAGAAATACAATTGAACTTGCTTACTGACCTTGTATCCAGTGAGATTATTGAAATTATTGATTAACTTTGATAGTTTTACTTATATATTCTCTTGAATTTTTCACTTATACAACCATGTCTTTTAGAAAGAATAGTAGTTTTATTTCTTTTCCTATGTTTATATCTTTAATTTTTTTAGTTTGTGCATTTCTTTTTTCCTTACCTAACTAAATTTGCTCAGACAGCTGATTCAGGGTTGAATTGCAGTCTCCCATTTCTGATATCTGGAGGAGAGCTTTCAATATTTCACATGTTGTATCATACTTTTTATTTTGTTTTATATATATCTTTTAACAGATTGAGGACATTTCCATCTATTTCTAATTTTCTAAAAGTTTTTTTAATTTAAAATTTTATATAGCTGTTTAATTTTATTAATTTTTTTCTTCATCTAATAAGATTTTGCTATATTTTTTCTCTTTTATTCTTTTTAAGTGGTAATTACATTAATTATTTTTCAGTCCGATTTAGAATACTTTTACATACTTGTTTGTATGTTTTGTTATTGACTTTTGCACATATCTTCATTAGGGATATTAGCTTTTGAATTTTTCCCCCTATAATATAGATTTTTATTATCAGGCTATTATGACACTATAAAATAAATTGGGAAAAAATTTCTCTTTTTCTATTTTCTGGCAAAGATTACATAAGGTTAATAACAGTTTTTCTTTAGTGTCTGGAAAACTTAATAGTAATGTCACCTGGATCTGGAATTTTCTTTATGTGATAGTTTTTATTTAGTTTTTTTTTATTACTAAGCAGATGTTCTATTTTTTCTTATATCAGATTTGGTATGCTATATTTTTCTAAGAATTTTCATTTAATCTAAATTTTCAAATTATTTAATATACTATTCACTCAATTCTTTTTTTATATATCTGTAATGTCTATAATGATGTCTCTTTTTTTTATTTCCCAAATTGGTAATTATTCTCTCTCTTGACCTCTCTTTCTCCCTCCCTTTCATGCTCTAAATTTATCAGTTCTATTAGTCTTTTCAAATAAATTATTTCAGGCTCTGTTGATTCTCTTCATTACATTTTTTTTCTCCTGTATTATTATTTTCTACTTTTATTTTGTTACTTCTTCCCTTTTTTCCTTTTTAGCTCAATTGCTATTCTTTGTCTAGCTTTTTGAGGTTGGTATTATGTCATTTGTTTTTAATCTTTCTTCCTTTGTATCTATTTAATACTCTAAGTTTCCCTCTTAGCATTGATTTAACTACATTGGAGAAGTTTTAATATGTCCTATTTTTGTCATTTCAAAATATTATCTCACTGCCTTAATGAACTAATCTTTGATCAATGGGATATTTAGAAATGTATGGTTCAATTCTCAAATATTTGAAGATTTTTCGGTTATTTTTGTCATTGATTTCTAGTTTAATACTGCGTATTCAGAGAATATACTCTGTATTATTCGTTTCTGTGAAATCTGTTGAGAATTGCTTTATGGTTCACTTTATGTACACTTGAAAATAATGAGTATTTTGAATTTTCTGAATTCAATCTTTTAAAATATCAATTAGGTCAAGAGATTAAGAAAAGTTTGATAATCAAGATCTATTTAGATCTATTTTTTAACTAATTTTTAGATTAGTTAAATTTTAGATTAGTTTAAAATTCAGAGCGTCTATTTTTTTAACTGATTTTTGTTAGCTTATTCTATTAATAACTTAGAGAGGTGTATTGAAATCTTCCAAAATAATTGTGAATTCATCTATTTCTCTTTTAATTTTTGTCATTTTTTTGGGTCAGTTTGATGCTGCCTAATTAGGTGCATAGACATTTAGAATATTAATATCTTCCTGATGATATTAATATTAAATATTTATTTTTATTTCTTCAAATGTATTTTTTTATTAAAGTCTATTTAAATAAAAGGAAAATTTTCTTTATAATTGCTTTTTACAAGTATATATTTTCCTGCCTTTCTACTTTAAGCCTTTCTATATCATGATCTTTAAGGCATACCTCTTATAAGCAACACACATTTGTCATTTTTTAATTAATTATTCATATATTTATTTTTATTTGTCTGACAACCTGATCTTTTATTTGGAGTATTTAGTATATTTATCTTTAATGTAAATTCAAAGTATTTGGGTCTCTAACATCTTAATGTTTGTTTCTTATTTGTTCCACTGTTTTGGTTTCTTTTTCTCTACTTTCTTGCCATTTTCTTAGATTAATTATTGATTTATTATCATTTCATTTTCTCTTCTGTTAGCTTTGTAGTTAAACATTCTTTGACTAATCTTGTAGGGGTTACCTTATATTATAACATGCACTCTTACTTTATTATGTTAACTTCATTTCAGAACCATGACCCCACCTCCTGCAATTTCAGCTATTATTTTTATATATTTTTAATCATATATTTAAACTCTACAAGATATTATTACTCTTTTATAAAGATAAGCATTCTTTAGTCACCCACATGTTTACTTTATTCATTGCTCTTTCTTCTAACATCTGCTAGATCCATCTGAGATAATTTTTTTTCTGGCAAGTTTGTTGCCAGTGGAATAACATTTTAAAAATGTATTCATTTGGCTTTCATTTTTGAAGAATATATTCACTGTGTAAAGATATTAAATAGTTACTCTGAAGCACTTTGAAGATATTTCACTATCTCTGGCTTCCATTATTTTTGTTGAAGAGTAAGCCAGTTCTATTGTTTGTCATTTGAAGGAAATATGTTTCTTTCTTCCAGCTACTTAATACAATTTTCTCTTTGTATTTGGTTTTTAGTAATTTGATTATAATGGGACTAGGAATAGCTTTCTTTATATATATTTTGTTTGGAGATTGTAGTACAACTTGTCTGTGAGTTGATGTATTTTTATCGATTTAAGAAAATTCTTGAATATGACACTTTCATATATTGTTTCAGGCCAATCCTTTCCCTTTTCTTCAGTGGCCAGATTACACATATGTACAATTCCTCTATTGTGTATGGCTCCTAGGTTTTGTTTTGCTGTTGTCATTGCTGCTCTATTTTTCATCCAGATTCTCTCCAATCTTCTACCTAGATATATTCTAGATTCAGTTTCTAATCTTCTTCAATTGTCCTATTAAATTTTTATGCCCATCTATTGAGCTCCAATCTTTGGATATTGTCTGTTTCATTTCTGGAATCTCTATTTGATTTTTTAAAAAGATTTGTATTCTCTGCTGACCTCCATTTTGTCCTTGGTTTTCTTAAACACAGTAATTGCAGTTACATAAAAGTCTGTGACAGATACCTACATTATTTTCATCTACCAAGGGTCTGTTTTTATTGTCTTTTTTTCTCTTGATGTTCAGCTATTTGATCTTTTCTTCTGGTAATTTTTGATGTCATGCCAAATACTCCTTTTAGAAAACTATAGATAAAATTTGAGTCCTAGATTTTATGAACATCCTACAGAAAAATTTACCTTTGCTTCTGGCAGACAGTTAAGCTAGAGGCAAATAATTTTAACCAAAATAGGAATTTGTTGTTTTACAGCTGGTTTTCAGTCTTTTTGAAAGTTAACTTGTTTTCGATTAGACTTTGCTCTTCTAGGTTGCAGCCCTTTTGATGTCACATCTGAAATCATGGGTGTTTACCAAGATGCCTCTGTAGTGTATCTTGAACACTAACTTTTATCTTCCCAACCCTTTGAGACTTCTAAAAGTCTTTTCAGTTTTGCCTAGAAATCAGTAAATGCCTTGAAGGGAAATGTAGAGGTGAATTGCAAGCTCACATTTTTTATTGATCATGGCTCATCAAGTTGTTGCTATGCTGATAGGTCTCCAATTCTTTCAAAATACATGCACTTATATCTATAATTAGGTTTTGCAGTTGTTTTGTGTAAGCAGGAAGAGTTGTGCTTATAATGGCTTGTCTATCATAGTTGTAGGAAGAGTTGTTCATACTCTTAATCACCTCTATATGTTGCTTATTAACAGGACATTCAAGATAAAACCCACTCCTCCAAGAATTTATAATCTAGTTTAGAGAAAAACTCATAAAGATAACTTTTTTCTAATAGTAGAACATGACAATATAGTTAGCATTAAACTAAGTTAAAAGGATATGGGAACTTTTCGAGGTCTGGACCATGCTTAATTAATTTTTATGTCTTAAGTTAATGCTTGGTAAATTTGTTAAATTCAATGGACATGAATACAAGTACTCTAGGAGTTTAGAGTAGAATGAAAAGATTGTGTGAGCTACAGTATCCAAGCAAGGTTAACTAGATCATAAGGGGTTTCTTAGTAGATGTGTAAGGTTTGGTTTGAGTGAAGGGAGAAGAAACTCAGTTAAGTTATAGGAGAAAGCATGTGGCAAGTCACATGCTAGCAGGCATAGGAGACAACAAGAAAACCAGTCTGTCTATAACAAAGGATTTATTTTAAGGAGTAAGTACTAGCTGGATAGAGTGGAGCCATATGATAGGAAACGGGAAGCACCAGATGTGGGACATTGATTTTCTTCTATGGGCAAAATGGTTTCACAGTACAGTTAACCCTGGGAGAACACAGGGTTAGGGGCACTGACCCCTCATGCAGTCAAAAATCAGTATATAATGTTTGACTCCCCCCAAATTACTAATAGTTTACTGGTGACCAGAAGCCTTACTAATAACAGAAATAGTCAATACACATATTATATATGCATTACATACTGTACTTTTACTGTAAAGTAAGCTAGAGAAAAGAAAATATGTTTGAGAAAATCATAAGGAAGAGAAAATACACTTACAGTATTGATTGAAAAAAAATCTGCATATAAGGGGACCCATGTAGTTCAAACCCTTCTTATCCAAGGACCAACTGTATTTCCATGGAATGTTAACAGAAGTTAAGCCAAACAGAAATAAATAAAAAAGACATTGAGGTTTGGGAACCACTGGTTTAAACAGATTTGTTTATTGGAAGATTTCTTTGAACCTTTAAAGTATACATTGAGAATTTGCAAAATTGCTTAAACTCAGCACACTCGTGGTTTTATAGGAATAGTGCTTCTTGGAACTTATTTTGGGAAGTCAGGATATGTGGGCATTGAGGAAACACTTGCTGGAATGGTACACTGGCATAAAAGGCCCATGAAAGCTGGGGCTTTTTTGGTATTCACAGTTCTACTGCTTGCACTCAGAACATCTAGCAAAAGTACTTTCTCAATATGTATTAGTTAAATGAATTGTTGGTTTTGGTGGATAAGGGAAGAATTAGATCAGGGTGAAGCAAGATGAATATGATATAGGATGGACTATAGGGAAATACCAAAAAAGAACCTGATAAGGGTGTTTAGACCTAAGAGTTTTTTTTCTTGGACTGTGGTGATGTTCTTGAAAATAGAAACTAAAAAGGATAACAGTGATATTTTGTAAAGAGAACTGATAAGCTCTGGTGATAAATGAGATGAAGCAGGAAGGAAGCTCTTAAGGTACTCAAAGAGTACGATGGCACCGAGGGTGATGGAGTCACTGGGGAAGAAGGAATTTGTACAAGACTTCATTCTGTTTCCTTCAGGTAGCCTAATTATCTGATAGATGTGGTCATGAAGGAAATATCTAATTCAATGAAATTTCATCTTATGTTTGAGAATTTTCTGTGTAGAAAAATATCACAAGTTTTCAAACAGTGAAGCTAGCGTTGGGAGAGTTTGAATGAAAACTACAGAAAACAGAACCTACTTAAAATCACATTGAGTTTGAGTGAGAACAAACACAGTGGACAAAGATTCTGACTTAGCCCACAAGGAGACATTTTCCCAGTTTATTAATTCTCTGATTTCTTTATATAAAGTATGTTAATTAAATATTTGAAATTTATGGTAATGAAGATTGAGTAATTATTTAGAGTTACTTTTTAAAAAGAAAGTATTCTAGAATTATAACAAGTGGGCTTTGGATTTGGGAAATGAATAGGCTATGCGCTTGAAAGTAAGTGTAGGTTGTCTAGTCTATACATGCTAAGAGTCAAACCTAGGCAAATCCAGACTACCACCCCACCATAACCCTTTATCAAATTAAATGAGTCCCAAGGAAGCTGACTTCTCCATCTCAGAACAGGCAATGGAATGAATGGAAGCAGCTCAGACTTTAGGCTCACAGACTTAGATTTAAATCCTAGGGTGAATAAATTTTTTTCTTACCATTTAGTCTACTTATCCACAGGCTAGGAACAGTAATTATATCATAGGTTCGTGGTAAGGATTAAATAAGACATAAAATAACTAGTACTATACTTACATACATCAGTGAATGAACTGTGTTGTAGTCCCTTAAACTCACCTTCTACTTACCAACCAGATTTGCTATCTAAAAAGTTATGTGTCCATTTGTAGTGCATCTAGGGCTCTTGAAAGATGCTACATTTGTGATGATGGCAATTAAGAATGCTCATAAACTTGATGTAATAATGATTACCAGAAAAATATTCAAAAGTATTTTCAAAGATTTTACCTGTCATGTATGGTAGTTATAAGGGTCAAGTGTTGGTGAGGCTAGAAGAAAAGTCATCCTGCTGAAAAAATTGTGAGTATGTAGGTAGTTATATCAAGATTCCAAATGAAGTGAATCTAAATAGCAAAACATGGTTTTAATTTATTGTAACTAACATCTCTTTTTTATTATACCAGTCAGAAGAAGCTCATTACAGATGCTCTTAATAAAAATCAGTTTCTGAAGAGACTGGATCCTCAGCAGATAAAAGACATGGTAGAATGCATGTATGGAAGAAACTACCAGCAAGGGAGTTACATTATTAAGCAAGGAGAACCAGGAAACCACATCTTCGTGCTGGCAGGTGGGTTTCACAGATTTTTCTAGGTACTGTATAATAAATATTTTGCCTATAGTCTTATGATTTTTGCAAGCATATAAAAATGCAAAACACTTTGTTCTGTTTGTAAAAAATGTAACAGGTTGAACCCGTGAAATAGTAATATTGATCTAATCTGGATGATAACATTTACTGAATGCTTTCTCTTTGTCAAGCATCTTGTGAGCACTTAATAGAGAGATCTCATTTCATCTTCTCATCAACTTTGTTAGGCAAGTGCTGTTATTTCCATGTTGCTAATAGGACTATGTCACAGAGACTTTAGATAACTTAGCCAAGGCCACACAGGTCCTAAGTGGTAGAGGTGGGATGCAAACTTAGGCAATCAGACTCAAGAATCCACTCACTCAACAACTACAAAAAGGTGTTTCCATTAAAACTGCTGCTTGTGTTGACATTTTTAGGTGGTTGTACCAGAAAAATGAAAACAATTTTATTTCTGGTCTTGTAAAATATTTTGGTTATATTGCAATGATTTAAAAAGATAATTTAGGCACATTTAGCTAAGAGACAAATTAAATGGAATGCCTTAAAATTAAAATTGGTGTTTTTAGAACCACTCAAATGATTTCCTTTATATATAATCAATTGAACATGTATACATGCTGAAAAGATTATAATGGTTAGATAGTAAAAAGATTTATTTCTCAAATGCATATCAAATGCATAAGTCTAACAGTGATACACAAAAACATTTTTTTAGGATATAGAAGTAAAAAATATCTGAATAAGGCTTATGGTTATTGAATGCTCTGTCAAATTCTGAATTGCCCTAACTTTTTGAGTTTTAAGGAAAAAAGGTAAACTGGCTTACCCAGATGGGGTGGTAACTTGAGATGCCCCATGGCCTTCTATTCTGCATTATAGTTCCTGGCAATCTAAGCAATACATTTTTTCTTTTTTCTTTTTATCTTTTCTTTTTTCTTTTCTTTTCTTTTCTTTTCTTTTCTCTTCTCTTCTCTTCTCTTCTCTTCTCTCTCTTTCTTTCTTTCTTTCTTTCTTTCTTTCTTTCTTTCTTTCTTTCTTTCTTTCTTTCTTTCTTTCTTTCTTTCTTCCTTCCTTCCTTCCTTCCTTCCTTCCTTCCTTCCTTCCTTCCTTCCTTCTCGCTCTCTCTCTCTCCCTCTCTCTCTCCCTCCCTCCCTCCCTCCCTCCCCCCCCCCTCTCTCTCTCTTTCTTTCTTTCTTTCTTTCTTTCTTTCTTTCTTTCTTTCTTTCTTTCTTTCTTTCTTTCTTTTTTTCATTGGAATAACATTGGTTAATACAATTATATAGTTTACAGGTGTACATTGTAATTCGACATCTGTATATTCTATTGTGTGTTTACCACTCCAAGTCCAGTTTCCTTCAGCTACTATATATTTGATCCCCTTTACGTACTTCACCTCCCCCCAAACCCCTATATTTGACCCCCTTTACCCTATCTACCTCCCCTCTCCTCTCCTACCCCTTATCTTTTGATAACCACTAGTCTATAGTCCATGTCCATGAGTCTCTGTTTGTCCTGTTCATTTGTTAAATTTAGGTTTATATTCCACATAAAAGTAATATCATGTGATTTTCAACTTTTTCTGTCTGGCTTATTTTGCTTGGCATGATTATCTCAAGGTCCAATCAGACTGTCACAAATGGCAGTATTTCATCTCTTCTTATGGCTGAGTAGTATTCCATTGTATATATGAACCACAGCTTCTTTAGCCAATCATCTATCATAGTACACTTCAGTTGCTTCCATGTCCTGCCACTGTGAATAATGCTAAGCAATGCTTTTTTAAAATTTATTTTAAAATTAGTTTTGTTATAGCCTCAATTAAACTTATACAAACATAATACAAGCATATTTAGATATATCTCTTAAACAACAAAAACACCAGATTAAATGTATAAGATGAATATTAACTAAAATTACAGACCAATACAATTTAAGTTAACATTGATATGATGGATGATGTCTAATATTCACAAAGTCACTTTTTACAATTAGACTGAGTTGGCATGTTCCAGTGAACAAATGCTAATTCAATGATCTTGCCACTTCTTAAGCAATGCTTTTATGATTCTCATTTACTTGGTCTTAAGTGAGGGGCAGAAGTTGCCTATCCAAACAAATTAATTAACATATGTTATTCTAACTGTAGCAAATAAAATATTGTCTTTATATACTTCAATTTTTTAAACAACCCAGTTTTATAATTATTGGTTTGTTATTTGCTATTACATCTTTGTAGGCACTCTTACAATTATACAGTCATTTCCAAGTAATTGTTTTATCCAAGAAGCGAACAATAGGCTTAATTTAGCCAGCCTTCAAGTTTTGGGGGATAGGTGATCCAGAGACATTTTTTGCCTCTTTCAGTTTTTCTCTTGGCCATTTCACTTCTACTTTAGCAATTCTAGAACATTCTAGCAAGAGAAGATAGACCATTAAGTTAACAAAGATTTGTGGAATCTGCTAGGAAAGGATGAGAAACTCACATCTGCCCATCTTATTCCTTGCCAGTAACTGAGGAAAGTCAGGGAGAGAAGAGTTTGAGCAGAAGTCAGAATTAATATAGCCATTCAAATTATGGCTATTGCACACACAAAAATGAAGATGGGAGAGTTTCTTGTTTGAATTAAGAATTGAGTTGCCCGATGTAATTGATTAAGCAAATTAATTTATTAATTAAAAATCTCCCCTTATAAAATATAGCATGAATAGCAAATAGTAAATTATGCTTATCGTAAATGTTTGATATTCTATATTTTTTTTCAGTATTGCTCATCCTTTAAGCCATAACCAATTAGAAAAAAAAAATCTCAAAATGCATTAAGATCCATGACACTAACTTGACAGTACCATTAAGTGGTTTCAAAGGAAGAGAATTTAGTTGTAATGAGAAGTTACTAATTTTTTTCATATATAATTTTGAGGATTTGGAGCTAAAACAGACTTTATTACTAGAATATAAGTTCTATCAGAATCAATATCTTTTCTGTCTTGTCCACTCTGTCTTTCTGTTACCTAGACCAATTCCTGGTAAAACCTAGGTGCTTGCCTTAGATTTGTTGATAGGACAGATGGATCAAGATGATCCAGAGATACTAAGCAGTGAGTTAAAGAAGGAATTTCTGCAAGAGAATGAGTATAACTCCACCGTTTGTCTTTCTCTGAGAATATAGGTCTTTTTTGCATACGGTTTTGGTTAGGTAAAGTTTTATTTGCATTTGTTCAATGGGAAGGGAGAATAGAATTTCCGGTGGGGTGGGGTGGGGTGGAGAGTTGTGAGGAGGTTGTATGAAGTGCTGCTTCTTCTTCCTTTACCTTTGTCTAACAAGATTACTGTCAAGCATTCTTCCTTTTTAAAGACTGTTTTTTAAAGAGTAGTTTTAGTTTTACCAAAAAAAAAAGAGAGAGGGAAATATAGAAATTCCCCACATGTCCCCTACCCCACACATCCATAGCCTCTCCTATTATCAGCATTACTCACCAGAATGGTACATTTTAAAAAAATTGTTTTAGTTAATTAAAACAAATGATGGACATATATTGGTGCATCCTAACCTCCCATAGTTACAGTTTACCTTAGGGTTCATTCTTGGTATTCTACTTTATATGGGTTCAGACAAATGTATAATGACATGCATTGTTCATTATAATATCATACAGAGCATTTTCATTGTCCTAAAAATCCTATGTATCTGCTTATTCATCTCCTCTCACTCTACCCCGACAAGCCTTCATCTTTTTTTCACCGTAGTTTTCCATTTTCCACAATGTCATACTGTTGGGATCATATAGTATGTAGCCTTTTCAGATTGGCTTCTTTCACTTAGTAACATGCATTTAAGATTTCTCCATGTCTTTTCATGATTTGATAGCTCATTTCTTTTTAGAACTGAATAATATTCCATTGTCTGGATATATCACTGTTTGTTTATCTAGTCACCTAATAGAAGACATTTTGTTTGCTTCCAAATTTTGGCAATTATGATTAAGCTGCCATAAAAAATCCGTGTGTAGGTTTTTGTGTGAACATAAGTTCTTATGAGTAAATATCAAGTAGTGTGATTGATGGATTGTGTGGTAAGAGTATGTTTAGTTTTATAAGAAACCACCAAATTCTCTACCAAAAGGGCTGTACCAGTTTGCATTCTCATCAAAAATTTATGAGTGTTTCTTTTGCTCCACATACTTGTCAGCATTTGGTGTTGTCAGTGTTCTGGATTTTGGTTATTCTAATAGGGATGTAGTGGTACCTTTTTTAAATTTACATTTCTGTGATAACATATGATGTGGAGTGTCTTTTCATATGCTTATTTGCCACTTGTATATCTTCTTTGGTGAGTGTTAAGGTTTTTGCCCATTTTTCAGCTGGGTGGTTCATTTTAAGAGTTTTAAGAGTTCTTTATATATTTTATACAACAGTCATGTATCAGATGTGTCTTTTGCAAATATATATTCTCCCAGTTTGTGCTCTGTCTTCTGATTCCCTTGATATTGTCTTTCTCAAGCACTCTCTTCTCAGTGACTTCCACTTATTAGTTCATTTCAGTGAACAAGGGATTAGATAACTGCTGTGGTATGGTAAAGTAACTTACCCAAGGCACACAGCCTTGACTAGTCAGAACCAGGCAGTCTGACTGCAGGGTCAGGGCACTACTCAGTTATGACAAGTTCTTCCTTCCATCAGTGTAAACAGCTTTGTTGTTGTGTTTCTTATACAAGAGAAATCATTTTATGTGCTACATTTTTCATGAGGTAGAATGAATTTTAAATGAAACACTTACCATCCACTGCTCAGAGGAAGAATTTTGTAACAGTGATAATATTAGCAATAGTTAACACTTAATGGCATTTACTATGTGCTAGCCATTGTTTTAAGTTCCCTACCTATATTAACTTAATTATGTTGCACAACAAACGTATGAAGTAATTATTATTATTATCCCCATTATTGACAAGGGACCTCAAGCAGAGAGGGTAACTCTTTCAAGACAAACGCAGAACTGGTTTTAGTCTGCATTCTTAAACACTATTATAATGAAAATCATAAGATGCCTTAACCGTATGCTTTGTGTATTTTCTGATTTTTTTTTAACTTATGGAATTCAGGAAGATTTTGATTATTATTTTTTTGTAATTCTACTTGATAGAGGGCCGATTAGAGGTGTTTCAAGGGGAGAAATTGCTATCATCCATCCCTATGTGGACCACATTTGGGGAACTAGCCATTTTATACAACTGTACAAGGACCGCCTCTGTGAAAGGTAACAGGAGATGAAATGCTGTATTTTTAAATTGTTATACAATGTTAAAGATAATCTAGTAGTGTCACTATTGCGTCCCGATTCAGTCTATTTTGTCTCCCATTGTGACCCATATACTCTTATTAATAGAAATGCTATGCTTATAAAAGGATTTATATTGAAGTACTTAAAAAATGTTTTCATTGGATACCTGTACATAAAGTATGAACATGGCTTTAAACTAAATGATTTCAACATTTGCTTTAATTGGTATTTCACTTTTTTATGGTGTAGATGTCTATCACTGGCTCATCCAGAATGTTTGCTTTCTGAGATTCTGGCCATATTATAAACCAAAAAATTAATTAAACCAATGAAAATGTATAAATATCAAAAGGGATATGAGGTAATTGATTAATGAGAAATTTCATGAATGACTTTTGAGATTAGTTTAAAAGTTTTTTCTTAAGTTTTGACTTTATTCAATCTTGACTTTTCTTTTGAGTTATTTAGATGTGGTGTTTCTCAGGGTTTGGGACTGGGTGACAGCTCTCAGCACTGCTGCAGTATTTGATAGAAATGCAGATTCAGGGCTTCACTCCAAATCTGAATCAGAATCTCTGGCAATGGGGCTTGGGGATCTGTATTTTTAAGAAGAATGTCACGAGGACTGATTCACTCAGAGATCCTTAAACCGTATGGCTCTCTTTGCCAACACTGTCTAAAAAAAAACATAAAAAGACACAAAAACACACTCATACACCCAGAGGTCTTTAACTTTCAATTATCTGCTTATAAATTCTTCACTCTCTGGATTAACAACAGGCTGACTGGCTTTCTCTTGTATCACAGTACAAGTCTGAAACATATCCTTCATAACTGGGAATTGCAGACTAACTTTAATATCATCCTAAGCAAAACGTAATTAGGAAATCTTATCAAAGCCAGAAATGATTTTATAATATTATCTACTATTTATATCATTGCTGCCTTTTATTTGCTTTTTTAATAATGCATTTTTCCAAGAAATACTATTTTTGAGAACAAAAAATTATTAATTAACATTTTTCAATGTTTTCTTAATGTAGGGCTAAATAATATTTTATTATTTTCTTGATTTTTTCCTAAAGCTATTACCAGTGTTAAAACTTGGGCACTAGATCGAGAGGTATTCCAGAACATAATGAGAAGGACAGCTCAAGCTAGAGATGAACAGTACAGAAACTTTCTCAGAAGGTAAGAATAATACAATGGATAAAAGAGAAAATGATGTAACCAGATTGTGGATATGTTAGTTTGATCAGATTATTTCACCATAGCTTTTCTTAGACATTTTCTGCATGATTAAACTCAGAAGTATTTCTTTGCAGTAAATGTCACTGTATATAAAAAATTATATTTAATTCCCATTAGCATTGTATGCTGATTTCTTTTGCTAATTTTGTATTATATTGATGGAGTCATTGAATGTAATACAGAAAAATGTGCCCCAAATCCTGAAATATTCACATGGGTTGTTCAGTTTACTTTGAAAGATACCCTATATTTTGGAAGAAGGTAGTAAAAGATAATCTTTCTAATAATGCTTTACTTAGAATAATATTAACATTCATTTATTTTATTATCATTACTTGCTTAACTTGAGACGTTCTTTTTCTCAGGTAAAGAATAGTCACACCATTGCCTAGCCACACCATCTTCCAGATTACTATATTTATAGGAAATGAACATTCGAAAAATGTTACTATCCTTGCCATGATGGCATGGAACCTTGGAACATGCTTGGTTGTGAACTGCTTTATGCCTCTATTTAGATACATCAAATTATAGAGAAACAAATACCTACATAAGTGAAAAAGTCAGTTATACATTAAAAATGTTTCTTAGAAAGTATGTTTCATATTTAAATTATCTCTGTGTCTTTTCTGGGAGTTTTGACAGTCTCTGAAGCTGTAATACATACTGTAAGGAGCTGTTACCTATGACCAGTGGTAATAAAAAATCTCACAGTTTCCAATATTAAATTCTAAGTTCTTTTTAAGTATAGTAATTTTATCTTGCATAATTAGCCTGCAGAACCAATGATTTTAGGGCTGTTCAGTGCCTTGAATATAGTGAGGACACAATAAATGTTGAATGAACACATTTTTGATCAGCGGAACACTACAGGTGTTGAGGTTTCTCGTAGAGAATCTTTCTGATTTACTCTCTCAGAGTCAACAGTGACTCCTGGTAGAGCTGCAGTAATGACAAGCAGGTGCCTTACCTTTCTACCAACCAATGCTTTAGCAATGTAGGGTCTACCTGAATATAGGTGATCCCAAAATGCAACAACTGAGCAACACAGGTCAGCTTTTAAAGCTAATGAACTGAACTTATGCAAGGGGGAAAAAAAGGAATAAATAAATAAACCAGTGTCAATGGGTTGCATTTGAATGTAAGATAAAACCTGAACCTCTCGGCATAGAAGTTCATTCCACTGGAGTCTAGTATGTTCTATTAGTGGCAGGAGCGCAGAGAATTTACTAGTACATATTTCTTCCTTCTTTTCTTCTTTATTTTGTTATCTCATTCATGCATTCAGTCAACAATTACTTCTTGCCAAGCCCTAAACATTGGGGATTCAGTGGTGAACATGATAAACCTACTCTCTGCCTTCATGGAGGGGAGACAGAAAAAGGATTTTTCCTCACATTAATTTCCTCACCAATCCCAAAGTTATTAGTTTACAGGGGAGAATTTTCACTGACATCATAGATCCCAGTGTGGATGGGAAGTAGAATTTTCATGACAAGCATGTGTTAATCAATGATGAGTTCTGGTTGCTCTTTTACTTTTTCATTAATGAGGAGACATATCAGAGAAATACATTACTGTTTGTTTCATAATCCACAGTAAGCTCTTTTTTTTCCATTTATATCTTTTTACTATGCAGTATATGATGTCTATAAATGACACACTGTACATAGTGTAATTTATAAAACATAATAACAAGATGAGCACCATATATGATGTCTATAAATGACACATAGTACATAACAAAAATTATAAAACAAAATAACAAAATGAGCACCATACAAAAAGTCTATAAATGACCCATAGTACATAATATAATTTATAAAACATAATAACAAAATGAGCGCATCGTTATTGTTCAATCCGAGAAGCAGAAAGTTAGCAGTGTAGTTGGAATTCTGAGGTGCTATCCCATGTCTTTTCATTTCATGAATATTTGGAATAGCATCATTTTTTCCTTAGAGGTGTCAAATTTTAGATGGTAAGAAAGACATATTTATTTTATAGAAATTCTATTAACAGACCTGAGTAAAAGTGGGTAATATCGAGGAGAAATTTATTTCATAGAACAATTTAAACATATTAATTGATTAATCATACTAAGTGGAATTTCTGATTTTTTAAAAATATAATTTTTAATATTCTTCATTTTCTCTGTATGATTATTTGTAAAAATGTTTCTATTACATGCCTCTGGCTGTCATTGATTTTACAAGACAGCATAGTATAACTAATAATCAAAGATCATTTCCATGCTGATTCCTGTATTCCTCCCTGGATTCAGTCATTACTTAATTACAAGGAGTTAAATGAAAATCTATCCCCCTTCTAGAAGCAGAGCTCTTTACCCATGCTAATAAAAGAAATATTGAGATGTGGAGAGAAACACATTTCTAGAAGTGATTCACTTTGAAAACCAACAAGAAATGTAATTCTCCCCCAAATAGATAAAATTTGATTTTACTCTTTATGTTATTTTTATTTGGCTATGATAAATGTCTGAGATTATATGTGTTTACATAATTTTAACGTATTTGAAATTCAGTTATTTATGTGTAATATATTTGGAGGTTTCCTTTGGAAAAATTAAAGTGCATTTTTTAAATGAATGTAATGATTTTTAAATATATGTATAGATATTTATAATTTAATTTGGGAAGATAATGAAATAGATGTTTTTTTTTTTTTTTTTTAATTTTGAAGTGTATCCTTGCTGAAGAATTTACCTGAAGACAAATTAACCAAGATCATTGACTGCTTGGAAGTGGTAAGAAATTTTAAAGCAAAAAATATATTTTGTTAAGAGATTGTATAATCTAGTCATTATTAGCCCTGTAAATGAATAAAAAGGAAAAGATGGTACATCACCAGTCTACTGAGACAAGGAAGTTTTTTCTTTAGTGAAAAATGTTAGGCCAATTCACACTGAATTAAGGGGCTGGGACAGCTTTAGGCAACTCTTATGAAATATATAAAAGGAAATTTGATTTGCATATGTAAAGTGACATTTGATTTACATATTTTAATCTTTTTAGTATATTTCATAAAACTAATCTGCCTTACTCAAGAAGCATTTGATTTTCTGCAATTAACACCACAATCTCTTACAGTTTTCATAGTATAAAGGCTTCAGTGATACATAATTGGGAAATGGAGTAGAGAAAGGGTATATTGGGGCTTTTGCTGACAGACTTCTGAATTAGGCTATGGAATGCTCCATACTTGAAAACTCTATGTCATGAAACAACATTAGAAAAAAAAATTCTAATTGTTTTTAGGGAGGGAGGAGGTAGATGGGATAAAAGGGGTCAAATATGTAAAATAAATAAGTTTTTTAACAATAAAAATAAATAATAATAATAAAAGAAACTGCACTTAAGCACTTTACCTATTTTAATATCTAGGGGAAAAATAGCATGTTGGAATGTATTCAAAAACTCATATTAGGCATCACCTCAATGGTTGGTTGTAGTCCAAGACTAGTCACATCTTTTTGTGAATAAGGCATTTAGGACATGTTCCTTGGATTCTAATGATATGCATTATATAAAAACCTCTTCAGATTTAACAGATTAAAATCCAAAGCAAATAACCTTTTCCTAATTGAAACCAAAATGGCTTTTCCAGAACTTAAAGGAATTTAAAGCATAGTAAAGGAGTCTCATGTAGACTCTAAGCTTTATAAAGCTGTTCTCAGCAGGAGATGAAACAAATCAATCAATCAATCAATCAATCAATCAATAAAATAAACCCTGCAGGATTGATGATGACAGATTTATTCCTCTGTCAATCCCAATATACAAGGTAAACTAATCTGTTGAGAAGGGGTCACTAACCATTTTATTCCTGTGTGACACCAGTAATGTTTCCATGTCCAATTCTTGGACACCATCTAGCAGTTTATCAAGGACAGGCCATGATGACACAGTGCCTGGTCTTGTTTCCCCAGAGTGTTCAGATATGAAGTCATTTTCAAGAGGACTGCTTGCCCTGCATCGCAATGTAATCTAACCCAATGACAGATGTTACAAATTAATAATTCATCCTAATTTCTGAGTGTTTTTTTTTTAAAGCTGGAGAGGCCCTATATTTTTTGTTAACTGAATAAATCTGTTTTTAATAAAATACTAATAGAGTAGATTCACCAGAGGGGAATTCCATGATGACAGTAAATATTAAAATTTAGTGTCATTAAAAATAAATGGTAAATTAGACATATTTATAGCAGCTGCTGGCAACAGCTACAGAATATATAGATGGGGGCTCAAATCCAGTATTAATTAACACACAATTCAAGTTTGAAAGTCTCATCTTTTAAAACACCCTAGAAAGGCTTTACTATATCTCAGAATTTGCAGACAGCAGCACAGTTTATAAAGGGCTCTTTATTCATACCTGGCAAACAAATGTGACTCTGTAACGTGTGAAAATTCTCAAATGTGAAAGTGATTAACAAGGGAGTAATAGGATCTATTTAGCGCTAAGAAAAGCACATTATTTACCAGCATTGCTTGGACTAATGACCCATCAACAAGGTCCTGACAACAGCCAATAGCTATTGCACTGGAGTTATGACAGAGCACCCGCTGAGTTCCAGGACCAGCTGTCCCACAAACTTGGCCCCATAATCTTTGAGGGGGGAAAAAAATACCAGGATAAATCTGGCATGCTATTTAGGAATTGATTTGGGAGTTTTTACAATTTTTATGTGGGGATGGAGAAGGGGAATTGTAACTTCCTGTCACCAAGCAGTTGATCTGATGTGTTTGTTAAGACTGTTGAACTCCTAGACCAAATGGCTCCAATTATGTAGTGTTAGAATAACATTTCTTGCTTTAGCTCAACTTTGGAACATTCAGTCCTAGAGGCAGATATTGTCTTTAAACCTCTTCTTGGGATCTGAAAGGGAAAGGAGAGTTGGAATAGTACCAACACATTCACTGGTGTGCTTTAAGAGTTAAATAACGAACATCGAACATCTAAAGCATGATACAAATTCCAAATGAAGTGTAGCAATTAATGACAATGAAAATGGTAATGTGAGATAGGCACCTGGCAGTTGTGTTGTAAGGAAGACAAGAGAGAAAGGAGTTTCTGCTTCCCCACATGGTAATCAATCCAGAAAACATGGGATTTGACTGTGTGGTTGATGGAAAAGTCCCCTAACTCTGTGTTACTGAGCTTTGATACTTGATCTAGTGACCCTCGCTACCGCAACTCTGACAGGCCATCTTACACAAAACTGAGGTATGGTGGAAGTAGGGTAGGGGCGGAGCAGTGTGGAATGTCCTTGCCCTACTCAGATCACTGTTAGTGCTGCTTAAAAGGCAGATGGCCAGCTACTACTTCACAGAAGCTCTGGTGAAGTAGGGACCCAGAAATCCACATTTAAACATTTTAACTATTATAATTCTTGCTCTTATTGAAGTTAGAGATACATTAGTTCAAAATTATGAACAGAAAATGCAATTTAGGGTTTGTTGTAGTCTTCATCTTCATTCAGGAATTTTTCTTTTTAAAAAGTTTAGCATTTTTTTAGTTCCTGATTACACTTGCATAAACCAGAGGGTTTTTCTTATTTTAATGATTACATGAAGAGCCATAGAAAGTTGAGATAATTGTGGATTTTGCCACAGTTTATGGTCCAGTTATTTAAAGGTTGGGAAGCTAGTTGTAGAAAGTTCACTAGTCTGAAGTCCAGAGATTAGGGTTTGCGGTCAAGCCTCTGTCAATAGCAGCCATCATTAATTATGGTGGGTATTAGCGTTTTCTCATCTACAAAATAAGGGGTGGTGGCCACATCTCTACGGGCTCTTTTAATGCTTTAATTACAGAATTCTATTCAATTGACTAACCCAAATCAGAAGAATTTCTGTCAGCTTTCATTTTGTAGGTTCTGGTTCCTTTTAATTTAGTAATCAGGTACTGAATTATGGTTGATAAAGTCTACTAATCAAGTTGTATTTGCTTTAAAATTTCTAAGGTATTTTAACTATTTTAACTATTGTACTTGGGCCAACAAAACATGGCTGGTAACAACCCAAATAACTGTACATAGTTTTTAAAGCAACCAACTTGGGTACAAAGTCACATAATGCACAGAATGCATGTGTGCACGTGTGCGTGTGAGCCCTACACTGATTTCACTGAAGTATTATCAGTACTTCTTTGTAATGAAGATTTTTAGCCACATCTTAATTACTCTAAGGAATTTGTAGGCTTGCTTCTTTGTCTTTTTTGTCCTTCAAAAAAAAAAAAAAACATTAGGTTTTTCTTTTAGTTTTATGCATTCTATTTATTTGTATAGTTTTCTTCTGACTTCTACCTCTCAGTCTGTCCTGGAATTATTTTCTTATTGTTTTTCCTCTTGCCATACAATTTGTAGCTACTCTCCGAGTTTCTGGACATATTCTTTTGAAACATCTTTTTCAGACTGTGGGTCACAATTCATTAGTAGGTCATGAAACCAAATTAGAGGAACATTTTTAAAAAATATACTTACTTTTTTTAAAATAGTGAATATAAGTATTGCTTGGAAAAATGTTTCAGTTTTATACAAATGTCTGTATTTGTGCGTGCTCATGTGTGTGTATTTGGGTGTACATGTAAAATGCATTTTTTACTGTAGAGTGAAAACGCTTGAAAACCTTTACTCCACAGGATAAGGTCTGTGGCTTCTTGGTCCCCTAAGGAACTCCTCTACAACGTAACCACAGCACAATAACCACACTGTTTGCATTTCTCTTTTTGGTCTTGGTAGCCACTGTGGCTAGACTGACTACACTCCCCTGTTGACAAATACTGCCGTCTAGCATCATAGCCAGTACTTACCACTATATATTTTCGGTCTGACCTACATCCACAGCCTTTTCTGATCTATGAAGTTACTGTCAACACACTGGGAGGTATTATTTATCTTTCTCCCATGGTTTTGGGTGACAAAGAATCACTCCTGGAAAAAATACCACTAGGAAAGTTGCCCTTTAAGAAACAACAAAACTCTTTCTCAGTGTTCCCTTTCAAGCTTATCCCTTTTAAATAATCTGACTGACAGGAATTAAAGCTGTGCATCCACACACACACCCAAATGTCTTTACAATAACTGAAAAACAGCACTTCAGAAATTCTTCATGTTTCTGTGCTCCATGTGAGGAATGGGGATAGAGCTTGAGATGGGAATGGGTGAGACTGAAGAACAGCCTGAAACAGGATTATCTAACATAACACCAGAAGTTTTGGTAAAGAGAATTGAACATTAGCTACATACAGAAGATACCTGGGTGGTGGCATCATGGGCACCCACTTTACCTCCCAGGGTTATAGTCATTTCACCTGTAAAATTAAGCTTCTATGTTGTAATAAAGCTAAAATGAGAAAGAATAAGAGTTGGAGTAAGCAAACTGTGATGCAAAAGACTTTAAATATTTTTTTCCAATTAAAACAGAAGTTTGTTCACTTGCTTATATAACAGTCCAAGGAGGACAGTCCCGTTTGAAAGTCTTTAGAGAACACAAACTGATGGGGACTCTGCCATTTTCATCATGGCCCCTATTCCAAGATAGAGTCATGCCATTACTGTTGGGGGAAAAGTATGGAGACACATGTCCGAAACAGTTCATGGGCGTGGCATGGAGGAAGCCACACCACTTCTGCTCAGATTCTTTTAGCTAAAGGTTAAGCACGTGGCCACAACAGGAAGGCTGAGGGGTGCAGTTCACTGTGGAAGACTCTGATGACTAGCTCACAGCCTTTCACAGGAATTAACAGTCACTGGGTGCCTGGTATATACCAAACATGCCACCAGATGCTGGACATATAGTGTCTCACCTCATCCTCAGGCAACTTTAGGTGTGTTAGGTAATACAATTTTAATTTTACAGGAAAGATAAACTGAAGTCCAGAAGATTTATAGAACAGCTAAACAGATCATTATCTCCTTTAATTTGGCAAACATTGATTATTTACTGTTTCAGATGCTTTTAATGCAAACACACACACACACACACACACACACACTCACTCAGTCTTTAATTGGCTTATGGTAGACAGAATGGAGTCCCCTAAAATGTCTAGACCCTAATCCTTGGAATGTATGAAATGTTACGTTACATGGCAGAAGGGACTTTGCAGATAAAATTAAGGTTATGGACCTTAAAATAGGAAGATTATCCTGGGACATATATAATTCTGTGAACTCTTAAAAAGCCGAGAATTTTCTCTGACTCACATCAGAGAGATGCAGCAGAAGTGGAAGTCAGAGAGATTTCAGTGGAAGGAGAATTCCATGCGTCGTTGCGGGCTCTGAACTGTAGGCGGCATCTGTGCAAGAACTGGACAGAGAATGGCCTCTGGGAGCTAAGGAGCAGCCCCCGGCAGCCTGCCAGCATGGAAAGGGGGGCCTTACCCTACAGCCACAAGGAACTGAATTTTGCCAGCAACCTGATTTAACTTGAAAGTAGATTTTTCCGGGGAGCTTCCAGGAAGGAACACAGCCATGATGACACTTTGAATACAGTCCAGAATGACCCAATACAGAGAAATCCAGTCGAGCCACACTGTGCCTGGACTCTCTGACTCACAGAGACAATAAAAGGGTGTTGTTTGAAGCCAGGAAGTGTTGTTATTTTTTTTCGGCAGCAGTAGAAAACTAGTGTGCTTCTTTTCTCTAAATCTTTGAAGGTAAATATTCTTATTTGAACTTTATGGATTGATGGAAGTGTAATTTGCAGCAGAACTGGGATTTGAATCTGTGTCTGTTTGGCGTTAAAGTAATTTTTCCCTCTAAGATATTATGCTTCTTTCCATGAGAGGTTGAGATGTATTGTAAAATGTACATAGTGCTATGTAAATAGAAGGTATAATTATTAGTATTAGGAGTAATATTGATTCCATAAATTTAAATGGGTTTTAAGAGTAAATGACCAAAAAAGAGATTGAAATATAGTAGACATGAAGGTAGTTTTATTTAAATTTTACTTTCAGATCTAAAAGAAAAAGAAAAGACATCTCTTACGTTGTTAATTAGGCCTTTTAAATACAATTGAACAAGTCCATATTTGCTTGGATAAATTATTAAGAGATCCATTTCAGGTCTGTGACTTTGAGACAAAAGCACATTAAAGCAAAGCAGGGGTGGACAGTTTAATCCATCTTTTGTTTTCAAAGAGACTGAATTGCTCTCTTGGTCTGACAGGTTGGATGAATTTTTTTCTACCCAAGAATTCTTCTGTTATGCACACGTATATAAGGGAAACAAAGAAGTAAATGACAGTTTGGGATTTTGTGTGGATAAACCTGCATTGAAGAATAAAATTTAAATGTAAAAAGTTCTGTTAATCTTTTATAATGATAAATCTTTGGAAAAAATCCATATGAAAAAGCTAGTTACTGTGTAAGTAGAGTTTCTCCAACCTTTGTTCTTCAAGAAATTAGAAACTAAAGCTGCTATTCCCAATATCCATTGAGGATAATATTTTCAGTTTATTAGATAAACATTTGTTCTTTTTCTATAGTCTAGACCCAGTTGCAGGCTGGGGCAGATTATCAAACAGTTTATCTTTAGATGATTTAGGTGAAAACTGCCTGTATATCAGTGATTATTGTTCTGCTCTCACTTCTCTTCATATCTCCAGTCTCCATGCCTGAAATTCAGTATTCCAAGTGATTTTGTTTTCTGTGAAAGATAAACATAAATGAAGGTAATAAAACAAAAATCTTGTTTTTCCATAGTTTATGACTTCAATGTTTATCAGATTACAGTTACAGTAGAAAAAATAAAAGAAACAGGTATAAATGACCATTTTAAAGACACGAGGAGTTCTATTTCATGTGGGTCATCTTCAGTACATCTTCACTGGACCTAACCTTTTCTTTTTCTCTTATCCCAATAGGAATACTATGATAAAGGAGATCATATTATACGAGAGGGCGAGGAAGGAAGTACCTTTTTCATTTTAGCTAAAGGAAAGGTAAATATTAATTATTACTTAAAGTAAATCAAAAAGTCCTTTCAAGTTAGATTTCCATAAATGCAACTATGTTCTGCATTGCAGTATAAGAAGTCCTCTGCACTGAACAGGTAAAAGAACTTATGCTCAAAGAGTCTGATGGGGTTTGGTCTGAACACTGGGTTTAGGGTGATTGATTCCAGCTGAGACAGTAACTTCCTAGTGACCTTAGCAGGTCACAAGACCTTTTTGGACTTCATTTCATTGTGTATAAAATGACTGGATTATTTCTAAGTTCATTTCTAGTCATAAGTGTGCAGTTTTCAATCAGCCTGAGGGTCCATGATCAGGGCTGGAACACTTTCCCATCCAATAGGTACGACAAGAGCAGGTAGTGGAGAATGAACTGAGTAATTTTAGACAGCGATGGTCAGGCATCAAGCTATAGAACAGTTTGTCTCAGGACTTCATATACAATAGCTCAAATTGATTTAGATGCTGATGAAAACTTTATACTAATATATACAATAGATCTTTTTCTTTACCTAGAAACTGACTGGATAGCATGTTGCCAGTTGTTCCTATGTTAACTCAACAATGGTCCTCAGACCAAAATATCAAACAAAAAGACCCACCATTTGTCAAATTTGAAAGAGTAAAATCTCGAGCACCCGTGTCTGTAAGATGCCAGATTTTTACAAATGTTCTTTCTTTCATGCAAAAGTTTCTCATCAGAGAGTCAGGTGCTGTCCTTTGTAAACTGATTGGTGGTTGAACTTTGAACTAGGCCCCAAGTGGAGGAAAAATAAATCAACAAAATAGTTTCAAACCTTAGAAACTCTTCATCATTCAGAGCCAATTTTATCGTTTCTCCTCAACCTAGATTCCATGCTTTAAAAGAATTCTGGCTAATAAACAAATGGAATTAAAAAAATTTTTAAATTCATTGTGTCTTTGGTAAATGCCAATCAGAATTTCTAATCAGCGTGAAGAACCCTTGTTACCATATTGAATTGGAATAATTCTAGCCATGAGCAAGGAAGACTGAAGTTTTTGTTTGGCTCTGTTGTGTAGGTTCTTAAACCTTCCAGGGGGGTGGATCACCATGATCTGTGAAAGTTTGTGGACTCTTCTTCATATCCACAGTTTTTCATTCTGTTTTAGAGGGTACATCGGATTCAGTGAGATAGTTTGTAAACACCAGATTCAGAACTCCTGGTACTCAGCCTGTTCTGATTAATTTGTCAACTATTTGGCATTTTGCTACTATCAGATTTCCTGTAGGACATTTATTATTTGCTTTAAATATCTCTAGGAAAAAGTCACTAGATTCACATAAAATTTTTTTAGTTTGGGAGGTAGGTGCTTGAACGGAGCATCTTCCTCTCAAAGAAGTGGAGTCATTTGATTGTGTTAAGTCACAGGATTTCTTAGTCCATCCAGGCTTGTTATTTTATTTGCTCAGGCAAGTTTGTATAGAGCTGGAGGGTCTGGTTGAAAAGATATGTGCTCAGATTTTCATTTTTTCTTCTCTTTCTTTTTAAATGTTTGATATAATTTAGGTAAAAGTCACCCAGAGTACAGAGGGCCACGATCAACCACAGCTGATAAAAACACTGCAGAAAGGAGAATACTTTGGAGAAAAAGCTCTTATCAGGTGAATCCATGGCTTTATATACCATACTAAAATAACTCTTTGATTGTTTTTGTATGTACAACTACTCATTTAGTGTTGTCAAACTGAGCTACCAAATTAATGGCAGCCAAAGTTCAGAACTTAAAAATTATAAACTGACTTCAAAAAACCTTATTATTATGCAGGAAATAAATGTACTATTTTTTGCATAGGAAATAAATTGTAAAGTCTTAAGTTTGCTAGTGAAAATAAGGTGCTCTTTTAAAACTTTTAGTTTAAAAAGAGTCAGAGAAAGAGATTAAAGAAGTGGAAATTATAATTTTCTCTTAAGAATGAGTTTTTATATTTCCAGAGTTTGAAATCTTGTCCCATTTTCCCCCTTTTAAAAATATCAAATAATGACTTTTTATGTTTTGTGTGCTTTTTAATCATCATGACAAAAGTTATATTTTCTTAAGAATTTTTATTAACTAATTTTACAAGTTTTAGAAACAACCTAAAACAGTATATTCGAAATTTCTATCTGAACCTTAGGTCTTTTGAGGTATGAATTTATTTAGTGTTGATCTAACTTATAGAAGGAATATTTTCAAAAGTTAGTCAAATAGCTCAGGAGGCACTTTGTACTTTTTGAAACTCAGAAAACAACCTCAAGTCTGAAGAAATACATTTTTGTAAATGTAAATAACTTCAAAAAAGATCAAGTTAAAGTTTTGAGCAATATCTTCTTTTGGAATCATATGTGTTTTTAAATGAATACTTGAAATTAGTTAAGAAACCCTCACAATTTATATTATTACTAAATGCTTTTATTTCATAAAATAAGTAAAATTAAATACTTATAAAAAGGAGTAGTATTTCTCTTTATCTACCTTCCTCCTAACTTTTGTCTAGAAAGCCCCAGTTCTGCTGATTTGTATGTCAGGATTACATAAGGACAGAGCAAAGTAAAAGCATTTAGAAATTAATATCTGAAAACAAATTTTGTTATTTAAAAATTGTGAAGTTTTTATTTTTTATAATAAAATCTAACTATATGGCTCTTATGTAAATATTTAAAAATAAAATTTAAAGACAAATTGGATTTTTCTGTCTCATTTTCTGGCTTATAATAAACATGTTTCAATAATAGGGAAATTTTTCTTTTTTGTTTATTTGTGACAGACCAGAATATATCCATGTAATAGAATCATGTAATGTCATTATTCAAGACTTCAATGTATTTGTTCTTAAGATTCACAGATTTTTCTTCTCAAGCTAAAATAAAGAACTAATATTTGAAAGTTCAGAGAATTTTATAAATGCAATATAGAGTCAAAATAGCTATTGAAAGGAAATATCCTGTCTGGTTTTGCTGGATATGAAATAATTCATGGTATATGTTGCAGCTAATGAATTGCAGTTTTTCTCATGAGAAACATAGGAATTTATATTTAATATAAACATCCAACTTCCTAAAGTATTTGAAAGCATAAAGCTCATATCAATGAGAAGGAGAGTTGGATACAAATATTTTTTACATTTTTGTGTACTTTTATTTATGTGTACTTCTCAAGGCCACTGATTGTAACTTCGTATTTCTTATATTCTGTGTATTTCCATGACTTGGCATTAAATAGTCCTGAGTTTTTTCAGAATTTCATATGCTAAAATAGATCCATGACACACAGTTACTATAAAAAGAACGTGTGTATTTACAAACATCTAATACTTAAAAGTGTTTACAGAAAATATTCTAGTCAAAATGATGACACCAAGAAGTGAAAAGGATACTGTATCTCTCTTTTTGGAACTCTCAAATCAAATAGTTGGCCCACATTCAATCATATATAGATAGATATAGATATATAGATGATATAGATATTGTTATGTACACAAATTACAGGTTGAGTATAAACTACTTAGCTCCCAACCCAAAAGCTCATCAAGCTGAAGTGTTTTCACTGATGTCCTCTTGCAAGGACACTGCAAATTTGTAAGAGACTGTGGGTCATGTCAGAATGTCTCTGGATGCCAGCTATATGGATAGGGGACTTCTTTGGAATGTAGAGATGGGTTGTCAAGGTTTTCTCTGTCCCATCATTAAAGGAAGATGAAAGAATTATACTTTGTGTGATGCCACTTTTGATGAAGTAGCTTGGAGCAGTATCAATATACTTGCTATTCCAGGTTACTTTAAATGAGTCTCAGAACACTGGGTACCATATGGATATACCATTTTTTTCAGCATCTTTAGTTTATAACTAATAGAGGGAGGAAACTAATATAAATAAATGTCTTTAAAAAAATGGAATAGCCAATGCTTGACCCATTGGTTCTTATTAGATTATTAAATTTACCATCGTAAAATCATATGCCATAATTTATTGCATTTAAGATATCAATGATAAGATGCATCATTATATTATGAACCCCTGAGAAAGAAAGGCAATGTTGTTAATTATACTATGATTCATCATCAGTCATAAGACATACTCTGATTTCAGAGATTTTAATGGAAAATATAAATATTAGATTCTATGAAATGGAAATATTTTAGTGTTATTTAATTCACTGGGTGTTAGGGTACTAAAAACACTCTGGGTTTATTATATGTTAATTACTTGAATGTTTTTTCAATACATTAGTTCAGTTGGTTAATTTCAATTCTGCCTGTGTATTAATTAGCAATTCCCGTTTGATCAGAGGAATGCTGTTTTATTTTGGCAGACACAAGTACAGAAAGTTTCCATACACAGTTGCATTCACTGATTCCTCTTTATTCCCAGTGCAGTTATCTTCTCCTTTGAATGCCTTGTATATATAACTTTTATTGGGACACATTTCAAATCCTTTTTTTTGGAAATGGGTGGAGTATAAGTTACGATGTTAAAAAAAATCACAGTTTTTGAAATATTTAAGTGATGTTATTTCATACAAAATAGCAGATTCCCTAATAAAAATGGATGTTGAATATCGAAGTGTAGAAAATTGACTTTCCTGTTTTTGTCTGCAGTGAAGATGTCAGATCAGCTAACATCATTGCTGAAGAAAATGATGTCGCCTGCCTGGTTATAGATCGAGAGTGAGTATACTGATATTGTTGGAGAAGGCAGGCTACTGTCACCTTTGAAGACTTGGCCTTCTGTTATTCCAAGGGCCCATCTGTCTTCTTATTCATCACCACTTGGAAATGCTGGCCTATCCTCAGCTGCGAATATATTCTATTAAAATTCATGGGAAGGAAATGGGCCTTCTGATCTGAATCTGTCTGGGGTAGTGGCAGATGCTGGCAGACTAAATATTTTGTGTGCAAAGTTTATATATAAATATCAGCAATAGATTTAAATTCTGTATCTTCCAGAGAAATAAACTTGCTAGTGCTCATGGATTTTCCCCACACAATATAGTGAATAACTTTATAATTTATTTTTAAAATGCACTAAGCAGTCAAAAAATTTTTGAACAAAACTTGCCTCTCTCAGACAAAATATAAGTTACTCATTGGCTACATATATTTCCAGAAAAGTTTTAACATTTATAGTAATTTGCAAGTGATGTATATCTATATTAATCTCAAAATGTCTAGGTTATTTTTCAGTGTAAGTCTCACTTTTTATTCTTAACTCACTTCAAATCATAATTGAATCTGGCCTTTTGGATCCCTCAGTCAGTTGAATATTTATTATCTGGTTATAATAAAATAAATTAAAACATACCAAAGCTAGGCCATTGTCTAAGAAAAGTCATAATATAACCAAAGAAATACTCATATGAAGTATTAGCAAAAAATAGTAAAATGACAAGAGGTATCACAGGGGAGTATATAGCTGATTGATAATTGAATATACAACATTTATTTAACATAGAATTATAGAGATTTAGAGCAAGAAAGAACGTTAGGACATATAAAAATTATTCTCATTATAGGAAAATTCAAATATATTAAAAAATAGATAGAATGACATTATGGACCTCATAATGCAGATTCAACAATAATTGATACCTTGTTTATACCACTTTTCACTCCTTCCCTACCTTCTCCACAAATTGCAAACATAATTATTTCATTTGTAAATTTTAGTAGCTTCTCTAAGAGCTAAGTGTTATTTATAATGCATGGCCACAATAACATTAACATATCTAAAAAGTTAACAGTAATTCTTTTTTTGTTATGTTTTTATTGAGATGTAATTGACATAACCATTATTCTGATTTTAGGTATAAACTTAACGATTCAATGTATGTCTATATTGTGAAATGATGACCGTAGTAAGTCCAGTTAACATTTATCACCACTCATAGAACAATAATTCTTAATATCACTTCTAGTTGTTTTAATCTCTCTATTACATATGAGAAAAGTGAGTCCCAAATCAGTGAAAGAATTGCCCCAATAGTGCCATACGTGGTGGAGCAGAGGTTCTTGCCCAGGTCTCCCCATTCCTGAGAGCATCCTTTCTACTATGCTATTTAGCTCCCATAGTGTGTGTTCAGAAAGAGAAGCAGTCACAAATCAGTAAAGGGGGAAGGTTTTATTTTATTTTTTAAAGTGTGAAATAGACTTAAAAATTAATACAAGTTTTTTAAGCAAAGAGAAAATGTGGAAGCCACTCCAGGTGAAGTACAATCTAAAAGCAAAGGTGTAGGACTAAGAAAGTGCAAAATATGTTCAGATAAAGTAGTAGTCTCTGGATGCCAGCTCTCAAATAGAATATGTTTTGGTACAGTATTGTCCCAATAATACATTGTTTTGTGTAAGAGTTCCTTAAAAGTACATGCATGCACTGAATAACATTAGCTGTGGTAAAATCTTATAAATTGCTCCAAAATGCTAGGACTAAAATTATGATAGAAAGGAAAAACTTTTTTCTTATTTTTTATTGTAATCACATAACCAAATATTTATATTCATAACCCATGAAAAAGATGCAGTGATTTTGTAAAGTTTATAAATTATTTAGGAATTTATTATTTTAGAATATTTAATTTACATGTGAATACTTGAGATCCTATAGTATGCAAAGTATTGTTTTAGGCACAATGAGACATAAAGGTTATGTGAATTTATTTATAAATTCTGTGGACTGGGGAAACTGAATATCAGGTATGACTAGGGAGACCTACATCCAGGATTTCCTGAGATAGTTCCAACCATGTTTATCATTGGCATCCCCTCTCATTCTGAAAAGTATTCAGTGTGGATTATAAATTATATGATTATCCTAGCTATGACTTATAGATTGGATTAAAATCCCACGATAATTCTCCCATAGCACCCTATCTACCCTTATCATAGTCACATTTCATTTAATTGTTTTCTTTAATATCTATCTGTCTTTCCACTCTTATGTAAGTTTCAAGAGTACAGAAATATTTACTTGTTCACTGCTGTGGCAGTGTCAGCATTTGACATAGTCCTTGGCATAAGGGAAGGACTCATCAGATGTTGGCTAAATAAATGGCACCATCCTTGCAATGTGACTGAAAGCCTATGGCTTTTTATTTTTTCTCCAAATTCATTATTTTCAGAAATGCACAGAATGAATACATTTCAAAGAGGATAATTTAAGTTTGAACTATATTTTCTATTTTTAAAATGTAATAAATGTGTGAAATAATTTTTGGAAACAACAGTAACTTTAAATAAATGAGAAGTGTTATTTGTGACATTGCCATTACTGTTTGGTTGTTGAGATAAATCTTTAAGAAGTTGATTAATTACCCCTCAGGATATAACACCAGTATGAATACAGGCTGCTTGAATGTGACAGTTGGAATGTTGTGTCTATTTAAACTTGACTTTAAGTTTAGTTTGCAGAGAATTTTTAAGGGACCTGTGACACTAGTGTCACCTACACTTAAAAAATAAGATTTGTCTTCAACAATATTTCAGTTAGTTTAATAGCAAGCAAATAATGGTGACATATAGTACAAATAAAAGCAAAAGTAGAGGAAATATTTCCTTTTTCCATAAAAATGTCGAATTAGAAATTCCATGGCAATACTGTTTTATTTCTCACCACTCTACAGCCAATGGACAATCTACAGAAAAGGGTAGGGAGGAGTGGAGAGTAGATCTAGAAGGGAAAATGGAAGACATCTAGCACAATATGTAAGATATGCTTAATAGTGGAAATATAGATTGGTTTTTAAGTAATTGTGGATAGAAGTTTTTAGGGTAGGCAGGCAGTAAGTTTTGATGGTACACTATTAAGGAGATTAGCTTTAGGTATTATGAGGTAAATTTTCATTCCTTTCATTTTGCTATGTCCAGGTGCTTAAGATGTTACCAAGATGATTGAAGCATGGCTTCTAGAAGGATACTATTTTGTGATAGGGAAAAATAGAGATATTATTTTGTATTAGCACCCTAATAATCACAAATCAAGGTAGACTGTAAAGTATGGGGGTGTGGAAGCATTGGAAGCTTAATCAAGAAAACATATTTTTCTGATGAGGAAGATTATTTTTATATGCGAAGTACTGTATGTAAGAATTCCTCGAGATAACGGATTGGGGACAGTAAGATTAGATTTGGGAACCCAACAAATCTCTGATCGTTGAACAGTGAGGGAGGTCAGGAGAAGATATTGGCTGAGCCTCCGAGAACTACTAAGTTAAGATGAAATACTTGGATTTAATTATAAAGGAATGTAGAATGAGGAGTAGTATCAAATTTTATCTTTGGTTTAAGAAAAAATTTGATTAAGCAAACATATAAAATCTGTAACCCGTCTAACCTGTTGATTTAGTCAACAGATCATGTAGACTATTTTCTTTCTACTGTCTTTTGAAGGAGAGAGAGGGAGAGAGGGGTGGGGGGAGAGATAGAGAAAGAGGAGAAGGAGGAGGAGGAGGAGGAGGAGGAGGAAGAAGAAGAAGAAAGAAGGAAAGGAAAGAAGGAAGGGAGGAAAGAAGGAAGGAAGGAAGGAAGGAAGGAAGGAAGGAAGGAAGGAAGGAGAAAAGTTGTTGGTAAACCTGGATTGCAAGGCAGAAAACTACAGAAATGTTTTCTCACTGATAGCCTCTTTGCTTTCATAAACTCAAAGTATCAAATATATAAATTTTAATAACTATTCCATGTATTATGGCAACACTGACATACATAAATTTTTGAAAAACAATTTACAAAGCCTTGAATAACCATGCTAACAGTCTTTTATGAGCTTAAGAAGAATGTCAAGTTGTAGTGCTGTCAGCACAGGGCTTTTAATTCAAGTCAATTCAATTCAGTTCAGTTCAGTTCAGTTCAGTTCAGTTCAGTTCAATTCAATTCAATTCAATTCAATTCAATTCAATTCAATTCAATTTAATTTAATTTAATTTAATTTAATTTAATTTAATTTATTTAGAACATTCAACCAAACAGTCGGGACTTTTGAAGAACTTCAAAAATACCTTGAAGGGTATGTGGCAACTCTGAACCGTGATGATGAAAAAAGACATGCAAAGTAAGTGGAGAAATATTTCCTAAGCTGGATATGACTTCAATAATTGAGGAATAAGATGACAAATAGGTGTGATTTGTTATGCAGTAACTTTTAGTGTGTCTTCACTAGGGAGTTTGGGGAGTTCTTTTAAATTGTTTTCTAAAGTCAGTTCCTTGTTTCGGATGATGAGTAGTAATGCTAGGGTGAAATTTCCTGATAGAGGATCTTGGAAAATGAATACTTCACATTGTCTGGTGACTTAGCTCAAAAGGATATTAATTAAGAAATGATGCCTCTCTTGCCTGTAGAAATCAAACAGAAATGCCACAGAACTAGGGTAGCCCATTCTCTCTGATTTCAGGTAAGAGCTAGTAGTATAGACAGAATTATTTAAAAAATATAAGGACATTATCTATGGACCAGGGGCGTGTGTAGTGTGTGTGTGTGTGTGTGTGTGTGTGTGTGTGTGCATGTGTGTGTATGAATGAGTTGAGTAGGGCTCTAAACATAGTAATACTGATTAGAAATACTTTGTTTAATAGAAAAATCTACTTTATAAAATTAAAATTATTTCAAAATCCTTTGCTAAAACATTTTGTAGTGTGAATACTTAAGCATATGTTCACCAGATAGTATAATGAGTTGTAGAAAATTGACATTTGAGTTAAATGAGAGCATTCAATCAAGACCTCATAAAGCTTCTTTTTTTTTTCAAGAAACATATTTGCAATTTCCATGCCAAAGGCCTTTTGTAATAGTAACAACAATTTATAAATATATAATATAGAGAGGTAAACCTTAAATAAAAGAGAAAAATGGGTATTTCCAAATAATCATACTTAGATATAAAATAAGAAAGGTATTTATTATGTTTCACAAAGTAGTTATTCTGGTTCAGTCATAGAAAGCTTCAAAATCTGACAGAAATAGCAAAACAGCAAGAATTCTCAGTGTGGCATCCTCTTGTATGTGCAGAAAAGAAAATGGCTCTATGGCTTTTTCTCTCATTGACTCTTTAAGCGCACGCACGCGTGCACACACACACACGCACGATAGCTTTACTGAGATATATTTTAAATACCATACCGTTTACCCATTTAGCCTCTCATTGATTCAATTTGACATTTGTCTACTATTGCTAGTGTGTCAGTTTTTTGTTTGTATATTCGATTGTTTTTTCTACCCAGATGTGACTGAATCTGACTCTATAAAACTTGAAATAGGCTTTGTGGCAACTGTGGGCAGTAATTACTCAGAAGTAAGATTTCTGTGAGAGTAGGATTAATGTGTAGTATCGACCCCTGCTTCACTAAGGGGGTGTATGTAAAGTGTCACTTCTCTTGTACAGGAGATCCATGTCTAACTTGAAGCTGTCCAAAGCACTATCTCTGGAGATGATTCAGCTGAAGGAGAAGGTGGCCAGATTTTCCTCATCATCCCCATTCCAGAACCTTGAGATTATTGCAACACTGGGCGTTGGTGGGTTCGGAAGAGTTGAGCTTGTAAGGGGTTTACGTTTCAAGCATCTGCGAGAAGCCTTTTGACTTTTTTTGTTTCATATTCCAATATATCTTGGAGGACTGTATGAATTGTTATTGCTATCTAAAATGTTGCTTTTCAGTCTATGGTATAGTAGCAGATCTGTGCTAGTAAGTAACTTATAGCTATGATTTCAAACTTCTTACATCATATTCTCTGGTGAGTTGTTTTTTTTTTTTTATGGTAGTTATTGGAGAATATACCAAGTAAGCATTTCCAAAGACTATAAAACATTAAAAATGTTATTTCCTAACAGCAAAATGTGTGTATACATACACTCATGACACATTAACCATCTGTATACTAAAGAAAAAAATGTGTCTAGTGGAAGTGCCATAGAAACAAAATCATCAATATTATAGTTTCATCTCTTAAACAGCTACACTACCATGTTTGTCTTTGGCTTTCATTATTCTATTTTTGGGTTGCTCAAAATTTTCTATCAGGAAAAATAAAAAAAAAAAGAAAATGAATGCAAGGGGTTGTTTGAGGAGCAGCCTTCTGTAGTGTTGATCAGTACAGCTGGGAACATATGGTCTGATTTCAGCTGCATCTTCCACATCACCACCTTACTGAGCTTTTAACCAGCTTCCAAAAGTAGCAGAGTACTAGTGTTAGATCAAGTGCTCTGAAGAAACTGTAGAATGGAGATCTGTGATCTGATTAGATACAGATGGCTCTGAACCCTTGGCAATTACCAAGCCCTTCTTTGCCCAGCAGATTTTTAATGATTCTCTGTGCATTAACCTCCAGGAACTATGCTGACATTTCCGTCTGCTGGATAGCTCTGGGCACGAGCAGATCTGAAATGCTGCCAGGAAACTCTGGATAGTATACTTCACACCCAGTCAGTCATTCATCTCTGATGTGTGAGGGGAGAAGAAACAATTTTTTAATAGGCCTAAGAATATTTGTAATGTTTCTTATGCCATATGGAGAGATGAAGGCAATATCCATCTGCAGTGATATTATTCACCAAGGATCTAGGCCAAAGAATTGAATTAACAATGCTGAGGTCTGCTTTTTTCCCCTATAGTTAGATAATAATAATTAAAACAATAACTCTACTATTAATTTAAAAGTCATAGGCAGCACTAATGGCAAATGTGAGAAAACTATAAGGTGCAATCATTTATGCACAGTTTCATCATGTGTCAGATATAGTCTGCTTGCATTTAAAGTCTATCTAAATAAATACCTATTAAAATATTTTAATTTCCTTTAAAAAGAAAATCCTGTTTGTCTAGAGCAGTGCACTCCAGCAGAACTTTCTCCGCTGAGGAAATGTTCGTTACTTCACTGTCCGATAGGTAGCAAGATGTGGATGTTGAGCTTTTGAAACATGGCTGGTGCAACTGAGGAACTGAATTTTTATTTTTAATTAATTTAAAATCAAATCACCTTATGTGACTAGTGGCTATCATATTGGATAGCACAGATACAGATCTTGATTTAATATGTTTTGTTTTGAAAATCAAAGAGGTAAATGTTATGAAGGAACAATTTTTGACAATTCTTGAAATTTTTTGTGTCACATTCAAAACTGAACAGATTTCTAAACATTAAACCTTTTAACTAGAGTTTTATCTTGTTTCTATACAAAAAATTTTAGAACTATATTCTAGATATGTGAACTCTCTTGGAAATTACAGTGAAAGGGAAGTGTGAACACCTCAATAAAACTCAGTCCCCAAAGGGATGATAAGTGGTTAAAACTTACATACAGTTTAAATATGAAAGAATTTATTTTAACTCTCATTAGTTAACATATTTTATATAGATGTAAATCTTTCCTAGGAAGTTAATTTTGAGGACTCTTTCTCCTCTTATACAGGTTAAAGTAAAAAATGAGAATGTTGCTTTCGCTATGAAGTGTATAAGAAAGAAGCACATAGTGGACACTAAGCAACAGGAGCACGTCTACTCAGAAAAAAGGATACTGGAAGAGTTGTGTTCTCCCTTCATTGTGAAGTAAGTGGCATTTGGCTTTTAGAACTTAGGATTTTAGGCTCTTATTTTGTTTCCATGCAAGGGGATGGACAGAGGAGGAAGAGGAGGCCCCACTCTGAATTCTCCATCCCAGTCAGCACAGCAGTACATAAAATGTTGGAAGTTTGAAATCTGGAGTCCAGTGCCTAGATATTTTTATTCTTAATAAGTGCCAAGAAAATATGAGCACGTGCATGAATTTGGGAAGTAAGGATTCATTCAAAATCCTACAGGGAGCATGCTGCTATTGAATTCCTGCAAGAAGTAGCATTTGGGCACATGTTCATTGCAAGTGAGCAACAGACTGTGGTCCTAGTGGTGCCTAGATGCTGAAAAATCCTGTTTTATCTGTAGCTATTGCTAGAATTTGGAAGAGAAATAATGTTATTCTAGGTCACAACTATCTTTATTTGTGAATTCATGAATTAGTGCTGTAAGCCAGTTTGTATTTTCATATATGTCTGAGTGCCCTAGAGTGTAGCTTTAGTGATTTCTGGGTGATATAAAGTGCCCTTTTAATGAATAGAATTTATAGTTTTTGATCAAATGCCCTGAGAGAATCAATATTTCTGATTTTTTTTTGAAATTAAAAAAGAGGTATGAACCCAGACAATGCTGGCAATAGAGTTATCCAATTATATTAATTATGTTCCTAAAGTACATCCCCCCTTATTTTTTTTTATCAATAATTAACAAGTTATGATGAGTGGCTTCAGATCATGGATTAGGTTTTATTCATTTTCTCATTTCCAGCTCTTTACAAAGTCCTTGACATATAGTAAGGTAGTAATGATATAAGAATAAACATTAATGACATTTATTGAGAAATTAACATGTGGCAGACCCACGTTAACACGATAACCTGTCCAGGTCCCACATCAGAACTGAGGCTGTCATTTCCCATGATTCTGGCAGTGCTGCCACCTCAGGACTCTGGCTCAGTCCCTCTCTGGCCATTGCTCTTAGATGAAGAGAACTTCTTTGCTTGAGATAAGCCTCCCTTTCTGGGTACAGAGGTCCTTGAAGCCAAGGCTTTTATTGAAGCCCAGCTCTCCCTCTACCCAAATCTGCTTCCATCCCCCTCCATGAGTGTCTTTCCCAGGTGTGCTCCCCACTTAACTTACTGCTTACAAACCTCTGCCTTAGAGTCTGTTTTCTGAGACCCATTAGAGGACATAAGACACAGGTGTGAAAAACTGTTAGGGCTGATCTCAAAGGAGATATATGCAGAGGTCTTTGGGTGTATGGAGGAAGATATATTCGGTGGGTATGATAATGAACTGCTTTATCAGGAAGGTAGCCTTTGAGCTTGGCCTTGAGAAATGGATAACACTTTTGTAAGAGAAGCTGAGATTAAGAAGATGTCTGCGGGTGGAGGGCAATCTAAGTAAAGGGGTCAACATGAGCAAAAGCAAGCCAGTAGGAAAAAATCAGAGTACTCAGCAAGAAGCTCAGTGTAACTGTAGGATGTCTGCATGTTCAAAACATTATTGATGATACTCTTAAGCAACTTTAAAGAGGTTTTAAAACTAGATGGAAGTAACCATGTTTTTATCTGTCTTCACAGATTATATCGTACTTTCAAGGACAAAAAGTATGTATACATGCTTCTGGAAGCCTGCTTAGGTGGGGAGCTATGGAGTATATTAAGGGACAGGTAATGAAAAAAAGATTACAAACAATAACTTGTCTGCTCACAACTAGTTTAAAGGATTCTATATTCATGATCATTTAAAAAGATATAAAGGAAATAGTTAGGATTTGATTTTAAGAAAATATTATCACTTGATAAAATAAAGTAGTAATAATGACACTTTCTTAGCCAACATTATAATAGTGTTATAGGCACCTAGTGAGGCAGTTGTCATCTCATATTTCAGATTAAAGAATCCCAGGCTTAGAGTGCAAACTATGCATGGTCACATAGTATGAGGCAGAGGAGGTATAAATCTAGATGTTTCTAATTTTGAATCTCTAGAAGGGAGATGAAGAAAGGTGGGAAGTGGTGAATCCTTTTCTGCAAAGCAGAGGAAGATGTCTGCAAAGATTCAATTGTACAAAAGGGGTCATTGTCAAAACCACTGATGTTTGCTGAGAACCACCTGTGTACAGTGCTCTATAGTATACAGTATGGGTTTTCTAGACAAAGTAGCTTTTTCTAACTAAGAGAGTAAAAAGTGTAAACTTTTTCTCTAATGAGTTTGAATTTATTTGGGGAGATAATGTATACAGTTTAAAAACATTTTATTATTTAATGTGAAACTAAGCATGACAAAGAAGTTGGAAATTTGTAATTGATGCCACATTAAGTTCAGAGAGGAGAGACAGAAAAATGTGATGGTAGAGGAAGGACTTGAGCTAAACTTTAAAGATGACCAAAATGGGGAAAGGCAGAGAAGAAGGAAAACGAATGTAAGATACAGAAAGAATGTTGAGATAAATTGGTCTCTTTGTAGATGATGAACAACAGAATTTGAGTAGAAGACTAGGGCAGCAGAAAATGAGATGGGAAGGTAGGTTTGCACTAGATTGCAGGGATTAATGCCAGATGTTTAAACAGTATTACCTGGGCCAGTTGTTCTCAACCCAGACAACATGTTACACTTACATAGGGAGCTTTTGCAAAGTAAAAATGCTGGTCCCTATTCCAGAGATTATGGTTCAGTTCATCTGGGATGGGGTCCAGTAAATCGTTTTTAAAAATGCTTCTCAAGCAATTCTAATGTGCATTTATGGTTGAGAATCACACCCCTAGGCCATAAGATAACATTGAGTATCTGAGTAGAAGATGAATATGTTGTATTAGGAACATACTGTTAAACAGATCTGAATGGGGAGAACCTGAAAGGGTGAGGAGACATACAAGATACTTGCAAAAGCATTTGCATCACCCATCTTTCCTGCAATAGGCAAATCTATGTAGAAAAGCTAAGTCTGTTTAGAAACAGGAGTTCCTACTTCCTGTTAGGCACTGTGTCTAATCCTCAAAATGACACTGTTAAGTAAGTAGTAAACCCACTTACAGATATGGATCTGAAGCTTAGAACTTGCCCAAGAACTTAGTGAGTGGAAGAAGCAGGAGTCAAAGCCACATCCTTCTATTATACCATGCAGCAAATCACCACTGCATTTTAGCAATTCAGTATATCAGCCTTCATTCACACAGTGCTGACACAGGGCAACTCTAATATCATCAAGGTGCACCAAATAGGAAACATTTATGACCCCATTTCTACAGTTATTACATACTTTACAGACAGGAAATGCAAATGATCATTTGAATCATTTTTTATTCAAGCAATCAATTATAAATGTCTGGTTCAAGCTTGCCATTGAAATAGTTGCATTTTCTCCAGAGTTGTATTTCTCCATAAATATCTAAAAAAACCTTTTCTCATCCTTCTATGTTCATATGTAATTACCAGAAACAATTGTTTGGATGTAGACGTTTTAATTTTAGCAAAGTAGTTCTTGTTTGCATCAAGTATTCCCCTAAATTTCTCTACGATCAGCAGTCTAATTCATTGGCAATGTAAAGTACTTTTTAACGTTGGTGTTCTGTGAAATATTTATATTGCATAAACTTACCAATACAATAATCAGCACCTAGAACAGACAACAAAGATGTACATCTATAGTATTAAGAGAGAAAACAATTTCATTGCAGAGGCAGCTTTGATGAACCCACCTCCAAGTTCTGTGTTGCTTGTGTGACAGAAGCATTTGATTACCTGCATCGACTAGGTATTATCTACAGAGACCTGAAGCCAGAAAACTTAATTCTAGATGCTGAGGGTTATCTGAAATTGGTAAGACAAAATTCTCTTACTTACAGTACTATCCATATGAGATATTTCAAAACAAAGTTGTGTTATAGCTGCAATTTATTTTAATTTTGGTACACATGTTATTTTTACTTTGGGCAAATGAGCTTTTAAAATTTACACACATAACAAAACTTACTGTTTCAACCATATTTGTGATTCTTACTAGGGAATCACATAATAGAATATCTTTAAAATTGTATTTTGTTAGTGTTTTTGTCTAATATTTTTAACTAGGTTTTAATAGGTTCCTGCCACACACAGGGACTGGCTGTAAAGGATAAAGGAAGAAGGTAGTATGGCTCCTGCCCCAAAATAGCCATAGGGAGAAAAGATACACATATGAATATTGGTAGTATTTTTTTAAATCTTCCTAGGTGATTCTAAAGTACAGTCAGGGTTGAGAATCACAACACTGGAGTACAGGCTCCTTGGAGACAGAATGCTTTCCTTGCTATCCATTTTTCTAATTCTCTCATGCTCAATATGAATCCTATTTCATGTCACACTAAAGAACAAAATGCTACTAGTCACATAAACTACTTTCAGTGAGAAACTATATTAGAATCCCATTGGGATGGGAGATCCAGGATGAGTTTTCCTGAGTCCATTTTGTAAGTACCTCAAGGACATTAAACCATCTCTGAACTTAACATTTACAAAGATATTAGTTTCTCACATCAGAACTTTTATATATGTAGATAATAAAGCCACCATTTAATGAGTAGTCAACTATGTGTAATGCTACTGTGCTAAGCACTTTGCAATTAGTATATTTAACAATCGATGAGACAGGTTGTCTCTTCCATATGTTACAAAACATAATTTAATCTTAGAAGTTAAATTTATTATGTATAATTGCTAAGCAATTTCTCTCTATAGTAAAGGAGTAAAATGAAGGTCCATTTGTATGAAATCTGGCTAACTTCCAAGAAACAGTTTGATCTATTTAAGCCTATTTTACCCATGAGAATAGGTGGAGTACTAACACAGGGTCTCAATCACTCCTTCACAAGTTCTTCATTGGCTATAACTCTCACAGCTCTTTGGGTAAATACTTTAGAATATTCTAGAAGTAAAACTACCACAGGGGATGCAGATATACATTAGATTCATTTCTTTTTTTCTTTATAGCTGTTTTTAAAATAGTAGATAGCAGATTCAATATTTGTAGTCATAGAGGTCAGTAAATTTCTGTTAGCCATTGTCATCCAGCCTGCTAACTCATTTGCCAATCAACTAAATAAAGATTCATAACTAAAGCCTTTACAGATTAAAAAGTAAATGTTGGCTATTTCCATTTTTAGCTATATATCAAACTAGATATCCTAAAATCCTCTCACTACAAAATATCTGAGTTTATAAGAGCATTGGGATCCTCTACCTGGGAATCAAGCTTGAGTAGTAGTGTAGGGTGGAACTCAAACATTCAAGCTGCTGTCTCATGGGCACCTAGCAATTGTAGGTGGACTAGAGGTTTGATTTTATTACCTTCACCCTCTGGAAATAGGAGACCAGGTTTTGGGCCTGGGCAGTGTGGAAATTGAAACAGAGACCATTGCACAAAGTCAAGAATCACATAGATTTTACTTTCAGGGAAATAGAAAACAAGAAAAAAATCTTAATTATAAAGACAGAGTAAATACAAGAAGACATGCATTTTCATTTTTGGGTTCTTGGTAGAGAAATGGAAGTCTCCTTTAAGAATTCTTGGCCATAGGATGGTCTTCATGGATGATGGGTGCCCAGTATTCAAGGAGAGAAAAACCCAAGCAAGAATTCAAATGAAACGGAGCCATGTTGGTAGCATGCTTAAGCTTCCAAGAATAAACGTATTCTCTCTGGAAGAATGTACTCTCAGCTCAGGACTCTCAAAAGATAGAATTCCAGGGAATATGAGCTCACTCTTAAAAAATGAAATTTAAAAATATATGAGGGAAAAAGGAACTATGAACATTATTTGGCACAGGCATATAACTGTTTAATATGTTGGAATAAGCAGATAAAGAATGTAAAATAAGTACATCTAATGTCTTTTAAAAAGATAAGAGAGAATAACATGAGTAAGAAATGGAATCTCTCAGAAAAGGACTAACAAGTTTAGCAAAGAACTAACAAACCTGTTAATAAATTAAGAACATAATAATTGAGATGCAATATTCAGTGGAAGTTTTTTGTTAATGGTAGAGTAGCTTGTATTGAACTAATATTGCTAAGATTAGTTATAATAGATGTAAAAAAATGTGTAAAGACATTGGATTGCAACACAATGTAGACTTTCAAACCTTGAAATAAGGTAACCACACTGTCAAATCCACATTGATACAGCTTTTTATAGCTGTTCAATTCAGGACACTCATTGTGTACGACATGAGGGATAAACCTTTAGTTAACATCATATCTAACAGAGAAATATTCAACATTTTCCATTAGGTTGTAAACAAGGCAAGAATATTTTTCTCACCACTTTTTTCAATGTTGTAACGGTGGTCTTAGCAAATGAAATAAACGAAGAAAAAGAAATTAAAGGCCAAAGATTAGAAAAGAGGATGTTACTTGTCTTTATTTGTGGGCAGCATGATTATTTATATAGAAAGCCTAAAGAATCTACCAAAGAAGTACCAGAAAAACTAAGTAAATTAAATAAGATTACAAAGTCCATATACAAATAAAAATTCCATGTTATATACTATTAATAAACATTTTTAAATTAAATAAAACACCATTATAATAACATAAAAATTATAAAATAATTTTGAATAAATTTAATGTGTAGAAATGTGTAAGACCTCTACACTGAAAATCACAAAGTATTGCTGAGAAAAAAATAACTGAATGGTAAGGTATACTATGTTCATATATTGGATAACTCAACATTTGATAAGATGTCCTTTCTCAACAAAATGTTTACAGATTCAAGGCCATACCATAAAAATTGTGGCAGCCATTTTTTAAAACCTGAGTGTTTATTCTAAAATTTACAAAGAAATGAAGTGTTCAGAAGAGTTAACAATCACTTTGAAAGAAAAACATTGAGAAATTTATAACACATGATATTGGATTTACTATAAAGCTACAGTAATCAAGTTCAGTGTGATAATAATGTAAGGATAGACAAATAGCTTAATATAACAGAACAAAGTCCAGAAGTAGACATATGTAGTCAACTGATTTATAGCAAAAGGGGAAAGGCTAGTCTTCTCAATAGGTATTGCTCAAACAACTGGATATGTATATGTAGGGGAAAAAATGAACCTGACTCCTACCTCACAATATACACAAAAATTAATTCAAGATGGATCCTAAGTCTATAAAGCACCCAGAAGTAATCATTGAATAATGTTTTTATAACATGAGGAAGAGATAGTAGATAGTAGATCGCACAGATAGTAGCAATCTTAAAAAATTCAGGCTGCTGTAACAAAAATACCACAGACTGGGTGGCTTAAACAGCAAACATTTATTTCTCACAATTTTGGAGGCTAGGAAGTCTGAGGTCAAGGCTCTGGTAAATCTGGTGTCTGGTTAGGGCCCGCTTCCTGGCCTAGCGACAGCTGCCTTCTTACTTCTTCAAATGACGAAGACGGGCGAGAGAGGGAGGGAAGAAGATAGCGATAGACATAGAGATAGATAGTACTCTCCAGTCTCTTATAAGGCACCAAACCCATCCTAAGGGCTTTATCCTAATTAACCTAAATACCTCCCAAAGGCCCCACCTCAAAATACCATCATACTGGGAATTAGAGTTTTGACATATGAATTTGGGGGTAGGGGACACAAACATTCAGTCTTCAAAATTTAAAAACTTCTGATTATCCAAACACATTATTAAGAAAATGAATAGTCATGCCATAGACTGGTAGAAAATATTTGCAATATATATTTATGACAAAGGCCTTGACTGTATACAGAAATATACAAAGAACTTCTACAGTTTGATAATTATAAGACAGACAACACAATTGAGAAAAATGGTCAAAGATCTTGAAAAATCATTTCACAAAAGTAGACATAGGAATGATCAATAAGCCATACACTCATCAAGGAAATGCAAATTAAAACCACAAAGAGGTATCATTTCAGAACCACTAGAATGACAATAATTTAAAAGATTAAGGGTACCAAGTGTTTGTGAGTCATTCTCCAAAATTTCTAAAGAGAAAACTGTAAACTGTTCAAAGAATAGTTCTGTTAGTTTCCCATAGAGGCAAATCTATGCCTGTTCTATGATAAGAAATTCCACTTCTCAGTGGAGACCTGCTCAGCAGCATAAAGGAATGAATTATAGCAAGCAATGACGTGAATAATTTCAGATACCATGTTGAGCAAAAGAAGCTAGACACAGAAGAGTATTTTCTTTATGATTGCATCTGTTAACTTTTGATTGCATCTATTAATTTTCTAGAATAGGTGGTAGAAATAAATACAATGATTGCCTCTGGAAGGAGCATTTTACTGGAAAGGGGCACATGGGAACTTTCTGAGATAATGGAAGTGTCTGTATCTTGACTGTATGGTGGTTGTGGTTACATGAGTATAGTTCTCATTAAAATTCAATTAACTGTACACCAAAAAAATACATGCATTTTATTGCTTGTGAATTATACATCAATCTGGAAAATGTAATAAGTTATTTAGCAGATGATTCACAGATAAAGAGAAAATCAGTGAACTCAGAGATAAACTTAAGTAATATACAGTGTAGCATAGAGACACATAAAAATAGAAAATAAGGCTAATAAGGTGACTTGAAGAATAAGGTGAGAAGTTCTTAAAATGTTTAATTGGAGTCCAAGATAAAAATCATATAAAAATGTGGGAAAGCAGTATTTAAATATATTATGGCTGAGAATTTTTAAAAACACCAACTATCAGGTAGAGAATCCTCAACAAATCCCAACTGGGACAAGTTGTAGTTATTACAACTCCTCTCTTTGCATAGTAAAGCACTCCAAAGCTTAATGGCTTAAAACAACAATAATTATTTATGATCTCTCACAGTCTCTGTGGGTCAGGAATTTGGTGAGTTTTTCAGCTGGGTAGTTTTGACTCCAAGTCTCTTATAATGTTTCAGTCAGATGTTTCCTGGGGCTGCAGTCACCTAGATATTTGATTAGGGCATTCAAATCCAAGATGACTTGCTTGTATAGCTGGAAAAATGATGTTGCTTGTTAATTGGAGGCCTTAGTTCTTTTCCATATGGGTTTTCTTATGAGTTAAATGTCCTCATGGCATGGTGACTGGCTTGCCTCAGAATAAATTATGCAAGAGACTGAGTAAAGGCTACAATGCCTTTTAAGACCTATTCTCAGAGTCACAAACCAACACTTCTACTATATTTTGTTGGCCACAGGGAGTCATCCCTGATTTATTGTGGGATTTATTGTGAGGGGACACCTCTGAATACCAGGAGAAGTGGATTGTTGGAGCTATCTTGGATGTTGGATATCTTAGTAGCAAAAATACAAAACAAAAGAGAAAGTCTTAAAAGCTATCAAAAAGTAAACAGTTTATATAAGAAATAAAAAAGTCATTCAGTTGATGTTTTAATAGTAACAATAGAAGCCGGAATGCAGTAAAAGAATATTTTTAAAGTTCTGAGAAAAAATAATTGATAAACATGAATTATAAATCCAGGAAAACTTTTTAAGAGGGTGAAATAAAGACATCTTCAAACAAAGATGAAAGATGTTTACTACCTACATACAAAGTATGTGCTTAAAGGAGAGAAAAAATGATCCTTGGTTATATTTTGAGATATAACAGGGAATGGTGACTAAAGAAAAATGGTAAACAGGTTGTTAAATCTTTTAAAATATGATATAGTAATTATTCTACTATATAGTATTAAAAATAAGAAAATGCGAAAGAACTGAATAATAGGAGCATATCAACAGAGTAGGTATAATTGGAATTAAAGTAGGAGAGCATGTCAATCATTTTAAAAGAAGGTGGTAAAGGAGAGACAGGAAACCTAGAAAATGAAGAGAAAGCACAAATTGGGAGCAGAAAGAAATCAAACACATGCAAATATATTTAGCTCCTAGATAAAAACCAAAAATTGTCAAATAGATTTGAAAAGTAAAAATCAGCTATTTGATATTTATAATAGAAATATCTAAAACAAGAGGATGAAGAAGGATTGAAATGAAAAGGATAGAGAAAGATATGTCTGAGAAGTATTCAGCAAATTTAAATGCAGTTTTCACTATGTTAGTATCAGGGAAGATATGTTACTAAAGATAAAGAAGGTTACCATATGATGATGAAAGGTTCATTTTACCAAGATGATACAATAATTTTGATCTTTTATTTCCCAATTAAATGCTTCAAAAATAAGAACCAGAATTGTATACAACTAACATGGAGAAATGAACAACTGTAAGAGAATTTAATTCACCTCTCTCAGAAATTGATATAACATTCAGACCAACATCACTAAAGCTTTAGAATATGTGTAGAGCACAATTATTTTACCTGATCTAATGGGCCTGTGGGATATTGTTCCCAGTACTTAGAAAATACACATTAATAAAATTTCATCATATGCTGAGCCATTAAGCAAGTTTCAGCAAATACTATAAATAGGAATTAGGTTGTTGGTTGGTAGCCCAGCAGAGCTACTTTCACTAAGCATTCCTGAGGGGTTTGCAATAGAAGTTGGGGTGGTGCGGGTTCCGGGTAACAGCATGGCAAGAATGCACATCTGGGTGATGGACACTGGATAGTTCAGCTTTGGACACAATTGTCTTTGAGGGTGATAAACTCCTTGTTAGGGTTACCTTGTCATCATTCTACAAATTTTGATAAATGACATGTTTATCTTCATTATTACTTGGCACTATCTCTGAGGGGTCAGATATCTAAAGATGACAAGTAAGGTAAGGTGTTTTTACCCAGGAAAGAAAACCCATGAAATCTTGGAGAAAAGATGTAAGAGAAAGGTATAGATTTTGAAAGTGTCTCTCTAGATAGAGGCTGTAGAAATGTACCCTTCTCTGATAATTATAGAGGATGTGATTGTGGTAAAGACCTCGTTCTGCTTTTCTTCCCCAATACATCATTGAGATTGCCAGCTTTATTTTTTCCCCCAAAATTCCACCTGGTCCAAGCTGTATTTATGAGGAAACACATGGAAATTAAGGATTAGTAGATACTACTAAAGGACCATGAATACTCACATCATTGTTTCTCACCTGCCCATCTAATAATTTCCTAAATCTATCTCCACCTTTAAGGCCAAGCAGGGTTGATGAAAGCAATAATTGTTAAGCATTCTTCTGGTTATCACGAATGAATCAAGGACAGTGTTAAGATGTAGGACAATACTTAAAGACTTTAAATAAAAACCCACCTTGTTCTCAACTCAAGCAGAATTTATATAATAGCTATAGCCATTTTGTGGTTGCTCAGCAGAAAGCTTGGTTGTAATCCAGTAAATCTCAGTTGTCACTCATTAATAAACATTCTATATGATTGTGCTATTAACTCATGTAACATACCTCATATGATAACACAGCAATATAACCATACTTATATTGAGTATTCTATAAGAAAATACAATGTAAAATATATTAAATGTTGATATTGTTAGCTGCATCTTTATGATCTACCTAACTCTCTACACAGATTGCCCAGTGATGGCAGAAATTGTGCTAAGGTGTTTCCTGCTGGACTTTGCACATGGTTTAGCACATAAGAATGGATAAAAAGTCAGTGAGGCAGCTTCTTCTCACTCTCAGAATAGGAACATTAAATTTTTGGATACTGATGTCAATGTATTTAAGGTAGAAATCAATAATATTTTAAAGATGGGAAACAACCACTAACAAAAATCATAACTCATCTCATTGAAATTTTATGAATATTTCAAAATAATTCAAGGATCAGTGAAGAAGAAACTTTAATGAGTATTAATAAATAGAGTTTCATAATAGAGAATATTACATGCATACCATCACAAATGGGTTGCAGCTGAAGGGATAGCCTTAATGTTTCAGAAAGGCTAAAAATTAATGAGCTAAGCATCCAATTTAAGAAGCTGGAAAAAGGGGAAATAAAATAATACCAAAGAAAAGAAAGGGAAAAAGATAGTACACGAATTAATAAAATATAAAACAGATATGGAACCAAGGTTGGTATTTTGAAAGATTAATTAAATTAACAAATCAAAAATAAAAGAGAAGAGGTACAGATATATATGTGTGTGTGTGTATATATATATGTATGTGTATGTATGTGTGTGTGTGTGTGTGTATATATATATATATATATATATATAATTACAGTTATAGCAAAGATTTATGTGAAGTAAAAAGTATATGGGCAACTCTATACTATCTCATTCTATGAGGCTAGTGTAAACTTGATTCTCTAAAGGAAACTCCTAAGAAAAACAAATTTAAGTTTAGTCTCACTCATGAATTTAACCCAAAAATCAAGCAAAATATTGATAATTTACAAATTATGACAACACATCATAAGAAGGTTGGATATATCTTAGAAATGCAGTCATCATTTAACATTAAAAGTTCTATTAATAGAACTTTTAATAGAACTTTAATAGGCTAACCCCTTTAATAGGTTAAAAACAATTATATATCAATAAATGAAGGGGGATTTTTCATGTATTTCTACATTCAGTTATGATAAAATCTCTAAGTAAACTAGAAACATAAATAAATTTTAAAAGTCAGTGGGATAAGCACTTCTATTCAGTATTTTACTGGAGGTCTTAGCCAATGCAATAAGATATGAGTAAAATTAAAAGATTGAAAAGTAAATAACAAAACCTGCTTTTCCATGAGATATAATTAATTCTGTATAAATTCAGAATTTAACAACAAATTATTAAAATTAAGTAGAGAGTTCCGTGTGGTTGCTGAATGTAAAGTTAATAATACAAGAACTCAATCTATTTTTAAATACCAGAAAGAGTTGATAATAATACAAATGCCATTTACAAAAAGCATAAAAGTATAATATGCATTTATATAAGTAAATATATAATGTATCTAGAAATAAATCTGACAAAAATTTATAAAAACTTTGAGAAACATATACATTTATAGAAAGACATTAAAAAAGATCTAAATTAATAGGCTCATTCTCCTTTTTTCTGGGCACAGAGCTAGACAACATATCCTGGCCTTCTTTGTGCTGGTTGGAACCATGTGGCTTGGTTCTAGCTAGTGAGCCAACTTTCTGTGCACCACCATCAGACCTGGGCTGATAGTGATCTACTCAGCTGACCTCTACGCAGTCAGGTGAAAGGAGCCTGCCTTCCCTGAACCACTTTTTGGGGAAGAGCTCCCTGCTGCTCAGGAAAACTCATTATGTGAGAAAGAAGAAAATTAATGTAGAGTTTAAGCTTTTATACTTTCTTGGATATGTTTGTTGCAGTAACAAGCATTATCCTAACTAACTCAGAAATATATACCATGTTTAAAAACAGGAAGATTCAACATTCCAAAAATATAAGTAGTAAAAGATATAAATTGATCTACAGGTTTGATATACTTCCAGTGGAACTCCAGCAGCGCTTTTCATGAAGCTTGGCAAGCTGAGTTTGAAGTTTATGTAGATTAACCAAGGGCCAAGAATATCCAAGACATTTCTGAAGTTAAACAAGAACAGGGCAGGAGGTAACTCTCTCACATATCAGAACAGTATAATGTATAGCTCGAACTAATTACTAATGGGGGGGATGTAAATTAAAACCACAGTGATTTAATACTTGCAGATGGCAAAAAATAAAAGTTGATATCACTAAATGATAATGAGGATATAAAGCAATGGGAATACTTAAATATTACTGCCAGTGAAGGGATGATAATATAGTACAGTCCCTACAGAAAATAATTTGACAATATCTAGTAAGTTTCAAGATACCACATCTTTGACTCAGCAATCCTACCCTCTGACACATTCCACTAGGTAACATGGAAAATGATGTTGATAGAAGCATTTTGGTGGTAGCACACAATAAGATATAAATGTCCATCAACAGCATAATGGACAAAAATAATCATGGCATGTCAATTCAGTGGCATATGATACAGAGTAAAAACAAAGGTACTACAATGTGGATTAAATCCACAGAAAGGATCTAAAGTGAAAAAGGCAATTTGCCTAGAATAGATATGAGATTTATCTAAAAATTTTAAAACTGAGAACTCTGTATTATTTAAGGATATTGGATACATGGTAAAATCAGAAGTGATTTGAATGAAAATGAAAAGATCAGCAAGCAAATGATATACATAAAAGTCAGGGTGGTAGTGGTGAACTCTAGACAATGGACAGGAGGACACTAATTGGAAGAACACACAGGCTTCATTCACATTGATTCTGTTCTAATTATCAAACTGGTGGAGGCTACAGGGTATTTTTATTCTCATGCTTTATAACTTGCATCTATGTCACATTATTTTATATGTATCAAAGGTTTCATAACTTGAAAATAAAAGTAATCATCGGCTCCATCTGTATTCTTTTTGCCAGACCATAATCAGCTATTCTTAAGTGACAATTAAGTTTTTTCCACCAATTTGCTTAACATACATTGCTTCTTTTCCCTTATACATATCTTCTATTTCCTCATCAAATTATTGATCATGGAAATGCTCCCTTTGGAACTGGTTCAAGTTTCACCTCAAGTATCCATGACCTTCCTAGATTTTAATATTATTAAAATCTAGATTGAATGTAATTAGCATTAGGATAGTAGTCCCTAGCTCACAAAGCTGCAAAGTTGTTGCAAAGATTATACATATACATACATACATATATGTGTGAGTATATTGTGTGTAATTAAACAGATGTCAGTGATTATCTTTTCATTCAGATTTATTTTCACCAAACATGTAGAACATCTTCTGTGTTATAAAAACTCTAGGAGGTGAAAAATGAATAAGATATAATGCCTCTTTTCAAGGAGCTAGACCCACAACTAGATGATACCACCGTAAGGGATGTGATTGTGGAATATAAACAGTGTTAAAGAACGTCATAGAAGAAAGGAATTGGTTGTATAAATCCTGTTCAAAGAGCTGGTGGTATATGGAATGAGCTTTCAATGATTTAGTCAGGTTGTTCTCATATATGCAAAGTTCCTCTTCATCTTGCCCACTTCCTACTAAACACTCCAGTATTGCTGATGAGCCACCATGCCCCATAAAGAATGGATTGTTGCTGTAAAAGACTCATCTATTCCATACCTTAGCCTCTCTCTCTTTCACCCAGGGAAGCCATCCACTGTTGTTTGTTGGTGGACAGAATAAACAGATTCCATTTTACCCTTGTCTAGATTTGGGTAAAATAGAGCCCTAAAAATGCCACATAAATGTTTTTGGAATGTTATGTCTCCATGAATCATCTCGCTTAATTAGACTGGTCATTTTGATTCCATTTTTTTTTTTATGTGACTAAGAGAACCAATATCTGACCAATTTACTGACCCAAAGAGAAACTTCTAAGGAGAAGCTAATACTTACTGGACATGAGCTCCAGTAAACCACAATGCTAATTTTTCTATTCCTGAATGATTCAATCATCACCACAGTTTTAGAAGAATCTTAAAACATTCTAGTTTATTAAAATCTTTGTGGAGACTTAATGGTTTTAAGTTTTCAGCATAATGTAAGCTATCTTTTATAATGGGGGAATTAATAGAGACAAGAAAAAGACCTGTGTGCAGCTTCTCCAGAGATTCTTCTTGAAAGCTTAGTTTGCTGGTAGAATTTTTAAAAGAGGTGTGTCTATTTTCTTGTCTTCTAGAATGATTCATTTAAAACATTAATCTAGCTGTACTTATCCTTCCTCTTAAACCTCTCATGGCCTTTTAGAAAAAAAGTTCTAAAGTTTTTTCTGTGGCTTACCAAACCACTACACATGGTCCAGCCTCACTGGCCTTCTTGTCTGTCCTTGAACTTACCAAACATGCTCCCGAAGGCTAGAGGCTATGCACTAGCTCTTCCTCTGTCATAATCATTCTTGCTTAGATTTTTACTGAGCTCTCTTTCTTAGTTTACTCGGATTTCTGTTCAAAAGCTACCTCCTCAAAGAGGTTTTTCCTGATCACCCTATTTAAAGAACAATTCTGATTGCTTTTTGTACCTAACTCTGCTATGTTTCTTCATAGCATATGTCACTATCTGACGTTATTATGAATGATATTATATTTTTATGCTTGTTCTCTTTCTTTCAAATATAAACTCTAAGAGGACTGGGGCTTTGTCTGAATCCTGGTGCTTGGTACATAGTAGCATTCAATATTTATTAAATGAATAAAGGAAGGAGCTTACATTTCTGTTGCCTAGAAGGGATAGGGCTTAAAAAAAAAATACCAAGGCTTTGTGGTGATATCCATGGTGTTTTAAGACAGTAGTGTGAATTTTTATAGAAAATACACAGAACTTCATATCAGACAATCTGAAGCCTTCTGTATTAGGCACATGACTAGATAGATCTAAGTGCCAATTTCCTCCAACCAAATAGATTAAAGTTGATAAAATCAAAAGAGCTGAAGAAAGTGGTATCTTTTAATAAATCTTAAAATCTTAGTTTAATTGCCATCTCTTGGGGCCAACATGCAAATGTCACAAAAGCCAAACCAACTAATTAAAATTTATCACTTTCAGAGCTTGAAAAACCTTCCTGAACATCTAATGAATTTTCAGTCCTCCTAAAAAGGAAAGAAATGCAGTGAAAAAAAGAGTCAAAAAACTTATAAAACAACAAAATATAATATTTCTACATATATGTGCATTAAAATGTAATTATAAACATTACTTTCTTGTGTCTTAAATTTTAGTCTTTATAAAATGAGCTAGGATTTTCATATTGGTTCTCTCTCTGAGGAGTAAGTAGATATGCTTAATCTCAGCTGGTTATAAATTTTAATTTCATAATATCCACAGCCATCTCTTAGGATAGAATCATTGTGAGTCATTCTGTAGAGATAAAAGAAATCAGTAAAAGCCCAGTTCAAATTAGGATTAGTAAAAGGTAAATTTCTAAGAGAGTTATTTAAGATAAAACAAAGATTCTAAATGTCAGTATTTGAATAAATAGAGCTAGATTTTATAATTTACTGACTTATTTTTTTAGATAAGGACCTAATTTGATATGTTAACCTTATTTACTTACGTCTTAGCCAAGATTATTGCTATATTATTGAGATAGTGTGTGTAATAAAGCTATTAAAATGTGCATGTTGAAGTCCAGGTATAATTTGTCTGTTTGCTTGAGGGAGGGGGAAGGCAGTTTTATTAAAATAATATCTGTATGTATTGGAGATGAAAAGCATGCACTAAATAACTCCTGTGGAAGGAAACCCAGTATTTGTTTTGCAGGGCAGGGAGTCAGTCATATACACTGCCTCGATTCAATGAGTGTGTCTTGTGTTGCTCCAGCCTTCTTTCCTGTCTCTGTTCTGTGCACAGAGTTCATTGAATAGAGTCTCAGAAAAGTGGAGGGACATATTTTGGAAAGAGAGCGGGGAGAGTTCCTAATTGCCAGTCAGGGCTGAGCTCAGGTGCATCCTCCTGATGACATCTTTCCAACCACCTTCTTCCTCATGTTTTAGAGTAGATGTTTCCTGGCCCTGTGAGTATATGCTTTGCATTGCATGATATAATATTAATCAGGTATGTTTAAGTATTCCCAACACCTTGAGCTTCCCTTAGTCAACTCTGTATCTGTAAGCCTAGCACAGAGTTTGGCCTATGGTGGGTACTGACCGAGTAAATATTATTATTCAGAATAAAGAAGTTAATGTAGGTGTCATAGACCACTTACCTCCCTGAGAGGAACTGAACATGTACAGTGCCCAGCCAAGGTTGAGATGGGATGACCTGGCTTTTTCTTTGGACTGTCAGAATCTGGAGGGTGCAGACATTGTGCATAGTGGTTTTTAAATATTTCCAGAGTTTTAAACCCCCACTTCTTCTCAACAAGCCCCCTTATTTCCCAAACTCTCGATTCTGCTATTATTTTTTTCTCCTGTGAGAGAGCTTTGCATCTGTTACTTTCTGCTTCTCTCCTCTTACCAATAAATATCACCATTGATTTGAAAATTATTTTAGTCATGCTTGTCCTGACCTAATATGTGTTTTTATGGCCTCCTCTTGCTAAACCTTTCTCCTTGTCCTCTAGGGTCGTGGATATAGAGGTGTGTGCGTGGAAGTTAGATTTACACCTGGCCCTACAATAGAATAAGCAAGAGGTTGTGTGTGTGTGTAGCGTGAAAAAAAAGAGTGGGGGTATAGAAAAAAGATTGGGGAGGTTAGAAGGAGACTTAAAGAGGAACATGAGTTTTATGATCTCTGACGTTCTTTTTTAGGTCGACTTTGGATTTGCTAAGAAAATAGGATCTGGGCAGAAAACATGGACATTCTGTGGAACTCCAGAGTATGTAGCTCCTGAAGTCATTCTCAACAAAGGACATGACTTCAGTGTGGATTTTTGGTCCCTGGGAATTCTAGTGTATGAGCTCCTAACGGGCAAGTAAGTGCCTCCAAGTGTGTTAAGCCTCTTCTTCATTTTATACTGTGAAGAAAAGATTCAGGAAGGTGAAGGAGAGCAGAACAGAATGCTGTGGTTCACCTAAAATGGCATGGCAAAGCCCTGTTATTATAGATGACACATTAGTGTGTGAAAGTTTTGATAATCCAACATAAGAATAAGAAAAGGAATTGAAGTTATAGGCTGTTATCGTTTTCTGTTACATAATTTTTTTGTAATTGAGAAAATAGTATTCATAGTTCAAATAAATTAATTGATCAATTAAAGTAAATTTAGCCAGGTTCTTCTATCTCCCCAATAAATCATTAAGTAGAAATGTTAAGAGAAAGCAACATTGCTGGATTTGAATTTTATTCACCTTGTCAACTGCTTTCTGGAGGTGCTAATGAACAGAGACAAGACACAGCAGGAGTTTTAACAGTTCAAATTGAATTGTCATTCACAATGAGATTAAAGGGCTATAGTAATGAATTTGAGATTCCAAATATTCAATATGCATATGCATACACACACATTTATATGCATACATCTGCACACACATACATATATAGGCTATATGTTGTATTAACTCACATTTATAAAGCATTTTACAATTTACAGAGCATTTACATGTGTATTATCTAGTTTAGTGACCGCAAACTTGTGTGGAAGTTAAAGCAGGAATTTTTATTTTTTATAATTTAAATTTTTATTATGATTATTATACAATTTAAATTAAATGTTATAGACTAGAAAACCAGGGCAGTAAGGTACTGCCTGAGATCAAGGATTTGATCCCAGACCTTCTACTTTAAATGTGACAAAACATATTTTTCATTACACACATGTGCCATTTAGTATAACGCATGCACACACATACAGGATTCAGGTCAGTTTTCTTTTCCATTTGTACCTTTTTTCCTCATGAACTGATTTGATTAACCTTATAAACCTTTATAATTGATATTTTTTAGTCTTAATTTCAGGGAGGATTTGCCTTTGGAATGACATAAAAAATACTGAATGAGCCCATTGATGGGAACTCAAGTCTTAACACATACTTTACGAAAGGAAAATTTTATAGAATCTTCTTGAACTTTTTACACAACAAATTTTAATGTTAAATTACCTGTGGCTACATCTACTTCCTGTCTACATTTATTGAGCAAGCAGATATGAAAGATGATATATCTGTAATCAGTTTCAAGTAGTAATTGCTTAAGATTTTGAAGGAAAGAAGGGAACAATTTTCAGTTATTTAGAGAGAACGCTGCTTAAGGTCTTGAGACTCATGAAATTCTGTTTCAAGAATTTGTTTCCTCATCCTTGGGAAATTTGTTAGCTGCATTTCTAAGAGACACATGATGGTTCCTATAAGTGATGGAGAATATACATTTCAGTCTTCACCAGCTGCAATAAATTGTTACAAGGGATAGGGAAATAAAATGAGGAAATAAGGAAGGGGTGGATCCCAATAACTTGGAGTTGATAAGGTGATTTGAGCTGTGATAAAAAAGTTGGAAAATTGTTTTTAGAGTAGGGCATAAGAAAAGTTAATTTTAAATGCTCTGAACTCTAGAATCAGGGAATAAATGAAAGTGAGAAAAGAACTAAAGAACGAAACCAAAACAAAATACAATATAGTTACAAATATATAAATGAGTTGAAAATACTATAGCAATGTTTCTGTTTTCTACCTCGTTTTCTTTACAAGTGAAATGTAGATTATGGAAAAGTCAGTGCACCGACCTTATTTCAAGTTTATTACCAAGAGTGGGAATTGTCAATTTCAAAAGTTCTCAAGTATGATGGAGAAACAGAGTAATAGTTCATGAAAGTCATCTTAATTTTCAAATATTAAATGACACAATAGAATAGATATTGAAATGTTTTTTAAAGCAAAATATATGCATGAAAATGTTATCTGAATTCAGTGATCAATTCCCAGTGCATTCTTACTCATCTTAGCAACACTTTCTTTAAAATACTCTCTTCACATGGCTGTTCTTTCTCGCATTGCTTTTACCGCATTGGTGGCCCCATCTCAGCCTCCATTGCTGGGTCATACTCATTATCCTGACCTCTCAATATTGGGCCACTCAGTCTTTGATCTCTTTTCCATCTACTCACTCTCTGGGTGATATCATCAAGTTCCATAGTCATAATACTGTCTGACAGCTCCTCAGAATCATACCTCCAACCTCTTCTCCCAATGTCAGACTCATAAATTCTATTGCCTGTTAAACATCTCTGTTTCATGTTCAGAATATAACTCTTGATTCTCTTCCCCATAACTTGCTCTGCACCTCTGCATCCCCACCCCCGCTCCAGTCTTTCCTCTCTTAGTAAATGTTAGCTTCATTCTGTGGGTCAAAACACTTGATCATCATTCTTGAATCTACCATACACCACATTCACCTCATTCACCTCATTAGCAAATCCTGTTGGCTTTACTGTCTAAATAGATCCAGAGTCCAGCCGCATCTCAACACTTTCATCGCTAGTCCAGACCTTTCTTCCTCCACCACTATCACCATCACAGTTTATGCTTCACACATTAAAAAAAGCTTACTCTGGCTGCTGTAAATTAGATCATTTAACTTACAACATATTCCTAGGTCATTACCATAGCCCACTAGATCTATCTAATGTTTTGCTCTTCTCTTACATCTGTCTCTCCTGTTTACTCATTCTACCAGCAACACTGCTCTCCCTCCTCACTGCTCCAAGAACAAATCATGCTCATTTCTGACTTAAGGCATTTGTACTGGCTTGAAATCCTCTGACCACAGATAAAGATGTGGTTCATTCACTTCTCTTCATTCATACCTCTGCTTGACTGTCAACTTGTGAGAGAGGCTTTTTGTATCCACTCTGTCTAAAAAAAATTACACCTCTCTGTCAATTTCTGTCCCCCCACTTTATTTTTCATTTTACTGATTATCACCACCTGACAAATTACTTGTATGTGTATGTGTGTGTAATTTCTTAAATGATGTGAAATTCATGAAATGATTTTCTCTCATGTATTCAGATTTGTCATAAAACAACTAATGAGAGAGATTGGGAGAGGAGGAGGGAAGGGGGAGTGGAAAGGGAAGGCGAAGAGGAAGGGAGGAAGCAATGGAAGCAAGAACTTAGTTGTGAATGTGTCTCAGATGCTGTCCTAGTGTCCTCTTTTGTGTTTTCTCTAGCCCGCCTTTTTCTGGGGTTGACCAAATGATGACCTACAATTTGATTCTCAAAGGAATTGAAAAAATGGATTTTCCCAGAAAGATAACAAGACGACCTGAAGATTTGATTCGGAGGCTTTGTAGGTGAGGATGACAATTAGAAACTCCTTGTTCTTAGGGAAACTGTGAAGGCTGCTGATTTCTGTTTCCACACATTTTAAATTAGGTACATGTTTACATTTTATACTTTTCTATGTAGCTAAGTTATATTTAGAGAAAATTATTTTCTGTTTTGCAGTCTATGCTGGGAGTTTGAGTTTGCCTTATGTTACAGAATGACAGTACTTATAAAAGAGATCTAAATTTTCAGGTTATCTTCAGGAATCATCTTTATCTGTTATAGAGCAAAATAGAACCACAAACCCTAGCCTAATAAAAGAGTAATTAATTTACAACTTTGTTAATTTGAGAGGAAATCAGTGGTGATGATAAAGTGTTACGATATTCCCTATTTTAATTATTGTTTTGTAAATAAAAATACTCCTGGCCTTATTTTATTTTATTATTTTTATTGATATATAATTGGCAACATTATATTAGTTCCACATGTACAATGCAATGATTCAATATTTGTATACACCACAAAATGATTAGCACAATAAGTTTCATTGCTATCCAACACTGTACAAAGTTACAAAAACCTTTTTTTCTTGTGATGAGAACTTTTAAGATTTACTCTCTTGGTATGGTGAGTATAATTATCTACTATGCTCGCCATCCTGTACATTACGTCACCATGACTTATTTATTTTATCACTGGAAGTTTAAACCTCTTGACCCGCTTCACCCATTTTGTCCATCCCTATCTCCCTCCCTCCTGGCAACCACTATTCTATTCTCTGAATCTGTGAGTTTTATTGTTTTGTTTGTTTATTTATTGTCTTTTTAGATTCCACATATAAGTGACATTGTACGATATTTGTCTTTCTCTGTCAGACTTATTTTACTTAATATAATACCCTTCAAGTCCATTCATGTTGTCACAAATGGCAAGGTTTCATTATTTCTTTATGGCTCAGTAGTGTTTGTATATATGTATGTATGTATGTATGTATATACACACACATATACATGTATATGTATATACATATATACACACACATATATACACACACACATAGTATATGTTTATGTATATGCATATGTATAATGTGTGTGTATATATACGTGTGTGTGTGTGTGTGTGTGTGTGTGTATCACCTCTTCTTTTTCCACTCATCCACTGATGAACACTTAGGTATTTCCATAGCTTGGTCATTATAACTAATGCTGCAATGAACATAGGGTTTCCTATATTTTTCCCCATTATTGTTTTTATTTTCTTCAGATCGATACTCAGAAATGGAATTGATAGATCATATGGTAGTTCTGTTTTTAATTTTTAAAGGAAACTTTATACTGTTTTTCATTGTTGTCACACCAATTTACATTCCCACCATAGGGCACAAGGGTTCCCTTTTCTCCATATCCTTGTCAATACTTATTATTTGTTGACTTTTTGATAATAGTCATTCTAATAGTTGTGAGGTGAAATCACATTATGGTTTTGATTTGCATTTTCCTGATGAATAATTATGTTGAACACCTTTCTTATACCTCTTGGCCCTCTGTATGTTTTCTTGGAAAAAATGTCTCTTTAGATCTTCTGTCCATTTTTAAATCAGGTTTTGTTTTGTTTTTGTTTTTTTTTTGCTATTGAGTTGTATGAGTTCTTTATATATTTTGGATATTATGATATTAACCCCTTATTAGATATATGGTTTACAGTTTTTTTTCTAATTTCATAGGTTGCCTTTTCATTTTGTTGATGGTTTCTTTTGCTATGCGGAAGTTTTTTTAGTTTGATGTAGTCCTATTTATTTAATTTTGCTTTTGTTGCCTTTGCTTTTGGAGTCAGTTACAAAAAAATCATCATCAGGAAAAATGTCAAGAAGTTTACTACCTGTTTTCTTTTAGGAGTTTTATGATTTCATGTCATATGTTCAAGTCTTTAATCTGTTTTGAGTTAGTTTTTGTATATAGTGAATGATAATAGCCCAGTTTTGTTCTTTTGCATGTGGCTGTTCTGTTTTCTCAACACCATTCATTAAAAAGACTGACCTTTCTTCATTGTATATTCTTTCCTCCTTTGTCATAAATAAATTGTTTATATATGCATGGGTTGATTTCTGGGCTTTCTATTCTGTGCCATTGATCTATGTGTCCATTCTTAACTCAATATCATACTGTTTTGATTAATGTAGTGTTGTAATCGAGTTTGAAATTAGGGAACATGATACCTCCAACTTTGTCCTTCTTTCTCAAGATAATATTGGCTATTTGGGGTCTTCTGTGATTCCATACAAATTTTAGGAGTGTTTGTTCTGTTTCTGTGAAAAATGCCATTGAGATTTTGTTGAGGATTACAATAATTCTATAGATTGCTTCACATAATATGGACATTTTAATAATATTAATCTTTCCAATTAATGATCACAGAACACTTTTCCATTTATTTGTGTCTTCTTCAATTTTTCAGTTTTCAGTGTGCAGACATTCTATAACCTTGGTTAAATTTACTACTTGGTTAAATTTACTACTTGGTTAAATTAAATACTAGGGTATTTTATTCTTTTTGATGCAATTGTAAATGGGATTTTCTTAAATTCTCTTTCTGTTTGTTATTAGTGTATAGAAATGTAAGAGATTTTTTAGTCTGTCTTTCTATTGAGTCTATCGCTCTGATCTTTATGTTGATTTTATGACCTGAAACTTTACCAATTTTGTTTATTAATTCTAACAATCTTTTTTCATGGAGTCTGTAGGGTTTTCTGAATATAAAATTATGTCATCCCCAAATAGTGACAGCTTAACTTCTTTCTTTCTAATTTGGAGGTCTTTTATTTTTTTTCTTGCCTAATTGAAATTAATTTCATTTTCTTGTCTAGCTCTGGCTAGTGCCTCTAATACTATGTTGAATAAAAGTGGTGAGAGTGGGCATCCTTGTCTTGTTCCTGATATTAGAGTAAAAACTTTTTCAGAAAAACTTTTTCACATGGGGTATGTTATTATCTGTGGGCTTGTCACATATGGCCTTTATTATGTTAAAGTACATTTTCTCTATACCCACTTCTTTTGAGAGTTTTTATCATAAATAGGTGTTGAATTTTGTCAAATGCTTTTTCTGCATCTGTTGAGATGATTGTATAATTTTTATCCTTCATTTTGTTAATGTGGCATTTCATATTGATTGATCTACAGACATTGAACCATCCTTGCATCACTGGAATAAATTCCACCTAACCATGGTGTATAATCCTTTCACTATATTGTATAATTTGGTTTGCTAATATTTTTTTGAGTATTTTTGCATCTGTGTTCATCAAGGATATTGTCTTGTAATTTGTGTATGTGAGTTCTTGTCTGGTTTTGGTATCAGGGTAATGCTGGCCTCATAAAATGAGAAGACTAGGTATTACATTTTAAACATTCAGTAGAATTCACCTTTGAAGCCATCTCCCTGGATGTGTTTTTGAAAGATTTTTGATTACTGACTCAATCTCCTCATTAATCATCAGTTTATTCAGATTTTTTATTTTTTCACAATTCAGTCTTGGACGATTATAAGTTTTTAGAATTTATCTATTTCTTTTAGGTTATCTGATTTGTTGGCATTTAATTGTTCAGGGTAGTCTTAAGATCTTTTGCATTTCTGTGGTATCAGCTGTAACTTCTCTTTTATTTCTGGGTTTATTTATTTGAACCCTATCTTTTTTTTTTCCTTGATGAGTCTACATAAAGATTTGTCAGTTTCATTTATCTTTTCATAGCACCAGTGCTTCACTTCATTGATCTTTTCTGTTTTCTTTTTAGTCTCTATTTCATTTATTTTTGCTCTAATCTTTATTATTTTCTTTCTTCTATTAACTTTGGCCTTTGCTCATCTTTCGATAGTTCCTTCAGGTATAAAGTTAGATTGTTTATTTGGGATTTTTCTTGTTTCTTGAGGTAGGCCTGAATCACTATGCACTTCCCTCTTAGAACTCCTTTTGCTGCATCCTGTAGATTTTGGTAAGTTGTATTTCTATTGTAATTTTTCTACTTTAATTTCTTCATTGACCTATTGTTTGTTCAGCAGTGTGTTGTTTATCTCCACATATTTGTGATTTTTTCCATTTTTCTCATACTTGATTTCTAGTTTCATACCATTGTGGTCAGAAAAGGTGCTTGATATGATTTCAGTCTTCTCTAAATTTGCTGACACAAGTTTTGTGGCCTAGCATATGATCTAGCTTTGAGAATGTTCCATATTCACTTGACAAGAATACATCTTCTGCTGCTTTTCGATGGATTTTCTGGGTATAAATGTTAAATCTCTCTGGTCTAATGTGTCCTTTATATGGACAGCATGTGCTCGCTGGCTTAAGCAAGGCAGTAGAAGAGTGTGGGGCCAGGATGGATCTGCTGGCTTTTGTAGGGTTTTGGGAAAATGCCAGGCTGTGGTGCACCCACTGGCTTTTGTGGAGCTACAGGAGAACACTAATGAGGTAGAAGGATGTACTGACTGACACTAATGAGGTAGAAGGAGAGTGCTAAAATGGTACCTTCCAGCACCTCCATCCCCACAGAGAATCTCAACAGGCTCTTGCCTCTCTGGCAGACACTTTAAGATTAGCAAATATATCTCCTTCATATATAGTCTAGGCACTTTTCAAACTGCTACTTTTGTACTGGTCTCTGGGGTGAGCAAGTCTGTGAGCCAGCCCTTAACAGAAACATCTCAGTTTCTTACAGGCCTTTGGATCTCCTAAACGTGAGTCATATTGTTTTTCAAAGTCAGACATTTTGGGGCCTCATCTCTCCATTGCAGGGTCCAAGGGTTGGAACCCCTGATGTGGGGCATGAATCCCTTGCTTTTCAGGGAGAAAGTTCAGATTTGTGCAGTCCCTCCTGAATGTGGCTTGCCACATGGGGCAGGGAGAGGGGTGTTTGGGAGACTTCATCTCTGTCCCTCCTACCCACCTCATGGTGGTCATTTCACCATTTGTTGTGAGAGAGCTGTTCAGCCTGTTTTCAGGTCTTTCAAAGGGAATAGTTCCATATGTAGTTGCAGATCTGGTGTGTTCATGAGAAGAGGTGAGTTCAGATTTTTCCTGAACTTTCTTGGACTCTGTCCTGGCCTAATTTTAAATTATTCCAAATTTCTATTTACCATTGAAAATAATTTATTGGAGAACAGAAGAGTTACAGAATTTTGTTTGGACTTTACTTTGTCGATGTTTATTGCACATTTGAACTCTTTTTGCAAGCATCAAATTTTAGTAAATTTAGAACATGAAACCTAGCTGTGGGTTGCCAACAGAAATTTCTGTGTGCTTCTAAGATTCCAGCTGAGATGTAAATGACTTTCTAAAGCTTTTCCTCATTGTCTCAGCAGAGTTTGTAAGACAGTACCCTCCTGTTCTTTTAAGCATTTGTTTCTAGCTCATTAAAGCACTAAGAAATACAGATATAAATATAGATATGGATATAGTTACATTATATAGATACATTTCTAATTCTAATTTGACTGTGGCTCCCCTAGAGAGGAGCATGTGTTTTTCATCTCCCTCTTCTCAGATGCCTAGTCTATGAATATTGTTGAATAAATGAATCAATAAAGAAATGTTAAATTTTAACTTAAAATTTATTCAAACATAATAAATATAAACCATCTTTTAAAAATTATTATTTTAGGCAAAATCCAACAGAAAGGCTGGGAAATCTGAAGAATGGAATCAATGACATTAAGAAACACAGGTACAGTTACTTCTTTGCCTAGAAAAATATAGAAATTAATAGAAAACTGGCAATGTTGAAGCATCTTTCATTAGGCCACAGGGTTCCTTTACATACTGTCAGTTTTGCCTTTTTAGTACTTTATAATTAATGTGTGTTTTACTACGAGTTTCAATAATCAGTCTAAAAATTATTTCTCTAATGCTGAAAATTCCTATCATGAATGGATGAAATTTACAAGTTATAAAATCATATATTCAGGTTATAGCAACTTAGTTTTTATCCACTATTGTTTATTATTATTTTAAAATATCAACTTGGAGTCTATAAATGAATTAAGTTCTAATTATGAGTTATGATTTTTAATAAAGTAGAATATAGTTATTGTTGATAGTCAAGAGAATGGGTCAGCTAAATTGCTATTAAATAGTATTCTATTTTAATTTTAATATTATATATTTATTTTAAATATGATTTTCCTTTGGCTAGCTCTCCAAATTCTGAAGCTTTATGTTGTATTTTACTTTTTGGGTAAAGTACATTGATTTTCAAAAAACCTCAATGTTCATCTAACGTGAACATTTTCAATTTTTGTGAATTTCTAAATCTGTCCTTTAGAACCAGATATAACTTCCGTAAGATAGCCTCTCTAAATTGGTTACATATGAAGAAGTTCAAATCTTTGAGATTTTTTAAAATCAATGCCTAGTTAAATTCTGTAATCCTCAAGATGTTTTAATTTTGCTTGTGAATAACAGATATAAAATATCACCTATTGATAGTAAAAAAGTAAATTTGAGAATTTTATTATTGAAAACCTTTGAGCACTGGTAATCAAAACAGCTCTCAATAGTACATTCCCCTCTGAATATTTTAACTGAAGATAAGGGCACATCAACACAGTTTGAAAATAAAGTGAGAGATGCTGCTGAATAGAAACACTATTCATTTTTCTTAACAGAAGTGGTACAGTTGCCAACCCTGCTCTATCTATTCATGAACTTTCTTGAAATAAAGCCCTGTATTCAATATTTTAAATTCTGAGGGCTCTGCCTTGAGGGTGTCTCAGGGAAAAAGAGAGAAAGGGAAAGAGTAAGGGAGAGGCGGAGGGAAGGCAATACATCTGTGGATTTTATAGACATCAAAATGTTGAGTACTTTATTGTTTTTATCATCTTTTGGATTGCCTTCAGTGTTGAGTTCATTATTTGTCTTAGATTCCAATTTATCTTTCTTCTTATCAGCTGTTATCACAATTTCTTATCTCATTATAATATGACACATAAACATACTACTCATGTTTAACAAATAGGTGTCCTGTCAGTTCAAATCATTCTTTCAATACATTTTCCTCCTTTCTCTCATTACAGAAGTATTTTCATGTTCTGCTTTGGGGTAGTTTAGAAATAAAGGTGATATAATTGTTAATGGGCTCCAGTTTTATCTTTTGCTTCTATTTACCTGAGGCTCATTTCAATGTAGCTGTCAAATTGTGATTAAATGCACATGCAAATTGATGCCAGAGAATTTTCTCATCACATCATGGCAATGAAGAATTTTGAATTTTTTAAATTTGCCTAATTTCCTTAATAAGCAGGGTGTTGGTTGCAGCAACAGGGTAGAGCCTGAGTACAGGGTGCAGGGTAGAGTTCACTAGTACAGTGTGTCTGATTTGCACAGCTCCTCTGGGTGAGCCCAGAGGGCTCAAAACATTATTTCATCCTATTTTCAGAGATTTTTTTTTTTAAGATGTAAAGCTGGAGTAGGGTGGCCTGAAAGATACATCTCCCTCTGCCTTCAACTAGTAGTATTCTAAAAATTTTACAACTTCCTAAAGGATGTAGCTCCTCTATCCACTATATTCTTAGAATTAAAAAAAAAAAATTATTTCTAAAATTTACCATCAGATTTTCTCACTTTTTTCTAAGGTAAAATTTATTTCTTTCCCCCTTAGAGAACTGTTCACTTTAACTTCGTTTTTAAAAATAATACAAAGTTAAACATGGCATATTGTTATGTTTGCCTATTCTGCGTTAAATCTTCTTTTCTAATAATAGAGTTATTCTCTTCCCTATTTATGAGTTAGCTTATAAACTAGGCAATTATGTCTCCCAACACCTCTCTGAAAAAAAAGATAACATGCTTGTAGGGTACAATTAAATCTTTCTTGCTAGGTAGAGGAATAATTTATTTCGAGTATCTTCGCATTACCTTTAATATTTCTAGTCTCTAAAATTACTTTTAAGAATAGCTTCTACAAGTCTTCTAAACATGAAGAAGCAATTTATGTGCTGTTGCTGCTAATATTTCTTTGGTGAATATTTTTCACACATGAGTGCATAGTGGCACTTGCATTACTTAAAATGTAGTTAGTGTCAAAAGGCCGAGTGTTACGTGAATAGCCACTTGTATGAAGTAAACATTGCCATAAGTCAAATTGTAACAAGCAAGAAATGCATAGGCTCTTTGGTTCAGTAGAGAAACAGTAATAATTTTCATTATTATTTATGGACAAGCTTCTAGGTAGAGAGCATTGTAAGATATGTTAAAGGAATTGTGCCACTATTTGGTGTCAAAAGGATCCACAGAACTGTGTACCTAGAAATCCCTAAAAATGGAGCATTAGTGGTTTTGTAACAATGACAGGGAAGCCCTAGAGCTGAGGTTACTGTCTGATTCCCACTCTTTGACTAGAGTCTCAGCAGCTTATATCAAAATGGCACTTTGGGTTAAGAATGGAACTTGAATGTACTAGAACCTGCCCTCTCTATTATTCATACTCCTTCTCTTGCTAACTTAAAGTTGGAATGAGAAATCCAGTCAAGGACTGAACCAAAAACATTTCCAGGGTAAGAGAGATTGAGAAGGGTGGAAGAGGGATGTGACAGCCTTCTAAAATCTCCCTGCCTTCAGTCTCACACACCCTACCTACCCCGACCCATCCTGGGGCCCTAGGGCCATTCTCCACATATAACTTTCTAATGGCTTCCCATTATGTGTAAAATCTTGATTCCTTACTGTGTACTATAAGGCCCTACATGATCTGACCCCTGGCCATTTCTCAATCACTTTTTTTTTTAGTCTTTCCGCATTCACCACACTTCAGTTTATTTCTTTCACTTCCATCCACTTGGAAGCCTCTTGCCACAGATATTCCCATGGCTTCCCCCTTCTTTTCATTCTGGCCTTAATTCAAATTTCACTTCTTTAAATACCACTTTATCTAAAAGTAGCCCCTGCCAACACATCCCTATCTCAAGTATTATCTCATCACCTGCCACTTTATTCTCTTTACTCTTCCTAGTATTTATTAATATCTGAAATTAATTTAAGTATTTTTGTTGTTTACTTATTTTGTTTATTTTTTCTTGTTTGTCACCTTCCACCAAAATAAAAACATTTCAAAAACAGAGTCTTTGTTTTTTTCAATGCCTGGGATCAAATCGAATCTCTATAAATCTTTGTTGGCTGACTGACCTGGCCTTAGGGTCCCAATAGAAAAGATCAGTGGGTATCAATAGTATTTCATGTTCCTTTTAAGATGCCGAGAGACTATGTACATTGTGTGTGTCTGAGAAGCAAGGCCTCCCCTTTTCTGGTGTTGTGCTTCTAGCCACCAAACTTGATCTGTATCTTGAAGACCAGATCAGCCTTCTGAGATTAATGATGTGGAAGCAATAAATGAAAGAACTTTATCTGGCCATCAGCTTAATCCTATTGTAGATTACTGTAAAATAATTTTTTATTTGGAGCCTTTTGGATCCCTATCACCAGGAGTATCACCAGGATGGTAATACAAGACACTATAGTAAGAGGTCCTGTGTGTGTTCTCTTGCAGAGTCATCTAATTATTCAAAATACAGGTATTGAGCCCCTGTTCTATGCCATGTTAGGGACATAGAAGAAAGGAAACAGACAAAAATCATTGCCTTCAAAGAGCTTACTTTCTAGTGGGGAAGACAGAAATAAACAAGATAATCAAGTAAATTGTACAGTAGATACATTAAATAGCAATAAGTGTAAGGAGAAAGAATAAAGTTTAGAAAGTATGGGGGGTGGGGTGGTGAAAAGCTTGTGTTGTTGGATTGAATGGCCAAGGAAGGTCTCACTAAGACGACCTTTGGGAAAAGACCTAAAGGTGTTGAGGGAACACACCAGGTGGAAATCTGGGGAAATAACAATCCAGCCTGAGTGCAAAAGTCTTGAAGTGGGAGCACCTATAGCTTGTTTGAACAAGGATGAGGAGATGAATGAGCAAGGGAGGGAGAAGAGAAATGTAGAACAGCAGTAATATGGGGGATGGGTGATGATGGAAAGGGTATTTTGTTAGGTCTTATGACATATAGTAAAAGCATGGTAAAAACTTGGCCTTTTATAATAAGTGAAATGGGAAGCATTGGAGAATTTTGAACAAAAGAATGGTGAGACCTTATTTATGGTTTAAATGATCACTCTTGATGCTGGGTTGTTTGCCAAGACAAAAGCAGGAGGGCCCATTAAGAGATCATTGTAATAATACAGACAAGGAATACTAGTGGTTTGGCCTGTGCAGGTAGAGTGGAAGTGTTGAGAATTTGTCATATTTTGAATGTAGACATATTTTGAAGATAACACTGACAAGATTTGCTTATGGACTGAGGTAGGGTACGAGAGAAAGGATAACTTCAAGGTTTTGGTTTGAGCAATTAGAAGAGTTGAGGCAAGTTTGTTGGGGGAAGATTTGGTACTCCAACGTGGACCTGATACATACTAGATGCCTGGTGGACATCATTTTGGCAGATGAGGAATACCAATTGTAGCTGTTAGCCATGAGGCAATGGGGAAGTATTGGTTGGAAATAGAAATCTGGAAGTAATCAGAATATAAATGCCATTAAAAACCACAAGACTGAATGAGATTACCTAGGAAGTGAGAGTATTGTAAAAACAAGTCTAAGGCCTGAGCCCTGGAACACACCAACTTCCTATGGAAATAGCAATGGAAAATGAGGGAAAGCACCCAAGAAAGTAGGAAGAAAGCCAAGGCTATTGCCAAGTGAAGCCGAGTGAAAAGGGTTTCAGCAAGTATGAGTGGTGAAATGAGAAAAATGCTACTAATAGGTTAATAAGATGAAAACTGAGAGCTGACATGATTCAATTAAGTAGAGAGGGTGAAATGTGATTGTAGTGTGGTCAGAAGAAAATGGGTAAATAGAGTGATTAGATAACTCTTTCAAAGATTTTTTATCCAATGGGAAGAGAGAAATGGAATGAGAGTTGGAAGGGAGCTCAGGTCAAGGGAGGGTGTTTTGTGGTTGGAAGAAATGAAATGTTTCCATACTGATGAGAGTAGTTGAGCAGAAAAGATGTTGAAGATTTGGGTGAGAGGAGAGTTGCAGGAGCATGACTTTAGAGAAGAGTCTATGAGATCATATGCACAGTAGAAGAGGTGACCATGGTATAGGAGAGAAGGGAACACACGGTTGTGGGTAGGTAGGCAGGTATGGTGGTGGAAGATTGTGGAAGTTCTCTTTTTTGCTTCAGTTTTCTCAGTGAAAAGGGAAGCCAGGTCATCACTTAAAAGTGGGAATGGGGAGGAGGTTCTAGACATTTGAAGAGAGAAGAAAATTATAAATTATGAATCTAAGGGGGTGTGACGATGAGTGGAACAACAGGGAAATCTAAACTGATTACTGGACAGCAGTAAGTCCCCCTTGAGGTTAGTGGGCATTGATTTAATGTGAGACCCAACAACCAGCATGGTGGAAGGTTTTTCTTCAACTACCTGCAGCTGCACTGTTGTAGGTAGGGAGCAGGCAATGAAATGCGTTGACAGATAGCTTGACATGGTAATCATTTTCAGGCAAGTAATATCTCTGTACCTTTCTCATTTCTCAGGTGGCTAAATGGTTTTAATTGGGAGGGACTGAAAGCACGGAACCTTCCATCACCTTTACGAAGAGAGGTATTGCCCCTACTATATTAATTTCATAATTATTTTGTAGGTAGTTGTTTTTGTAAATAGTTTTTAGAGGTGTGTGTGTGTGTGTAACAAATTTTAGATTTTTTGAAATAGTTTTTAAAAAAATTAAATTAAAATATAACAGTTGTGATTATAAGTACTAAATATTGTTACCTATTTGATGAGCATTAACTTAGCTCTCAGGAATCAATTACATATAAATCTAAGTCCTCAAGTTGTCAGTTTTAGTTAGGCTGACTGATAGCTCTAGTAATATGGTATGAATCATATAGGTAATTTGAAATTTATAGGAACCACAGTAAAAGAGGTAAAAAGAAATAGGTGAAATCAGTTTTAATATCAAAATATTATCACTTTAATATGTAATCAACATAAAGTATTAATGAGATTTTACAGTTATTTTTTCAAACTAAGTGTTTGCAATTCCAAGTGGATTGCACACTTTTAGCACATGTCGGTTTAGACCAGCTACATTTGTGGGCTCAGTCACCACGCGTAGCTGGTTGGATAGCATAACTCTAGAGAAAGCAGAACATCTGTTAACTGGGAGGAAGAATGACTCAGGAAGGACCTAGGTCAACACCCTACAAACTTTATGCTGTGTTCTCTCCAGAGGAATTTTGAAGATCTGTATCTCCTTTTGTACATTTTAGATTGACGTCTGCATTTTTTCATCATACATTTAAATCATTATGGAGAATATAATTACTAGTATGTTATAAATATTGAAATTTTACAGTAAAACACTATTGTTACTTCACTATTTTAAATATATCCAATGTAATCTAAATACATCTTAGATTTGATACCAATCAACCATTAAAAAATTCACAAATGTTACATCATTTCTTTTTCTCTCTGAATTCACATTTACATGTTTCCATTTCATTTTCCCTATAAAATTTCATCCTAATGTAAAATATTTTTATGCTTGGCAAGCTTTACTTGATCATTCTTTAAGTGACTTTCAATTATAATTTTATAAATTTTAAAATTCCTGTGATAACAGAAATTTTCGTGATGACATAAATAATAATTCTGTATTCATTATAATTATAATTACATTTTTTATCACACGCAGTATCAAACAAGATAAATATATTACAGATTTTTAAGTAATTATTAAATAACTTTTATAAGTAAATTACTTATTATATCTGTAGATAAATGTTATCTACTTAAATGTTATTTAAAATTATTATTTCTGTCACTTTTTCTTTTGGAAGTAACTTCCAGGTTATGTAGCTTCTATTGAATGTAATCAGATTCATTTGGCCTAAAGGAGAGATTTCATGAGGCTGAGAGTGTGACTTAAAAATGATAATTGGTCATCTTTTCTTTAGATGTAACTTACCAGTGGTTGTAGTATAAAATTCACATTCAGCTATAGAAAGTATCACCCATATGTAACAGCATGCTTAGTCAATATCATCTTCACCTTTACTTTAATCTTTTTTTCTGTTAGCTCAATGGGCCCACAGATCACAGCTACTTTGACAAATATCCTCCTGAAAAGGGAGTGCCTCCAGATGAGCTGTCAGGCTGGGATAAAGACTTCTGACAGGAAAAAAAGAAAAAAAAAGATTACTGCCCATCTACTACAGAAGAGGACTATGAGCACCAATAATTCACCATTGATTATTTCTCTCTTTGAGAGTATTGTGATATCTTTCAGAAGACCATTAGGGAAAAGAAATCCCTGCCCATGAGCTGGGGTGGATGGTAGTGGGTGCGAAGGTGGTTCTGAATTATAATGTCTTATTTAGATGCTGTGAATTACTCATGTATTCTATTCTTTACATTTCTCAAAAGTTGAAGGCTATTCTATTCTCTCCACAGTCATACTAGTTTTGTTGCAGGAGCATAGCTTTCTCTGAAATCTATTGCTCCATCCTAATTTTACTAATCTCCTTTGTGTCCTAATAAGGTTTAAAAAGTGTCTTGCCCTTGAGCAACTAAGTCATGCCAATAGTATGAAGAACAAGGGTGAATTTTGGAAGATTTCCCTGCTTATTACAACTACAGCATCTTAAAATAGTGGTTTGCAGAAATGTTGGTAGTTAATAGAGGCTCTTCACTTTTACTTGCATTCAAGCTAGAAATGTATTAATGTGTTTCTGATATTTGTCTGGGGACAGACAAGTTTGAGTATTTATTCAGTGGTACTGCTCCCTAAAATAAATGAGTTAATTAATCCCACTAGGTAATTTTATTCTATTTGGGAACTTAGAAAAAAATAAGCAAAGCAAAAATATTTTTTTTAATGTTCTGTGACTAGCTGTGATACCTCAGAGACTTTCCAAATTATTGATCAAAGTGGTTATAATGTGTGGTTAAGTGATGGGCTTTTGGAAAGGTTTTATCTTATATACTAAATATTTTCACAATCCAAGTAGAAAATATGCAGGAACAAAATTGTGAAGTCTTCCCCTTCCCATTAAATGTGGAGGAGAATAAAATCTGATGGTAAGTTGTTGACTCTTTGAAACCCTGTGGTATTTTGGCTAATTCTGTTATTGTTGTTATTAATAAACCAAGAGTGTAGAATAACCACAGTTAATTTTTAATGAGGGTCCCATTAGTGAATGCTGATGCACTGTCATTACTGCTCCATTAATAGCTCATTTAAAAGACATCTGAATCACGGATATGTCTATAATTTTAGATTGTTAAGGCAGATAAGCTGCTGGAGAATTGTTGGGACTTTGGAAGTAAAAGTGTCATCCTGCATCTGCCCTCTTGCCAGCTTCCAGATAATGAAAAGACTAGTTTCAATAGCATTCCAGCGCCTAAGAAATGTAATGGTAAATGTTTTATGTATCAACCAGGATTGCTTCTTAACCCTCTTCTAAAATGGACGGGAAACAGACTTTCTTTGTATCTTTTTGATCTGGCAAAGTAAAAATACTGTCTAGGTTGCTATATTATTCAACCTAGTTATATTTTTATATGTTAAAGTTCTATGGGAATTGCAACCTCTACCCACACCCCACCCATATTTTCTGAATTCAGAGTTAACTATATGCTTCTTAGAGAGTTAAACCAGATAAGACAGGCCCAACCCAATAAGGTGTATCTTTAACAAATTAGATTTCCACATCTAGAATCCTTTTGCTGAACCAAAGAATTTTTGTTTCTTGGAGTGGTATTTTTAAAGATTATGTATTGTACATAGAAAAAAAACATTTTTAATAGGATTGAGATAACCTGCTTAATGAATTTCTAAGATTTTTGAAAGATTTTTATTTGAATTTGGTTTGTAAGCACTGAATGTTTTTCCATGTATATATTTTTAAATTACCCACCTTAATGTAGGAAATTTATATATTGGGTTGATATTAGAACTGTACAGTTATAATCACAATGATATTCTCAAAGGAGATCAAGAGTTATTATATTTCAAGAAATATCTACATATATACAAATAAAAACCAACTTAGATTCCTACAGGTATTTTGCCTGTGATTGGGCATATCAATATGAAATATCTGCATATGATTTTATTGTGTTTCTTTATAGTGCTTTAGAAAAATGAAGAAATGAGAGATTAAACCATTGATAATCCCAATTTCACTATTTCCTAGCAGGGTGACCTTGGGAAAATGACTTCACTTCTTTGTGTACTTGATTTCTCACCTATAGAAAAAAGCACAGTAAAATAATACCTACTTTTAGAGACTTGTTTTGGGGATTAAATAAGATATCTAGAAACTCATTTGCTGATATCTGTGAAATAACCAGTGCTACATAGATGGAAGCTACTGTTACTTATCTCTATTAGAATTAAAGGGGCCTTAATAGCTATTTAGTCCTGAACCTTATGTATCATTTTTATCTGTATGCACAATTGTATACTACAAAAATCCAGTATCTATGTTTTTTTTTATTTTAAATCATGAAGTAAAGATAGTTGATCAAACTCTAGTGCATAAGATGAAGAGTTAAACCTAAATTACTAAATTTTAATTTTTTAATGAATTATCATATATATTTCTTTTTTTCCTTAGGAGATATAGAAAATTATCCCTTTATATAGAAACTCATCATATTCCTAATCATTAAATCATTCATAATCTTTCTCTTCTAGATGCAAAGTTAACTTTTCATTCTTGAGCCTCTTCTCTGTGGGACTAGCTTTTTATAATTGTAGTTTCTTAATCTCTTCTCTAAATTTAAAATGTCTTGAGGGAGGAGAATATAGTGATGAAAAGTAAGAGATTTGGAATAAAAAAAAGATCTGAGTTTGAATTCTAGCTTTGTTCAGATATGTGTGACCTTGAACAACAAACCACATACAGATTCATCTGTAACTTGGAAATGTACACAGAAACATTGGCCAATATATTATTACTTGTGGGTCATTGAAAATAACTGTTTGGAAATAAATATGCACATTTCTTGGCATAATAATAAATCCTTGCTCTTTATTGCCAGGCATTGTACTAGGAGTATTTATATCTATTATCTAATTTGCATAAGATTCTAAAGTAATTGTAGACATACTGACTGTTGACTGCTCTCAAAGCTAAGTATGAATTTCACTCACAACTTAACTTTGGTGATTTACATGGCTCAGTCCTAATTACTACGACTATGTAACAGAATACCCTACAACTTTGTTGCTTAGAATAATCATTTTATTCTTCTAGATTTTGTGAGTCAGGAATTCAGTCAGCATGTGGCAAGGATGGCTTGTCTCTATGCCACAGTATCAGGTGGAAAGACTCAAAGATTGGGTAACTCAGTGACTGGGAGCTAGAATCACCTGAAGCCTTGTCCATCCACATATCTGGAGCATGGTCTGGAAGGGCTGACCAGGGCGCTTACACATGTCTTCTCTACAGCTTGGATCCCTCACACTATGGTGCATCCTTTCATGGTAGCTTAGGGCTTTGAGAGTGAGTATTCTAACCAACAAGGGAAAAGCTGTACCATCCTTTATGAATCATCCTTGAAGTCACAAAACATTATGTCCGTCATACTCTATTGGTGAAAACAGCCTGCTCAGATTTGAGTGAGGGAACATAGACTCGATTTCCTAATGAAGAGATTTTCAAAGAATTTGTAAGCAACATTTAAAATTGCCACAACCCATTTTTTGGCCATAGATCACTTATGTTACCACCATAGGCAAAATAAATTTATTTCCAAGAGCCCCCACCCCCCTTCCCCACCAAATATCATCTCATTACAGCCTCAGGCCTAGGCTCCAGGTCCAGGAACTTGCCATTTAAATCTACTCAGGAGTGGATGAGGCTCCTAAGGTGTAGTTCCTTGGATACATTTTTTTAGGCCTAAAAACCTGTGAACTAAGAAAACCAGTCGTCTATCCACGTGCTCACAACATTCAACAGGGAGACAATCAGAAGATAAACACAACAGATTCTTTCATTCAGTGAGGAGGAAGACGAGAAACACAAAGCATTCACTAGTACATAGAATTCTGAAATTTGATCTGGCACATGTTACCACATTTTTTGCTTATGGCTCAGTCCTACTCCCTGTAAGTTATGCTCCATAACTGTTGACTATACCTTTTAGGATCTTGGTTCTACTTTCTGAGCCATGATTCTTTTTCTATAAGATATGGCTGGTATTTGTAACTGAGTAGATTTCTTAGCCTGTTTCCTGCCTGTAAATATTTAGTGGTAGTGGTGCCGCTTTTCAATTTGTCTATTTCTGACTCTATTCCAAGCTGACACTTCTTTTTTTTTTAAAAAAAAAAAAAACAACTTTGCTTCTTCTGTGTGAATTTATGATTCACTCCATCAGACGAAAGCTATATTTACAAATATTTTCTGTAAAAATGCTGTGAGAAAAATGATTCCTAAGAGTTCTGCTTTTTAAAAGAGGGAGTATGCACAACACATTTAAGATGCTTAGAAGTCCTTTTGTCTGTTTAAAACAGCACAGTAGGCAGCTTCAAAGATAGATTTCAATGATTCCTGCTTATGGTATTCATGCCCTTTTATAATCCCCTATTCTTCAGTGTTGACTGAACTTCTTGACTTCCCTCTAACAAATAGGATATTATAAAAATGATGGGATGCCATTTCTGAGATTAGGTTACAAAGTGACTCTGCTGTCTGTCCTGCTACTCTCTTGTTGTCTCATTTGCCTGCTCTGATAGAAGCCAGCCACCATGATATGACTTCTCCCTTGAGAGGCCCATGTTGCAAATAACTAAGGGAATCTCTGGCCAACAGCCAGTGAGGAAATGAGGCCCTCAGTCCCATAACCTATGATGAATGGAAGCCTGCCAACAATCACAGGAGGGAGCTTGGAAAGAGATCCTCCACCAGTTGGGCCTCCAGATGAGACTGGATCCCTGGCCAACACCTTGACTGCAGCCTAGTGAGAGGCCACGAGCCAGAGGAGCCAAATAAACAGCTCCCAAGTTCCTGACTCACAGAAACTATGAGATAAGAATGTTTGCTGTATTAAACTACTAAGTCAGGAAGAAAAGATGGACATGAAGTAGGGGAAGCAAGAGAAAAGTGGACACAAGAGGACAAACTGGGTAGAATTCTTGAGAGAAAATGGAATTTGCAATGACAAATCAGAACCCATGAGGACAAACTGGAACCTGAGTCTGCCTTTCATGGTTGCCAACCTTGGTCAGATGGGTGGCTTGCATAATAAATGGGCCCTTTTCACTATTCCTAGCTTGGGATTTACGGATGCAGAAGCAACAATCGTGCTGGAGCTGGGGAAACCACAGATGTGGCTGTTGCCCTTCACCAAGAAGGTGAGCCAGCAGATCGGCAACAATATGCATGAACTGCAACAGTGCTTGGTCTTGTACTGATCTCCAGTGTATAAATATGGCTGTTATTCACTTCTGTACATCAGGTCTCATGCAAATTTCTCTTGTAGCAAAGCTGAACTCAGAACCATAGAGGGAAGAGAATTCTGGCAGGTTTATTTTTGGCTTAGCTAAATTGTCACAGTACAGAGTCATTCAGTTTCAAACCCAGTAAAATACATAATATAAAATTATTCTTATACAATTTATTTAGTTTTAATTTTTAAATAATGAGATTTGTTTCCTCTCTTTCTACCCAATATTTATCAAACTGTACACAGAGCATAGGCCATATGATTCTGTTGAAAGTAGCCTAACAATTTGTGCCAGGTGATTTACAGAAAAGCTCTAAATTGAATTAGAGCTGGAACATTTTCAGTTTTGGAAGCTATAATACCAAGATATTTTTGTTTAATTTTTGGTTACTAAATTAGAAATGATATAATGAAAAGTAACATGAAATTTTTTTGGTAAGTATAATCTTCCTCAGTGAGGGAAAAACAAATAGACATGCACTGAGGGAAGAAAAAAGGCAGAAGAAAATATGAAGTGATAAAAAAGGAACACGAGCAAAGCATCAGCCCTGGAAACTAAGTAGAGCAATGGGCCCACTCTCGAGGGAGATGGGAGAAAGCCAAGTGTCACACTAGAACACGAGCTGACTATAAGTCAGCTACACAGTCCTGCTATTTAAGATTTTGGAAGATGTTCTGATTGCTAAATGGATTATAAAATGTAAGATCTGGAAAGTTGCCCTCTCCTATATTCTGCTTGCTCAGCCCCTTTTAAAGTCTGTATTCAGTTTTGCATTTAGAAAGGATGGTCAAAAAGTTTAAAGTATGCCTAGAAATACTTAAAAATTCAAACCATGAGTTGAGGCCAAAGAAAGTAAAGTCTAATAAAATTTTTAAAAATACATATTTTTGAGGCCTTATAAGGATGAAAAAAAGAATTCTCTCATTCTAAAAGCTAGTGAATGTGAAGAAAAATATTTAATACATATCTTAATTTATTCTTTCAACAATTATTTATTGAGCACTGTTCCTGGCACCATTCTAGGTGTTGAGGATCCAGCAAAGGGGCAGAATTCAGTCATAAATATACTTTTTAGACAACTAGGCTAACAGTGATGATCTCCAGGTGGTATGATCATGGATATTTTTCATCTATATCTTCTAAATTATATACGTTGAACTTATATTTTATAATAAAGAACAAAATTTACTTTAAGAAATAAATCTGGATCGGAGAGATAAGCTAGATACCAGAAAGATCATCTTTAAAAAAGGACTATTGAATATCAATTACAAATTTTACTCTATCAAGTATGTTTATACACAACAGATTGACTTTTCAGGCCCCTCCAGTATTAAGGGCCACTGTACTTAAATCTTTGAGTCAAACTTTTAGATACTCTCTGTGTTCCTCACCTCTCAATTATGATGTATTTTCACATAACCAAATGAAGCCTTCCAATTGACAGCAGCAAGTAATTTACTTATTTAGGTGTTTTTAGCTGTTTTTGAAAAATGTTTAGTTCTGCATCTGCCAGATCTCCACCTTCTGCCTTGCTCCCCTACCTTCTCCTTCAGCCCCAGGCAGAGTACCTCCTGACACCAAATTCTCTCTGCTAAATGTGTATGCATTAATTAATTAACTGTTTAATTGAGTCTCAACAAATATCTGTGTGACTTCTTGCACCAGGCACTAGTGTTCAGCAATGAACAACGTAGACAAGTTCCCAATCATGAAATATATACAGTCAACCCTTGGATAACATATGGTTAAACTGTGTGGGTCTACTTATACTCAGATTTTTAAAATTAAATACCTGTATTGTTTTTTATCTGCAGTTGAGAGTCTGAGGGTATAGAAAGCCAATTATATGCATTGATCTCTGCCATTTTGTATAGAGGCTTGAGCATCCTTGGACTTGGGTATTCATGAGGGTCCTGGAACCAAACACTACCAATACTAAATATAGTTAAGTTTTAGGGGAGTCAAAGTTATTTGGGGATTTCGGGTATTGGTGCCTCTAACTCTGGAGTTGTTCAAAGTTCAACTGTAATTGTAAGATGATGACAATAAGTAGTAAAACAAATGGAGAGCATTATAAAACTTAACCCAACATAAAATTTGGATGTGCTTAGAAAAAATATAAATTTGAGCTTCCACTTACTGGATAGTTGGGGGCAGGAAATTAAAAGTCTCATCTACTTCAAAGTTAATCCAATCAAATAAACAGTCACTTTAAGACAATGGTTCTCAAATTTTGGTGAATATCAAATTTTGTTGGGGAACATTACAATATCGAGGTCCAGCCCTAACTCTCCTTCAAGGATCCTAAGCCTCTGTGGGCTTTATTAGCTCCCCGGGTGGTGAGAATTATTGCTCTAAAAATGTTCAGTGTCTTTTAAACAAAAATTCTCAGTTTCTCATTTATTCTCTCTTCTAATTACATCCTTGACCAAGACAGAGGATGAATCAAGCTTTAATGCCAGTTATCTACTTGGTTGAAGTTTATTTGACTTATGTTCACAGCAAAAGTTTGTGGCTGGAGAAAGCTCCTCATCCACCTGTCAAACAGGACTCAAGGACACCCTGGATGACTTGGTTTCATCTTGGTTACTGCTGGCATTATGGACCTACAGGGTTTGACTGTGGTCCTTTCCAGCTTTAGCTAAGACCTGCTTTGCAGAACTTGCTACAAAGCCACTTGCTCCCTACGAAGGCAGTCCCCTCTGATAAACTCCCCAGCCAGACCTTCGGAGTTATGTCCTGTTTTTACACTGAAGATGGAAGGGACTCAGGATTACTATAGTTCAGGACCTCATACTGGGGGCTGTGCTGTGCCCCCAAGGTTGCTAGGCTGCCTTTGTTCTATGGCAGCCTGTGATTAATCTCAGCCATGTAAAAGAGGGTCTCCCTCATTTCCCTCTTCCTTTTCACAGTTTCCTTCAGGTAGAAGATATCAGGCTTTCTCATCTCTCTCTTCCACCTGGACTCCCATCAGCCACATAAAATTCTCTGGTCTCTTCCACAAAGCCTGATTCTTTATAAGCCTGATTCTTTGTAAGAGGAGGTAGAGGGATTTAGATAATCCTTTCTGAGGATCAAAGCTTGGCTTTTGAACTTCAAAAGCTTAATGTTATGTTAGACTTTCTCAGTACAACCCTACTAGAACTGATCCTAAACCATAGATGTATGATCTCAGCAAAGAATCAAGATTTATTCTTAGGAAAGTAAAAAAATAAGATGACATTCATAATGTAAAAGAGAATTATTTCCCCTTTGCAAAAATAAATAAGAAACTTTCATCACCGTGATAAACTCTATTCAAACAATTAAACAGGATAACATGAAAGAGTGGGGTTGCAGAGAAGTGAGAACAGCTTTGAATAAGAGGTAAGGAAATGCTTTCCTGATTAGATGATATTTGAACTGAGACCTGAAGGACGAAAAGGAAATGGCCTGCGATAGTCTATGAAAAAGTGTTCCAGGCAGAGAATCAAATACAAAAGCTGTGGGGTATTAATGAATTTGGCATGTGTGAGAAACAGAACAAGTCTTCTGTTTCCAGAATTGTGAGAGCTCAGAGAGGTAGGCAAGGCCAGATGATGAGACCCTCATAGACCACTATAAAGAGTTTGGTTTTTATCCCAGATGAAATATGAGGTCATTTGGATTTCTTTTCTTTTTTAGAGCAGGGGAATGACTTGATCCAATTTATGTTTTCAGAAGATCACTAGTTGCTGTGCTTTAATGGGGCACAGGTCAGAGAATAAAGAAAGCAAGTAGACTATGTAGGAGGCAATTGAATTATTTAATTGAGGGGAAGACTAATAGTTGCTGACTCAGAATGGATGTCAAATGGGCCAAGGAATGATGGATAGATTCGGGCTGTGTCTTGTAGAGGAGTGATAGGATTGGATGTGAGGAATGAAAAAGAGAGGAAGTAAGCAAGGATAATTCTTGGGGCTTTCAAAGATCTAAGCGAGTAAATACACACACACACAAGTATATGTGTGAGTGTATATGTGTACACTTAAGTATATGTATGTGTATGTACATATATGTAATTTTAAAATACCCTTCTAAGAACAGTTTGCAGACTGCAATCTGTTATTTTTCAAGTAGGGTTGCCAAATATTGGTGATTATCACTGCATAAGGGAAAAAAAAGGAAAAGGATTAATATTTTAAACACTTATGTGGCAGGCAGCATGCTCTCTATAAAATTATCTCACTTGAAATTTATGCCTCATCTTTATGAAGTTATTATATCTACTATATAATAAATGAGGAAACTTGACTCTGGAGGGAATAGAAACTAACACACTTCAAAAATTTATTCAACTAATATTTTTAAAGGACCTACTGAGTGCATAATATTCATAGTTGATGGTCTCAATGAGTAACAGTGTTACCATTACTATGACTATTTACTGGAAAAAAACTAGTTAAAATGAAAGGCAATGCTTTTCATATACTAACTTAAACCAGACATAGTAGCTGTAATCAAAAATATCCTCAAGCATACTCTGTAGCAGGGTATCAGTCAAAACTTGTATATTACATACAAGTAATGTAATGGTTTTAGATGGTGGATTGTGACAGGGATGTGAGTGTTTTAAACTTAGGTTTTTCTCTCTTGTTGTGCTAAGTTCAGCCTCCATTACCTTTTTAGTTTTCACTGGAACATAATGGAATTGGGGGATACCAGCTTTTTTAAGCAGCTGCTCTAACAATTGTCTTGAGTTGCTTGTTACAGCATGTCTTTCTTTTGCAAGAGCCTAATATACTTACTTTTCATGGAATAGACACAATCCCCAGACTCCAATGAAGTGTACATAACCCTCTTTAGTTAGCTGTTCTACACCTTTTATTAAACTCAAGCTCAATTCTTATGCTCCCCAGCAGCAAGTTTGGGTCACCAAATTTATCCTCTGTTTTTTTACACAGACATTTATTTCTTTGCTTCTATGGTGTGCAAGTATGAATATAAATAAACAAAATTTTTTAATAGTAGTAAGTATATATTCAAAAGATGGTTGGCTAATTAGGGAAGTCACCTACAGCATCATGGAATGAAACACTTTATCCTTTACTCCAACTTCTCTTCAGATAGAAAGAATAACTAAGATTATAATGGAAAATTAGAAATCCATACAAGCCAAGTCAAAAAATATAGACTAGGAGGAATGATAAGCAATTTCCTTTTGGCTCAAAATAATGTGCTGCTATCAAGAGAAGAACTGTACTTTTCTGTAAACTGAGAGGATGTCAAAAATTTTCAAGTAAGTGTGTAGCTTCCCAAGGAAATTACTGTAGGCATGAGGGCAACACTCATTTAGAAGAGTAAGTTCTAATATGCTTGCTAAATATCGGATCATATAGCCGTACTCAGGCCTCTTCTTCTACTTGCAAGATTTTGTTAAGCTTTTAATGTTTTTACTACCTGAATCAAAGCTCACTGCTACTACTACTCTTAAAGCAAGTCCTGGGCATTCATATTTTCAACTTCTGCATCAGAGGTTTATGTTCTTGTTGCTAAACACATCTAAAACATAACTCATTTTTTATCCTCCAAAACCTGCTCCTCTTCCTATTTCTCTACGGAGAAGGCCAAAGAGCTGTTAAACTCAGGCTCCATAGCTTGTACAGGCCTATTAGCCTGTATGAAGACACAACTAAAAATTCATCATTTTCAATTTAATACCCTATTTAGGACTCTGATATTCTCTCTCTTCATTCTTCACTACTCCTCTATATCAATTCAAACCTTTACCACTTTTCTCAATTCCTTTGGACCAACATTATTAACAAATGGCTCCATCACCTACTTTATTTTTAATGTCAACTGTAACTCTAAATCCCCACCTGTAGACTGGACCTCACTCCAGGCCAGCAGGCCTCTGAAAGTAGCCACCTAACATTTCTAGTTATCAAAAATTCAGTTTAAAACTTAACTCCTTATTCTGCATCTCTCATTTCTGTTCAAGCTAATACCATCTTTTGATTGGATTATTTGAACTCTAGGATTGTTCTCTTTGCCTCCAGCTTAGATTTCTGTAAGTTAACATTCGTATTTCTGTGAGAGAATTTTTTCAAAAACACACATTTAATGACAGGAAATCAGTTTGTCTACATTCATTTTGCTTAAAAGCACTTCATTCAAATTAAAATTGCTTAATTTTACATTAAATTTTGGATAAAATGTCTTTAGGTTCATCTAAGAGCTACTCATTGCATTCAAAAGTAGATTGGAAAAAACCACCAAGCACACAATGTAATAAAACTAGAACCAATAACAAGACAGCCCCCAAATAACTATTCAGTAGGAAATTAGATACGTTTTTTTCAAAGTGACTCTTAGTTTTAAAGATGACTTTAAAATAAAAAATTCATGATAGAAATTAATAATGTGAGCAATACATTTCACAAACCTGTGGGGATATAAATAGTACTCAGAGAAAAATGGTTATTCTTACATGAACTTATTTAAAAAGTCTAAGAACTGAAAATAAATGAACTCCATATTCACCTCAAGAGGCTAGAAAAAGAAAAAAATAAATCCAATGGAATTAGGAGAAATCATTTTATTGATTAAAGTATTACTTATTGAAAGAAAAATAAAAGCTTTAGATCGTTACTACAGACAAAAGCTGATTATTTGAAAAGATCATCACAATGGAAAAAATACAGATCAACCCAGGAGGAAAGACAGAAAACATAAATGATGCTAGGACAGTGAAAAAGAATAACTACAGATTTAAACTAATTTAGTTGATAAAACAATTTACAAATGTAGGTAGAAAGGATAATTTCTAAGAGTATGTAGATCACTAAAAATCAACTCATGACAAGATAGAATATCTGAATTGACTAAAATTAAATAGTAACTTCTTGCCCCCGCAAGTCAATCAGCCCAGATAATTTAATAGGATTCAGACAATTTCCACAATATTTAAACTATAAAGAAAAAAAAAGCACTTCCAAATTAATTCTCTTAGCTAATATAACTATGATATCAACTATAGTATGTAACAAAAAAATGTACACCAATCTTATTTATAAAAATAAATGCAAAGTTCTAAAAAAGATATCAGCACATCAAATCCAAAACTATATTACAAGAGTCATTTAGTGTAACCAGGTAGAGTTTAACTCTTAACTATTAGGAAATGTTTCAATGTAATTTATAAGGAATGGATTAATGGAAAAATATATAATCGTATCAGAGATCATTTAAAAAGATAAAGTTTAAGATTTAATTTGGAAAAATAACTTTTAAAACCAGTTGGGTATTTTTCAAGTGAACTTAACAAATTGTTTTGAAAGTTAATCTGGAATAGGATATGCAGAAGAATAGTCAAAAACTTTAAAATAAGAACAGTTTTACTATCTTATATTTGTGAAGAAATTTATAACTTCCAAATCATTCTCATCTTAATGACTAAATTTGGAGATGGAGATAGCACCTGAACTCCTATCCCCTAGTTCAAGCCACCATTATCTTTCAGCTAGATTATGAAAATAGTCACCTTTATAGTCTGAAAGTTTCTCTTTCTGCCTCCAGTTCATCAATTGTCAATACAACAGCCAAGTGAACTGGTTAACAACAAATAAGCCAGATGATATCACCTCTCTCAATAAAACCCCACGATGACTTCTAATCTCACTCAGAAGAAAAAGTCAAAAACATTCATGGCCTATAGCACTCCGCCTCTATATCTGTTATCTCCCTGACTTTCTGCTGTTTGTTTCACTCACTCCACACCAACCACAATGGCTGTGTTGTTCTTCCTTAAACAAGACAGTTATACTCCCAACCATTCCATTGCTGGAATACCTTCCTCCCACCTATTTACCTTCTTTAGATTTTGTCTCAAACTTCACCTTCTTGGTGTCAATTTTTTTTTTTTGATGACCATACTTAGATTTGCCAGTGCCCAGGACTCTTTACTCCTCTTCCTCTACATTCCATAGTATTTACCACTCTCTAATGTAATATACATTTTGTATATTTACTTATATAGTTTTCTTTTTTTCTGCTTCCCTTAGAATGGTGCTCAATCCCCAGTGTCTAGAACAGTGCTTGACATATATAGGCATTCAACAAAAATTTCTAGGCTGATTTAATGAATGCATGCATAAATTACAGATGAAGTAACTGAACCCAGAAAAACTAAGTAACTTCACCCATGCTAGTAAAATTTCATTAAAGTTTCCATCTTCTGACTCTCTAATTCATATATTTTTCAGTGTGTTCCTTTACCGCTATGATATTCATATATTAAATTAAATTTAAATTAGTTTTTGTTGTCTGTTACTTTTAAATACTTCCAAATGAATAGATTTTATTTTCTTAAACAAGGATGACAGAATTTAAAGTATGGCTGGAATCTGTTGATTTCTCAAATACTCTCTTTTTAGAATTTGACTTTCTTTGAAATTGGAACTGTAACCTAACACAGATCCTAAAACATTAAAATTAGTGATTTAAGTAGGAAAAGCACATTAGACAAAGTTGTGCAGAGATATGTAAAATTCTACTTTTATAAATGTGATGAGACATACCTATCAAGAAATGCCAATTTTTACAACAAATTCATGGGATCTCATCTTTAAATTTTTATATGGAGTCATCAACATTATTCCAAATGCTGACCTCCATATCAACTGTAAAACCCAATCTATCCTCATACATCTTTGCCTAAGAATTTTAGTGTTTAGCATGGATTAGGGAGAAAAAAATAAAGGTAGTAGATTATTTTTCTACCTGAATTGCATACACAATGATAAAACCTGAAGACTGAGAAGTATTATATATTTTTAAATTATCAAAAATATTCTAGGGGAGTTTTGATTTAACCTGAAAGCTTGCTCTGTTTTGCAGGTCATGCTTATTGGTACTCTATTTCTAACTGGTTAAAAGATCAGTTATTTCCTCAAGCTTCTCTTTTAAATGTCTCAATCATTCTCAAGGTAAGTTCCATGAAGTTTGATGCTGCAGAACTCTGCCACATTTGTTATGAACTTGAACTATTTAGAGGGGGACAATATTTAGACATATAAGTCTATAAGCTGATATTTTCTCTATTTCTAAAGGAGGATTAAGTTAACCTGACTGATGGTGAGCCTCCTGGAGAAGCTGGGGTGATTCATTTTTGTACAAGTGAAGCGGATGATCTTGAATTTTAAAAAGTGGGAGTGCTCAAGGTTATAATTGATATTCTTTGTTCTATTCGTATTCCTCATTTGTAGATATGTTTGGTAGGTCAGGGAAATGCTGGCAACTTCTAGAAACAATTGCAAATTTAAGAAGTATTCAAAGCATAAAAAAGGATGGCAATTTGCAAAGTTTGCCATGTCTTCTTTGAAACTGACTAAACCATAAATAATGTGTCAAAAGTCACCTCTGAATATTATGTCCTAAAAATGCCGTAACTGAACATGGAATCAAGAGGAATATCTTTGTAGAGCCATCTGGCACTTAATTCTTTAGATTTAATTAAGAAGTGAAACTATTTCTTGATTTTTTCCTATTTTGGTATAACAGCATTCCCTCTCCAGAACCTAATAGCTCAGAATGCTCTTTCTAAGGGCAGAATATCCTACTGAAAACAAGGATGCACATAATATTCTCCCTTTTTAAAAACAGTAAAGATAAAAGAGAGAGGGATGAACAGGGGGAGAGAGAGAGGAAGCCGATGAACATCTAGATACAACTTCAAAATTCCACTGAAGAGCCTCACAACAGATAATTAGTTCGTAATAGATAGAAAGGCAGAACCCTTGGATCTCCAGCCTTATCTAGAATTGTCGTCATTGGAAACAAGGGCCACCTGGGAACTGTTTCTGCAAGGTATCTGGTCACATTCTGGTTAAACGGAGGGTCAATTGGATGTATACGAAAGCCAGGATGCACCTAAACATGCACTCTTGTTTCTTCAGGCTGATAACTGGACTCCATCTAGTGGTTGGAATAACAAACTGGGATCTAGCTGCTTACATAAAAGCTTCAGACCAAAGCAAATAGCTGGGTACTGTTCTTGAGATTTGTTCCTGTTGTCAGAGTCTTAATGTAAGGAAATAATACAACAACAACAAAACACAGATCCCCTAAGCCCTCCGAATCAGGTTCTCTGACACCTCCTTTTGCAGGTAAGAGCCTGTTATGGCTATTGAGGCCATGTAGGCCATGCAATGCTTTTGTTCACTCTGATGGTTTTATGTGATGCATTTTATTACTCTGTGAAACAAGGTAGGATGATGAGAAGAGCACTGGGTGGAATGTCAGGAGAATTGTCTCTGCTATGTGATTTGGGGCAGATCATGAGGCTAAATGCCTGTGGGACAGTTTCCTTGGGTCTAAGATGAGAGGGTAAGACACAAAGCTTTCCTTCACTCATCTGTTTAATTACCTGTTGGGTTCTCTGCTAGGTGTTTTGTGGGGCCAAAGGAGTTTAAAGTTCAAGAGAAGAGATGAAATTTAACGTAAAAAAAAGATAGGAAGGTGCTTAACTTACATACCAGAAAGGTACAAGAGAGTTCCAGGTAAAAGTCTTAGGGTTAGATAATTACTCATTGGTGGTAGGATATTGATCTGTATCTGTGTCTGTGTCTATCCATAGGTATGTCCATGTTCATAACTATTCTCTGTATGTGTGTTTGTGTGTGTGTGTGTGTGTGTATGTGTGTGTGTGTGTATGTAAAAATACATATAAATATATACATACACATTTTATATGCTCGCATAGTCAATTAAAAAACTTCACAATTACTAAAAGACAGATGACCTGGGGAAAACATTTGGCACATGAACCACAGGTAAAAATTTCACATCGTTAATGTATAAAGAATTCTTACTAATAAATAATTTTTTAAAACTTTTTTAGCAACAAAATGAGCAAAGGTTCTGAACAGATCACTCAAAAATAACTATAGATATTCAAAAATTCAGTAACACTATATTTCAGCTTACCAGCAAGTAGATATTTTCAACTTTAAATAATTAAGCTAGTTTTAATGATTTTTTAAATTATTATTCAGTTAACTAAATTTAACTATTAATAAAAATACATTTAAAATTTCTTGTTAAGGCAGCAAAGTTTACAAGGGTTGATAATCACTCGTATTGAATGGGCCATTGAGAAAATGGGCTGTTTTACACTGATGATGGAAGTATGTATCACCAATCTACCTGAATAAAGCTTGACAATATAAATCAAAATGGAAAAGATTCCGTTTTTAAGAGTATATATAAAGGAAATAACCATATGGACAACTACAAGGCAAGCTATTTGTAATAATCTTCATTGTAGCATTTTATATAATAGCAAAAGGAACAGCAAAAAAAACCCCAACAAACTACCAATCCTAAATATTTTGTTGTTTGGGGTGGTGAAATAATTGGTGTATAGCCACATAATATACTATTATGCTCTAATGAAAATGTATGTGGATTCACATTTATATCACAAAAACATTTATGTTAAGGAGAAAATAGCTTACAAAAGAATTTATACACTGTGCTACAATTTTATTAAAATAGTAAATTGTGTGTGTACGTGAATCATCATGGAAAAATATCCAGAAAGATGTAAATTAAAACATTACTAACAGTTGTCTCTCGGTGGTAGTTACAGTTTTTATTTTCTTTATATACTTTTCCCTGTTGTCTGTACTTCTGACAATTATAAATTACTTTTATTATCAGATAAAACATTAAGAAATGTTTATTAAAAATGGGAATAAAACCTGAGCAATTAGGGTAAATTTCCATGAAGGTCTCAAACTACCTCTTCCACCATGTTCCCTAATCTGAAGGTATAATTTCCTGCTTCAGTTTATAGTACTGCAGAGGTAAGTAAAGTGACTAACAAAAAAGATGTATATTTTTACAGACTATAAAAGTTCATTTCACTGGTGAAAAATTCTCTCTTCTCACATCCCTTAGGCGCTATATTAAGGCTCCTTATGGAAGCAGGTAAAACTTGAAATCTCTGAAAGAGGAAGGCCAACAAAGAGAGCTCAGGTGGTCAGGATCCATCCCCCTTTCCCTGCAGTTCTCCCTCCACGAGCTGGTGCATGTGCTCTGGTCGGAATCAAGGACCAAATAAATGGCTGGTGAGAGTGGAGCCTAGACAAGGGGAGGGTGAGGATGGCTGAGGAAGCAGGCCTTTCGTGGGCTCAGTGAAGACCATAGGCCTCCTGTCTATATTTATGGTCCAGGTCCTGACTGTCTTCCATGGAGCAAGTAGTATGCTGTCTGAAGCTTTCCCTGTCTTCAGACTGTCCATCTGCTGCTGTGAGGAGGCAGCACAAGTTTTTGAACACTAGCATTACCATTTAACATCTACGTGATCCTTGTGCAAGTAACTGACCTCACTAAAATTTCAATTTTCTCATCTGTAGGGCAGGGATAATACACTTCTTTACAGGGTGAAGTGGCATAAATAGAGCACCTACCACTATGCTTGGCACATAGTCTGTGTTCCAGAAATGAAAAGTAAGCCATACCCTGTATATTAAAGCAAAGTAGGCATTAACCTCCATTGGACATAAATGGGGTGACCATATAATTTACCAAACAAACGAGAATGCTTTTGAAAGTGAAGTGGGGGGAGGGGTCCTGTAGTTATGTAGATGCAAGTTATAACGTGGGAACCAACCTGGTCAAATTGAGAAGGACAGTCATTTTGGTTTTTAGGTTCTTACTTTGATCCTCTTGAACTGTACAGTGTTCACAACGGTTGGTGTTTTACTGCCAGCACTGAATCTGGATGACTTCCTAATGGGACCCTGGTTGGGAGAATCTGACGATGCTCTGAGCACATATCTATGATGCACTGACGTTGCTTTATTATTATTTGCTTGCATGTCAGTGTCCCCATGGCGCATTACGTGACTTTACTTCCCTGGTGCCTAGCATATTGTACATGCTCAATAAATGTTTATTGAATTTATGACCAGATGCCCTGGAGCTATTAGTCTCAGATGCCAGGAAATGGCTCCTGCACTTTCCGGGTGGTTTCTGGCAGTGAGCCCAGCTTTCTAGAGGTCGGATAATTGCTCTCTAATGGGCAGCCCAAGGCAGCAACAATTATCTCTACTGCCTGTCAGGTAAAGACTAGAGGTTGCTATAGCTGCTGTTCTTCATAGGATGTACTGGTAATTTCTGAGGTGGATAGGACACTACCCCGCCTTCTTGGCATCCTGTTGTGTCACTCTGCTTTACCTGCTATATCACCTATGGAGTTCACTTGACTGTGAGCACTTTGAGAGCAAGCACCAATGTTAACTTGTTTATGCTTATATTCCCAGCTCTTACAAAATGCCCAGCACAGAGCTCAATAATTTGTAGAATATTTAAATAAAAATGGTAATAATGAAAACTTATTTTAAAAGAATCAAAAAAATAAAAATGGGGAAGAGCATTGTAATTTACCATATGAATTTAGAAAATTCATTTATCATTTTTGGGCCTTGATTTTACTATATATCGAATGGGAAAAATAATATCTCACTGTGTTGTATCATCTATGCCAGTCATCATAATAAGTTGTGAGTGCTATTAATAGAGCAAGTCTGTCAGTCATAGAGGCTAGCTATTAGCCTTGGATTCAGATAAATCAGAGTAAAAATGGAGTCTACTAACCTTTTATTAACTGCTAGATGTTGAATATCTACTTAGCTTTTCCAAGTCTCGGGTTCTGCTGCTATAAAGATTAAGCTAGCTGTTGTGAAAAGAAATTAGTATTTTCTATTGTTTAATAAATGAAAGGTATTATTCTCAATATAATTTTTCTCATCTAAAGTTACTTTGACATCTTAGAATTTTGAAATTTGTGTTTCTATTATGTGTGTAATACCTATAAAATAAGAGAACTATTAATATTCTTATTCATAATTTGAAAACCAGGTTTTGATTACTGAGAATTGAGAATGAATTGATAGATACAGTGCATAAAAACCATTAATAACCGAAAGTTGTATAATACTTTATGATGCATAAAGTATTTCCACAGCCACAAGATTCACAATGCTGGAATAAACTATGGGTCGTTGGTAGGTTTCCATGCATTACTGTGGATTGCATTTATTCCTCATCATATTATTTGGGAGTTACCATGAACACTAAAAGCCATGTGTAATTCATTTACCTGGTTGATTTAAGAGGCGTTTGATAGCTTCCAAAAGTTTCCACTCTCTCTTTTCTAGCCAGAAAATCAGAATGCAGGTGCATCAGAGAGAGTGGAGAGAGTTTAACATAGATTTGTTGGGTGGGGGAGAATATTTGAAGAAACACTCTCTCTCTCTCTCTCTCTCTCTCTCTCTCTCTCTCTGTGTGTGTGTGTGTGTGTGTGTGTGTGTGTGTGTGTGTGTGAACACGCAGGTATCTGTCTACTAGCACACGTGAGAAAGAAGTGATGGAGAGAGGAGAGCTCCTCCTGCATTCAGCAAGAGAGAAAGATTGTGACAAAGAATTGTAACCACTTATTCTGAGCCATGAAAGAATTTCAAAGTAAGTGCTTAGAACTCTTTACTCCCCAGTCTTAACAAGCCTCTCATTTTCTAAGTCTATTTAGTCTACTAAGAAGTCTACTTACTACTGGTTTCTGAATCAGAATTTATGAACACTTCTCAACCGTTAACTCTTTATTATCTAGATATCATTAGATTTTCATCTTGATAACTTATTATTGCTTACTTTCCATTTCAAAAATCTTACTTCAGGTATTACATTTTAACTCAAAAGTGGCTTGTCAACATGAATAAATAATTCAATACTTATTTTCATTTATCCATTCATCTCTGTAGATGGGATACTGAGGAAAAAATCCTAGAGCTATATACACATTTTGAAAATATAAGTAAGATATATTTCACACACATGATCTCATTTTTAGTCCAGAAACCTTAATACTTCCAGAAAGTTGACACAGACTTTTGTACTGGAAACTTAAAAAAAAAATTAAGGGTTTTAGAGGAACATAAGTCCTTCAGAAAACAGAAAGCAAGTACATTTTCTGAGTTATTAGAGAATGAAGATTTCCCCCCTCCATAACTGTGGTTTCTCTGGGCAAACACCCAATATCACACAGAGAAGCAACTGGAAGAGCCTGGAACTGACCACTTTTGTCTACTCTATAACCGCAACTTTCTATTTTCGCCTTGAAAATAGCTACCTTTCTGACATAATTATTTTATAATATTTATCACTTATTTTGATAGCAATCTATCTCAAAAGAGGGAAGACTGATGAGAAACTTGGGGAAACATTTTACCTTTTTATAAAATATAAATATATAATATAAGATTAAAAATGCAGTTTTTTAAATAACATTTTACAAAGTTGTGACTAATGCCTCTCATTTGTTAAATCATTCACTTGTGGAAAAATTAATGAACAGAGTTATTGTCAAAAAGGAACTGAAATAATTGTTGATGAAAAAATAGGGTAAAATGATTAATTGGTACTTAACATGTTTTCTGTTTATCTATGCACTTATCTCTCTGTCATCTACATAAATTCAAAATGTTCAGAAAGGGCAAAAGACAAGTTTTCTGCAAAAGTGGACTGAATGAATTAGGAATAACTGGACAATTTAATGTTGTCATATGAAGTTGTTTAGAGTCAAAGAAAGGGTATTGGGAGCTCTTTTGTGGCATATGATATAATGCTGGGAAGAGTAACACAGCTGGGTTTGGGAACTAACATCTGTATTATAAACAGCAAGTGAGTAAAAACTAGATCCAGTCCCAAGAGAAATGACCTGAGGCAGCTTTTAGGTTAGAGCGTATTAACATATAATCTTAAATAAGTATGCATTATAAATTACATCTGTAATAGTTTTTCAATTTTAATCAGCCATGAGGGTGCTGCATCTTTTATTGCTTTCCAGAGCTTACATAGGCCAAAGATCTCCCTATTTGATAATGCAATTTGTTTAGATGAGGGACATTAAACAGACATTTTTCTGCAGAGTCAAAGTAAACTATTTCCGTTGATCCCTGAGATCAGCTCTGACCAAGAGAACTTTCTTTGATAATGGAAATGTTCTACATCTGTGTTGTTCAACAAGGTAGCCACTAGCCACATGTGGCTATTAAACATTTGACGTGGGATTTCTTTAACTGAGGAACTGAATTATTCCTTGTATTAAATTTTAATTATTTTAAAGTTAAATAGCTACATACAGCTAGTGGCTACAGTACTTGAGCATCTTAGATTCAAACGCTCTTAATTTTTTTTTTTGTCAGCTGAGGGCATTTTACGAATGTTTTGGTGTTATCAGATGCCAGACCTTTAAAACCTAAGCCAAAACTAAAACTGAAGCTGACTGCCATTCAAACTACTGAAGAACCTCTTATTTAGGGTCCTCACACTTTCAGCCACTACTGTTTATGTCAATTGATGAATAAATTACTATTCAGGACCTCTTGTCTCTAGTAGTGGTCATAGAAACACTCTTCAAAATCCCAGTGGTTCAAAACAGACATTTTTTCTTCCTTTTCCTTTTTAAAGTGTCTTTATAATCAAGCTAATTATTTTTCATCAGTTATGAGTGTCTGGGACTTGGCTCTGCTATTTTTTCATAAATCCAGTAAACTTAAAAGAATCTTTTCAATAAATAAATGTTCAATGCCTATATTCAATCATTTCATTTTCCACTTTATTTTCTCTTTGTATCCTATTTCAGGTTTGTAGTCCACCATCTATATGTCTCTGATAATCATTCCTGAGGCTAAAGCCTTCTCACAAATTCAGATTTTATTCCAGAAAGCTGCAAGAGACCCAAGAAAGTACAATAACAAAGTCCAAGAGTCTTTAAGATTTTTAATATAAATAAAACATAAAATTTTAATTTAATATACTCATGTTTAGGTGATTTTTCTTTTGTTCTCAAAGCATGGTGTCATTTTCTTGTGTCTAATAGGTAGTTCAAAGCAGAATGCAGCAGAGTTCGTCTGCTACAAGACAGATATGTCTCATCTTGATGGTGAATTCTGGATCTGATTCTGTAACTAATTGGACTGGGACAGAATTTAAAAACAACTCCTATAACAGTCTGCTAGAGGAAATGAGAACTACTGATGACAGTAGAAGCAACTGTAACATGAAAACTCTCTCAGCCAAACTCATTAAATTTGAAACTTCTCTTTGTACTATGTTGTTATCCCTTGGAAGTGTTACAAAGCGAGCTTCAGATAAAGGAACTAGAAAGCATAGCTCTAGAGTGTTCAGTTATCTTCTGATGCACACCAGCTAGCCAGGCAGGCCATCCACCTCTGCATTATAAAATCATCCTAACATTACCAAAAGCTTGAGATTCCCTATTCATGTTATTGATACCAGAGAGCGGGCCCCAATGTCCATATAGCATTTGTCTATGTGACTATTTCAACTGCCAAAATTTTGATATTGTGTCATTAATATCTCTCATTTCTAAAAATTAAGATGACTTAATGAAATTACATATGCTGGATCCAATTTTAAAAGGCCATGTATGTTTGTGTGTGTGGATATCAGTGTTGATAGTGATGGAAAATCTCCAGAAAGCAGAGCCGAAGTCCTGTAACACCAAAACGTTTCTCTTAAATAAGTCCATTTTGGGAAACCTCTGTCAAATGGTTCTTGCACATAATTGCCTCACTTCTGGACTATTGCATTCACATCTGGCCTGAGCCCCCCTGAGGTGGGGCTTGGTTTTGACTGAAATCTGATGGCAGTTTGCCCATATTTCGAGTTTGAAAATGCAGTCAGCTAATATTTTGAGTCAAGGGGTTGGAATAACCTTCCTGCGTCAGTGACATTGCATGTGTGTGTGTGTGTGTGTGTGTGTGTGTGTGTGTGTGTGTGTGTAAGAGAGAGAGAGAGAGAGAGAGAGAGAGAGAGAGAAGGAGAGAGAGAGGGAGGGAGGGAGAGAGGGTGAGATTGAGTGTGGAGGCTGGGGTAAAGGAAATGTAAGGGAGGAAAACACCTGCTACTCTCTGAATTAACTTTTTCTAGACCTGGATTTCATATTGCTCTAGGAGCAGTGTTTCAATACTCCAAAAGAAATGAGGAGAAAATGAAAACCAAGTTGTTGCAAATTAAAATTGACGAACTTAAGGGTGGGGAGGAGCAATAGAAGTATGCTTTATATTCTAAACTTGTTAATTCTCAGCAGCCTCTATTTGCCTCACCGAATAAACTCTCTCCCTATGAGCTGTAGCTCAAATATCCAAATAACTCTGGTCTTGAACTTGAGGCAAATCAAAGGTACATTTTCTTTCTATATCCTCTGATGGTCTTGCAGAAATCATGCATAGTAAGTAGAGCAGAAACAAATCCCAACAACTACCCTGAAATGATTACTGTATATTGTTTGCACTTTTTAGATTCATTACAATTTAAAAAGTGATTGGAGACAGTTCATATCACAATTTATGTTAAGGTAGTCACTTTTACTCCATTCCATTCCTCACTTTCCCATAAGTGGGCTTAACTTCTACCCCACTTGCTAAAAGAAAAGAGGAGTGGAATATGCATCCTGTTTCTCGCTCTGCTCCTGGCTCTTCATTTCCTTTTATCATCAAGTACATCTCCATCAACTAACACAGAGTTTTGTACAATGTGAATCATCTTGAGTAATATTAAATAACTTATAGGATAATGTGGATTTGTACTGAGTTCTTATTCTAACACTAACCTTCACCATATATCTTCCAATAGCTACAAAGTCCAATCCTATGAAGTATTTTGAGGAAGTTCTTTGGCATGGGAACTGAGTCAACCTAGTGGCACAGCAACTCTTTTGGAAAGTCTTCATTAGTCTCAGAACTGACCACCCTGATGGTGTGACGACCTGGTTAATTTCCCTCAAAGGCACTTGTCACCCCAGTAGTAACTGGCAATGTTAAGATGCAAATGTAGGACTGTTCGACCTCAAAGACCATGCTCCCTCTATAAGGTCACAAAGGGGTCTTCTACAAGTTTTTCCAGTAGTTTATTGTATGGCACTGGGTGCACTCAGCAATTCATAGTCAAGATTCTTTTGCTTTCATATTTACAGACAGTAATTCAAATCTGCTTAAGTAAAAGTGTGCACTTCATTGGCTTATTATGGATAGTTCATGTAATCTAAGGACAGGGCTTGCAGTTATAAAAGACAGGAACAGAAACTGGAACATCATCAGGAAACAAGGCAGCTACTCTCCTTACCCTGCATGGCTTGATGATCTGTTGGTGTCCAATTCAATCTTCTCTAAGCATAGGTTTTAAAACTCTTTCATGTGCCTGGTGGAAAATAGGTACAGCCCTCCTCGGCAGCTTTGCTGCTAAATAGCCCCCCAGCTTTACCAAGATTGTCCAGCTTCCGTCACAGGCCCATCTGTTATGTGTGAAGAAACCCATCTCTGTTTGAGCCATTTTTTAGAGTAGGGTGTGACGAGTAGACATCCACATAAGTGTAAAACAAAACATGACAACATCACCTCATTTGGAAAACAGGAAGAATAATTATATAATAATAATAATAATTGATAGTAATAAAGTCATTATTCTGTTTCAGGGACTTTGCAAAGTAATTCGCAGGTATTGTCTTAAACCTTGTAACAAACTCATGAGGCGGAAGTTTATTGCCCCATTTTACAAGTGAGATGTGGGGAACATGGAGAGGTTAAGGAACATGCTCAAAATGATCTCTAAAGTGCCTTGTAGTTTCAAAATTCTAAGGTTTTTAATTAAATGTCAAAGTCTGAATAAATCTAACAGAGAGATTAAATGAGTGAAAATAATATAAATGGCCAGAGATCATTCAATTTAGATGCTTTTCATTTTAAAATGGTAACAATGACTGATGAAATAAAGTTATAGTCAAAATAGTGAGTCAGGCATCCAGAATAAACAATCTCGAAGTAAGAAATGTGGTGTTTATGGTTAAACAAGAACCCCCCACCCCCAATTCTTCAAGTTGAGTTTCTCAAGTTTGCAAAACTAAGAATTTTCCATTTACGGGTATACTTCAATATTATTTCAGTGTTAATCATGTTATGGTGATGGTAGATTATGATGCTCTATTTGTGATACCATTTGAATCTGAAAATGTCCAACTCTGCACTTAAGTTTTATTGCCTCTTTACAAATGCAGCACAGTTGAAAAGTTTTGAAAATGCAATCTTTCCCAATGATTAGAAAAAAATGGGGAAAAGTTCAATTGAGCAATTTTTCTTTTATTTTCATAGTGTATAATGAAAAGCTCTCCATTACTGGAGGAAAAAGATACAAATTCAGCAAAGCTTACACATCAGTAGTGAAGCGTCCTTCACAGTCTCACTGCAATGCGCCCCTTTAGTAGATTTGACTAAAGAACCAAAGTTCATGTTACATGTAATAACTATAGTAAAAAGAGCTTTTTTTCTCACTATCTAAGGATGAAAATTATTATAGGAAGGCAACAGTCATTAAATAAATTAAAAGCATCTTTAAAGTTTTTCCATATACACATATAATATATATATTTTAAATTGCCATCAACTGTACAAGCATTGAACTCTCAATTAAAAGATTTACAAAAACTAGGTAGAAAGCTGAGGGGAAGGATTCATTTTTAGAAAAAGGAGATCATTTGATCACCTATAAACTACATTAAAATACAATTCTCAAGGGAAAAAGCTATACTGAGAAGTCAGACTTACCCAAGATTTCTTTTTTAATCTCATAGTTAATCTTACACATTAGGTGTGCATAGCTATTCTTTATCCCTACTTTGATTTAATAAGAAATCAATATCCAGAGATTAGTTACTTGTCAGCACATAGAGAAGTGAAAGCAGAAAGACTAAACTGAATAATGTAATTATATAAGCTTTTTTATGTCAGACTAATAATAGTATTACATACATATGATTGTCTATGAAAATGTTACATGGACAACAAGTGTATTATTCAGATTAAGGTAAAAATCTTAATGAATAAATGATCTTCAGTTAACATACAGCTAGGTGAATGTAAAAATGTATCTGGGATATTGTAGTCCTAAGATCTGGGGAATCCAATCTTCCAGTTTCAATTCTATAACCCCAAATCTTATAAATTTTGTATTATTTACACAAGTTACAATAAAATACTTTGAAAATACTATATTGACATTGGCAGCCCCTGAATTTAAATTCAAGAGAATAGTTATTGAAAAAAGATTCCTTTTTTAAGTGACTCTGTTTGTACAGGTATGTCTCACATCTAGGAGTCGAAGTGGGGTGGAGGTTGGGAGAGAGAGAGGAGATACATGATTTAGGAAATGGCATTACAAATGCAATTTCTCTTTTCACCACTGCCATTTTTATATCAGAAGATTTATAAAAAGTCTACATAGTAATTATACAGACACTAGTACCTAACAAATTGTGAGTCACTTAATTTTCCAACTATTTTAAGTAAACTTTTATTAATTAAAATATGAACTCATTTACTTCAACTCCACTACTGAAAAGTTATCTTCCTTTATCCTTTGTGAATAACAGTTTTCCTATTTATTTCCTTTTCATAATATGTCCTCCATGCAGTAGTGAAATGATGGTTACAAGGCCACTCAGAAATAACTACTGGTCAAAAACTATTTTGATTGCCAAGAGAGTACCCAAGCTCTTTCACAGTGTTGTAATTTTGCCATATAAATTGTTACCCAAATAAAATCTTAATTAATTTGTACTTGGAAATTTTTATTATTTAGAGGATTTTTTGGGCAATTTTAGGATTTAATTTGTAACAAGTAGGCATCCATTTCAATAAAGAAGGGTAGCGAACAGACATCTAGATTAAAGAAGGCTGAGAAATAATCGTGGGAATTGCTACAGGTTTGGCTGAAATGGCACTAGATAAAACTTAATTAAGAATTTCATCAAATCTACCAATGAAAAAGATATTTTATTTATTGAAAAACTATATGACCAGAATATGGTGGCCACATGCTGTCTTGCTGCTATTATATAATTTTGCTTTTAAACTTTGATAAAATATTTTAAAAAGTAATTTTATCATAAATCTCATTTTGAATCTTAATTTTATGCTACCAGCACAAAAATGAACATAAGAAACACAGTGACTCAGGCACCAGAACTTGATTCATTAATCAGAACTGGTGTGTCTCAATCACTAAGTTAACACACATGCACAACAACCTTTGTGTGCTTCAAAGTGCCAAAGAGCTTCTTTCATCCTAATCTTTACTGGGTTTCCAACAAAATAGAAGTACCATTTAGAGAATTCCATGCTCACAACACTGAAGAGGAGAATGTTCTTGCCTTTGGTTATTAAAAGAAATGCCTACAGGGTTTTTAGATCTCACTTTTATCCATTCAAAGAAATGTGTATGAAATAGCTGGTATTATAAAGTCAAATTTTCAATGTCAGAAAAGTGTCCCAGGTCAGCCAGACAGAATCATCATTTCATCAGTGAGGACACTAAAGACACATGGTTAATGTGGTGTCTTTTATAAAATATATGCTCAGTAAATATTTACTAAATGGTGAACCATCGTAGAAAACTATAGGAAGAGACGAAATGAAATTTCATGTCTTCTGATACTTCACAGCCTCTGAAATAGATTAGTTGTCTATAATCTGGTGAGACTGAACTCAGATGAGGAATATCCACAGATATAACATCAACAACAATCCACGGTTTGAAAACATTTCTGTTACACATGTAAACATCATGAGTGAAAGATATCTAAGACAATATTCAAGGGCAAAAGTATAAGAGGAGGTATTTATGACAAATGGAAATGGGAGAAAACGTAGTGTCTATATTTGACTCCCTTTCTTGGTGGATAATTGTTAGTGAATTTTGCTAAATAGTTCCTATGGCTAGCCAAAAGCCTTGTTCCACGTGAAAAAGTGCCTGGACCTGGATGTGACGGAAGAACGATACTGAACATGTGATTGTGATTAAATCAGTTGTGTAAAGACATCTTCAATATTCCCTCAATTTTTGAGCCTCAGTATCTATTAGTTACTTCATAGGAAGTAAAAGCATAGCAAGAGAACTAAAAATTTAATGGCTTCAGGAAGGATTTTTGAATTAAATTTAAAAGAAAAAATGAAAGTACTTGTGAAAAAGAGGTATAGAAGAGGAATTACATCTGGGTTTTGGAAAATTGGGTTGCTGGTTTCCTTTTCTGGGAGGCAATGAAATGAAAACAACTGTATTTCCAATTAAGTGGCTGGGCCAAGTGGTAACTCTCTGCACATGCTCTTGGATCGCTCTACCGTTTTTGGTAAAGTTCTCATAATTGAATGGTGCTTGCCAGAACATGAAATTAAAAAAACAAAGTATCATGTGTAGACTGGATTATAAAACCATGTTAAGCAAACCTTCCTACAGAAGGCACAGGCACCTGGCAGTGCATACACACACACATACACTAAACACTCAGCACACACTCCCCACTCGATTATTCACACAATGTCGTATGGAGAAAAACACAGGTAAACAAGAGTCTCAGAAAATTTTAAGATAAACATCGAAGTTGGTTGGATTATTTAGCACTTGCTGAATTGCTCAGGAATCTAAGGCAACAAGCCTACTTCAAAATACAAAATTATTCTCCGTGAGTAGAGATAAGTGTTAAGCTATTGCTTTTTCAACCTATTCTCAAAACCCATTACAAAAATAAATCAGTGTTCTCTAATAGTTCTAAAAACAGTTTGTTATCATTTTTCTTGTGATTAAAAAAAAGGAGTGTGTGTCCATATTTACTAAAATCTTGTTTTTAGTTACATTCAGAAACAAATATAGCCCAGTTCTTTTTGATGGAAATTGTCAGTATATTTACTTATCCTTTTCTGATTATTAAAAAAAAAAAAAACTTTTGTGATGAAATGTGTTGGCAGTGCAAATAAAAAAGTCCATAAAAATAAACTGTTGAATTAAGCATTCAAATGAGTTCTTTGCTAGGTTATCTGCAAGCACAAGACTCTACTGTCATGTTAGGATAGACTTTAAGCACCACATTCTTATTTTCATCAAAGAATAAGATACTGAGCGAGGACATCTTTTCTGGCACACAGCAAGGCTCAGGAATTCCAGGAACAACCCCCACAGCTCTCACTATACTCTGAATGGTAGCGTGGTTTGATGGCTTCAAAGACTAGAAGAGAAATGGGAGAAGAACACGTAAGTGAAACTGCCTTTCTACTCTTCACCCTTTATCACTAAAATGCATGTGTAATGAATTCCTTTCAACAATTTAATAAAGTCCTGGCATCATTACACATCCAATCCAATCTCCTACATCACCACCACCAAAATGGTTATCATTTATTAAGGCATGTTATTAAGGCATATAGTATTTCTAGTCTTATGACAAAACTACCATTTTCTTACATTTTACATAAAGGAATAGACTCGAAAAGTTAAATGACACATCTAAAGTCAAATAGCTAGTAAGTGGTAGAACTTCCTAGTTTGTGAAGATTTGAACCCAGTTATCTAAGGAAGAACGATTTAATTAAAAACAATTTCATCCCCAAACTGAATTAATCTATCCTAGGATGTTTTTAATAATGGGATTGCAACAAAAATGACTTGTTTTTGATCCTTTGCCAATCATAACCCTAACAGGCACCCTATTTAACACTGACACATTATTGCTGCTACGATAGTGATATTTATACTTCTTTGTTAAAATAAAACCAAGAGTGTCAAGGGGCAGTTGATTTATTTCATAGTTGCCACCAGGATAAATTGGATGATTACTTCAGTATGTATTTATTTGCCTTTCCTTAGGAACACAAAATAGGGTTGAGAAGACCAAACCATCGGCCACTGGGCGTCACTGTTGCTCCATGGGTTCAGACTTCCATGCGGTACAGTTAAAAGTGCTCTACTAGTGGGCCATATCTGAGAATAATCTAGGGCGGCTAAGGTTATCCCCTGTATGTCAGAAGTTTGACCAAAGAAGCCTGGGTAAACTCTGTTCCTGAGAAACATGTAGTTTTATTTAGTGAGCACCAGACAGCTCTCTGTTCAGCACGAGACTGTCACCTTCCCAAGCTGGGAATGTCTGGGTACTGCCAGCGTGGTAAGAACTTCTGAAAGAGGCACCACAACATTAGTTCTCCCAATATCTCTCTGAGGCAGGTGAAACCAGTATTGTTTTAAGCATATTTTGAAACAGAAATTTGGTAACTTGCCAGAGATCACATGTGAATTCAGGAGTAAGATTTAGGACAAAACTCCCAGTATAGGAAACAAGAAAAAGTTAATAAAAGGTTAAGGGTACATACAAGCCAAGGGAGAGGCAAATAATATAGAAATCTGGCATACTATTAAAAAAAAGAAAATAGAATTATTTTTCTCAGAGAAAGGGGAAATCTAATTTGTCTCATCCCATATTTTAATTTTAATGAAAACAATTATCCATACATTAGCCTTCAATTTTATTGTGGAAAAGCATAAAATATTTTAAAAATTAGACTTAATGATCTACAACTGTTTTTTACTCTTTCTTTCTAGAGACCTTAAGTGTATGTTAAGAAAGAATGCTAACTTTCTATTAATTAGTTTTGCAAAGGAAGGTATTCTCCCTTTAAAGAAAGGAAGTCCACATTGTTGTATTTTTTGTATCCTGTGCTCTGTACATTGATAAAAATCTGTGTAACTGATACAAAATGCAATCGATATTATACAATAGAGGTCAACAGCTACTGTTTGCTATTTCATCAGTGTTGGCAATTTCCAAAAAAACTTTTGCAGACATTTACTTTTCTCTGTTGATTTATTCTTGATACTCAGTCATCCAAAGAGCTTATGATAATGTCCCAAAGGAGTTTTTTTAATTAACAGATTTTTCTGACATTGTTCTGTTATTGTTAATGTTTTAACAATAAACATTGTTAAATGTTTAAATTTCATTTAAATTTCATATTGAGTGGATCTATTTAAGTAGACGACGACTGCTATGCATTGCTATTTCTCAGTGCCTAGAACAGTGCATGTTTTTGGCGCTGAGCAAGTACTTATAAGAAATAGCATACCCTCCATTTTACCTATTTCTATGGAAATAATCCCCACAACAAAAATAAAAGATTCTGCGCAAATGACCCAAAGTAGATATGGAAAATATTCATGGGTGTTTCCTAGGAAAATTCTTGTCCTCTTTTTTTTAAAAGCTCTAACTCGCAAATGATAGATTTAGAAACTTTGAGCAGTCTCTGGTGGGCTTGTGGAATTCAGCGCAAGCTCATGATTTTGAGTTGGTGTGTCTTATCAGGAACTTCTCAGTTTTCCAGGGAGTTTCTTCCTTTTTTTTTCTGCTATGAAATCCTATGATCAAGCTGCTATTAGCAAAAGTAATTATGTCATGCACAAAAGATCCTTGCAGTAAAATGGTTGTTTGAATTCTGATCATATTCTTGACTCTCTTCATATAGCTTGAGAAATCTTTCAATTACAAATGCAAATCTGTGCTGTTTCCCTCCCTAGTCTCCCTTTTAAGGAGGGTGAAATATGACTTCACTCTCATTAGTTTAGGTGGGGTTTTTGTTTGTTTGTTTGTTTGTTTCCCCTTAGGTAATTCAGCACATCAAGACTTAGGATTTTTAGAGTTCATACTTATAATCACAGATCAAAATTGGAAAATTCAGGAAATTAATTGAGGGTGTATCATTTTGAACTCATTAAATGGGAATTTCCTTTTTATAGAGAATGCTTGGTTCAAAGTGTTTAGATTCCCAGCTGCCTGATTCTGTCTTTTCTATTCCGTGAAAAATAACTTCATTCCTCCAATCCCTGTTAGTTCTCTTAGATTTTGGCAGCAACAACAGTTCAATCATTTTCACTTGAAATCTCTGTTTTCCATCTTTGCTAAGGTGGTGAGGAGAGAGGCAAAGGCATACGACTTGGCTTTAGCTATATGGGTATTTTTCATTTCGTGGCAGAATTCCAGGGGTCTCTCCCTATGAGAACAGATTGGCTGCAGAGGCCAGAAATCAGAAAAATCCAAACTGCAGTGTCTGTGAATGAAATCTGCGGTGGTCAGGCCTGCACCTGCCAAGCTGTGTATGATGTCCTCTAGTTGAATTTGATTACAAATGCATTAGCTGGGGAGAGTATGTCATCAGCTAAGGGCCTTCATTCCTGACCTGGGCCATGGGGTTTTGCTCCACGCTCTTCCAGTCTAGCCCACATGGGTGTGATAGCCCAGAAAATATCTAATTGGAATCAGTGAAAGGGCAAAGCCTGGAATTTGGGAAAGGCAGAATGCAGCTGTTCTGAATTACAGAACAGGTTGTCGACTTTTGCAGACACAGAGCCCCACCATAGAGAGCAGGCTTTTGCTCAGGAGGCCAAGAAGAAGGAGGGCCAGCAGAGGAGTCTGGCCTGGGAGAACTTTTCTCTGGGGCAAAATGTATATCTAAAGTCTGAAAGTTCTTTGGCATCTCAGTTATTCCACATGTGTTTGTACTGGTCTGGTGAGAGACCTTATTTTCCTCTACTGCTTTGACTATATTTCTATTTAAATGGTTCACTCCAGTTACCATGCTGGACACTGTGCTAATAACGACCATGCCAATTAATTACCACTAATGTAGCAGCTTTATATTGCTTCATGTTTCCCATCCTTTTGGTGACTGTGCCTCTTGACAGCCACAAAACCTGGAAGGCTTAAAGGGAACCACTAGAATGCTTTAAAAGTTAAGCAGATCCACACTAGGTGATGAGAGACTGAGAACTCCATGTAACAGCCAAACTTCCACTCTCAATTTGGCAAAAGGAAACCTCAAGCTCAGAGAGAAAACTCCATACTTATCCCTGTTATGTCTCCCTGGAGTTCTGATGCCATTCCAAGTTTTGATAAATATTATGATGAGTTCAGTTGCTGAAGCCGATGCTATTCTGATTCTATTATTCTCCAAAGAACCGTTACCGGAGGAGCTTACGGGCTGTTGAACCCACAGGGAGAATCTTATTTTAAGCTTTGTGATGTTCAGAAAGAGACTGGAAACATTTACCAAACTTTTTCTTGTCTTACATCTTTCAGTCTCTTGATCCCTTTTCCTTTGTGGTCTTTCTTCAGCCCCGTATATTTAATTTTCTATTCTTCTCAGTCTCAACAATGGCCGTTAATAATAATGACAATAGCAAATATTCATGAAGTACCTACTATGTGCAAAGTGCTCTAGTATTTCGTTCTCCCACTGACTTAATTATGTAGATACTACTACTTTTCTTACTTACTGTTATGCCTATTTCAAAGGTGAGAAAAATAACATACAGAGAGTTTGAGTAACTTCCCCAAAAACCATAGCTGATAAGAGATGGAATCAAGATTCAACCCAAAAGAATTCAATCCTTGATTTGGCTACTCAAATTGTGATTTTTGGATCATCAGCATCAACAACATCAACATCAGAGCTTGTTAGACATGCAGAGTCGTAGGTTCTACCCCTGAGCCACGGGATCACAACCTACATATTAACATGATCCCCAGGCGATGTGCACACATGTTAAGGTTAAGAACCTCAGCAGTGACCAAGTACATACATTTAATTGTTCTGCTGCACTGACTACTTCTCTCTTTAAAATTGTCTCTGCCATTCTTAACTTATCCCACAGAAGTTGTTAAAATATATTCTTTAGGTTACCGAGAAGCATGGTAAATTTCTCCTGTAGCAACAGCAAGGTTTTTGAATAGTAAAAGCAGGCAGAGCCAAGAGAAGATGGGGTAATTTTGGGGTGTGGAGACAAGGCCAGGTCTCCAGGGGTAGGGGTTGAAAAGCTAACTGACTTAATATCTCAGCATTATCATAGCTTCCTGGGCCCTGAAATTGGGAGTTAGAAGGGGAGAAAAAAATCTCCTTGCCCAGGTTACCCAGAGAAATTATAGTTTACGAGAGTGAGAACAGTTATTTGGAAGACTCAGGGGCTCACTTAAAATCAGTCATCCTGGGTTTAGAGACAGACTTTGAATCTATCTTTTCCTCTGAATGCCACAAATCAAGCTACTCTTTAAAATAGATTCATAACTGTCTGTTATGTTTGTCATCTTTGTTGTGTGTTTTGAAATTCTACCCCCATTTGAAAAACTTTTGAGTGATGAGTGAAGTGTCCTGTATGAATATTAAGCAAGATAAGGCTTTTATATCATTGTAAATGTATATAATTTTTACTTTGGTTTGGGTTTATACAACATTAAATCAGCAAAAATTTTTGAAAATGTCTTAGAAAATGTAGAAAGCTTATCCTTTTAGATATTCTAACAAGAAAATGGAATTTCAGCAAGTTCCTGGTCCTGAGGCTGACATGGCTTTGTTCACTGGCCGTTTGCTTTATGCATGTTACGTTACCATCCCAGTGATCACAGGACTGGAATATGAATATGCTGTTTTAAAGATTTATAAGCAGAGTTGGTTACTCTTTGAGGCAAAGGATTTTTTTCTTCATTATCATATAACAGCAAAAGTTGATATACTTCAAGTTTTGCAAAAATAAATAAATAAATAAATAAATAAATAAATAAATAAAACTCTGTTCTTCTGAATTCTATTTCTAGAACCACTTTTTATTATATAATAGAAATTCAAACTATTACAAGTTAGGAATGGAAGTGCAGCAGTAAGCTTAACTGAAGGCCAGAGGGCACCACTGTATTTTACTAACTCTAAATTAGAAGTGAACGGTCATCTGGACTTGCTGAGCTTGATGCGGGTGGTGTTTGGGAGGCTTCTGAAAATATATTTGTCAGAATACTGAGTACTGACATGATAAACAATACAGTCCCTATTTATTTGGAAAGAGATACAGGTAAGAGCTAATCACTTAAAATGAGTTTAGAAGCTTGCAGGGTCTAGGTATCCTATTCTGCTGTCCTTTTTGATGTTTATCAGGACAGCAAATGAAATAAACATCTGGTAGATTTCATGAGGTGAGTTTACTTGGCCCAACCTTTATCCTGACCCCTGTGGGGACAACTCACCTCACAAGGGACTATTTATCAAAAAATATTCTGTATCAGGACATTAATTCAATTTGCCCTCCCCTTTGCTCCGATGTCATCCACTCACTCTCTGAATGCCCTTCCAAGGTCAGCCTTCCACCATTCAGGACTTGCTTATTGTGACCCAGTGTAGACTCACACATAGCTAAACAGACCACATGGCTGAATATGCACCATGTTTGTAAGCAACATATACACGAACTTTGCACATACATTTTTCTCATATCCTTCTTCATACCCATACTGATTTCATATTATTTTAACAATCATTAAAAAAAAATAACAAGCACAATCATATTACCTATTGCATTTTAGAATGAAATAGATAAGTGTCTGGATGGATTTTATAAATGAAAACACACTCAACTTGCTCAGTGTGTCTTATCAATCTATGGAAATAAGAAGTACAGGACAAAGAACAATGGCTACCTTTGGCATGGGGAACTGGCATGCTCCAGAGCAATAGTAGGCATCAAAGGACTTGGGGGAGATAATCCATTCACTCCAGCCAATATCTGCAAAGTCCACCTTAAGGTATCGCCTGGCGCAATTCTGAGGTTCAATCCATTGCTTTCTTCTTGCCTTCTTCAAGGTCTGTTCATCAAACTGGAGTGTTTGGCTCTTCTGGTGAGGTCCTTTTCTCTGTTTCTTCTTGTTCTTACTCTTCTCTGGGGGCTGAGTCTGAAGGGTCTTATATGGTTTTCTTTCCTCCCATACCCCCTTCTCCTTGTATTGATATTCTGCCCCAGGAAGCTCATTGTTCTGCAGAGGCAGCAGGACCCCAGTTGAACGCTTCTTCCTCCGTTCAATAGAAAGAGCAGCCCTAATATGGCTATCCAGTTTGGGCACAGCTCCAGTGGGAAAATTCCGGTGGCCTTGTAAGCTCGATACCACACTCTCTGGCTCAGAAATGGCAGCATCATTGGCATATACCAAGATGTAAGGTTCAGGAAAGGATAACATCTTCTTTGGCAGCTGGTGTCCTTTGGAGGTAATGTTAAATCCTATGAGGAACTCCTCACTTTCCTTGGCCTTCCTCAATAGCTGAGTGATGTCTTTAGACAGCCAGGACACAAAGTCTCGGTGGGATTTGGCTACATCTCCTGAAAGATGACCCAGGAGTTGACTTTGATTTCTGTTAGATTTGAGGATCCATGCGGAGAGATCAATCTGAATATGTTTTCTCTGATCATGATGTGAGCATCCTCTTGACAGTGGACAATTCAGGCTGATGTTTATTAGCTCTCCAATATAGAAATACAATGTGGCAGATAAAATGTTTTCAGACTTGGTTAGAGAAGTCAGATTAAAAATATGCAGTCCCTTGTTTTCAAGGATTCCTAAAAAGGAAGAGAGAGAGAGAGAGAGAGAGAGAGAGAGAGAGAGAGTAAATAGGAGTAAATAGGTCTTCACGTCATATGTAAAATTTAACTCAAAATGAAAAAATGACCTTAATATAAGAGCTAAAACCATGAAATTGTTAGAAGACATAGGAGTAAAATCTTCATGGACTTGGATTTGGCAATGTATTCTTAGCTCTGACACCCAAAGTGCAAGCACCAAAAGAAAAAACATAATCTGGTAAAATAGATAAACTAGACTTTATCAAAATTCAAACCTTTTGTGCATCAAAAGACCATTATCAGGAAAGGCTGTGCAACCTACAAACTGTAGAAAATATTTTCAAATCATATATCTGAAAAAATCTAGTATCCAGAATGTATAAATTACAACTAAGCAACAAAAATTCAAACAAACTAATAAAAATATGAGCAAAGGAATCAAACAGACATTTCTCAAAAGAAGATATAGAGGGCCAACAAGCACATGAAAAGATGCTCAACATCCATTGTAGTTATTCAGAAAGTATAAATCAAAACAACAATGTAGTACTGTTTGACACATATGACGCTTGAATTAATAAGGAAAAAACAAAATACCAAGTATTAACAAGGATGTGGAGAAACTGGAACCCATTTACATTGCTGGTGGGAATGTAAAATGCTTCAGCTGCTGTGGAAAATAGTTTGGCAGGTCTCATGTGACCCAAAAATTCTACCCTTACATATGTAGCCAAAAGAGTTGAAAATGGGTACTCAAACAAGTACATGTTTACAGTAACACTATTCATGATGGTCAAGTATAGAAACAGCATAAATGTCCATCAACAAATGAGTGGATAAACAAATTGTGGCATATCCAGACAATGGAATATTTTTCAGCCATAAAAAGGAATGAAGGACTGATACATACTATGGTTTAGATGAACTTTTAAATATTATGCTAAATGAAAGAAGATAGAAACCAAAGGTCACATATTATATGATTCCATTTACATGAAATCTCCAAAACGGGTAAATCCACAGAGCTGGAATGCAGATTGATGTTTGCCAGGGCCTGGAGATGTGGAGGAACGGAAGAGACTGCTTAATGAGTACAAAGTTTTACTTTGGAATAATAGAAATATTTTGGAACTAAATAGATTTGGTGGTTGCATTTTGAAGGTACACAATGCCACTAAATTGTTCACTTAAAAATAGCTGGTTTTATGTCATGTCAACTTCATCTCAATTAAAAAAGACAAAATAATAATAGTAGAAAAAAATTTTTTCTGGTTGTATTTTATAAGCTTTACCTTGTTTTATAATTAAACATATGGATTTCTTGGGTATTATTATTATTATTATCATTATTATTATTAGGTCACCACTGCCCTCCCTCAGTGGGCTGTGATCATTTTCCTGTCTTAAAAATTTTTTTTAAATTTCATCTATTTCCCCACTCCCCTTCCCTTTGGCAATCATTAGCTTGTTCTTTATATCGGTGAGTGTGTTTCTGTTTTGTTTCATTTTGTTTATTCATTTGTATTGTTTTTTTTTCTATTCTACATATAAGTGAAATCATATGGTTTAGTCTTTCTTGGTCTGACTTATTTCACTTATGGATTTTCTAGATCCATCCATGTTGTCATAAATGGCAAGATTTCATTCTTTTTTATTGTTGAGTAATAGTCCATTGCGTGTATATGTATATCTCTATATATACACATTACCATTAATTATGAGACTACCAAGAACCATTCCTATAAATTTGGCACAGTATTTTAATAGCTTCTTATCTGAGGCAGTAGACAGTCTGCTGGTTACAAGCATTGGTGGAATTAGACTCACCTTGATTCAGTTCTTGCTTAGTTGCTTTGGACAAGCTGATTTTCTTATTTATAAAGTGGAGCTAATCAGAATTAAATGAGATGTGTGTATAGTAGTTTATAAAGGGTCCAATAAGTGTTTATTAATATGAATTATTACTATTATTGCAATAATTTACAGTGCAAGATGAGAGTGGGTAAGCAAGACCATATATCTCAATATTCAGATAATATATCTGAAATAATGAACTGAATATTCAAAAGTGTCATAAAGACTTAATGTTGTTTGGAGCTTGTTGGAAGTTTATAATATTCCATGAATTTAATAGTTAAAATTCATTTAAATAATTTAAACTGATCAATTATGTTTCCAATTCTTCAGATTCAGAAATGAGAGAGTGTAGCAGAATGGGAGATTGATTAGTGAGGGCAGAAGTTGTTGTTTTTTTCTTTTAAGATCATCTAATGAGTAGCAGGTGAGACAAGGCTAAGGTTGATTCAAGGGTGAGATTTAACTCAAGAATCCCTAGTCCTGGGATCGGTGACTGGAGCTGGATCCTTCCTCTCTGCACTTGCTCTATATACATATTTGTTTCAGAAATATACATGCAACTGTAAAATTATTTTCTTGATCAAAAACATATTTCAGTAAAAACAAAATATTTTTATAAAGGTGTGGAAACTTAAAATGAGTTGAGTCCTTAAGCACAAAGGAAGTGCAATGAGAAATACATTTTACTCATTTTTAACATTGTATGAAGGAAAAAGGAGGAAACTAACATTTGTGTACATCCGTATAATCCATGACAGCAAGATAATATTTTGCAGACCTTTAGAGACCCTAGTCTTAGTTCGCACCAGTCACCATATCACATATACCCAAACTTTGTGTAGCAGATGGAAGTTTAAAACGGAAGGAAGAGAAGTCACTCTGTTCTAAGTATGTGGCATTAAAATGGTTGCCAGACAGACATTCTGGCAGGGAAAAAATGAACTCTGAGGGACATGGGTGATAGTGTCTTAAAGGGTAAACCAGTTGAATTCCTTTCTCCCACATTTTGCTTCAAACTGTTTCTATCTTTCAAACATACTTTGAGCTACCTTGTGACCTGCTGTTATCTGCCCCTCACCTTTGTGTCTAATCATCAACATCTTCCCAAAAATGTTCCAGAAACTTGCCTTATGGCCTCTTCTGATGGCTTTTATTTTAATTCAGAGCATTATTTTGAAGTGAAAGCCCTATGGCCCAGTGCCAACTCCAATGCGCCCACTTGCTGTCCTTAGGTAAATAACCTAAACTCTTTAATTCTCAGTTTGTCTACCTGCAAAATGAGCCCAATAATATCAACTGCAGAGTTGTCAAAAGTAATTGAAAGGATGCAGGTGAAGCAAATAGCACATAGTGAAAACAATGAATATTAGCTAAGCAGAACTGCACTGTCTCATGCGATAGCGATCAGCCACTGAGTTTGAATTGAGATGTTCCGTAAGTGTAGAATACACACTGGATTGCAAAGGCTTCGTACAAAAATGAGTGGATAATATCACATTAACATATCTTATATTGATTACACATTGAAAGATAATATTTGGATATGTTTGGTTAAATATTGTAATATTGTGATTTATAATAAATATATCCTTGATCCTCCTCCCTTTTCTGGCACAGAGCTCCTAAAATCCTTGGAATTTTCTAAGGGATCTTCAAAGACGTCTTTTGTTATGTTGATAAGGTGACTTTTGGAGATCAGGTGAGGATGAGAGCTGGTTGCCAGGGGAACTAACCAAGTGATTAGATAATTGGAACTTTCAGTCCCACCTCCCTGACCTCTTTGGGGGAAGAAAAAGGGGCCAGAGTTTGAAGTTCACACCAAAGGTTGATGATTTAATTAATCATGCCTATGTCATGAAGCCTCCATAAAAACCCCAAAAAACGGGATTTGGAGAGCTTTCAGGTTGATGAACATATGAATATTTGGAGGATACTGGAGCACCTGGAGAGGGCATGGAATCTCCACACCCTTCCCACTTACCTTGCCGTATGCATTTTTTCCTATATGTCTGTTTATGAGGAATATCCTTTTGTAATAAACTAATAATTTTATGAGTTTCCTAAGTTCTCTGAGCCACTCCAGCAAATTAATCAAATCGAGGGTCCAACCGTAGGCAGTTGGTGAGAAGCCTACCTGTGGAATCTAATGCTACATCCAGGTATAGTGTCAGAACTGAGTGATAATGCTTATTGGTGCAGGGAACCCTTCTTCCTTCAGAATTGAATGAAGAACATTTTAAAGATAATATATTATTAAAATTAATTTCACCTGTTGCTTTCCATATTTGTAAATGTGAACAATAACACTTAAAAATTACATATGTGGCTTATATTTATGGTTCAAATTAAATTTCTGTTGGACAGTGGTGGTCTAGAATAACCACCAGTTTTAGAGATTATACAGATCAAAAGGAAAGAAAAAAAGCATCTTTTTTCCCCCAAGTGCAATGAAGAATTGGGACTTTGCTGAACATGATATGCACACCAAAAAGTCAATTGGGCAAAAAAATTTCCCCTTTTAGAATGCAACATACTAACCTTTATCAAGGACATATTAGGTAATTTTGGTGGTTACTTTTTAATTTTTCCTCCAGTTGTACATGATTGGTTCAATCTGCAATCTAAGATCAATAAACTGCTGTAAAATAGAGTTAAATGGGCAGTTTGGCATCAGTGCTTTTTGCCATAGGGAGCATATACATAGCTTCAATTGTGTTATTTGTGAATTACACATACAAAACCACTACAACCAACAAAGAACAGGAAGCTAAGCAAAACAAATGTTTTACTTAAGAAATATGAATTGAACACCTATAAAATGCTGGACCCTGGGCTGCACAAATGACCACTGCTGGTGGGGCAAAAAATTAATAAGCAATATGTAGATAGCTATGCCATGATGATGCTACTCACTGTCAAAGGTGTTAACCATGCTCTTAGAGCACTGAGGAGTAAGTGATTAACTTTGCTTGGTAAGGGGAAGAGGGACACCAGGAAGGAGGTCACCTTCGAACCAGTCTTCCAAGAATGAAGGAAAAAAATGTATTGGGGAGGGATGGAAGGAGCACATTCTAGCAGTATGCAATGCTAGATATTTGGAAACTTTTGTATAAGCAATATTTCCAACGTTTTAAATAGAAACATATAAAAATACAAATTAATCTAGTTATTTGAAGTCCTAACAGACATATAAGCTGCCTAAGTTCAGAAGAGGAATGGTCAATTCACATTTTGCTCCTAACCCAAGATGTTGCATCATGCCCAGTTCTTGATGACCTTGCTCTTGCCATTTGCACACAGGTAGGGGACATAATCTCTGCCTATTCGAGTCCAGGCCCTCCTCCCCCAGTTTTTTAAACACTTAATTAGCTTGAAATCTCAATCATCCCACAAAATGTTCCTTGATTTCTTTAATGTACACTTTATTTTTGCCCTCTCTGACCTTAAAGCACTTAATATTTTGTGCAAGTCAATGTTCTTTTCCCCCAAACAACTCAATGAATACTTAGTACTTATGATGGACAAAAATAGTAGTAAAAGAGTTGCATGAAGATGAGCAAATAAGTATGAAGGATTAAGTAAGAATGAAACAATACCTCCTTCCAAGTAGAAATATGTAATAATAATACCTATTCAATTATTCTGATTTATTATTTTTATATTTATATTAATTTAACTTTTCAAATGAGTATTTTCCCATACTTAAAAACAGGAGTTTTGCAGTAAGCTCCTCTCTTTACCATGACTGATAGCAGAGTTATGTATGAACACAGATATCTATGTTCAAATAATGAATAAAAAATAATTTAATGTTCATCTCTATTCTTTTGAAATATTCCAATACATATCTCTTGAAATTACTGAACCAGAAACACAAGGTATACTTTCTGATTAATAAGATCAAACTGATATAATAATGATATTTAAAAATGGTGGGTTTATCATGTTACAAAACAATAGTTTATGCATTTTTTAGTCTGTTTATAGTCTTTGGGTACTATGAAATATCAACTGCATGCCACACCAATACAAATATATCCAGAGTTGCATGCTTAGTTCTCATTTTATGAAGTGCGTTAATAAAGAAGCAACTAGGAAAGTAACCAAGATATTGAAGAGTGTAGAAACTTTCCTCCAGAGTTTGAGTTGAATAAATAGAAAATACATGGCCTGGTGGAAGAAAAAATAGTTTGGGCAATGACATGAGAATTGTTTGCAAATACTTTGAGGGCTGAAGAGAGATCAATGTTTATACCTCATTCTCACGTTTATACCTCATTTAAGGTCAGAGAATGAGGTATAAAGATGACAGTTGAATGGAGGTAGGATCCAGGCCAATATGTCATGATTTTTTAAGTGTCCAATCTGACATTGAGACCCTTCTTTGGGACTGGGAAAACAGAAGATAGATGATCATAATTCAAGACTATTACTGGAGGTTCTGTTTATGGTAAAGAGGGTGCCAAAGGTGAACTTGATAACCTCACAGATCTCTTGCAAGGAACTACCTACCACCAGCTTTATTTCCAGTTCTTTCCAAGGAAATATTTTTGATGCCAAAATGTAACTACCAATAGGTGGTGCTGTTTTCTCAGCGTTTGCTGGCACTGGCATAAAGATTTTCCTTGGAGATACAGCTACTGCAGTTTAGTTAGGATTTGTCATTGGCATTATAATATTATCTTGAATTTCCCAGCATCATAATATCTGTGAATTGAAAAGGGGTTTAGAAGTCCAGTGAGTTTTGGAACAAGCCACGCTACCCTTTGCACAACTGTTAGGACTTTCGCACCTACTGTTCTCTTTGGATTCCAGGTTTGTTTTCAAGGCAAGGTACAGGCACCACTTCTTGAAGCAAATTTGTCATGACCACCCACTCCTTTCGTTCGGATCCCGCCTCTATTACCGTTTGTATCATACTGTTGCTCCTTCTTAACACCATAAACTCCTTAAAGACAAGAAAGACCCTGTAGTAATTAACGCAAGACTCTTCAGCCCCTCATAAAGGACTTAACTCTTAACCTGTGCTCAGTAAATGTTTCTTTCATGGATAAACAGATATAATCCAGCTACTCATTATAGAAAAACAAAAATGAAGGACCAAAGAAGTTATCCAGTTAGCAATGGATTTTGCAGAGGAAGCCAGATCTTCTATCACCTAATGTCATTTTCGAGGAGCTTGATTGCTAAATAAGCCAGAAAATTTATTTCTGTTTTCATCTTAAAACAAAGCACCTGCACTGAATGACACCAAGGACTCAGCAAGAAAACTGTGACGTAGGAGCAGCTGTACTCTTGCAACACTTCAGCCCCTCTCAAGGAGCAGCTGAGGCAGTGCCCAGGGAGTGGTTAAGTGGAAGTTCACCTTTGTGCTGGCCCACACAGAACGTTTTCAAAGAGAATTAGAACATACAATGAAAAGCTTTCTATGTAAAGTCTGATTTTAAAACAAATAGACAAAAATGAAATCTTGATGATTACTTCAATCCCCAGGAAGCAGGGAAAACATTTTAGTCATACAGAAAATATGTAACTAAGAACAAAGTTTTTCCTACTTCTTTCTCTAAAAAAGTACAGCTGCTAGAAATGCCAGGGGTGCCTAGAACAGGGCCATATATACCCACAGTCCCGGCGAAACACATATTGTGCCACTTATTGCTGAGTCAAGACTGCAATTCTCTACGCCACACTGAACTTCCAAGCAAAGGCAAGATGGAACGTTTTTTAAAAAGAACACCAAATCACAGAATTTTGTTTTTCTGACAGAGTCCCAGTCAAATGACTGAGTTTTATGGGCTCTCAAAACAACCATTCTCTATGTCCAAAGGAAAACAAGGCCAAAGATGATATAATGTATGTTTTCTAGAATAGCAAAATGTTCATTAATCAGTTTATCTACTCTTAGCCTCCACCCAAGGGCATTCCTAGACTGTGAGCTCTCAGAGGGCAGACCTATGTCCTATAAATCTTTGAATTCCTGGTACTTTGCACAGAATGGAGCATTTATATCCTGAAAAATATTTGTTAAACTTTTCAATGAACAAATGTGTACATTTACCAGATTCAAAGTGTTTCCTATTTAACACCAAAGTGAAAAAATTTTTAAGCAGTTTCAAGTTCCCAAAGTAGCAAAAGCACTTCTTGAGTATAATACTGTGTGCAGTTTCTCTCCAGTTCATCAAAAAAGCAGCATTATAAAGTAGAATTGTATTTTCATGCAACATATACATGTGAAAATGCCTCGTGAGGAATTCTTTTATGGCAAATTTATTTTTAAAGCATTTTTGTCTGGCTGACAGCTTTTCTACTATCTTTTCTTATCTAGTCCTTTGAACATCTAATTCAGCTCAACTAAAATATTTACTGAGTGCCTGCTATGTGGCAAACTATGCAAGTTCTCAGAATACAAGAATGAAATGAGATATGTTCTTTGCCCTCCAGTGACTTTCTTTATAGGCCTCTGCTCCCAGCCTCTTCCCTCTAGCAGTTCTACTGGGCCACAAACTCTCTGCAGCTGTGAAAGAAGCGTTAAGAGGTCTTGATTAACTTACTTCTGCGGCCTTCTACAGGGCAAAAATTGTCATAAAGACAATAAGACACCTTCCAAAGTGAATGAAGCTTACCATGATATAAATTCATGAGCATTTGTTCATGGGCAGGCCTACAAAAAGGGCTAGGATTTGCATGTTAATCAACTTAGATTTCAGATGCTGGTTATGATATGATACTCAAAGCTCTAGGAACATGAGCTTAGAGCAGTAAGTCTAAAACACGCATTAGAATCACCTCTATGGCTTGTCACAACAGAGATCTCTGTGTCTAACCCTCCAAGTTTCATCAGGTAGTCTTGAGTGAGCTGGAGAATTTCTACCAAGTTCTCAGGCAATGCTGAGGCTGCTAAGTCAGAGATCATAATTTGAGAACTAATTTCAAGAAATCACTATAAAAAGGTGTAACCCTGCTCCATTCAGCCACCAAGATCAGGACAGAAAGAGTAACTTCTTGAATGTAGGTTTGAGATGATAGAGATGGTATTATAAGAGGACTGCCACCTTTCTATTTACATTCCCACCCAGATATGTCTTTTGTGGTCCAAAAAACTGCATATTACCAACATAGTAGTCATATTTAAGGCTTTGTGGGAAGCTAAAGAGAGACAATCTCTCAATATTAAGAATATTAAGACTATCTCATTTACAAAGGACTTCTAAATGTTCAATGCATTTTCATATTCATTTTCTCAATTGAGTGTCACCATTTTTCTGTGAGACTGGCACAGCAAGTATGATTTAACTCATTTTATAGATGGGGAAACTAGGCCTAGCAATATTAGATGACTTTATTGATTATCAGTTCAGCCAAGATTAGCATTTATATCTCTTAACTCATAGCCTCAGATAAATGAAAAATCAAAACTCTTAATAATCTCTTCTTTATTTGAAAACGATTTTTCTTAACTGATGCCTAACTGCAGCTATTACACTCAATTCAGTCTTAGATTAATTCCATGAATTAAAGTATTCTTTGAAGGAAAAGCAAGTAAGGTCATGTTGGGCCTCAGTTATTTTAACTGTAAAATCAGAGGATTGGGCAAAGAACTTTGCATTTCTAAAACCATTGGATGCAATTATTTTATAAAAGAAATATTTAACAGAACCTCATGCAATAAAGTCAAAGAACTTACTTAAGCTGGAATACAGTAAGATCAATTGGTCCAAACACTTTTTTTTCATAGTGTGTCCAAATAAAATCAAGGAACTACATTTACTGTGGTCCTGGCCAAGAAAAGATGAATCCTAAAGGAAGGTAGATCACTGAAGGAGTCCATAAACACATCATGATCAACTGGTTCTATGACCTAAGTGTGGATGTTTTAGATAGAGACATCATGCTTTTAAAAATATTATCCCTGAAAATGTATGCTACCAGGAGTACTGTTTTGTGTACCAATATGCTAGAACACAACCACTATTCACATGTGAATAGATTAGCAATTTTATGGATTTCTAAATATATTCCACATTTGAGTGCTCTTCAGATATATTGTCATCATTTACTATGGTCCAAAGTAGATATTATCCTGGTATACTTGTATCACTCGATTAATATTATGTCAGTGTTTCCATTACAAAATTCTCTTTTCATGGGTTCATAACATAATGTTAAAAATTTGCTCTGAATTGAAACTTGGCATAGGAAAGCTCAAGCTGAGACTATTTGTGATGCCAAACTTCTTTCCACTACTACCACTGAAAAAAAAGTTATTGAGATACTGATTATTAGGATATACAAAAGGAATAGATGGAGAAACCATCAAAATTTGGGGAGGAAGGTTCTGAAGTTGTAGCACAAAAATCCTGAATAGTGAATAGAAAGTATACGTAAAGTTGCTCAATAATTTTCAGTAAGGTTTTTTTCTAGGTATGATTGTTTTTTTTTTTTATCTAATAAATCCAACAAACAATGGGGATTATATATGGGATTTCATGGGTGTCCTGAGTAAATGTGTCTTTAATCAAGGTACTGATGGTGACAAAACCTTAACAAAGTGATGTATATGATCTCTAGTGAATTCTTCCACAAATAAAGTATCTTTTCTTTTAAAAGAATAACACTAGTTGTAAAATAATAAATATTAATCCTATATAAGAAAACAATGAACAAGGATTCATAAAGAAATAACAAAAATGAAATTTAATGACAGACTCTTAAAATCACATTAACAAAAGTTTAAAACATGAAAGTGGGAAGATAGTACAATGAAAATTGGACCCAAGTCTCTAAAATAACAATGTAAGTAAACATCCTGGGATAGATACTAAATAAAAAATAAAAAATAAGACAGTTTTCACTTGAATTTTGCCTATCTTTTTTCTTGAGAAATTAGGAAGGCTCTGAACCAGTGTTTCCCCAAGTAATTATCTTAGAACCACAATTCTCTAACATGCTTTCTTGAGAAGAAACTAATCAAATCTTAAGGAGACTCACTAACATTTAAAAGCCCTGAAAGATCCCATAGGAAAAAAACTGATCATTTTTTCCAAACTTGTTTGACCACGGAATCCAATTTTCTGTAACACCTATTAACATCGTCCAAAGAACCCATTTTTACAAAATTTTCTCCTAGAAAATTTGATCAGATTATTAGCTCAGTATGTTTGAAAATTGTCTGGCAAATACATCGTGACACTCATTTCTTCTTCCCTATGAGAAAGGGGTTGGACTTGCTTTCTTTAATGTCTCTTCCAAATACACAATTGTATAATTTCAAAATGCTTACAAGCATATTTGATGCTCGTGTCCCTGCCTAATTTTTAGAAAAATCTGAACCAGGTCAATAAAGTGCTTAAAATTTCTATTGCTTAGATAAAATGTATGTAATCCTCTTAATATATTCTTAATTATGTATATACTTTTAATGTACAACTATTCCCTAAGTAAATTAACTGCTTAAGTGATTTTTTCATTGACCCACATGGTCTCTTGGTCTCTTTGAGTGTGTCTAATTATATTAAAAAGCTAAATTTAAATTATTTTTATGTAACTCATTCTCTTTCTCCTTTCCATTAGCATGGATAATCAAGAATTCATGGCATTATGGATTTTTAAATGTCAGAGATTGTAAAACTGTCTTGCCTATTACAGTAAAAACTTCATTAAGGGCTATCATGTATTCAAAGTAGTTTGTAATTCAAAGCAGTTGCACATCCAGTCCCCCTTCTCCAGATGTACTGTTGTCTTTTGAATAAAAACGTCAGATAATCTAAGTACTCTTTAATTTCAAACCTAGTTTCTCAGTGCCAGGAATTTGAAGGTAACCCATGTTTTAATAAAGTTATTAGAGCCCCTTACCATCAAACCCATCAAAAATGATGCTTTCTCACTGGCCCATGTGAGCAACGGCTCTTATTGGAGTGATCAATCAGCTTTTTAATTATGTCTTTCCTAAAGCCTTATATTTTAGCCTTGCACTTCAGAAATATGTCAAATATTTTTATTTTCTAGACTTTTGCTCATATTAGGAAAGACTCCATTGTCACTGAAAAAAATATTCACTCTGGGGTTGGGATTACCTCAGTTTTCTTATATCTATGAAGTCTGATTTTTTTAAAGGTGACACATATCCACTGAAATGCAATCTTTTTGTAGTACATGTTATAAATCAAAATAATGACAATTTCCTAATAATAACATGTGTTCTTTAATGGCTTTTCCTAAAGAGGTTAAATTTATGATTAAGAAAAATAAGATTAACTGACTATGGGAATGATGAGAAATGATCATGAACACAAAGCATCTTAAAAGATCGAGCCAGGAGCAAACCTCATGTAAATGATTCTTCTTTTATTACATAGTAGCCAAGGACGACTTAAACTAATATTCATATAAAAGCTGATTTCATACCCTCCTCGTCTTCCTTCAAGATGGTGTATTTTTTTAAAGCTGAACTTCTCCATCATCAATAATTTTATAAATTATGTTTTACAAAGGAAAGATAAAACCTATCTCTCTGTAAACCCTTACACATCATGAAAAGACTTATGAGCGGTTCAAACTTAGGGTTTTGGCACATCATCTGCATAGTGTTGAGGAAGGAGAAAAGGGGTTGGCAGAAAGTGTATTTAGGACGAATGCCACCCACCATCAAGTAATAGTTTAAGTAGAAAGTAATCAAAGGGAAACCACAGCAGCTAAATTTCAACCAAAGGTATTCTAGGTTTAGAACAATAAATAATTTTAATTAAGTATGTTCCAAGGAGCAAATAGGGCTCTAAGGCTATAACTCATCCTGAATAAGCACGAGGAAAGTCTGCCGGATCAGCAGCCACTCCATATACACAGCACACCACTTGACCTTCCACTAAAATCTGTAACACCACTGGTACAGAGAAGCCCATATGTTGTGAAAGCTAAATACTATAGACAAGAAAACATATCTAAGTTACTAATGCAGACAGCATCTTTCACCTACATCAAAACGTACGTCACCAGATGAAGGGTGTTATGAAAATGCTAATATGGATAAAGGAGAAGGACACACATGAAAGCCTTATCACCTTCCTGGAGTCCTGCCTTATTAGAGCCAGAACTGCCTTATAATAAGGTCTTTTTGGTGTGTTAGTAACTAAACACTCCTGGAAGAGGTCCAACATGAACCACCCCTTCACGAGTCTTCAATGTAGTAACATGACACTTAAGCTTCCACAAAAACCAGTGTCTACATTTGATGAATAAGTCATTAAGACAGTCTCTAGGATGCTACAGGGATTACTTTTCTTATCAGGGCACACAGCCTTGTGTATATGCTCGAAGCCACAATTCATCATTTCCAGGGAACTTCTGGCCTCTCTATCAAAGTTTACCATTTGATGGCATAAAACTACAGTAAGGCTGATAAAGGGCACTGAAATTATAATGCACAAAATGAATTGAAGCCAAAAAGCATACGGAACCTAAGTTATCCAAATCCTTATCCATCTTCCATTCATAGTTCACTCAGCCTAAAACAAACATACACAAAAACTATACAATATGTGTGAATGGAACAAACTCACATTCCACCTCCAAACCTTGTGATTCATACTAAGAATGAAACTTGTTGATACGAAAAATAATATATGTCTCTTAGGTGCCTCAGCCACTCCCTAGGAATATCACCAAGAAAATTAATATCAAGGTAAGAGAGATTAGAGTGTCGTCATGTATCCACCTGCCTTGCTCACTCAGCTTCCTTCCAATTCTTGCTCCCACAGCTCTGTTTCATTGAGCTCTGCCCTCAGAGCTGCACTAAAGTAAACAGAGCATTCACTGCTATGGTCAGCTGTCAGGAAAGCCTCCTCAAGTGGCTAACCCAGAGAAGGTTTGTGTTTCCTTAGCAAAGGCCACCTCCTACAGATTATGCTCACGGTTTGAAGAAGAAAGTGAAATCTGGTTCAGCTCAGATTCTAGCTAAGGACTTCTGCATTAGAAGGCATAATTCATATTTATTGTAAATGTCATCATGCCTGTGAGCTCTAGAGTGTATTTACAGTGTCAGCCCAGGGCTTTCCTTGATGGATGCTTTGGTTTTCCTTTCTTCCAGGAGTCCTACATATCAAAGCTTTGGGAGATTTCTTTCTAGTGATTCTGACAGACTCGATAGAGCATGAGGCATGGTCTCTTTACTTGAAGATTCCTGGCTATTTTTCAATGGTTCACCGAAGACAGGCTTTGCAGTTATGCTTCCCTTCATCATGCATACAGTGAACAGCAACAAAAAGCCTGGTGCATCCTCAAAGCACATAAACGGAGTTAGTGTCCAGGAAACTTTCCTTAAAGCTGTTAGCACAAGGGAGGCACGTCGTTAGCATAAATTATTCCCTTCACCGCAGGGGCCAGGAGAAACCCTGTTAAGCCACGAATTTTAGTCCAGAGTGATGCGTATGTTGAAAATGGGATGAGCAGATTTTCATGGGCAGATTCCAAGAGGTGTTTACACCGACGGCTGCCCCTCCCAGCCCCACTCCTCCCAGGGTGGATGGCACCATCACTCTTTCCCCAGGTGGGTTTTGAAAAGTAGAAAACACCCGAGCACCTGGCTTAGTTTGAGTGTTTGCCACCAAAGAATCATCAAGCAGAAAGTGTCAACTATAGTAACTCCGAGGACGCGAGTTAAGAGGGGTGCAAGGTCTGGAGAAGCAACTGTCTATCTAGAAGGCGAGGGGAAGGCGTTTGGTTCCAGTGTGACTTCTCTGGGGTGCTCTGGGGTTAGCATAAAGTGACATCTGCCTCTAGGTAAACATGGCTAAAGCCCAGCCCCGGAGAAATTTCTCTGCCTGACTTAAGTAACTTCGACAAACTTAAGTAACCCCGGAGGCGCTCCAGCCACCCGGGGCAGGAGGTACACGCGGGGTTTGGGGGTAGCCCCGTCCCTTCCCACACGCTGTTGCTCCAGTCGCCTTTCTCTGCTGCTGGTTCTCTTCTCTCCACGTCTCCCTCCCAATTTGACCTCTAAATCTGGCTCACTCGCTGGCGAGGTGCGGGTGTGCCGGGACCCAGGGGCTCGGAGGGCAGGTTCCCAGAGGGAAAGTCGCTAGCACGGAAGGGTAAGGTGAGGTAGACAAGGGAGCTGCGGGGGTCTGGGGAGAGCCCCGGGGCAGCGCGGCGGGGAGGGGGGCTCCTCCGACACTCACCTGCCGCTCCGGCTCGGAAGCTGCGGACCGTGTTGCCTTCTCGCGGGGGCCAGGGGCGCGGAGGCCGCGAGCCCCGCTCCGAGGCCCCCGGTGTCCGCTCCGCGTCGGCCCCGGCGCGGCCGCCGCCGCGGTACCTGTCGTAGAGCCGCAGCATGTGCTCCGACACCTTGTCGTGCGGCTGCAGCACGGGGCCGCCGGGGCCAGCACCTGCCGCGCGGTGGCCTGGCGCAGCCGTGCGGGGCTCCACGAGGTGCTGCCCCGGTCGGTCTCCCCGCGCCAGGCTCGCGCACAGGCAGCCCAGCCACAGGCAGAGCAGCCCGCGCGCCCCGGCCATGGCGAGGTCCCCGCGGCGCGGCCGCTGTCTGCGTCGCGCGGCCCCACACTCCCACGGCACGACGGGCGGGTCGGACGCCGCCCTGGCCGGGGCGAGGGCGCGCGCAGCCGGGGCGCCGCCGGGGCCGGGCAGCTGCGAGCCCCGCTTCTGCGCGCGCGGGACGCGGGCGGCAGGTGGGCTCGTCCCCGGCGGCGGCGGCGGCGGCGCTGTCTCGGCTCGGGCTCTGGGAGGGTGCTTAGGTCCCGGCGTGTGTGGCCCGGGCGTTCGCAGCCTCTGTCTCTAGCCTCCCTCCCCTCCTGACTTTCGGGCACACCCGGCCACGGCACGGCGCTGGGGGCGCGAGCGAGGCGAGGCGCTCGCCCGCCTTTCCCGAGGGTTGGAGCCGCCGCGCTGCGGCCGGGCCAAGTTTTGAGTGTGAGCGTGTGTGTGTGAGCGTGTGTGTGTGTGCGTGTGTGTGTGTGTGTGGAGGGAGAGAGAGAGAGAGAGAGAGAGAGAGAGAGAGAGAGAGAGAGAGAGAGAGAGAGAGAGAGGACTAAAAGGCTTCGTTCTCCGGCCGATCCGTGCAGCCCGCAGCCAATCTCGCCCCCTCTCTCGCCGGCAGCTTGGGCTCGGCTACCGCCGGGAGAGAAGGGAAGGGGAGTAATCCGCAAACCCGCAGGCGGAGGGAGAGGCGAGGAAGCAGGGGTGGTTGAGCAGCCGAGCGGGAAAGAAGATCAAGAAAGAAAGGAAGAAAAGGGTAGGAGGGACTGGGGTTTTTTGTTTGTTTGTTTTGTTTTGTTTTGTTTTTTAAAATCCCTTCAAGAACAGTGGCTATGACTTGGCCATCAAGAAGGCAGAGGAAAATAAACTTCTCCCTAGCTTCTTTCTCGTCTTATTCCAAACAAAATCAAGATAGAACACCCTCCTCGCTTCCTTCCCTGGGCCTCCCCTGATCGGGGCTGAGGACCCTGCACCTGTGCCTATGCCAGGCTGCCATCCCTTCCTGTCTTTCTGAGAAGGTATCCATCATAGTTCCTTCCCCACATCCATCTCCCCTCCTCTTTGCATCTCCCCTCCTCCAGCCTACAGCAGAAAAATATGTTGCTAAGATTCTCCCTCACCCTCTCTTTACAGCCTGCAAAATGGCGATCCTACTACTAGTTTACATTAGCATCTCACACTTATCATGTCCTAGACCCTCGTTGTTCTTTATATATCACGTGCATTATCTTTAAAGATTTTCACAAGGAAGCCCGTTGTACAGATGAGGAAACTGAGGCAAAAGACATTGGTAGGTGGCAGAGCTGAGCTCCATACTCAGGGAGTCTGAATCCTGGGCTCAAGCCCTAAATCACCACACTATTAGTAATGAAACTGGCATTTAAACTTAAGTTTCAATGGAACGATCAATGTAAATGTTCTTAGTACAGTGCCTGGCCTGGAAAAGTAAAGCCCTCAGTAAAGGTCTGTTGTAGCTAATCTATTCCCTCTCTGGGAGCAGAGTGGGGTTTATTGAAAAGATAGGCAGCAGGACCACATTGAGCTTTCAAGTCTGTTTCTGCTTTAAAGGTGAATAACAACACATCCCTTTTAGAGTTTTGTTTGGATGAAATTAGAAAACAGTACTAAAGTGATTGACTAGCTTTTAATAGGGGCTCCATCTTTATTATCCCAAATGCAGACTACCTTCTCCCTACGCAGTCACTTCTCAACCCAGTGCAGTTTAGGTTTAGCCCTTAGACACCCTTGGACGTGTTCTGCACATAGTAGCACGTACTTCAAGGGTGGTTGTGAGGATTAAATGAGATCATGTGTGTGATCTTTGCTTGGTGTAAAAAACATAATAGCTTTTGTGATTAATAATGAACTCAATTACAAAATTCAATGGGCTCTGGAAACTCTCTCCCTCTTTGATTTTTCCCTGTGAATGTTTGGTTGTTTTTCTCGCCTTTTGGCTCTCAGTTCTGTGAGCCCCCTCCTCTTTCTAGGCCTGCCTCCAATGTTCCTCATATCTTTATACTCTGCCCTGGGAAGATGCCAAATTAAGAAGAAAAATCTTCTGCTTTGGTGGTCACCTCTGATGTTTAAATATATAGTTCTGGGTCTCCCTCAGCCCCAGTGTGCTTTGCCAAAATTTAATCCTCCACCCCTTTAAAACCATCCCTGAGGCCTCTCTTCCTTTAGCTATAGTGTATATCTATATTGCAACCTTTGCCACTCTATACATACTTGACATAATTCTTCATTTGTAGAAACTGTGCTGTGGGTCTTAGGGTCGAACACATGTCTTCAATGCCTACTTTCACCTCTTCCCAGGTGTATATACCTTCCATTCCTTGTGCTTCCATTTTCTTATTTGAGCCATAAGTATAAAATAGTAGTTTCTGTGTCACAGCATTGAAAAGAACCATTTGACACTCCATGTTTTGTGACTAGTACAGTACATAGCATATAGCAGCTACTTAAGAAGAGTCACCTATGAGCTAAGAGGCAGAGGTCAAGCCATACCTGCCTTTATATTTTAGTGACCAGTCATTGCATTCAGAATAAACAAAGTAACAAGGGGATGTTAAGCAGGTAGAATAAACCTTACCTGGGACTCTCAGCTGTAATTGCACAACTGGAAAAGAAAATGTGGATGGAAACCAGCAAACTGAAGAACATTGGTAGCCAAGTCCTGGACCGAACATGGCTCATTTGCAATTTACATCCAAGAAGGTGGAGCAAAGGATGAAATAGATGAGGCCAGCACCGTCATGTCAAGTAGTAGCAAATAAATGGCACCCATGCCAGACCCAATTTGAGTGCAGATTGAATTGGAGGTAATTATTCCCTGATCAGAACACCTGGAGATGCCACCCTATGATACTTTATCAAAGTTCACAGAATCTCAGATCTAGATAAATTGTCTCAGAATGCTGGGATCTTCAGGTGCCTTCCTCCATAAGGAATAGATCATTGGATTCATAATTCTAGCTGAGCATCTGGCTTACTTGATGTATAGAATGAGGAACTTCAGAATTCAATATGATATTGGTACAAGTGCCTTGTGTGTAATTTCTTAGTATCTGGTTAATTAAAATTTATATTTAGTAGTAGGAATTTTTTATTTTATGCTAGAGAGTGTTACTGTTACAGCCAACCTCTGACTTGGGGACAATTATCAGTTTCTTGTCTTAAACACAAGGAGAGTTAAAGATACATTTCTATGGTTAAAAATAACATCAAACACCAATTTGAAATTTTAGTGAATTCTGTTGAGTAGAGCTCTACTTTTGACCACAAAATCACATGTGTGTATATGTATGTATTACACATGTCTTTATTATCCCTTTTAAGCACTATATACATTTGTTTTCTAAAAACCTTCCATCAGTTTTTATCGAATACATACATAAGGTTGCATTAGTAATTGTGGGGAAAATACATAAGGAGAGTGTGTCTTAGGCTTGGAGAAGTTTACCATTTAGTAGATGAACCAAAGTAACCCACAAAGGACAATGAACAAATAATAGGAAAATATTAATTCAGTGTCCAACCAAGTTTTGTAGATTACATCACAATTTGCTGTGTCAGGCAAAAGATAGAGATCAATAGGAGATGGAGTAGCCAGGGAAGATTTGCTAAAGAAGGTAGGGCTTTATGTAGCCTTGAAATGGTTCAAAATTTAAACAAGTCAAACCTGAAGGACTTGCAATTTAGGAAAAAGAAACAGCAATACGTTGCAGAAATGAGAATGAGCTTTCCATGTTAATAAAGCAGTGTCTGTTCGAAAGAAGGGTGACCTGATTTGGATAGTACGTATGCTGGAGAGCACAGGAAAATAGAAATGTAATGTAGGGTAGAATGAGTTTATGTAGGAACTTTAATGCTAAATCAAGGGAAAAGTAAAGAACCACGGAAAGTTTTTGAGAAGGGAAGGCTTTCTAATAGTCAAAACTCTCTAAAATGGTCTGGAAAGTTTTGATAACTAATAAACTTCCTGCCTCTGGAAGTATATAAACATAAGGTAGATGAGAACTTGAAGAAATTTTAGAGCTGATTCAAATATCAGAAGGTTGATTGAAGATATTTAAAGCCTTAGTAGTTGCAAACTCATCTGGCTGCAAATAAAAAACATATATACTGTATATATCTGATTCACAGTGGCTTAATTATATAGGTTTTTTGCCCCCTCCTGTTGTAAGAAGTCTGCAGTTAAGGAGCTGTTGATATTTGTTCAGTGTCTTGGCAAAGTTATTACTTTTGTTTATGTGACTCACTTATCATTTCCTTCTTTCTTGTTGCTTCAGAGCCACCAGATGGCTCCTGCAACTCCAGCCATTAAGTCCTCACTCAAGGTAGAAAGAAGAAGGAAAGGGGAGATGCAAGCTATATCTTTTCCCTTTAATCAAGAAAAGAAAAAGTGCTCTCAGAGCCCTTATAAGTATCTCTTATATCTCATTGGTCACAATTTTATCACTTCTACCTGCAAGGGGATTTGGGAAACCAAGTATCTTGTCTGGGCCTGGACACATTGCCACTACATATAGAATCTGAGTTTAACTGTCAAGGAAAAAAGGGCAAAGGAAAATGTGAAGTAACTAACAGAGTCTTATATAAGGACCCTTCTAACATTGAGAGTGTATGAATCTTCAATCCAGTTATTAGTTTTTATTAGTTATTGTATATTCTGCCTATAAACTTGTTTAGTTTTTCTCCATTCTAAAAACAAAAGCCAACATCAAAACTCTTTATTTCACAAACTATTATCTTGTAATATTCTTTTTTTTGATTTCTACACTTCTTTAAAAAGTATCTATACCTAACATAGCCCTTTCTCACTACCTATAATTATATTCTTTCATTTTATTTCATGCCATCTATAATATAAACAATTCTACTCTACCTGTTCTTGTATTAGGCACTAAACTTCTAATCACCAATCCTACAGGCCTCTGGCCCCTCAAGTCTTCATCCTCATTTATCTTTGAGTGTTTGACACTATTTACTGTCATCTCCTGGAAACTCTCTTCCTTTTTTCAATCTTGTGTCTATGACACTATTCTGGTTCTTTCCTATCTTTTTGACTCCTCCTATCTTAGTTTCATTAACTCAACAATGTTTAGTGTCTTTGTGGTCTTGATGCTTAATTTGGTATTGAGAACACAACATAAAATGAAGTCATCTCTGGCCTCTGAAAACTTAGCCTCCTGGGGAGAAAGGAATATTACCACTTAAGAAACCTTAAGATAATTTTTAGTGGCTGCGTAAGGCAGGAAGTGCTGCATGGAGGAGATGACACTTAAACAGAGGTTTGAGAGCTAAATATGTGGTTTTCCAGGACTATTTCAGATTGAATATTCCAGGCAGAGGAAGTGTCAAAAACACAAGAGGTGAGAGAGGACTTTCTTCTGGGATCCCCTTCAAATTTCATACCAATCTTTCTTTCCAATTATTTCCTCGGCTAACACACTTCAGTTAAATACTTTTCTTTATCAAGAATTCCAAAACTGACACTTCTAAGCTTCTCTACAGATTTTCAGATTTCCATTTTTTATAAATTTATGGATATCCTGTTGACATTATACATTTTGTGTATCTTATTTTTGATTTCCTTTCTTTTATGAATGGCACCATAATCCTTTCAGCCATCCAGGTTCTAAGTCTTAGACTCATATTTATTTTCTCTCTCCCTATTACCACCGTGTCTAATCTTATAGTAAGTCATGTAGAGGCTGTCTCTTTGATATCTCTCCCATCTTTCCTCTTTATTTTTATTGCAACCTCTTTCATTTAGGTATTAAGTTAGTCTAATCTAGTCTAGTTTTGTAGTTTCCCAGATGAAGACTACAGTTCCCCCTCACTCCAACTATATTTGATTTTTATTTTTGCATAAAGAGTTACCACATAGAGGCTTAAAGTAGCACCCATTTAGCTCCCAGAAGCCACCTTTCATTTCTGCCATGTGGTCCCCTCCATTTTCAAACCAGCCATGGAAAACTTCTTGAATGTTAAATTTAGTACTTCTGATCTCTTTCTCCAAAAGGGACAGACATCATCCTTTTAAAATACTTGCCTGAGGCCAAGCCCACTGATAATCTCACTTTCTTAAACTCAGTTTTGTCATAATATGTAAGCTAATCACCAGAGTGATGTCCCATGTTATCTGTAGCTTCTTCTTTTACTGAAGATTATACAAATATCAACATCATTTTAGAATCTTGCCTACCATAGTAATTATCTAAATAATGCCACTAGATTAGATTTATTTTCCTGAAACTTAGTTTAGTAATATTATAAGCTCTTTCTCAAAAAGCAGTAAATAGCTGCTCATTATCAACTAAATTTATCAAAATATAACGCAACCTAAGTTTTATACTCATACCTTTCTACAATTTGTCCTTAACCTAATTTTCTGCTTATCTCTATTCCTTTCCGCATATCCTCTGTGCCCCAGCTGTAGTAGGTAGTTTTTTCCCACTTTTCCTTGTGTGGTTAGTGCTCCTCAAGACCCATCTGAAAACACTACCTTTTCTATGAAGTGATTTTTAATCAGTTCAGTGGCTTGTGAGCTCTTAATCCTTTAAATCCTCATAGCATTTAGTACCTCTAACAGCACTTAAGAGATTCTGTCATATGCTGCTTTTGTTTGCTTTTATAAAAAAATGACTGCTTCTCTAATAAAACTCAGCTTCTCAAGCTTGGCAGTAATGGGAGAGCATCCACCTGGGGAAGAAGTGGCTGGACTTTTGTCTGACTTTTCATCCCCAGAGATTTTTCATCTTCCTGATCTTTCTCTGGCTGATTTCCTATTTTTACTACTGTACTGCACTAAGTGATTCTGCTAACCTTTCTTTCTTATTTTGGCTAAGCTTGAACACAGAGCTCATTCTTAATTTTAGTCACAAGCCTGAAACTTGCAAACAGTAATTGATTAAAAGATCATGGAAATAAACACAGAGGTCAGTATGCAACTCCATAAACTGGCTTACATGTTTTTGATCTTGGTTTCTGTCTTTTGGGTCTTTTTCTTCCTAACTCCTATACTACCATCATTTTGATAATTTTTTTTTTAAGCTGAACATCCATTATGTATGTGCCAGAAATTCTTCTAGGTGCTAGATATATAGCTGAGAACAAAATAAATGCTTGCTTAAAAAAAAAAAAAAACAAAAAAACAAAAAAAACAAAAGAAAAAACAAAAACAAAAAAAACTAGGGTCAGGACAGTAAGACCCAGAGAGGCAGAGGCAGGTATTTCTTCTATTGTTTGTTCATAAATATTCATTGAGTATAAATTATGAGCCATTCATTTTTCTAGAAGCTGGGAATATAGCCATACAAAAGACCTTTGAAACCCCCACCCTCATGGAGTTTATAGTCAAAGAGAAATGAACAATAAACCGAAACAAAAAGATATAAGAGTTTCACAGGAGTATCATGAAGACAATAAAACGAAGTATGAACAATGTGGACATGTGTGGAGGGAGGTTGTGGGGGCCAGGTGGCAGGGTTCCAAGAGAGGCCTTTCTGAGAACTCAGCATTTGGACTGAGACCTGAATGATGGGAAAGACAGACAGAGAAGGTCCAGAAGGAAAATATTCCAGGAAACAGGAAAAAAATGGGAAGGAAAACCTGGTGAGTACTGTCCAGTGACTGAGGATCTCCCACTTTTTAATGATATGCATTGAGATTAATCAGTCAGAGGTTTTACCCAAAGGCTTGGTCCTGTTCTCTGTCATAAATAGGAGTGTCTGACAGGAATCCAAGGCAAACACTTGGGGTTGGGGACAGGGAGAAGTGACATTACATTGATTTCACTTTTTAGTAGATGCAAGGACCTAGAAGGCAGAAATAGTTATTCATTTTTTACCTCCACTGCCTTCCCCTAATTTTCTTACACATCGATACATTCTTAACAAATATTTTCAGAACTAAATACAAATGAATAACAATCAACTGAGGGGGTTACATCAAATATCTACTACCAAACATATTTGTTTTCCTATATAAATGTATATCTTTTGTCTATTTCCTTTTTATCTGAATTCATTTCAGCGGCTTTCCAGTAATACATTTCTTTAAATTTTAAGGATATGAAAATTAAAGATGACTAAACAGATATAATAAGTAAAAAAAAAAAAAGTAATAAAATCTAGTGAGCTCCTTGAGGGCAGAAACTGTATTTTATATATTTTTGTATCACCTGTAGTCATAGGACCCAAACAAAACCAAAATTAGCGTCTTGAGATATATCTTCCCAGTCTCCTTTTTATTTTTTATTTTTTTTATACCTAGGGCATAGACTATTTCTATGTATTAAATATAATCACACAGAATTTGGAATTTTTTTCTGTTTAATTAAAAAATAAAGCAATATTGTGAGGGGACTGGATCTTTTTAATGCTATTTTATATTTTGCTTTATAATTAATATATCAGAACAACATGCACACTAAGGTTTTATAACCAATTGACATGCTTGGTTATATTTTCCCTTGTGTTATTCAATTCCACTTTTACTGAAAATTTCTACTGAAAATGATGCAGTGAGAACAAGACATCCCACCTCTCAACCCTACTCTCAACGAAAAAGATTTCACCTATAGTAACCGATGTTTTTCTGCTTGCTAGAATGTTTTGTGTCATGCTTGAATCACAGCATGAGAAATTTTGCAAGCCCAGCTTGAAAGTTTTTCTTCCACTGGCTGTTAATTTAGTCCTTGTGATTGGATCATTGGAGTGTCTCCTCAGGTGTCGTTCCTATTGTTTTCCTCGGGTTGTCTGTGGGATCTGCTAGTGGAACTCTACCCGCCAGCCTAATCAGTTTCTTCCCGCAGGCAGTTCAGGTGGCATCCTTTCTCCACAATTTGTGTTTAAATTCTGATGGCCTCCTACAGACCTTCTTTTTAAAGCAGATTTCTCTCTCTGGGACCTAGCTATTTCTCTGTACATGGCAGTTTATTGCATCTGATTCTTGTCTTCTGGGAAAAGTTGTTACATTTTAAAATTTCTCCTTAGAATTCACCTCTCTTTTCCACCTCACCCCTTTGGTAATGTGTCTTGAGCTGAGTTTCTAAAAGCATAATACTTAAACTATTTCATGTCCTAGCAATTGTACCATACACAAGTCAATGAACATTTCTATTCATATTTCCATAGTATTGTCATGCCTCCAAGCCCCCATAGGTAAGGATTAGCTGGCAATGCTAAAATACATGCCACTTCCTTTCTTCTTTCTGCTCTCAGGCTCAAACTCTTCACTCTCTTTCCACTTTTAAAGTTATAACTCCTTTTGTTTCTCTTCCTTCCCTCCAACCTTGCCCATAGATGCAGTCTAGGAGGTTGTTGGCAATGGGACTGTGGACTGAAGAGGTTACTCACCCTTCAGCCTCTGGAGCTGACATGATCTCATTTGTCACCTCAGCAACTCAGGGATCCAGTCATTGGCATGGTTGCAAGCATCTGCCTTTTCACCCTGCAAACTTCCAGGTGTACCTGCTCAGATGACCCATGTAAAATCCTAACAGGATCAGTTAAAGTTGCTTGGGTATGGTGACGAATACTTTAAAAATATGGACAGATGGGGGTGTGGAAATGATAAATATCACCACTGGAAACTAATTTGAATCTTCAGGATTTCCAGGTGTTTTTCTGTCATTTCTTCCTTGAGGGAAGTCATTTTAAACTACCCCTGGATATCTGCCCACAGAAAAGTAAACAGCTTTCTTTGACCACAAATGATCACCACCACTAACTCCTCCACCCTCTTTTTCAATTTTTGAACTCTAGGGTAAATTCTTGCCTTATAAAATTAAGATCTAGATAACTCTGGCAAGGAGCCAGGCCCTACAAACCAGTTTTTTTTTAACTGGGCAATGAAGAGTGATTGCATAAATGCTATATAAATACTTCAAGTATCCATGCTGTCAATGCTGCTAACTATTGCTGAGCTGTAAACAGAGCAAAAGTGTCTGAGCAAGCTGTGTAGAATTTAGCTGGACAGGAATGAAAGTTGAATGGAAGCTGACAGATCCTAATCTCTACAAGACTAAAGGTAGCTGCTTTTTCATTTTTGTAATCCCCACGTTTATACTAAGTATGCAACATATTTTTATTGAAGGACATATTTTGGATGAAATATAAATAATTAAAAAGAGATTTGTGATTAACTTAGCTAGTTCGGTGTACACTTTTGAATTCTAAGAAACTGACAAAGAATGTCCTCAAGGAATCTCCTGCTCTCCTGTGGCAGTGGTTCTTGCATTAAAACACTCTGCAAGTTCCCTCATAATATGACACAGAGCTCAAACCAAAATGTTAATTCTCTCCAGATCAGCAAACTTCAGGTTTCATTTTTTTCATAAAGCATTCCTGGATGACTCAAGGCCAGTTTTATCTGATGAATAAACATATGAGAAGTTAACTGACCATATAAAAATGGGCATTTGGGTACTTTTGCATCTATATTTACAATGCAACTTTGTAAGGACAAGAATTATGCAGAGCACATAGGAAAGTATTTTGCCTACGGTAGGTATTCAATGAGTACCTTTTAGAAGAGAAGGTGAAAGAATAAAACTGAGGCAGAATCAGTGATATATTCTAAATCTGTCACCTAAGATGGCAGAAAGATGGAAAAAGATACTTTTATTTTTAACTCGGGCATTTCAATATTTCTCTCTGTGCATTCAGCATTTGTACATAATGTCAGTGTGACTGCCGTCTCCAAATCTTTTAAGTGATGCATGTCATGAAAAATATGCAAGTAACCATGCCACAAACCTCAGCCCCTGAGAGTCCCTAGTTTCCACTCTCCACTTGAGTCATATGTAAAGACTGGCTATTTGAAGTTCAGAAAATCAGATCTGAGTTTCAACAAAGGGAGGTGGTCAACCAGGTATTTTCTTGATAGTTTCAAATTGTTCCATTACCCTCACATCCCCATCAGGTAGAAAGCGATCTTTAATGTTGTTCATCTTGGAAATGTGAAAAATGTCTGTCCTGTTAAGTGAGAGAATCCCACCTGGTTGCAGTGTTTGGAATGTCAATAAATAATTCATTTACTAACAATATCTGGGCACAAAGAATGGGGTTACAAAATGTTTTCAGGGATCCCACGGCCTAATCCAGAGATGGCTCAGACAGAACCAGCCGGGTCCTGGTTTCAGGTAGTTGTGGACAGAAAGATGACTCTTTTGTTTCCACTTTGTCCTTAAGACAAAGCAAACCTCAGGTACCGATGGATGGAGTGGAGGAGGAGGTTTCTCCCTAGGGATGGTCTCCGGGGTGGCAGAGAACAGGGTTGAATGGCCTCTAGGGAGTGCACTTTGTGAGCTATGAGAAGGGAACAAACTCTCCATCAGGATTCAAAGAACTCCTTTCTTTGGTTCTTGAAATTCAGCCAGCCTTCAAGAGCCCCTTAATAAAAGGTAGATATGCCTGAGAAGGCTAACACCTTGAGTATTATCAACGAGTATCATTTAACACCTTAAGGGAAACAGGAGAGCTGCCAAAAGTTGATGGAGAAAGAAAGGGGAGTAGAAAGAGTTCCTGAAATAAAGTAGTGCCTACCTCACTCTTTAGTCCAGGATCAGTTCTGCTTAAGTCTTCAGAACAAGTGGACTTCTGTTTCACCTCAGTGGCCTTGGGCAAGTCACTCAGCTAAACTAGTTTCTAGTTTACCTGTTAATTGGGGGGAATAATTATTCTTTATCTCGTGAAGGGTGTTGGGAGAATTTATGGTCTATAAAACTTTTGAGATTGTCAGTATGAGGCAGTTCATAGGTACAAAGTGTTATTACTGGTTTTATTACAGGATTGTAAAGGTGGTCTAAGTAGCATCATAATAGTACTATCCTGCGTTCATACTTATCTCCATTTCTGCAGAGAGGTGGACCTATTTGTATCTATTTACCAGGCTCTAGTAGAAGTACTACTAAATATTGATGAATACAGATTGAGTCCTGATATAAAGGAGATGTTGTTGGCTTTTATTACCTAACACAGGTGTTTTATGGTATTTCTTATCAGAGAGTAATATCCGAATACGTAGCTAAGCCCTGCTCAAAGTCAGCTGGGTAGAATTTTTTTTTTAATCTTGTGAAAAAGTGAAAAAGCCTTCTTTTTCATTTCCACAATCATTATTAGTATTCTACTGTTCAATGGCAGACCACATTCATATTCATGACAGTTTAGAACAACTGCTTATTTATGTCTCCTCTTTCCACAATCAGAAACAGGACAAAGAATAGCCAAGGATGGCCTGGTCACTTCATTCTTCAGGAATCTCTAGTGACTGTCCAGGGCCTAACATATTTAACATTTGAACTCCTCTATCCAGAATTCAATGGCTTCTGTGGTCCATAAAGCTTCATTTCCATTTTCATTTTCCCCATAAACTCAGTATCTCTAATCGCTTTACCACTAATATTTAAACTCTAGGACTCTGAGGATAGTTATAGCCTCAGTACTATGAAAAGCATTTGGTTTATGGTAGCAGTGCAATAAAGAGTTTGAATGCATGAATAAAAGATTTAAATCCTAAAACACTTTTCCTCATTCTCTCTCATAATCTATGTTCTTTGAGTGGTCAAAGTCTGGCTCAAAACTCAATTCCTTCAGGCAGCCTTTTAATTCAATGTGAGACATCATCAGGCATACACTACACGTTTAACACTGTGATCCTGACTGAACCCACCTGATTATGTTTGTCTTTCTCCTTAGAATTCTTCTGATTTGTTGTTTTCTAAAAGTGACTGTTTAAGGTTTGCTATATATTTTACATGTCAGAGAGTGGGCTAAAGGGATCAGAAACAAGTCCCGGCCATGTTGTGATTGGAGGCTCCCAGTAACCTAACTCTGTATTTCCCTAAGAGCAATGGTTCAGTATCTGCTAATACAGTGATTGCGGTGACCTTACAGAACATAACCGTGAATAACATGAATTGACTTTATCTCTTAAGAGTATTATGTGGATTAAATAAGACAATGTATTGTGCTTGGCACAGAGTAGAAACTCAGAAAATTGTAGTACGATTTTTTTCTCTTTCAATATGCTGTGTCACTTCATTCTAATTTAGAGATTATTTGGTACAATTTTTACTTTGTTGTTCCAATATATCATCTTTGAACCATCATCTTTGGACCTTGAAAAACATACTTTATAACCTATATCTCAAAGAAACAACAGAATACATTTTTGAAATGTTACATTTGGAGACTATGCAGCAAAAACTGTTGCTTATTAGATCTACTGGTAAATCCTCATGTGTAGATAAATGAATTCTATCAGTTGGAAAAATGAAATACCGTATTACTCAAAAATCAGCTGTATTGCTCATGTAATACGAAAATGTGACTCTTTTCAATTCTCCCTGAGGCTTTCTTAATAATTTATAAAATTTCTTAATAACTTCTCCCCAAAAGGGTAACTTCTTCATATGCTCTTATTCTTTTAACCTCTTCTCAAAAGAATATGTATTATTTTCTAGAAAGAAATACTTTTGAGTTTGAGATTTATAAGATTGGTTTTAAAATATAACATTAAAATGTCAGTCCAGTGGGTTTTAATTTGTTAATGACTAACTAGTCAGTTCTGTCTCTCAAGAAAGCTAGCCTCAAAGAGACGTATGTGGCAAATTCCTGCTCAGCCCTTGAGAGAGTTCAAATTTACTCCCTTCCTGAAGTCTCCATTGCCAAGGGGAGCTTTCTTGTCTTCTTTGGTAGCACTTTCATTACACTGTGTTATCTTGTGTTTCTCAGTAGCTTATGTTTTCTCCTCTGTCATCTCCACAGGGTCGGGAACAGTGTCTAGCACAAATAGGATGTCAATAAAGCTTGCTGAATGAATAAATGAGTGCCATCCAGCTTTCTAGTTGTGTGTGCATGCGTGCGTGCGTGTCTGTGTGTGTGTGTGTGTGTGTGTGTATGTTTAGCTATAGAGTATTGCCTTTCTTATTCAAGTTATATAACTAGTAAGTGGCAGAGCAGGGTAAGAAAAAAATTATTCTTTCTGATCTAATGTTCTTTACACTTTATCATTAATCTTTACCCCAAACCTTAATTTTGGGATCCTTGAGACCTAGTGTGTTTTCTGGTGTGTGAAAGGAGGTAAGTCCATCTGCTTAAGAATAAATAAGGGATCATACTGAAATGTGTTTTTCTTCCTCCAACACTTACCTTTTTTTCTTTTCTTTTTTTGGCCTAGTGAAGGATATCTCCACCAACTGTAAAACAAACTGTTAGCTCTAATGTAGCATATGTTAACATTACGGATCTTACTGATGAATTTGAGATAAGTAACACTGAAGTCTAAGAATCACTCTTGACCCAAGTGCCTAAAGAGCTGGGAGCATTCTGACATGTCTTATCAGTTACCACTAGTTTGAGGAAAACACTGATTTCTTGGTTTTATGTGTTTTTTAGAATGATATAAGTCATTTATATTTGGAAATTATTCTCTGTTATGTGCACTTTCTTAACTAAAACTTCTCATTTCACAATCTTTACTTCCTCTTCTAACCTGTCTCTAAATGATCCCAAGTTCTGCCAGTTCTCCCAGCAAAGATCTAATCCTTTTTAAAATATTCACATTGACACCTCTCTAATTCACATTTTTATGTCCTTAGAACTATGTTAATCCAGTAAACTCATGAAACAATTTCTTAACCTTTTTTTATTCTCCTTCCCACCCATCCATTGGGCATACAGTGAATGCCTCATCTTTCTGCAGTATAAATTGATTCTGCCTTTTCTCTGATAAAAACACATTTAATGGTTCCTATTGTACATCTGATTAAGAATAAAAGGTCTGGTAACTTAGGGTATGAACTTTAGAGAATTCTTATCAACCCTCTCACGTTCTAGAATCTGGTCATACAGTTTACGCTCTATGCTCATGTTTGCCCACTGCTCTATCCTAGGACTCAGTATGGCACAGAGGATGCACACATAATTTTTAATTGAACAAATTAATTAAGAAAATTGACTTTTAAATTCTATGTGATGTGGATTTAATCACTAAATGAAATATGTACGTCTATGATACTTCATATCCATGCACATGGAGTCACATACAAAGGCACTTTGAATCTATAGGAGACACCAAGTATAAATTTAGTTTTACCTCTGCTTCCCAGACAACCTAAACATATTCAAGTTCCCTTAACATTAGCCTTTACATATTAAATTATCCAGAAATAGCAATGGTTTGTGGATGATTGTGTCTAAGTCCATGAACATATCTGGCTTTGGTTTTATTCATACAATATTCTAGTATGACTTAAAGTGGGCAAGTGATGACACAATGGGAGTTTATTATTTGTCTTTCTCCTGTTTCTTCTAGAACTATTCCTATCCAGTAAATCTTCAGTTTTCTCTCCTTCAACTTTTCAGCGAGTAAAAAATGTGGGAAATGTCTCTGATAAATATTACATACATTTACTTTTTCTGCCTCTTCTCTATCCCATCTCTAGTGATACCAATATTCTGCTCTTAGGTTCTCTAAGTTGCTTTATTTCTAAGCCAACTTTTACAATAAGAAGAGGAAATATCTACTGATCCTTATCTCATCGGATGCAGTATCATTTCACATCATTAAGGCACTATAGATCCGCTTTATCATATTTGCTTCTACTAGGAAGTCTTCCAATCCTCACTAGTTAAACACTCCATCCATTAAATCTTGTCATTCATTTCTTGCGTTATGACAAAGACTAGGTGCCACTGTGACTGTTTAATACAGCTCCCGAGGGATGCTCATACTGGCCTTCTCTACTTCTTTCTGTGCCCCTTTCTCCCTGCCCCTCCTTCCTTCTTCTTGTCCACTATGCAAGTATGCACTCTTGCCTAACTTCTGCCCTTGGCCCAGGGGGCAATTTCCAGCTCTGGGTATTGTCTATTTTTTTTTTTTTTTACAACATCTCCCTTGGTGCAATAAACACATTTGAATTTCAATACTAACTTCTGGCTATGTTTAAAAAGTGCCACCCACAAATAATTAATATTTTAACATGGGAAAACTCTGGTTCCTCTTTCTGATCTGTCTCCCCTCTGCTTTCAGAAATGGGGCTGCATTTTTCACACATTTCTTGCTGTGAGTACAAGTGAAGCTTAAAATAGCCATGCTTAACTAATTGTGCTTTTCACACTTTGAACCTGTGGTGACTGTTCTTCATCTTATGATTGTATTTGCTATCTCTCACCTTTTTCCTCAGGACTCACTCACCACACCCTGTTCTGTATAAACCATCCAGTGCTTGACTCACAGAGGGCAACAATGAGATCTCTCTCCTCTCACTTTATACCTTGTGCAGACAGTCTCTCCAAACCATCACAGAGAAAGATGATCGAAGACTCCCATTTTCTTTTGTACAAATGCTCACTATTCCATTCTACCCTTAACTTCATCCCACACTTGATGTGTAAAGGTAGATTGAGAGGGACAAAATCTGTGGAAACATACCAACTGCTTTTTGCTTTTCTCAAGGAAATGAAATAAAAATTACTTAATTGTCTATAGCATTTGTAAATTCCAGAGTACTTTCATTTGAAAGTCACAATAGCCCTTTAGGGTAGAAAGGGTTGTTCAATTATAACATTATTATATCCATTTTCCTGAAAAAGAAATCAAGGTTTAGATAGATAAGTTAATTGATTACCATTCTGCCAAAAAACAAATAAAACACACACACACACACACACACACACACACACACACACACGTTATTCTGCATTTTATGTCTTCCTACAGACCAGGATCAAACTCATTATTTATTCATTCATCCAGTTAACATATCTTGAATTTTTACTATGAGTGAAGCTTAGTGTTGATTGAATGACTGGGATGTGACTACAATAGACGGTGTAGTTTAAAGTTTTACAGATATCTAAGGAAACCTTTCTCTCCCTCCACCCTTTTAATGCTTTGACTCTACTTCAGCACTATACAATTAATTCTGACATGCCATGCAATCTATCTTTCTCCGAGTGGACCCATGAGAATGGGTTTTTCTGAAATCATCAGTAGGACCTTTGTAACTATTTATTATAATATGTACTTTTCAATAATTAATGGGGGAAAAATTAATGGATTCTAATTTGTTGAACTATGATTCTCCTGTTCATATATTTTCCCAGATTATTCCTTCTACTTAGGTTGTCTTTGGGGTAAAAAATGAGTAATGTATAAATATTTCTAAATATTTCTTATCACTAGTTAAAAGCTGTTTTCTAGACATTTCATTTGCTGACCTTTTATTGGACATTGAAAATAAAATATTGGATTTAAAAATATATACCAATGCTTAATAATAGACAAACCAAAAAAGTAAATAGTAAAATATATTTTTGATGCAATACTTGAAATAATTTGGTCCTGGTGTAACAGGCAGTTTCATCCATTTGGAAATGTATGGAGACGGATAATGAGGATGATGTGGTATCACCATCCTGAAGGATTTTCCTTTAGTGAACAATTAAAGTAATAAAATATTGGCACTAAGAAATTGGCAAGAATATTTTCTCATATTATAAAAGTACTTATACAACAATACAGTAGTTATACATGAAAATTCAGGTAGAAGGTAAGACCATTTTCTAAGAACAGGTTAAATTATATCAACAAATTCATCTTTAGTACAAATTGTATACCCTTCTTATGTTGCAGAGCCATTTTTGAGGTAAAATAGCAATATCTCTGTGTTGGCCTCATCTAATGCTTAAGTTGAGTAATAGTTAGCTTAGATAATGTACAGTTAGTTTTATTGAGAAGTTAGCATGTGCTAAAAACTATTCTAAGAACTTTACATTTATTACCTTACTGAATTATCTTAATGATCCGATGGAATATATATTATTATTATTTGTTTTGCAGATAAGGAAACTAATGTGCTGTGGGGCTGAATTACCTCCCCTAGTTGACATAGTAGGGACAGTGTTATGAACTCAATCTGGTTTTAGAAACATGAACTCTTGAAATTAATTACTTCAAGCCCAAGTTCTATCAGATGCATTTTGAAAGGCCATCCTCATAAGGCCCATTGAAAGTGAAGAAAGTGAAAATCTATTTTGACCATATTTTCCAGACAAAAAATTAAGACACATAGTTTGATAAATAGTAATATATTCTGTACAGTACATAGGATCTGCTCGATAATTCTCTGGGGGTCCATAGGGCAAGCTGTTTGAAATCAAGATTGTCTTGGAAAATCTCAGGAGGGTTTGAAACTGAATGCTTACTCTTCAAGGTGCTAACCATGGACATTGTGCATAAAATGCATATTTGATATTCTTCCTCTATAATGAAAGATTGATGATATTCTTTTTCAAATGGTGTTGGTATCCATCTAGTTATTCACCCAGAACTGAATCATTTAACCTTTTCAAAAATATATTCTTTATTTTTAAAATGAGTTTTACATTCACAGCAAAATTGAGCAGAAGGTACAGTTTTCCCATGTTTCTAGACCTCCAGGCATGAATAGCCTCCCCTTTATCAACTACTGCCATTTGTGACAACGTGGGTGGATCTTGAGATAACCATGCTAAGCGAAATAAATCAGACAGAAAAAGTTGAAAGCCACATGATATCACTCATAGATGCAAAATTGAAAGCAACAAATTAACATGACAAAGAAACAGACTTATGGCCTTGGACTGTGGATTAGTAGTTACCAGAGGAAGAAGGGGAAAGTAGAAAGGGGTAAAAAGGGTTAAATATTTGGTGGTGGACACCCAATACTGTATATATACATATAGATGTATATATATGTATATGACTTTCTGTTGAATGAATTATTTAATCTTTTGTTCACTTTATCTTTTGTAATACTTTATCTTTTAGTAATGCATGAACTGATTGAATGCTTGACTTCCCTGGTAGAGCAGGAAGTCTAAAATAGTCTTTGTATTATTTATAATTAATTTTAATCTAAGATTGATGCAGTATCATAGAATATTTTGCCTGTTCAATTGGGATAAGTTTGCTGGGACTTATCTTAAAATGAAATATTGTAGATTGGTTGCTATTTAGCAACCAAACATTAAGTCAAAGCAATAGGAAGGGGGTGGGGAGAGAAATTCTTGCTCCTTTGTTTATAAAAATAAAACAAACATTTCAAGAAGAAACATTGTCCAGTTCCAAACTCCAGTGGTGATTATAGCTTCCTAATTCACTTCTTTGGAAAATTCAGATAACTTTTTCTATCTGACAGAGACCCAGCAGCAATATTGGTAAATACATAGTGGGGATTTCACGATGTTGTGTAAGTCTTCACATAAAGTAGAAGAAGAGTAGAAACAGAGCTTGTATCTGGCCTGTTATCATTCTTGCAGACCCTCACCTCCTGATGTTATTTATCTTCAAAGGAATCTTTTAAAAATAAATGTAAAAAGTATAAATTAGCTCAGCTTTCTTGGAAGGCATCTTCGCCATCAGCAGATATACAACAAGAGCAGTATTATGAAACAGGAAGTCTAAATTAAGTTCTGGTAATTCTGAAAAAATTTGTCAGTAAAAATATTCAGACATAGGAGGAATTACATAAGAGGAGACTTGAAGTGATATATTTACATCACAATGTTTTATACAGGTGATTTTATATTTCCATTTATGTGTAGAATTTACTTTATATAATTTTAAAATAATCACTGAATGGGGGTGGGTGCTATGCTTATGGAAATATGACAACTAGATATTATAAAGACAATTTTGCTTTTTCAGGTCATTCTCCTTTGTGTTTTGACAAATTTAATGCTATGTCAGTTGCTGCATTGACAATCTTTTCTTTAAAATGTCACCTGAATGTAGAGATGTTTGTCACCATCAAAGAATAAAACACAAAAATGTTTGAAATATTCTTAAAAACAGTAACAGCAAGGTAGATAAGAGTGTGAAGTGGGGCTCAGCTGCAGGTGTTCAAATCCCAGCTCTGCTTACCTAACCCCTTGGTGCCTCAATTTCTGCATCTATAAAATGAGGACAGTTAACAGTATCTCCTTCATAGAGCTGCTGTGAAGATTAATTAAGATAAGACAAGTAAGGTTCTTAAGACAGTGTATTTAAGTACTAGCTATTTATCTGCAAAACTATTTCTTCATTAAGAAATATTTTGCAGGTAAACAATCAGGAAAGTGTTCCATTCTAATTGAGGTACCTAAGCTGTTTCTTCAGAAACTCAAAACAAGAACTGTAGCTTAGTCAATATTACCACAACCTTACTCATGAAAAGTTTATCAATGGGAGGTTGGAATTAGTCAAGGGAGACAAGGACCAAGAATTTGTCAGTGCTCATTAGACCTGGCTGACAAAGAGGGTGTGTGTAAACTGGTTCTCTTGTCAGGTTTAGGCCAATTTTAAAGACAGACATAATGATGTCACTCGAGTTAATCCCAACTCCTTTGCATTTACTCCATGCTCGCTCACCAGGCCCCTTCTGAGAGGATGTGCTGGGAAGGAAATAGACTGGTCAGTCAACCTGAGTTTTTGGCATATCTATTTCTTCTTATAATTCTTTCTATAATTGCATTTTGGGTCATTTCAAGTTCTTGTGAATTTTGCTTAGAAAGACCACATAGTATTGTGCAGAATATCTCAAATTTAAGAGTGTAAAACAATCACTTGAGAAACCTGTTTTACTTATATATCCTTTGTTTCAGAATTTCCAAGTTGATCAAGCAAAGTTCCAAAGCACACACACTTGTGCTGTTTGGGGTATATAGCCCCCAAAATTAAAATACGTTTTTTAATTTTTTTTATTTATTTATTTTTATTTTAACTTAATAGAATCTCTGAATCTTATCTGTGCAGTTAAAAAAGTAAATCACAGCCTGGTGAAACATGTTTATGTTATAGAGATTTTAAGCTGGAAACTACCTTAAAATCATCTGGCCCACATCCTGTCTAATGTAAAGATGAAGAAACTGAGGCCTGGAGACACTCAGAGCCAGGTTTCAATTCCTGTTTCTTATCCTTGATGTTATTCCATTTTTTTAATGGTCCTCTAGATAGATGTATCACAGCTATTCAGAGCTCTCTATATTATGAACATGGTTCAGGCATGGCAAGTTACATGTAGGTTGGGTTCTGTTCATTGTAAGGAGGTAGTGGTGAAAGTGACTTTAGACAGCTTTGCTTTGCTTCCCAAATGAGAATCTGACAAAGTCCAGGCACTTTGGGTATAGCTGTGTGCTGACAAATGGCTTGACAAATGGGAGATGTGAAGAGGGTGCTGGTGGGTGGAGAGGAGGCTAATTCTCCTCTTGGGAGTACCTTAGACAAAAAGCTAAGGGCTACAAAGTACTCCTGAGTTATGTGACTTTTAAAAACTTATTTGATTTCACTAGACTGCTTCTTTTTGTCATGAGTTTTTTCTATTTCACTCGACATGCAATGTCAACTATTGGATAATTGGTCTTTTTTATTTTACAGGCTAAGTTGAAAATTAGTTTTAGTGTAAAATGGTGTTCAGGCAAGTTCATATGGAAATAAGAGAAAGTATACTTAGTCTATTCCTTTCAGTACTATAATCTTTTTTTTCTCAGTGAGATATTGGGATCTGAATGTTATATGTGTAAACATTTAGAGCTTTGTTTTGTTTTATACATACTGAAAAGAACCAACATTCAACTTCATGTCCCAGAAATTAATTGTTCACTCCAAACTTTTAATGGGTGTGTTTAGTATGCCTCTGGGTAAATCTATTTGACCCTTATAATACATTTTTGTTTACTTCCTTAACAGATCCTTAACTCTGTGACTATTTTTTAATAGTCTATTTGACAAAACTACTTTCCTCTTAATGTAGGATAAACTATATATGATGTGCCATGTATTATTTAAGAACTTTGATAACTAAAGATCAACAATAAAACAGTATTAAAAGAGAAAAAGAAAAAGAAAGAAAGAAAGAAAAGAGAAAGAAGAAAGAAAAAATGAGAAAGGAAGGAAGAAAATAAGGAAGGAAGGGAGGGAAAAAAACTATAAACTACAAGTAGAAATTCACTATGTGTCTAGGTTAAGGGCAAAAGAAAAGTGGGTTTTTATGAAGGTAAGGGACTTGGGTAGGTAGGGAGAAGATTATGTGCCAAGGTAAAAGCTCTATTCCTGCTCATCTCTCTTTCTGAGAATCATGAGTAGGTGCTACCAGACATTTCTCCCCTGTTAAAATATTTTATTGAAGACCCATCCATCATGTGATGTGACTTCCTTTGCGTTCTGCTTCCCTACTCCTGGTAGAAGCAGTAAGGGACTGAGTGGCCATGTCAAATTCCTTAATCACTTGGCACTGTCTAGACAGTGTGCTCCAGCAGAAAGAGTGGAATTTGTAATCTTACATATCAGACTAAACGCACACTTCTCCCATATATCTACAACATGACCTTGCATGAGTTGTAAAACCTCTCAGACTCTCAGTTTCCTCATCTGTTTAATAGGTATAATGACTGGCTTTTAGAGTGCTGTGCTGGAGGGGCTTGCATCACCTTGTAGTAAAAACCTGGTGTGCACATCTCTTCTAACTCAATGATCAGAGATGTCTCATTAGTAACTTGAAATTGAAATATTAGTAGCAGAAATATTTACACTAAAGAAATTAGTAAAGACTAGAAACAAGGCCCCGCCCTTTCAGACAGCCTATTATTAAACATTTATTGGTACAACTCTGCTTATGCATAAAGTGAGATGATAGATTCTCAATTGTACAAATGCAATAATAATTTTCCTTCATCTGAGCCATTTCTATAGAACGTATGTGTCTGAAAACTTGATCTCAACACAGCCAGATAAAACAGAATGACAATAGATTTTTACTTGGAAACTCGATTTCATATTATCTCTATACTTAGTTTACAGTATTTTATATGTCTCAGTTTTTATCTCCATGTCTCTTTCTCTCTTTTATCACAGCTCTGCATATATTAGAATTTTGCCTCTTTTCCCTAATTCTTCTTATGTGATTCTTAATCATGTCCCATGAAGATCACTATACTATTTTATTTTGTTGATGATCTTAAGTATGAGCATAGATATTTCAACATCATTTTAATGAATTGTGACAAGAGTTACAAGTTTAACATGATAAGAGCTGTAATAAATTTTTCCCGTCTTTAATTCTACCCCCACCCCACTTCCACCCCTGATCTATAGATGTTGCCGTCACCCCTTAAAAACTGGATCTCTGAAGGTGGGGCATCTCCTCCCAGAGGCTCAAGGTGCACACCTGGGGCCTGGTCCGGTATGGTCCATGGCTCCAACTGGGGCACAAACCCAGGGCATTCTGCATGTAAAGCAGACGTGCTAACCACTACACTATGGAGACACCCCCTATAATGGGTTTAATACACATCAAAGGCAGAGAAAAGTTTCATGAGGGAGATAACCTTTGTACTGATCTGAAAAATCTGATAGTATTTCCCTGGGAGAAGGGTAAGAATAAAGGGTAAGATAGATGGATCAGAAAAGTCTTAACTGCTCCAGGAATGGCAGAAACCTGGAGTCCAGCTAGAGAGATTCGTTTCAGTAAGGAGCTGAGATGTGATTGAGAGAACAAGCTGAGACTACATCTTAAAAGGCAGTTTGACTTCATTTACTGGACAAGAGAAGAGTACTGGAGTATGAAATAATCAGAAAGGGTAATTAGGTAGTATAAAAAATGAAATGGGGAAAGAAGAGATTGGAGTGCAGTGAATATCAGTCTCCCTTCGCCTCGATATCCTTTTCTGCCAAATGTAAATAATAATGTTCTCTTCTAGGGGACATTATGATCAGATAAAGCCATGCCTGTAAATGATTGACATGAACCTGGCATAGGGTAGATATTAAGAGGACCCTATTCTCTTTTCAAATCCCTCTTCTTAGAGTTGACTTTCAATTCTCAAAATAATAGCATATTTCAGATGTAACTGGGAGTGATAACCTAAATCTGAATGAAAAAGATGCCAGTAATCTGTATAGAAACAGATGTAATTGTTTTCTTTAAAATGACAAAAGAAAGATGTGTGGGAGACAGATAGGCTATAGAAATACTGTTCTAGTATGTGGGCTCTGATTCTCAGCATTCAAGTAATTAGCACTTCTTGACAGGGTGAAAGCGGCCACCCAGCCTCTCCCTTTGAAGGGGCAGAGGTCACTGACAGCTGCTGCCTGGGCCTTTGGAAGGATATTCTGCTTGAGACCAGTTGGAGGAAATACATCCCCAGGAAGAGTGGTCACTCAATGATCAGAGCTCTGTTCCTTTTCTTGTAAACAGTGAACACCCTTGAAGGCACATCTGCACTGTTCCAATACATTCTGCACCTGGGTTTTTGTTTTCTTTGCTGAAGAGCCGTTGCCTGGTATGCATCAGGAGTTCCCATCTGTCTCACAGATAGTCATGGAGCTCTTGACTGTGCATTTTAACTGAGAATGAGTGCCTTAATTCATTCCCACTCCAAAATGAAATTTCATTCCGGCCCCAAATCTCAGTATTATTCAAGTTTCTGTGGCAGAATTTGATTGTAACATAAAATTAAATAAAAATTATAGACCTATCTAACACTTATAAGTGATATGCTTCTTGCCTGGTCATTTAATCTAAGTCTCTTACGTCTTCAAACTTCAACTTCAGAATATTTGACAAATTCTAGCGTCTGCAAAAACGCTGTTCTGATAATTCTAAAACCTTTTACCTTTGTTACTTGGAAATACTGAAATTTGTATTTTATAAGTTAAAAAAGCAGGAAGCAAAGGAGTAAAATATTTGTCAATACCCTTTTTTAAACCCAGAGAAACAAAACGGCAAAAAGCACCCAAATTCTAATTTAGTCTACTGAACTCCTTGCAATGTCTCTTTGCAGGCTGTGCCTGTGTGGTTTTTGTTGCATACAGAGCACTGAAAAGCAGCAGCATTTGAGTAAGGGGTGCACTTTTGCCCTTTCCTCAATGAAGGGAGAGCCAAAGAAGTTTCTTGTCATCCCTAGAAATTCTGCCTAGTGTCTGCCCTGATCAATGGAGGTTGTTGCACAAAGATGGGACCTCTATCTAGAACTAAGAAAAATGCCATTTAAAGAAAATTGTCTTAATAGAAAACAAAATATTTTACTAAACTTTACCACTAGGTGGCAAATCCTCTAGATAAGTGTAGGTGATTCCTGTCCTGTTTTCTGGGTTCTAACATAGCACTGGCAGTACTGCTGGAAATTTAACTGGGCACCCTCAGCCAAGACACAGTGACTCCAACGCACTTTCCTACAGTGAAGGGGGTGTCACCGGAAAACAGTCCAAACAGGATTTGATGCCCACTACCCACTGTGCTTAGATGAACAAATTAATTCATGAAGACATGGATGACAAAAAGCCTATGCATGTATGATTATGACAGTTTTACTTGGTTTGTCTCAATCCAAGTATCTTTACCCTTAATGTGTGTGTGTGTGTGTGTGTGTGTGTGTGTGTGTGTGTGTGAGAAATATGTACCTCATATTGTTGTTGTAGGAGTTAAATGAAATAATCCTTGAATGATTACTTGGCACAAACTAGTTCCTAAATAAATGTTCATTCAAAGTGACTGAACCAGTCAACAACCAACAGAGCAGACAGTTTCCCTGAAATGCCTCTAATTGAACATTGCCTTGCCCGAGAAAAGGAAAATTAAAAAATTATCTTACAAGAACATAAAGTAGACACAATCCTTTTATAAAATACAAATATATATAGTTAAAATATATTTTTCCAAAAGTTTCTGCTAAAAAGTGACTCACTGTCTGAAAATACTACAAGAAAAGAGTGGATTATCACTCTAGGTCCTGAATAAAGGTCTATTATAAATGCAAGGGGCCATGGTAATTCACTTTTTATATTCTTTTTCCTTTCAAATACCAATTTTTTTTGAGGACTCTGTGTTCTCAAAAAAATGATAATGGAAAATAAAGTGTAGACTGTTCAGTATTCTTTAAATATTTAAAAATAAAAATGTGGATAATAATGTAAATCCATGTGTGAGTCTGTTGAATAATTAAATAAGTCCATTCAGTGCTTAAGATAGCTTCCAGAATTCACATGGTAAGAAGCTTTTATTCTTTTGTGGAAAAAAAAGCTATCTAAATGGAAAGAGTAAGATATATAATGAACATAGAGTTTTTAAAAAAAAATAAGCTCCAAAATCTATCAGTGATATTCAGATACCTACATAACAAAATTCATTAAAAACAAAATGAACTTCTGCACAATATAGCCTCAACAACCTCAACTTTAATTTAATTCATTTTATAGATGGCACAATTGCAGTATAACTTTTCATGTATTTCAAAACAGTCTCCCATCGACTGAGTCAAATTTTGGTTTATTTGTTCCTTTGATGATAACATTCCCTTTTGTTTGACTGACTCCGTGTTTACGTACCATTTTCACTACCTTCTCTTTTCCACATCCCTGCAAGGTAGGTTCATTTTGAAGATGAAGACTGAGATTCTGAGATGCCATTTGTCCTCAGCCACATCGCTATGATTACATGGCAAAGTCAGGTTTAGAACCCAGATCTTCTGACTATGAATTCAATACTCACTCACTCCACAAAGCTGTAGGTTTCAGTGTGATTTCAGGTACTGATTTTGGATATGAATTAAGTGAGTTTTAGTTATAAAGAGGACTGTTGCTCAAGTCCTATGTCAACTTCAACTACAGAAAGAGTAAAGGAACTAATACCAGGCAGGTTGGGGCACGAAAAAAAAAAAGAGAGAAGAAATATTTGGAATAAGATAAGAAAAAGAAAATAGAAATAGAAGAGAAAATGGAGAAAGGTAGGAGAAAGAAAGAAAGAGTTGCCTATCAGCTTTCAAATCACTTTCTTGGAGACTGCTCTCGTCCACACCCATAGATTCCATGGCACCTTTGGTTGCTTTTGCCATGTGCTTCCATAGCATACTGTACCTCTGTCATTACAGTTCTTACCATATTATGTTTCTTGTTTAACCATTTCCTTGTTATTTAGTAACTTCCACAGAGGCAGGAAATATCTTTCACAATATTGAGACTGGTATGTAATATGCATTTGCAAGATATATTTTGAATACATTAATAAATTGATAGGGAATAGTATAATACCTTGGACTGCTTGAATGGCATTATATTTTGTCTATATCTGTTCTATAATAAGGAATCTTGGAGCTGGGAAGTTTATTTGAAGTGGATCAGAAATGGCTGAATTCTTAGGTAGCTGCCATTTGGACTAATTAAATATTTGCTATTATTTTAAAAAATGTAATATATATTGAACACTTTAAATGAATTGAGAGGACAAATTTTTCTCTATACATGTTGAAATTTTTCTGAATGATCACTGATTGTACTGTTTCTTTATGGTAGAGTTTTCAAATTACATAATTGGATATGATTCATGTTATACTCATATTAGAAAATTAGTTTGTTTCATAATACTAAATCTGTTTGGAAATGGCAAGTTTATTTCTTGTTCTTTATTAATTTGATGGGGAAGTCCCTGTTTTGTTTTCCTATAATAGTAATGGTTCTCATGTTTTTAATCTGTGCCTGAGGTCATTTATACCTCAAGAGCGTTTATGCATCTTTTCTATTTTGTTTCACTTCCTGAATTTTAAGACTATCTCTATTAAAATATTAGGTAATTAAATAAGAAAACAGTTAAGGAAAAAAAATTTCTCCCTGGGGACAAAAACAATTTCATTAATTGAATTTTATGTTATAACTTATAAGAAATATTTGAACTTTATAGAACCCCAGAAAAATTCTTTAAGGGCTTCTCTTTTTTCCTACTATTTATATCTTACTTAAGCTGGAAAATAGGCACATGTTTTAGACCACAGAAAATCATAAAATGCCACTCTTCAGCTTACTCTATGTGTTACTTTCTTTGACTAAATTGTATAACATGGGTCATGTTATTAACATCAAACTCAAACAAGTAGATGTTTTGTTTTTCTGAAGCTTAGAACCCCTTTAAAATTTTTAGTTTCTGGGACACTAATCCTAGTCCACCTGGTAAATATTTCAGAAATGTTATTAGTTAATGAATAACTTTAAATTACATTAAATTTGAATTAAAAGATAGCTGTGTATATGTGTGTGTTTATGTGTGTGCCCTATTCTAAAACAATGCATTTTTAATTGTAAAAATATTTTTCAATGGGTACCTTATGATTGTGTGTGCTAACATGGAGCCCTCTACATGGAGGCAGGACAATTGTTAGGTGATCTTTCTTTTACCTGGTGTTTTAAATCTTTATTTGATTTAATGTTATTTCTTTCCTCATCCTCCTCCTCTTTTGTCTTTCTTTTTCTTCACTATCCCCAAATATTTACTAAAGTTTATCAAATGTGTTGGCTTGTCTCCAGCCATGCCAAGAGCAGGCAAGGGAAGTCATGGATGCACATGCTAAGGCTATACTGACAGAGAGCAATAGCCCTTGACAAAGCTGAGCCAATAACAACCATAAATAACAGCCATTTTCCCACAGGAGAATGAGTTTCAAGGGAACAAACATATTTACGTTGTTCAGAAATCTAAGTAATATAAACAAATAAGCATTGAAAAGTGTTCCAATTCTTATCTATTCCATACCAAAAGACTGTAGGTAACTGGTTTTATTAGCTTTAATTTTTCTGTCTCTCATTTTTGCTTCAACTAAGAGCACCTAACTGCTGAGTTCCAGGGATACACTAGCAACAAATACAAACATCCCTTGGACATCACAGTTTAGAGAGTGAGGGACACATTAAAGATACACAAAAATGGCAGAATTATTACAAATTGCAAAATAATGGGTACTGAGAAGTCAGTAGTTCTCAAACCTAAATGAGCATCAGAGGTTAAGTTGTAATATGCAGAAGTGTTGCTCAAGATAATTTATGTATAAATTTAAATATAATCGTAGATACATATATGATAAGGTGTTAAATATAACTTTTCTGGTCATTTTAGAATTTCTGCTGAGGCTCTAAAAACCTAAAACAATGAAATAGGTACCAAGTTCTCCCACATTGTAAAGCATAATACTACATTGTCTGTACAGGAGGTATTCAGAAGCTGTAAAGCTGTGTGGCTACTATTGACCTATCATTCATCACAAGTCTCTAAAAAAAAACTTGGAAGAACAATATTTTTGGAAATTAGTTTTTATGCTTTATGGATTGCTTTCCCCATGAGCTAACTTGTGGGATCCTTTCTTTTCACATTGGCCCCAGTGGGAAAGGATACTTCAAGAGAATTAATTACATAGCAATCTTGACATGTGTGGTCTTGTGTTTGGAGGACACAAGAACACAGACTCATATTTGAAAAGTCAAAGGCAAAACTCATGAGGAACTGAGTAGATAGAGGGCTACAAGTGCCTATTTTCTGAGAGAGAAGATGGGGGGAGAGGGCAAATGTGGGTAGCGGGAGCCTACTGAAGTCATCTTAAAAGAGATCGCATCCAAGAGAATTGACTTGAGGGGCCATGTAACCTCAACAGATGGCTGGACCTGCTGAATCCAAAGGAAAAAGAAATGAGCTAAGCAGTCAGCCAGAGAAGTAGGCAGGGACCGGCAGTTGGAAATCCCCAGCCTGAGAACTCTGATATAAAAAAAAAACAACCACAAGAAAAGAGCACTCTGATTGTCCATTGCTACAATTCAGGGGAACCAATGTCAGACTATTATCCTTTGAAGTCTGACACTAGAAAGATCTAGAATGGCAGCTACTAAGTGGGAAAGGCGAACTACAAGAGCACGAAAGGACAAGAAGCTGGTCATGTTCCTCTGCTCTTCTTCCTCATTCTAGGCTTCCAAGCCTGAAGCTAGGCCATAGTCTTGGAGTTAGGAGAGTGAGGAGTTATTTTAACATTTTTTTTTTTACAATTTTACTAAACAAAACTTTTTTTTATTAATACCTTTTAAAAATATAACATCCATGCTTATAATACAGTGTACAAATTTTAGGGAAGGAATGGGTTTAAGTTAAAATTTAAAATTATTACTCTTGACTGGTGTTGGTAAAATTGGATCTCTCTTTAAAAATCCTGATCTTCAGCATTTGCTAATTTCATGTATAAATACTCACACAATGGCCAATAACAAGCTACCAAAGCTTCAAAAACTAGTGTGCAAAATCTCTGAATAGTAGACAAATTTAAAATTTAGCTGAGTTAGTCAAGCTAGTTGAGATTACTTTTGAGTAAGTACAGGGCAGAAAAGCGATGGGGTGAATTTCTTCTAGTGGAGTCTTGATGGGGGTTCATGTGAAAGAACTAGCATACAGAATTCTCTCTCTCTCTCTCTCTCTCTCTCTCTCTCTCTCTCTCTCTCTATATATATATATATATATATATATATATATATATATATATATATATTCATCTCTGTCTCTATCCGTCTATCATTTATTTTTATCTATTATCTATGTATCATCTATCTATCTATCTATCTATCTATCTATCTATCTATCTACCTATCATCCATCTATCTATTTATCTATCATCACCTATATCTCTACATATCATAAGAAATTGGCTCATGTAATTACGGAAACTAAGAAGTCTCAAGATCTGCATTTGGCAAGCTGGAGGCCCGGAGGAGCCAATGATATACTTTTAGTCTGAGTCTAAAGGCTTGAGAACCAGGAGAGACAATGATATAAGTTTCAGTCTAAATCCAAGTTCAGAAACAGGAGGAGACCCATGCACCAGCTCGAAGACAGGTGAACAGAAAGAGAATTTTTTCTTACTCAACTTTTTTGTTCTATTCAGCCCTTCAATGGATTGAATGAGGCCCACCTACATTGGGGAAGGGCCGGCCGTCTGCTTTACTCATCTACTGATTCAATCATCAGTCTCATCCAGAAACCTTCTAGTGGATACACTAGAAACAATGTTTAACCAAATATCAAGTATCTGAGTGTCCTTTGGCCCAGTTAAGTTGACACATAAAATTAACTATCATGATGTTTTTATTGTTGAACTAAGTTCACTGAGTTTAAATATCTGTGGAACAAGATGTTAAAAGTGACTTTTCCTAAATGCCAGCTAATATTGAAAGCTAAGAACAATAAGTATTCTCATCTTCTAAAAAGAATTACTAAATTTATCTCCTCCTTTGACATGATGAATAAACTAATCTCTCAACTGGCATGACTCATCTCCACAACATAGGAGAAAAAATTATAATGTAGAAAGACATATTCTAAAGAAATTTGTAGGAATAGAAAATATTTTGACTCTTCTCTTCCCAGAGAGAAGAGGGTGCTTATTTTCCCAGCCATATGAGAATCTTTAAGTCAAGAAATAATTTTGAAGATTGGGTAGGCATGTACTAGATACTGACTGGGCTGCATAACTATGGACTGAGGTATAGCCGTGGGCCTTGACCAAAGCATCAGGTATAATCTAAGTACATGCTTCCTGGGAAAGATATGTGGTTATAGGGATTAGTGATTGCTTTCCACCTGGGAAATTCTTAAAGTAGGAAGCCAGGAGAGTAAAAAGAGAAGGCTGCAGTTAGGTAAACTGCCCTTCCATCCACTGGTAGGAAAATAAAGCATGTCATTTCCAGAAGATCAAGGGGCATTTAGGATAATGATGAGGTCTGATCCATTTGAAAGAAGCCTGCTCCAGCGGGCTGCCCACTAGAAGTATATGAACATGCCACTGCTTAAAGATTCTGATTCTCTGGAGCTAAGATGTAGCTTAGGATATGTATTTTTAAAAGACTTTCCTGACTATGCCAAGTTTAGGATCCACTGGATCTTTAGATGATAACCTCTGTGAACATCTCTCTACAACCACCTGACTAAATAGTCTCATAATGCCTCTCTATAAATATAATAAGCAGCCCCAACTTCTTGGAAACTGCATGTATAAAAATGCAAGTGGGAATATATATGCAATTGTAGAAATGATTTTTTATTTCCCTTACTGCACAAATGTGTACTCTGTTACTCCTAAATATAATCTTTTTCTTTAAGCATATTGTTGTTACATAGATGTATATCCAGAAACTGACAATCAGCAATTCTGATGAGATACAATTGTCTTTAATTCCACCATGTTTTAAAAATTAGAAGGATTAAAATCCAATAAATGTATTTGTTTTCTGATATTTTCTTTTTAAGCAATAAGATGATTTTAATCTAATATTTCAGTATCTTCTATAATTTTTAGCAATCTCAGTTAAATAAGTTTTCACTGCTCATTCTTTTTGCTCGTTTTAAGGTGTAATCTTTTCCCTGTATTACAAAATACCATTTGTTCTATAACAGGAATGGCAGTGGAGTTTAGCGATCAAGCTGTGATAGATGAAAAGAAATCCCTCTGGCCTGAGTGTACACCTGCACCTGAAGCCAGTTCAGCTCTGACAGCCGTTTCGAGACCTGAGTTTCACTAGATGCTTTTGGATGAATGTAATTCCTAAAATTACTTTTCTTTATTACCATTTTGAGACACTACCCAGGGAAATGACCAAGATCTGTGCTTTTATGACACATGCCTGGCTTCAGTCATTTATTCATTAGCTTTGATTTCAGATCTATTATAAAAGTCTCTCTCTGAAAAGCTTGAGGGAGTCAGGAGCTTTCCTAGAGTTTAGCATCATAACCTCTGAGGGACCTGCTATATGACTTTCTGGAGTGTACGAAACTGGCTGTATATCTCCTCATTTAATCTCTCAAAAATGAACAACAACAACAACAACAAACAACGACTACAACCACTAAAAACCTAAAAAGAAAAAAAAAACAAAGAAAGAAAAAAAAAACACCAAAATGCACATAGCTCTATATTCTCTCTTTTGGTTAAGAAAAAGTCTTTTTTTTTTTTTTTAACGTGCAGAGATATATCAGATAATGATTCCCCTTCTCCCTTATTTCAACACACAACCCTTCCTTCTGTCTTAATACCAAATTCCAGCCAGCTGACGCTGTTCTCATTTCTTTTCCCTTAAATTCATAATCTGCTGTTAGGCTGCCTTAAACAGACCCATAAAATAAAGCATGACATAGATGACCCAGTTTGGGGGTCAGTGAAACATATTCAGGCCCAGATTACATCCAGTTCAGAATATATTTATCAGATGTGGATGCTGCAGAATTATTGGTGCTCACATTTTCCACTGGAACAGAAATTATTTGGATGTGTTCGGATTCTTACCTTCACTATTAAAGAAAATAACTTACCTTTGCTCTTAGACTCCTGGAGTTAATTTAATACGTGTATTTTTTTTCATCGTTATCCATCCAGGATAACATGATGGATCTGTTGCTAGTGTTTGGATGGACTGAGTGACAGGTTTAGCCAAATTGCCCTTTTAAGTTTTTGTTGGTAAAAATATCTTACAAGGCTCTCAAAGCCAGAGACTAAATAGGATTTCAGAAATGAAGCTTTGTTATGCAAACCCAAGGTAAGACTGTCTCTAATACACAGAAGTAGACATTAGCCTATTTAGAATATTGCCATCCAGTGTCCAAATGACATATTACAGTTTTAACCTATCACACACCACCAGACCACATGGATTACCACGTTACCAAATATGCACAGAGCCTTGTGCTCCCGAAATACAAAGTATTATTCTATCTGTGGCCTACCTTTGTGCTCAGAAATAAAGAGCAATTGCTAGTTTGAGGCCTTGGGCACAGACACCCAGTAACTTAGACAGTTAAGGTTTAGGCTATAGATAGAGTCAGAGATGACTACCTCTAAGTTTTCTGAACTTTTTTGGACATCATTTTCTTCAAATTTTGTGAGGATCAGAGAACATAGTATATAAAAATACTCTACAGTGCCTGTATATAATAGGTATTCAGAAAATATTAATTTCTTTTAATTTTGCCAAGTAAAATATACTGAAACGACTCTAGGAGACAGTGGTACAAAACTACTTTCAAACATATTGTTTTATGTATTGAAACATGTTTGGGCAAAAATCTAGAAAATATTTTAAATGAAACATCATACCAAGTTATAAATTTTTAGCTCTTGGATAACCTTAAGCTACTCCCTGAAGATGCTGGGCTAATATGTGCAAGTGAACGTAACAAACCAAGCTTTTCTCCCACCTCCAAAATGAACCGTGTGCCACTTTCACTATGTTTAATATTGTTTAATGTCGTCATTGCTTTCCCAGTTTCCCAGGCTAGAGATCACTTAATGCATCTACAATTTTTTCCTCCCTCATAGCCAATAGGTCTCTAAATCGTGCTAACACTACTTCCAAAATATTTCCCACATTTGTTTCCTTCTTTCTAAGTCTTTGTCACTGCCTTATGATTCTTATATGAATTATTGCAATTGTCTAAATGACCCCTTTGCCTCTCATCTCTCTATTCTTATATTCATTCCACTGAGCAATCTAATCACATCCCCACAAGTTTAAGGACTAAACAAATCTCTTTTTTTTCTCTCTCCAAGCCCATGTGATGGAATCTAAAAAATTAATGCTCTTTCTTTCATTTCATCTTACCTTGCTTGATCCTATTGGTATCTCAGCTTTTTCTGTCTAGTTTCTCTAGGTTTGTCAAAACAAAATACAAATGCATAGGTTGAGCACACAAAACCTTTCATGATCTGGTGGTTGTTTACTTCTCCTTTATGTCTCGCCATTCACATTCTACTTTAAACATTTTGCTCCAGCTACGTAGAGTTCCTCACGTCTTCTTCTCTCTCTGATTTTTTTGTTGTAGATGTCTTGCCTTTGCCTGAATAGCTCCTTCTTCTTTAGGACTTATCTTAGGTACTGCCTTATCCAGAAGGCTGTCTATATGCTTCTTATTTAGACTGTCAAATAATCTTGTGAAAATTTCTAACATACTCTTTATTTTGCTTAATTAAAATCATTTAATTATCTATTATTACTACTATATTCTGAGTTCTTAGAAATTCTTTGAAGGGCTCAGAAGCAGGTCAGTTTACCAAAAGTCAAATCACTGAAAGCAAATCATTGAAAGCCAGTTAGCTCCTTAGTGAATTGACTTAGAATTTAAGCTTCTTGAAGGCTAAAGCATTATATTACTAACTGTGGTGTCTTGAATTCATAGTCCTATGACAAGGAGAGCAGGAATTCAATAAATGATCTTCCCAATATAATTTAATTATTACTCCCTATATGTCTCCAAATGTCATTAATTTTAACAACAGTGATTATCTTTTTTTCCCAAAGTGCCATTTTAGAAGTAGAGCCAATATTCTGTAGGAATAATGAAGATGTTTTGAACGTCAAGATGGTGATTCTCTTTTCTAAAAATATTAAACCAGTTTCCTATCCCTTTTCTTTTTATATGACTCCCACTTCAGCCCATATAATTTGCATTTTCTTTGGCTGAAAAGTCCCAAAGCCCAGGAGGACATTCTGAGAACTTTCATGTGGTTATCATTTCTGGGAAAATCATGTCCCTGTCATCCATATGTTTGGCACATTTGTCTCACTCCTTTGCCTAGGGCTTTGAGATGACATTGTTTAGAGACAATAAAATTTTCGTTTTCAAAATATGAAAAAATAAGCAAATCAGAGAATGGAGACACAAACATTGGAATAGTCTTAAAGAATCATATCAACCACAGGGAAGTTGTTCAGACTATAAGAATGTTCATGGTCTAAAGATTATCTATAGTGTTTATTGCATTGTATGTTATAGAGAGATGACATTACAGCATCAGATTTTTATTATGACTGCCTTTCAAGATGGTAACATATTTACTCCTTAATACTATAATTTAACAAAATTAGTTTTAAAAATCCACATCATTCCTTTTAAAGCAGATTAGATATGTTATACCAGGTCTTTAAACTGGTCAAGACGCAATAATATAAATGTGTTTTCTACACTTATTCATTTATTCATTCTTTTATTCAACAAATTTTCTTGAGTATTTATTTAGTGCAATAACCCGAAATCAGTACATTAGGGGTTAAAATATAAAAGTTGAAATTTTTATTCTTGAAAAGCTCATAGATTTAATGAGAACAAAGCAACATTTCTTCATAAAAAAGTAGAAGGAAATAAAACAAAGCTGAGAGACAAACAATGGTATAAAAAAAAAAGGAAAGCACAGAAGAGAAAAATGATTCATTTCCAACTAAAGAAATCACAGGAAGCCAGTTGGAGGAGATGGCAATGAATTTCAAATTTCAAGGACAACTAGAATTTCAGAAAGTGGAGATGAAAAGAAGCACCTTCCAGACAAAAGATGTGCAATGGTACAGTGGTGAGAGAGTGATTTGGGGACTGGCTTATAGACATTTCACAGATGGGTAATGGTGAAAAGAAATAGTGGAAGATGTTTACAACAAAATTATGAGAGGTTTTGTAGGTAAAATTGAGTCATTTAAATTATCCTTGGCAGGCAAAACGTTGTGGCAAAGTGTCTTGAATTAGAATAAGGGAATATCAATATTCTTAAATTGATTAACCTAGCAGTGCATGAATATTCACTTTCTATTGCTGCTGTAGCAAATTAGCACATACTAGTGGTTTGAAACAACACAAATTTATCATCTTACAGTTCTGTGGGTCAGGACTGAAGTGTGGGCATGACTGCATTCTTTCTCGAGGCTGTAGGGGAGAATGTTTCCCTACCTTTTCCTTGACTTTTCCAGCTTCTAGAAACTATTTACATTTCTTCTTTCATGGCCACCTCCCTCCATCTTCAAAGCCAGCAATGTTACACCATTCTGATTTCTTTTTATTTTGTCACAGTGTCCTCAGATCATATGAGAAAAGCTTCCCTGATTTTAAGAATTTGTGATTATGTTGGGTCCACCTACATAGCCCACAATGCTCTCCCCATCTAAAGGTCTTTAACCTTACTTACATCTGCAGAGTCCCCTTCTGCAATGTAACAAGTCTGAAGATTAGAACATGGATATCTTTGGAAGTTCACATTCTGTCTTCTTCCATGTAGATGGATTAAAACTGGGAGGAGACTGGTCTTGAATAACTAATTCAGTGGCTTTTGATCTGGCCTAGGTAATAGACAGTACAGAACAGAGCTAGGGCAGTGACACTGAGAATGTAAAAAAGGGGTTGCTACAAGAGAAAAAAAAGGGGTTGATATAGGATCGAACATCTAATAGTCTTTGAAACAAAGTGGAAGTTCCTGGGTATTCAAGGATGATATCAGCGGGTATAGAAATGTCTAGAGAGTAAGAACAAAGTTTAGAAAAAAATTATAAATTTCACTTTTAATTTATTGAACTTGATATGTCAGTGAATTATTCTGGCACAAAAATCAACAGGCAGTTGGAAACATGCAGCTTAATTTTGAGAGAGAGATTGAGACACAGAAATATCACAGCAGTGATATAGGCCCCTGTGTCAGGAGACTTTATATATATCCCTATTGACTGTGTGATATAACGCCCTTATATAACATTCATTATAAAAGTGAAAAACAGATTGCATCTTGTCAAATGAATACAATTAATGGAGCAAGACTGGTATTGCATGTAAGCTCTAATTTATAATATATTCACATTTTATGTTGTCAGATTGCACATTAAAATATAAAAATATAACTTGGCATTTAGCATTTCCTCTCCCAATTTCATTATGCTTAGTAAATTTCTTTGGCATTTTAAAAAAGTAGTTACATTTGTCTCAAAGAAACATTTCAAAATAGCAAAGATTGTTACCTCAGTGTCATATCAGGATATAGAGGTTCGCTTTAAAAAATGCTAACAGTTGAGATTGGATCATCTGTATTTAATTTTGAAATTTATCCACCTTTTTTCCTGGCCCTTTGCCTGTGTTGTTCTGCTATTTCCTACTGATGTTCCACGGAAGTTAACAGAACATCAGGGTATGTTTTATATTGGGCAATAGGAAGAATTCCGCCACAATATTTTACTGCAAGGGATTGTTTCAGGTATTATATCAATTAATTTTAACAACAATGAATATTATTATCTCTACTTTTTATGTGGAAAAACTGAATCTTGAAAAATAATTAGCTAAAATGTGAATAAACTGCCACACAAATTCAGGTCTCTTGAGTCTGAATCATGCTCTTTATAGTATACTACAGTTGTCTCTCAATCTTAGAAGTGCATTTTAAAATTTAGGATAAAGCTATTCTTGGCTGTTTCTTTGTCTATTATCTGAGTTCCTCAGTGGAAGGTAAAATCCCTGAGATCAGAGGCTATGGCTCTATTGGTTACTGCTTCAGTCCCAGGGCTTAGAAGAGTGACTGATACACAGTAGATGCTTAATAACTATTTGTTTTCATTTTTCTAGGCATATCATGGTATGCAGCAGTTTCAGATGCAGGCTTTCAGATACTCAGAGTTGTGTTCTGAATCTCATCAGGGGATAACTGCAGGAGTGGTCACAAACGAGTCCTAAACCCACTTAAGTGGGAGGTCCCTGGACAGTATTCTAAACTGTTTGACAATGCTCAAAGAATTATAACATGCTAGAGCGGCACAACTGAAGATGGGCCCAGAGTAGTTAAAGAATTTACTCAAGTAAATTGCAGGGGATAGAACATCAGAAAATGAAGTTGGATCTTTTAAGGCTAAGGCTGGTGAAAGGTTCTGGATGTGTTGGCATATATAATGTGGGAGAATGAGGCATACTTTGTATTATAACTATAGCTGGATAATGTGTTCATAAATTTTAAATATGTATTAAAACAAACAATATGCAGTTTTTTCCACCATCTGTGGAACATTAAATTAAAAAATAAAACAAATTGTAAGCTAAGTTAGAAAGAAAACATCAATAAAACCCCCAACATAGGAACTGTAAAGGCAAGATTATTTGGCAATAAAGCAATAAATTTAGAAATCATGTTCACAAGCGAAAATAAAAGTAATTAGGGTTACTTTAAAATTAAAAATAACTAACGAAAATTTTTGCTAAAGCCAAATGTAAACCTACAAGTATGGAGTATTTATAAAATAATAAAAATGAAAATGATAGTTCTCAAAATCTGTTGATTGTGGCCAAAGTTCTCAGAAGAAAAGACTTTGTTAAGTGGTTTAATTATTTTTAGAAAGCAGAATTAAAATTAATGACTAATCACATCTTGAGCTTGGGAAAACAACAAAACTCACCTAAAAAAGGTATGAAGATGAATATGAAGAATTAAAACAGAAAGTAAATTAATTTAAAAAATGGAATTATAGTTAATTCAAAAATAAAATGGTAGGTTCTTTGGAACCCAATTTCATTTAAATACAATTATGAGAAGAGGAATAAAACAAATTTTAAAAATGGAAATTAGACATTTGATATCACAAAAAGTATAGTAGGGATATATTGCAAAAGATACTATGTACTATTATATAAAAGCATACATAAAAATTTTAATAAAACAAATTATTTTCAGAGAAATATTTAACATTCAAAATTGGCTTAAGAAATAGAAAGCATGAAATTCTCTCATAAAGATAATATTTTTTTCCTTCTGTAAAGCTTTGAGCCATGTTGTTTTACAATTGAGAGTTATGCCAAACTTAAAAACAATAATCCAAATTCTGCATAAATACTTTTCTGGAATGTGATAAAAAGCAACTTAACTTTAACCATTAAAAAACCTGTTAAAGATAGTATTAAACAACTATGTGCTTTAAGAGAATGAAAAGAAAAGTCACAGACTGGGGGAAATATTTGCAAAATTTATATCTAACTTTTGTCCAAAATTTACAAAGAACTCTTAAAATTCAACAACAAAACAGTCCAATTAAAAAAATGGGGAAAATATTTAAATCGACCACCAAAAAAGACACACAGATGGAAAGAAAATAAGCTTATAAAAAGATGCTCAACATACGTTTGCAGGAAATTACAAATTAAAACAACATTAAGACACCTATTAGAATGGCTAAAATCTAAAACACTGACAACACCAAATACGGACAAGAATGTAGAACAGGAACTGTCATTCATTGCTGGTGATAGAACCCTTTTTGGAGACATTTTGGTAGTTTATTTCAAAGCTAAATATAGTCTTACCATATGATTCAGCAATCACACTCCTAGATACTTACTCAAATGGATCGAAAACCTATGTCTCCATAAAATCCTGCACAAGGATGTTTATAACAGTTTTACTCATAATTGTCAAAACCTGAAAGCAGTTAATATGCCCTTTGATAGGCAAATTGATAAGCAAACCATCGTAGATCCATACAATGGAATATTATCCAGTGATAGAAAAAGAAGCTATCAAGTCATGAATAGACATAGAGGAAACTTAAATGCATTTTGCTAAGTGAAAGAAGCCAATCTGAAAAAGCAGTCTTATATAACTCTAACTATGTAACATTCTGGAAAAAGCAAAACTATAGAAACAGTGAATAAGATAAGTTGTTGCCAAAGGTTAAAGAAGGTATAGGGGGAGAGATGAGCATGTGGGACACAGGGAGTGTGTAGGGCTTGGTGTCTGAATGATTGCTTAGACACTATATAGGTGTTCATGGTGACAATGAATGGGTGTGGATCAGTGGACAATTTGGGAACTTTGATTGAGTGACCTTATAGAGCTCTCTTTTCTTTGGAACATTCACAGTCAATATAATATGTCACATTTTGAGTTCTAGGAGAATGCTATGGTATGCAATTTCACAATGTTATTCAACCACAGGAAAAATTTTTTTGGCAGATTCATTAAAATGACTAGTGTGCCACAGAACACACTTTGGGAAATACTTTCCTAGAAATATTCCCAATAAACCAGCCTTTGTGATTTAATATGATTCTGGAAAGTCTTGGCCAATTCATGTAGTATCTGCAACACACTATTGGTAGTTGCAATGAGTGGAAAATCCATTCACGATAGCAGGAGCAATGGCAACAACTATAAAAACATCAGATCCTTAGATTCCTTGTCATTCCAAGCTGGTAAATTTATTGAGGAAAGTGCCTACTCACTGTCATGTCTTGAAGACGTATCCGGCTTTTAATGGGTGTCAGCACTGAGCTGTTCAAGAAGGAAAGGTTTCGGTGGTGAGATGCCCGGTTGAGAGAAGGCACAAGAAGCCGACATGAGAATGAAACAGCAGGCACCAACTTCATTGCGGGGAGTGCATGCCTCTGCACTAGGAGACCACATGGGCTTTATATATGTCAGAGAAAAACAGTGGCATTCTGCCACACATCCGTGATATAATAAGCGAAGTTATACTTATATAAGTAGGCACCCTACTACATTAATGTAACATTCCAAATCTGGAGTCCAATCCCTAGCCATGAGTCTGGATCACAGCCAGACCTGGGACCCACAATGGATCCTTCATAAATGAATGGGTAGCATTTTCCCTTTTAATTCCTTTGAGATTAAGCTAGTTTATGGTACTGTCTATTGTTAAAATCACATTATTCTGGGAGATATAATAAAATTGAAGATGCTGGTTATATATCAAGTAGTTTGATTATATAATTGCTTATCCAAGAAAATTGTGTTTTAAAACAGAAAATATACAAAGAGACTATTCATCCAGTCAACATTGCCATTGCTGCTTTTGACACCGCTGCTTTTCCTTCTATTGTCACCACCAGTGAAAAGAGGAAGAATGAATTGCTACTCCAGTGACTGAGCACCTGAGCATCTCAGACTTTTCCCTTCCTTCTCTCCTGCACTATCTCCTTACCCCCCATTGAACTGGATGCATTGTTTTGTTGCACAATTAATTACCTTTTCTGAAGATTCTCATTTGTTCCCAAGGTTATCATAGTTGCTATGATTATTGAGAGAATAACTGCACATCCTGACTATTTTAGATTTTAAATTTTAGTGGGGGCTGGGCTCCTGATTAAAGCTGAGTCAAGTGTTCCTTCTCAGAGATTCTGGACTTGGGAAAAAGAGAGTGGGAAAGGAAGAAAAGGAAAGATAGAGGGAAGTAGGGTGAGAGGGAGGCAGAGAGAAAGAATGAGAGAGGGGGCAACAGGGGGTGTGGAGATGCATGTGTATCTAGAGAAACAGGCTGTTTTGTCAGAAGAGAATAATGAAGCAAGGAGAACACAGTAATGAATAAAGTAGGAGTTCTCAAAGTGTTCAAGGCTTTAATTATGATTATTCTTGGGATGCAGGCATATTCCTTTCTTTAGTTCTATGTGTTTTATAATAAAGGTTCATATTAGATTTCCATCACTTGCAACCAGAATTTTGGATAGTACACGTAAACTATCACTTTGAGAAAATTATACTTAACCTGCAAGGCTATTCTGCTTAGTTGAAGGAGCCTATAAATAGATTAGAAAAACAGCAAGAAAAATTCATAGATGTTTTGGATTTTAAAGGAACCTCCAAGAGCCAAAGTCTGGAGAGATAAAGTGATCTGGCCAATTACCAACATTAGCTTGCCAAAGAGTCTGGTTCTTAATGCTCTTTACTCTTTATTGCATTGCTCAATTTCTTGTTTAATTTCCTTTTGGTCAGCTAGCTCATTCTTTGGTCCTGTGTGTTTGGCCCACTGTCCTTCTGCTGATTCTCACAGACATTTCACATATTCCCTTTCCTTGGCCCTGCATTCAACCATTAGCTTCAGGTTAAAATTTCTTTCTTAATGTACCCTGGACTCAGGCATAACAGTTCTCTAATTGCTCTCTTCTGTATTGGGTAAAAGTCACCTTAACGAACTTACATGAAGAGAATTTCCAATTTCCAATGGTTGCTTTAGTTTGACTTTAGAACTGTGACCACAGAGCAAGACAAGATGTAAAAGATATACTCAATACAATCAGATGTCATTTAAATATTTATAGGAATTGCGGCTCTGCTGATAGAAGAATATAAGACAGAAATAGAATGAAAGCTTATACAGATTCATTCAATATCAATCAATCTGGGTAGATGCTGCAAACTCATATCAGACTACAAACTTAGATACTACATTGCATCAAAGCTCTTGGATAACAAAGCGACCCATATTTAAAAGGCATGATATTGAAATCTTCAGAGGTCTAGACTTGGCTTTGGAATTGGCAGACAGGGTCTAATCATGAGAAAAATGTCCTAGATTTTTGAGGTACACATCCCATATTATGAGCTGAACTTTGTCCCCCCAAAATTCATAGTTGAAACATACTCTCCAGTACCTCAAAATGTGACCGTACTTTAAGTTAGGACCTTTAAAGAGGTAGTTAAGGTAAAATGAGGTCATTAGAGTAGGTTCTAATTCAATCTGATTGGTGATCTCATAAGAAAAAGAAATTTCAACACTTGGAAAGACATTAGGGATGTCTGCACAGAGGAAAGACAATGTAAACAAACAAACAAACAAACAAACAAATAAAAAACAGCAAGAAGGCTGCCATTTGCAAGCCAAGAGAGGTCTCAGACACCTTGATCTTGGACTTTCTTTCAGTCTCCAGAACTATCAGAAAATAGGTTCCTTTTTTTAAACCATCCAGTCTGATATTTGGTTATGGTGGCCCTAGCAAATGAATACAATCCATAACCCAACTCAAATCTCTGTTCCATCTTTTACTACTAGTAAATTCAGTTTGGAAGCTAATGTAAAAATTACTTGTGATGATATGATTGATTTTTTAGTGTCTCAAATTTGGGATTAAATAAAGGTATAATCTGTAAATATATTAAGTATTTAAAATATTTTAAATACCTATCCTTAAAAATATTTCAAATAGCTAAAACGTTAAAAGACCTGGCATATTGGACATTACTCTACTTTTAAATGTGATATTTGAATAATTAATTCAGACATGACTAAATTGAAATTTTATAAATTTGTTAACTACACTGAAACTTTTAAGAACATGAGTCATTATTCTTATAAGTTTAATTTATTAAATTTACAAGTTATTTAAATATATATGAAAGCTTATTTGTTAATTGAAAATTTAAAATCATTAGAAAATTGAATGTAATAAACTTCATAAAAACTAAAATGCTTAAAGGAATTTAGTTAATTAAACTATAGAACTCATAAAAGTGATTGTTAAAATTCCATCAAATCTATAGATTGAACAATAAAATTTATACATATATTTAAAGCATAAGTAATTAGAGCTTTGAATTTATAAAAAATATGAGATTATTTTATTTCAAAATAATCTCTGACTTAAAGAAAAGTTATGAGTATAGCACAAAGACTTTTTTCCCCTGAAATACTTATAAATAATTTCCTGACATGATGCCCTTTGATTCACAAATGATTTAGTGTAATTTTTTACAATCAAGGACATTTTCTAACATAGCGCCGTAACATAATCATCAGGACATAAACATTTTTACATTACTGCAATCCAATCTTCAGAAGTCACTCCACTTTTAGCAACTGTCTCCAAATTCCTTTTATAGAGTAAGGATCAGAATCATGTGCTACATTTGATTATAATATCTGGGAAAGTTTCTCGGTCTTCTACTTTCATGACCTTAACAATTTTGAAGATCTCAGTCCAGCTATTTTGTATAATGTCTCTGGATTTGGATTTGTTTTCTATTGCTTAAATCCAGGTTATGCACCTAGCGCAGAATTGTTACAGAAAGGATTCTAAAGTCCTCTGACACATCTTATTTTGTGTGGAACAAATTCAGTTCGCTTCATAATGATCATCATCTCTTTGATCATTTACTAAAAGTGGTGTCTTCCAGTTTTGCCATTGTTCCTTCTGTAATTAACAGATATGTTTTTGGGGGAGGTATTGTGTATCTGTCTCATTCCTTACACTTTCCATTTATTCGTTTATATAGATCAGAGTGGACTCATGGTTTCTCATTTTATGCCTGTTATCATTATTTATTTCGATGCCCAAACTGTCCCAGATATGATGAGTGGGAACTTTTTCAAGCTGGATTCTGTGTCTTTTTGATAAATCTCCTTCAATTTTTGAAAACTTCTTTGCTTCTTGGCACAAAACGATATTGTAGGCTCTTGAATTTTCCCTACCTCAGCCCTGGAATTAGTCATTTTTCCAATGATCCCTGCTTCTTTTTGGTAGAAATGGTGTTGAAAAACTGAGATCTGGGTGCTAGGTGTGCTCATTGATTGATTGGATGTTGCTGCCCCTAGGCCCTCTCAGCGGACAGGACAGAGCAAGGGAATATGTGTTCCTACACACATTAACATATATTCTGTATCAGTATATTGAAATTGATGAGACCATACTGAAACATCTAATTCTAACTTAATTTCGCTCTACTCACCTTGACTGGGATCTGACACGTTGTGGCAGACCACCACCGCCCCCATAAAATATACCCTTCTCACTCCATTGGAACTCTAATGCTCTGCTCTGGGCTATTTCTCCCCCACACACTGAGCAGACTTCCACCTTGCTTGGCCCCATGTAACTGCCTTAGTAGTTTAGAAAGGGAAGAGAAAATACTGGAAAAAAAAAGATGGAGAACCAAATATTAATTTTGAATTACAAGTGGCCTCTGAATAATATCTTTTCTACACAAAAGCCATTTGCAGGAGACATTAGGAAAACATGTTTTCTTTTCTTTTTTTTTCTTTTATGAAGTCCTCATCTCTATAAAATTTTCTGGTTTCCTTTAGATTTCATTTTCTCAGCTTATTTGTCCTGGGGTTTGTATTATCCAGGCACATACACAGATCTAATACTTTCATTTACTTGTATATCATCTCATGAGATATTTCAGATTTTATTTACTCATTTATTGTTTTTGAAAACCTTGTATTTATATTTCTTTACGCCTGTCCTCCATTTTTCTACCCTTATCAATGTTTAAGGTTTTATGCCAGAATAGCATAATTTTTGGTCCATTAGATTTGGCAATAGTAGGACCTGGAAAATTCTTGTTTTGGAAAATCTGAGCTACAAAATATATCACTAATTATTGTATCTTTGAAGTAGAAACAAGACTTTCTCACATGAACTGTTGCAATCAACCTCAGTAGTCAGGGGGGAAAAATTAGAAAAACCTCAAATCAGATTAAGAGGCTATCTGTGCAATAGTAATAATAATAATAAGTAATAATAACAATAGAAGTCAAGGTTATGATTTTCTTTCTCATTTCTTTATTAACTTTTAATATACCAATTTGCCTTCCAGCTGTAAGACTCATATATTATTCTAATTTGTTTCTGGTTACAGGCTTCATTAAATTTAGCAAACAAGTAGGGAACCATCTAATATGTTGGTCATTAAGTCTTTCTTCTAGAAATGTGGTCAAAAATGACAACTTGTATGTAGAGTTTTGTCTGGATAGGGATCCTAGTAGAGTTGTCACCTGGTGGAGCCTAAAATACATAAATCATATTGTTAATCAGTCCGTTCCATGCAAGTAATTGACATTAAATAAATTTTCCTCTTGCTTCAATTTGTTAGCAAACAGACCTAAAAAGGTTATGGCCATGGAGATATTTGCATGTTTTCCCTTGAATTCTTTTTCTCTGGAGCAAACAGTGATAATTCCAAACAGGAGCTTTGAGGCCCTGGGTTGTGATATCACTGAAAATATCTAGGATCAAAGCAGTGTCCCAGGCCCACACTTGTCTAGACTCTCTTGAACACCATGGGTCACTAATTCTGCAGAATTCCCAGTGAAGGGCTTTGCAAACACATGATCACAAGTTAAAAAAAATATATTTTTTTTATCTTGATTTCAAGTTTGTTAAATAAAAATGTCTTGAGTTTGAAATTGATTCAGAATAGCGAAAGTAATCTGTCCATGGTGGGTTTCGTGAAAAGCTTCTTATCACTTTCAAAACTATTGATATGCTTTATTCCCTTCAAATTGTAATGTTTGGAAAAAATATTTGTTCTTTTTATCTTTATTCAGTATACTCTATCTACTTACAGGCTCTTAGAAGCTCCTATGGGAACAAATATCCACTTATGTGGTATTAAAAAAGAGAAGAGAGAAATACTCAAAGAGTTAGACAATATCTACAATTGGAAAATATTAGTCATTGGGCCTTTTCTATATTTTGTGTACAATAGAATAATATTACTTGCTTTCTCTTCTTCTCTTATAGAAAGAGATAAGAAATTTAGATCTGGGGCTAGAGAGAAGCTTTGGTATTGACTTTTCCCCATAGTACTTAATTTCCTGGACTACCCAAGAGTAAATATACTTGGACCCATATTTTATTAAACTGAGTAGGAAAATTGTAAGGACTTTGAAATGGGTAAAACAGAAAGACTAGGTGTCCTAAGTGGCTCACCCATTAATGTTTATTTTCCGTCTTTCATATTTTTGTGCTATTTTATAACTCTATAAGTTATAAAAAACTGACAATAAGACATAATATTCTTGTCTACAAAGATGCAAATTAATTGTGCCCAGTAGAATGCAGTTAATTAGACCTGCTTTCCATCTATTTGTAAATTAATTTTAGTTTTTCTTATTCTCCATATATGAAGAATAATTCTTATTCTCTTTGAATTTTTCTTTGAACTGTGTTCCCTCTATAATTAATAAATTAAATAAAATATTCAGCACATTGTTTCTTTTAAAAAAATTATCTTGTAAACATTTTGGAAATTCCACTGCGATGCCTAGTGGCTGAGTAGCCTGTGTTGCTAGAGTATTGCACCTCATGGATGACTTCCACCCAAGCATTTCTTTTCTGTTCAAGAGGTAAATTCTCAGGAGCAACAGAATGTTCACTTTGCTGATCCTCCTTTTTTTTTTTTTTTTTTTTACATATTTTCCTTTTTACTATTTTTGTGTTTTGTTTTGTTTTTGAAAGTTTTACAATCAATAAATCATTCCCTGTTGGTGACAGCAATGATTTAGGATTTGGTTTTATGGCCCTAAATTTTGATCTCTCTAAATGAATGGATTACAGAGATTTATTTTGTCTTAGGTGGGAGACAACAGAGAATATGATTTCTTATTATTTTCTTTATTTATCTACTTCTCTATGTGAGCTCAAATTAAGAAACTGGTGTCCACTAAAAAAGATAACAACTTTTTGATATATAGACTTTTAATTTTTTGTGCTTACTTTTGACTTGTGGCTGAAGTTTAGATCCAAAGCTATAAGCCATGTGACTGTGTGTGTGCATTTTATGTGTATAGTTTTAGAGATAATATGTGTGTGTATATATATGTATACATGTATATTTTTTCCTTTGTTTCTTCTCAGAACTCCTGTATAATCTCAGGACTTACTAAGGACACCAAAAAACTTTAATGCATGGTGCAACTATCAATATGATAGCCAAAGATTTTCTACCTTTTATATACAGAATACTTAAAACTTAATGAAAAATAAAAACCCTATTATAACTATATAGAGAAGTGTGTAGAGGGCAATAACGATTATAGAAGAAAAAATACAGTATATTAACATGCATATGAAAAGAGTATTCATTCCTAATAATGATTAAAAATGCAAATTAAAATGGCGCCAAATAAATTTGAACTTTAAAATGAACAATACTCAAAAAGTATACAAAATAAATAGAACACAGTGAATGGGTAGTCTTACTGCAGGTATATGCAATTGTAAATTGACATGATGTAACTGCCAAATGATTTGACAACACCTTTCTAAAATTTTACAAAGTATATGTCTTTTGATTGAGCAATTGCCATTTTAGGAATCCACCTTAAAGAAAAAAAAAAACCCAGCAACTTGGTTATAGAGAGTTTTTATTTAAAACCAACTTATATAAATTCTGCTTCATAGGATATTATCTACGTTATTATACAGTTAGTTTTTTAACTTCAGCAAATGCAACTTGAACTCATTTTTAAAATTGCTGCATACTATTTCACTGTGTTGACATACCATACTTTATTTAACCATTTCCTAGTCATGGACATAAAGTTACTATCCAGTTTTTAACTACTGCAGTGCAAAATGACATCTTTTTAGAACTTTGGAAGTAATATTCATTCAATGAGCACCTATGTAGTGGAACATTAAACATATTCTCACACTTAATTTTCAAAATCTTTTGTAAAATGTTTATTTTTACAGATTTTACAGATGAGAAAACAAAGTACAGAAGTGCTCAAAGGGCCTAAGTAATTTGACAAAATCACAAAGCCTGTGAAATCTACTGAACTCCAACTCATTGTACCTATTGCCCCTTTTAAACAGCTTTTTCCTGCTTGAGTCCTGGTGGCTATTTCCAACCCCTTGATACTTGTCCCCTTTCATACACTTCCAGGTATTCTAGGGGAGTCCTTGGGTCTTCAATTGTCAAGGAGAATTACATTAAAAGATTCAAGCAGGTTTTTGAATATCCTAAACATTATTATTCTACTCCATGCACATGGCCATGTGTGCCTTTTCTGTTGTGAACAAATCCATGAAACATCAGATTTCTTAAAGTAAGCCGTATTTTCCAAAGGTTATGATCCTATCTCCTGGAGAAGCCTCATGTACTTGTGAAATAGTTTTCTGGACTACTAAGTCAAGGTTATCATTTGTTTGTTTTCATATGTGTGTGTGTGTGTGTGTAAGTGTGTGTGTGTATGTTATAACTCTTGCTGCACATACTTGAGGCAATATATTTGAGGCCACCATTATTTATGCCAGCAATAACCACTTAGACATTGTCAATGTGAGATCTCCTCTCTTGCCAATGGCCTTGATCTCTGTTCACACTGTTGTGCTTCATGTTCCAGTATACTTCAATGTCCCTCATCCTGCTCTGGGATTTCAGTGGCTCAGAAAGTATAAGCATCTGCTGGGGTGGTGAATGGCTACATGGAAGTCATGGGAGTTGACCACTTGTTTGACTGTTGAGACCCTGGAGAAATCACACTCTCTTTGAATTAGAAATAGTCCTTTAACTATGATTTTGCACCTGTAGTGACCCCATGCCTGATTCATGTGTTTTTTAGTACCGGCTTCTTTATCATTATTGGGTCTTTGAAATCATGGAGGAAACAGTTATTTTGTTCTTTTTAATTTTTTTTCAATTTTTAAATTTTAATTAAATTTATCAGGGTAATATTTGTTAATAACATTGTATAAGTTTCAGGTGCACAACATCATAATGCAACATCTGTGTACTCCACTGCTCTCATTCAGCCATTTCACCCAGCTAGAAAACTACCCTCCCACTGTTGCCCACACTCCTTGTCCTGAATATGACAACAAAATTGTGTAAAAAAGTGAACCTGAACTGGGGCTGAGCTCTCTTCCTCAGGTTCCTCCATCCTCATTTCCCCAGGTTCTATTGGTTTCTTTTACCTTTGGCATAAGGTTTGAGTAGGTTGCCCTTCTAATTAGAAGCTTAAAACAGCAATTTTTCTTTGTCACAAATGTATTACTGGGATACATACTTTTCCTTTTACTGCAGATATTCAATGTGGTGGTGCCAGGTTATCATTTATACTCTTTATTACTAAATATTTATGTATACATATAATAATTCAAAATTATATATTTCATTTTTTTCTTTCCTGTGTTACACTTTACATATGAATTCACACATTGGATGCTTAATGATAATGTGCTTATCTCTAGGGGTCATTCCATACTACTACATATAAAATTAAAATCAGTTTTCCAGGTCAAGAGGAGGGCAGAACATTTAAGTTTTAGGAGTTTTAATTCATAAAAGCCAAGTTCTGTTATGTAATTTTTAATATATTCCTCAAGGCCATTGATTTTAGCAGCAGTTAATTGAGTAAATACTTAATTTATATGTGGTGGACTTTCAGTTCAGATATACCAGGTGATTGCCCAGGGGAGAACATGTTTAAAAGCTTCTTAGCATGTGGGTGTTTTAGGGCTATAATCAACCAAACAGTCAGTAATTTGGGCAGCAAAACCAGAAAGTTGGCAAGACCTCAGCTTTACTTAATAACTGTGACTGTGCCATAGTTAAAAAGCTACGTTTACAAGAGGCCTCCGAGGAAAATCCAGGAGCCAAAAAAGTGCTGTTGGTGATTCAGTAAGTGTCTCCTGCTGTATTACTTCAAGTTTGTGTGGTGTTTGTAAGAATACTGTTGGAAACCATAGCCTTGCTTAAACTTATTCTTTTCAGTGTAAAGTTTTTTTTTTTTCCCATGGCTAATAGAAAATATACCCAGGACCTGTAAAAAGACAGACTGTAAAATTGAGGACCTTCACTGAGAGAGAGGAGCTTTAAGTGATTAAATTTGAACCATCTGCGGAAAGGATGCAGGATGTTATGGGCCTCCATTTTGAGAAGAGCAATTTCAAGATTGTGACTGTCTCCATCTGATTTTAATGCCTACGTGGCAAGGGAAATTAAGGCCAGTTGATGAAATGGGAGGCAGCATTAAGGAGGCAATTAACACCTTCCCTACTAATAGTAGCAAGTACTCAGGTTGCTTAGGAGGGGCAGAACAGAGAGAATAGCTGTCAGAAGATACTTCTGAAATCTTCTGCTAAATTAAAACAAACAAACAACTTCCCCAAAACAAAAACATGTGTTTTTATTGGCAGTAGTTATTTTTCATTTTAAACCTTGTTCACTTATATATTCTTCTGCTTATAGAAAAAGAAGGTAAGGGTTTGGAATTTCTTTTCTGTACCTGTATAATAGATTTAAAAAATAATAAAATAATTGCTTTTGTCACTCAGCTATGGACCTACCATATTGCCACTACTCTGGACAACCAGGGTTAGCACACCAAAGATTAGCAAAGAACCCCTGGTGTTAGTTAATTCACCTACTCTGATAATTTTCAGCTAAAAATAGCTTTAGTTCTACGTATGTTTCTAGTGCCTAAGATCCTAAAAGATTTTAAAGTTAACCTTAAGAGTTTCCAGAATAATTTTTGGCCCTACTATTCATTTCTTTCACAAATATTTAATATTCAAGTTGTTCATTCCACAGATGTTTACTGAGCACCTGCCATATGCTAGCTTTGTACATGCAATGGTAAAATGACCAGAAAGGGTTTTGCCTCATGTTTCAGTTTGTTTTACAGGTCTCTGTCACATATATTGTTTCATTTGCGCCTCTGGATGAATCTACCTGACAAAGCGATTCTTGATAAGGCAGTGATAGAAGGAATGGATACTGTGGATCTAGAAGGATCCAAATAAGTGAGGAAAAACAGCAGCAATTTATCAGCAGAAAGCATCCAGTGCAGTCTGCGGCACTACTGTAGAGGTGCCAGAAGTCTTTGGTATATGGTCTGTACTTTCGAGTCTGTTTGTGCATTCGCAGAAATGTGTAATTTAAACTACTTAAAATTAAGACGGTTAAATTAAAATTTATTTCAGAGGAACAAAGTGTGATTACTTTATGGACATACAATAAAGTGAAGCAACAGCTAATAAAATATGGCCGTGTCAAAGAAGTGGATATCGAATCCAGCTACTTTTTAGGATCACTTGGGGGGAGGCATCAAAACACAGATTCTTGGGACTTACCACAGTTAGACAGTTTGAGTATCTAGGGGTGGAGTCCCGGGTTCATATGATTGGCTACTGTGAGGATAGGAGGGAAATGCTTTACTGAATTGACAGAACTGCTCCTACTCAAGCCATGGAGGGTCAGATGTTGATAATGAACTCTTGGGATAATATTTTGCATTCCAAAGTAACACATTGTTATGTTTGAATAGTTGTGATTTTCAGAAAGATGAGTCTGGATCTGGGGGCTTCTGTTGTGCAATGAGGAGTATTGATATGTAAAAAGAAAAAAAAGACATTCTGCTAAATCAGTGCACAATCTACAGTGCCCATGCCTTTCAAGTTCTGTGACACTCAGGATGGATCCAGAAGGGTTTATCCTATAACAGACAGCATCATTTGTTTTGTTAATTTCCTACATCTAATAGAAACCACATCATCTCTAAGATCTTGTAACATGTTTTTTGTGTTTGCTTGTCTTGTCATCAGCAATTTATCAAGCAATTATGTTCAAGATGTACTCCAACAGACAGTAAACAAAGTAGCAAAAGGATACTGTCCTATTAAATTTCATACAATTGATGCTCTTTTTTATACCAATAAAATTTAGCTAGCAGAAAAATAACACTGTCTCCTTCCAAAATGGTTTATGCATTTTCATACTTAGAAATTTTGATTCAAAGTCATGACACAAATGGTACAGATTCTCACTGAACTGTGCAGAATGGCAAAAATTCATTTGGTTTGGCTTCCATAGTTGTACTTCAAGTTCCACTCAAAATTTCTCTGCTATTACCCTCCTTCCTGCACCTTGGTTTCAACCCTAGTTGCTCATCAAAATCACCTGGGGAGCTTTTGAAAAGTAAGATGCCCAGGCCTTCATCCCAGACCAATTCAACCTGAGTCTCTGGAGATGAGGTTAGGCTTCATATATTCTAAAGATTCTTGGGTGATTCTGATATCAGGCCCTCGTTCTAGTCCTCTTTTTCTTGAATTACTGTTATGCACTCATCTAGGTCCTCTCCCTTGCCATGCAGCCCCATCCTCTGTTTTTCCTTTATGTGTGATGTTCCTTCCTACTAGACTACTCCTTCAGATCCAGTCCCTCTGTCCTCACCATAATCACTCTTCAAAATTCAGTTCAGATGCTAACTCCTCCATTAACTCATTTTTTAATGCCTCGGGTCAAAAGTAAAAATTCTGTTTCCTCTGAATTCTTGTAGAATGTTTTCTATCTTCTCAGGTCACTTTCTAGATTGTCATTTTTGTGCATATTATATTTACTTACTCACCCACCCACCAATTAACCCGTAAGCTTTTTAGGGCAATAAACCTACTTTTCTGATTCACTCATTATACCTTGTAGTGTCCAATAGGTGCTTAGTAAACATCAAATGAGGAAAGGAGGGTTAAAAAAAAGAATGAAGAGGCAACAGATGCATAGACACCTATCCAGCTCACCTTCTTCTTTACACTCCTCCATTCTCCCCATCCTCTCTTTTCTGAGGGTTATGGTAAAATAAGATCTCTCAAACACTTTTTCTAGATAGATATGTATTCTATAAATTTGGTCTTTACTAGAACAATAAGGTAGTTGAAATATTAAAAACATCAATGCAGAGCTTGCTAACTATGGCAGGACCCCTAGTTCTAGTCCTCTTTGTTGTTCACTTGAATTACTGTTATGCTCTCATCTCTAATTTTTCTTTTCTGGTCTATCCTAATCTACACCCTCTGATGTCCTTAAAACATAACTTCCATCCTGTTATTTCTCTGCACAAGAGCCTTGGCATGTTTCTACATTTCCTATCAAGTACAGTCCAATATTTTCATCAGTCCTGCATTCAAAGCTTTTCATGATTTTTCCACACTTAATTCCCACTCAACACCTCCAAAACAATGCAGCAGCCAACTGAACTGGTTAAGTACTCCTTTGTCTGTTTTCACTCTTCAACCTTATCTTTGCTACTAAGCTTTCTTCCTGTAATTGCCTGCCTCTTTGTTTCTATGTGTTCAATTTCCAATCATTCTTCAAGACTAGTTAAAAGATCACCTCATCTATTATCACCTAACATTATTCCCAATACTATTCCCTTATTGTCCTCTCTCCATTGGTTTCTGCCATGGAGATCATAAGCCATTTCTTCTTCCACTGAATTCCCAAAGCATTTCTCTTTTGTGACATATAGCTTTCTGCTTTATAGTGTAGATGTGTTTTTTACATGCTTGTTTCCCTAAAAATAGCATAAATATTTAATGGGCAAGGGTTGATTTGAAGTCTCGCTCATCTTTACATGCCCTGTGGAATCTTATAATATTTAAGTTTAAGCTCCATTGACAGATTCTACTAATAATAAACTATATGACCTTGAGCAAGTCATTTAACCCATTTGAATAATTTGTTCATAAATCAAAAATATGTTCTAATTCAACAGTCTTAATTTGAGAATTGTGAAAGAAGACTTGAAAGCACATATCAAAATTTAGACTTCTGCATGACCTCTATAAAACTTAAAATTATGACTGCACTAGTTTCCACTGATGAATTCCTGCAACATTTTTTCTGAGTTACTTGGATCAACATAGAGTGGGGTGAATATACCCTTTCTGACTATCATTGCTATATCAGGTATCAGTGACATAATCCACTCCTCAACTTTTAATTAGTATAGCATTATTTTTTTGTGTTTAGAGGGAATTGTTCATGCAATCATTTATTCCATGAATATTGATTAAATATCTATTAACCAGGCATTTTTTTGTAGATGATGGGCTCTCATATTAAGTGAATGAAAGAGGGAAGGGGAAAACAGCTAGTGTAAACTATTCTAAACAATTTATCTCTCTCATTAGTAGATTGTGAAGGTTTTAGACCACCTATGCTATGCAAAGACTCAAAGCAAACTCTCCCATGATTAATGTTTCCTAAAAGCAAAAAAAAAAATGCCTATTTTAAAAAATTTGTCCAGATAACATTAGGAGGGTTAGTGCAAAGTGCTTCCACCCAATCCTTCTAAAGATAATATACTGGAAACATCTTGGTGGGTGTGAATCACTCAAACATGCATTCTTCACTCAAAAATAGAAACTTGCCTTATTTGTTCCAGATGTTATCCAGCTGCAGGGAAGTTAAAGTCAGTGGTCCTGTTTTCAATGCAACCAAACTCTTATTGCATTTGAAATTTCTTAACCAATGAGCACATATTCCTTGTTGTAAGACCTGCACAGCTTTCTTTTTCCACTGTAACCATTCACAAACAAGTATGTTTCATGGGAACCATACTTCAGAATTAATGAGTCTACATCTGTTATGTACAAAAGAAACACATCCTGTTTATCACTGTTTCCATCTTTCATTTATCTCGTTCTCTTTAATTTTAAGCATAAATATTTCAAAGAGAATACTTGAAGGAAAGGAAAAGGAGAGTTGAGTTATACTGTTCTTATGATATTTTAGAGTTATGAGAAGGTGATTATCTTAGAAAAAATTTCAAGCAAAATTATCAAGAAAAAAGTGAGTATAAAAATGTAATTTTTATCATTGTGCATTAGTGATTTAAAAAACTTGACATTTTAGCTTATTTCTTGATTCTCCTCTAGGTCTATAAAAGATGCTATGTGGATGCATAAAATATAAAAAAAATCATGGCTCTTTGAAGAGGGTAAATAAGAAATTATGTAAGGGATGTACATGATAATTTTATATCTAACCATAAAAATTAAAATATATGTGTTATATTTTGTTTAGAACACTTAAGAACACTTATGTTTCAAAACAGAGTGCCAGATCTCTTGAAATTATTGTCTTTTTATGGAGCAAATTTTCTCAAATTGTGTTTTATGGATAGTCTGTCTCAGAATCACATTGGCTGCTTATGAAAATATGTACTTCTGGGCCCAGTTGAGGCAGAGTTGCTGTGAATTAGACCTAGGGCTGTAGAGGGAACTTAGAGGTCAGAAAACAACACTTTCATCTTCCACTTGTGAACATTAAAGCCAAGTAAGGTTAGATGAATTTCTCAAGGCCATACTCCCAGTAAATAGTAAAGACATAGAATTTCATTTATTGATGCTGAGACCAATATTATTTTCCAGTAAGTGGGCTATTAATTTTTATCTTCAATAGATAAAATTTAAATAACATTTAAAGGAATGTTACTGTGAGGTATCCTACCTGATAATTCTTTATTCTTATCACTAATTAACTAAATCCTTGTTCTTTCTCAAAGATTTGAAAATACCCTTCCTTTGGACTCATCGTGAATCTTTTAAATTATAATCAAAATCTTCCAGAAAAAAAAAAAGAAAATGTTACCCTTCATGTATTGTTGACTAAATCTTTGAAATTTTGTGGTTGATTATTTTGGAAGTGAGCATTTTAATTAAAGTTATTTGAACTATGTTCATGTAACAGTTTGCATTCAATAATCACTCCAAAAAGACCATAAATGGTATAATTCATGGTGTACATTCTGGAACTATCTATATGCCATTAGTTAAAATAGAGCCCTAACATAATTTAAGTGTAATGTCATTCAAAACCAATTCAAAAATTTGTTTCACACATCTTAATGAAACTATTAATAATTTTATATCTTTTCTTACATATATAGTTTAGCCCTCTAAAAGGAAAATACTTTGTAAATGCTGTTTATTAAGATTTTTGTACTTTGCCCTAACTGATAACATTTTGACACCCATTTATGATAAGATGCAACACTAGAGAGAAGGTGTGTTGATAAACTTCCTTGGTATTCATAAATTTATAATAAATATGACCCTAAAGATTTTCAGGTCTAGTCCTTCATTTTTCTAATGAGAAAACTGAAACAAACAAACAAATAAAAGAGTAGTATTCTTTTGAAGGAGATAGTATTGTGTTAGAAACCACTAACCAAACCTTTCTTTTTCCTTTCTTAGAACTCCTGCTTTCAGCTGATCATATGGCCATCCGAATAAAGACACATTTCCCAGTCTTCCATGTAGCTAGATATGGCCATCTGACTGAACTCTTAACATGAAGCATATGCGAATGTGTGGCAGCTTTTGGGAAACTCCTTTACAAGGCAGTGGGTGCATTCCTTTGCACTCTCTGAGTTCTCTCCATGAATTCTGTTTGGAACATGGTTATTTTGGTTGGAGATCTATTTTGACCCATGAGGATAAGGACCAACCTGGCCCAGATGACTGACACCATCTAAACTCACACACAGGAAAGAAAGAGCTTCCTCTGTGTAAGTCACTGATTTGGGGTTTCTGCTATATCTAATTACAGACAACAATTCATTTCTTGCTACAAAATTTTGTTCATTCATTCTTTGAGCACATGGATATTGAGCACTTTTTATTAACTGTACTAAAAACTTTATTGAGTGGATATGAAACAAAATAATTTTATTTTTGATTTTAAATTTCTAAAAAATTTTGGAAGAGATTTTAGAATCAGACTCTTCTTTTCCTTTAGTCCATCCTCACCCCGATCCTAGGCATATCATATGGTTCCTATTTCTTTCAATATGAAAGAATGTTTTTCTTGACTTCGGATTTTAGACTGATTCCGTCATGTGATTAACATATTTTTTAAAAGTTAAAAAAAAAGCTCAAGCAACTCAAGAACATATGACTTTAAGTAAAGTTTTAACCTCTACCTCCAAACATATGACAAGTCATGACTAAAAATCATGATGCAAAATGCAGTCTTTGAAATATGTAAGATATTAACATCTGTCTTTGAACTAATTCAAAATATTATAGGACACATCTTTAAAATGTTGAAATAAAATGTATTTTTCTAAGTTAACACTTAATACACTAAAGGCCATACTGTTTTCAGTGTTACTTACATGTAAAGAGTGATATTAGAATTCTGGGTACCTATGTGAGGTGAGAATCTCCCTTTCTTAAATGACGCATGTCCCCATCTAGAGCAAAAAAAGACTGGAGATCCCAGGATCAGAGCACACAAATGCATGACCCACTGCCTCCCTAATCTAATTCTGCTTGTAGGTATAGAGAAGAGTTCTCATTTGTAAGTTCTATTTAAATTTCACCAAAACTCTTCCATATTGATTTCTATTACTTTATTAAGTTTTGGAGTTTTGTGAGAATAATACATGCTTGAAGTTTCAACATAGTTTTTCAATTCTAGATATAAAAACTTAAGGCTGTCTAATATTTAATAGATTTTTGAATAATGGTAGAAATACAGCAACATTTGGTGACAAATATAAAAACAGACTTACCTTTGGGTCCACGTTGAGAATTTTTCTGTCTCTTTTGTATTTGAAAAGTAAGCCTTCTGGATTATCAGCAATCACTTGGTAATTGGGAGTTGAATTCCAAACAGCAATATGATTGTCCCAGTTGTAATAGCTATAAAAATAAATACTTGTTAAGAATTGATATGTACAGTACATTAAATTGACAAATATATTTCAAAAAAGTACTTGAAGAAGTTCAGTGTCAAGATAAGTGGATCAGATCATAAACGTGTAGAACACATGTGTGCTTTTAATTCTTGCAGAAGAGATTAGAGTGAGTTATTCTTGGTGGGTTATCATTTACATATTTCTCAAATTAGATACATATTTATAAATATTTTGTGTGATTTTCTGATTTTGACACTCTAGGACCTAGGGCCTATTCCAGTATTATATTCCCAGGAGGTCAAGAAGAATTTAAAGCTATTTCTTTCAGCTCAGACACATCAAGGTATTAAGAATAATCAAGATATTAAGAGATTGTTTACCAGAAGCCATGGCAGCCTAAGTCATCTCTTTTCATACAAAACAAATTAATTCATTTCTTACAGGCTCTATTTTCCAATAACATATTTCCCAGGAAGTGAGGAAACAATCTGCATCTGATAGATTACATTGGCAGGTGTGATGTAATGTATTCTATCATAACTCATGTGTAGCTACTCTCCTTTCATAGACAAGGCAAGTAGACTGGAGGTGGGGGGTCAACTGGCATAGTTAAGGCCCTGCAACTAATATGTCATGAAACTAATATTTCAATTCAGATCTGTATGTTTCAAAGTACATGTATTCATGTTCTTTCAATTGTTCAACGTTGCCTGCAGTTTATCCTTTTTTTTTTTTTCGTTAGTCTATGGAAACTTCTTATTGATGATGTTTTGTTTTAGACCTGCTTGTCAAAATAAATATCATACTGTCATATGAGTTGGAAAAATTCTCAATATACTTATTTTATATATCTCATTCCTGCTAACACATTTCTAACATTATTTTAGTACGTTCAGATATTAACACACTTCCAATATGTCTAATACTATCCTATTTCTGGATTGTTTTTCCCTCTATAACTCCCCTTCTTCATTTTGAAAGAGATTTTATTTATTAAATTTACACTGAATTATACTGTTTTCTGTGGCAACAACTTTTGTGCTATAATCTGAAAATTTTACCCTCAAAATTTCGATACTCAGAAAGACTCATTACATACAAATCATATGTTTATATCATTGGAGGGCACATTAGTGAGAACTATTTCTCTCTCTTCCCCCATTATTCTTTTCATGTCCAAGACAAAGGAATGCCTGCCCTTTCTGAGGCGCAGGGTTAGGACAATTGATCTTCCAACCACTGTTTAGTCAGTCCTTAAGAGAGCAGGAATGACTATTTGATTTGATGAATTATAGAAAGGAGCTGAGTATTCATGGCTTTCTGGGTCTTCACTTTAGCTAGCATAAATGAGGTTTATCAAGGCAGGCTCAGCCCCCAAAAGGGAAATGGTAGGTAGATAACAGTCTATATACTGGTGATGAATTCAATTCACTGGTGAAGGTATTAGGAACCAGTTTGACTATGCTCCTAAGCAGGGTTCTTTAATCCAATTCAGTTCATAACAAAGAAGACAATTTGACCTCCACAGTTAGGAGACTGCTACATCTGAAAATAGGCGAGATTCTAAACCTTATGTGTAAATCTCTCTAAATAATTATTTATGAGATGTATAGATATAGGTATTCTCAGTAAAATGCTTGAGTCACAGCAATGCTTAGAAGTGGCATGGTTTATATCACACATTCCTATCTTGTTGCTCAGACCTCAAATAAAAAGCCTTGTTAAAGATCATCTCTGTGTGTGTGTGTGTGTGTGTGTGTGTGTGTGTGTGTACTCTTTATAAATATATTTATTCTTTATATTTAAAAGTAAATTTGTTGAGCACATAGTACTTTTGATTAAGCAAAAGGATTGTTTTTTAAAAATTCTTTTGTTATTTTGGTAGGTACAGGAAACTGGTTTCATTTCAAATCCAATTCAAATAGCTAATAACTATTAGTATTTAATACAGATAACTAACATTTCCTTAATAATTATCATGTGCTGGGTACTATTCTGAGCCTCATTAGGCTCTATCATCTTATTTAATCTTATCTTATCATCAACACCATGAAGTAGGTATATAGTTTTCCTATTTTATACATGCAAAGCCAAGGTGATCCAGAAGTTTACTTGTGGGTGAAAATAAGGGACTAGATTTGAGAGAATATTAAAAAGTGGACTTAATGATGAAGAGAGAAATATCGACAAGAAGAGTATAGGATTACTCTGATTTCTGATTTGGATTCTTAAGTGGCTGGAATTATTTACTAGGATATAAAATATAAGAGAAGGAATAGATTGCAGAAGGTGAGGGGGATGGGATTTCGTTTTGGACATACTGAAGTTGAAATCCCCATGAAACATTCAAGAAAATGTAAGCAAAGAATCTTCATTTATATTGTTTTTTCCCTATTTCCAGTACCACCTCTCATCCCGTGCCTGATATATTGTAGATACTGAATGCATATTAATTGAGTAATTGGCAATAGATAAATTTCTGAACTGTAGAGATTTTTTAAATAAGAAGTAATAAGAAGCAAATAAGAAGTATCAGTGGTGCTTAAATTCAAAGAGGTGGCTGAGGTGGCCAAAGGAGAACATAAATGCAAGGATGTAATCTAGGAACACCAGCTTTAAAGAGAAAGAAGAAAAATCAGCAACACAGAGTAAAAATTAGTGCTCAGAAGGAACCAGAAGAGAATTATTTTGTTGCAAAAGTTAAAAGATTATATCAAGAAATAGCTATTTTAAGAAAGACAATAGAGCCAAATGCTTCATAAATTAGGTAAGGTATAAAGGAAGTTCATAGAAATTTGCACTTGGAAGGATTTTATACGAAGATCAGTTGCAATGAAGTGGAGAAAGCAAAATTCAAATTATAGAGAATTTAAGAGAAGATAAGAAAATATTAATTACTGAAGAAAAATAATTCCTTTAAGAATTTAATTATGAAGAAAACAAGAAAACTATGACAGCACTAGAGAAGGATATAAAAATTACTGGAGTTTTTCTTAAAGGTGGAATATACTTCAGTATATTTTCATGGTGTTAAGAAGGAAAAGTAGAGAATGCAAGACCCTAAAAAAGGTATGAGCTGTAAAAAGGGCTTTGTCATAAAAAGTTATATATGAGGAGATATATCTAATATGCAATAGCACTCTCCTATTAATTTTATTTCAGTAAGACTCCTGCATGTTATTATAATTCTTATTATACAGATGAGGAAGCCAAAGTTGAGAAAAGTTAAAGTTTTTTAAGTTTATGTATTTAGTAAGTAAGTGCTAGAAGTCTGAAACCCAGACTACAAAATCTAAAACAAGTGCTCTTTTAAAAACTTTATTTTACTGTGTTAAGATCAGTTAACAGATTCACCCTCTTAACAAAATTTTAAGTGTATAATACATTAATGTTTACTGTAGGTGCAATGTTGTACAGATCTCCCTACTTTGTTTTGCTGAACTGAAACTTTATGTTCATTAATTAATTCCTCAATTTCCCCTTTTCCTAGCCCTAGACAACCACCATTCTACTCTTTGACTTTATGAATTTGACTATTTTATATACCTTGTATAACTGAAATCATACATTATTTATCACATAATTGTTTTTTTAATTCATTTACTCACTCTATGTACTTTAAGGAGTTTAATCCACTTACACTTAAAAGTAATTATTAATAGAAAGGATTTTACTCTTGGCATATTATTATTTTCTGTCAGTCTTGTCTGTGTTTTCCTCTCTTGCTTTCTTCCTTTGTGTTTTGTTGTTTATTTATTGATATGGTTTGAATAGTTTATTTTATTTTTTTTTTTGTGTATCTCCTATAAGTATTTTTTGTAGTTAACTTAGGACAGTTTTTAAAGGACAAATTGTCCCTTAAACTGTCCCTTAAAATATCTTATAGTTGTAACAGTAAATTTTAAGCTGAAAATAACTTAGGTTCAATCATACACACAAACTTTACACTTTAACTTCTCCCCACCATGTAATGTTATTATCGCGATTTAAATCTATTCATACTATGTATCTTTTAGTATTTTTAGTTATTTTTTAAACATTTCTTTTAACTTTTACAGCAGAATTAAGTGTTTTACCACTACCATTACAGTAATAAAGTCTTGGAGTTTTAAAATATATTTATTTTTATCAATGAGTTTCATAATTTCTTATGCTACCCTGTTTCTGTTTAGCATCCTTTCATTTCAACTTGAAGAAATCCTTTTAGCATTTCTTATTATCAGGTCTAGTAGTGATGAATTCTGTCACCTTTTTGCTATTCTGGGAAGATATTTATCTCTTTTTCATGTTTGAAGGACAGGTTTGCTGAGTATAATATTCTTGGTTGGTCACTCTTTTTGTTAAGCCCTGTGAATAAATACATCATTTCACTCCCTTCTAACCTGCACGGTTTCTGCTTAAAATCTGCTTATTGTCTTATGGTGAGGGAGTCCCTTGGATGTGACAAGTCCCTTTTCTCCTTTCAAAATTTTCTTTTTGTCTTCTGTCAATTTGATTATAATGTGTGTTGATATAAATTTCTTTAGATTTATTTCATTATTGGTGTCTCTTGAACTTCTTGGATTTTAATGTCCATTTCCTTTTTCAGAACTGGGAAGTTTTTAGCCATCATTTCTCTGAATAAGTTCTCTGGTACTTTCTCTCTCTCTCCTGGGAATCCTTTAATGTATACATTGACCCCTTGATGATGTCCCATAAGTCCCTTAAACTTTCTTCATTCTTTTTCACTCTCTTTTCTTTTTGCTCCTCTGATTTAATTATTTCCAACGACCTGTTTTTGCGTTTACCAATCATTTCTTCTGCTTGATCTAGTCTGATATTGAAACCCTCTAAAGAATATTTTTTAGTTCAATTATTGTGTTCTTTAGCTCCAGTACTTTTTAATATTTTCTTTCTCTTTGCTGGGTTTCTCACTGTTTATGCATTGTTTTCTTGACATCAGTGAGCATTTTTATGAAAGTTATTTTTAATTCTCTTTCAGGTAAATCATATTATTGCATATCTTTTGGGTCAGTCTTTTTGGAGATTTATCTTATTACTTTCTTTGCAATATCTTTGCCTGACTCTTGATTTTCCTTGACTCTCTTTGTTGATGCTTATATGTTAGACAAAGCAGACACCTCTCCCAGTCTTCATGGACTTCCTCATACAGAAGACCTCTACCAATCAGCCTGGCTAAAGATTCTTGGGGCACCCTTTTGACATTTTCCCTCCTCAAGTAGAAGCAGACAGCTGTGGGTTTTATCTGCTTACTCTGTGATGAGCAGGAGGTAAAATCTATTGTTTCTACCAGCCCAGGCCACTGTCTCCATTTTCCCCTAGGTAAATAGAGCTCCAAGACTGAAAGCCAGTCCTCTGGGGAGCCTCTTCAGAAAAGTTGGGCATCTGGATACATAAAGCACCCCTTCCTCTCCCGGGAAAATCTGAGAGCCAGGGGGTTTCTTTTTAATCATAAGGTGTTATGCCTGGGAAAGAAATTCCAGCAAGAGGGTGTCCCAAACCTCTTTACTAGCTTGTTGAGACTGGTTTCGCATTTGCCTGAGGTTCAGAAATCTTTCAGTTAGTTTTTGGATTTCTCACAAAGGAAATTTGTCTAGGAACTGTTGTGGAATCTGTGTATTTGTAGGGGGACGAAGGGTCCATAGCTTCCTACTTTTCTATCTTGCTGATGTCACCAATCCAAATGCTCTTTTTTTTTCTCCTGCTATTCTTTGATTACTTTTAAGTTGAAAAGTAACTGTCAAGGCAGAATAGGTTAATGTATATGTTAACCTTAATTCCACTCCTTTTAAGCAGCCTACATCCAGATCCTCACTCTAGATGATGTCATAACTCATAACTCTATTTGCATTTTTATTGTCTATTAATATTCTTTTTTAGTTCCTTTACACTGCTGTTTTTACTGCATTGAGGCCGTGGGTTACTTGGCCCCTTCTTTTTATCCTAATTCACTATAATTTTTTAACTCATTTACTTATCTAAGATTCACAAAATACTTAACAATAATTACAAATTTCTTGCTCAGTTGACCTTCTTTGTATCAAAAAATATCAGCTCTAGACTGATCCAAATGTTTTACTTCTCTGTTTCTACATACAATCCTGTGACAACTCTTGCTGAAAATTTCATACTATGCTATTGATGTAATTTTAAATTACAAATTTCTATCATCAGTTAGATTCCAGAGACTACAGAGTAATTTTTTACATTTTTAGTTATCTTTATTACTCATTGGAACATGATCAACATTGTGTGCCATCACTAAGCAAATTTATTTATATTGACAATGTTCCCTACCTCCTTCCATTCAACTCAGAGGATTTTTCAAGATAAAAATCATCTCCATGCATGGTCTGAATTTCATCCCTTGTTGAATCTTTAGTTACGTCAAATGATACCCAACACTTCTCAAGTATAATAAAACTCACCTCACCAAAACCTTTCCCCATAAATAACAAACACATGTAAATGATCTTAACTACACAAAGACCAGAAAGAGAGAAATAAAGAAAAATAAGAGAAAAGAAGGAAAAAATGATGAAAGGAGAGAAAAGTCAAAGAATAAGAAAGGGAAAAAGGAGAAGAGAAAAATAGATTTGAAAACTTCCTCGAGCTTAGGTTCTCTGTAAGCTGTCACTTTTTTCTCCAAACATATTATAATTAAACTCTCCTTCTCTATACCATCCTACTCCAACCCCTTCTCCATCTCAGTTCTCTTGCGCCTGAGCTTCTAATCAACAGCATCTGCTCAACTGTACTGAGATAAACAATAAACTCCTTAATCTCAACATATCAAAAACTAAAACTTTGATTCCTACCTTCCGAATTTATTTATTCTTTCTGTACCCTCTTTATATCAATAATAGCACTCAAGAAATGTTTATTAACTAAATAAATGAAAATTGCATATCTCTATTATTATTATTTATGATCCAAATGATTATATTATTTTCAGTTATTGCAAAATTAAAATAAAGTAGCAAGAAAGATTATTTTCAAATGGAATTAAAGAGAACTGATCTGGAATATTAATCTGGAACTTAAGAAATGTAAATCTTTTAAAAAAAATTAATTAATTGATTATTTTAATTGAAGAAATGATTAGAAATTTTCCCCTATCTACCTATCCCCACAAAATCTAAATCTTGATGCAATGATTTTAATTTTCTCTTATCTAAAGTTAAGAAGTTGAATTCTATATTGAAAAGGCTCTTTATAATGCTTATATTCTATGATCCTAAAGCCCTCTTTGATTTAGTAAATTATTTTCTCTCTCTCTTTTTTTAAATTAAGTTTATTGGGGTAAGACTGGTTAATACAATTATATAATTTTCAGGTGTACATAATCATTTAACATCTGTATATTCCATTGTGTGTTTGCCACCCAAAGTCCATTTTCTTTCAGCTAGCATATATTTGATCCCTTTTACCCAATTCATCCTTCCTTTACTCCTCTAATTAGACCACTTTTACCCTGCCTACCTCCCTGCTCCTATATAATAACCAGTAGAAACCACTAGTCTATAGTCCTCTGGTAACCACTAGTGCATTGTCAATGTCCATGAGTCTCTGCTTGTTTGTCCTGCTCATCTGTTGCTTTTAGGTTTATAACCCACGTATAAGTGATATCACATGATTTTCAACTTTTTCTGTCTGGCTTATTTAACTTAGCATGATTATCTTGAGGTCCATTCATGTTGTCGCAAACGGCAGTATTTCATCTCTTCTTATGGCTGAGTAATATACCATTGTATATATGTACCACAGCTTCTTTAGCCAATCATCTATTGCAGGACACTTCAGTTACTTCCAGGTCCTGGCCACTGTGAATAATGTTGCTATGACTCAGTAAATTTTTACATGTTATTTTGACTTACATCTCAGTAGTTGCATCTTGAAAATACTTATAGAATATAAGTTCAAACATATTTTATCTACAATACATGAAGAACTTAAGAGATAATTTATGTGAAATAATTTAAGGTTTTTGGAATAAAAGAACAATTTTCTATTTGCTCCCTATGATAAATGTCCTAGGAATTGGGTATTTTAGTGAATATCCAATTAGATATAAGAGCATGCATATACACAACTTACATAAATAAGTTGGAATAACACAATGAAATAAATATGAGTAAAAGCTATTCAATAATTGATAAGAAAATTTCAATATAAATTTTTTGGAAATAATGAACTGTTTATCACCTATTTTACATGATAATTCCTGATACCAGAGAAAATACTTTGATGACATCATAGGGTAACAGAACTTTGGACCACCAGGGGGAGAAAATTTCAAAGCCACTGTCTCCAGAATTCCTTGTGTACCTTAGTTTTGTCCAATATCTTCCTTAAAATGGAATAGAAAGAGCATATTTGTGGAAATTATGAAAGTACAAAATGCACATAAAAATATATTTAAAGCAAACTAAGGTTTTAGGGGTGAATACAGAACAATAATAATGATTGTACAACTCCAGTATCTAGTATGTAAAACACAGAGAAAAAGATAAAATTACTACTATGTGAAGATGAAATTTGATATCACAGAGAATACATCACTAAAATTGAAGCTAGTATTGTCTCATATTTTCCCCATGAATGTAAAAAATAGTTTACAGTGGTTAAGAAGGTGTTTTGGTTTCAATCTCCATCAATAATGAAAACTTTTTTGGGCTTTATACAGCTGGACCAGTAGGCATTTATAGTACCTCAGACTTGCACACAGTTATAAAGTTAAAACATTTCATTTGAGAGAAAAAGAAATATTTACAAAATATAGTTTTTAGGACAGAGAAATAAAGGAAATTTGTAAAAACAAATAAACTGAAAAACTCAGAAAGGTAGTTTTTGTGAAATCAAAGGATTTTATTGAAAAAGAAAAATTCAGGAGATTTTATATCAGTCATGGGAAAATTTAAGTGTTAAACATTATTGCCCCCTTTTTTATCTCTGTGTAGACAGTCTGTAAGTAAGATGACCTGATACTTTTCTTGTCGAAACTAGGATCCTTTTGAGAAAGAAATAGCTGCTACTGGGCAAACTGAGATGTGTGGTCTCCATACCTATAAACCATTTAAGCACTCCTGTGTTAGAATTGATTTATCCAATGTTTGTGTAGAATGTGTCTAAAGTTTTGCCATAGATTGGCCAAAAATATAAAGATGTTTAACCAATGCTAAAACATGTATTTTCATGGTTGATTCTTTCTAATTGTATTGTTGTGGAAAAACATATATGTAGTTGCAATTGAGTGTAGAGACATGAAATTTAATCTAGAATAATAAATATTTCTATTCTTTTGCTATTTTTTTCAAATAATATCAAAGCAGTAAAACATTTTGTAATAAATAATTTTCTAAAATATCACATTCTATATAAAATATATGTTTGACCAGCTATTTTCAGTAATAAGAATATGATATCTAAAGTTTAATGTTTCTATAAGTTAGTTAACTTGGCTCCTATCCATGGTTATATATTGTATCTCTAAATTCAAACAGTTATTCTATATATGCATATGCCAATTGGGAAAACATAGATAACAGTTGAACAACTCACTGTAACTATTAAAATAATTGAAACATTAAAAGCCCTTGTGACAGATAGTCCAAAGAGTCACCCAGTTCAATTCAACATAATTTTGGGCATCTATTCTGTTCCAGGAATGGTTCTGATAATTTAACAATGAAAAGAAACAGTCCTTACCTTCAAAAAACTCATAGTTTGTGGGACGTTAAAAATGCACACAAAGGGTTACAATAGCATGAAAAATGATACAATAGAAATTTACCTAAGTTAATTTTAGATAGGAGGTATCAAAAAAGAATACACGTTTTAGTTAAATATATTTTAATGAGATTTTCCTGATGGAAAGCAACATGGGCAAGGATTGTAGATAATAAGGATAGTAGAAGTTAGATTAAATAAAAACTGAAAAATGTACATGAATCAGCATAACCATTATAAAGGATATTCAGTATTACACTAAGAGAAGTGGCATAGGTGAACTGCTATGGGTTAAGAATTAAATATAAAATGTAATTCTTAACGGTCTCCTGCCAAAGTGTGCCTGCCCTTGGGGGCCAGAATAGGCTCAGAGTGAAGGAGCAAGGAGAGCTAGTAAGTTTGGCTCCCCTAGCACTTTAAGGCACATGGATAGAGAGTTCATTGCCAACTGGCCATCACTCCTAATTTTCACTTGAGTGAGAAGATAGGTGGACACCTCTTTGGCATGTCCACCATGTCATGTGTTCTGAACAAAAGTGTGGTGTCAAACGAAAAGCATGGTTGTGGGAAGCACTGAGGGACAGGTAAAGTGAAATATAACACTTGGGATATTTGACTAATTATAATAAGTCCTCAGGGGCAAAGAATAGTATAACTCAATGGGTAGATTTCTTAAGTCACCACTAAGGAGCTCCTTCTTCAGAGGGACCTTCTTATAGACAGAGGTCCTGAGGAAGGATTCCATCCCTGCTTCCATACTCTTAAACCACAGACTGGCCTCCTCACTGGGGATGCTAGTGGACTCTCTGGTAGGGCAGTGGGAAAGAAGTAGGTGAAAAATACAAATGTATCCATTAGCAAGTCTCCCTCATGATCGGGCTATGGAGACAGATTTATGAGTTATGCAAAACTCTTTCTGATTTCTCAATCACAGCAAATATCAGAAACATCCTGGAGTACCTCTCAGTTGCAAATTTTAGAGTAAGAACCTCAAGGTCAAGCAGAAATACCAAAAGCTAGTCTTAAAGCAATTGAGCTATATGACCATTTGTAGTAGAGAGGAAGCACTTTTCCAAAGCAGAAACATGAGGAGATGGTTCAGGACTGAATAGATGTTACAGAGAGTCTGACCTTAGTATTATTCTCGTTCTGATATTATTGAAATAACCACTGCTAATGTTATTTTGCATTGATGTAGTGCAAACTGCCCTGGTGAACTCAAGTAAAGCTCAAAGATTTCTAATCCTGCCCTAATGCACATGGTGAAGTTGTATTACAAAGAGCTTTTACTTTTAAATTCTTGTTTAATGTTCCAAATAATCATGTGATATAGGAAGGGCATGCATTTATTATTATTATTAGTAGTAGTAGTAGTAATAGTATTAATTATTTTACAGAAGAGAAAATTGAAGCACTGCATGTTCTAGATATTAAGTAGAAAAATCAGCATTCAATCTATGATTTTTAAGGTGATTATTTCATTGTTTTTCTCTCCTAACTCTTAATATATGTTGGATTTCTTGAGGTAGGCAAAAGTCCTTTATCCCATGAAAGCAGTAAAGGTTCTCCACTGAGAGCAAACCATAGGGAGAGGAAGACAAGAATAAACTCCAAATAGGAAACTTTTTAAGCCAAATTTTAAAAGAAGCTACAAAGATGTTGTTTTATTTCAGAAAGTGTATAGAGTGACACCTCTCAAATATGGGCCTACTTCACCATGTGCATTAGGGCAGGATTAGAAATCTTTGAGCTTTACTTGAGTTCACCAGGGCAGGTGCACATGGGGTATATATGTTAAAATTCAACATAGATTTCCTGGCCAAACCAGGGTGATGATTGGAAATGAAGCCTTTCTGTGCAGTCTCTTTGTGTTCTAGAGTCTCTCCTTGGCATATAATGAATATTGTAATGAGTAGATCTTATAGGAACAGTTGCTCATATGAGTACCAGAGTTATCACCTGGGTGAGACATAGTGTGCTCTGAGATAAACAGAACTGACGATCTGGTCCAGGTCATCTCCAAATCCATGGCAATTTTATCAACTGGCTAAATTAAAGGGGTACTCCCTACGTGAGGCACCATCTCCTGTCCTTCCTCCCATTCAACTGTCATCTGAGAGGTCCTAGTAAGGTAAGTGTTTAAGTAAATCAGGCTTTTAGAAGATTTCTGGCTTCAATGTAGTTCTTTGGTCCATTTTCCCCCCTGTATGTCAAGAGGAAAATATGTTGTCTAGAGGCTGCATGGCTTAGAACAAGGAAAGGAGTTGAGAGAAGTGCCTGTGAAGTCATAATAATTCATTCACCCATACACTAAAGCATTCGTTAAAAAAAACACTAATGAAGAAGATATACTATACATCAAGCACAATTTTATGTGTTTGGGATAGAATGAAGAATAAGATGCAGTCCCTGCCTTGTGAGTTCACTGTCTAATAGGAGAAAACAGAAAATTCCAACACTGCAATATGCTTGGAATTCAAAGGGAAGACAAACGAGGAAAATCTCACCCAGACTGAGGGAAGAGAAGGAAAATTTAAGGATAGCTTCCTGGAGGAAGTAATGCTAGACAAGAATCTTACATGAACAATGGGAATTAGCCAGGCAGGGGAATGAAATCAAAGACAGAAAAATGGCCCCACAACTAGAAAAACCAGCATGGGGAACGCATGTTGTTGAGAACTGGAATGGAGACTGCTGAGGGTAGAGTGGCCAGCAATTCAATGTCAGTAGAACAGAAAGTACAAACCGGTGGGTGAGAAGTGAGGCTGGTGATATACCCAGGGAACAAGTCACAGAAGGCCTTATTTACCACATTAAACAATATTATCTTTATCCTCTAGGCAATAGGAACAACTGAGGGTTGCAAATAGAAAAATGGTTTGGCCAGATATGCAATTTGGATATATTATTCTGACAGTCAGTGGATAATTGATTTAAGGGGCTGGAGTGAAGAGTGCTAGAAGCCAGGGGACAAATTTAAAGTCTGTTTCATTAATCCAGGCTAGAACTGAAAAAGAATTGTATGTTGTGGTGTTGGAGAAAAGGAGATACAATTAGGGGATATATAGTAGATAGCAATTGTTGAAGTCATTAGTGAGAAGTGTTACAGATGACTTTTAGGTTCCTAGATTGAATGGATGGATAGTGGTACAAGCACTTAAGAAATATTAGAAGAAACACCTTTTTTACATGCCTCCAGTTTCTATGTAGAGAAATTTTCCTTAAACACACCTGGATTTTTGCGCTACTGATTTGGTGGAAATGAGAATAGTGGACTATGAATAAACCCTACGATCTTAAGTATATACTAAACATTTACAAATGTCATACCCTCTTTTTGGATTGACACCTTTCTTATTATACAATGACCTTCTTTGCTTTTTATTGTAGTCTTTGGCTTAAATTCTACTTTGTCTGATGTAAGTATAGCTACCTCTGCTTTCTTTTGATTTCCATTTTCATGAATATCCTTTTCCATCCCTTCAGTTTCAGTTTTTGTGTATCCTTAAAGCTGAAGTGAGTCTCTTGTAGACAAAAATCCATTCAGCCACTCTAGGTCTTTTGATTGGAGAATTTTGTCCATTTATATTAAAGTAATTATTGATAATCATGGACTTACTACTGCCACTTTATTTTCTAGCTGTTTGAAAGTCATTTGTTCAGTGCTTGTCTTGCTCTCTTCCCTTGTGATTTAATAATATTCTGTAATGTTATGATTAAACTACTTTCTCTTTTAGTTCGTGTATTTATTGTAGGTTTTTGTTTTGTGGTTACCATGAGTTTTATATAAAACATATTTATAACAGTCTATCTTGAGCCGATAATAGCTTAACTTTGAATGTATACAAAGGCTCTACATTTACACATTCTCCCCTCATTTTATGTTTTGGATGTCACGATTTACATTGGATAGATATATAAGAAAAGAGCCTGAGAAGGAGACAGAGAATTGCACATAAATGTAGGAAGAGTGTTAGGATAAGAGAGTGTCATGGAAATCAAAGGGAATAGAAGTTATAATAAATTAACAGGGAGCTCCCTTTTCCTTGTCAAATGCAAGAAAGGAATGAGAATATGAAGACCAAAACTTGGTGGCTGTTATTAGTAACTGTCCTCTTATGGGCTAGTATGTATTTATCTTAGGCTTAGGAGATTGTACAGATAAGTGATTTTTGCTGCTTGTATTAGAATTACAAGATTAAAATTCTGGTCTTTAAAAAAATAAATGTTCTTTGACTTAACATATTCTTCCTATCCTGGAATGTCTTGGCAACTCACATTTTGTGAACATAAAAATATTTTGAGCTATTACATCAGCAGCCTCATTGGTCATTTTGACATTATGAATACTGAGATTTTCTTTAGGCTTATTTGTAGCAGCAAATTCTGCATTGTAATCATACTTTCCTTTCATATCTGTGAATAAATTCCTAAAATTATAATTTCTAGTCACAACTATGTAATAAAATAAGGATTTACATTAAAGGAATGCCAGTATATTAAGGAGAGGAAATCATGGCATGTCATGGATCCTAGGGATCAGGCAGAGAAGTCAGGAAGAATAAACTGGGCTGTAGACATGTTGTGAGAGAAATGGCCATACTTCTAGCCTCAGACGCTTTAGCTGGGCCTCAAGATGATACGGCTCTGAATTTGATGGCTCTGAAAGAGATGTGCAATTTAGAACCACATAAATGAGTATTATGTGGAGCTATGATGGAGAAGCATAACACTGCAGGAGATAGACATCCTTCTCTGCTGCTGTACCTGGAGAGACAGCACCATATAAGCAGTGGAACCCCAGGTCATTAAAGTACCTTCGTAAGTGGATAGGAGTTTTATTGGGTGTTGTAGTATCAAGTTTTGATGGTATGCTTGTCCAGGAAACAGGATCATTAAGGTTGTACAAGAAAGATGATTTTGAGAAGGTTGAAGTTTCTGTGTGTAAATTATAACCTTCTAAGAAGGGATGATGCATTGAAAGGGGGCTGGTTGGCTACTGAAAATGGTTTTGTGAGTTTGTGCCTTTCAAAGGATAGTAACTGAGATTTACCTTCTTGGGGACAGGTAGGTAGAATGCAAAATATCCTGTGATCTTTAGTGTTGTATCCACAGCATGTTATGCTGCTTGATGAAAAATGACTTGCTGATGTAACTAAGTTTGCTAATTGTTTGAACTTAAAATAAAGAGAAAATTCTGTACTACATAGATTGGCCTAATATAATCATAAGAGCCCTTAAAACAGAAAAGCAAGGCTTAAGAAGTCAGAGAAATTCAAATTATAAGAAGAATTTGATGCACTGTTGCTGTCTTTATGATGGAGGGGTCACAAAGACCTCAGTCCTATAACTAAAGGAACTGATTTCTGCCAACAATCTAAATGGGTTTGGGAGTGCATTCTTCCCCAGAGTATCCATAAATGAACACAGATCTACCAGTACCTTAATCTCAGCCTGATGAGAGCCTGAACTGAGAACATAGCCATACCAAGCAGGACTTCTGACCTAAAAGACTGTGACATAATAAATAGTATTTTGAGCCAATATATTTGTGGTAGTTTGTTACTTAGCAATAGAAAGCTGATATATTAGGCACTGTGTGGGCTTTGGAGTTACCTCAAAGGAGTGTGCTGAGGAGGAAATAAATATTTTATGACAGTTGTGATGCTGAGATGGACTGGAGGCTCAAAATTAATTTCAAATATTAAAAGGAATGTGACCTCATTTTGTACTTGAGATTGGGGAAGCAGTAACATAAGTTATAATTGGAATGTGATCAAGGAGAAATAACAAAAATAACTCTGAAACAACACAGACAAAGCAGTGAGGATCCATGGTGTAGAAATACAAACTTAGGCAGAAAGAGAAGCCAAATATTTTATAGCCTTTGACTTTTCACTGAACAATTTCGTATTTTGTACATAGTATAGAAAGATATCTTTTAAAAATGTCTGACTACTTCAACAGTAGAGAGATAAGCTAAGAAAAGATGTGCTAGTTCTTCTGGGCCAGCATTAAAATGGAAGTAGCTATTTCCTGGGGCCCATTGTGGTGATGGTAGTAAGAATTAAGGAGGAAAAAAATAGGTTTAAAGAATTAAAACTGCTTATCCAGCTATACCTCCTCATCTGACATACCTCTTTTGAAGGCTTTCTTCATTCAAGTAATAGAGTGCTCAGTGTTTTATATTTTCAAGTGAGATCACTGCCTTCTCCTTATTTCAAAAATTCTTATTTTAGAACTCTATTAGACTACAATGTTACTCAGTCTTTTCCTTTGCAACTGATTTTTCTTCCCCTTCTTTTGCCATTTGTTAATAGTGAAAAAGAATTAGTAACGTTTTTATCATATTTATGAATCCTAATTTGATGAATACGAGTCATCATTAAGTGATCCTACTATCCACCCAGGCACCCAAGGTAGAAATATGGGTCATCTCAGGCTTTCTCTCTTCCTCAACTTGCATCCTGTTTCCTGTCAAGTCTTACAGATTTTATCTCCTTAATCTCTCGTATCTATACACTTCTCTCCAAATGCTGCATCACACACCAATTCTAACTTGAATTAATATGATAGCTTCACAATCAGTCCCCCTGCCCCTTTTGTCTGCATCCCCTCTCATCACAATTATCTTTACAAATATCACATCTCTATGAATATTATAAAGCCTCTAGAGGAAATGAAAGGGAGGATATGTAGATTAATGTTTAATTGATTGGCACATACTGAGGAACTTTCTAAGCTTAAAAGCAATAGAAGAAATTTTAAAGGAAAGATATATCAATTTAACTTCATAACAATTTTTATGTCAAGAGAAGTCATAAATAAAAATAAAGGCAAACAGTGGAAAATACATGCCATAAATATCTTTGAATTACAAAACTCCCTTGTAAAGTAATTTAAAAATTTTCAGTGTTCCTAATTGGAGAGAAGATAAGGATAGATTACAGAAAATAAAATAGCCAACAAAATGAAATTTTGTTGTTTAAAATTTTGAAATTTTATTGTTTGCTAACAATAAAAAAAAAATAATAAAATGTTTTGTCTTTCAAAGTGAGAAATAATTAAAAAGAATATAATATAAAAGAATATAATAACCTATAGTTAGGGTGCTGTGAGACAAGTATGCTCACTGATAGCTCAAGGGAGTACAAGTTATTACATATTTTTGGAAAGCAAGTTGTCAATGTGCATAACAAGCCTTATAAGTATTCATAACACCTGGCCCAATAATTCACTTCTAGAAATTATAGACAAAGGTATATGCACATAAAGAATCTTCACAGGATTATTTAAAATAGTAAAGGTTTAGAATTAGCATAAGGGTCCAAGCTCCCATTCTAGACAATCTGAAGGTCAAATTCTGACTTAAACTGTGTGTGTAACAAGCAGAGCAATGAAGAATTAGTGGTGAAAAAGGCTGACTAGGAGGTGGAACCTGGAGAGAAAAGTGGTTTTTGAATAGCAGATATTGTGGTCCTATTTGGAGTTGTAAAATCAATTTGGTGGGTCACAGCCATAATGAAAATATGGAACAGTGCAGACTAGAATAGAAAATATCAGAGGGTCCTTCGATAGGTAAAGGTAAACAAAATTTTCACAAAATGTCATCCAACATGTTAAGAGACCCAGGTTATCTCCTTTTCCCCTATTAAGAGTGTATTGTGGAACATTTCAAATATACCTAAAAGTAGAGAGATTAAATAATGGACCCCCATATACCCATTATCCAGCTTCATCAATTATTCACAAAATGTCCATTAATTTCATCTCTCCTAGACCACAAACTCATTCCCACATACTAGATTAGCAAATCTCATACATTATATCATTTCAACTGAAAAAAACTTCAGTGTGGACTTCTGTGATACTGCACTATAATAAGAAATACATATTTGATATTCATCTCATTTCTAGCACAGAGCTCCTAAAACCCTTGTAATTTCCTGAGTAACAAGAGTGAGAGGAGAGAGAGGAGTAAGCCCCTTTCAAGCTTACCTGAGTTTATGCTAATGAGGTGACTTGGTGAGGGCCTTGGATAGCTTCAGAATGGGGGGCTGGTTGCCAAAGAAACCAACTTTAGAATTAGGGTTAAAATCTTCAATCCCTCCCTGAGACCTCCAGTGAAAGGAGAGGGCTGGAGAAGATGGAGATTTAGTTAACCACCAATGGCTGATGATTTAATCATTCATGTCTAAACAATGGAATCTTTATACAAAGCCTAACCAGTGGGGGTTTAGAGAGCTTTGGACTGGTGAAAACATCCCTATATCAGGAAGGTGGCATACCCCAAACTCCACAGGGACAGAAGCTCCAGCTCTTGGGACCCTTCCAGACCTCACCTATGAACCTCTTCCTGGGGCTGTTCATTTGTATCTTTTATAATATCCCGTATAATAAACTGATAAATTTAAGTATATATTTCCCTGAGTTTTGCAAGCTGTTTTGGTTAATTATCAAACCTGCACGTGTGTGTGTGGGGGGTGGGGCAGTTAGGGGTTGTGGGAATCCTTGACTTTGTAGCCAAATTCAACAGAAGTGTGGGCACTCTGAGGATCCATTACTTGTAACTGGCACCTCAAGAGAGGGAAGTCTTGTGAGACTGAGACCTTAAACCTGTGGAGTCTGATAGTAACTCTGGGTAGTTAACGTCAGAATCTAAGGCAAATCCGCCAGTAATCTACCTGTAATTCTGACACTACCTGGACTTAGTGTAAGACTTGCATTAAATTAGAGGATACCCAATTGGCATCCTGAGAGTTGGAAAATTGGTGTGAGGAACCCCCCCACACACATATTTGGTGTCAGAAGTGTTGTGAGTAAAAAAACAGTTTTTCTCTTATCTTAAAAAAAATACAACTCCAATTTTATTAGTGTATCTTGAAATTACAATAATTCTTTAATATCACCAAATATTCAGGTTAGCATTCAAATTTCACCAGGTGTTTCCTCAATTTTTTTTTTAATGTACGGTTTGCTCAACTCAGACTAAACAAGGTCCATATTTTGTAGGAGTTTTGAAACTTCAACCAATGGAGGACAAAGAATCCTAGAGAACATTAAAATGATTTTGAAATAATATTCAATAATTGAGAATTGGTTAACCAAAAAACAGCACCAGAAAATGAGATACTATCAACTGTTATAACTTTAATCCATGAAGAGTTTTCAGAGAGAAGATAAAGTACTGATAGTATAATCAAAGTTGTGTACACACACACACACACACACACACACACACAGTAAGACAGCAAATAAATACATTCATGAACACACACAGATGGTTGACTACTTGCCAGTCACTGCCACTGTCAATGCCACTTCTCCCTCCTTACAGTAATGTCACAGTCAAAATGGGCAAGCATGTTCTTGATTGCATACTGGCACTTAGAGTGGCATATGTAGTGTACGTGCTGTTTTATACACACTTTGAAAGACTGTAATGAATGTCAAAGTGGAAGGGACAGGAGTAGGTGTGGTAAGAGATTTACAGCTTGAGACTCAATGGAGTCAGTTCCAGCAACACAGACAGGTGATGCCTGAGAGTGTCAGTAACCTTTCCCCTTTCTGGCTGAGAGCAAACTGGTCTGTCAGAAAAAGTCCTTCGAAGGCAAAGCCTGTAAAAATAATGAAGAAAATTTTCCTTGTGCTAGTTTCTCTTGGAGAGGGTTACTTAAGAAAAATGTGAGTATTTTGCCACTCTTGCCTTATCTAGCAAGTAGCAGGCATATAGCTGATTTCATAGCTATCTGACTTACAGTCACTGACTCGATAAACATAATTTTGCCCATATGGGTGTATACGTGTATGTTATTTCTATGTCTATTACATATGTTACATGTTTATGTATATATGTATGCATATAATAAAATATTTATATTTAAATATTTAAAAATGTTTACATTTGTAAAATTTTATATTTTATAATACTATAAGAGTTGGGAATTTAGGAGAGAGTTTAATTTTCCCATTTGTATCCTATATTCTTCTATACTTTTCATATATTGTACAATAAGCATGTATTACTTTTAAACCCCCCAAAAGCAACTGTTTATTTTTAAATAGAAAAAAACTCCTCTTTATTATAATGCATATGGAGTAGATAAATAGAATATATGATTTTCTTTTGGCTCCAAGAATCTGTCTGGACCTGATATACTTTGTAAGGTTTATAAAAAATCTTGAAATATCAAGTGAGGTTGATTTTGAGAAATAGTATCCTTGAGGTATTTATCTGGAACAGTAAGAATTGACATGAAATCCATCTATGAACAGTAAGTTATTGTTTTATTTTAAAAACAATATTTAAAATTACCCCTCAAGTTTTTAGCCATAAAGTCATAAAAAGAACTGTACTTATTTCCTTTCGTTTTTACATTTTAATTAGCAAAAAAAAAGTTTAAGCATATTTTTCCAACTAAGTATCTCAAAAAAATATATGGTATTTATGTATGTACAAAATAATAATAGTCATCCTTCAAAAATAGTAAACAAAACAAAACGGGTACTCCAGTAAAAAGAACATTATTAGTGCTAATGATATAAAGAATGACTGCCTTGGATATTTCATCTTTTCTCATAGTTTTAGTTACTACTTATGTTAAAAAAAAATTCCACGTCCATTCCTTGCCCTGATATTTCCGAGATTCAGATTTATAATTTTCTCTTCTGTATTCTAGCTATTCCACTGGTGCTTTGAATGCAGCATGCCCAGAACCGAGTCCTTGATCTTCCCCCTGAACCTCTGTTACCCTGACTTTTCTATCTTACGTTTCTTGGCACTTCTATTTAGTGATACACCCATGTTTCAGAATTGGAATTTTTTTCAGTTCTTCTCTCTCCTCATAGCCCATTTCCATTCAGTCCTGCCAGTTTCGCTCCATAAATATTTCTCATATCAGGTCCCTTATCATCATGCCTCCCTCTACCACCGCCTAATACAGGCCCTGAGCAGCAGCTTGTTTGTCTCTTTGCCTCTTGTTTTATATCTAGTCCACTCATCTTCCATACAGCCTCCAGGGGTGTTCCTTACACAGGGATTTAACTATGTTACCTCCGGATGCAAATCCTTTTCAGTGACTCACTATTGCTATAGCATAAATTCCAAGGTTCTTAATTTGGTTTGCATGGCCCTTCATGTCTTATTTCTCCCAGTTTGATGTTATGCTATAGCAACCCTGAACCTCTAACAGTTTTTTTTAGATATCATGTTGTTTTTCAGTTTTATGACCTTGTTCATGCTTTCTCCCTTGCCTAAATGACATTTCCCCATCTTTCATGTCTGGAAATGCCTATGCGTTCCTTAAGAAGCTCCGTCAGTGCCTCCTCTAGGAAACCTCAGACTGGGAGCAATAAGACATAAAGGGCCATGCAAACCAAATTAAGAAGTCTTGCCTTTTCTTCATACTAATTCTTTCTATATTCTCCTCTATATTTGGATATGCCCTAGGCCTATCTATACCATCGCATTTCAAAATTGTTTTATATAATCGTCTCTCTATGTCTGACCCACTACTAAACAATGTGTTCCTTGAGGAAAGGAATTGCAGCTTATTTATCTTTTATCAAATCACTTAATACTATACTCAACTCATAGTAGGTTCATAAATATAAATTTAGAAAATAAAGTAATAAATAAAGTGTGGGGGGACACACTGTACTATTTTCCTCACACCTCCTGAAGATTAAGGACATGAAAATTAAGCTGGGTCCTTGGCTTTGTCAATTACAAATCCTAGAGGTTGAGCCATGGCTATTTTGTAGTAAAAGGTTAATTATCTCAGAGCAGGCTAGCTCAGAGACATCACATGGAAGGAGTTAAAAGGAAGATGCATTATGGGAAGGGAAAGTAAGAGAGGGCCTAGAATTAAAGAATAAAGGATAAGAGGGCATCAGGTGTCATAATTTCTCAAGACTCAAGGACATTATGTGAAGATTTAAATCATGAATCTTTGTCCAAGGAAGCAGGTTGGTTATGCTCACACTACAATCTGGCTCCTACTCTACACTTAAGGCTTTGCATAGTATTGATTCAATTTGGTTTAGTTAAGAAATGCTTTTGTCTCCAGCAGAACCTGCCATGGATTCAGTGGAGGCAAGACAAGTGAGTTACATTCAGACTGAAGAGCTAGAAGTCCAGCTCTATGTTAGTCTGATGGATACTGACCAATCCTCATTATGAACTATTTGTCAGAAAAGAGTTTTGACCAGGAATGTTAGTCTCATCCCATAAGTGTGAAAAGGGACATATAAGTACAGAAGTAACTACAGTGCAAGATCCTGGAGTGGTGTTGTGGCTAGGGAAGCAGATCATAGAAGAGTAGTATGTTGCATAGAGGAGGTTTCACAAGCTCAAATTTTTATCAATAATCAAAAAAAAATAAGTCAAGTAATTCTCTAAGAGAGAAGTTATGCTTGTGGCCTACATTGTGGAACTGGATGGGGTGTCCTGGCAGGTCCATATACACTTGGGGCATATCAAAACCATGCCTAAGGAAATGATCTTGAATAGGCATCCAACTTTTGACACCTGAGGGAGTTGATTTCGTGTGAGAAAATTACAGCTTCCTTTGATTCTATTGGGATGGCAATCTTTGCAATCGTAGTATCTGACATTGGTCTGGAATTAATAGACACTTAAGTTTTCCTTGAATGAACTTGATGTCCTTGTTCTATGTGAACCAGATAAATTTGGACTAAAACAATAGAAAATAACGTCCACCAAGTAATGAAATGATCCAGACATATTGAATTTGTGAGTCATGGACTCAGAAGGAAAACAGTTTCTCATGTAGCTTGGAAAATAAGAGTTCCTTAAGTTTAAGTAATGGATAATTCAACTTTTACCTGAGGATCTCACACTAAGACTTGAAAACAGAAAACATTTTAATAGCCTGAAACTATAATAGAATGTTCTACCCACTTGAATTATAATGTGCTGAGAACTGCAGATCACTGCATTTCTGCCTTAGACATGATTGTGACTAGAGGCTAAATTCTTGAACTTCGTGTACCACATTTGTCTAATAAGTTGAATTAGAGGGTTGCATGGTAATTCAACATGGTTATTAAAACATATGGAGGCTAAAATATTGATATAATACATTGGATTATAACCTGAATTGTAGAATCTGGAAATAATTCTAAGTAGGAATATTCTGTTTTGTAATTTGCTCAACTTGCAGCATGCTTTAGGAACTAACTTTTAGAACTAAATGTGCATTTACCAAAATAGTAAAAGGAAAATAAATTCATATCCTCAGGGTTTTAGGTTCAGTGCCAAATTGTGGAAACTGCACACAGTCCCTGGCTTTTGCCTTTTAACAAACAGTTACACGTGATGTTCTGTAGGGGTCTTCCTTTCCACTCTTGATTGACAGAGGGGTTCCTGCTGCTGACAGATAACTCAGCCACTACTACAATCTACAGATCTTTTTCCTTCACTTAGCTTCCTTAGAGGTGAACCCTGTAAATAGAACTTATATCCCCAGAAACATTTCCCTGAACCCAGAGCTTCCCCTGATTTAGCAGCTGCCATTGAAGCAACCCAAACACCACTGTAAGATTCCCCTCCCTCTCCTCTTCTCTTCCTCCATTGGAGCTTTGATTATGCAGACTATACCTGTGTAAGGTAGAAAAGTCTCCCTTTAAATTTTAGAATGGGGGGAAAGATATATTATTGGCAACAAATTCCAGAACTTGTAAAACATTTTAATATATAAAGCCAGTATTATAAATAGAGGATAATTATCAGTTGGCCATTAAAATTTGACACACATGCACATACACACATAAACATACTATAGAAATAATAGTACCATTGAGTCCCACCTAACTGCAATGTATAATATTGGTGGGAAAATACAACAAATGTTTCTAATAGCCAGTGCGCAAACTTCTGTAATATAAATCACTTGTAAATGGGGGTCTACACGGTTAAGCTAGGTATGATTAGTCATAAATCAGAATCTATTATTTGGTAGCTTTTCCTACCATTTTAAAGTAGAAAGAAAATTCACTTTGTTATTCATAGCCATGGAAACTAGAAATTTATCTCATAATTAGAGTCAAGGCATGTAGTAACAAAAGAGATATAAGCAAAATGCTTGTTTTGGATATGTTATGAAATCAACTGAATCATTATAGGCCAGTTGGAGATTACCCAGTGTTACCCAGCTGCTTTACAAAAGTAATAGGAAACCAGAACATGGACACTTAAGGTAAATAAATCAAAGAAATCATACTTGACTGGCATCTTCCTAAGAGGCTTTTAAACAATGTTGCAAAGGAGCAGAGCTAATGATACAACATGTTGCACTGAGAAGAATATCAATTTCTAACTGTGCCATTAATCTGAACAGAGAACCATACTATTTCTCCCCAACACTTTCTGCATCTACACACACACACACACACACACACACACACACACACACACACACACACACAAATATCTGGAATGGATGATTTCTAGGGTCTCCTAGAATCTTATAATTTATGCTTTTGTCTAATGGTTAATTTAGAGTAGCAGTGATGAATGTTTTGTAGAAAACAAAAAATTGTTCCATGTATCCTGAAATTTTTTCTGTATCTTAAAACAGGCAAAATAATAATGTATTGTGTTTTTAAAGTCTATTTCTGCCGTACAAAATCTTCACTCAAAACACAAAAGGCTCAGATTCTTTGGGAAAAGTGCCATGAAAAGGAAATGAAAGCATTTGCCTGGAAACTGCTAATGGCGACTATTGAACTATTTGGAGGCTTGTTTATCTGAAGGTTAGCCAGAATTCTAGTAAAGAATATGGGCTGGAGTTTCCTCAAACATAACATTTAACGTGAGGCTTCCAATACTTGTGTAAGTAATTACAAAGAAGAATAGCTTCCCTTGAATTATTATGATATTTCTAATTCTTTTTCAAATCCAAAAACCAAAAGGCATCTAAAATCTAAATCAGAGAAAATATTATTAGTTTTTTTATTAAAGTAAACTTGACATATAGATAGAATGTTGAACAGTAATATATTTGAGAAACAACTGAACATCCAAATGATCGTGTCTTTTTTGTCCAGTCTTAAGTCCTCTACCCAGATTTATCATCATCAGCGAGTTATCTTAACAGCCTCCAGGACATTGTTACTTGGATGTGCCACCTTCACCATAAAACACAAGTCCAAAACGTACTTATCATCTACCCTTGAAAGCTATTTTTCTTTGCCCATTTCTTTTAGTTCCATCCTGGCTAGAAATCTTGGAGCCATCTTTGACTCTTCTGTTTTCATTCCTAATATCTTTCTATCCAGTTTGTCACCATGCCTTTTCTTTCAAATAGTTCCTTTCATCCAAAGGTTGACCATTTTCTCCCTCCCTACTGCTATCAGCAATCATTATTACTCTCAGTTAGAATTTTCTGCAAACTGCTTTGGCTAATTTGAAGAAATAAGGAATTCATTTTAAGTATCAAAGGAAGAGTTCCCAGAGCTCACACAGGATTTTGAAGTTGCTCATGTTTCTTCCCAGCTAGAATGTGATCTCATAATATGTGGGTTATTGGTCAGAGTCCCTGGAACAAATTAGATTGACACTTAAAGCTGCTCTGGATCTGATCAAACATAGTTTAAAAATAAGTGTCAGAAGGATCTTACTAATTCCACATAACAATTACATTTTGTGAAAAAGTGCTATGTTCTTTATAGAAATACAAAAATATCCAGCATCCAACAAGGTAAAATCTACAATGCCTATTATCTAACCAATATACTAGATATACATAGAAGTAGGAATATATGATCTATAGCCAGGAGAAAATACCAATTAATGAAAATAGACTCAGAAATGACAAAGATGATAGACTGGTAGACAATTATAAAACAGTGAGTGTATGTCTTATAAATATGCTAAAAAATGTACATGGTAACGAAAGAATACAGAATATATGAAAATAACTCAAATAAAAATTTAAAGAGGAAAATATAAAATCTAAAATAAAAATATATCTGATGGGGTTAATAACATTAGACATTGCAGAAGAAAAAAAAATCAGTGAACTTGAAGACCTGGCAATAAAAGCTATAAAAAAAAAAAAATTAATAGAAGCTCAGTGAACTAACACATGTGCAACTGAAGCCTTTGAAGGTAAGAGAAGAGAGGGAGTATCCAGGGAATAGTATAAAGGAGGTCCAGAAAAAAAATATTTGAAAAAATAAAGACCTAGAATTTTTCAAATTTAATTGAAAGTGTAAAGCCACAGCTATAAGAAGCTCAATGAACCTCAAGTAGAATAAACATTAAAGAAAAATACACTAAGGCAGCAATACACCAAAATTTATGGAAAATATATCAAACTGTGCAGTTAGTGACAAAAAGAATTTTAATTAAAATTAGAGAAAAAGTTATGTGCAGATTAAAAAAAGAGCAGGGATGATAGAAAATATCTCATCAAAAACTATACAAGCTAGAGAAAATGGAGTGACATCTTTAAAGTACTTTAAAAAATCTGTCAATGTAGAACTTTATACTCTGTTATCTTAACAGAGTATATATCTTTCAGTGAGGAAGCTAAAATAGATACTTACAAAGATAGTTGAGAGAAATTTCCAAACATTTAAAAATAATTTATGAATCAAAGCAAAAATCATAAGAGAATTTAGAAAATATTTGAAATGAATAAAAATGAAAACAAATATATAAAAATTTGTAGGATAAAGGTAAAGCAGTGCTTAGAGATAAATTCTTATATTAGAAAAGTAAAAAGTTTTCAAATTAATGATCTAAGAATAATGAATAAAGATAAAAGTATAAATCAATAAAATTGAAGACAGAAAGACAACAGAGAAAATTTACGAAATTAAAAGTTCATTGCTTGAAAAGATGAACAAAATTGATAAGCCTTCAGTTGATTCGATCAAGGAAAAATAGAAGACACATCCTACAGAAAGTAAAAAGGGCAATGAGGGAATATTATAAACAACTTTATGTCAATCAATTTGACACTTAGATGAGTCTGATAGCTTCCTTGAGAGATACAAACTATTAAAACTCAATTGAGGAAATAGATATCCTGGAGAGCCCTATACATAAACTCATGCAAGGATTCTCACTGTCAATCATTAGAGACATGCAAATTAAATACACAATAATATACCACTACATTAGTGGTTCTCAATAGGGAGGAGAGTATTTGCCCCCAGGGGACTTCTGGCAATACCTAGAGATAGTTTTATGTGTATACCTTGAGGGTTGCTACTGGCATCTAGTGGACAGAGGATAGGCATGCTTTGAAATATCCTACAATAAACAGAACAAAAAATTATCTGGCCTCAAACGCCAACAGTGCTAAGGTTAAGAAACCTGACCCCCGCCCCCCAACACAGAAACACACACACTAGAATGGCTAAAATTAAAGACTTATAATGCCGATGTTGGCAAGGATATGGAGCAAAAAAATCCAACCAAACAAACAAAAAACAAAAAACATAAAATGCTAGTAGAAGTGAAAGTGCAACAGTATTTTTGAAAATAACAGTTTGGTAGTTTCTTATAATGTTAAACATAAGAACATGAGCTTATCCTATCCTACTGGAAGGTATTTACCCAAGAAACGGGGAAGAATTTAAATGTCCACCAGGTGGTAAATAAATAAACAGATTATAATATATCTATATAATGGAACACCACTAAAAATAAAAATAAATAAATTACTGATACATGGAAAAGCTTGGATAAATCTCAGAAGCATTGATCTAAGTGAAAAGAAGACACACATCAAAGATTACAAACTGTTTAATTCCATTTATGTGAAATTAGAGAAAAAGACATACTATAGTACCAAAAAGCATATTAATGGGGTCAGAGTAGGCATAGGGGATTGACTACAAAGGGGTACAAAATGTGTTAGAAGTGACAAAAATGTTCTATATCTTGATTTGGTGGCATTTGCATGACATCTATATTTGCTAAAGCTCATAAATTGAACATTTTAAAATCAGAAAGTTTTATTATATGTAGATTATGTCTCAAAATAAACCGATTAAAGAAAAAAGAAAGAAACTGTGTGCCAGATGAGGAAAACCCCTTCTATAACTATGGGTTTCAGAACCATTCAGCCTCTGTCAAAACTGGGACTCCTCCTGCCCCAGCAGGAAGCTGCCTCTACACAGCCAGCTGTGTCGACCTCCTCAGCCATGGCACACACCACCAAACTGGATGCTTACCACCTGCCTCTCTTTTCCTTAACACACTTCCAAATTACAGGACAGAAACCTATTTCTTAGCAAGAATCCAAGCCATACTGGAATCTGAGCAACGTGTTATTTTTTAAGCTGCCCATAGTCCATTGTACATTTAAGGCATATTAAATGGAAGTTGGAACCAAAAATGAATGAGCCATTTCACAGTACCCACAACGGTTCCTTAATTTCAAGTAGTGCCTGGCTAGTTTCTTCCCTGCTTCTCACATGTAGTATATTTTTTTTCCTTCTCATTTTGGATCTCTGCCTTGCTGCCTCTTGCTTACTATTTAGTTCTTCTTTCTTTTTATCTGGATCCTTATCTTTCCAAGCCTAGCTCTAGTCTTTCTTTCTGACAGTACTACCCTTAGACTGAGGAAGCAGGGATTCTTACATCTCAGGAACCTGCATGCCTTGGAGTGCCTTTCTAAAAAACAAAAATGTTTAAGTACCTTTACAGTGGTATTTAGTAGCGGGAACAGACTGTGGTAGGCAATGTTGAACAGACTGCACCAAGATCTATGTTATTCCTGACCTCCATTTCGCCCCTCCAGGGTGCTCTCTGACTCTCTACCCCTGACTCTTGCTTATGGGGTCTACCAGAAGACACAGAGAGCTCCAGGACTCAGGCCCCTGGGATCTTCCTGGAGCCTCTAGCTGGGCCAGAAGGGTGACCTGGCAAGTGGAATGTTCCCACAGGCTGTCACAGCATTTCTTTCATGAGATCATGAGAGATTGTATTGCCAGAATGGGGCTGAAGGTTGATTTTGAGTGCTTCTCACTTATGTCAGACACAGGAATTTGGTTCAGGACACTGAGTAATATCTAATGGGCGTGTCATTTCTCACCGTCTGTGTAAGAATTGCAGCTCTGCTTAGGTCTACAGCACCCCATACCTTTACTAGTTTCGTACAATGAGGAAGTCAGTGTTCTTGGACTGGCCGTACCTCTCTCCTCCAAGGGCTTTCGACACCCTTGTTCAGCTGCTCCAACTGACTCTTCCAAATGATGTTCTGTCTTGACTGCGATTGATAAGGTGGCATCATGTTCTCCTGGATCCATCTTAGGCTACATGGGCCTAAGGTTGTACCTCCCTCATTTACTCTGACCATGAGCCCCTCACTTGTCCTCCTGGTATAATGTGTGGAAGGCAGGTGTGTGGTGATAATTTGATGCCTAAAGAGTCTCTAACTGAAGCCTAAATATTAATTTTGCTTGTGGAGATAGAATAAGATCTTGGAGAACAGGCACTGTATTTTAAAATTTTTGCATTTTTCACTGCTGGCTCTGTTAGGCACTCACGTGTGATTATTGTTTGTTTATGTGTTTTTCTGACAGATTGGTTGATAAGCCCACAGAATGTTCAAATCTTCCCAATAAATCAAACATTTTATTCAGGGGATCAGATGTTTAATATTTTCTCTTTAAAAAAGGAAGCTATTAAATAATGTTGGCTTGCTGCCTTGAAGTCCACATTCCTCAAACGAAAAGTGAAATCCAAATTTTTTCTTTGGGCAATTGCAGACAAATTATGCTTTTGAAATTGATTTCTAAGTCTGTTATGATGTCAAAGCACTTTTGCATGGTTTGAAAAAAGACAAAGTAAATGGACATAGGTTTTTTGAATGTAAAACAAGTGCCTCTCTCTCAAGAAGTATTTCTTATGGCATTATGCTGATCCTGACAGAAGCAATTCTGATTTCCTTTCTCTGGTATGTGGTATGGTTTTCAAGGTTGGAGTGAGGTAGTTTAGTATGACATAAAAGTCATCATGAGATTTATGGAATCGACCAGAATCTTATTGCAGCCAGATTTTTCTTAATAACCTAAGCCTGACATCAATTTACATGATGGATCCACCAAATTTAAATTTCCTTTTAGCATACAGAAAAATAAGAGTAAAATATTTGCCATTCAAAATAGATACCTGGTTCCAAATCTCTCAAATTCCTGTGTTAGTAGTAAAATTAAACTGAAAAAAGTTTTGATTCTCGTTCTTTTTTAATCAACATATTTACTTGTATATTTGATGGAAAAATTCTTATAAATTGATTTTCATGTCAGAATAATGTCTGCAAATGTGAATTTGCCAGTAGAATAGAGGGAGCATATGAGCGAAAATGATGGGAAAGGTAGGATAAAAATGTTTACACTAGGAAAAAAAGACATATATGTATATTGATTATGGGTTAAAAAAAAAACTCAACTAAACAGAAAACAGGAAAAACTTTGAAATAATGGAGCAGACCAGAGATATAGGAGGATACAAAGGGACAAATAATTTGTTTCATTTTATTTAAATACTTTTAAGTGTTCAAATATAAATGCTTAAAGAATCTAAATATAAATACTTTAAGAATATGTTAAGTTTGGAATAAGTCAAGAAATTGAATGCCAAAAGTTAGGAAAATTTTAATAAGAAAAAGTATTATTGAACATTTGTTAAATTATCCAAATTGCCTTTTAAAAAAATGGAAGCACTTGCAATACTCTATACTGAGAACTAGAGAGTATAACACAAATCTTGCAAAGAATTGGGTTCATATTTCCCAGACTATTCTACTTTTAAGGAAGCAAATGATGACAAAGACCTAATGAAGCTAATAACTTATGTAAAATAAACTGTCTATTTGGAGATAAAGTTCAGATATAAACTTTGGTGTGCAATCTGCTAGGCTAGGAGAACTTTTTGTGATCAAACATATATTTAGTGATTTTGAAACTTTCCTTGAATATTGAATTTAGGTATAAATATTAATTTGTGAACTTTTTATGTTATTAAAAACAGTTAATAATAGGTTGTTAAAATTCCATGAATGGTTTTCAAAAAATTCAATTATTTGACTAAATTAAATCTTTAAAAAACCTGTTATTATTGTAAACCTGTTTCAGAAAAATACTGAAGTCAAGTAGAGAGATTAAAGCCTACTATTCTTTAATTTTTGTGTAGAACTTTTGTTCATTTTTAAATCACAGATTTTATTTATCATTTTGGAATATTGAAATATTTCAATTTGTAAAAGAAAATAAGAACTGCAAGGTGTACGTTGCATAACAAATTTATAGTTTAAATATTTTCTGGGACTTCAAAATTACATGTTATTAATACAGATTGCTTTAGAATCATTAGACCATTAGATAATTTATTTTCTCTATCAGTTTAAATTAGTTAATTATGAATTTACTATTAAAATCATTATTAAAATTAAATTACAAATTTTAATCTGGTACCAAAGCCAGTAACTAAATCTTGTAACAAATATTTAGATAGACTTCTAGGAAATATTGAACTCTTTTTTACTGCAGTGATGAACCACCCCAGGCACTAACTGAAGTTCAGTGACTGTTGAACCAGATAGTTAATTGTTGGTATTCAAGTAGTAGAGAAAATAAAGGCAATTGATAAGATAGATTTGAATTTAAATGTTTAGATATTGATTTTAAGTGAGTACCTACAGGTTTTGCATTTATAAAATTGGGGAGAAACATGAGAATTTACAAAGTTGTGTACATGTTTTGTAGATTACAAAGTCTTTACTGTGCTATGAGACTTTCCAGAGCTTTGGGGGCATAATGTCAGCATTAGCATGTGACTCATTACCTGTGAGTTCAAAGCAGGTGGAACTAAGAAAGAATACGCATGTGCATATGTGTTTGTGTGCACACACACATGTGAATGTTTGCATATTTATAATGCATTGTCAAATATCTAGATTTAATCCAGACACAGATCAAGTACAAGAGTAGCGTAGTGATGATGATAGAGGTGACAATTAGCACCTAAGGATGACATCAACAAACTTGCAGTCCTCTTTAGCAAATATATCAGTTGACAATTGAATGATCAATACCAACAAGGCAATTTGGCTTGCGCACTTACTTCTAAAGTAGCTTTTGATCTGGAGACATAATGACAAGCAGTGGTTAAATAAATGCTTTCTCTCTGGTGACTCTAATGTGTAGGGACATTAGCAGAGCACGGAAGAGTAAAATTCTGGCATGGGAGCAACTCTGCTCTGGATTACTTCTCTCCACCAACTTTTTTCAAACCTTGTTACTTAAGCAGGTCGGAATGTCATACCTAAAGTTGAGTTTTAAATAGTATTAAATAAAATAGAAAGTAGGAGCAGTGTGTCTTTTAAAATGTGGTTTATTGTAACATAAAATTTAGATTGTGTTTTTATTACAAACATTTTTTATGTGAAGTTTCACTGATATTTCAGTGAAAGCTGGAGATTTTTAAAAAGCTTATCATATTGAAAAAGTACTTTTTATTCATCTAAAGTAATTTTTCTCATATTTAACATATGTTTTTTATTGCCTATGACAAAGGCTTAAGATGCTCACATTTGCTTATTATGACACATATTACAGGGTTCACTGAGGATCAACATCGATTTTCTTCTACATCAAAAGTTTCAGTTCTTTTCACTAAAATGTACATATGCATGCTTTTTATTATTCGGCATTTGTCCCCAATCCCACTGTGTTTTCTCAAGAGCTAGGCTAAACCATGGGGAACCATCAAGGATGGCTTTTCTTAGAGTAGGTTGACTTAAGGTCTGTAACAAACATACTGAATAGCTACCTTTTCCCTTTTATCTAAATCCTATCTCTAACATCAGTTCCTCCAGCTTACCACACTAATTGTGAGGAAAGTCAAACCTCAAGGAAAAGTCCTTCGAGGAAAATGAGGGGCAGGGAAAGAACATTCCCTTAGTCAGGGTCTGAAACAAAAAATGAGATTATCCACTTTCAGCCTCTTAAGAATAGTTAGTTCTCCACAGAACCCAAGCAAAAGGCACCCACCTGCCATTCTGAGCAGGACCTTGTGTACTTTCCATACTATTTTCAATAAAGGTAAATTATTTTATAATTAGAACCAAAATAGTATTATAATAAAAGTGATTTCTTATGAAAAATTTCCTTATGTTTGATTCCAAATGTTTTCTGTGTAATTGAGATAGAACTAGAAATTTGTCATTCTAGACAATAAATAGAAGTAAACTTCTCCCTTTTTCATTCCCCAATTTCTCTGGAATTTTAGCTTTATGTTGAATCAATAGGAAAAAATTTCCTTGGGCTATGTAAACTAATGATATGATCATGGACAATACTGAAGATTTCTTATTATTGACCCATCTGTAGACAGACATGTGATTTGACTTCTGAGGCGAGGGTGTCCCAGTATGGCAGCAGTCCTGAAAGTGAAAGATGCCATAGCCTTCCCTATCCAAAATGGTAACCTTCCAATATCCTACTTTTTGCCAATAAGTTAATTTAAAAGGCTCAACTGTAGATTTCTAAGAATCTTTAAATTATAGTGACCTATTTATACTATAATGCTTTATAAAATGTTATACTAAAACATTGAAATAATCTTAATTTCTTTGCAGCATAATAATATTCATTAAAGGATATTTATAATATGTATCATACATGGCATATTTATGTATTTATAATGTAATAACATACTACCATAATGTCCTACGTATACATCATTTTGCTTTGTAAAGATAATTTATGCTCTGTTTTGACAGTTATAAAATTGAATTGGAGGTAAAAAGTAGTTTTCAACTTTAAAAATCACTTTAAATTTCTGTATTTATAAAAAGTGATGTTTTTTTGAAACAATTTCTTCTGTGGTTAGCAAACCAACCATGCTTTTTCACAAAGGGCTGATGATACATTGCAGTCTGAACTAGAGAGTTCCCTAAATCATATATCTATATAAGAAGAATGATACTAAAAAACAGAAGCCATCCATCTTCTGCCACAAATTTACTGTAGATATGCATATGGTTGGGAAATCTTTTTCATCCTGGTCCTAAAGAAAGAAAGGGCTCTGGAGTACACATCCTGCTGCTTCTCCTACCTTAGAAAAAACTGTTCACACTTCCTCATAGAAGAAATGTAACTGCAGGGCTTCTCACTATGAGAAAGAGGGAGGCAACCGACTCAGACGTAAAATATCATAATTTTACTATTTAAAAGCACTGCTCCTGATGTTTAACTGCTTTTCAGAAAGATATACATACATACATATATATACATATATATATACATATATATATTTGCATATATATATGCGAAAGTGTATAACTTTAGACATGGGGATGAGAGGGAGAACAAACATTAGCCTAAGCCAAGAGCTAGCTGGCCAACTCAGGAAGAAAGGGATGAACTCGATTGGCAATCATTGAGAAGAAAAAATGAAAACTATTCTAAAACTTTAAAAGAAGATTTAATCTAGAGCTCTCTTTGGATCTCGTAGGCTTAATAAGCCTCTAGTCATATTCAATCAAACCTAGGTATCCATATCCAAAAGAAAAGAGAAAGTTGGACAAATAGCTGGCAATGATCAGGCCAAGAGGATAAAACTTCAATAATTATTAAATCTGTAGTCTAGAAATCTGTTATTCTAGACAGTGGAATAAGGCGATAATTCACACAGTGACCCAGTTTGAGTGGGTTTTAAAGTTTTAAGCAGATAAAATAGACCGTCACATACTTGTGGCAAGAACTGACAAAGTGAAGCTAAATATCTTCCTTGAAATGCTTACTGTCTTTGATGACATGAGAGCTAATGACTTCAGCTCTGTTTTACCCTTAGAAAGATGCAGAATGTTTTACTTAATGAGTATCTCATAACGTCTATTACACATTATACTAGTTCTTAGATGGTGTGCTGAAAGAAGAGAATATTTCTAGCAGATCCTGAGAGTTGCTAAAAAAAAAAAAGAAAGAAAGAAAAGAAAATCAACCCTTTGATAAAGCAATCAGTTTCAAAAAAATTAAAATTTCTTAATATGTAATGTGCTCTGTGTTTGTGTATTTGTGTGTGTGTGAACATAAATATCCTAGTCTGATTCTACAAGAACAGATTCTATACATGAAATTATGTTTTATACCATGCTGGGTCTATTTCATTTACCCTTCCACATCACTTTTCCACTTTTCAGCAAACCCCAAGAGGCAGTCCAGCTTCAATAGGCTTCTGTGTTATTAGTTTTGTTGTTTACTATGGTGGTGATTTGTGCTACATGTTTCACAGGCATCTATTTTCTAGTTTCACATCTTTTGTATTTATTCATCCACTGATGGGCACTTAGGTTGTTTCCATATCTTGGCTATTGTGAGTAATGCTGTAGCGAACATGGGTGTTCAGATTAGTCTTTGATGTCCTGTTTTCATTTCCTTTAGATATATACCCAGAAGGGGGATTGCTAGAGTTTATGGTAGTATTATACTTATTTTTTTTTTGAGGAAACGCCATACTGTTTTTCATCACTTCTTCATTCCTGAAATTTTTTTTTCTCTTGAACTCCATGATATGATTATGTTCTGCTTTTCTTCCTGTGCCACTGTACCCTCCTTCTCAGTTTACTTTACTGGATTCTTTTTCTCTTCCAAACATCTAAAATTTGGCATTTTCATATTATATCTCTTGTATTTTCTTGCCTAGTTAGTTACATTCCTTCCCAGAGACTTAAAATTTGTATCTACAGACTTCTGAACTCTAAACATATCTCATAAATGATTCATGTTGGAAGAATTAATAACCACAACAAACTTTTAATTGCATATACTGTGTGCCAGTCACTGTCGTGTTTCACATGCACTAGCTCATAAATCTTCTCAGTAATCACAAAATCCTTAGTTTGTGAACAAAGATAATAAATTAGAGAATTTGTGTACTTTGCTCACGTAGGGGGCAGAGAAAGTTTTTAACTCAGTTAGGTTCTAGAGATGTTGTTCTTTATCAGACTCTTCCTTTCCATGCAGGGGGTTATGAAGCACTTTTTATTTTTTAGGAATGAGCCTAAATTTTACCTATTCAGAGAGGCTGTCTTTGATCATCTTATCTAGAGCAGCTTCTGTTCTCTTATCCTCAGTCTTAGCCTATTTATTTTCTTGAAATTATTTATTAAAATTTGCAAGTTGTGCAATTTCCTCATGCTTTTTTGTTAGATACTATGGACTGATTTGCTCATAACCACTCTAATTTCTTCTGGTGTGCCTTCCTGTACTGCAAGGGTGAAAGACCTAAAATCTGCTGTTCTACGGTTACCTCATAGCTGGGGTTTTCAAGTGATTTAGTTTTCACCAATCAGAAGTTCTCACAGAAGAAATTCATTCAGAGCTAAGTTATGTGGGAAGAGACAAGAGGATATGAGAAACAATGTTTCTCAAAAAGATTATAACAGAAGAGGCACAGTTCTTGAGCCTGTCAGGTGTGGCAGAGGATTCCAGATACTGCAGCTCCTGATTGTTGCAGAAGCTGCGTGTTTCTGGACCTGTAAGCTGTGGTGGGAGCTCCTTGATAATGTAATTTCCTGGTGGTGCTGGAGGCTGCAGCTTCTGTGCCAGCTCAGCTCTGCAGTGCGGCTTAAGTGTGGAAACAATCTCGAGTCTGTTTCTTCCATCCTCGAGTGATTTCGTGAATTGTTTATATCCTTATTAAATCTCTTTGTGCTTAAGCCAGCTTCAGTAGACTCTGTTGTGTGTAACTAAGAATGCTGATCAGTACATCTAATAATTTTTGTGTCTGTTTTAGCTACCAGAGCAAAAGCACTCCAAGAGAAATTAACCTTTTACTGTCAATTGCAGAATCCTGTGTCAGGTACAGCTTCATTCACAGTAGGTGTTAATATATAATTATTGAATTCCATGACATAAAGTTTTAGAAAGGTTTATTTTCTCCTGCAATGATAGAAACTGCTTTGGAAATCCTCTAAATAACTTCCTGCCAGCCACGTTGCTCTTTCTCTGTGTGTATTATACTTAATTTTAGCTTGGTTCTAGAATATGATATATTTAAGGATTTGGGATTCCTGAATAGGTATCAGCTACTCACTGTTCCTAAAGTTTGCCATGTTTTCTCATGGTTCTGCTCATATTTGTAATATCCTGTTCTCCACTTGTCTATTGAGCAGACTCCTAGTCATTATTCAAGGATAAACTGAATTATTTTCTTGCAGTAGCCCTTCCTATCCTCCCCCAAATGACTGATTAATTGTAACTTAATTTGTGTTCCTATAAGACTTGGTAGATATTTTAGTATAACATTACTAGAATAATAGACTAGATTTTTTATTCTGAGTCGTGTTATAATTACTAGGTTAAATAAAATGTGTGGGTGAACAAAGTTAAAATTATGTAATGCTTGTGAAAATGTTCTATAAACTCACAAATGTAAGTTATTTTTTTTAATATTACATGCAGAAGCAGAGAAAAGTTATTGCTCAATTTTACTTATTTCTAGTCTCAGATAGGGAGACCTCCAATTTCTTCGATTTATCTTCTTTCTGTGGACTTACTTGCCTTGCACATGACCTGACTTTTTTCAAGCCCTGCAAAGAAGGGCCAGGAAGTTCTAGGAAGCCACATATTAATTTGTGTGGCTGAGCTGTAGGCTGGAAGGTTCCCTCAGAGTAGTACCTTAGAAAATAAGAAACTAGTTCATTCCTGGGTAGAAACATTGCAATACTGCCTCAAACAAATAAACACAAGTATATCATTTCTACTTCTTTTTATCTTTTTAAATGAATTATACACACTTTAAAAACCATGCTGTATTGCAAGTATCCCAAAATAACTATTCCTCTGGTCATTTGAAGAACTTTCTTTTATAGTATTTAATACAGTATTGTTTGATTCATATTCAAACAATACAAACGTTTATTATTTCCAATACTTTTTATTTTCTTCTTTAAAAGCTTTTATTAGCACATGAGCAGGTAATATTTTGTATTTTGATTATTTTATTTGAAATATTGAGTATTTATAATATTAATACCATATATCTCCACTGATTTTTATTTTATTTTTGTTAATAAATCAAAATTTACTTCAAAAATAAAATAAAAATTAAAGAGGTAATATTTATAATATTAAACATAAGCCAGATGTGGAAGCATGTTTTTCCAGATTAAGCGTTTACTGACTTGGCAGGAAAAAGACTTTCTTCCTCATTCATCCAAGTAAGTTTTGTTTGAATGGATTCTAATTTCTTATTCTTTTACCCTTTTCAACATCTTTCTGTTACTTTGTTTACCTAATAGTGGTTTTTCCTTACCACTGCCTTCCACAGTTCTGCACAGCTGCCTCCCAGATGAGCTAAATAGCTCATTTTCATCTTTACACGAGTTTAAACTATGGGCTAATCTTATAAGTCTTTCATAGAAACAGTGGCTGAAATCTCTGTCATTGTGACAGTTTTCACTGCTACACATTTTTTAAAAAGAGTATTCAAGGGAATATGACTATAGAAAAACAAAAACATTATTATCTGGTTCTGCATCCCACAAATTATATGTATTCTTTGAAAACTAGAAGGACAAGGCCTAGATTTATGAACATGATGTACATATTCAGAAAATAAAGAAAACAGACTTTTTCAGCAAATTGAGAAAGCTCCTAATTTCATTCTTATCTACTAAAGATTGAATAACCAACTTCTAGCAAGAATTTCACACATTGCCTTTAAAATGGCTTCATTCAACATGAGTTGAAGAACCAAATCAATAATTCTTGTTTAATGAACTTATTTCATGAATTCACAAATGAAATGAAAACATTCAAGGAGATTTGCCAATTTAGAGATATTTTTATAAACTTTAAGTTCTTCCTTCCTTCCTTCCTTCCTTCCTTCCTTCCTTCCTTCCTTCCTTCCTCCCTTCCTTCCTTCTTTCCTTCCTCCCTACTTCTTTCCCTTTCTTCCTCTTTTTCTGCCTCTCCTCTCCTCTCCCCTCCTCTCCTCTTCCCTCTTCTCCCCTCCCCATCTATCTCCTCTCCTTTCCTGTCCTCTCCCCTTCTTTCCTTTCCCTTCCCTTCCTTTCCATGTTAATTTTCTGCACTTTCTGAACAGTACATCATAGTCAGATGACTCAGCTACCCAGAATATTCTACAATTTAAACAATAAAATTCCAAAAGTTTGATATTGCAGTTGTCCACTTAGATATAGATGAAAATGGATAGAGATTATGGGAGTTAATAAGCAGGTATACTGGCATTCCTAATGACTTGCCTTTTAATTTTGGACTTGTTTATTGCTTTTTTTATTTGAAAGTGGTAGCAAGACATGAGAGATTGAATTCTGAGTTATAACTAAAGAAGCTAAACTACTTAAAGAAGTGCCATTATTCTATTTCACTATATTTTGGCATAGAAATGCATGCCTATGCAATTGTAAATTGTGTTTATGAATAAGAATTACACTACTTTAAACATACTGCATGTTAAAAGCATAAGAATATCGGTATGAGATTTTTATATCCATGTCACTGACAAATTAACTTCCTTTCTGTTGAGCCTTTACAAGTTAATGGGTGATTTAATTTAAATGACTCAGAATATTAATGTGTTAACAAGCCTTTACTATATTTATGTGTGTAAAAGTTTGAACATGTACACTGTACTATAGTTTCCATACCTAAATAACATCTAATTCTGCTAATGTGGGAAAGGCAAGTAATCAATGAATCATATTAATCATTCCTGAATTCAAATGCTCAGGAAAACTGCAACTGGGTTTGACAACTTAGGTTGAGTGTGCTTAGCTCTAGGTGTGAAATTTTTGTACATTCCTGGATCTTCTTATAGAAATGGACAAGTGTAAGACATAATTAAATCAGAGTTTCTGTTTCATTCTTCCTCAAGTTTGCACATGGATACAAATTGATAGATAATTAAATTGAACTTAATTATTTAGTTCTTTTAAAATGATCATTTTTAGTTCTAAAAGTAGGTGTAAGGAAAATACAAAATAACATACAGATTGTTCTCTTTACAGCAAAATCTTTAAGATCAATTTGATTTTTAAAAATGTTGTTTTCATTTTTAAATTATTTTACGTGACAGCCATTCTGTAATATTTTAAAATACAATCATATATTGTTTGAAGAAACTGGTCTTGCATTGTTTCATTCAATTACATAAATTAGTAGACAATGGGATGAATTTAATTTTATACAGCATTTGGCAATTGAAATTCAACAGTTTAAGCATAAACTTTTGTGTCCCAACTTACTGCCCAATGCAATCCTTTTATGTAACAAACTAGAAACAATGAGAATTTAATAATATAAAGAAAATCATTTCTATACTAAAACCAGAAGGAAATCCAGTGACTGTACGTATCACACACTGTACTTTTGAATATTTATGAAAGGCATGAAAGCAAAATTATACTAAAATTTTAATTATTCTCTAACTTTTACTTTACAGTAAGATGGAATTTGATCTGGAGAACTCACAAAAAGGTTCTAACGTTATCTGATCATTTGAAATCTAGTGAAAATTCTGTCCTAACATTAAAACAAATTTTGCAAATCAATGGCAAATGTCCAGACTTAGAATACAACATAATGAAACAATATAAATATAATCTTTTGACATAATTGCTATGGTATTAATAGCCAGTGAAAACTCAAAATTATTGTCATACTCAGTGTTACTGAAATATAAATATCAATTGTAAGTAAAAGTAATAAACAATCATTTTTTTATTTGAATAGCCTTTCACAATGCTAAAATGTTTTTTAAGTTAAATATTCTAAGTAAAAACTATTTTTAAAATCTTCCAAAATTCTGTTAAGTTTTCCTTGGTAAAAATCATTTGTTTCATTCAACTTATTCATGTAATAGATTTTTAATAAGTCCCTGGCATGTGCCAGGCCTTAGGTAGGCACCACAGGTACAGATATGTTATAAACAGAAAAATACTCTCTCCTGTTTCCATAGAAGAGGAGTCCCATAGGATTTGAAGAGGTAACCTGATTACCTTGGGCCAAACATTCCCAGCGGTAGAGTCAATGCATTGAAAAGTTGGCAGGTAGCTGGCTAGTGAAATAGTGTTGTAGGCCATAAGAAGAAGCTAAGGAGAAGTCCTTCGAGTCACCTTGGCAGAGGCAGCTTTTCCTCAAGCAGCGCTAATGTCTGGTGTTGTTGGAGGGAACAGAGGCATCTTCCTAGGCCAATAGTTCATAAAGTGTTGTCCCTGTACCAGCAGCACCTCACCACTTAGGACTTGAATAGGAATACAGATTCTCAGGCTCCATCTCAACTCTACTAAGTTAAAAACTCTGGGAATGAGGCCCCGGACATGGTTTAACAAGCCCTCCAGGTGATTCAGAAGCATGCTAACGTCTGAGAACCACAGATTAGGCCAATTTTATAGAAAACCCAGTGCTCAAAATTATTGGACTGCTATTGGGAAAGCCGATCCTTTGTTTCTGATGGCCTCTGGTTTTCCCTGCTTCTATCTTTGCTGTTTCCATAGTTTTCTCTCAGTTCTGTAGACAGCACAATCATGTGAAAATTTAATTCACATCACATCACTCCACTGCTAAGAACCCTTAGTGGCTTCCTATTTTACTCAGAATAAAAACAAAGTCTTTACAATGACCTGTATGGTCAAGGTCATCTGGCTCCTATAACCTCTCTGACCTCATCACCTAACCTGCTCTCCTTGGACACTCTGCTGCAGCCCCCTTGGCCTTCCTGTCACTCCTCCTACAGACTGCCTCAGGGCCTTATGTCCTCCAACTACAAGTCCTTCTGCCTGGTTTCTTCATGGTTCCCCTCCTTCAGGTTTCTGTCAAACACCAAGTTTGACAGAACAGAGCAGAGAGGTATTCCATGACCAGATTAATTTAAAATGGCAACCAGAAATCCCCTTCTCATGCTTAATTTTCTTCATGGCACTTATCTTCCTTTGATATTTAATACAGATATATAGATGCTGAACTACTTAACATAAATATAAATAGATATAACATATAGTATATGAGTATTTACTGTATATTATAAAACATATTTATATATGTATATGTAAACAGATAGATAGATTTGCTGTTGTTTATTTATTTTCTGTCTCCTACTACTTGACTATAAACTCCATGAGAAGAGGCTTCCTTTATTCTGGTAAATGTTGTATCCTCAGTGCCTGGAACTTGAACACTGAATATTGAAGGTGTGAGGTCTTTGCCAGTCATAGCCCTGAGAAGAAAGGAAGTTCAGGTATTTGGCACCCCAAACCTCCAATACCATGGCTGTTTCTGTGTTGAAGAACTTACAGTTAACATGATAACATAATGTTTAATTGATGTAAAGGAAAAGAGGTGGACAAAATGTTATGGCATAACATTGCTGAACTCAGGACAGGGAATGGAAGAGTTCTGAAAAAGGAGGTCACACTTGAGTTGTGTCGTCAGGGAACGGACAGAGTGGGGAAAGTGCATACATGTACTTCTAATAGTCATAAAAGAGCATGATGTTATCTAGGAACCAATGAATAGTTCTTTGTATGTAATTCAAGCATTGGATATGCAAAGATGTGAGTAGACACATAAAACAAGGCTGGAAAAGTCGAAAATTTTTCTTTTAATACTGAAAGATTTTGATTGTCTTGAATGACGAAAATTTATGATTAGGTTTTAAATTAGAATTCTAAGTTACTGAATGTTAATCTCTACTCCTGAATTTTGAAATGATTTTAATAACAAGGAAAGTAGAATTTCTGGGACAAATATATTTTTGACTAAAAAAAGAGCAGTTAATATCTCTAAGTTCAATTCCAGAATGGCTCCAGAATTTCCCCACAGGTTTTGTAGACAGATACAGATTTAGTCCATGCTGTTTTATTCTCCACTCTTCTTTGCATGTTAATACAGCCACAGTCAAGAGAAAGTGTCTTAAATGATATGCCATTACAGCAATTAATTAGAAAAAGTGAACTAGTTTTTGCTTATCCCCTGGGTTAATCAAGTATAGCTTTAAAAATAATATTTTATTAGTATCTTTTTTTTAAGAAGTAAATAAAGAGACTCATCATATGTACAAATAGATAAATACACAGCATGCCGGAATGTTAAAAGAAGCTCCTAATAGAAGGATTAGGAGACCTACTACTTAGTCCCACTTCTTAAAGCAAGCCATTGTTCTTCTCATTTGTGAGATTAACATTCAAGCATCCTTAGATTTCTGTAATGCCAATTATCACTAGGTTTCTAGTGTTCTTTAAGTTATAAATGTTGGACTTCTGAGTAGAATCTACCTGGAATGTATTGACTAATATATATTCCAAAGATAGAAACTAATATTGCCTGCTATTCCAGAGAGCAAGATGTGTTTCCTAAAGCATCATGTTACTTTATGCTTTCGATTCTTAGGTGGTCACAGACATGGTATCTACAAAAAGATAATCATGATGCATCCCTACTTATTTTATTAACCCAAGTGAGATGGTCATCACCTAGCTGAGACAGGGAAGTTGTAAGAAAATGGAGATATTTGATGTCTTCAAGTTTTTCCTTGATACATACAACAAAATGGTTTTGAGCTCTAAAGAGTAAACAAGTGCAATTGTGGCACAAGGTTTATTTGCACACTGAAAGTTGTTGGTGATTTCTGTTAGCTCTACACTTTAACTTTAAATCTGCTTAAATTTTGTTATAACAAATACATCTTTTCTTCTAATTTAGAAACTTAAATGACAGAACTCCGGATACCAAGGTTAATTTGCTACATATCATTTCTTAAGGGAATCCTTGTACACTGTTGGTGGGATTGCAAATTGGTGCAAACACTATGAAAAACAGTACGGAGTTTCCTTAAAAAATTAAGAATAGAACTACTATATCACTGAGCATCTCCTTTTCTGGGTATTTGTCTGAAGAATATAAAAACACTAATTTAGAAAGATATTTGTATCCTCATATTCATTGCAGCATCATTTACAATAGCCAAGATATGAGAACTTAAGTGTCCATGTACAGATAAATGGATCAAGGAAATGTGGTACATGTAAACAATGGAATACTACTTAGCCATAAAAACTATGAATCATTGCCATTTACTACAATATGAATGAATTCTGAGGGTATTGTGTTAAATGAATTAAGTCAGATGGAAAAGGATAAAAATCATGTTATTTTACTCATATGAGAAATATAAAACAGAAAAGTAACAAATGAACTGACAAAAGAAAACAAAAAGAAACTGAGATACAGACAACAGAATACTGGTTACCAGAGAGGGAAGGATTGGAGAGAGAGCTAACTGGGCAAAGAGAGTCAAATAAATAATAACAGAAATAATTTAGACTTGGCAGTGAGTGTACAATAGAGCATGCAGATATTAAATTATAATATTGTATACCTGAAATTTAATGTTATTAACCAATGTTAACTGTAATAAATTTTTTTAAATGTAGATTTTAAACAGGAAATGAATGTTTATATAAAGACATAAATGTTATTTTATGTTAGGCTAGCTACTATAAAAATTTACCAAAAAATGAAAATATACCACTTTAGAAGTGATATTAAGCAATTCTCCCTTACTAACATAACAGGTCAAACTGAGCGTCACTAATAATGAGACAATTTGACAGTAGAGGCCTCCTTATATGATGTAATATGTAGGTACTCACCATTAGAGAATTCTTGCTGAAAAAATATTTATACTGGATGCAATCAAGCCTTTATACTTATTTCCCAGTTTAAAGAAAATACATAAAAATAAGTCAAATGGTATTACAAAAAGACAGTAAGACAATTACAGAATGCAGGGCAATGTAAAAGGCAACTGGCCTTATCTCTTAAAAAGGCAATGTCATGACCAAGAAAAAAATATCTTGCTGGAAATTAGGGGGAAAAAGGTTTCTTGGAGTAAAAGACAGTCAAGAAACATAGGCAATACAAGTTTCATCTACTAATTGAAAATGGTTCACAAAACCATCTACAAAACACATTTTGGGACTAATTAAAATCTAAATATGAACTGGATGTTAAATTATAATAAGAAATAATTATTGATATTCTTATGTATGATAATAGTGATGTTATATTGGAGAGTTTCTTTTTCCTAGAAGATTCACGATAAAATATTTCAGAGTGAAATCTTTAAGCTACTTTAAAATAGTACACACACACACCAACATACTTTAGAGATTTGAGCAAATTTAGAAAAACAACAATTGTTTAGTCTAGATTGTAAGCATATTGGTATTTATTGGACTGTTCTTTGAGCTTTTCCAGAAATTTTTAAATTTTATAAAAATTTTGGAAAAGTTACATAAAAATTTCAATGTCACTGGACAGTACACTTAAAATAGGTTAAAATAGTAAATTTTATGCTGTTTATTTTACCAAAATTTTTTAAATGGTGGAAAAAAATCTTGTGTAAAGAATAATACTGTGTTAACCACAATAAGTGTTGCCAATAAACTAGAGGTTTTCTCAGATCTCTAATTATTCATTTAAAGTTTACCCAGAGACATAATCTTCAGGAACACATATTCTAGACAATTAAAGAGACTACCAGATGATTGTTCTGGGATTCTGACATTTTTAAAGCAATGAACAAAAGAGGCCCTGTATAAAATTCTACCATGGAATATTGCAAACAGATATTTCAGTAGGAATTCAGTAGATTTAGTTCTAGCATATTTAGGTTTTATAGAGAGGCAGGAGGAAGTCCATCTGAATGTAGCTTTTGGTACCTGTCTTTTCCATCCTTGAGTTATCCATGAAAGACTGCTTAATATTTACCTTGGAATAAAGAGAAACTAAATGTGATAAGTATTGGAAAGTTAAATTTATTTATAAAAGAATTCCAAGTAAATATTACAAAAATTATGTAAACCACAGTTCAGAGGATATGAATAGATTCTAAAAGTATCCTGGGACATAGCTGAGGTTCAACGGGTCAGGGCCAATTTTTCCCTAAAGACTTTTAGGCCGAAGCCATAATTAAAGGGCACTTTTAGTTCCGTCCAGGGCTCTTCCATACACAAAGCTGTGGGACACTGTAATTCTTACTCATAGTGACTGAAAATAAAAGCCTGGTTAAGTACAAAGGACAGCCTTTTGCCAAGCTCAATGAAAGGAGGAAGTGGTAAGGGTGGGTACAGGATGGCTGAAATTTTCCAGTCATAACTATGGATATAGTAGGATTGCTTCAAGTTCTGAAAAACAATCCCAAATTAGTTCTTGTAAAGTCAGATACACATTTGCAAAAGAAATATATGACCTGACAATGACTAGAACATGGGTTTGAGACCAAAGAGAAAGATATCTTTTCATGACAAAGACCTAGAGTAGAATCATGTATTGATTTCAAAAATAATCATGGCATTTGGCATTCTATGAATCATTATTTGGTCCTAGATTTCTAGTTGTGGGTGCAAATATGTCTGTGTGTAACTTTGGTTAAGCCAATTAATACCTTTATGATACACTTTGTTAAAATGTAAAAAAGATCCCTAACCATAAAGCTGTTGTAAAGAGTAAGTGAAATGATGTACATGAATTATTTGGCACAGTGCCCTGTGCAAAGAAGTGCTCAATTAATTTTTATCAGCATCATAATCATTTCAGACTCTGATTTGGTCCAGTTTTTTTAACCACAGTGGTATAGGGGTAACATGACAGAGCCAAAGTGCTGAAATTAAACCCACTCAGAGTAGTTGAGAAAAGGTCATAACTAGACTAATGGCAATATGACTTCTAAAATCTAAGACAATCATATAGATCCGAAGTCACAAACTCAAACATCTAGAAGAATTAGTGAAGTACTATAAATGAGTGACTCAGGGGTGATGGGAGCAGCAGCCAATGTATGTGAGTATGTAGGTAAAGTCTAAGTTGATCTTGTGAGAACATACCCCATCTCCAGGAGCAGCAGCTACTTAATTCTAGGCCATATTTGGGATGAGACAATGAAGGCCCAGTGTCAGAAGACCTTATTAGTTTTTAAGAAAATCTGAAATGTAAGATATTTATATGACATTTCCTATTTCTAAAACATTAAAAAAATACTTTGTGCAAACCAAATAAAACATGTCTGCAGTCAAATACTACTAATTGGTGATCTCTGATCTATGGCTTCTTACATCACACCTATCTAAGGTCAGTATTGGTCCTAAAGATTGGAATGGGATTGAACAATTGAACCTCTAGGTTGGGGACAAATAGTGCTCTCCAAGATTTGTGTGTGTGTGTGTGTGTGTGTGTGTGTATACATAAATTTAAAAAGGCTGAAAAGAAATAGGTGAAAATAATTTTGATTTTATATCTCTTAACCCAATGTATCTGACATATTTTAATGTGTAATTAATGTGAATTTATTAATAAGATATTTAAAAATGTTTTATGAAATCTTTAAAATCAGGTGTGTATTTTACACATAACATACCTTAATTCAGGGTTAGTCACATTTAAAGTGCTCAACTGCCATATGTGGCTAGTGGCTACTGTACTGGATAACACGGGTCTAGAGTAAGCTTCTCAAACTTTAATATGTATATTGAAACTTTGGGGATCATGTTACAGTGACAATTCTGATTCACTTGTTGGGACTGAGCTTGAGATGCTTCACTTATAGACTCTTGGGTAGTGTCAGTGCTACTTGTTTATGGACCATACTTCGAATTCCAAGGAGATAGATAGTTGTGGCAAATCTCCCTCAATCAGCATTCTTTTCACCCATAGCATTCCTTTCTCTTTCAGATTCAGCAAACATCTGTTGAAAAAAGGCTAAACTGATATTGTAATGGTTAGTCAGCAACCACACTTAGATGTAGAATGACATTAATAACTTTAAAATAGGCAATATTTTATATACCACTTGCAGAAAGAGTGACTCATTTACTCCTTTAAAAAAAGAAAAACTAAACTTGGGAACCTGCCAATATGTTACCAGATACTTTCATGAGAATGCACTTAAGCTCAGGATACAGGATAAGTGCAACTTTATAATCCTAACTTCAGAGGTTTGGCATGTTAAACATTTTAATAAAATAGACAATGGGATTGCAAGAGAAATTTGACAATAATACCTCTCAAAGTTTTAGTATTTAGAGGCATTCTTCGGTCAAGGGTATGAATAGTTCATGGATTCTCCACAGAGAAACACAAAGAGAAGTTTTTTATTTCCTCCTGACCATCCTATTTAAGGGATGGGTAAATTTCCACAGGCAGATCTTAGATCTTTGTTCAACAATATATAAATATAAAAATTTAAGGAGCTAAATATGGGGCAGAATATAACTCAAGGATCCTGCATAGTGTAATTGTTCTCATGATAAAAAAATCTTTTAAACACAGAATAGTGTTCTGGAAGTGAACAGTGAATTCCTAAGGACTTGTGTGCACTCATTACCATTTCATCTGTGAATTTTAGCAAATGTTCTATTCTCTTTTCCCCTCTCTCAGACGGTAAGAATAATGCTTGTCTAACCTATTTTGCAAATTTGTTACAGAGAAGTGTAAAGAAACTTGGTAAACTGTAATATTCTATTCTAAATTATTCACAAATATGCTGAAAGGGAGATAATGAATCTTGAACTCATGGTTAAGATGGAGGCTGAATTGACAAGATGATCAAGGATTCAGGGCCCTTTCTAGAGCTGCATTTCAAAAGAATTGCATCTGTCTGTTGATCCTTACATTTCCACAGTAAAAATGCAAGACAGGATTCTAATAACAGATCTAATGTCTCTTCCTACACAGAAGAAAATAGCATGTCATAAGATGAGTAAGTAAAAGATCTTATGAAATTTTAAAGTCTTTATTGTATTTCTGAGTTGAACTAAGTATAGAACTATGTACACCAAAAGTATTTCTTCCTTTAGTAACAACTGTTCATTTATTGGCTTGAAATCTCTTGAGTGAAAAATCTGAATTTTGATTCTGATAGTTGGCTTAAATTGTACTCTCATGCTAAAAGTTATCCAGTGGCATCACTGTAATAGACCTAATTTTGTTTAAAATGTTGGTATTATCTGTCATTGAGAAGAAAAAAATCCTCAACATAATAACACCCTATTTGATAAAATCATAAAATATTATTAAGAGACATTAAATAAGGCATAAATAAATGTAAATAAATGGAAGACAATATTATAAAGATGTCAGCTGTACATTGACTGTAACTCGAAAGCAATACTAATCAAAATTATATCTTTCTTTTGCGTGTGAACTTTATAAGTTGACTCTAAAATTTATATGAAAGAGTAAAGAGCAAGCATAGCATAGATGCTCCTGAAGAAGAAAAACAAGGTGAAAAAATTGCCTTCATATCAAGAATTATTATAAAAATATAACAAATGAGCAAGATGCTGATACTTCAAGGAGGGACTAATAAAACAAAAGAGTGATCCCAGAAACAATCGCAAACTTACAGAAATTAACTCATGACACAAATGGTGTTGCAATTGTGCAGGAGGAGATGGTAGATCGATCAGTAAGTGTTGCCAGGACAAATTATTAGTTATATAAAAAAATAAAAAGAAAAAGTGGACCCTTACTTAACCATCATATATAATATTAAATTCAGGTAGTTTAAAGACATAAAATTAAAAGCAAAACTATCATATCCCATAGGTCAATGCCTTTATGACTTTCAGAAAGGTAGAGATTTGTTAAAACACAAAAATGCAAACCTCAAAGAAAAAGTTTAATAAAATGCATTAATCTAACTATTGAAATTTTTGACTTCTGACTACCAAAAGTCAATGTAAAGAGAGTGAAAGAAGAGTTATATATTAGATGATAGTTTTCAATGCATTTAAGAGGCAAAGGATTAATCAATATCCAAAATATAAAAATAAAAAATTCCTACAATCTACAAGAAAAGGAAGAATAAATAAAACATCAAAACGAGGAAAAGTCTTATAGACGCTTCACAGAAAGGCAATATAAATAATCAATAAAAGATGCTCAATGTGATTAGTAATCACAATGAGAGATCTTTTATAACTTACCACTGTGGAAAAAAACAGTTTGTTAGTATATGTTGGTGAGGGTGAGGCTTATTTAGAGCACTTATGTAGCACTTCTGGTCAGTATAAACTGATATAACCACTTTGAAAACAATTTGGCATTATCTATATAGTCTTGCATTTTGGCTTTGCACTTTTTTCATAAATTAATGAAAATTAATCAAATATTTATTTTATCTTTCTGCATGAATTTTTACATATAAAAAATTTTACCTAAAAAAAATAAAACACGGCACTGAATTTCATCAAGGCAGTTGACAGAATATAGGAAGATAAAGGTGGGTACAACAAACAACAGCCTGGGAGTGATGTCACATTTAGAACATGAAGCATTTCTTAGGACAAATGACCTAGTTTCTCGAACAAATCCATAGCATAAAAGATTCAAGGAAGGAGAAGAACTGTTATAAAGTAAAAGAGTTACAAAAGATAGAATTAGAAAAAAATATTGTTTGGATTTTGATTTGGTCAAAACAATTGTGAAAAGACAACTTTAAGACAATCGATGAAATATGAATAAGGACCAAGTATTCAGTGATGTTAAGGAATTATTTTGTTAGGTATAATAACGTCATGATGTTTTCTTTTAAAATGTTATTAGACAAAGATTTATACTGAAGTGTTAACAGGTGAAGTGATAGTTTACATATTCATTAGTATAAACAAAGCTGTTAAGGTAATAGAATCTAGTATTTTTAGAAAATTATTAGTTACAGGGGTGATAATGAAGAGGAAGAGGTCTATGTTATCTGGATTTTGGCTTGGATTGCACAGGTGGTGCTATTTGCAAAGAAAGGGGATATAGAAAACACAACAGTTGAAGGGATTAAAATGAGTTTAATTTTGAAAATAAGCAAAAGAGATACTGAGAGGTTCTCTGAAGTGAGCAGTAGGATAACTGAGTCTGAAGTGAAAAAGAGAGGTCTGTGCTAGGGTTGTAGCTGTTGAAAACTACTCCACTCCAGAAAAATGAACAAATCATCCAAGCGAATGTCAAAAAGGGCAGTTTAAGAATCTATAAAAAAGAAGGAACAATTGATGAAGTAGAGCTTCAGTGGAAAGAGGAATGGAAACATCGAAAACAAGTTGAGTAGGCTCAGGGGCCAATGGCTGCCAGAATCTAATTGTGACTGGAAATAATCAGAAGGACACTCTGAGGGGTGCACTGGTTTATAAGGAAATCTATTTCGGTTGACGGAAAGATAAACAGATCAGGTGGTACTTTCTGTTTAGATCCAATGTTCTCTGTGAAATGTGAGGTAAATCATAAATGGACAGGAGTCAGGGTCAGCAGTGGAGAACAATGGTTTTAAGAGAGTGGTGAAGTTTTAGAATATTTGGGGGAAGATGATGAAATGAGGAGTTAAAAAAAGCACATAAATGGGTGGCTGAGGGCTACTCCAGCTGAGTTTGGAGACCACGAATGACTAGTAGCAGCATCTACACCTTTGTGAAATTTCCTTAAATTTCCTTCTTGAGCTATAGGTGCAAGCAAGAGATGTCAGCGTCAATCTACTTTTGGGGGTTAGCATAACATATATAATCAAAACGCAAAAAGAAATAGGCAGTGTGGATCACTGCAAGAGAGAAGTTAAGTGATATGCCATGCATCTAGGCCAGCTAGGAAAAGAGGTAAGTCCATGAAAGTGATAATGAGCTAGGAAGTCTTTAGATAATAGCAATAAGTTTAGATAGAAGATGGTAGGGATGTCAGAGGAACAGAGTGTTGCTGCAAGTGTCAAATAATCAGCTTTATAAAGCAGTGAGAGTTAAAGCAGAATGCTGCCACTACTTTTGTATTTTATAGTAAGTGAGAAATAGTAGAATTAGAAGTTTAGCTTGAGAGCTATTCAGAAGGAGGCAGAAGGATGGGATCTGCGAATAGACTGATTCACGTGTAGAGTAGTTCCTATGTGATGAGATCAAGGCTCCAGAGGAAAGGGTAGGGGTCAATAGTAAAAAGAATGATTGGTAGAAGGAATCCCAGAATAGGCCAGTGAGGAGAGTAAAAGAGGGTGAACTAGTCAGAGGCCTGTATTTTGGCTAGTGGCCAAAGAAAAGTGGAAGGAGAATATGTTAGATGGACTGCCCTTATGGCTTCTAGACAAACTGAATCCCAAGTGGTTTGAGAGTCTTATGAGGTTAGTAATTTTTAGGCTCTACTTGTCATTTAAAAGGAATGTCCCTAAGAATTTAGTTATCTCATCTCTGAAGAGTTCTTCTCATGCCGTTAATGGAAAAAAAAATGCATCTACGTTCATTCCCTATTTTAAAATTTATTTATTTTTTATTCAAATCACTTTTAACACATTTGTACTATATATACACATTAGCATTCTAGGCACAATGTAGAATGTAAAATAAAAATCCTTTATCTGTGCCTCTGAGGAGCTTGTGTTCTTATCAAAGACATGAGAAATGTATATGACTTACCTCAAATCTGTAGGTCTCGGAAGAAGTCTTTTTTTTCCATTAAAGTAAACTTCAAAATCCTCAGTCTTTAGCCTGTGGGCATAGTCAATGTATCCTGACACCTCCTGCCCATGAGAATTTCTGTCACGAATAAAGATCACGGACTGGTAGCACAGAAAAATAGAAAATGGAAAGGGTAAATGAATAAAAGTCATTTGAGTAAATTGTACATGGTAATGAAAGTTATAGTCATTAAATGTTATGTGTTCCAGATCCTATCTTAAGTGCTTTATGTTCCACAATTACAATAATCCTATGAGGTAGGTAATATTATTTTCTTCTGACAGATAAAGAAATTTATGAAATTTAACTGAGCATGCATTTACAGTAATTTTATCTAACAATACAAATAATTCTAAATAATAAGTCTTAAAGGTTAGACATTATTTTGTTTGCAATACATATTTATGCCCTCCACCCCCGCCAACCCTATTGTCTTCTCTTTGTCATCAATTTCAGATTAAGTGAAACAAACAGGAACAGAGAGGCTGAGTCCTCATTCAATGTCTCAAAGCTAATAAATGGAAAAACTCGGATCTAATCCCTATATTCTTTTTTTTTTTTTTACTAAAATCCTATGTATTTTCAGTTATAGAGATATAAATTGGGTCCCTTCTTCTCATTATCATAAGAGTAAAAAAAAAGCCTCTTTACAAAGAAAATTGCTTTACAACATTAATTTCAGAGGTCAGAATTCTGCAGCAAATACATGTTTCTCATTTACATGAATTCTTTCACAAATATCATTGAGCATCTACCAAATGTTAGGCACAGTAGGTGCCAAGGATACCATGATAAAAAAGACAGTAAAGGTCTTGAACTCTCAGAACTTATGTTCTGGGGATGGAAGGCAAACAATAGATGAGAAAAGGAAAAACAACTTCCAGTGAGTGATAATTGCCATGAAGTAAATAAGGAAGTTGGTTGGCTAGAGAATGAAATGTTGGTGGTGAAGGCTATTTTTGGTGGAGTAATCAGAAAAGACCTTGAGATCACACTTAAGCCAAAACCTGGGGGATGAGAAGAAGTAAGCCATGTGAAGATCTAGACTAGGAGTCTATCAGGCAAAGTGAACAGCTAGTACAAAGGGGACACAAGTAATGCAAATGAATGAATTGTAGTCTTTTTCCTATCAAGCTAATAGACATTGCTTTCAAGTTCTAGGAGAAAAAGAGAAAAAGAAAAAAATATACATTGTAATTGGAAAAGCTCTTAACATATTTATTTCCAAATCTAGATCAATGAGTAGAATTTCTTGCAAAACTCTCTATTGGAAGAACCTGTAAACAAGCATTCTTTTTCCTCTTTAGCAAACACTGGATGTTACTTATTGGGTCTTTGTGTAGTCAGTTATAGGAAGCACTAATACTAGTTACCGTAGCAGAGCTTCCAAAAGGGTGGTTAGAAAACTTTAGGAATTCCTTTGCCCAATGAGCTGACAAAACATATTACCAACAATATCCCAATTGAAAAATGGAAGAATGGATACACAAATTACAATTAGTTGTTATTCTGCTGCTCAGCTTCATCTTCCTGCCTCCTCCAGTTGTTTGGCATTGGGTTCTGAGAATACTGTACTGAGAAAGATTCTGAGGCATGTTTTTGGTTGAAGGGGAGGAAGTGTTGGTGATATTTCCCTAAGATATGGCTGGAGGAACTAGCATTCATTGTTATTCCTGAGCCTAATCTTATATCAATTTAATCCTTATTTCTCATTTCTCCCACCTAACTCCAAGTTAAATTTATACAGATTTCTCCATACTTTTAGCCAGTTGTTTTTTAGCTTTTACAGCACAAATTCTAAATGAATAGTAACTCAGACACTTCTTGAGACTCTTACACTACTAAACCAACAGCTAGCTGTCCCAGTTCAAACAAGGCCATGAGCCATAGGAATCAATATTTTGTATGCAGTACCTAAACATTTTACTCACAATGTTCTTGTGAGTAAAATGACTGATGGTCTAAAACTATATATATTTGGCCCTAATCTCACTATTTTACATAATTATATATAGCCTTCCCATGTGAGTTAAAGCACCCTTTCTATGAAATCTGGGTAAATTTATTTCAAATTTAATTTCTGCAGGCTTGTGAGAGTTAAATGTCTGCTCTGTGATTTTTGTGAATCCTGGAGTTTTCTGAATGAAGCTAGAGAACTTCTGGTGAGGCCAAACTGGGTATAAGTATGGGTCCCTTCATGTTCCTTGGGTGCGTTGCTCAAACTCTTAATGCTTCTCTATATTAATAAGTCCTTATGTAGATTTCTGCAATATCCAGCAAGTTTTTATCAAACTAAACTGAACACCCCCTAAACCAAAAAACACAAGACAAAGACCAAAATCCTGCTTAGATCTAAGCATGTGATTGGTTGGTCTTCTTGCAGACTCTCCTTTCTTTTTGTTTCTCCTTCAACTCTACAGAGCAGCAGAATAAACTTTTCCTTTTGTCTAAAATGAAACTGTTCTGTTCACATTCAAGTGCTGTCAGGGCCTTACTTTCTGCCCCATACACTCAGTTTGTAAGCAACGTGCAAATACTGTTTCTTTCTGAGTGGGATTACTGGTGATCATTGTACCTATGATTTCTTTCATTTTCAATAGAAACAAAATGTCCAATTAAAATTTCTATAATTTTAAAACTAGAAAAGATAATTACAAGAAACTATTTTCACACAAATCTGTATAGAACAAATGAAGATGACTTCATTCATGTTTTTCTAAGTATGGCTACATATGTGTAAAAGTATATTTTAAAAGTCTTATCAGTGAAATAGAAAAATACTTGCCATAATGAAAAATGTTCCTAATGAACAACATGCTTCATGAAATTATTTTAAAAATTGATCAGTACTATTGATGTGTAGTAATTGGAGATAAATTGTTAGGATATTAAAACTCAGCATTTAACTTTAGAAATGCATCATTGTAAAAGCACAGTGTAGGGTTATAAGAAAAAATAATGAAACTTAGAAGAGGTGAGATATCGTTGCAAAGCACTCAAGGGCTGTTTGAAATCTTCCTCTCCTTTTAATTTTTTTTAAAATGAATTGTCCAATGAAGTTAACTAACACTTTTGATTGATTAGTTTAATGTATTTATTTATAAAATGTATATTTTCTTCAAAAGTGAATATTAGTTACTCCTACTAGCTATCATTTATTAAGAAGACATTATGTCCTGACCAAACCATTGGAAGCTTTATAATCATTATCTTATTTAATTCTCATTATTATACTCATTTTATAAATGTAGGAGCTCAAACTATGAGAGTGTAACTGCCACAGGACATGCAGCTAGAGAATGGGGTACCCACCCTCACACCCAGGGCAGCTTCCCATGAAGCCCAGGTTCCTAACCACTTCACAGTGCACACACAGACATGATCTAAATGTTGGCCCTGCCACCTGCTTACTTTGTGACATTTGTAATTTAGTTATTCTTTGAAAGATTCAGTTTTCTCTGTTATAAAATGAACATTAACAACTGCCTCTCTTAATTCACACAGCATTACAATTTTTGCTAAGCATGTAACAATGCTTGGCACATGGTAAACACTCAGTAAATATTGTCTAGTGCTTTAAAAAGTTTTGCTATAATTGTTGCTATTGTATTCCTATGATGTTAAGAGTTTTATTAGTTCCTTAGAGATAAGGAAGTAGAATAATCATATCAGAATTCCATTGCCTAGATGCGTACAATTATGTTTAGGTTGCTGTACATGGTTCAATTCCTTTGTTTAGTCATTCTCAGTTAAAATGTTGGATGTATTTTAAAGTTAAAATTTAACCAACATTTCTAAGTATTATACAGGATGAACCTAATTATAATCGATGTGACAATAAAATCATGATTCTGGCTTCCTAAATCTGCAGAATAGGTTAAGCAAACCCTTTAAAGAATTATGTTTATTTCAGCCTGAGTGTGACATAGTTTAGTAATTGAAAGTTTTCTTATTAAGAGTCCTCTACTGTTTCAAAAGGAATTGGAAAATGTTATAAATAATCATTTAAAATTTTTCTAATAATTTTCTTTTTCTTTTTAAAACATATAAGAGCTTCAATTGAGGTATAGTTTACATCCATAAAATTCACCCTCAAGTTTTAAGTGTGATTTTTAGTAAATTTGCAGAGCTGTGCAATACAATCCAGTTTTAAAATATTTTCATCACTCCAAAGAGATCCCTTGTGCCCCATTTTAGTCATCCTTGTTCCCACTTCTCAGCCCTAAGCAACCACTAATCTACTTTTTGTCTCTATAGATTTGCCTTTTCTGGATTTTTCATAAGAATAGAATAATACAATATATGGTTTTTTCATTCTAATAACATTTTTTAACACAGTTAATTTCCCAAAAGACATGAAAACCATGCTTTAGATACTTTAGTGTTCTTTTAAATGATGATGTTATATTCACAAAAGAAAAGCTGCCAAAATGGTCATTGTTCTTAGATAAGACCCTTTCATCCTCTCTGTGCAAGTCAAGGTATAACAAACACAAGTATTTCAATAAATCAAATAATATTCATTTGAGACCATGGATACTGGTCTACATTTATTTGCAAACTAAGCAGAAAATATTAGGTTTTGTTTAAGTAATAATAACAACAACAACAACAACAACAAAACTCCACAAGAACAAGATATTGATAAATATTAAGATACTAGCATTCTGATATTGAAGGAGGAGCTCAGACAGACACCAAGAACATGTGAAATCTGAAATTTTTACTGAGATGGTCTGTTACCTCAAGTGTAAGATTAATTTCAGTTGAAAAGACTTATAGAATGATTAGTTGGGTCACATCACTTCTCATGTGTTGGTAAAAGATGAATTAAAGTACAATTTAGACTATTAATATATCATTTGGATCTTTGGCTGCTTGTCTTTTCCCAGAAGTGGATTAAAATAAAAAATCATAAACTTGTTATGTGTTGAGTACATGTGTTGCCTGATTTTACTTGCCAAACATTAACGAGGAGACATAAACCTGATACATCAAAATGGGACTTTTTCAACAGTCAAGCTAAAGTCACTTAAAAAAAAAAGCATACTAAGCAGTATGTCACTGCACTAAAACAGAAACATTTATTTCAAGGAGTGAGAGCTGTCAAACAAGCTAAGTTCCTATGCTACCTCATTGAGACAGTCAGCATGCTCCCTGGTGGAGACCAATGAAGCAAGAAATTTTATTTCCTAGAATTTTAAAATTCTGCAATGCTTTTAGGAATCATTAATTTTAGGGAATCTGCATTTCAGAAGAGAAATAATTTTACAAATGGAGTCTGAGTTCTGACAAGTAACTCTTGTCTAACATTTCAAAAGGTCTGTCATAAATTTCTCTAAAACAAGTTATTTTCTGAAATTTTTATGCTGATAATTATTTTAAAATTCTATATCTTCTTATTAAATTGCATTTAAACACATATCTTACCACTATTTACAAAATTCTCAAGGTTACATTTAAGACAGTTCTTTGTCATTCCTGTTGGAAGCCAAGGCTCAGACCAGTACTTTTACATCTATATTCTGTTGGCCAAAACAAGTCAGAGAGTAGCCCAGATTCAAAAGGTGGGAAAGTGACTTTTGATGAGAGGAATAAAGTGTCATTGCAAAGAGGCATAGAAAAAGGACAAAGTGAAGAATTGTGGCCAGTTTTGCAAGCTGTAGTTATTTACTATAAAGAATCTAAATGTTTTGCATGTAGCTGGCTTGTTCATTTTGTAACCTTTGGGTATTTTATTTCTAAAGGGAATCATTGACTTTATTATTTTTTCTCTCTTACTTTATATATGATATCTACATTTGAAATAGCTTTTTTTGTGTGTTACAGTGAGGTTAAAAATAATTTAGAAATATCAGGCATCACTGTAAGTATACAAATAAATGTTCTAGAAATTTTAGTGAATGAAAGTAATATTAAAAGTATATAGAAACTCCACATAATAAAAAGGAAAAAAGAAAATTATATATTTGTATGTAAGCTGATAATGTACACAGAAAATCCAAAACAGCTAACTGAAAAACTTCTCAGGCAGCTCAATAAGTTGATCCAATATGAAATATCTATACAAAAAATAATGCCTTGGTTTTACACTAGCAATAACCTATTAGCTAGTGTGTGTGCATTCTTTATTTGCAATACGCTTTTTAAAAAAATTATAAAATTCCTTCAAACATTTTTTATAAAAAATTTACTAAAATAATATTTAAAAACTAAGCAAAGAGGCTAAATTGCTAAAGAAAAGTTATAAAATAAATATATTGAATTCTAAGCAAATACCAATGGGGTATTTTTGATTACTTAAAATTCTCCCTTGAAGAATAAATGGTTAATACCATATAAGAGAATTTTTTTAATGATTGAATTTTCTTATTTTATTTTGCTTTTTAATTTTTTTTCTTTTTAAATCCTCTCTCACATTCTCAATTTTTTTCACATCTTCTTTCTTCAGATTTTCAACAATATCCTTTCTCACATTCAATGCTATTTTCTCCCTGAAAACGGAAGCAATAATATCAAGGCCATCTCAACTTCTTCCTATTAAACCTTCCAATGTATATTCATGTGAATCAGTATTCTTCTTTCTATCCTGTTATAAGAGCTGGAACATCCTGGCTTCTCAAGGTCAGTGTCTTCCTGTGTGCATTGTATATGTCCTCTGATGTTACTCTTAAATCACTGATTTTTCTTTTTACTTTCTGTTAAGTCATTGCTATTAACATATAAACATGGTATAATATCTGCTGTTTGAAAAAGAACAGTTAGTTGCAGTCCTAAGTTTCTGCTTTCTTTACAATCCTCATGATCTCTTTAGACATTATGATCAGTCTCTCTCCTGGAGAACTCTGGTAAATAGTGGTCTCTCATGTCTATTATTCTAGCTTATCAAATTTCATGGTAAATTCTCATTTTTAAAATTTCACTTGAAGTCCCAGCAGCATTCCACATAATTATTTGCCTTCTGGTTCCAGTCAAGATGGCACAGTAGGGAAATGCTATGTTTGCGTCCTCCTAGGACCTTATAAAATTACAACTAAATTATAAAACAATCAACCTGGAGAATCATCTGAAGACTAGCTGAACAGAGCTCCTGAAACTACAAATACAGAGGAGGCCATATCAAGGCTGGTAGGAGATGTGAAACAAGTTGGCCCCCTACCCATGTGTAGTGGTTGAGCATCAAGAAGGATATCTTAGCTGCGGAGGCCCTCCCAGATGATGGAAGAGCCCCAGCCCCACAACAAGGATCCCCAGCCCAGGTTTCCAGTGCTGGGAAGAAGAGTTCCCACAAAATCTGCCTGTGAAAATCAGCAGGAATTCCAATCATCCAGGTAAGACAAAAGGCTGCTGGAAACCCGATCATCCTTACTTGCAGGCACTCACTCTGGGTTCCAGCAGAGGGAAAGAAGCTCAGAAGGTACCAGAGACATACAGGGAAAGACTGAGTTGTATGGCTTCAGGGAAAGGGCTGGAAGGATAGCCACCATTGTCCCTGTGTTGAGCATTCCTTCTGTGCAGCCTCCAGATAGGTGTCCTATTGCCTGTATTGAGCCCTCCCCTCACACAGCCAAATTAGTTAACTCCACTTTCTCCTGATGACTCTCTTAGACCCTGCCCACCCAACTTGTGCGTTGCTTGAGGCACTTTCATGGTTAGGCAACCAGCCCCACCCAGAGTGCTGCAAGAGGCTTCTTTAAGCAGCAATCAACAGGCCTTGGTTCCTGTGCCCCTGGAGACAATTTTGGTGGTGGTGTCAACTAGCCTTGGCTTGAGATGTAGTATTTTTTGAATAAATCTTGGGGGTCTTCAGGCCCAAGGTGAGCAGTGGATCTGAGACTTTCGTGAGTGCCCAGCCACAGGCTCAGCACTGGTGCCAAATCTAAATCTGCACTAACCTGGTAAACACCACTCACTCACCTGGTGACTTCCTGGGACCCTACCTTACCTAACTTGCATACCTCCTGAGGCCCTTTTAGCTGCTGATCCTATAGGGAGCTGGCAGGTGGCCTCAGGTCTTGGGGTGCCCTAGGCCTTTTGCAGAGCTGCCTCAATGTGGTATTAGTAGCAGCCAGCCTCATTTCACAGTGTGGCTTCTCCCATGTGACTCCAAATCCAGGACAGGCAGTGACCTACCACAATAGCTTTGTAGCTCCTACCAGGTAACCCAAGGCTGGACACTGGACACAGCTGGCATTGACTTACACAGAAGCCTGTCCCAAGAAGTCCTAGAAATGACATACTTAGAGGCTGGTGTCAGACCATAACAAAGTACCACCTGCTTAGCCCCATTAGTGGCACACCCAAAAGATGATCTCAACTGGGACATGAGGCCTCTGGGGTACATCCCACTCCATGGGGTTGGCCCCCATACAGCAGTTCATATGTGTGGGCATGGCCAATCCTCACAGCTAGTCAGCCTGAGAGTCATCCCACCCACTGACATGCCAACAGCATGTCATTCCTGGAGCACCTGGTGCAGTTGATCAAGGAGACTGTGCTACTGGGCCACATGGGGCACCAACTATATAAGGCCACCCAGACAAGACTAGGAGACATAGCAGATATACCTAATACATAGAAAAGAACACAGAGAAGCAGCCAAAATGAGAAACAACAACAAAAATAAACATGTCCCAAATGAAACTCCAGAAGAACTAAATGAAATGGAGGCAAGCAACCTACCAGATATAGAGTTCAAAATACTGGTTATAAAGATGCTCAGTGAATTAGGGGAAGAATAGATGATCTCAGTCAGTGAGAATTTTAACAGAGAGATAGTAAGCATAAAAAAGGACATAGAAATCATTTAAAAAATCAAAAATGAAGAACACATTAATTAAAACAAAGAATACACCAGAAAGAATCAACAATGGGTTAGATGAAGCAGAGGATTGAATAATCAATTTAAAAGACAAGGTAGCAGAAAACATCAATTAGAAGCAAAAAAAAAAAAAAAAAAAAAAAGGAATTAAAAAATAATGTTAGTTTAAGGGACCTTTGGGACAACATCAAGCATAACAATATTCACATCATAGAGGTTCCAGAAGGAGAAGAGAGGGAGCAAGAGATTGCAAACCTATTTGAAGAAAAAATATATGAAAACTTCTCTAACCTTGTGAGGGATATAGACATGCAAGTCAAGGAAGCTCAGAGAGTCCCAAAAAAGAGGAACCAAAACAGGCCCATACCAAGGCACATCATAATTTAAATGCTAACGGTTAAAGACAAAGAGAGAATCTTAAAAGCAGCAAGAGAGAGGTAGCTAGCTAGTTGATTACAATGAAGCTCCCATAAGACTGTCAGCTGACTTCTAGAAGAAATTTTGCAGACCAGAAGGGCCTGACAGGAAATATTCAAAGTGATGAAAAGCAAGGACTTACTATCAAGACTACTCTACCCAGCAAGGCTGTCAATTAAAATTGAACATGAGATTAAGAGCTTCCCAGATAGAAAAATAGCTAAAGGAATTCACCACCAGCAAACTAGTATCACAAGAAATGTTAAAGAAATTAAAAAAAAAAATGGGGAAGAGAGAACATAAATATAAATAATAAAATGGTAATAACTATGTACCTATCAATAATACCTTTAAATACAAAGAGATTAAATGCTCCAATCAAAATATATAGGGTGGCTAAATGAAAAAGAAAACAAGACTCATACATATGTTCTATAAGAGACCCACTTCAGATCAAAAGACACACACAGACTGAAAGTAAAAAAATGGAAAAAGGTATTTCATGCAAATGGAAATGAAAAAAAAAAAAGCACTGCGGTAGCAATACTTTTATCAGACAAAATATGCTTTCAAACAAAGTCTACAATAAGAGTAAAAGAAAGACATTACATAATAGTAAAGGGATCAATTCAACAAGTGGATATAAGCCAAGTAAATATTTATGCATACAACATAGGAGCAACTAAATATATAAAGCAAATATTGACTAATATAAAGGGATAGCTTGACAGTAATACAGTCATAGTAGGAGATTTTAACACCTCACTGAAGTCAAAGGGCAGATCTTCCAGACAGTAAATCAACAAGGAAATAGCGGTCTTAAATGACACACTAGACCAGATAGATTTAACTGATATTTTTAAAGCATTTCACCTCAAATGAGCAGAATATACCATCTATTCAAGTGCACATAAAACATTTTCCAAGATAGACCACATGGTAGGCCACAAAACAAGTCTCAATTAATTTTAGAAAACTGAAGTCATATCAAGCATCTTCTTTGACCACAGAGGTATAAAACTATAAGTCTATTACAGGAAAACAAAAACTAAAAAACACACAAACACATGGAGAATAAACAACATGCAGCTAAACATTGAATGGGCTAAAAATGAGATCAAGGAAAACATTCCAAAATTCCTTGAAACAAATAAAATGAAAAGACAATGACACAGCAAAAGCATACCTAAGAGGGAAATTCATAGCAATACAAGCCTACCTCTAGAAACAAAAACCTCAAATAAACAATTTAAACTTACATTTCAAGGAACTAGAAAAAGGACAGCAAACGAAACCCAAAGTAAGTAGGAGGAAGGAAATAATAAAGATCAGAGCAGAAATAAATGAAATAGAGTCTGAAAATATACAAAACATCGATAAACCCAATTGGTTCTTTAAAACGATAAACAAAATTGATAACTTTTAACCAGACTCATCAAGAAAAAAAGAGAGGACCCAGATAAGTAAAATCAGAAATGAAAGGGAAGTGACAACTGACTCCATAGAAATACAAGGATTAAAAGAAAATACTGTGAGCAATTATATGCCAACAAATTGGACGATTTGGAAGAAATGGATACATTCCTACAAACATAATCTCCTAAGACTGAGTCAAGAAGAAACAGGAACTCTGAATCAACTGATTACTAACAAAATTGAATCAGTAATCAAAAAACTCCTAACAAACAAAAGTCCTGGACCAGATGGCTTCATACATGAATTTTACCAAGCATTCAAAAAAGAATCAACTCTTATTCTCCTCAAAGCATTCCAAAAAATTCAAGAGGAGAGAAGCCTCCCAACCTCATTCCATGAGGCCACCACTACCCTGATTTTCAAACCGGGCAAAGATATTACAAAAAAAGAGAAAATTATAGTACAATATCTCTGATGAACATTGATGCAAAAATTTTCAACAAAATATTAGCAAACCAAATTTAGCAATACATTAAAAAGATCATACACTATGATTATGTGGAATTTGTTTCTTGGATGAGAGTTTTGTACAATATCCACAAATTAATGTGGTATACCACATTAACTATTTGAAAGATAAAAATTATATAATCATATCAATAGATGCAGAAATAGCATTTGAAAAAAATCCAGCATCCATTTATGATAAAAACTCTCACCAATGTGAAAATAGAGGAAACATACCTCAACACAATAAAGGCCATAGCTAACATCATACTCAATGGGGAAAAGCTAAAAATGTTTTCCTTAAGATCAGGAACAAGACAAGATGTCTACTTTCATCACTCTTATTCAACATACTCTTATAAGTCCTAGCCACACAGACTAGAAAAAGAAATAAAAGGTTTTCAAATTGAAAAGGAAGAAGTAAAACTATCATTATTTGCAGATGCCATAACACTACCTATAGAGAACCCTAAAGATTCCACCAAAAAAAAAAATTGCCAGAACTGATAAATTCAGTAAAGAAGGATATAAAATTAATATTCATAAATCTGTTGCATTTTTATATACCAATAATGAACTATCAGAAAGAAAATTTAAGAAAGAAATCTCATTTACAATTGCATCAAAAAAACAAAACAAAACAAAAAAGACACCTAGCTATAAATTTAACCAAGGAGGTAAAAGATTTGTACCAAAAAAGTTATATGACATTGAAGAAAGAAATTGAAGCTACAAATAAATAGAAGCATATACTATGCTCAAAGATGGAAGGAATCAACATTGTTAAAATGTCCATACTACCCAATGTAATCTACAGATTCAATGCAATCCCCATCAAAATACCAATGATGTTTTTCAGAGAACTAGAACAAATAATCCAAAAATTTATGTGGAACCATAAAAGCTCCTGAATAGCCATGGCAATCTTGAGAAAGAAGAACAAAGTTGGCAATATCAAGGCTATTGTAATCAAAAGAGCATGGTATTGGCATAAAAAACAAACACATAGATCAATGGAACAGAATAGAGAGACAAAAAAAAAATACTTATGTCATTTAATCTATGACAGAAGAGGAAAGAATATATACAATGGGATAAATACAGTCTAATAAATGATGTTGAGAAAACTGGACAGATACATGCAAAAACATGCAATTAGACTGCCTTTTTTTACACAGGAATAAACTCAGAATGGATTAAAGACTTAAATGTAGGATCAGAAACCATAAAAATCCTGGAAGAAAAAGGCTATAAACTCTCTGATGTTGCTCTTAGTAATATTTTTTTTCTGATATATCTCCTCAGGCAAGGGAAATAAAAAATAAACAAATGGGACTACATTAAACTAAAAGGTTTTGTACAGCAAAGGAAACTCAACAAAATAAAGAGACAATCTACTTAATGGGAAAAGATATTTGCCAGGATATGTCTGATAAGAAATCATTTATAAAGAACTTTATATAAAGAATTCATACAACCCAGTACCAAAAAAGCTCCACAAACAATCCAATTAAAAGATGGGTAGAGAATATGCATAAACATTTCTCCAAAGAGGACATACAGATGGCCAATAGATATATAAAAAAATGCTCAATGTCACTAACCATCCGAGAAATGGAAATTAAAAACACAATAAGATACATCACCTCACACCTGTTAAAACGGCTATCAATAAATCGACAAACAAGTGTTGGTGAGGATGTGGAGAAAAGGGAAACTTCGTACACTGTTGGTGAGACTGCAAATTGATGCAGCCACTATGAAAAACAGTACGGGAATCCTTAAAAAATTAAAAATAGAACTGCCTTATGATCCAGCAATTTCATTTCTGAGTATTTATTCAAAACACTAATTTGAAAAGATATAGGCACCCCTGTGTTTACAGCAGCACTATTCACAATAGCCAAGATATGGAAGTAATCTAAGTATCCATCAGCAGATGCCTAGCTAAAGAAGAGGAGGTACATATATACAATGGAATTTTACTTGGCAATAAAAAATAATGAAATCTTTCCTTTTGTGACAAGAATGGACCTGGAGGGTATTATGCTAAGTTAAATGAGTCAGACAGAGAAAGATAAATATCACGTGATCTCACTTACATGTGGAATCTAAAGAACAAAATAAATGAACAAACAAACAGATTCTTAGATATAGAGAACAAATTGATAGTTGCTAGATGAGAGGAGGTTTTGGGGCCTGGGTGAAAATGGTGAAGGGTTTAAGAAGTACAAATTGGCAATTACAAAATAGTTATGGGGATGCAAAGTAAAGCATGGGGAATATAGTTAATAACATTATAATAACTATGTACAGTGCCAGGTGGGTACTAGAGTAATTGGGGGGATCGCTTCATTAATTATGTAAACGTCTAACCACTATGCTGTATACCTGAAAACAATATAAAATAATATTGAACGTCAACCCTAATTGAAAATAAACAAGCAAGCAAACAAACAAATAAATAAACAAACAGTTCAACTTCCTCTTTCTTGAAATGTTTTTTTTTCATCTGGCTTCATTAACCTCACATATTTCCAAGATTTTTTTGTGCTTCACCAATCTTATCTCACTGGGGTTTTTTTTTTTATTCTTTCTGATCTCATGTTTTGGAGTTCCCCAAGGCTCCAACCTTATCTCTTCTCTACCTATATTCACTCACTAGTTGATCTTATTTAAATCCATGGCTTTAAGTATCAGTTCTAACTTTTTCATGAACTTCAGACTCATATGGATAATTTTCTCAAAATATTTAGTTCTGGCTTTGAGGTTTCCCTAAATTTCAACAATGTATGTCATACTGTCTACTACATCATTCTTATTGGATATAATCCGGCATCTTGGTTTCCAAAATCGAATCATCATTCTGTAAATCCACTTTTAACTCTGCTTCCTACAAATGCAAATAACTTCACCATATAAATGCATAAGTCTCTGTATTAACTTTTATTTCTCACATCTAATCAATCACCAAATCCTGTTGATTAAGATCTATCACAAATTACGACTTTGCTTTCTATGAACATTGCCAACATCTTATTTCAAAACTCATTATTTCTCTGCTGAAGTATCATAACTAATACAATTCATTCACTCCAGCTGTCTTCGAAAGTTTCCTGCATTTCTTCTCTAAAACAGTATCTGAATATATATTTTCTTAGCTACTTTGAGTTCTGAAGTACACTTTTTTTAGTATTCTAGTCTGTCAATTATTTGTGCTAAGCTACCATTCCAGGGGCCACTCTCATCTCTTTTCTTTAGGTAACCCCTTTTGTGCAAGATGTTTATGTTTAGGTTCATATTTAATATTTGTTTGTATTCAATAATCATTCATATATTTTACAACTCAAATACCACCTCAAAGCTTATCAAGAAATATAGTTTTACCACCTTTACTCCTCCCTAATTGTGATACCTGTTCCTCAGAAGAACCTCATTTGACTTAACTATTTCTAAGTAACATGAAAACAGAGATTTCTTAACTTTTTACCTTGCAACTTAAAAATTTGTTTTAACTTTTCTTCTTCCCATTTCCCAACTAGAGAAATATCACAGTTTTAGGCTAAGTGATTTACACAGTGAATATTGCAATTTTAGTGCCATTTAAACATTAGTCACAACGGAGTCATAGTCAGACAGCTCAATTTATTTATTTCCTTAGCTATGATGACATTTTCTTTGTCCATGAACTTTTTACTTTATAAGAGGTTAATTGCCTTGGCTTTCCTCTCCCCTCAGTTTTCTAAGTATCTATCACTAATCCATTGCAAAAATTACAGTAGAACTATCTCTACCTTCTCAGTGCATTCATAGTCTGTCAGTTTTTATTTATCTTGGGGACAGAGCCATAGGAGATCACTGTCTTCTTTTACCTGTACTGGACACTTTCTAGGCTTTCACCAGAATTGTCAATTTTGGGAATTCTCTACTTCACCATCTTAGGAATTTCCTCTGCTTCTTAGCCGAACAGTTCTTAGGATATTTCTATTTTGTACTTAGTACTTTAAATTGGAGTGTTCGAGGTCCTTGCAAGCTGGATACTGTATCCTTATCTAACTTTGTATCTTTATTTTCTCTCCTGGCTCTTGGTTCAAGACAGATGTGTAACCAACATGGTTTTGGAATTGAGGTGATTAAACAAAGTTCAACAAGATAATCTGCCAGGGTGCTATTTGTTTAATCATGCTTCACAGAAAGTATAACCATGCAACAGAACAATAGTGCCAAATGCTAACTTTTAAAAAAATTTATTTATTTTAACTAGTTTCAAGTATATAGTACATTGGTTAGACATTTATATAGTTTATAAAACGATCCCCCTAATTGCTCCTTCTCTCCTTTGTTTTCTACCTAGCCAATATATTAATGCTAACTGCATTCCCTAGTCCATGCTCCCCATCCCCATGGCCACTTATCAACTATTAGTTTGTACTTCTTTAACTTTTTACCCTATTCTCCCAGCCCCAACCCCTCTTTCTTCTGTCCATAATTTTTAATGAATATTTACTATGTGCCAAGATTTTCTCTCATTTAATCCTAACACAAGTTCCATAATATAGGTATCATTATTAATCCTACTTTATAGATAAGAAAACTAAAGAGGGAGGTGCTAGGGCCTGGACTCATATTGTATGTCAGTCAGTTCCAACAGAAAACATTGGCAACACCTGTTTATTTACATAGCGATTAATGGATGGCATCTGGGATCACCACAAGGAATATTGCATGAAGCCAGGGATACTGGTATTGAAACTGACACCATCCCTGACACTGGTCTCCCTTTAATCCCCCAAGTGGGAGTGTTTATCAGAATCCAAAAAAGGAGATAAAATATATTGACTTAGATCATCCTGGGGAAGAGGAAAGACGGTTATGTCAAGGTACATAGATAGCTGTAGGTATCCCCTAGAAGGAGGGCCAAGGAAATAAATATCTTCCTGCTGGAGCCTCATATTAGATAAATCTAATTAGAGTCAGATACCTAATACCATGCATGTACTCTCATAGAAGCATCCTTCCTGGGTAGAGAGTAGGGTGGAAAAGGAAGGAAAAGGATCTGACACAGTAAAACAAAGGCCTAAGAGTAGTTAATGATAATGCTGGCATTTGTACCAAAGCATTTGGCTACAAAGCTTATGATTCTTTCTATTGAGCTGTGCATGAGGGGTGGCAGGAAGGATGGGAGGTTCTGTTTTCAGTTCATATTCCAAAAACAAGGTGATTCTCATGAACAAAGAGATTTTTATTTCCTTTTCACCATCAACATTAGAGACAGCCATCTTGCAGGGAGAATATAATTGATTAGGAGAATAAGAGATAATCATGGAACCTAACAGGAAAATGACTGTGACACTGCACAAGCATTCTCATTAGCAGGTAAACAGGCACTCAGAACTTTGTGTATCAGCTCAGATCAAAGAACTTCAGGCACAAGCAAAGACTGAAAAAGTCAGGAATAAGAGAGGCTGAAAGAATGTAGTCACCCCAGTGGAATGATAGCACCCTAGGACACATGGTAAAGAATATGACCAAATCAGAATAGAGTCTCATCAATTAACAAGACTAATTATGCATTGAAGCCACTTCCTTAGTGAGAAAAAACTAGAAAATGATATCTGAACTCATTATATAGGCTTTATAATTCATTGAATATGAATTTTGTTCTCTTACAGACTGGATTCTGTCAACATCAAAAAATCCATACCATTCTGAGTTTAAGAGACTCATCTATATCTTTTAATATAGGTTTCTGAATGGAATAAATCATACTACGCTTTAAAGGGGCTCATTCAAATATACTTAATGAGAGACCAGTAGGTACTAGGTGCTATCCTAGGTATTAGAGGTCACATACTGAACAAATTAAGACCCTGACCTCATGGAGTTCACAGTCTAGTGAAGAAGACAAACTTCTCAATCTGGAAATCTGGAATGAAGTCTGCTCCTTTACCTTCTGAGCATTTTCTCTTATCCTTTGAAATTCATTTTTTTTTGGAGGGTTTTGTGGGCCAATCTCTATTTGTCCATGCAATGTCCCAACAGAAACCATTCCTTAGCTCTACTAGCACACTGTATCTTTTGGTCTCTTGACTGCTTTGTCCTCCTATCACAGGGTGAGCTGCTTGTGATCAGAGAAGCCATCATTTATCTGAGTTCCTCCACATTCAAGCCTCATGCTCATAGAAGAGAGGATAGGCAATAATGCTTATTAATTAAATGCATAAATGAACAAAATAAAATAGAATAAACATCTTCTACCCATTTCCCATGTGGTAGTCTTGAAATGGGTGTGAGTTATCTGCATGCTTGATGGTGAGAAGTATAATAGTCACAATTTATCAATAATCTTCCATGCGACAGGGGCTTTACTTGTATTTCTGCTAAGTAATTGCCATATACTTTTGCTTAAGTTATTGTGGGGATTGTATTGAGAGAACATAGGAAAAGTAAATAAGATTGGGAAAGAATAAATACCATTATGAGAAATGGCATAGTAGTGCACAAATAAAGAAGTACAGATAAAGCAATGTGAAAAAGATAAAAAAACAGTTGTAGTTTGGAATTAGCATATGAAAAGGACATATGAAAATGCTCAAAGAATTTAGAAATGACTTTGTGTTTTCTGGGACCAGACATTCTCAAGTAACACTGCCTGGAAGTGAGTCTCTTCTGGGGGAAAATCTAGGGCCTATCCAAGGGCTTAATAAGTGTCCCATCTCTGTCTCACCACTAAAAAAAGTAGGTGATCGTGCCCCACCCACCCAGAAATCACTGAGAAAATGAACAAAAGAAGACTGTGTAGTATTATCTGGAAAATAAAATTCAGGGTGACCATGTGGAGAGTTAAAAGGTAGAGCCAGGATTCAATCACTGCTATAAAGGTAGCGAAGTCCTAAACATTTTATTCAGTGCTGAATAAATTTCAGAGATATGGAAAGGGGTGTAGGTAGAGACAAGCTCTCTATTAAAGGAAGATTTCAGGTCATTCATTCATTCTTGCATTTAATGAATATTTATTGAGAGTCCATGAGCAAGTCACTATTCTAGACACTAATGATAAGTGAATAAGATAATGTCCCTGCTCTCAGTAGATTATTTTTCAATGGAGAAAGAGGAATCATAAATATGTAAACAGATAATCGCAGATAGAAATACTATACTGTGAGAACAATAAAGTTGACATTAATTGGAGAGGGTCTAGCTACTAGATAGAAAAGTTAAATCAGGCCTCTCTGAAAAGGAAATGTTTTCATTGCAACTTGATAATGAGAAGGCAATGGGAAGGTGGAAAGGACGAACATTACAGGAAAATTTAGCAGCAAGTGCAATAGCACTTGTATAGAAAATAGCTTGGTTTTTCAATATAAAGAAAGTCTATATGGCTGAGTATGGTGAGAACAGAGAAGAGGACAGGAAAGGATGGCATGAGATAAATTTTGGGGTTAGGTAGGAGTCAAATAGGCTTTAAGAATGGCTTTCAATTTGAGTTAAATACAACAGAAAGTCATTAAGTAGTTTTATGCAGGAGTACCATGGTCAGATTTTTAATTTGGAGACATCACTGGAGAATTTGAAAAGTCTTCTTCAAAAGACAGTGTGCTGTGATAAGAGTGGAAGACAAAACAGAAGAGATGACTAAGGTGTACAAATAGGGTGACGATGATTTTGCCCTAATCCTTCAGGATTAGAAAACTGCTGCAATCAATCTGAGTACAACAGACATAAATTCTATTTATTCATGTTTTAGGCAGTATGTTGGCATTTAACTTACATTATGGTGAAAGAAATAATAGTAAGATTGGATTTAGCAAGAATACCTTAGACTCTTAAATTTTATCCACCACCCACTCCTGTAAAGAGTCTGAAGAAAATGAAAACTTAAGACTAATGAACATGCATGACTACTTGGAGGCTTTGTTGGTAGTACCTGGCATCACAGCCTAAGGACTTAAGTTGAATCATATGAAAGGACAACCATATGTAGATGCCCAAGGTAACCCTAAGCCTAAGAATATAGCTGGCTGAAAGGCCTGCTCTTCTCACATTCCATTTAAGTTCACACCCATACTTTGGCTATTGTAAATAATATCTAATATTTATTGAATGGTCAAACTAGGTCATGCAATGTGATAAACACTGTACATGCACTACTTTATCTAACACTCACAATGTACTTACTAAGCAAGCACACTTATCACCTCCATTTTATTGATTAGAAAACTGTGACTTACGAGGTCATTTTCCAAAGTTACAGCTGTACGTGACAGAACTGGAATTAGAAGCCTAATTTGTCTGAGCTCACTTTCTTCACCATTACATTCTGTTGCCTCTACCATCCTGATAGTGAGCAATGGCTGGAGGGATCAGACGATAATAGAAGAAAAGAGTTGTTATCCATTTCCCATGTCTAGAGTAGAACTGGTATATAACTTGGTCAAGTTCACCCACACAATAGGTGGTGGAACCAAGATTAGAACTCAGAAACACAGGAATTGCCCAACAACATGCTGTAGCCTCATCTCATCTACATATAATATGTTGTTTCTGTCAAGAGGAAGATCCAGACAAAGTCTGCCAGCTCTCCCATCCCAGTAGTCATTTGCCTTATACAACCCCCCAGAAGTGATGGGATAGGCTCCAGGACATACACCTAGCAGAGGTGCTGGGGGCATGCAATCTCTTTTCCTTGTTTAGACACTAAAACTGGGGTGAATAAATTAGACTAGTTTTCTTTTGGCCTTAGAAAGAAATTCTGGCTTGTTTTCTTGCCAAGGCTTTCTTATTAGACCTGTAAAGAAAGATTTAGAAGGCTTGGGTGAAAAGGACACAAGGAGACCTCTCAATCTATTTCAAGTATCTTTGATCACTTTGGACAAAATCTGTTACAGAAAAAGGCACCCTTCATGTGGCTTAGCTTTTCTCATCATGGGTCTACTTTGGAATTTGGGATAAAAACCTCATTTTAAAAGAGAGTACCCATTTGCCTGGATTATTGTCTTAGGATCTTTCCTATGGAGAAGGACGCTGTCACACAAGTTTTAGTTGACAGGATCAAACATATTTTTTTTATATTTAGATCCAAATATAATCATAATACTTTCTTAGATATAACTTATGTTACCTTTTGAAATTTTTCAATTACTTACTCAGTTTCTAAAACCTTGTTAAAGGACTCTGTTGTGGTAGAAATTGCTATTTGTTCATTGTTTGCTCATCTAGGCAGCCTAACACTAAAGTCAGGGACTGTGTTAGAACATCAGCTTAGGAAGCTGTAAAATAATATTTGCACATGGTCCCTTGGAGCATTAGAATTTTCAATACCAGTGCTTGTTACTTCCTCTTAAATAGAAGGAGTTTATGACCTTTATTGCCAGTGAGACCACAAAATTGAGGCTAATTGAATAGCAAGGCTTCAATTAAGATGCTTATCTCAGTCAGAGATGCTGGACTGTTATAGAGTGAAATTAGCACCAGTCAGTAGCTCAATTATTCAGCATATACTTATAAGTTGTTTGTTATTATTGTGTGGACAAATAAGACATTATCCCAGCCCTCAATATTCTTACATTCTTATGTATAACTACATATTTATCCTTCTTGGAAACATTTAGTTGTCATGAGTGACATTTTGGTATAGTGGAAAGAGTCTAGACTAGTGGGAATAAAAACATCAGGGTCTCTGCCCACTTCTGCAATGAGCTATATGACCAGAGATAAACAACTTAAGCTCTTTGTGACTCAATTTCTTCATCTGTTAAAGAAAGGTGGCAGAACTGATTAGACATCTAAATCTAAAAATCTAAGAGATAAACACATTTTTGAGGCTATTTCCATTTGGCATTTTTCAAAAATTCTGAAATAACTTGTGTGCTTAATAAATATTAAATAAAAATAGGATCATCTTAATCTTCATCTTCCTTTGGTCATAAGTCTAGGGGATCTTTAAATAACTCAAAACTTTTATGTACCATGCTAGGAAAAAAATTATCAAAACAAACTCTGAGAATAAGCATTAGATAAAAAGAACTTCCCTTAATCCTAAACTCTCTGAAATCCAAAACATGCAGGATGTGGTTTAAGGGTAATGTGCAAATATAAAATTGTGATCTTAAGATTAAAAACATAATAAATATGTGTTTATCTTTATCTGTCCATTTAAAATACTTCTGTTCCTAACCACGATAATTATGACCAAATAACCCAGTAGCATTTATCTTTAAGACAAAACACCAACTTGTCTATTTACACTGACATCAATTTAAAATACCAAGTCATCCAAGTCCTTTCTGCCCTATGATTTGTTGAAGCATTTTAAAGCCCATCGAAATGGTAAATACTTTTGATAGACATGGCTATAGAAGTAGTTAATGCTATGCCTTACTAATTAATGAAGATTAGAGCAAAATATACAACAGTGGGTTCAAGTTACATATTTCAATTAAGAGAAACATCAATTTGAATGTGGATCTGTCAAATCTGAAATGTCAAATTTGTAAATTTTTCATGAAAATATACTTATTAACATCAATAAAGCAAATAGATTAATAGATGAATATTTTCAATTTTCCTGAGTCAAACACCTAAAAACAATAAACTTTTGCATAAGGGTTTTCACAAAAATTATCTCATTTGTAACTCACAACAATCTTATAAAGCAGTTTTGTCATCTGCAGAATGTGGACAACAATAATATTTCACCTATATTAGGTGACCATGAACAATAATTTAGCTTTCATAAGGAATTTACCTTTGTAAAGTGAATTATCTTCTATTTTCCTATATATCCACAATACAGACCAGAGGTATATGTAGGAAATAAACTACTACAGGGGCAATTTTGCAGATGAGGAATGAGAGCAGTGGCTGAGATGACTTGGCCTGCCTAGAGTTAGCATGCTAGTGAAGGCCTGAAGAAGTGTAAGGCAGCTCTTATTTTTTCAGTTCCTTAAATTTCCATTATATCACACAGCCTTTTTATGCTCAAAACTGGCCCATGAATTCACTAGTGCAAGAGACAATATTTTCTTTCCTACATATAATACAAGAAAAATATGTGTTAAGCATTTTTTGAGAACATTCTTTGCTATTCTAAATTATGACTTGTCATTTTTTCAATAAATGCTTACTGATGATGTTGATAATATAATAAAGATGAGGATGAGATACTGTTGACCAATCAACAAATGTACTCTAATTACCTACAATGTGTAGAATAAGTACAAAAGAAGTAGTAAGAAACAAAATGTATTTCATTTGCCGCTAAGTAGTTCACAATTTATTTGGAAGAAATGTTTATTTCTATAAAAAGCAGTGAATAATTCAAGGCAGCTATTGTACCAGATGAACAATATACCAAATAAGCAATTTAAGACTTTGGAAGAGGAAACATATCACTGTGGGTTGTGAGGATCAGGACAAACTTATTGAAAGACAGAAATTTAATGGGTTTTGATATATTTGTGAGTTTGAGACAGACAGAAGTGTTAACATAGCTAAAAAAACATCAGCAGATGAGAGTCTGCTAATTTCCTTTAATGTTTAGGCATAAATACGGTCAATATGTTAAAAATAAGAATTAATAACTTGGTAAAAATAAAATTTAAAGAAGTACAAAAAGAATTATAGGTAAAATATTTGCTACCTTTAATTTTAGCTTTTTTCTCCTCTTGAAATAGGCACTGATGAGACCAATCTATCTCAGCTTGCTAATTTTTAAAAATATGCTAATTCTTATCATTCATCTCAAGAGAGATCATCTAACAAGTTAGTAAACAATATTTTTAAACAGTACCATTAGTGAGTGGCTCCACAGTGTAGTGGTTAGCAAGTCTGCTTTGCATGCAGAAGGTCCTGGATTCATGCCCCTGGTGGAGCCATGGACCATATTCCAGGGTTGCCAGGCCCCAATGCGCTAGGCCCCGGGCACACCAGGCCCCAGGTGCAGGCTGCAAGCACACGTGTGGGAGGGGATGCCCCGTCTTCAGAGATCCAGTTCTTAAGGGGAAACAGCAACATCCATGGGTCAGGGGTGGAAGCAGAGGAGGAGGGAATTAAAAAGGGGGAAATAATTGTACTATTAAATATTATATGTACCATGCCATACAATGAACTATAAGAAATGGAACTTAAGTAAATAACCCAAAATACAACTGCATGAAAGAGAATAAAGTACCTAAGAATATATTTAACAAAAGAGGTGAAAGACCTGTACACTAAAAACTATAGGACACTGATGAAAGAAACTGAAGACACAGATAGACTGAAAAATATTTTGTGCTCGCTGATTAAAAAAATTAATACTATTAATTTATTCATACTACTCAAAGTAACCTAGAGATTCAATGCAATCTCTATTAAAATTCCAGTCATTTTTCATAGAAATTGGAAAAAGTGACCTTAAAATTTGTATGAAGCCACAAAAGACCCCAAATAATCAAAGCAATCTTGGAATGAAAACAAAGCTGGAGGCATTACACTTCTTGATTTCAAACTATAACACAAAAATATAGTAATCAAAACAGTATGGTATTGGTGTAAAAATAGACACAAAGACAAATAGAAAAGAATAGGAACTAACAAAATAGACCCATGCATGTATGGTTAAATAATTTAGGGCATAGGAGCCAAGAATATGCTCCCATAAATGGTCAGCCACATGCAAAAGAATGAAACTGGACCCCTCTATTATATCACACACAAAAGTAAACTCAAAAACAGATTAAAGACTTGATGTAAGATCTGAAACTGTAATCTTATAGGAGAAAACATATGGGTGGTAAACTCCTTGACTTTGGTATTGGCAAATGATATTCTTGGATTTGAATCTAAAAGCAAAAATACACAAGTGGGACTACATCAAAATAAAAAGCTTCTGTACAGCAAAGAAAACTATCAACAAAATGAAAAGGCAGCCTAAAGAATGGGTGAAAATATTTCAAGTCGTATGTCTGATAAGGAATTAACACTTGAAATATATAAAGCACTGATACTACACAATAGAAAAAAAACCCATTTAAAAAATAGGCCAAGTAACTGAATATACATTTTCATAAAAATATACAATTAGTCAATAGCTGCTCAACATCACTAATCATCAGAGAAATGCAAATCAAAACATCAATGAGACAGAATGGCTATTATGAAAAGGACAAGAGATAATAAGTATTGGTAAGGATGCGGAAGAAAGGGAACCCTCATGCACTGTTGGTGGGAATGTAAATTGGTTCAGCCACTATTAAAAACAGTATGGAGTTAATTTAAAAAATTAAATGTAGAAGTATAATATGATCCAGCAATTCCTCTTTGGGGCATGTTTCTGAAGAAAATGAAATCACTATCTTGAAAAGACATTTGCACTCCCATATTCACTGCAGCATTATTTACAAAAGTCAAGAAATGGAAACAACCTAAGTGTCCATGTATAGATGAGTGGATAAAAAAAATGTTATATATATGATTGTAATTATGATTATTCAGCCACAAAAAAGGAAATCTTTCCATTTGTGACAAATGCAGATGGACCTTGAGGATATTATGCCAAGTGAAATAAGTCAGACAGAGAAAGACAACACTGTCTGATCTCACTTATATGTGGAAACTATAAAAACAAAGTCAGAAACAGAGAACAGATTGGCGGTGGTTGCCAGAGTCAGGGGGTTACACAGTGGGCAAAATGGGGGAAGGTGGTCAAAGGGTACAAACTTCCAGATATAAGATAAACATGTTCTGGGGATGCAATGTACAGTATGGTGACCACAGTGTAAAAAATTATGTAGTCCTAATTTGAGAAAAACAATAATTCCAATATAAAAACTATCCTAACAATTATTCTCAAAATAGTTGAAAGCCTAGAATTATATTTAGCAACATTATAAAAAGATAATAGTTGAACATGTAATACTTTAATAACTTTTTAAAAAACTGAATGACTTTAGAAAAAATAAAGATAGAAAATCAAAAGGACTGTTTTAGTTTCTAAAAGTAATATAAAACATTAAAACTTCCTTCGTCATAAAGATTAGGTTGTAGAACTAGAAAAGCCACAGCAAGTATGGTAGCCATAAATAGTCCCCTCAAAAATGTCCACCTGTAAATACGTCAACTTACATGGCAAAAAGACTCTGAATTTTTGATTAAAGTTAAGGATTCATAGATGGAGAAATTATCATGGACTGTCTGGATCAGCCCAATGTAATCACAAGGGTTCTTTAAAGAGGTAAACCTGGCCCAGCTGTGATCAGGGAGGGAGACATAACTACTGAGGAACGATTGGATAGATGCAACTTTCCTGCATTGAGTATTGAAGATGGGGGCCATGAGCTAAGGAATGTGGGCAACTTCTGAAAGCTAGAAAAGGCAAGGAAATTGATTCCCTCCATGAGTCTGCAGAAAGGAACTCAGCCCTACTGACACTTTGCTTTTAGCCTGATAAGACCCATGTCAGCTTTCTGACCTACAGGACTGTAAGATAATCAATTGTGTTGTTTTAAGCTTCTAACTTTGTTGTAATTTGTTATAAGGAGCATAGAAAACAATTTGGAGAGCAATTTAGTTTTCTTTTAATTAGAAAGGGTTATTCAAATATTAGTTACAACCAGGGATTATTTGGAAGAATCAAATGCTATGATTAATTATACATAGGATTGTGCAAAAGTGCTGATCCAATTAAAAGAATTGCAATAGTTAATGAATTAATTAAATAGGCCCAGTTGTTGAGATACAAAAATGTTGATGTATTGATGTCAATGCTAAATATGTAAATGTATCTGAAATTGCAAAGTAAAATAAGAAAAAAGAGCAAGTTATATCATGTAGTAATATGAAGATATCGAATAACAGACTTTTCCTCCATTTCTTTCAGTTCCTAAAGTGTTCTCAGAAAAGGGTACGAGTCTTACTGTCACTGAAGGATGAAGGATATTTTATTCAAAAAAGGAATTAAAGCTGGTCTATTTGTTTCCTATAACTGCTGTGAAAATTACCACAGACTTCGTGGCTTAAAGTAGCAGAAGTTTATTCTCCTTCAGTTCTGGAGGCTGGAAGCCCCAAATAAGGTGTTAGCAGGTCTGTACTTCCTCTGAAGGCTCTACCTTGCGGCTGCATTTCTTGGCTTGTGGCTGCACTCCAATCCCTGCCTCCATCTTCATATGGCTTTCTTTTGTGTGTGTATCTACTCTCCCCCTGTCTAACTCTTGTGATGGCATTTAGGAGCTGCCTGGATAATCAGAACAATCTTTTTATTTTGAGACCCTAACAATTATATTTACAAAAATTTTATAATATAACATAACGTTCACAGGTTCCATGAATTAGGACCTGATGTTTCAGGGGCCACCATTCAGCACCCCTATACTTGATTACTCAGATGCTGGTAATCATTCTTTAAAAAAAAATCCGAGGGCTGATCGTCTCTCAGCCTTTTGGCTAAAATCAAGTGTAGTATCTGTTCTTATCAGTTTAAATCTGGAGGCTATTCTCAGTTGTATTTAGATTAAAAATATGTTCAGATCTACTGAAACAGAATTTGCATTTTGACAAGATTCCCCAGGTTTTTTATGTGCACATTAAAATTTGGGAAGCACTGCTTAAGAAACAGTTTAAAGTCATAATTCATCATAACTCTATGAGTGATTGGATAGGGCGACTGTCAATGAAGGAAAGTAAGGAGTAAGTGGGAAGGCAGCATATAAAATTATCAAATTTTTATAATTTAAAAAAACAAAGTTTGAACCGACAGGAACAAAAATTTTTAGTTCTAATAAACAAATTCCCAAAGTGAGAGATATTTGGGAGTCTATCACTGGTCTCTAAAATTGTTCTCTGTAGGTATCTGTCCATTGTCCAGTGGTTCATGTCTCTCCCTCATTTGAGTACTAATGACAAGCTCAGAGTTCATCCAAAATGTTCTACAAAGTTCAGCTCCTGTTATGTGTGAAATCTGATAAGGTCTGCTCTGTGGATCGACTACCAAAATTAGTAATAATTTGTTAGTCTAATATAATGGTAATAAAATTGTTACACCTATATTCTTAGTATTTGTATTCCGTCCTCTCTTGTAGAAAGCCCAAACAGAAACTAGTATAAAGGAGCCACTGAACTGTGTGGCAGAAAAGTAGCACAATCAGATTGAACACTCTTCGCGAAAATTCTTCTAGTCTTAAAATTAAAAGCTTTTGAAACACGTTGCCTTATGAGAACATTGTCAGTTGCAGCATTGACAATAACATAATGATCCTAGTCATTATCAAGGGCTATTTGGTGCCAGGAACTCTCTCCTTGAGAGCTTTATTGTCTCAAATAATCCTCACAACTACCAAGAGAAGAGGTAGGGAGGCACATGCTGATGAGGAGACTGTGGCTTTCCTTGCACACCCAATGCATGGCACTTCCTCGGGATGTTTCTGTTTCACTCAGCATCATCTAGTACCTTTAACCACAAGTGAGTCTGAGAAACACTCACAACTTCATCCATTCAGTATATATTTATTGAATGGTAGGTAATGTGAATCAACTGGGAATATTCATGCCCTTTGAAAAAACGTAAAGACAAAACAAAAACAAACCAAGAAATGGAGCATTCTGCTTCTACAGATGCACATACAGTAAGCAAACAGCAATTATTTCCTGTCTGAGATACCAAAGGGGCTTTATCTTTTTTCCTCCTCTCTACCTGTGGATCTACTTGTGAACTTATACTTCCGTCTAATCAGTGATATGCCTTGATTTGGGAAGTTCTCTGACAGCTTTCTGCTAGCCTGGGCCAAAAATTAATTCCTAATTTCACTGAGAAGGTCAAAATGAAATTATCTTACATATTATTGTAGGAGTAATGTCAATGCTAAAGAGACCAAATCTTATTTCATATCTACAAAGGAAGTGGTATACTTTGTTACAACAGGTATACTTTAGTAGACAGGTTTCTATACAGGGTAGATTTCACTGGTTTCTTGCATTTGAAATTCGATTTTGTTAAAATATTTCTGACAATTAAGAAGTCATACCTATTGGGGGAGAGTCAGAATGGATGTATAAAATCTAGGGAAAAATCCACAAGCATACTTTTAATCAATAATGTCATGTATTTCCTTGTTAAGCTTATTAGAGCTGTTAGGTGATAACAAAATTGTCTCATTTATGTTCTGCCTCTTCTCCTTCCCCTTCTGATTTCATAAAAGTGGTGCCTCATGCAATGTGTGGCTCATAGTAAATTTACTACATGGTATTTCTTTCCCTCCTCACAGAACTGTTAATATCATAAAGTAACAATAAAGCAGGTAGTTGGAGAGGACTAGATTGAGTATTATTAGGAGGTCTCACGAGTTCTTAGTTCCCAAATAAGCAAGTGTTGATTTTAACTATCAGTATTCAATATGTTTTCAGGTTCAAAAACATTAATATATTTGTCTTTACTACAACACTCTGAAATTAAAATGATAGTACTTTATAAAAGAGGTTAATGAGCATATAAATTGTGAAATTTATTATCCAAAGTATTTGACCTACTTTTAGTTACTATGTTTAGTAAACACTGCAAAATCTATTTTGCATAATCATATGCTAATTGAGTAAAGTAAAATATTGTTAAAGTGTATGGTTAAGAAAACATAATTATTGTAAACTCACAAAAGTTAAAATGTAATATCCTCTTCCAATTATAAATATTTTGCATTTAAACTCTTATAATACTTAGAAATTAGAAGGTTAAAAAAGCAAAACAAATCAAAAGTAAAAATATAAACACCCAATTTTATTTTTTAAGAATTATAATTTTTTAAACTAGACACTTCTAAATGGTGACAATTATGGAAAATTTTTTTAACTGTTTGAAATATACTATCTTCTTGCTTCCAATGTAAATGTAAAGTGGCAATATTTATATTGGAATCTCTGTTTGATGAAAACATTTACTATAGAAGTATCACAACAGATACTTCTATAACAGAAAACACACTCTCTAAGTGGGACCTCAGCTTTTATGACAACAAATACTGTTGCTTTGGAAATGAATTAAAAATCGTCTACTTATTTACTTAACTGTCAAGATTAGATTTAACAACCTTCAATCAATATTTAGATTAAACCCAAATTAAAGACAAATCAGAATTTTACATTTACTTATATTAAAATTTAATAATTTTGAAAACTGTATAAACATTTTTTGTGAACAGCCGATACACTCTTTATCAATGATATTATCTTTGGTGAATACATATCTTGCTTTTATTTACCAATGTGCTTTTATATTATTTTAGTCAACAAATGTAAATGTACCATTTAATGTAATGGACATGTTTTCCAATGTGATGTAATAGGAAATAGTAAAACAAGCCTTAATTTAGAACTTAAAAATTCCCTTGGGGTATAATCACTGATTCCCAGAATTGGCACCTCGTTGCACATCGTAGACCACATATGGATGATACCTCTTGGAGTTGTGCAGTACACACGCTGCATCATTGTACACGACAGACCTAACTGACAGACACATGGAATGTCAGCTCCAAGGTAGAGGTAAAGTCCATGAGCATTAAACAACGCTTATTTTGGATTATCAAAAGAGTAAAAATCCGTTCAGTTTGTCCTCACTGTTTTGACATAGAGCACATGTTTTCTGTGGAAGCCTTATTTGGAAACAGCTCTGGTAACCCTGCCAAAGACTAGATTTATTATTAGCGGACATGATATAGTTGTGACATGCAAAATTGTTTGGAACACAATTAATGAGTAGCAGTCCCTGTTGATTCAAGGATTTGAGTTCTCACACAATAATGACCGTTTGGGGAATGATGAGAAATGAAGTATTATGTTTTTAAAAGTTAATAAGAAGGGACAGAAAATTATTAATGCTAAAATGGTTATGTTGTCAATGAAGAGTATGAGTGCCACACATTTGGAAGATAATGGTGTAGTTTTTATTATTAAAATATATTTATAATATAAGTGCAGGTAAATACCATATACTAATAATTATAAAAATGTATTGCATTTAACCGTTGCTTGGGAAGCCAGTTAAAATGCAGTTCCTGGGCCACACTCCTAGAGATTCTGATTTAGAAGAATGAGAAGGTTGCCTAGACTTTGCATTTTAATAAGTACAGACTTCCAAATTCCTAATGCCAGCGGTCTTGCTCTCCAATTTTGAAAAGCACTTTCATATACATATAGTAGTAGCTTGCAGCACTGGTATTTCTGAGAAATTTGAGAAAAGTACAGAAACCTCTCCATATATTTACTATATGGGGTGAAATCCAGACAGGCCAAAATTTTTAAATTCTACAGGTGATTCTAATTTACAGCCAGGCTGAGAAACATTGGTAAACAGAATTAACTTCCTTTCGCTGTTTATTATTAAATGCTTTTAATAGTTGACCTATTTAAGAGAAATATTAAAAGTTCTTTCAATATTTAGATCATAAAACTAATAAACTATAGATAACATTCATCCCATTAAAGTGTTTTAAAAATACTTTCACTATCTTGACCCTTATTCCCAACACATTCTCTCTCATTTTTCATCAGTTAGTGGCCGTGCCACCCACCCTGTTGAAGAGAGACTGTTCAGGGAGTGGAAATGAGCATGGATCCTTCATTACAGCTTCATTTCTGCCATTTTCTATCCATGAAACACTGGACATGCTACCCAGCATTGTCCTGAATACCTTGTAGATTATGTGCAAATTAAATGATGTATATAAAGTATTTAATGCAATCCCTGGGCCAAGATAAACTTTTTAATTAATTAATTATCACATCGCATCTTTCCATTTATTTATGTCTTCTTAAATTTTTTTTCAGCAAATCTTTTATTATTTTTCAATTACAGTTGACACTTAATATTATTTATATTAGTTTTAGGTGTATAGCATAGTGGTTAGACATTTATACAGTTTACAAAGTAATCCCCCTGATTAGTACCCACCAGGCACTATACATAGTTATTAAAATATTATTGACTATATTCCCCATGCTTTACAACCTCAAAACTATTTTGTAACTGCCAATTTGTGCTTCCTAATCCCTTCACCTTTTTCACCCAGGGCCCCAATCTTCTCATCTGGCAACTATCAGTTTGTTCTCTATGTCTAAGAGTCTATTTGTTTTGTTTGTTCATTTATATTACACTTTTGATTCTACATATAAGTGAGATCACATGATATTTATCTTTCTTTGACTGACTTATTTAACTTAGCATAATACCCTTCAAGTCCATTCTTGTTGCAAATGGCAAGATTTTATTCTTTTTTATGGCCAAGTAATATTCCACTGCACATATGTACCACACCTTCTTTATCCAATTGTCTATTGATTGACACTTAAGTTACTTCCATATCTTGGCTATTGTTAATCCCTATCAAGATACCAATGGCATTTTCCATAGAACTAAAATAAGTAATCCTAAAATTTACATGGAACCATAAAACACCCTGAATAGCCACAGCAATCTTGAGAAGAAGGAAGTTGGCAGTATCGTGTTGATATCAAACTATACTAAAAGGCTATCATAATCAAACAGCATGATACTAGAATAAAAACAGATACAGACAGTGTATTCAATAAATGGTGTTGAGGAAACTGGACATATACATGCAAAAACATGAAACTAGACCATCCTCTTTCATGATATTCAAGAACAAACTCAAAATAGATTAAAGATTTAAATGTAAGACCTGAAGCCATAAGACTTCTGGAAGAAAACATAGGCAAAAACTCTCTGATGTCACTCTTAGTATTATTTTTTTCCTGATATAACTCCTCAGACAAGGGAAACAAAAGAAAAAATAAACAAATGTGACATTAAACTGAAAAGGTTTTGCACAGCAAAGGAAACCAACAAAATGAAAAGACAACCTTCTTAATGAGAGAAGATATTCTCCATTGACACATTTGATAGGAGTTAATATACAAAATTTATAAAACTCAACAATAACAACAAATAGCAAACAATCCAATTAAAAATGGGCAGATAAGAAAAGATGAATACTGCTATTTGCAACAACATAAATCTTGAGATTGTCATGTTAAGCAAAATAAGTCAGTCAGAAAAAGGTGAGAACCATATGATTTTACTTACATGTGGGATATAAAACTGAAGACAACAAATGAATAAGGCATACAGAGGTTCATTGACATGAACAACAGTTTAGTGGTTACCAGAGAAAAGAAGGGAAGGTGGGGAGGTAGATAAAGGTAAAGAGGGTCGAATATATAGTGACAAACGAAATTTAACTTTGGGTGATGAACACACAATACGATATATATATGACTTATTATTGAATTGTACACTTGAAACCTATATAATTTTATTAACCAATATCACCCCAATAAATTTAATTTATAAGAATGGGCTAAGGGCCTGAATAGACATTTCTCCAAAGAGGACATACAGACGGCCAATAGACATATTGAAAAGATGCTCAATGCCACTAAATGTCAGACAAATCCAAATAAAAATCACAATGAGATATCACTTCACACCTATCAGAATGACTATCAACAAACAAGTATTGGCAAGGTTGTGGAAAAAAGGAAACTCTTGCTCTTTTGGTGGGACTGTGAATTGGTGTAGCTACTATGAAAACAGTACAGAGATTATTCAAAAAAATCTGGGTATTTATCTGAAGAAATCCAAAATGCTAATTCAAAATATATATGCACCCCTATGTTCATTACGGCTTAATTGTTAGGCAGATAGGCAGACATGAGTGATGGAGGAATGAAGGCCCAACCCAGAGACCTCCTTTAGGACCTCCCCAGGACACCAATTTTATGGTTAAATATTACTATTATATCCTGACACAAAAAGAAGTAAAAACCACAAAACTAACTGCTGGTTTTGTCTGGCCACAAGTGCCCATGCAGCTAGTATGTATACCGACATTTTTTAACCTTAGCCTTACTATACCTTCATTATACCATACATTTGCCCAGAAGTTTATTAATCTAATTATTACAGACTGAATTCTGGGTAACCTCATGCACAATAGACAAAGTGTTATATAGGACCCAAATGTCAATCAAAGGACCTCATGTACCAATCATTTAGCACCACCCCTGTAATTACCCATCTAGGGCCGATATAAAGTGCCCTTCCTGAATTCTGCAGGGCTATGACCCTCTCTGGCATAGCCTATTTTTCTCTTGAAACGTTCTTTATTAAATCTTACTTTTCATAAATTTTGCTGATCTACAATTCTTTACTGCACAGGAGGAAAGAACTGAGGCCCCTATGCACAAGTGGGTCAGTGATAGATTTGGATCACCCCCCAATGGTAACATAATGAGCCTTTTTAAAAAGTCTCCTATTTATTACATTCTTAACACCTTGCTCTCCCACAGGTAGTCACCATTTCTGACTCTTCCACTTCTTAATTTGCTTAAGTGTTGTCCACTTGTATCTATTCTTGTTGCCACTACCCTAGTCCAGCCAATATCATCTTTCACTTGGATTACTATAATTAGCTAAGTTTCCTGTTTTCAGGCTTGCCCCTTCTAGCTGCAGTAGAGACATCTAACATGCCAATCCCTACTCAACTCCTTCCGACCTTGAGATAAAGTCTGAAATTGTTAACATACTTATAAGACCTTCATCATTCTTGTTCCTGCCCAAGCCTCCAGTCTTGTCTCTTGCTATACTCTAGTTCCATACTTTATTTTCTAACCATACCAAACAATTTTTATTCCTGGAACGTGCTAGACTCTTCTGCTTATGGATCTATGTATATGTGTACCCTCTATACAAAACATATATCCATCACTCCATGCCTTCTTTACCTTCCTCCAGAAGCTTATCCTCCCTGTGGACATGTCCCCTTCATAATACACATCATATTTTACTCTGACTATTCATTTATTTTTTTTTTATGTTGAGATATGGGGGCCTGGAAGGTCCTATGCATTATTTGACAAGTGAAAATCCTATAACTTTTTAAAAAATGTAATGAAAATCTAAAAAATAAAATAAGTATATTCTGGGATAGCTAGATGACTATTTTAGTGTTTTTATTTTTATCTTTTTATTGTAAAATACATATAACCTAAAATTTGCCATCTTAACCATTTTTAAGTGTACAGGTCAGTGGTATTATGTATATTCATATTGGTGTGCAACCATCACCAGCATTCATCTCCAGAACTCTTTTTCATCTTGTGAAATTGAAACTCTATACCCATTAAACAATAATTCCTTATTTCCTCCTCACTCCAGACTATATAAACCACCATTCTACTTTCTGTATCTATGATTTTCACTATTTTAGATAACTCATGTTAGAGGAATCAGAGCACATTTGTCTTTTTGTGACAGTATCTTCAAGGTTCATCCACTTTGTAGCATATGCCAGATTTTCTTTCCTTTTTAAGGATAATAACGTTCTATTGTATGTGTATATATAGTGAACCCTATAATTTCTTAGTGGGGTAACCTTGGGGAAGTTACTTAACCTCTTTGAACCTCCCTTTCCTCATCTAGAAAAACAGGATAATCATACTACTTTGTGCACTTCTGCAAATCTTCAAGGATACAATCTATGCAGAATACTTAACCTATTACCAGGCACAAGATAGATACATACAGTCAGTGTAAGCTATAGTTATTAATATTTGTTGAATAAATGCATTAAGGAATGATTGCATAATACAGTTTTGAATCTTCTAGAGGAACTCTAATGGCTGTTTATTAGCTGCTGGATGTAGAACTGTGGTGTCTCTATTTAAGAATAGATATTCTGAAAAATATGTACACAATTTTTTTAAATAGATGAACCAATGTACCTATATATTTACTATTTTAATTGTTGTGGTTACATGCAATGAAAAGAGATCTCCAGTATATCCCTTGTATTTCTCTCATTAAAGCAATAAAAAAATAGGGGGAAAATATAAGTGAATTGACCCACATAAAATATAATTTCTGATTTATTAATATATAGCAGTGACTACTGGCTATACTGAATTTCAATTGTCTGTTGGAGCAAAGAAAAGAGGTAAGAGGCAGGGGAAGAGCCACACTAAGGTGCAGCAGGAAATAGAAGAGCCTTGAAAACAATCTTGCCCACACAAACCAAGACTAAGCCTCTCGCTCGCTCCAGGTTCTACTTCTTTCCCTGAGGAGTCCAAGGGCATATGTTTAGGGTCAGGGCAGGGAGGAGATGCTAAGTATATCTAGGTGGAATTTTCTAAGGCAAATTGGCTTTTTTCCAGCTTCAGGTCTTGCTCACATACTTTCTACAGCTGCATTGCTGCTTGAACCACAGCTGGTTCTCTCTTGTCCAAGAATAGTTGGGACTGTTCCTAAGACTTGTTGTAAGTGCTTTTAAAGACGATCAGAAAGATGCACTTTGCTAATGAGAAAAAAAGTGAGTCCCTAAACAGTTTTGGAAATAGTACCCAATATTTTACTCAATTTTCTTACAGAAGATTACAGTATCATTGACAAATTCATAAGGAAGATGTGCACAAGTTAGGCTGCATAATATTCTAGAAAGAGCATATTATATTAGAGGTTTGAAGACTAGTTTCCATGAAACTGTCTCCATCTTGTGTGGCCCTTGGATATGTTGTTACATCTTTGGCTTCAATTTTTTTTTTATTCTTATGCTCTCATAGATATTTTCCATTTCAAAAGTATTATAAGTGAATTGACCCATTTGCAGAGATCTTAGGTTTTTGAAGCTCCACAATTACTAAAATCAGCTTTTCTTTATTTCTGTTATGTATCACCAGTAATAAAAAATATGAAGTATACTGAATATTTAAATAAGAGGGTCCTTAAGAATATTAATTCTTGTATTTAAATACATTCACAATACTTTCATAACATGATAATTATTATTATATATATTCCTATTGATCTATTAGTAATTCAAATCATATTTTCTGAATTATTTAGAAAAAATATTTCAAGCTGGAATTCAGGGAAGAAAAAAAGACCTTTGTTGTCAATTCCAAAAGAACCCAGTTCTGAAATGTTTTGAAATGTTAATGATGGTTTTTCAGGTTACTTGAGTGCACCTGCTTGACCAGAGGGTCAACAAAGTATTTTCATTGGCAAATATATAATTTATGATTAGATAAGAAGTTGGGTCCTGAGAAAATGTAATAATAAGCTCATGCCTTACAGTCTTTGTGCAAAGGCTTTCATATAGTTTCTACTGAACTTTTGCAAAATTAATTTCAACAAGTCCAAGTGCTTGGGATACAAGGGGATGACTGCATACAGAGGCCTTTTCACACATTGCTCCCCACAGTCAGTGGTTCATTTCTATTAGCTCTCTTGGCAGTCCAGCAGGCCCTCAGGAGGGTCCTTGGTAAACTTCTTTCAGGGTGTGTGTGTGTGTGTGTGTGTGTGTGTGTGTGTGTGTGTGTGTAGTGAACCAGTGGATGGCTACCCATCCTCCCTCAGGCAAAATGTTTCCCCTTGGATGAACAATCCTGCACTGTGAGTATTCTGCAGGTGTCTCTGGGTGTCAGCTGGCCTCTGTTTATTATTGGTGTGCTGTGTACAGGGAGGCCGAGCTGGCCATCAGTAACAACTCTGCAAATGGGTCAAGGAAATGAAAATAAAGCCTGTGCAGCAGGAACGCTTAGGGTCTGGGGTTTTGCTAGCAAACTCAGCCCGAGTTCCTCTGTAGGTGCTACTTTAAAATTGCTACTTGTTTGACTTGGACCAGACTTCACATGGCTGGGCCGTGTAAGATATGTGAAGGGGGGACTAGCTGGAAGCAGGCGGGCTGCTTTTTCATTTCAGCTTTTACCAGAAGAACACATCCTCTGCTCAGGTCTGAGAACATTCTCTCTTTTTCAGAAGTTTGCTTATATAATTTGTTTTCCAAAAATAGGGGGAGAGGGATTACTATTAAAAGAGTTAAGAATCATTCACATGAGATTGAACTATTTTATTTTTCAAATCTATTATTCATAGTTGAATTTTTTTAAAAAAGATCCTTTAAAATTTGAAACTTTTTCCTTTTTAATTTACATTTTCAGCAACACAAGAATAAGAATGGAACTTTCTTATCAAGATTGTTCTGTAATGAATATCCAAATACCATTTACTAGGAGGAAAGGCCACTGGTTTACCTTGTCGGCTCACTCATAGTGAAATATATCGAGTTTAAGATCTTAATTACAATATTCAAAAACAACTTCTGCTGAAGAAATTGCTAATTTATAGAAGTTACTTAGCACAACTGTTTTATGATAAATCAGTTCAGTAATTATCTTTGCCAGCTTTTCCTGTAACGACCCTAGTAACTCTTGTAATCTTTTAACTGGTTCTCAATGATTAAAAAACTTCTGTCTGCCTAATGACCTATACTATTCAAAATGACAGCTTATATCACTTGAGAAGTTGCTATTTAATATATTCATGAGATTTAGGATCAGTCATAGATATCTTCATTTATTCATTTATTCACAGACTCGGTGGGCATTGACCAAACCAACAATATGTGCTTGGCAATGTGTCAGGCAAGGCAGTGACAGAAAGAGAAAAGTGATGCCCTTCTAGCCTTCTGCCCACCAACCACACTGACCTAAATCTACCTGAGGAACTCTTTTAAAACATGAGTCAGATCACATCATCCCTCTACTTAAAAGGGCTACAGTCACTTGAAAAGGATATCTCCCCATTCCCTCCCTACCCTTGTCTTTCCCCACCACTGACTCTTGCTCTGTTCCAGCAGTAATGGCTTTCTTGCTGTTCCTCAAACAGAGAATCGGCCCCTGACTTTCTGTTTCACAAATTGTAGTTGCATAATTCTCTATTACCACCATGATATTTATCTCCTGTTCTGATTCTGTCCTCATTAATTTCTAGCTTTGGTCTGATCTCTTATTTATTTTAAGTCTCACGAAGGTAGAGCTTTTTGTTGTTTCATTTTTCTCTCTTGCATCCTTTGTGTCTGAAAAAGACCTTCATATAGTAGAAATTCAATAAATATTTGTAAAGTGATGGAATAAATACCTGGTCTTTATCTTTATTAGAGAAATGTGTCTAAATAATCATGCTGTATCACCATAAATCATTATAGTGTTATGATACAACATTTTATAGTGATTGTATACCTGTCGGTATTTCTTAAAAGTAAATTTACTAAAATATAGATTTGAATGATATCAAAGGTATGTTTAGAAGTCGAGGAAAGCATTATTTGTGTCAAGCTTTCTTATATTTTTAGTGTTTCTTTTGCTACTGAGATATAGTCTCTTTCATCTGTAATTCTCATCACTTTTCAAATGGTCAGGAGGTCAAAAAAGAAAAAAAAAAGGAAAAAATAAGAAGGAAGAATAGTTTTCTAAGAACTTTCAGCTGTTTCTCAAGAACTTTGTCTAGAATTTCGGAGTATTAGGAAAATTTCTCCTGAGGCTCTGACTATTTTTTAGAATGGAGCCTTTTTAAAGGGCTATAAATAGTAGAAGAAGCATGATGTTGACGACATTATTGTATTTGTTTTTGTCAGTTTTATATGAAGACAATCACAGTACTTACTCAAGCTAAAAGCCTTTTTTGGATTTCATGAATTGAGATGTTTCACAGTGGACTGTTTCAGTTTAGGTGATAGAAAAGATATGATTAAGGTCAGCATTCATAGAGATTGTTCTTGTGGCCTTGAAATGAATAATTTTATTGCTTCTGTACTTATTGAGATAAATTATACAATTTCTTCCTGCACATCAATTATCAATTTTTTTTTCTTTTTTACTTGTCTAGAAATTGGGTTAACCTTGACCACTTATCTGGCCTAAAAACTTACCTATTTCTTGTAGACATGTTTCGCTCTTTAGTTTACCTTTTGTCTGATTCCTTTCTCTCAACAGCTGCCAAAACCTAACAGTTGATTTGATCTCTTCCTTCAACTAACACACTTTTTAAAAAGTTTGATATTAGTTTCAGGTATACAGTACAGTGGTTAGACATTTATATAATGTAGGAAGTGATCCTTCTGATTAGTCTAGTACCTACCTGGCACTATACATAGTTATTACAATATTACTGATTGTATTTCATAAGCTGTACTCTACATCCCATGACAGTTTTGTAACTCCTGATTTGTACTTCTTCATCTTGACTTTTATCACCCAGCCCCCCAACTCCTCAACTAACACACTTTCAACACTCCTAACCAGAAGGCCTAGGTTGCCCAGACAACCCTGACTAGGCAAGCTTTTTATACCGAGGCTGTTCTATAAACTTCCAGTGACTTTTCTGAAGCCCATAGATAGTTTGTTTTAATACTCTAAATCCTTTGTTGCTCACTCGAAGCTCTCATAAATTCCACACAGTCGTCTCTTAGCTGAGGATTGATTGCTCAAATGTTATCACTTTCAGCTTTCTCTTGTCACATATTAAATCCATTTCATATACAATGACTTCCTAAAATACCTAAATCAAAGAAAATTACATTCCTCCAGTTTTTCACTCATTGCAATGTTCATCAGTTCTTCTAAGCAGCCATTAGTCTCACTCTGAGTTACACATACACACTTTCCAAACCTAGCTTATAACACTGTTGTAATATTTTCCTTTCTCTCACAGACCATTTCCCGTTGAGAGAACATCTCAGCTGAACTTGAATTAGTGTGCTTCAGTAATGTAGGTCTTTTAAGATTTGGTGTGTTTTATCTAATTCAATTGAAATTTACTATGATGACTTCATAAGCTAAATTTAAAAGGGTGAGTAATAGGACCACATTTCAGAACAGGTGATATGAAGCTTGGGGGTGGGCAAGAGGCAGAGAGGGGATGGCTCACCAGCCATTATTTGCCAGAATAATATATAATCCTGTTTGGTTTGGTGAAACAGGCTTTTTATGAGTAATATATTTCCCAATCCTAAACCAGGGTCTACTAGGTCGTTTTTTAATTTGATATAATTCATATGTATTTCAGATGTACAACATGATGATTTGATATATACATACACACACACATACATACACACAGTGAAATGATTACTACAGTTAAGCTAATTATCATATCCTCACATATCTATCTTTTTTGTGTGTGATGAGAGCACCTGAAGTCTACTTTCTTAGAATATCCAGTATTTAATAGAGTACTATTAACTATAGTCATCGTGCTTATGCATTAGATCTCTAGACTTATTTATACTACATAACTTTAACTTTGTACCCTTTGACCAACATTTCCCAACTCCCCCGCCACCTACCAGTTTATACAAATTTGACTTTCTTTTTAGATTTCACATATAAATTAGATCATATATTATTTGTCTTTCTCTGACTGGCTTATAACTTAGTTTTGTTTTTTGTTTTTGTTTTTTTCCTGATTCTACTCATGCTAACTGTTTGGAGGACTCCAAAATCATTTTGAGGTACATTTCTATGGTCTAGGTGACATTTTAAAGTGATGACTCACTATTTTTAGTTCCTTGTGTCAAACCATTATAAAGGCACTCTAAATCTCTATTGTGATAGCTCTCTTTGATCTTTTTTTCCAAATTCAACAAATTATTGAACATCTAGATTTCTTTTCTCTTTCTTTCCTTCCTTCCTTCCTTCCTTCCTTCCTTCCTTCCTTCCTTCCTTCCTTCCTTCTTTCTTTCTTTCTTTCTTTCTTTCTTTTTTCTTTCTTTCTCTTTCTCTCTCCCCCCCGCTCTCTCTCTACCTCTCCCTTTCCCTCTCTCTTTTCTTTTCTTTTCTTCTTTTCTTTTTTTTCTTTTTTTTCTTTTTTTGGTGAGTAAAGAGAATTTGATAAAATAATTCTTTATGTTCCCTTGAAAGAATGTAGGATAACCTAATGAAAGGTTAACAAGAAGAATAATAAAACATGTATCACTGAACTTTGCTATTCTAAAATAGCTAAGATGTTGTCACATTAAGCAATGGAACCAAATATAGTAGATCTGAGCACATACAAAATAATTTAGTATGTAAAAAGTAGTGTTTCAAAGCAGTGGTAAAAGGATTGTTTATTTAATAAAAGCTCTTGAAAAAAATTGGCAAGCTATTTGGACCCAAACAAGAGAAAATTTTAAAAGTAGTTACCTTCTAAAATTAAAATATATTGCATATAGATTAAAGCTGAATGATATGTAATAGGAAAAGTGTAGAAGCACTAGAAGAAAATAATGGCACCCAATGAGAGTTGGGCTGGTAGTAAAACATATTGAGCATGCCACCAAAGCCATAATTGGAAAAACTACTCCATCATAAAAAAATTTTTTAGACTTTGATTTTAAAACACAGATAAAATTAAGAGGTAAAGAAAAGGTGGGAAAAATACAAATCTACCTACCCATGAAATGCTTTTGAACAAGAAGTAATTCTAATTACCCATTATATGACAGATTTGTCCTACATGCAAATAATTGATGGTCCTTGCTCTCATAAAGTTTCCAGTCTGGTGACGTTAAACAAATATCCACACAGATAACTATACAGTTAAAATAAGATCTGTGAAAAAAAAATTGCAAGATAGTCTAAAAAATAATACCAGGGGAATCTAATTTGTATTTTGAGGGTCTAGAAGACCACATTAAGGTAGTTGGTTTTGTAATGTAATTTTGGTATATTCATTTTAATATCATAAAATAAATTTTAATTTATTCATATATTCATATCTATATAATATATAGACTATAAACATTTCCATGTCAATTATATTATTTCTTTATAAGCCTTTATATTAATGTACTATGTATTATATTCTTAAAATACAGAGAACTCTTCCTTTTAATAAGAAAACTAAATTTAACCTGATAGAAAAAAAGTGGTCCAGCAAATGATATGTAGCTCATCAAAGAAATTCACAGATAGTCAATAAGCATTAAAATATTCAACCACACTTGTTATGAAAAAAATGCAAATTAAAAAGATATATTTTCATGGCCTAAGAAAAGATATTTTCCAAGTATCTTCAAACATGGTTGCCAAACTAGGGCAATCTTTCTCAAGGGAAATTAAACAATAAGAACCGTAAGAGTGTGTATGTCTTTTGCTCCAGGAATTCTACACTGAGAAATGTCCAAAGGAAATTATCATGGGTCTGTACTAACATGTACGTATAAAGATATATTCTGCAAGAATTATTTTAATAGCTGATTTTTTTCAAACAACCAAAAGTTCAAAAGTATACATATTATGCATTTTTTCATGACATACAGGTAAAGCAATGGAGCACCAGACCATCCATTACATTAATAATTTCCTGTTGAAAATTACATGGTATCTGCACAGAGTTATCAAGGGTCTAGAGTCTTATTCTTGTTCTCAATTTACCAATTTCTCCCTTGATGAGAACAAAAAGAATGAATTCACATTTAAACAATTCATAAGAGTGACACATATACCAAAACTCTATTAATTTTCACGGAGATATACAGCTGACATGAGGACCAAAATATTGTCTTGGTTAATATTTTGTAGATTTTCTACTAAATTGGAAAAAAATCTCTTTATGAACCAAATTGATACTAGAAGGTTTTGTGATTTACATTACACCATGAAAAAAAGTGATGGTATTAAAAGACACCAGCTTTCAAACTGAGATAGTCCCATTATACCATTTTCTATATTAGAAACATTGATTTTCCTTTATTGCTGAAGATCGACGGATAAATTCTTTTTTATCCTCAAAATTTTTCCCAGACTTATAGTAGATGCTACATTTTATTTTACCTTTCTTATAGTTTACATGTTGGTTCTAGATTTGGAAGACTTATCTACAACCATTTACAAATCATGTGCAGGGTGAGTTGCTCTAGGGGAAGTTTCACATATATTTTAATGAAGTATTATTCTAAAGAGAGTGTCTTTTTTAAAAACCTTATTTTCAAATTCTGATGTACTTTACTAATTCATTGACTTTACAAATTGCTTTGTAGAAATGATTTGTCAAAGAAATTTTATGATTACATATGTAATCTTTTCTGAGTTAAAAGGTTTTTATATTGACTGAATTATCTTTGGAAAGCAGCAAAATCTTTCTTATTTCTAATATTACAAGTATTGTAAAAATAACTGTCTTGGAAGAAATTATTTACTGCAGTTTCCATCTCCATCCCCAACCCTAGTTCAATTCCTACTCCAGAGGGAAACATTGTTAAAAATTTGATATATACCTTTAAAGACCTTTGCCTATTCACATTTATACATATCTGTATATGCACAATGTTCAAACTTAATTGTGATCATAACTTACATAGTGTTCTGCTATTTGTTAGATTTATTTTTATGATTGACTTGGAGACCTTTTTGGGGCTCCATAGTCAATTCATATTTATTGTGATAAGCAGTATGTTTGCTACCTTATTTTTCTGTCATTTTATTAATTTTTAAACTAATGCCGCATCACTAAACAATACTGTTTATTTCATTTGATGTCTCTTTTCTTGAGTTTATTCATATTTACTATTCCAACTTTTATAGCAACAATTAGCATAATTAGAATAGAAAGAATCTGGAGTTAGTGACTTTATAGGACCTGAGTCTGAAAATGGTTTTTAATATTGAAAATGTATTTTCTTCTATGTCTTTGTCTGTTTTTTTCCCCTGTGTTTTCTCAGTCCTATCCTTCTAGCACTTCTGTTTGACAAATGGTAGGATCTGTAAATTTATCTTTTGTGCGCCAGCTTTTCTTTCATATTTTCCATCTCCACGTCTTTCTGTGTTATATTTTAAATATTGGTTTGCTATTACAGCTCATTAATTCAATCTTTAAATATATATACTTTGTGATTTTACCCATGTATATGAAGCAGTGGTATTTAGATGACCATGTATGTCAATTAGGGTTCAGTTGCACTTGGATGGTTTAAGCAGACAAAAATTAACAGATAAAATGAGATTTTTACAAAATCATCTGAAGTGGGGAAGAGCAGTTTGTAATTGAGAAGTCCAGAAACAACTCCCATACATGATATAACTGTCCAGGCAAGGAGCTGCTGCTTCTGATACAATGAAGAATCTTCCACCATGATTGCTGGCTTCATGTCCGAATGCCTCAGCCACAATCCAGGCATAAGGTGCCATTACATTACACTTCTACTGGCTAAAAGATCATGTGGCCTTAGCCCAGACATGTTCCTGTAAACAGATGTCACATGCTGTTTCTGAATGACTGTGAACCCAGATAACAGACACTTGGACCTCTGCCAAAGCAGCCACAGAAAAACCAAATGCCTCTCTGATTGTACTTGCCAGCAGTACAACAGAGGCAGGTAAAGTGTGGCCTCCAGTTCAGCATGTTCACTTCGGCCTTCCAAACCTCACATATTGCATTCCCCTTTTAAGAAGTCAGAGAGGTTCCACACAGAACCCAAATGTTAGAAGAGTTTGAGAAATACAGACTTTCCAGTCTCTAGCATGCAACAAGAAATGCAACAAAGTAGTTGGAATAGAGTTGAGAGAGGAAATCTGCAGCATTTGCCACATCATATTTTTAATTTTCAAATTTTTATTTCTCTTTCATAGTAGTCTAACTTCACTTTATAGATGCAGTATCTTCTCAACTCAAAGTACATTAAATGCCTATTTAAAAGTTTTCTCTATTTTCACTATTAACTCTTCCTGGTTGGTAATTCTTCTGTTTGTTGAGTTTGGCAATTCTCTTTGAGTACTGGCTTTCATCAAATGTTTGGCAAGTTTGATTTGTTTATATTTGTACATGATAACTCCAGTTTGCCTCTGGCAGATGTAGGGGCTGATTGCCTTGGCCAATTTCTTGTGACTGTGTGTGTGTGTGTGTGTGTGTGTGTGTGTGTGTGTGTACACTCATAAAGAATATGTGTCCATTCAAGATGTATGGGTGGCATGTCATCTGAATTTCACATCTCTTAGAGCCACTGCCCTCCTATCTGGGTCAGAATTTTCGATGTAGACTTTATCCTAAGAATAAATCTTATTCCTTATTTTTTCCCCTTGAATGTCCTTATGGAGATAAGAGGTTACCTCAGGCTTCACTCTAATTATTTTTCTAGTATTGGTATTCATTTGGGAGTTCTTCTCAGGCAAACTGTTTACTTTTTAAGAAAAAAAAAGATTTTTTTAGCCTTTATTTTAAATTAATAGCTGAAAAGAAGTAAAATACCTAATTTTGCTATTACATTATTCTTGTGTTATGAAGTGTTAAGTTAAAATATTTAAGTTTTAAAGCAACACGTTTTTCTCTTGTTAGTTAACATTTTCTGAAACTATTTATAGAATGTTGTGATAGAAAATAACACTTCATGTGAAATGTCAATAATCTCTTACAGCAATGTCCATAGACTTCAGTGAGTATGTCTAAAAATAAATTAGTGATGTCATTAGATTCAGTAGGAAACCAACAAGCACAGTAATAAGTAATACAACAATCTCAGCCATATTTTAGCCAGTCTTCACGATAAAGTGATCTGAAAATTACTTATGTAAATTATGACCAACTAAAGTATTTTCTCTGAAGCCATTCCATTTTTAATATGCATTCTCTATTTTTCCTAGGTGAAAGTAGGTGGTTTAACAAATAAATGCTAAGTAAATAAATGAAATAAATACAAGCTACTTTTCATAACAGATTTTAGTGTTTCCACCACTGTCTAGAGGTTCCTTCTTCAGTTTAGGTGGTATCTCATTTGGGAAGCTTTCTCTGCTCAAGCCCAGGATAAGAGAGGGGTAACGTGTAACCTCTCTGCCTGCAAACCTATTAAAATACCTGTCACTTCTACTTTAATAGTGTCAGTGCATCCACCCACCTCTGCAGTCTCATGGGAGGTAGGGACTATGTCTGCAGAGAAACTTCTAGCACATAAAAGATGATTGTTTTGACAAGTTGAAGGGAAAAAAATCATGGCAAACAATTCAGAAAACAATTCCAGCTGTAACTCCCTGGTCAATTATATTGGGTACAGATGGTAGACATACACAATTCACCATTTTCAAAGCTAAATTTTTGAAATTTTGAAATGTATGAATATATTACTCTGTCTCTTTTGTTTTTCAGCTACTTTATATATTGCAATTTTACATATTTATTACCTACCATAACCTGTTCGATTCCCTGATTCTTTTTAAATTTCTCATTTTGTGTTTTGTTGTGCTTTTACATTTACTCTTTTTCCATCCATTTCTGGCTCTGGGCCTTCAATTTACACCGTTTAACCTCTCAAGTCTGAAGTGCCAGATGCCTTATCTTCAATCTTTGAAGTTCTTTACAACCGCTCTACAGCAATGCAGCTTCTCAACTCTTCGGCCTTTCAACACAAAGTAGACACAGATAACTGAACGAGTATTGATCCGTCACTTCTCTGAGTGACCACGAATTTGTGAGTCAGCCAGCTGTGGTAGAGGGTACAGTCTGTAGCTGCAAAACTAACCAGGCTATAAGATCAAACCCATGGCCTGAGCCATGATCCTTGAAGCTAAAGATTAACTAATGATTAACAACTCAGCAAAACAGTCACCAATACACCCTTCATATTAACTAGATGATGGCAAATTTGGGTTACAAGCATGAAAACATTTTCACCTAATGAATAAAAAGTTTACATGAGAAACAAATTGTCATCATGGCTAATCATAGTTTAAACAATTAAGTCATGTTTTAAAGAATAGCTACATTGTGATGGCCACATATTATATATGTGTCTTTGAGGGATATATATATTTGCAATTAATGTTGGATACGTATGCTTCTGGTTATCAATGTGATATAACAGCACTGAAAATGTATTTAAATATACATTCTGCATATTTTAAATATAGAAATTTTATTCTAACAATATCTTGGTAAAAAATGATGGCAATGTAAGTGAACTATATTTATGGAAGATTTTACTATATGTGGAGTAAACCACATTATTCATAAATTTTAGAGGCAATTTGGATCAATCAGTAAACATTTATCATAGCCTACAGTACTAAAATTACTCTAAGAGGAATAAAAATGTGAGGAGCTGTTTTCATCCTTACAAAGTTTATAGTCAGGGTATGGAACCATGACTCACGCATGTGCAAAAGCAATAGGTAAGGCAAGGTAGGAACCAAATGAGTGGGGCAGATAGCTCAATTCAGTGAAGGTTCAGAGAAGGGAGTGTTTGTGGCAGGCTGGAATCATTTAATCAGTAAAGGTTTCTCCACACAGGTGGGGACTGAACAGAGATTTGAAAGATGGTGACATATTAGTTTCCTGAAGCTGCCACACAAATTACCACAAACTGGGTCGCTTAAAACAAAAGGAGTTCATTCTCTCACATTTCTTGAGGCCAGAAGTTCAAAACAATGTGTGGGCAGAGTTAGCTCCTTCTGGAGGCTCTGAGTGAGAACATATCTTGTGCTTCTCTCCTAGCTTTACAGATATCCTTAGTGTTCCTTGGCTTGTACATGCATCCCTCTAATCTTTGTCTCAGGCTTCACGTGGCCTTTTTCTCTGTCTCTCTGTGTCCTCTCTCTTTTTTTTTTAAGATGTCAGTCAATGAATTTAGGGCCGACAATAAATCTGAAATGATTTCATCTCAAGATTTTTAATTAATTACATTCATAAAGCCACTGTTTCCAAATAAAGTCACATTTCGAGGTTCAGGATGAGCATGAACTTTGTGGGAGGAGGGGGGACACTGTTCAACCCACTGTGGATGGGTAGGGTAAAGCTTACAGAGGCAAATTACTCTGATTAAATTCCTTCAAGGACTGGGTAGGTAACATTAAAAATGTAAAGAGTAAGTTATTAGACTGAAGATCAGTCTAAAATACAGGAAAACTAAAAAAATAATAATAATAATTAAAACATGGCTTTCCAGATAATAAACTTCCGGAGCAAAGATTCAGCTAGAGGATACCCAGTGTGTATCCTCCAATAAACAACAACAATAAAATAGCTATCAATTTTTGAGCCCTCATTATGTGCCAGGCACTGTCAAAGTGTTTTTTCATGTATTACTAACATGTTAATATTCATCATAACCCTAACATGTAGGTGCAGTTATTAGACCCACTTTGTAGATGAAGATATTGAGCCCATGAGATGTTAAACCACTGACTCCCAGTCATATAGCTTGTAAGTGATGTGACTGAACCCTAAATTTGGGTGATCTGTATGCAGGAGGCTATAGGCATTTCCAAACTTGATACTGGCATAGAACTATAGGAAGAAATATAGCTAGAAGAGAGGTAAGCTTAGGGGCAACTTTTAAGATTTAAGAAACCCACGTAAGGGAAACTGGTCTTTATTCTGTAAGAAATACGAGTTACTGAAGTTTTTGAGAGAATGTGTAACATGATAGAAACAGTTAAGGTACGAAGATTGTGCCAATGATTACTGTTCAGGAGAGACTGAAGAATGGGGGTCTTAAAGTTGTCTGTTAGGAAACGTTTGCACTAAGAAGCTTTTGCAATAGTCAAGAAGTGATAAAGGCCTGAACTAGGGTGTGGTGGCAATATGACTCATTTCAAAATATGCTGGAGGAAATAATCCTGGCTGTGTAGTGATACCTCTTTTTCTCTCTCTCTTTTTTTTTTTTCATGGAATTTAAAGAGTCTCTCTATGCAGTTAAGAAAAAGTATGGAACATTATAGAATACTTGTATGGTTAATTTTGTGGACAATTTTATTTCCTTAAAAGTTTTACTTTTTGTTACCTGGATCGAAACAATGTAATCCTCCTGTTCCAACCCAAAATATTTAGCTATAATACACTATCAACAAAATCATGAGTGATCTTTTCCTGTATAATTACAGGGTGTGTCACAGTGCAGATGTCTCCATGCAAAGCAGGAGTAGCCTGCAATTAGCCAGAAGAATTCTGCAGCAAATGTGGTTAGAGGAAAAGGTTTACGCTAAATTTGACAGCTCGAACTATAGTTATAAATAGTTTGTTGGGTTTTTTTTTTTTTTGCGCATATTTTTTTTGGGTCTTTGTCAAGGACATTTTTGCTTCATCTAAGCATTTTCTGCAAAATAATGTTACAGCTATGGATGCCATATGTAAAAGCTGTTTTTGCTTTGGATTGGTCTCTCCCTACTCAAAATTGTCTGAATAATCCATTATGAAAATGCCTCTGCATTTGCCCTGCATCTGGAAGATATGCATATGAATTTATAATGCTTATGTGAGGCATAAGTCAGTGGTTAATCCATCTGATTGTAAATCATGTGACTATGTACTGTGACCACATTAAAACTTTACCACAAATAAAAAGCGAGAATGGGCTCTAACCTATAATTGTGGTTCTTAGAATCAAGACTCTCACAAGCATTTAGTCCTAAATGTGTCACATGTAAGAGATGCTTGAAAAATCTTATTAGTTAATGTCTAACATGTGCAGTACATGGAATGGCAGGTTAGCAGCTTTGAAAATGCTTATTTCATGGAAAGACAGAAAGGATCACAATATACTGAGTATAAAAGCATTATGGCAGACCATGTAACATATACTGAAATCAATAATCTTTACTTCTCAAAAGTCAATAAATTCCCTAAACACCAGAATTAAGAATGTATTTTACAACATTATGGAGAATACATTTGAACTCAAAATTAAGTTCAACAATTTTTCATGAAATTATGGTACTATTCTGTAAGAAAATAGCAAAATACAAATCCACAATACGTCACTAAGTTTGATATTTCTGGTTAAACTAATGCTTCCACTCTTTTGCATGCAATTGCTTTCTATTTGCATTTATGATCTATGAATCCCAAATTCCTTCTTCAAAAAACTTTTGATTAGTAACCAAATAACTCTGAACAAATATGGTTTTGTCATAATGGTAAACATACACATCTTAGAAAAATTTAACAGCCAAGTTAATTTTTTATATTTCAGTTTTAGTATCAAAACTGAAATATTATTTTATGAATCTTCAAATATTTACATGTAAAATTATTTAATTTACATATTACATTTTTTAAAATGCTATTTCTCCTTTTTTTCCCTTTGTTCCTAACTAACAGTGTTTAAGTTGCTTACAGTTCATGGCAGGTTCTCTTCTTCGTTTTTCCTGTCTGTGATAACTAGATACAAATTTTAAAAATAGGGTGATATAACCAATGAGGTTCCCCTCCTCCCAACTTTTAATTATGATAGGAAAATGGGTCATGTTTTTATTTTAACTCTAAGTTATATCATTACTGAACTGAGGCTTCCTAGCATGTAAGCTTTGAAATGTTTAAACAATGTCATAAGTCAGAGGAATACAGTAAATTACTATCAATCAGAATATTATTTAAATGAACACTCTTTTTCATGTTTCTTCAATGTGAAAGCCCTTCTTTAAAACCAGTTAGAGCCAAAGAAGAGCATCTTTTCAATACATTGTGTCATGACCTAGGGTTGATATCCAGCGACTTTCCACCTTCCTCTTCAAACTCTTAGCTCATCATTGAATCAGCCTGTGGTTCAGTTTGGTATACGTTCTGTGACACGGGCTCTATGATGCTCTGACACCAATTCAGGCATATAAATACCATAAACTCTTTGTTGGAAAACTATTCAATCTTTGATTTCCTTAGTGAGATTCTAGTAATATTTCAATGGTTTTCTTTACGAAAACTTCTCTGATCTCTCCAGGCAGCATTGATCACTTCTTCATTGATGATATTCTCAAATCTATATGCTTGTTAATGATTTCTCTTACCGTACTATATTGCAATCATAGGAATTCTATCTCCTAAGACAGTGAGTTCTCCCATAAACTGTAGGTGTGCTTAGTAAGTGTCTGTGTAATAAAAAAAATAAATGGAATTTCGAATCAAACAGATTTGTTTTAAAGATGTCTCCACCACTGATTAGATATGTACATTTGAAAAATTTAAACTCTAAATGCAGATGATGTAGGAGGTTGAGTTAAATCTATATTTATTCTATTGCAAACCATTTGACACCCTTTAAAAAAATACATCCTTTATATCAGCTTCTTTCCCATTTAACTTTTTGTCTATAAAGGATGTTTCTAGGTTTTAATGTAAGATTAATGAGAGATTTCAGTATAAAAGAGTTTCTGAAATTTATCCAAATTAATATTGCAAGTCATATAATTTAGCATAGCAACTTCTTACATACTCTATATTTTTTTAAATTATAGAATTTTTCTTAACTTATAAAATTCATTAGAGTTAAATGGACATAAAATGTTTATATTAAGAAAAGTTTAGGTGAAAGACAGTATAATCTTTTCAATTTACACTTAGTGAGGGAGATGGAAAGAAAGAAAAAGAAGGCATTCTGGAGCTCATTTCAGATATTGATCATTTTCCCAGAATTTCTTCTAAACATTGGAAAATTCAAATATCAAAGACTGTTTATGATGGCAGGAAGAGTGGAGTGCATCTGGGAGCATCTGAAGTGGTGGAAGGAATGTCTAAAGTGCTCATAGATGACCACTAACAAACTGCAATTACCAATGTAGCTAATAACAAAACCATGTGAAGGCATGTATGAGAGAAACCATAATTCCATTATTCTTCTAAAATGAAATATGATAGAATGAGAATAAAAAATGAAAAATAAACAATACCATAATCATATATACCACAAGTCTAAGCATTCACCCACTTCTAAAAACATATATTTCGGTAAAGCTGGGCCTCAGAACAAATAAGCCTCTGTTCTATTGCATTCAAAATATATTTACTCCTCCTCTCGCCATTTCTACAATCCTGCAACTAGTGTTCTTGTAAAACATGCCAGCAGTTTGAGATAAGAATGTTTTCAGAATCTTTAATTAAAATTATAGTAAAGCAACTATATTTTGACAAGTTTTAGGTTAATTCACTTTGGAAGTTTGGAAAAATACAGTGTTTTGTTTTTATGCTAATTTGTGACTTCCTGCTTCAACAAAAAATGGCTTTCTAGAAGCAACGCAACATGTTTCTCTGACATTAAAAAGCACTTGCAAAACATGTTGTGCTGAATTAGCTGAAAATGAATCAGAAACATAAGGATTATATTTCTACTGAACTTCACAGGAGCTTAATTGTGAGAAAGCAAAAAGTGCTTTGGGCAGAATGGTTTTGAGATTTTAACCCATTCTTGTGAAAGTTAGAGGCACCTCTTTTTGCACAAAGGTTTGCCTCTTTCCATTTGATCAACACTTTGTTTTGCTCTCCTTTGTCCCTCTTCCCAGTTGATGCCACAACTGTATAGAACTTGAGAAGAATCTACAACAATCTACTGATTGGTGATTGGAACATAACAGACATCCTGACATGATTTCTTCTTTTAACCATGAGACAGAAGAAGGAAGGTTCTGGTTTAATAATTTGTAAAATGGACTTTGAATAAATATCCTAAAATACAGCCTTTATTCTTTCTTATGTATGTGAATTTAAAGAACAGCCTATCAATATCTTGTCAACTGTTTTTCTACTAATGACTGACAATCTATTTTCCCCTTACTTGAATTTTACTTCATAGGGTTTACTAAAAATTTTGAAATAAAGTGATAAAGATACTGATTTTATTGATTAAAATCAATACATTACTTACCTTTGTTAGTCAGATCTTCCATTTCATAATGTTTTTTTGGGGGGGGGGTTGGGAGGATAACTTTGTACATTGCAGGTACAAAGTTCTCAAAACCATAGTTTCAAAAATCAATTACTCATTTAGCATAATTAAAATGATTTTTGAAGCTGAAAACTCATTGTTTTTATCGTTGAACAAGAAATATGTATTTCTCAATTACATGATTATAAAATAAACAAATTAAGTATCATTAGATCTCTACTTTTACATAAACATTATGAAAGGACCAAGCTCAGAATCTCCCTCTGATGCACAACTAAACATACACAAAACATTAGATGACCATGTTTTCAGTTAGCTCTAAGAGTTGTACATGGATATATGTTGATCTTGCAAATTTCAAATTTGCTTACACCATTGAGTTTTTGAAGGAATAAACAAAGAAAACTTATCTGAACAAACATTTCCTAACAGGCTTTGTTTATGTAGGGATGTAAAGAAAAGAAATTCCAGGTATGATTCACTTAAAAATCTTTGACTATATTTGCCTATAAATACTGTCTCAAACTTAAATAACACTTAAATGAAGTGGGCTTACAAATCACTATAATAACAATATCAAATATCAATACTATGATTTCATCCAGGATTTTTTCAGTTCTAATGCATTTTATGTTCTCTAAAAGTTCTTATTTCTGAGAGGTATATTTTAGTACTTACTTATCTAGTCCATCACTCATGGTTTAGAAATTTAATCCAAAAGTATAGGAAATTCTACTGAACCTCAATCAGAAAACTCAGTGCCACTAGGAGTTAGATCTTTAATTTAATTTATTTAGACATTAATATTCATATGTAGTTAATATCACATTGCCAAAATTATGTTAAAAATTTTAAGCCACGAACACAAAATTATATATAATGATGTGATGACACTACATACACTTTCAGATAAAATTTATCATGACATCAAGTTATTTACGTCAACTGATTTGGCGTGTTTTTTGTTTAGTAGCTCTTTGCCAATGTCGTTTATATTTTTGATAACCCCATCATCTACCATGTTTCATGTGGGTAACTAAGATTTTATGTATTTCAAACATATATTTGTCAATATTTCATTCTGTGAGGAAATGTCATCTCAACTTCCTTTATCAGTGAGATTCTAGCTTTTATATTGATCATTTCTATAGGTAATATGACAGCTTAACTCCTTGAAATCTTTACTCATTGGGCTTTATCCTTGGACTCATTTTCTTTCTAAAGTCAGCTTGCACATATAAGGGTTTGCAAAGGTGTAGTAAAGCATGTATTACTTTTACTTCCTCTTTACCAGTGACATGCTCATTTCCAGACTTCAGTATTAGCTTCTAATATGCATGGAGGGCTTACTTCTACCTTATCAAAATATATACTATATCTCAGTAATTGCTGTAATTGCTAATATATATTGAAGACTTCCTGGGTGCAAGAATGGTACTAAATACTTTATGTGGATTCTCTTACTTAATCCTCACTATTACTTTTGAAAGTAGGCACTGTTATCCCCACTGATATTCCCTTGATTAAGAGTCAAGGAGAGTAAACATTTGCCCAGGTTCATCCACCTAAGAAATAACAGAGCTAGGATTCAAATGCTGTCTGCGCAAATCTAAATCCACAAACTTAAATATTTTTTCCCTAAAACTCTCATTCATAACAGGGAATAGTTTTCTTTTATATTTATGAAACAGAAGAAGGCTAACTAACACATTTTCTTTCTCTACAATAATTATAAAACCTCCAACTGGTCAGAAAATTCAACTTAAAATTTTGTGCATATTTCTTTTCAGCCAGTTAAGATCTAGGCATTAAAAACTAAAAAGTTTTTTTCTGTTATTACTTTTGTTTTCTTGAGTGTAGAGGGACATATGTTTGCTATTAAATAGTTAGAAAATGGCATAGTCTCAGTTATATGGTCTAGAATTTAAGAGATATTCAAAAATAAGTGTCCCCGTTAGAATCTTAACATGGGAACCATTTCTGCTATTTAGGATTTTGGGTGAAAATTTTCTAATCTCATCATTGCATAAATGGGCTTTGCTCACATGTAATGACCATGGTACCTTTAGCATATAAAATCCACAGTGTATCATGGTATTGTGATTGTGGTTTTCCAGGTCTATGGAAAAGAAAATCATTCTGTGACCATTAAGACAGATACTTTCAAACCTTTTAGAGTTTATGAAATCTGCCTGTGTTGTACTCTGACTTTAAAACTTCACAGAGGTAGAATGAGCTGGAAGACAATGGAAGAGTTGCACATGTTTTGCTACTGGTAATTCATATTTCATGGAAACCTATACATTTAAAATGGAATCTGATAGTTTGCAAGCTCTTAAATAGTAAATTATAGTAATGCTTTAATAAAAATGATCATGTTTGATCATTTTGCACCAAAGAACTATAAAAAGAAATTTACATAAAAAGGCAGAAAAAATTGGGGGGAGAAAATATAGTCATGTGAACTCTCATTTATTTGTTGGATAATCTTGAACATGTCTCTATGGATTCCTAAAAACTAGTAGATACATTAGTACTTTACTTTTATCTGCCCATTACAAGCTGAATACGGAGGAGTGGAAGGCACAATTTCAAGTTTTAAAGGCAAATTAACCCTTAGGTTAGTGATCTATGTCAGCAAAATAATTGGATGGCTAACATAGAGAGTTAATATGCAGCTTTTAAATATGTGAGCAGGTTAATAGATGTTCATACTTCATGAGAAGGAGTTAGCTGAAATGTAGTTCAGTTCTAGATTTAAAGTCAGGAATTGGTCCCAGGTCTGCTTACAAAGAGTTATTTTCTTGGGAAAATCTCTCTTCTACAGAGTTCTGTTTGCTGACCTCTAAGGTAGTGATGAAAAATAGCCATGTGAAGAATGAATGTGTGTCAAAGAGCCTGAAACACAGTATATGCCTAATCATATTTGGTTGTTCATTCACAGATGGTGAAAGTAACTGAGCACTGATCTATAAGGATGTTTAGGGAAGAATAATACACCAGAGTATTAACAAACCATCTTCTATTACCTCTTTATCAGGCAACTTTGTATCAGTATTAACTTTTACCCAAGTTAATGAGGTTATCTAAAGTAAGTAGAGTAGGTTAGGTTCTAATGGAAATCAATCATCCTGCTGCTATCCTCCCAAACCCATATCTAAATATACTAAGAGATCAGTTTATTCTCAGCATTTAAGTCATGCCCAGTGATCATGATTACGGTGGTAAGAATAGACTCAACAGCATCCTAAAAACCTGACAGAATGAAGCCTCTTCGTTGTCTAACACTGGTCAGAGCAGAGACAACTGTGTGAACTTATCAAATGATAGCTGCTTACCTATTTTTCCTAGAATTTTAGATGTTTTCATAATCAAAATCCCTCAGTATTTTAGTTCGCACACAATATAAAATCTCCAGATGGAAAAGTAACCTCATACTACATGTTAATCATTATTCAAGAGTTGTATTTCAGCAACCCTTAAGTCACTTGGCAGTGTGCCGAGGAGAGCAGATACAAGGGATGAAGAAAGTAGTAGATATTTATATTAATTAACCACATTTAATTTAAAGGCTTATCCATTCCAATGAAAACCAAAGCTTTGAAAATTTAAGAACATATTGTTTAACCCTAAACCACTTTTAATAAACAAGAACTTTCCAGTTACCACAGAAAATCATTTTTCAGAGGCCTATTCTGTGTCCACTTTGTCTTCTCTATAATGGCTTTTCTCTTCCTCCTGCCTCCTCTGTCCCACTCCCACTGAAACTGGCTGATATAAACTATGCAATTAATATGGTTAGTATATAGAAGAGAGAGACTTTTCAAATTTATTCATAATTCCAATAAAATACCACATACTAAGTACTTAAAATATACTAGCCAATAAGCTTATCACTATACACATACCAAAACCCATAGAGAGGAATATATCAAACATATATGTATATGTATATGTATAACATACATGTCAATATATTTAATTCAATCTCCTCAAAATAACCAGATATGATGGGTACTAGTTTTAATATTTTATTGGAGATAAGGAAACTAAAGGCTTAACAGCTAAACTTAGTTACTCAAGTTACACAACAGCTAGCTCAGATAGTTTCTGATAAAATACATTTACAGTTGCATTTCTGCCTGTAAGGTGCTGTGCTTAGGTTCTAAGAGTACATATAAAGACAGATAGGACCACATCTTCTGCCTTCTAAGAGTTCACAGTGCAGTTGAGGAAATAATATTGCCTTATTATTTTTTTTTATGTTTAATTAAAACCTAGAGCAGCGATTCTCAAAGTGTAATTCCTAGACTATCAATATCAACTTCCCTTAGGGACTTGTTAGAAGTCCATAGTCTCAGGCCCCATCCCATATCCACTGAATCAGAAACTCAGGAATCTGTATTTTAATAAACCCTCCAGGTTACTACTTTGGTGCACACTGAAGTTTGAGAACCAGTGACCTAAATAGATAGGGGTGGCAGGGAAAAACATACTGAATTTGTAGACACTTGACCTGTGTCTGGAAGGGTTGATAATTTTTTTTTCCAGGCATAAGGGACAACATTAACAAATACAGAGAGAGAAGAATGTCATAGGTTTGACATTCCTAGAAATTGAAGGTCAGAGGCAGGGGATGGTAATAGACAAACTGGGATTGGACTGGGGCCAGAGTCTATGTGTATGCCTTAAATATTTTAAGTCTTGTCTCATACAGTGCTTAGGATAAGGGCTCTAGTAAATAACTTCAGGGACTCAATGTGAAAAGGACCTGGAAATGATATTTATGTAAAATTTGGGTCTCCTATGGGCAACCTAATGGTTACTGACCATGGTTCCCTGGAGCTTCCTTAGGTAGTATGAGGAAAATGCTTTGCTATCCAATAAGAAAATACAGGGGGAGAGAGAGAATCAGAAAAAGGAAGCCTCAGACTCAGATGCCTTGAGACAGGTGCTCTGTGATCCAGCTGGCTGTGACAAATTTAACTAAAGGTGACTGAGTTGGAGTAAAAAAAGGTTAAGAAGAGGGAAGTAAGGATGGGTAAAGGTGTTACTAAAATTCGGGTTAACTTTATTCTAAACAACACACACACAACAACAACATAGAGAAAATTAAGATTAACCACATGGATGTAAATGGCTATTACACAGTCACTATAAAAAATTCAGTCCACAGTCCACAGAGCAGGAGATAGGACATTCTCTGTCCTTCATCATTATCTAAGATAATGACAGACAGGGTAAAGGGTCAGCTTTTCACACTTCCATTTATTCTTTCCCATATCTTCATAGAAATCAGTTATTTATAAATTTTGTAGTATAATTTTATAATCATAAAACCCATTTTGTAGAAACAATATCTGAATATCTTACATGCCCATTTTTTTTAATCAAGTATGTCAGAAGGACAAAACTCCCTTGCACAAACACTATGAACATTTTGAACAGTGAAATATTACATTTAAAGTAAATATTTTCTTTTAATCACTAGGGAATCTGGGTTACAGAATGTGGCTGACTTTAAGAATTGGTGGCACTTTAGCAACCAAAAAATATTTTCAAACTCTGTGGCCTCCAGTGGCTTAGGCACAGCTACACTTCAGCATTCCCTCATTTTAAGCATTCCAAAATATTTTAGTGATTGTCTTGATAGAATTCCAGTAAAAAACAGCTGTCAAAATGTATCATATATTTGCAAACCTCCTACACAGTGCTGTTACTATAATTGGTTGAGGTTTGTTTTTTTTCATTTGACTTTAAAAAGGTTGTGGAAAGCATAATTTAGGTTTGGTCAACCTTTTATTAATGCTCACAGGAGGAATACAGTCCATAATTAGACTTCAGTTTTCAAAGTATTTCATATTTGAAAAGCAAGCACATAGGTGGCAAATTTTCTTTACAGCTTCATTAATCTGAAAGTCAAACCCTCTTGGACTGTATTATGTACATAGTATTGCAAATCACCACTTTTTAATCTGTTGTATCTGCTCCATCAAATAACCAAAGTAATTTGGTCAGCAGTGTTTTCATTGGTTTTAATATCTCCTTCTCCACCTCCTTTCCACTCCAAACTATGACTTAATTGCACTCAGGTTATGCTTTTAAAACCATGATATTAAAATAGGCTGGAGTACCACAGTTCTTTCTGCAGAAACCATAGACCACTAAACAGAGGGTCTATTTTACTAGCCATATGTCTATCATGAATGCCTTAGAATTCGGGGTAAATAGTTTACTGGTTAAATCAGAGCCAAAGACAATAGCAAATCCAAATTGCAAGATTTCTAGAAAATATATGGAGATTCTTTTGACATTAAAAGAAAAAACTGAAACTTATGAGGGTTTTTTTTTCATTATACTGTTCTGCTTGGCCCTGAACATTGAGTTTTATTGCCAGACACAAGAAGGGTACCTTAAAAAATATTATTTTACTGTTCTGAATTATTTTAACTGTGTTTTGGAGTAAGGCACTTTCCTATATTGATGAAACCAATGATAGATTCTTCCAATTAAAAAAAAATTACACTAGATACAATATTAACTCTAGTAATCACTGGGGAAATTATCAATTCATATGGCTTCAGTAGGCAGTTCTATATGCCTCATAAATCAGAACCTCTATCCTAACCCCTTGTTCTCCATGCAGCCTAATGATTCTTACTATCTACAGGACATTGCTATTTCACTGTTATCCAAAACAAGTTCGTCTACATGAGAGCCCATAATACCATATTTTTACTATTTTTAGTAAATAAATGTTTAGGGTATTTAATGCATGAGCCCAACAGAGTTGCCACGTAATTAGAATATGAATTGAAATTTTGGTCACAGAAATGGTGAGAAAATGGTGGATCATAGAGATGCTCTGCAAGAAGCATTGTAGACTAATGGGTAAGAGAACATCTTAGCTTAAGGACAATGTACACAAATGGGGTACCATTGGTAGGGGTAGGTAAGTATGATACCATATAGAGATATCAAGGATAGTATAACTATATGCTTTTAGCAGGGAACTTTTAACACATGTGAAAAAAGAATATTAGATTAAAGCAAAAAAAAAAAAATACAAATGTCAAGCAAACACAAAATGCTAAAGCCACTACAACAAGGTAAATATTTAAAAGAGTTTTTGAGATTTTGTTTTTGTTTTTGGTCATTAGTGTAGTCATACATAGTTTCTCACCAAAAATGATACTGAAATTTTGTAGAATATATCAGCCAACCTGATTCTGTTAAAATATTTAAAAAATATAATTATTTGATACACTTGTCTTTTTTATCAATCACAAAGTATTTACCTTTTCAACAATATGAAACATGCCATGCAGACAGCAGAGCATAAAGACATTTAAACAGTTATTAAGCTCCTGCCTTTATGAGCAGGGCAAAGCCTTCTAAATATACTGTTGGTACAAAAAAAAAATAATATGAAAGGATGAGGAAAGACAGGTTATTGAAAGCAAAAAGAATGAACAGGGATGAAATATTAATTATTCTGGAGATTTTGGTCAGCTAAATTTTTTTTTGAAAGAGCCCTTAAAATATGTTCTTTGAAGGGTTATTTTTTACTTTCTTACAATTTGCTTCTTTCTCAGTAAGTTATTTAGTAATTAGAAGTGTAGAGATATTGGGCTCATAATTTTCTGTTAGCCTCTGTGGAACGTCTCTGTCTGACTCCAACCCCTGAAGGCCAACCCTGAGAAGTACACTCAAGACTTCCATACTGGATGGCTTCTGATTGGATCTGGGCAATGGCGATATCAGAGATGTTGTTCCAAATGCCATAATATATGTGAAATTTCTTTGAAAGTCTTTTGTAAAAATATATTGCATTAAGCCTCATTAATATTTGTTATGGCTTTGAAACAAGATATATTTCAGTATGAAAGTGATAGAGGCAAACATTACATTCTCTAGTTTTACATACATTTATGAAAAAAATGAGTTGATGAATACATTATAATTGAGTAATAATGGGTAACTTTTACTGAGACAGTTAACTAAAAAGCATTGCCTTGTGGTTAAAAGAGCAGGTTCTGGAATAAGACTGGCTACGTCCAAAATCTTGTTCCATCATTTAATAGGCATGTGACCTTGGACAAAGTACTTAAATATTCTAAGCCTTAATTTCTTTATCTATAAAATGGAGATAAAAATATACTTTGTGTGGTTAGCCAATCTCCAGATGGTCTCTGTTTCCTAGTAGTCACATCCTTGTGCAGTCCCTTTCTACACTAAATGGGGCTAACTCATGTAACTGATATGATGTTAATGTAAGTGACATAGAATCACCTACATTACTCATCCATAAAAGATATTGAAGCTTCTGTTGGATCATTCACTCTTCCATCTTGAAAGTGGATCTTCCAGCCCCAGTCAAGCTTTCAGATACTTGCAACCTCAAATGAGAGATTCTGAGCCAGTACAGCTCAGTCAAGCTGTTCACAAATTCCTAACTTACAGAAACTACAAAATAATAAATATAGGCTTCAATGTAATATGTTAGGCAGAAATGGATAACTAATACACCTTGCTTAGTAATATTGTAAATTTCAAATGAGGTAATTATGTGAAACCAATAGAATTAGTATCTAGAATATAATGAATAAACAAGACGAGTTAGTTATATTTCTGAGCACCAGTATGTTTTAGAAACTGGGATAGAAGATAGATAATAGACAGACAGACAGACAGACAGGTAGGCAGGCAGACAGACAGAGACACACACACACACACACACACACACACACACACACATAATGATAATCTTATCTAAACATTATATCTCATATAGCTGGCATTTTTTATGTTTCATGTGTCAGAAGATCCAACTCAAACTGTTTTAAGCTGAACCCATCCCACCTATCCCCAGATAAGAAATTTATTGGTTCAAATTGCTAAAAGCACAAGGGAAACAAGCTGCTAGACTCAGGGGCTTAACCAGCATTTTGCATTATTCTCTCTCTATGCTTAGGCTTTGCTCTCTTTTCATGTTATTTTAGTTCTCAATTAACCAGGTTACATCACAAGTTTCCTCCTGTGAATACAGAAGCTAAAATTGGAGGCCAGGGTAGCTTCCAGAGGCAAATTAGTGTAGTAGGGTCTTGTGATTAGAAGGATAAAATGGATATATATATATATATATATATATATATATATATATATATATATGTATGTATGTATGTATGTATGTATGTATGTATGTATGTATATATATCGCCCATGCCTCATAACAATTATATGAAGTAGTTAATATTGTTATCACATCCCACAGAGGACAATAAAGCACAGAACTTGAGTGGCTTGCCTAGAATTACACCGCTGTATGTGGAAGGGTCAAATTCCAGAGCCTATGTGCTACACCACCTTGTTATGTTACCTTTCTAAGTCATCCTATAAATTATTATTTTATTGTGGCTCAGAAATTTGAGTTATTAAGACACTACACTTCAATTTAAATTATTAAGATATTCCTTGTCCTATATAATCTGGTCAATTTCTTCAATTATCCTATCTACTCAACAGTGAAACCTAAATGTTTGAGTCATAAAATACCTAAAATGGTCTGGGTTACAGAAAAATCAATGTATAATACTGTAACTAAACCTTCCCTTATAGTTACTGGATGAACAATGAATCTTAATAAATGCCCCTCAGCCTTTACACATCATTTTATTCTAGTTTCCAGCAGATTAGATCAATGCTGTGACAGGCAAATTTTTTTTGTTTATCCTTTCTACTCTTTATGAAATCTATTTTTGAAAACAATCTCAAAAACAATCTATAATTCTAGACTATTATACAAAAGTATAGGTGCTTACCTACCCTTTTCATTTAATATATCAATATTGCATTTATCTCTTTTGTTTAAAATTCACTCTTATCCCAGGCTCTTTTTAAGTATCACTTTAAAATTGTTAGTAATTATTAAAACCACTCTAAGTTCTTCAGAGTCAACAATATTAATAAATGAATTCTGATGATGATAAAAATATTTTCCTTCTATGTTACCTTCCCTGAAACAAATAGTATGATTTTCCCCTCAAAACAGCATTCTTTAAATTATTCATCAACAATAGCAGATATCTGGAGGCCTCTGAATTTTCCTCTTCCTTTCCCCTAATATCTCATACTAGTGTTTCTTGAACTTGATTAAATATAAATGATGTACTGGTGCAGGCAATAGTAGTCAAAGAATGCTGGTAAAGAAAACAAAAGATGGGGATGGAGTGAGAGAAGGAAGAAGTTTCTTAGAAAACCTTTTAGAATTTGTTCAAAGAATGAATGGAAATTGTAAATGAGGAGGGCAGAGAGGAGAACATTTCAGGTAAAAATGAAAAGTATGAATCAAAGTAAAAAATGAATAACCATGGCAACAAAAGTGGGGATGTGAGGAAGAGAAGTAGGTGGAGAGGGGTGGAACAAGAAATAAGGTGCTAAAGAAATAAGGTGCAAGTAGAGCAAATAAATACAAGATGTTTTTAAGCTTGGTTCCACAGAGCCTGAAGTTCTGAGTCAATGGCACTCTGTAGACCTTTTTTCTTAAATACCTCTTACATACTGCACCTTAGCATATGTTTTCTTCACATGAGTACTATTGCTTTATGCACAAACATGGAATACATACATAAATAAATAAAAGCCAAAGATTGAGAAGTCACTATAATGCTGAGTAGGGGAGTGATAAGGTAGAGATATAGGAAATGCTATGCCAGGTGGATGAAAAGAAGAATAAACGTGTCATTAGGGGCTTGAGAGTGTAAATAGGGCTGTTGAGGCTAGAGGAGATAAAAAGGCCACAGTCTGTTTCAGTATTCACATGAACAATGTCTGAATATCTGAATCCAGGAGTGAGATAACAGATCTGGACCTACCTTTGGTGAAATGGTGAAGGGATAATAGATTCAAGGAAAAGAGAAGGCAAATAACTCTCATTATTCTTTCTCCTCCAACACTGTGCTAGACAGTGACTTGGTTGGTTTCATTTAATCCTATTCCAGTAAAGCAGGATACATAACTAGCTAGGTGCTGGCCAGGTTGTGACCTGAACTTAGAATCACAAAAAATAGCTTCTCTGTGGCAGAACTAGATAACATATTGAACAGAGACGTTGACTCAAAGATTCTCATTTAGTGCTCATTGAGAAAATATGGAAGTGCTGAAAAGTGAAGTAATTTGTCAGGGTATACTGTGGAGAGATTAAGAGCACAGATACTGAAATCAGAATGCCTAGCTCAAGTTTCAGCTTTGCCCCTGGTTTGCTATGTGACACAGGGGTGACATACTTAACCCCTATGTGCCTCAATTTTTTCATCTTTAAAATGGAGATACTAAATCGTACCTACTTCCCAAGCTTTTTTTGAGTATTCAGTTAATATATGTAAGATGCTTAGAACACTGCTGAGTAATATTAAATATTATGTGTTAGCTACAATTTTTATAATTACACAGTTACAATACAGTATCTGTACAAAACTATACAAATAAAAATGTGTGGGTTAACCTACACCTGTGGCAAAATTGCATTGAATTAAATACACATGCACAAATAAACGCAGATAAATCTGAATAACATTGATGGGTTGGATCAATGTTAGTATACCGGCTGTGAAATTATATTATAGCTTGTAAGATGTTAGTATCAGGGAAAACTATGAAGGATATCATTTCTTACAACTGTCTGTGAAACTACAATTATCTTGAAATAAAAAAGTATAATTTTAAAAAGGTGTGGGTTGTTTTCTATCCCTTTATACATCTGGGGAACAAATAGCTGTGTGGCAGTTCACTGGTTTATGTGAAGGGGAAGATTTTATGTGATATGGAGAGAAGAATCATGTATTAAGGGCTAGAAAGCAGTTTGCACAGGCAGTGTATGAAGGAAGGAGGGAGTAGAAAACGAATGAGAGAAGGAGGTGGTAATAAATCAGTAATTTTCTATATATAAAAAAAATCTTAACAGGCAGTAGAAACTGGAAAATGAAGAAAAGATTCCAAAATCCCCAAGGCTGTCACAAGAACTTGCTTAATTTGTTCACTGCACAATAACGCCCAGTTGAGGGATCAGCAAAGGCTGGAACCCAGATCTTGAACAAGTGGACTTCACTAGTAGAAAAGACCTTTTTTTTTCCAATTCAGACCAGGGAGTTCTAAGGGCTGGTACAGATACATAGTAAGACTTGCTCCCCTTCAAACTGATGTACAAAGCACGGTTTGTACAACTGGTTTCTAAATAACTGTTGCACTTCAACTAGGATATTTTGAACCAGTTTCAACAGCTCAAATTAGAAGAAATTAAAAAAGAATGATCCTGAACCTATAAAAAGGGACTAAAACTTTGGAATCTAGAATTGTTGTTTTGACTTTTCAAGTTTCTGATAAACACCCGGGCCTTAAGTATAATGAAATAATTCCACAGACATGTCCTTTATTTTTGTATGAATTATAAACTCATTTTGTTCAACTTGTATAATTAAAAGCAAATTTTTCTCTTTAAAATATTGTCTTTTTATTATATATGGGTTCTAAAACACAAATATAAAGGTAATATAGTATAATGTATTTCCTTTATCCATCAATCAGCTTCAAAAATTGTCAACATGGTAAATCTTATTTATCCATTTTGCCACACCTCCACTGAACTGTATTAAAAGGAAATCATAAATACATTACTATCTGTGTATAGTTCAGTCTACACCTCTAAGAGTTAAGGGCTTTAAAAAATTTAGGATTATCACACCTAAAATTTTCCAATTGTTTCATAACTTTTTTGGGGCTTATCGAAATCAAGAAATAAGCAAGGTTCTTACACTGTATTTGGTTATTATGCATTTCAAGATAATTCCTTCTTCTCCTCCCCTCTTCCCTTACTCCCTTTTTCATCTGTCTGATGAAGAAACCAGGTCATATACCATTCAAAATTGTGACATTCTGAATTTGGCTGATTTTATACCTGATGACACACAGAGAACATGTTGCTTTTTATTCTTGTCTTTTCTGTAGTTATATTTAGAACTTTTGTTTCCATAGTTTCTGGTAAATAGCTGTGTCTTTACGCCAGTTTCACGGAGAGAAATATACCTTTTTTTCTTTCTGTTGGGTTGTCTTTATAATTTTTATCTTTGTCAGGTTTTCAGAAGATTTATTATGGAATACATAGGTATGGTTTCTTTTCATTAATTCTTCTTGGGATTAACAGAGTTTCATTAATTTGAGAAACTCTCCAAAAAAAAATATTTTTTAAACTTTCAACTAGTATCTTTTCAAATCTTGTTTCCACTCTACTATCTCTCCCTTCTGGACTAGAACCCCTGTGACAGTTATATTAGGCCTTTTCATTGGGCCCAGATATTTTACATTCTTATATGCATTTTTCATCCTACTTTTGTGCTTTACTCTCGTTTCATCTGCTGTTAAACATATATATTGTGTTCCTAATTTCATTAATTGTATTTTTTCAATTAAAAAAATTTTAATTTCTCCATACATTATAGCTCTCTGGTGAGTTATCAATATTGTTATCTATTTTCCTGAATATATTTATCAGTTATTTTTAAGTCTATACCTGATAACTTCAATATCTTGATGACTTTAAGTTCTCTATTATCTGCTTTTTCTCTCTTGCTTTTTTTGATCATTTGTCCCTGTTACTGATTAAATGTCAGGCATTGAGTATAAAAAATTGTAGAAGTTCTGAATTAAGTTATGTTCTTCCAGAGAGGTTTACTTTTCTTCAAGTTGTCAGTAAGAATTGGTATAGATAAGGACCTTGATCCAATCAAGGAATGAGATGGATCAAGGCTGGCATTTGACTTTGTATTGACTAGTCTATTTTGACTTGCTCTTATCACAGAGCATAGTCTTTCAGAGGGCTCAGCTGAAACACTGGTATGTTCTCCAGGACCCTTTCTCACTGGCATCCATAAAATCCAAGTGACTACACTTATTCTGTGTTTTCCAAGATGGGATTTTAGGGGAAAAGAAAAGTAGAAATTGTAATACATGTTGTACCTGGTTTTTCAATTACTTGATCTGTCCGAAAATGGAATCAGCTACCTCTGCAGTGGTTCTTAATTCTTTTGAGGACACTGTCACTTTGGGGGAACTTAATTAGAACAAGTAAACTAAACCCACATGTCCAAAAATTTGGATATAATCTCAAGGCATTTTCTGATCCCTGACACTCATTTTGACACTCTGATAGCATCCAAAACCCTGAATTAAGAACCCAGAAGAGACTGACTATTTCCCATTTCTAGAAACATTCAAATAAGGCTGAGCAACCAGTGTGGCCTGACACTGTAGAGAAAATGAAAGCATAGATTGATGAACTTCTGGCAATGTTCCTAAAATAATTGTGAAAATTGCCAAATTAACATGATATATCTGTACATTCACTCTCTTGATCACCTGTACAAGAATATCCATATATCCTAAACAGTTGCAAAAACCTCTATTACCTTGAAGTGTTTCATCCATTGCACCTTTTAAATTATTTCCATGGTGTTAGAGTTGGCAAGGTAGTGGCAACCTGATGGCAACCATCTCCATCCAGGAGGAAAAAAGGAGAAAAAGAGATGCAATTGGAGCCAGAACCACCATCTACTCTACAGGACAATTTCTTTTATAAAATGCCAATATCCTCAAATGGCATCAAATTGTCATATTTATTTTGTTGACTCAGTTGGTTCCTAAACTGGAATTCAAATCACTTACTGGAATATTTCAATGTGTTAAAAATAATATCGAAGCAAACAAAGACTCATGCCTTTTGCACTTCATACAACCATTTTGTTTATGAATTTGCATCCCAGACAAACTTGTTTCATTTGGATGGCCAGTGTTTCAAAAATATTCTCTAAAGTTCTCACAAGCACCAAATTTTAAACTGTTGTACAAACATATTTGAACAGATTCCCCACCCCCCACACACACATTTTTAGTGTTCTGGTGCTTCTTTTAGTTAATTTTCAAATTATTTCTTATTTTGCATTGTCGTCTTAGGCAAAGAATGCTTGATTGGAATTTGGAAGACTGTGTTCTGATTTAATTCACCAAACTGATTAACTAGATAATCCCCAAATCCGTCAACTAAATAGAGCCAAAAAGCAAGGAAATAAATATGGTATATTAAAGATGCAAGAGACCTAGTCATTAATTAGTGAATACAATTAATGAACATATAAAATTAAATATCCATTATTTTTATTATTAAATTTTATATCATTTATTATTTGATTATTAAATTACTTCATGCTCATTTTAAAAAAATCCTGGCTATACAGAGATGCATATGAAAACTATTTAAGAATCTGTAATTCTACCATTGTAAAATTGTTAAAATACTTTCCTGTCTTCTTTTGTACCTTATAAATGTATCTTTATATTACATTTTCATTTTAATTCAATACATGTTTATATACTTTTGTTTATGGGAGGTAAAATTATTTATTGATGTTTATATATTTATAGATAGGTTTATATTTGTTTTCCACTGAATAATATTCTCATGTCAATACCCTGAAAACAGTTTTGAATAGCTACAACGTAGTTCACCAAATGAAAACACTATTTTTTAAAGAATCTTTTCTTTGGATATTTAATTTATTCCAATTTTTATAAGTAGGACTGTGATAAATATCTTTTTCCATAAATATTTGGAAACAAAACCACTAGATCAAAGAATGTGAATAGTATAAGCTAGTTGACACAAATCACCAAATCACCTGCCAGAGAGTCTGCCTGTTTTCAGGGGCATCATCCATGTATGTGAGTACCCGTTTCACATCACTAATTTAGCAACACTGTTTATTAAACAATTGCCAAATTGAAGTGTGAAAATTATGTAGTTATCTTAATGTATGTATTTATTTAATAGAAGGTGAGTTTAAAAATTTTTTCTCATATTTATTGGCCATTTGTAATTCTTTTGTGAATTAGTTAAGATCCTTGTCTAAGGAAATGTTTTATTAAAGAGAAAATAAACTTTAACTAAGTATACCTATATATGCATATATTTATGTTAGTAGAGAAAACACTGACAAAGGATATATGCCATTGGAAGTGGATGTTTGGAAGTGAACAAAGATTATTTACTTTTTATCTGTAACTTTTCTTTGTTTAACTTGGCATTACTTTTGTTTTTAAAAATATAAGTATTACTATACTTCCTCTAAAAAGGTATTTGTATGTATAAAATTTTGGTGACCCTAAGAACAATTTCTGTACTTGGAAATTAATATAGCTATGTGAATTTTTAAAATTAATATTAAATTTAATAAAGTTACAAATTCACAAACAATCTCTACCATTTTCAAATTTAGTTAATTAAATTCTTGGAAACCCTTTCAACTAAAAAGCATGTATATATAACTTTATTACATTAACTTCCTTTTGAAGTAATTCAATTACTCTAAGTTAGCAATTTACTTGATTATTTAAATAATGTTAGTAACCCTGATATATTAAACTCTGAAATACAGTGAAACCTGACTCATTAATAACATGAAAAATTATTTTATAACTTTTGATCTACAAATTCCAAGTCCTAAAAAAATACTCAAATTGTATTAATTAGAATTTAAGATTCATCTCTAAATGCTCTATTATTCTCATTTCCCTTATTAAAATATTTAAAATACCAAATAAAACTGATTAATGAAAGTATTACCAACAAAACTCCTCCATTTCTAGATCTGACAAAAACATAGTAAGGCTGTGATAATAATTTACACTTTATCATCAACTATAGTTGATATTCTAATACTTCCAGAGTTTTAAAAAAAAATTATCCACCAAGGAAAAAAGAAAATTAGGATCATCATTTCTACAGAATGAAAGATAAAATACAGGCTGCAGATATCTAGACAGATTTTTCTGTCTCCACTGAGGAACAAATTAGGCCATTTTTTCTAGTCACTAAAAACATGGACTTAAGTCCGTACCTTCCAAATGGAGTTGGCCAATAGCACTAGGCCTCTCAACTCAAGAAACTTCAGCAGAGATTATCTTCCATTTGGTTTGCATCAACAGTCTCATACCCACTTTACCACTTACTAGGATTCAATGAAATCTATTCCCTGCTTCATACTATTCTGAATTTGTTTCATATCTTATAGTATAGCCAGGCCACAATTCTTAAAGATATTTAAATGATTTCTGATTATATTCCTTACAGCTATCAGACGTATGCTGATTCTGTGGTTACCACACTAAAGTGGTATTAATGATAATTATTTAAAAAAACTAGTGCAAATTAGAAAAGTGTGCTTCCTCAAATGGTTACAAACAAATATTCTAATTATATGTAAGATTTTAGTTTAATGATTTACATAGAGTCATTTTATTTAGCGCAGGGAATGAATTCCTTGAAATTGAAGTATTATCTAAATCTGAGCTAAATGAAATAATAATACCCATTTCCCATGCAATTGTGTTCCTATGCCCTTATATGATATTATATCCCCCCCCTTTTTTTTCATATTCCTTGAAGCAATCAGATAACTACACCATACTTTTCTCTGGCAACTCTTGACACATTTTTATCTCTTTTCTTCAGACTGCATTGATGTTTATAATGTACTCCATGAAGCAAAGAATTTCCAATAATTTCTTATTGACCACTGATCTTGACCATGTGTTAATTTGGTTTGTACCTTACAGATACTTTTCTACCCCAAGCCAGTAAAACTTCAGATTTTCATGCTGCTTGTGATTCTTCTGCACTATTATTTGCCTGTTTTTGATCAGCTAAAAATGATAGGTCAAAATTTATCATAATGACCTGACGCACTGGACAACAAAGTCAGGGCAGCAACTCCAAAACAGGTAGCAGTCATGCTAATTGCCCTACAATCTCCATTTTTATCTTTTTTTCTGTAGTAATAAAAATTTTGATGGGATTCATCATTGTTCAGCAAACACTGTTTCTTAAAGTCCATTGCAGCTAGGAATGACCATTTGACTAGGCTCTATAAAAATGAGATGTGAGGGGAAGCAACTTTTACTAACTCTGTTAATTAGAAATGTCATCCCCTTATCCATGTTAGCTAGAAATATCGCAGGGGCTGGAGGAGCCACCAAAGAGTACATGATAGAAGATGTATTTAGCATGGCTGAGCAACAAAATAGATGAAGCTTGGGTCCCTAGCATTATGGGGACATATCAGACCTAGATGCTTATAACTATCCAGTGAACTCAAGGGAGATTTTGAAAAAGTGCATCTTGTACTTGACCACTTATTACTAGTCCAACAGGCTTCTAACAACAATATAAGCTGAGAAGATAGATGCACAGTAATGTGCCAATCTAATTTTCATTGGTGGAAACATACAATAGATTTTATTCAATTGAATTGATTGTGTAAGAGAAAAAAATTAGTTATATTAACTGTACCAATTTCAAATTATTGTAATTATGATTTCACTCACATGTGGGATATAAAGCTGAAAACAACAAATGAATGAGACAAACCAAAACTCATACACACAGATAATAGTTTAGTGGTTTGCATAGGGAAAGTGGGCAGGGGAGAGGAAAATAAGGGTAAAGGGGGTCAAATATATGATAATGGAAGGAGATTTGATTTTGGGTGGTGAACACATAATGCAATCTGCAGATGATGTATTATAGAATTGTACTTAAAACCTACATAATTTTATTAACCAGACACCCCAACAAATTTGATAAAAATTAATATTTACATGTATAAAACGTTTCTGCAGCAAATGCCTACATTTCTTTTTTCTCTTTCTTTTAATGCCCGTTTATTTGTTTTCATACTATATATCATTTTTTTTAACATTTTATTTTTTTATTTTCCCCTTTCCCCCTCCCCGCTCCCTTGTGGTAACCATTAGTCCATTGTCCTTGTCCATGAATCTGTTTGTTTGTCCTGTTCATTTGTTGCTTTTAGGTTTATATCCCACATATAAATGATATCATGTAATTTTCAACTTTTTCTGTCTGGCTTATTTCGCTTAGCATAATTATCTCGAGGTCCATGCATGTTGTCGCAAATGGCGGTATTTCATCTCTTCGTATGGCTGAGTAATATTCCATTGTATATATGTACCACAGCTCCTTTAGCCAATCATCTATCGTAGGACACTTTGGTTGCTTTCATGTCCTGGCTGCTGTGAACAATGCTGCTATGAACATCAGTGGTCAAATGTCTTTTCGAATATGGGTTTTCAAGTGTTTGGGGTAAATATCTAGTAGAGAGATTGCTGATCATATGGTACATCAATTCTTAGTTTTTTGAGGAACCTCCATACTGTTTTCCATGGAGGCTGTACCAATTTGCAGTCCCACCAGCAGTGTATGGGGGGGTCCTTTTTCTCTGCATCCTCTCCAACATTTGTTATTACTTGTCCCGTTGATTAGAACCATTCTAACAGGTGTGAGATGGTATCACATTGTAGTTTTGATTTGCATTTACCTAATAGCTCACGATGTTGAGCATCTTTTCATATGTTTGTTGGTCATTTGTATGCCCTCTAGGGAGAACAGTCTATTCAGGTTCTCTGCCCATGATTGGATTGTTTGTATTTTCGCTGTTATTGAGTCGTATGAGTTCTTTGTATACCTAGGATATTAGGACCTTATTGGAGGTGTTGCTTGAAAATATATTTTCCCATTCAGATGGTTGTCTCTTTATCTTGTTGACAGTTTCTTTGGCTGAGCAGAAGCTTTTTAGTTTGATGTAGTCTTATGTATTTATTTTGCTCTTACTTCCCTTGCCTTTGAGGTCAAATTCATAAAATCCTCTTTAAGCCCACGGTCCGTGAATGTAGTTCCTATGTTTACTTTTATGCATTTTATTGTTTTGTGTTCAGATCCTTAATCCATTTTGAGTTAATTTTGGTGTGTGGTGATAGAAAACAGTCTAGTTTCATTCTTTTGTAAGTGGTTTTCCAGTTTTCCCAGCACCATTTATAGAAGAGGCTTTTCTTTCTCCACTGTATATTTTTGGCACTTTTGTCAAAAATTATGTGCCCATATAAATATGGGTTTACTTCTGGACTCTCGATTCTGTTCCACTTGACCATGTGTCTACTTTACTGCCAATACCATGCCGTTTTAATTACTGTCACTTTGTAGTATAATTTGAAGTTGAGCAGAGTGATGCCTCCAGCCTCATTTTTTTTTTTTTCTCAGGATGGCTTTGGCAATTCGGGGTCTTTTGTGCTTCCATAAAAATCTCATGATTTTTTTGTTCTATTTCTTTTAAAAAATGCCGATGAGTTTTTGATGGGGATTGCATTAAATCTGTATAATGCTTTAGGTAATATGGTCATTTTAACTGCTGATTCTTCCAATCCAAGAACACAAAATATCTTTTCATTTCTTTATATCTTCTTTGACTTCTTTTAATAGGGTCTTATAGTTTTCATTATATAGGTTCTTCAAATGTTTCATTAGATTTATTCCTAGGTATTTTATTTATTTTTTGTTGCAATTGCAAAAGGAATTATTTTTTCCACTTCTTTTTCTGATACTTCATTATTAGATATAGAAACACTATTGGTTTTTGAACATTGATTTTGTAGCCAGAAACTTTATTGTATTTGCTTATTGTTTCTAGTAGTGTTTTTGTAGAGTCTTTAGGATTTTACATATAGAGAATAAAGTCATCTACAAATAGTGATAGTCTGGATTCTTTGTTTCCTATTTAGATGTTTTTATATTTTTCTCTTGTCTGAATGCACTCGTTAGGACCTCCAATGTTATATTAAATAAGAATGGCGATAGTGGACAGCCTTGCCTTGTTCCTGATCTTAGAGGGAACGTTTTTAGTTTTTCACCATTAAGTATAATGTTGGTGGAGGGCTTGTCATATGTGGCCTTTATTATGTTAAGGTACTTTCCTTCTATACCAATTTTGTTAAGTGTTTTGATCATAAATGGGTGCTGTATCTTGTCCAAAGTTTTTTCTGCATCTATTGATATAATCATATGATTATTATTTTTTAATTTATGTGGTGCATCACATTAGTTGATTTGCATATGTTGAATCATCCCTGTGCCCCCGGAATGAAGTTCATTTGTTCATGGTGTTTAATCTTTTTAATATGTTGCTGTATTCAGTTCACTAGTATCTTATTTATCATTTTTGCATGTGTGTTAATGAGAGATATTAATCTGTAGTTTCATTTTTTTTGTGTTATCTTTACCAGGTTTTAGTATCAGAGTAATATTGGCTGCATAAAATTAGTTGGGAAGTATTGCCTCCTCTTCAATTTTTTGGAAGAGTTTGAAAAGAATAGGTATTAAATCTTCTTTGAATGTTTGATAGAATTCACTGGTAAAGCTTTTCTGATCCTGGACTCACTTTTTGGCAGGTTTTTGATGATTGCTTCAATTTCCATACTGCTGACCAGTCTATTTAGATTTTCCAGTTCTTCTTGATTCAGTCTAGGAAGGTTGTATTTTTCGAAGTAGTGGTCCATTCCTTCTAGGTTATTAAATTTGATGTTATAAACTTTTTCATAGTATTCTTGTATGATCCTTTGCATTTTTGTAGTGTCTGTTGTAATTTCGCCTCTTTCATCCCTGATTGTGTTTATTTGTGTCCTTTCTCTTTTTTCTTTAGTGCGTCTAGCCAATGGTTTGTCAATTTTATTTACCTTCTCAAAGAACCAGCTCTTTGTTGCATGTATTTTTTCTATTTTTTTTCTTTGTTTGTTTTCAATTTCATTTATTTCTGCTCTAATGTTGATGATTTCTATCCTTCTGCTGACTTTAGACTTCATTTATTCTCCCTTTTCTAGTTTTTAAGATAAAGTGTTAGGTTGTTTATGTGGGTTTGTTCTTGTTTTTGGAGGAAGGCCTGTAATGATATGAACTTTCCTCTTATGACCACTTTTGCCATGTCTCAAAAGTTTTAATATGTTGTACTATCATTATCAGTCATTTCTAGGCATCTTTTGATCACTCTTTTTATTTCTTCTTTGACCCAGTTATTCTCAGTAGCATGTTATTTAATGTCCATTTACTTGTGGTTCTTTCCACTTGATCTCTAATTTCAAAGCATTATAATCAGAGAATATGGTTGGTATGATTTTAGCCCTCTTGTATTTGTTGAAGCTATCTCTGTGTCCCAATATGTGGTCAATCCTTAAGAATGTTCTCTGTGCACTAGAGAAGGATGTATAAACAGATGTTTTGGGTTGGAAGGCTCTGTAAATGTCAATTTGTCCATTTAGTCTAATGTGTCATTTAAGGATGTTATTTCTTTATTGATTTTCTGTTTGGATGACCTGTCCATATCTGACAGTGGGGCATTTAGGTCCCCTATTATTATAGTGTTTGGTCTCTTTCTCTCTTTAGTTTTGTTAGCAATTGATTTACATATTTTGGAGCTCCCTGATTAAGAGTATAAATATTAATAAATGTTATGTCTTCTTGGTGCATAATTCCCTTTATCATTATAAATTGTCCCTCAGTATCATTCTTTCCATTTTTGACTTTTAAGTCTATTATTTCCGACATTAGTACTGCTACTCTCACTTTTCTCTGAATGACATTTGCTTAAAGCATCATTTTCACTTTGAGTCTATATTTGTATTTTGAGCTGAGATGTGTCTCCTGAAGGCAGCATATGGTTGGGTTTTGTTTTTTGCTCCAATCTGCAACTCTATGCCTTATTATTGGCATGTTCAGTCCATTTACATTTAGGGTGATTGTTGAACTATGAGGTCTTCTTATAGCCATTTTATCTTTTGCTTTCTGGTAGCTCAGTGTTTCCATTACTTCCTTGTCCTTGTGTTTCTGTTTTCTTTATTTTGGTTGGCTTTTGTGATTTTTTTCCCTTTCGTCCTTCTTGTTTTATGTTATATGCTTTGGTTCTAAATCTTTGGCCTGTGGTTACCATTACAAATATGAAAAGGATAGTTGTAATATACAGTCATCCCTTTTCTTCTTTGGGTGCCTTATCTCCATTCCCCTTTGGGAATTTGGATCTTTGAATTCTCCCCTTTTCAGTCATTGTTATCTCAATTTGTCCCTGTGTATGCTGAAAGTTCATTACTGTCTTGCTATAGCAATTCTCTTATTATTTAAGCTTATTATGCCCTGTTCGTAGTAAGGGTTGCACTCCTCTGCTTTATCAGCCTGCTTGTCACCTTACTCCTAATTGTGCATCTTTTTTTTTTTTTTTTTTGTAATTTTGTTTTAGGTGAGCTCACCCCTTTCAGTATTCTCTGTAGTGCAGGCTCCATAGTGGAGAATTCCCTCAATTTTCGTATTTATGGAAAGGTCTTTATTTCTCCTTCAGATCTAAAGGAGAGCTTAGCTGGATACATTATTCTTGGTTGGTAGTTCCTTTTATTTAATAGTTTGAATATCTGATTCCACTCCTTTCTGGCTTACAAGGATTGTGCTGAGAAGTCTGATGATAATCTAATGGGTTTTCCTTTATAGGTTACCATCTTCTTTTCCCTGGCTGTCGTGAAAATTCTGACTTTGTCATTGATTTTTGATAATTTTAATATGATATGTCTTGGTGAGGCCTTTTCAGGTTGAGATAATTGGGTGTTGTATTGACTTCTTGAATTCCAAGCTCCAGCTCATTCCTTAGCTTTGGGAAATTCTTGTCAACTATTTGTCTGAAAATGCTTTCCACTATCTGCTTCTTTTCCTCCCTTCGATAATGCCCATTATTCTTATGTTTCCTCTCCTGATGGTATCAGCTATTTCTTGTTTCATTATTTTTCATTCTTCAGTTTCTTTCTTCTTCCTTCTGATTTATTTCTAGATTTCTGACTTCAATATCACTGATCCTTTCTTCCATTTGGTTGACTCTATTTTCCAAGCTTGTCATTTCATTTTTCAACTCTTGTAGTGTATTCTTTATCTCCAGAAGGTTTATTCGGTTCTTTTCGAGGATTTTCATCTCCTTGCTAAGAACTCATTCTGCTCATGTAGTTGTTTTTTCAGTTCCTGAAATTGTTGATGTGATTCATTTAGAATCTCACTGATTTTTTTCAGAAGTACCATTCTGAATTCTCTGTCATTTAAGTCGCATATTTCTATGTCTGTAAGCTTATTTTCTGAAGATTTTTCTCTTTATTTCTGAGGTGCCTTGTCACCTTGGTTGTTCATGGTATTTAATGGACTATTTCTCATCCTGGGCATTAATGGAAGTGTTCTGCTTTTTCTTTTTATTTTCTAGAAAGAAGATTTATTACATAATGGTCTCTAGCCTATTGCAAGTAGGTGTTTTTCTTTTGGTTTCCAGTAGGTAGCGTCTAAGCCTCTTGGATTTCTGCTTTATATAAAGTGTTAATAATGTCTTATTTTTTTTCCCTTATAGATGTTTAATCATGCTCGCTACCCTCAATCTCAGTTCCTGTCAGTGTTAGTGACAGTTTTGGCAGTGTTTGCTCAGATTCCCCTGGGGCTCTGTGGCTTTCTGTCTTTGAGGGGGAGGGGCCCTCTGGAATGGGGTTTGGAGGCTGCAGCTCAACCTCTGTTTTGCAACCACAGCTGGTAAAAATCAACTGTTGTTTCTCTGCCATCTCCACTTTTCTGCCGTCCCTGTTTCTCTGTCTTCTGCCCTAATGATTGGGCACTGCCACTGGCTGCATTGAGCTCACAGCACTACCAGGCAGGGCTGTTCAGGGAACTTGGCACTTCTTCTCCCCACCCCGTCCTCCTACTTGGCTGTGAGAGGTAGCTTCTTTATTTCTCCCAGTCCACCACCAGACACCTGGGTTCTGACCTGTGGTAGCTCTTATGCACAGATCCCATGCTCAGATATGCTGGTGTGCAGTTTGAGTATTTATTGTTGAGTTTTAGGTGTTCAGCTTATTGTTGTTTTAAGGGGAGAGATCTGGGAATGTCTCTCATGTTTAATCTAATCTCACAAATGCTTATATTTCTGAACAAACACAAATGTATCTTTTTATTGGTGGAAGGTAAATAAGTTTGGCCTGTGCCTGATACTTCGAAAAAGTTAACCTTGAATTTAACCCATTAAATTAAGAAATGTGATTCTAAACAACTGTAGGAAATGGCAGTATAGCATAATATTAAGGGAAGGAGCTTTAAAGTAAAAGAGATCTGGATTTGGATTATAGCTTGCCATCATGGTAGGCAGAATTCTAAATTACTCACATGATTCCTACTCCCTGGTATGCATACCTATTATTATTGACTCCTTTTGAATGTGGACAGAACCTGAGAATATAATCAAATATCACTCATAATCAGTTATTAATCAGTTGACATTGAGTTAATCAAAAGGTAAAAATCCAAGTAGGCCTGACCTGATGAACTGACCCCTTAAAAAAGTAGCCAGACCATTCCAAAGTCAAGAAAGACTGGAAGTATGACAGGACCTATGGAGGTGTGACATGTGACAAGGACCTGAAAACAGCCTCTCTAAACTGACAGTGGATAGAAAAAGAGGCCACATACTAATCATGAAAAGCTCAAGGGAGGCCAGCATGGTGGGCCTTACAAACTCAGGGACTGAAAATAACCACATAGGATGTTCTGAACAGAAGTTCCTAACTAAAAGTAAGTTATAGTGCATGGTCATATTGGAGACCTATAGTTTCCTTGACAAAGGTCAATCTTTTCTTAAAGTGAGCCTGTCTATTATCTTTTTGCATCTATGATAACATACCTTTGAAATGTCAGAGTAATGCAGACCCCTCAGGGCACAACCCACTGCACAAGAGCAAGAGATCACAGAATCCCATTTGTTTTCTTTCTACATACCACCTCTATGTGCTGTAAATGTTAGTTATTAAGTATCCTGTACCCACCAGTGTAAAAGAAATGTGTGTTGTTTGCTTTTTATCTAATACCAGAGATTTCCCTGCTTTGCTTTCTCTTACCCCTTAATCTGCCACCAATGAATTTCGTGTAACCCTACTAAATCTTCTCTTTGTTTTCTAATGTTTAAAATAAGAAGCAAAACTGCCATTCTCTAGAGCATTTTCGCAATCCGATCAGATTTTGCTTCCCAGCAATTGTCTTCAGTTAGGTTCAAATAAACATAAAATTTTTTCACAGTTTGGATGTTTCTTACCTTTACATCCCCAACTTGAGAGATGACAATAGGGATACTACTCCCTAACCAAAAGAAATGAAGTCTGTAAACAACCTGAGGGAGTCTGGAAGCAAAAACTTCTTTAGTTGAGCCTCCACAAGAAGAGGCATCTGGCTGACACCTTGATTCAAAGAAATGTGTATTTGAAAGAAAAGATAGATCAAACTTTAAATATGTATAAATATGCTGCTGTATATTTATATTAACAGATAAAAATGTGCTTAAGGATACACATGTGTGTATTTGGAAGAAATGTTTGGAAGAGCAGAAATACCAATTACTTTTTACATGTACTTAGTTCTGTTCTTAAAAGTAGAAAGAGAGATCTTTGTAATGGCAGAATGCTTAGCAAAACTGTGTTCTGCAATTATGTGGAAAGCTGAGCTTTTATTTGATAAACTTGGACATATATTTGGAGAGAGTTCCAAGCAAAGCACTGGAGGTTCTGCCTGGGTTCTTGCTGTTTATAGTAAAATGTCAAAGAATTCAGTCACATGAAGACTATTTCAAGAGATTAGGAGTAGTGTCACAGATCTCAACCAAACCAGAGGACATCTAAGAAGAGGAACCAAAAAGAAGGAAGGGGTTATTTCAATAAGATTTGTAAATATGGCTTTTGTTTAATGGAGTGAATGCCATGGAAACTTATGGAAGGCCCGCAAAGTTGCAAGGTTGGCCTAAAAAAGACAGAAAAAATAAAAATCAAAGAAAGTTGTCAGACATCACCCTTCCCTCCAAAAAAATTCTAATGGCAAGAAGCAGGATGATGAACTACTCAATTGCAAACATGTGCTACTTTTCATAAAAAGGATGACTCAAAGAGTGAAACCAACTACCCAGAGGATAGAACTAAGAGCCATGAAGAATTATTTGGTCTCTACAAACTAATCAAGAAAGTTCCATTTGCCAGCTAGATTAGGAAACTTCTTTGGACCAGCGACTTCTTTTTACCTTTCATTTCCCTTTGTGAACCAGAATGTTTATAGCTATAATCCTATGCCTGTCTTGCCATGTATTGGAGGGCAGATATCTTGTCTCTTTACTTTTATAGGTCTACAGATGAAGAGGAATTTTGTCCTGGGAGTTGTATTTATGGATTATAGCAGGAGTCTCATCTGTACTTCATTAAAATGATTTAGATGATAAGATTTTTTATTTTAAGGTGATTTAGATGCATTTTGAGCTTGATCTGATGAAATTATGACATTTATATGTTGATGATGACATTTTGGACTACAGCTAATACTGTAATGGGATGAGTCTTTTGGGAACCTTGAAAAAGGAGTGAGTGTATTTTGCATGGTAAGCAGATTTCTGAAAGGGCGTCCAAAATTTCTGCCCTCTGGTGTACACACACTGTATAGTCCCTTCCCTTCAAATGTGGGTGGTGCCTATGAATACGATGTGATAGTCACTCATTTTTAGGTTAAGTTTTTTGCCAAATGGTCATGGGATTGTCACTTAGTGATTACCTTACCTTACTTATATAAGACTGCATCATAGCAGTTTGTATTTAGTAGAGGTATTTAAAAGTTAGAGGGATCAGCTTCTGCTGGCTTGGTAGAAAGCAAACACCCACACTGTGAACTGCCTATGGTAGTCAGTAACAATGAACTGTGGACTGCCTCTAGGTGCTAAGAGCAGTACCCAGCCAACAGCTAGCAATTACTTTGTCACAGTCATGAAGAAATGAAACATGTTAATTACAAATGAGCTTGGAAGAGGTCCCCAAGCTTCAGATAAGAATCACGTTTTGGTTAAAACCTTGATTTCAGCTTGGTGAGATCCAGGGTAGGGGAAAGAGATAACCTGTACCTGTACTTCTGACCTACAGGACTGTGAGATAATAAATGGAAGTTGTTTTAAGCTACTAAGTGTATGGTAAATTGTTACATGGCAACATAAATCTAATATAGCCAGTAATGAGCTATTTCACCTTTAGTGAAAGTTCTGTTAAAGGACTCACTAAGCCTCAGTTTCTGCACCAGTAAAATAGGAGCATAATATCTGTTTTATGTGTATTAACCATAATATCTAGTATATTGAGCCATACTGTATTGAATGAAAAATTTCTTATTAAGCCAAAGTAAACTGGTCAGGCATCTAGTAAGCACTTAAAAACATTGGCAATAATCAAAGACTAGTTTTATTATCATTTATGGGGTCTTTGCAGCTAATGCAACACTTTAACAATATTTCCATATAGCTCTCTCACACACACATACACACATGCACACACACATGCACAGGTAGATGGGGTAAAGGGGGTCAAATATGTGGTGACAGAAAGAAATCTAAAATACAAACAAAAACATGTATATATCATTATTTGCAAAAAAATTACTAAAACCCTAAATTTTTGTTTCAACTGACTATATTGGTATCTATCAAAAATTTAACCTAAGGTAATCTAATCTGTTCTGCTCACTTATTTATTTTCCACTTTGCAAAGCAATGCTACACATCATAGAAATTCAAATGTCTCTTTCTCCCTGAAGCTTTACTTGAATCCTTTCAGATATAATTAATCAGTCCATCCTCTGAAGGACCACAATAAATGCTGCTTTAGTTCTATTTAAGGCATATTTCTTCCTCCTCTGTATCTGGCTGTTTGCATGCCTTTTTTCTGCTTAAATGACAGGCTATTTTAAGTCAGACTTATTTTTCTTGGTATCTATGTCTTGGACCCTTGACTCAAAACTCTAACAAAGTGCCTAGTACACAGTAGAAATGTAATAAAAATGTATTGAATTAAAATGAATCACCAGAATGCCGTTCTACAAAGTGTATGCAGTTAATGCAATACTTTGATTTTCCATGACACAGTTTTCTGTACTTGTAATGATTGAATATTGGACCTACTTTGGCAAAGCAAATAGGATAAGCCTAGTGAATAATGAAGTTACTGCTACTAATTTCATGCTAGTTTTTATACAGCATTGAGCAACCAGATAATTTATAAAGTTCACTTAAAAATCAAATCTTTTTGTTGAGTATATATGAATATAATATCTTCTAGATGAATTGGCTTTTTCATTTTCACTGATTATTTTCCTAGTTATTGTTGAACAATCTCTATCTTCTTGACTTTAGGGCAAACCACTTATACTTAAAATAGTAAACAGATATAATTTACTATTAGTTGATGTCTTCTTCTCAGGTGTGTCTCACAACTTCTTGAGAACATCTGCAGAACCCTCTGTGCTTTTCAAAAGCTGTTTTAAAATCTCAGGTGTCATTATTAAATATATGTGTTTACTGATGATTCATCCTTCCCAAAGAGAGTAACATGGGTGCCAATAATGTTGATGGCTTTCTGGACCTCCCTTATGTAAATGCTCTCACTTGCAAAACTGAAAGTACTAAATATATTTTTATATCCAAGGCAAACAAATTATATATAACCGCAAATACTGCATTTTACTAGAAACTACAGCACTGTTTTTTTAAAAACAGAAATGTTAAACATTAATTTGACAAAGCTTCATATAGGGCAATTAAAAGGAAGTGATAAAATTAAGCAGTAAAACAAAAATAGTCTATTATGATAAAGGAGAGTTGCGTTTGATAAATAAGTGGAAACTTAAGTTCTTCAAAAGAATGTAAGTCATCTAACAATAGAGCAATAAGAAGGCGATGAAAGTCATAGAATAATACAACTTAATACATAAAATAACAGTAAATCAGTTGTTGGCTTTATTACATTATTCAGGGCTTATAGAAATGCGACATTACCCATATCTGCTTAAAACTAAAATTTACTGTTTTAAAACATACACATACACAATTTTAACAAATTGACTCTTCACTTATGAGTCAGATCAAGGAGTTAAATAGGAATGAGGCAATGGCTTCACAGCAATTTGCAAAACAAAATTTGATGACATCTGGCAAAATTTCAGTTACTTTAGCATGTTATCTGGCACTCACAAAATCCAAGCCTTCATGACAGTTTGTTTTATAGTTGCTTGGTTGGTTTTAACTAGTGTGGAATAGCTAAGAGAGCAAAGGAGCTGGAATAAAAAGGCCTGGAGAAGTTAAAAATTCTTTTAAAGCCTCAGTCTTACTCTCTGTAAAAGAGAAATCATACTCCCGTCTGGTCTAACTTTAAGTGTGTGTGTGTGTGTGTGTGTGTTGAAGTGAGAGCTATATGAAAATGTTGTTCAAGTGTTATATTAGCTGCAAAGACACCATCAATGATAAAAAAAAAATTAGTCTTTGACCTTTGCCAATGATTTCTTATTATAACTGTAGAAAGGTTAAAATTCAATTATCTTAAGCACTTAAAAAGAGCAAATTATTTCCTGTATATATTCTATATCTGTATAAGTAGAATCTTATACTTAAACAACAGTTTAGCTGAGTCTAGAATTCTAGTGTAACATTTATTGTCCCTATGAAAGGTTAAGCTGTTTTCACATTGTCTTTTACTCTCTATTGTTGTTGACCTTTTAGACTATTAGAGACATTCTAACTTAGTTTGTTTTTCCTTTGTAGGTGATGTAAGTTTTTTCTATAGTTGTTTGGAAGACTTTTTTTTTGTCTTTGGCAGTTTACATTTTCACTAAGTTGTGTCTAGGTGACAGTTTATTTTTATTTATCCTGCTGTTGACACATTTTGCTTCTCAGATCTTAAGATTCACGAATTTCTTCTATTCAAAAATAATTTTAGCTATTGTTTTTTCGAGTATTGCCTACTACCATTCTCTTTGTTCTATCCTTCTGAAATTTGTAACAGATGTGTGTTGTAACATCTCATTATATCAACTGTGTGTCATAACCTCTTATAATTTCCAAGTTTTACATCTGAGTACCGCACTCTGGGTAATGTCTTCAATTCTATATTCCAAATTATTAATTTTCTCTTCAGTTTCTTTAATGTTAATCTATCCATTGAGCAATTTTCTTCTCTAATTATAATGTTTTAATTTTATTTTAGAAGTTCACATTAGTTGTTTTAAAATTTAACATTTTTATAGTGTCTTGTTCTAAGAATCTAATTATTTATTTTTAGTCTATTCATTTAAAAATACTAATTTTTTCAATCTAGTTATCTTAAATGCTTGAAACTCTAAGGCTTTTAGTATATTTATTCTACCGATCAACCCATAGTGAATTTTTTTGATGTGTTTTGTTAATTTTTATTGTGAGCTCATCTTTAACAGTGCTTTTTTTCCTGTGGCAATCATTTGCAGCCTGGGTAGTCTTACCTCTTGAAAGAGGTTTAGCATTCCTTTTAATGTCAGTGGAGTGAGGAATTATTTCTGGCTAAAGACCAGTTTCATGATAATTTTTCAGCATGAGGCTTCCTGAGCTACATGGGTAGATAGAATCTATTTGTACCTCAACATTGGCAAGGTCAACATCTAGCAGTTAGATTTCTCTATCTTTTTCCCCCTCCTACCCAGGATCTTAGATAAGACATGTGCCTTTAAGCAGATTATCTCTAGCCTACTCTTTTCCAAGCGTACATGTCACAGATTGGGTTCTCTGAAAAACAGACTGAAAAAAAGTTTAGTGTTCATTTGTTAGGAAGTGCTCTTGGAATTAACTCCTGTGTAAGGAAATAAGGCTGTACAGCAGATGAACTTGAGATGTGATGCAGTAACATTAAATGCCTCTGCTGACCCACTGTATGGCTTTGGAGTTGGTATGGCTCTTCATAAGTGTTTCCAGTGAGGAAACAGGGCCAGGCTTTATACCCTTGTCAATCAGTCTTTGGATGCTGGCCACCATGGAAAAGGAGCATAGCTATGGTGAGACAGCTGTTTTTAGCTGAAACAATTTCCCAAAGGAGATGGCAGCAAATGACTGTCTGCATTGCTCCTACCAACTATAGTAATATGTTCTCTGTTCCTGAAAAGGAGTCTAGCAGCATATCATTCACCACAGTACAGATTCACGGGCCCCAACTTCTCTCTTCAGGTGGGCTCTAGACCTCATCTCCTGTTACCATATGAGCATTAAACTTATGCTCTAACTTACTGACATCAAAATTACAAACTCCATTCCCACTATACTCCACACCCTACACCAGGACCAGGTGCATCAATTGTTCACGAGCTTCTAGTTCCTATTTATAATTAGTAGAGTCATCCAAAACAAAACATTTTTGGAGGTCTAGTTACACTTGATCAACAGGACTGTCCTAGCAATATGGAAATATATATTACTTATTTCAAGTGTCTTTCTTTCTTGTGATTTTATCCATGAGGTCAATTTTTTTTTGTTTGGTTGTTTGTTTTATGTATATATGAAAAGTTTTTCATGTTATCTTAGTCTACCAACTCACAGGAAAGAAAATGTATGTTTTTAATTTTTAAACGTGGACTTGAATTTATCAGAAGTATATTAAATATAACATATACACATCCCATTATATTTTATATCAAATTAAAATAGCATTTGTGAAAATAATTGATTCATTGATTTAAAATGATACACATATTATATTTAAATTCCAAACACACATGAACACACACACAGATATTTAAATACGGATATCTCTTCTTGTGTTTTCTATACATCTTAGTGAATCTACTTATTTATTTCAATGTACCAGTTTCACATTGGTTTGATATTTACAGACTTATAATTTACTATACAAGATCCTCTCATATTCTCCAAACATTGGCTATTACTTAAAACAAACATCAAAAATGCCTTTAAAACTGTATAAAACTCCCACAGAAAGCTGATTAAAGCTTACTACATTATTTAGAACCTACATATTTTTGTTATTTGTCTTATTATTATTTACTTGTCTAATTATTTTATATTTATTATTGAATTTTTTTGTAGTTGGTTATTGTAGTTGGTTGCTTGTTTTCTGTATAGGTCGTGCAGTTATCCTTTTATTGAATATACATTTTAGTTTTCATAGCTTGGGTATGAAGCATTCTTTCATCCTCCCCCCTCCATAAAAATATAACAAATTTTCAGTTTTGAATAGTGCAGCATATCAGTGTAACTAGAGACTTACTATGCTGATGATAAACACAGGAAGTAATGCACGATTATGGTTACTTTAGTAGTCTAATGCTAAGCAAAATTCCACTGTGGTTTAATTTACAGGAGAGTCCTACTATATTTTCCTTTGTATAAAAACAAAGACCACAATAGTAACCACCCAGAAGTAAAGGACTTGTTACTAGGAGAATATGGAGAGAGAGAAAAAAAGTTTGCTAATATTATACCTTTAGACAAATTTAAATTGAGACTTTACAACAAAATGTAGTTTCTCTCTGATTTAATTATTTCTAAAACACCTGCTGCCAGATAATAATACCAATTGAAATATACTCTTATCTAGGATGAGAGAAACTTTTAAAACGACAGTCCTCAGATAACTGAATTACTACCAAAATGAGTATGGAAACAGAAAAAAAAACTAAATATGTAAATATTTATCAAAGAAACAGCAACTTGTTCATCACAGGTTACCCATTTCTCCTGATCACTATTCTAGTTATCCTGAACTTTCTTCAGTTCTCCCAAGGCACCATGATATCTCTTGGTCCTGGCACATTTTGCATGTTACTTTTCTTCCCCTATTTTTCTCCCCCATCAATCACATCTGCTCATCCATCAGGTATCAGTTTAGAAGTCTCATTTCCCAGGAAGGTTTGCCTGGTAAACCCTTTTGGTAGGGGCTCAGCTAATCTCTCCCATTTTTATCAATACTTCTCCTTACACTTTTTTATTTTAATTGCTTCTTATATTTTTGTCCCTGAAAAAAAAGTTGAATTTTGAGGAGAAGGGGTATTCTTGTTTAGAACTGTATTTCCCACAGCTAACATGGACCCATGCAAGTAGTACGGCTTATTAAACAATGGTTGAATAGGTGAATGAATATGTAAATGATTTTAAAAAATAGCAGGTGGTAGTGTTGTACTACTTCACAGAGACTAAGCTGAAACTGTGTCTCTCAGTCGCCTTCTCTGTATAGTTCCTGGTTAAAGTTAGGCAAAAAGAAACTTATGCAAGGTTTGGGAATTGGACAGTAAGCAGTAGCCATTGTGCTTTGAATGTCATTGTGGTAGACATGGTGGAAGTAGATGCAGAGCTGGCAATGGGTCCTAGTTTGTCTTTGCCACTCGCCCCCACCCCTTACCTACGTTCAGCTCTTCTTCCTTCCAGACCCCTAATTATTCAGCTTCTTTCACAAGTATTTATGATCTTATTCCTATAATGAGTCTATTATTCTAGAATTCTTGTGGTAGTTCTGCTTTTCCGATAAAATCCTGATTGATACAATGAATATTAACCACTATTTCTCTCTTTCAGATTATTTCATATATTAAAAATTCTAAAGATCAAAAATAAGGTTAGTGATTTTCTATGAGATTTTCATTGCAGAGAAAAAAAAATTTGGAAATTTAAAAAGACAGTCTATCTTTATAAAGATTTTATGAAATCCATAGAATTGACCAAATCAGGGTAAGCTAAATAATAATTTTTCTCTGGCTATGAACATGTTTCTTAGACTTCCGAAGAGGGTGTCTGCAGCTGTGGGCAAACTTATTCATAACATTATCCCAAATAAAAAAATTTCTGTTTTGAGATCTAGAGGGTTTCTTTTTAATTAAAAAATATTTTTAAAATTTAAGGTTACTAGGTCCATATTTATGTGAATAAAGTTATAGAAAATCAGGAATAAAATATGGAATAAAGTTATGGAATTATGCAGGTCGCTAAATAAATTCAGTGTAAAAGTTATGTAAATCATCATTATTTCTTTTTTTGTTAAATTCTTATAACACTGACACCAAATAATTCTAGTTTGCCATGTTTACTGGAAAGTCTCTCTATACCAATAAAAACAACAATAAAACATTTCCAGAAAGAATAAAATAATGGTGGTGTCAAAGTTGTCACGAATATACAATAGTTAATATTATTAGTTTGATCTCTTTTTCCCCTGATACTTAACATAGATGAGAACGGTGGTTGAAAGGAGAAAACTAACACAATAAAACCAAGCAAAACAAATAAAACAAAAGACACTTCACTCACATTTTCCTTTTATGGTTTTTAAGTACAACCATAATCATAATTGCCCTTTCCCAAAAAGTTTTTAATGAATACAGAATAAAATTCAAACTATGATCATGGCATTCAAGGTTTACCCTTTAATCAGAGCTCAAGCTACCACTTTCAAACTTTTCCCTCATAACCCTACCTATCTGGCCACATAGATATTGTCTATATTTTGCACCAACTATTGGACTATGAGTACCTTGAGAACCAGGTCTACATATTGATCAACTTTGTATATTCTTCAGAGCCTAACATAGGCATAATAAGCATTGGAAAAGATTTTTGAATTAAAGTGATTTGAGCCATGCTGGGGGAAAAACAAACACAGAAAGTTTTAGGCATGACTATTACACAAATCAAGTTTTATGTCTTTTTGTGGTTGTGACTTTTATTTTTTTATTAAAAACATATTTTTTAAAATAATGAGTTTCACCATTTATCTTACAGAGTTAATTTTAAGAATAAGAATCCAGGAGAGTAAAAGACCATCAATAATGCCTTCCTGCTGTTTTAATATTTAGAAAATTATAGGAATTTTTGACCAATGGAATTTGCCCTGATTTTACCCATATTTAAAAAAGTTTACTTCTGATTTTCAGTTATCTTTAATATACAATTCTCCTTGTTTTGCTAGCTTTCAGAAATATATCATTTTTACTTGACCAACATGCATTTTATTTTGCAGTCAAATTAACAAACACTTTAAGAAGGGAAATGTTGTTATGTTTGTACTAATGTCATGTAGTACCACAAACATATCATTTAGATATCCTTTATTATCCTTTACTGTTTATGCTACTGAATATGTTATTGAACATATGTCCTTGAAACATTAATTTAATTCAACTGACATTGGGAAAGTAAAAAACTGACTTTGTGAAAAGATAGAACTAATGTTTAATAATGAAATAATACCCATATAACTTGCTAATACCTAATATCAGACTAGCAAACTAAGTAATGGAATCTTAGCTCTAGTAAGAAACTATAAAAACTTTCAGGATAAAAACATTATCTTGAAATTAGAAAGACTATAAAAGAATACAAGCTTGGTATAAATAAGTTAGTTATCAGTAAATGTTTCAAATAAATAAATGTAAATTAAAATAACAGACATTTCCTACTGAAATATCCCTGAAACTTTAATATCTCTCATTAGTGATAAATCCAGTTGTTTGTAGTCATGAGAAAAGCAATTAAAAAAAAAATCTTACTACTGAATTTTAATTATGATTAAGATATTTAAAAAATTTACTATGATTGATATTTTAAAACTTGAACTTTCAGTAGTTATAAAATATCCAATATTTATTTCTAATTATAATTTTTTTTTCTTTTAAACAATTCCTTCCAATGTCTCTCATGTGAAATAATGAAGAGAGAATATAAATACTGACTAACCAGAACACAAGAAAAAACAAATTTTGATGGTTTGTGAGGATAGGATGTTATTGATTTCTATGTGTGGTTTGAGTAACCATTTTCATTATTTTAAAATTGTTCCTCACATGAAAAGATTAAAACCCAAACCATGGTATGTACATTCTTGGGGGGTTGGGGAGGTGGGTATCAGTATTAGCTGCATATAACCACAGATGTCAAATACATTATTTTCTAAATATCCAATATATTTTAGAAAGTCATGTATTCTATGATAATAATGACAATATTCATCCTTAGAATTGCATTGTCTACTGTTTGGCACACTTCTCTTTGAAATTTTCTTATCTTGATTAATCTAGATACATTATATACAGCAGAGATCAGCAAATGTTTTCTGTAAACTGGTAGATAATATTCTAGGATTTGTGGGCCATAGATTTCTGTGGCAGCTACTTAACTCTGCTATTTTAACAGAAATTAGCTGCAAATAATTTGAAAACAAATAAGTGTGGTCATGTTCCAGTGAAACTATGTATAAACATTGAAATTTGAATGCCATATAATTTTATATGTCATGAATTATTATTTTTCTGATTTTTTTAAACCATTCAAAAAATGTAAAAACCATTCCTTGCTTCCAAGTGTACAAAAAAAAGTGCAAGGCCAGATTTGGTCTGTCGGTCATAGTTTGCCAACTCCTGACATAGTGTATAGAAGAACCCATCAACTGTTTCCAGTTACTAGATAACAAACTTAAGCTCATTGGTGGTGTTCAGACAAAAAAAAAAAATCAGCTTAAATACATTTTCATACTTGAAGAATAAACCGTAATGTTTCTATAGAGATAAATGCAGTGGCACCATGCAAAGACAACCAGCCAAATATCTAAGCCATAGATTCTTCACAGAAAAAAAAGAAAACAGGAAGATAGGGGCACAGAAAACCAAATTCAAAAAAAAAATTAAGAGAGCCACACAGATTAATCTACCATACTATTTGATTTTCTTTGGGAGTACTTTTATAATTGATTCAATATAGACACACTATTTTCTTTATTAAAACTACCCAAACTGCAAATAAAGGCATATTAATTCCCTTTAAAAGTTAAAGTTCTGATGGATAATAACAGAGGACATCTGTTTTCCCCTTCATCTGACAAACATGAGTAACTGATATCTTCTTGAAGGTGCAGAGAGCAGACTCCAAACAACATATAGCTTTCAGATATCTCTAATGAAAGAGACTATGGGCAGGATGGTAGGATTGCTCTAAAACTGAGACTAGCCCTTTATTACGAAAACCAGCAAAGGAAATGAACAGGCCTGCTTGAGACAGTCTTTTTTATTTATTCATGTAAAAGTACAAAAATACTTGCTAGTAAAATGAATTAAGCGGATGTTTCTGCTGGCCACAGAGTTCTAATGAAAATTACACTGCTCATTGCACAAGAATTACAGCTTAGAAAGGGAGGCTTTGAGTTTATTAGGTAGTGACAAAGACCCACCTAGGATTTACTATTAATTGGATTATGTTGGATTTCCACTCTTCATTCACTTCAACTTCTACTTTTTATTATCCACTTTATAACCCTGAAAAGTGTGAACTTAATAATTTAATAATAATATCTCTAAACAGTCTTCTAAGTGTTTGTTCTACATGATTTGTAATCCTCTAATTTCATTCCCAGAATACTTTAATATAATATATGTGAGAAAACACGCAGAATGGTTTCAAAGTCAATCAAATGGAATAAAAGGAAGAACTAAATTTCAATGTCTTATGAAGACCTTAACATTTCCCACCCATTTTTGTGTGGTTGTTTCTTTTCTTTTGTTATATCTGCTGCCAAAGATGCCAATTTTGCATTTAGCCTAATGTCTTTTGGTTTTACTCATCTCTCTCTCAAAAAGCAAATAATGTTACATTTTGATTCTTTCTATAACAAAATCAGACAAAACTACTAGGGGTATAACACCACTACCCACTTATCTACCTCTTCTCACATCAGACTATTATAAACTCTACTCTATCTCATTTTATTACTAGAAAAACCTCAGAATGCCCTGATCTCTAGGGCTAAGATTCTTGTCACTTTTAGACAATTAATGACTTAAAAATGAATATCTGGTTCTACACAGAAGGTAGAAAGAAGGGAGGAGATTGCTGTCATCCTTATAATAACAGCCCCTACAACAATCTTCAAACACACAACTTTTTTTGAACTCTTCAGAGAAGTGAAATCATAAACCAACATGAAATCTAAAGAAAGACAGAATACAAGCATTTGCTTACCTGGAGCAGATACCAAAGAATATAGGAAAGAATAATTCAGCTAAAACCCGTACAAATTATTGAAGGCCAATTATGAGATAGCAAGAGACTATAGAACACTTTGGAACCACTGGCACAACGGAAATTCATACCAGTTCTCAAGCTTTTCTCACACTGTAAGAGTGGAAAATTTTTCCAATAAATTAGTCACAGGGAGATGTCTCAGGTGCCAGCATCCAGGAAAAGCTCAACATTCCAGAATACAGATAACAAAACTGCCTGCTAGGCCCTGTTTAGTCTAAGAGTCCCCCGATACATTTATCCTTGTGCAAGACATTAATGGCCAATTCTGCTTCTGTAATCTGCTTGCCTTTTAACCAGGGTGTGGTTCTAGGAGATATACTGTACAAAGATATGCTAAAGCCAACTTCTGCTTTTGTGGTTTCAGGCTATATAAGCTGCCTCTTTTGGGGGCTTACGACTGATTTCTTCTAACACTGCTGGTAGAGAGTCAGTTGCTGGCCGGCAATAAAGGCTCATAATTTGCATTAATTGGCTTTGTGCATCTTAGATTCAGCCCCACCACAACAACACACCAAAAAACATAAATGAGGGTCATGAGAAAGCCTATTATAAGGTGCAGGCCTATTGGAGTCATAGGGCAGCCACCTTTAGAAAAGGCACAACATCCTGCCATCCATCTCATTTCCCTATTGGGGAGGGGACCTTAAAATGGTGGGGGAATAGCAACAAACACCATGACCCTTAGGGAATTCATGAAAACTCATTACAATAAGAAGGAAACTAAAGAAGAAAAACCAACCAACCAAACAAACAAACAAACCCCAAAGAAACCCCATTCTAGCCCTGTAGAGAGAAGTAGATATATATATATATGACCCTAAATCTGAAATTGTGACAGAGTCACTGAGATGGGTCTACATCTCAATACCCATTGATGAAGTGCTTGAATAAGACTAGGTCTTAATGAATATATATGTATTCCTCTCCTCCATCCACAGCAGGATGGCAAGCATTGAATCAATGCAGTCCTCTGACTCTTGGCAGAGAGATAAGAGCTTGGTGGAAGACACCCTAAAAGACAATGAAAAGGGAAGATATGAATCCAAAGGAGAAACAGCCTAAAATATATATATTAGATAAGAAAAAAATTAAAATTCAGTAGTCCCTAAGTATTCATTCCAGAGAGATAGAAAAACAAAACAAAACAAAAAATAAAGAAAAATATAATATGAAAAATATAAAAGATAAAAACTATAAAGAACCTTGAAGATAAATTTGGATCATTGATAATAATAATAATAATAATAATAATAATGTACCTTAGTGATACTGATAAAAAAATAAAAGCATAATCAATACCAAAAATGAAAAAGTAACATTACTTCAGATCATACAGACATTAAAAAGGTTATAAAAGAATTTTATAAACAAGTTTATGCCAATAAATTGGAAAATCTACGAAGATATAAAATTCCCAGAAAAGCACTAAGTTGACATAAGAACAAAATAATTTCCTTGAATTAATAATTTTATTGAATCCATAAATAAAAAATTTTTGTACAGCAAAAGACTGGCTTAGACAATTTTAATAAACTTTACTAATTATTTAAAGAAGAAATGTCAATCTTGAAAAAAAACTCTTAAGAATATAAAAAGGAGAAAATATATCCCAACTTGTTTTATGGGACTAAGATAATCTTGATGCCAAAATTTGAAAAAATATTTCAGGAAGAGAAAAGCATAGGTTATCACATTGATGAATATAGCTGTAAATATTTATGTCCAAAATACTGACAAACTAAATCTAGTCATATATAAAAGAATAACATATCATTACTAGTTAGGTTTATTAATATTAGAAAGACAATTGATGTACTTTAACACATTAACAGAATAAACAGTGGAAAATCAACTTATTGTCTCATATAACATCCAGAACAAAACGTAGGTAAATCTGTAATAAAAAAGTCTCACCAAAATTAAAAATAGAAGGCATTATCTTTAATATGATAAAGAAAAGCAATAAAAAAATCTGAACAAATTTCATACTTAGTTGTCAATCTTTCCTTCTGAGATCAGGAGCAAGATAAGGATGCCCACTATTAGCATGTCTATTCAGACTGTAGTGGAGAGATTCATTAGCAAAATAAAGGGGGGAAAAGGAATAAAATAAAGAAAGCAATATCTATGAGTTTTAGAAGAAAAAAATTATAGTTTATTTATACCTAATATAATTGTGTATATAGAAAAATATGAAAGAAATTTTTTTGAATAAATGAGTGAGTTTAGCCATTTGGTTTGATAGAACATAAGTATTTTTTAAAAATCAATTCATATTTCTATTTACCAGTGACAAAGAGTTTAAAAGGTGACATTTCAAATTACCATTTATAATAATAATGATATCAACACTTAGACATAAATCTAATAAAAAATTTGAGACACAAAATAAATCCTAAATAAATGGAAGGAAATATCGTATTCATGAATTGAGAGGGCCATTTTTTTATAGGTCCCAATTTACTCCAAATTGTTTTATAGAGTCAATAAACTTCAAAATTCCATCAGATTTTTTGGTGAAAATTGATAATGATTGTAAAACAGTTATTGATAGGCAAAAGTCAAATAGCCAACATGACCTTGAAGAAGAACAAGGTGGGCTAATTTACTCTGTCTAATGTCAAGACATTACAAGCCTAAATTAATTCAGACAGGTGTGTTTGTGCAAGACCAAACTGATTAACTAGAGAAGAAAGTAGAGAAACATATCTACAATATACACTCATCTCATTTGTAAGAAAGGTGCCTCTGAAGAAAGAGGGGATAGAATAGTTGTTTTAATAACTGGTTCTGAATTCAAGGGATATCTTTACAAGGGAAAAAAATAAAGCCTGACTTCTCTACCTCATATTATTTATAAAAATCTGTTCTAGGTGGCTGAAAAACATAAACATGAAAGATAAAACAAGACAATGTGGGAGAATATCTTCATGTCGTTTTGACAGAGAAATGTTACTTAAAAATAGCAGGGAAAAGGGATTAAACATAAGAAAGAGATTAGTAAATCAAACTACATTCATACTGAGAGTATCTATTCATCAAAGACACCATTAAAAAATAAAAACACAAACTATCCAGTAGAGAGCATATTTGCAACCCACATATATTAGTTTTCTAAGGTTTCCCTGATTACTGCAAACCTGGTGAAGTAATATAACAGAAAGGTATTCTTTCACAGTTCTGAATGGCTGGAGTCTGAGATCAGTACCATTGGGCCAAAATCAATGTGTCAGGAGATCCTAGAGGAGAATCTGTTCCTTGCCTCTCCTATCTTCTGATGGCTATATCAATCAAGGCTCTAACTCCCCTTACAGGACATTTGATCCTGTTCAAAACATCCATGGAGACTCCGATTCTTGGTGATTACTCTCAATTATGGCCATCAACAGAATCATCTATATCACCAAAACTGCTCACAGATAGAAGAAACAAAGAGCCAATAATCATAATAAGCAGATTAATATATATTTGAGTGCAATTGCTCACTGACTTCAGAGTAATCTTGTCAAACTTCATGATGAAGAACAAGAGTCAATGTGAAATCCAAAATTCTTCATGAATTACAATAGTAACAACAACAACAACAACAACAACAACAACAACAACAACAACATCCATACAATTTGAATGAAGTTCAATGTTTGGATTCTGTAATGAATCATGGACCAAATGTCTCCACAGACATTTTGGGACAGAACCAATGATCAAGGACCTTTTGGCATCGGCCAATTGTCTCCTTGGACATTCTGAACAGTGGCAAATGTCTGCTTATCTTAACTTCTTGTTGACTTTTGTGTCTGTGCCAAATCTCCTCTGCCTCCTTCTTAAAATGATGCATGCAATCACATTTACAGTCCACCCAGGTAAAACAGAATAATCTTTCCATTTCAAGACACTTAACTTAATTACACCTGCAGAATCTTTACCATTTATAGGTTCAAGAATTAGAAGTTGATAGAGTAATTCAAATTTGAACTATATAAAGAACTGCTATAAACCAGCAAGAGAATGACAAATCAACAAAAAATTAAACATACAACTTCACAAAAGATATCTTAGTGGCCAATAAACATGAAAGAAATCGTCAACTCCATTAGAAATCAGGGAGATGCAAACTCACTAGCATGGCTAAAAAACAGACTGATGCTGATGGATCTCAAATTTTGCTGAGACTATTGAGCAACTGGAAGTTTCACACACACCTGATGGACAGTATAAATTGTTTAAATTACTATGGTGAACTGTTAATATTTTCTACTAAATGGGAAATTAACAACAACCTATGGCAAAGCAATACTACTTCTAGGTATATTTCCTAGAGTAATATATGCAGAAGTCCACCAAAAGACAAGTCAATTAATGCTCATAGCAGCATTACTCATAATAGCCCAGGGATGGTAACCAAATCAAATGTCTGTCAACGGTATAGTGTATAAGTAAACCATGATGTAGTTATACAATGGTATATTATTTATAATGGATATTTTTGTGCTCCACCCATACCTCTTTGTACACATTTGCCATCTTCAAATTAATTGCAGGAACCCAGTATATCATATACCCAGAGAGGAAAAAGTGCTTGGAAACTTATATATGTTACAGACAACCCTTAACCGAGGAGTGACAGATGCAAAAGTACAGGCATACCACAGAAATATTGTAGGATCAGTTCCAGACCACTGCAATAAAGCAAATATCACAATATAGTGAGTCACACAAATTTTCTGGTTTTCTAGTGCACATAAAAGTTATATTTACAATATATTATAGTCTATTAAATGTATTATAGCATTATGGTAAAATAACAATGAACATACTTTAATTAAAAAATTTCATTGCTAAATAAAATGCTGACTATCATTTGAGGCTTCAGCGAGTCATAATAATCTTTTTTGCTGGTTTTGCCTCGGTGTTGATGGCTGCTGACTGAAAAGGGTGGTGGTTGCTGAAAGCCAGGGTGGCTGTGCCATTTCTTAAAATAAGACAGTAATTAAATTTGCTGCATTGACTGACTCTTTAGGTTGATTTCTCTGTAGAATGTGATGCTGTTCGATAGCATTTTACCCACATTAGAACTTCTTTCAAAATTGGAGTTAGTCCTCTTAAACCCTGCTAGCTAAGTGTTTGCAATATGCTAAATCTTTTGGTGTCATTTCAACAGTATTCACAGCATCTTCACCAGGAGTAGATTCCATCTCAAGAAACTACTTTCTTCACTCATCCATAAGAAGCAATCCTTATCTGTTAAAGTTTTATCATGAGATTGTAGCAATTCAGTCATATTTTTAGGTTTCAAAGTTTTGAAAAAATTTTAAAAATTAACAGCCACTATTTAACTACCAAAATAGCTATAGCATGCTCAAAGCTATCCACAAATCACCTATTTTTTAGTTTATATGACAGCAGATGTAAATTTCAAATTAAAGATTATTTATATTCATGTAAATAATCTTTAATTTATATATACAAATCACTTATTATAAGCCCCAGTAATTGAATAATATGTCAACAATAACTAATTATTCAAATCAAAATAATAAGCTGGATTCACATATCAACTCTGAGATGAAATACTGATTTTAGGCAGTGTTGTAATTTAGATGATTACCTTTGCTAGTCTGAGATTTTGCCTAAAATTAACCTTAATGACACTCTTAGAAAGTTTTTCTTAATTTCAATTTCAGTTGTGCTAAGAACTATTCTCTTGGTAGCATAACAGAATTGAGAGGTAGATAATAAATTCACAAATAGGAAAAGGTATAGAGTTTGGAGATCCAGGCTTCAAAAAAATGTTTAGAGTTGCCTGGTTCTCTAGTTCCTTTAAACCAGCTGTGATAAAGAACCAAAGACAATTTGCAGCTCTTTAATAGTTTTGGTTAATGAAACTACAAGTTCATCATCATTATTAATATCATCCCTCTTCATCTTCAACTTTGTTGTCATCAATATAGTCAGTACTTCATATCTTCACTGAAGAATCTAGATTATATCACAGTATATTATTTTTTTTTAAATCTTAAATTTTATCTACTGAGATTTTTTTATTTAAAATATTTGAAATGGCTTTTTCTCCCCTAATGACAGATGCATTTCCTGAAGTTGTTCTTTGTATCCAAGTTTTACAGAGATGTTGTGACACCACAGACTGAGTGGCTTATAAATAACACATATTCCTCACGGTTCTGGAGGCTGGGAAGTCCACGTTCAAAGCACTAGCAGATTTGGTGTCTGGTGAGAAACTGCTTCCTGGTTCACAGATGGCTATCTTCTTGCTGTGTCCTCACATGCAGAAGGTTCAAGGGAATTCTCTTGGGTCTCTTTTATAAGGGCACTAATCGCAATGTTCCTGAGGTCTCTGCTCTTAGGCCCTAATCAACTCTCAAAAGCCCACCTCCAAATATTATCACATTGGGGATTAGGTTTCAACATATGAATTTGGGGGGAACACAACATTCAGTCTATGGTAAGCATGTTAAATTAATACTCAGAAAAAAGAACAGTAATAACACGGCAAATAGAATGCTCAGCTTTTCAGAACAGAAATAGTTGCAGAGAATAGTAATGTAGAATGAACTAAAGTCAGTCCCTCCTTCTCTTCTTCTCTCACTCCTTCTCCATGGTATCTCTCGCAGTCCTTGTTTATTTGCCAATAAAAGTTTTAAAAAATAAAAATTTATGAACAGCAACTCTGATATTTAGAGAAGGCAGAGTAAATAAAAGAAATACTTTAGAATAAATAAAAGTAGCAATTATTATCCTGAAATTTTCACTGAATAAATTTAAAAAGAACGTCAAATTGGAAAGACAATTCTCTTTGAACAAAGCTCTCTACTTACTTCCACTTTCACTATTCTGAAGGTGTGCTTCTCGATAGACTTTGCATTTGGAAATTTATCATGATGCCTGGGACTCTTGCTTTCTTTTCCCTCCTTCCTTTCTTAAGCCTCTAATTTAAGTTCACAAGAAAAAAGTACACCAAACTCCTGAAACTCTGAACATTGTATTAACCTACAGCAAACACTTTTTATGATTTTATCTTTCTTAAAGAACATTTTAAGCATAGCTTCACATCATCCAAAGCACATTTTGTTTCTAATGTCTTCGCAACATGATCAAACCATGATTTGCCAAAGTAACTCATACATGGGCTGAAACTTTCAACATGATTGAAATAAACCACAAAAAATTAAACACAAATTTTGTCCTATAAATAACACTCATGATTTCAAGCCCATGAAAGAAAGAATACAATAAATGACCACTGTGTTTTCTTATCTTATAGACAGGTGCACTTTCACTGGTGCTGAAAAATTATTGCTGAGTTCCAAGACAATAAAGCCACAGGTGGATTACTATTATACAAGATTTATGATTCTTATTAAAAAATTTCATTGTTTCCATGCATGTAATGAGATTGATATTGGCATTATTCCACATGTAAACTGAATAATTATAAAAAGGTATATCAGTACGTTACAAAGTCTAACAATGACTTGAGTATTAAGAGAATCCTCTTCCCATTTAAGTATGCAAAGCACATAGCAATTTATGATCTAGACATGCCAAGCATGTTATAAATGTTTTAAAGTACTATCCTTTTAAAAAATATTACTATTTTCAGATATAACTATAGGGATAGAGAGACTTTTCATTATAATGTTATTTCACAGAGTTTGGATAATTTATCATGTATTTGTATAAACTATACAATATTAGAATTACATTAGAAAATAAGCATTGGCATGCAACATATTTTAAAATATATTTTATACTACAAGCAATGATTTCAAATGAAAGATTTATCTTCTTAAGTTTGACTTTAGTAATTGCTAAGATTTATTAATTGTACTTTTTTAATCCTGATAACAACTCTATAACATAAAATGTTTTCATTTCAATGTTATACACAAGAAAAAAAAATAGCTTAAATAGCTCTAATGTAGTGCAGTGAAGATTCCAAGCCAGGTGATAGACTCCATATTCTTGTACCTAACACTCAGTACTACCTCCCAGGCATTAAACAGCACATCGCTTTAGTATTTATGATTCCCTAACTATTCAATAAATGTTTTAAAATGAATGAATAAATGTTCTCTTTCTATTTAATAATGTATAAATAGATCTCAAGCATGTATGCCTGCATAAGTGTTGCCTATTAAATAATGAAAGTGAAATGTTTAAAGAGAAAAAATTATATTCTACAGAAAAAGAGGAAGTTGAAATAGTATTTAAATAGAAAAGACTATGGTATTCACACTGCTGGATTGTGTATATGAACAGAAGTTTACTTTTAATATTGTATCTAAAATTTTTGCTAAAAGAAAATAAATAATCCTGTCCATTGTTGCAGTGTGGCAAAGAATGCACAGGCTGAACACATGGGCAAATGATCAGAATGTATAATCCTTTCAAGATGGCAAAACCAGTGCCAGGCCCATAGTAAAATGATGGCAGAAATTTTGCAGAGCAGCATGTTGATGAGAAGAGATCTACTTAGAAATATGATAAAGACCCTGTTCTTAAAATGAATTTAAGCATATTCATAAACATATTGGTGATAAACATATGTGATCAAAACACTGATACTCTAGTATAAATAAGAATGGAAAAAGAACACCATGATACAGTCTCTCCATTCAATAAAAAATATATTCAATTACTATTAAGTGTCAAAAAAGAAAAATGACACATTTTCATGGAGTCTACTATCTAGTAGGGAAGGCAACATATAACTAGGAGAGGTGACGAAGCTAGAGAAGTTAGTAAGACTAAATATTGCCACTTTGATTAAGGGATTTTTATTACCCAAAAAGCATGGGAAATCATTGAAGGGAGTTAGGCAAGGGAATGACAGTTAATATTTACATTCTAAACAGGTAACTCTTCAATGTGAAAGAAAGCAGGATTAGGTGACTTAAATGAGGGCTGATAAAGAAAAGGTGTAGAACTTGGACTACAAGATGTATTGCTGTATGATTTACCTAGCTGGAGAATATTGGAGAGTTGTAGGAAGTTCATGAGTTCATTTTTGGACATGTTCAATTTCAAGTGCCTGTAAGATAGCCAGGTGAATGGATCTTCCTTAGTTGGGTCTATAAGCCAGGAATTCACAAAAGATGTTTTGATTTGAAGATATAAACATGTAAGTCATCTGCATGTAGATACAAATAAGAATAAAAATACCTAAGAGGGAATAAATAGTGAAAAAAAGAGAAAGTCTAGGAGAGAGTTCTATGAATTTAACCATTTCAAGCAAATATCATAGAAGTTGGCAAAAGAGACTGAGAAGTAACAAGAATTTCAGGTAAGTATTAGCTATGTCAGGGGTGATGGGGGAAATATTCATTGACTAGCATGTAGTCAACTATGCAAAGTGCTACCAAGACTTATAAAAGATGAGAAAGTAAATAACACATAAAAGAAAAGATAGACAGGATTATTCTTATCATTGTCCATGATCTTCAGGAAAGACAAAGTCAGAATTTATTTCAGTGCTATATAACTATTTTTATATAACTATAGTCCCATAAGGGAAACGATTAACAAAATGGGCCATATTCATATTCAGAGCTTCTTTTCATTGAAATACTATTAAAGAAATGTCAAGGCAAGTATAAAGTGAGAAATATGTTTACAATCCATATAACTGACAGAAGAGTCAAATACAAAGTATGTATAGAACACTTAAATCTCAACAAGCAAAAGACAATTCATTAAAAATTGGCAATCACTTCCACAACCTCACAAAAGATATATCCACGTAGCCAGTAAATATGTGAAAAATTTGTCAACCCTGTTAGAAATCAGGAAAATGAACATTAATACCACAGGTAATACCTCTACAAACTCACCAGAATGGCTAGAAAAGAGATCAACAAGTCCAAGTTTCGATGAGGTGATAGAGCAACTAGAAATCTCACACACTTCCAGTGGACATGTAATCTGTTAAGACTGCTATGGAGAAATGTTAACATTTCTACTAAATGTGAAGCTAACAACAATCTATGGCCCAGCAATTCTACTGCTCGTTATATTTGCTATAGAAACGTATGCAGGAGTTCGCCATAGAAAAAAGTTCATAGCACCATTATTTGTAATAGCCCAAACTGGAAACAACCCAAATGCCCAGCTTTTGCTTCTCTCTTTTTTGACCTTAACCTTTCTCTTTCAAAGTTCTGCCTTGTTTTAAATGTTTCATAAGAACCATGTCATCTTTCATACACATCACATTAAACTTGCTAAAATTCAGGGATCCCCACTACCCAAATCAGAAATAATTTTAAATAGGTAAAATTTGTGTCAGAGTGGAAGAGGCATCTGTTAAGCAACTTGTACATAGAAACAGAATCATCAGTGGTTGACTAACAGCCACTTCTTACTATCCCAAGATAAACTCCAAGGCTGAAGCCTATGGAAATTTTGAACATGTCATTAAAAGAATGAATCAAGGAGATGTAGAAAAAAAAAAAAGGAAAAAAAAATCATAGGCTTCAGTCTTTGCTTGGAATATTGATTTTTTTTTTTTTATATAGAAACCCAGATGAGTACCAGTTAAATGCCAGCAACTCCATTCAATGTAATAAATATTATTCCATCAATGTGATAAATGTGTACTTTTTAGGGTCTGGGTACTAAAGGACTGCTGACTTAGAAAGCCCTCAGTTTATAACTGAATAGCAATGAAGGTATACCACTGTGTGGGTGTATGCCAACAGTCTCACCTTCCTTTTTCTTTTTAAGTGACTGTCCTTTGTAAAAGTATTTTGATTAATGGTGAAATCACAGATGTCAACTATTTAGGACTATTGCCTTGGAAATGTGTGTAACAAAGGCCACTTTGGGGAAACAGACTCAGTGCTTGGGATATTGTCCACGAATATGCTGATGTCATGGCATCTGAAGTAAAAATAGAAAATGGTCTCATCTGTAAGCCAGTTGGGCTCCAAACACAAGGCTGCCATTTGTTTGTGCACTAATTAATTTCATTGAGGCTTTCCAGTTCTACTATGTTCCTCCTAAAACAAAATAAAAGAAAATAAAGGAAGCTTGGATTTAAGAATATTTCTCTCTCTCTTTAATTTTTTGTGCATGTAGCCATTCTGTACCTCTCCTGCCCCCACCCTTTTATTTGTGTTTGAAAACACTGGTTATATTGGGAGCCTCCAAATTTACTAATTTTAATGCTGTTGTGTTCTTACAAAGCAGTAAATAGTGAGACCAAAATGAGTCTGTATTTCCTATAATTATAATTATTACCTAGATATATGTTCAGGTTTAAGGCTCAGGTAAAATTTGCTAACTTTGGAAGAGCACTTTCCTTTAACAGAGACAAATAATAGTTGCTTTTCATGGCATTTTACAGTTTTCTAAGTACTTTCATTTAAAGCCTATACTAGATTCAACTATTCTACACTTACTTTTCAATGAAACAATTCCAATTTATACATAGTCTTGGCATAAAAATATTTGTTCAAAATAAATTAGATTTCAAACAACCTAGCTGGTACTCAGGATTCTGGTCAAAATACCTTTTTCTCCATTTTTAATTTTTATTTTGTACTTAATAGTAATGTTTTTAATGTGGCAAACTACATTCTTTAGACCTAAATTATATAATCAACTCAGGATATAATAAATATCACCTTAGTATCACTTGATTATTCAGTTTATTATTTGTATATCTTCTTTTTTATCTTTGGTTCCTCTTCTATTTGTGGGATCTCTTCCACTTAAAAAAAGGCAAACCCAGGCCCTAGAGAGTGAAAGAAATTATTTGGTGCATTATCTACTTATACTCTAATGTCATTCATTGTAGATTTCTGCCAATTGTTTTAATCAATTTACTTCTGAGTCCATTTAGACTTCGGTGTCTAAAATTGATGTGATTACTATTATGTCCTTTTGCTTCAAATAAAATTTGAATAAGTTTAGTATAAAAAATCACTATCAAGCTAGTATTTATATTTGTTAAAAAACTGAAGAGATGTGAATGAAGTTTATTTGTAAATCTTTGGTTAGATACTTTGTGTACATTATATTTTGAAGTTCCTTCCATACTTTATGAACCTTTACTTACTAAATCATTTTAGCCATAATATACATGTAAAACAACTTCTATATATTGCTAGAGAAAATACATTTTTATTCTTATTGGATGTATTAGTTATTTATTTTCCTTCCACTATATTTCTTCCCATTTGACTCTGTGGATCATTACCTTGTTCTTTATATTTACAGCCTTAGAAAATAAGATTGAGTTTAAAGCAAACTAAAATAAGTCCTCTTTACATATAGATATACTTTATGAATATATGGAACCTGCTTCAATGGAAATTTTGTCTAGTAAATCAAACTATGCAGTTCTTTTTTGAGATTATTACAATTGTATTATAATAATGGAGGACAGATTAGCTAAATAATGAAACAAAGACAATCAAATACCCAGCTCACCCAGGAAAAAGTTAGAAATCCCCTTTCTAACTTTTATAGAGGTTCAAATTCTCTCTGCAAATATTTCCATGGTCTCTGTGATATACACCAGTGATGACCTCTCATTTTTTCTATCTTTCTCTGCTTTTCCACCTCAATAGACTTAAAACCATCATCCACCTGCTTTAGATAAACTTAAAATTGTCTTATAAATAGAGATTTCTTCCAAAACCAAATTAAATAAAAAGCAGAAAAAAGCAGAGAACATTAAATTTCCTTTAGGCCCCCTGCCTAATTCTTCTTGGGCTCAGTGCCCAATTTCCATCAAGTTCATTCTGCTTTCTTTAAAGCCATGTATACAAAGGCCAGTCCCTGTTATCATGATCACTCAATCTCATCTAGCTTGTCATATTCTAAAAACCATTTCCTAGTTTCTAGATTGTTTTTCTAATGGCCTTATTTGTGCACGCAAGCTTTGAATGGTCTTGATTAGGTTACTTTTCATAGGCTAACTGAAAAACGCATTAGAAATAAGACTACATACTATCTCTTGCTATTTTCACTACCCACTTGAAGTCTGTGAAAACATGTCTGTTTCAATACTAGATTATTTTCAGTATAGAGTTAACTATTGCTTGACTATTAATGTAATTTTAATGTAATCATTAATTACTCAAGGGTGATCAACCATTAAGCAGCTTATCCAGCTCTGCTGCTGAAGAAAGCCATGTCAACCTGATTGTTATCAACCTCTAAATTTGATACATAACAAAATTTTAGCACTCTGAAATCTCAATAGATTTTTTACTCAATGCAAGAACTGTGGTGTATATAGTGAAACCATATACAAAAATTATCCTTTAGGATAATATATATTTCCAAACAAATGTTTTCACAAATTAAGTAAGCTTACTTATCAAATCACTCATTTAAGGCAATTTTTATAAAGGCCTATTCTGTGTCCAACTCTACACATAGTATCAATAATATTTTTAAACTACTACTTATTAATAGCTTCCCATGTCAAAGAACTACATTAGAAACTTAGCATGCTTCATTTCTTTTTTTCCTCCCCTCTTTAATTCCACCTCCACTCCCCCCACCCTCCTGAACCTATGGATGTTGCTGTCTCTCTTTTAAGAACTGGATCTCTGAAGGTGGGCATCTCCTCCCACATGCACCTGGTACATGGGCGTGTGGTCTATGGCTCCACCTGGGGCACGAACCCAGGACATTCTGGGTGTAAAGCAGACGTGCTAACCACTACACAATGGAGCCACCCACTTTGTTTCTTTTAATCCTTATAATACTCTCTAAAGTGAAACATGGCCCTTTACCTATGAGTAAACTGGCTTCAGGAGATTAATTTATTTGCCCAAGTACAAAAATCTAAGTGGTTGAACCAAGACTCAAGTATTTTTCCTTTTTGCCTTCTGTGATATTCTCAATTCTTTACTGGAAGAAAAGTTCCAGGTCCTAAATAGCTTGTACCTTGGGGGTCTGTATATTATGACTACCTCAACCTAGATGGGATTGACAGCCAGAAGACTACAGAAAACTGGGACAGAATATAAATTCGTTAGGAGATTTCGTAGCTCAAGACATACATCAGACAAATGAAAACACATCAGACAAAGCCTTGCTGAGGGATGTACTCTTCAAAACCGTCAAATCTTCAGAAGAAGGGAAATGAAGAGAAGCCTAAGGAAATGTGATAACTAAATGTAATGTGGTATCCCGGATGGGATCCCAGAACAGAGAGAAAAGACTTTGGGTAAAAACTAAAGAAATCTGAATAAAATAGGGATCTTAGTTAATCATAATAAGTCAGTGTTGGTTCACTAATTCCAGAAAATGTATCATACAAATGTAAGATATTAATAAAGTGTAAACTGAGTATATAGTAATATGGTAACCCTCTGTATGATCTTCATAGATTTTCTATAAATCTAAATCTATTTTAAAATAAAAGTTTATTTAAAAAGTTAAGAAATGTTTCTTTGGAATTCATTTTTACTAAATCAAACTTATAATCGTAATGTTCAAACTGAATGCAATATATTTACCAGAAATACATAAAGGCAGTTTTATTTTGTGCATCATATCAATAGTAATATTCCAACCTGCAACTTAATTAAGGTTTAATTCATATTCTGTTTGAGTTTGCTTGTCATTTTAGTGATATTATTTTTAGATAACCTATATCATTAGTTTTACATTTATCATTAAAGCATGACCTTTCTTCACAAACTCCTTATCTAGTCTCAGTCTGTTTCCTTATATGTAAAATGAGGATATCAACAGATCACTTACAGGATTGAGGTTAGGATCAAATGAAATAATGATATCAAATCTAATGGAAGATTTTCATATATGTAAGCTCTTAAAATATGCTGCTATCTTGTTCAAACATAATTTTTGAGTACATAAAATAAAATTCTGCTCCCCTCCCTATAATCATAGAAAACTTTTGGAGGGCATGTGAAGCAAATTAGAAATATCCCTTTAAGATTTCACTGAAAGATAGACTAAGGACCATAGGATCTGGATGAATCACCAAATGTAAGAATTGAGGTGTTATAACACAGTGATGTGCAGCCACCATTTATGAAGATTTGCTTTCTCACTCCTAATTCTTGATGTTTTCTGTGATCCAATGCCTGCTTACACTGTGGAGTTTGTTCAGACACTTGGTATGTTTAGTCTTCATTTTGAAGTCAGTTTTTATTTGTTTTTCACAATCTTTTTAGCCAGGTGAGTTGTTTGGCTTTGTCTTGGTTGAAATATATAATGTGAAAACCCCTCTTTGATAATGTGAGCCTTAGTTCAGAATGTTTTTATACATATATCAGAAATATTTTATTATCTCTTAGGAGTAGTCACTGCCATATTTAAGGTGACCAAACCAGCTCCCAAACCAGTTGAATAGTATAATATTTTTTTAAAAAGTGATCTGAGATAATTTAGGTACTTTTTAATCATGAAATTTACTTTCTCAAGTTGAAGAAAATTTTGAAGTTCATCATTATAATAAAAGGTGGTCAAATTTTTAAAAAATCAATTTATTTTCTATCAACTATATAAATGATCCCTAAGGAATAATTTATATGCTGGGAAGATCTGAGTTAATAGGAATTAATGAAGTGAACAGCCTTTATAAAGAAAAAGAAGAAAACTATAAAAAGTAAGTGAGAGGCAGTGCTCATATGCAGAGAAGCAGGACTATTTGCCAAAAGTGGTATCATACATGCACAATGTTAGTGCTGACCTGCATTAGTACAATTTGTATGTCAAGCTTTTCGCAAGTGGAGATGTGTGCCTAGCCATCTATTTTACACTTCCCCTCGCCTCACCCCCCCAGTTCCTGTGAACCATAGCAAACACCTCTGATCAGGTTTACGGAGAGCCACAAATTGAGATACAGAACACAGCAGGCAGTATAATTATGACCTGAAAGATGCACACTGTCCTTGGATTTTAGGACATCCAGACAGTGGAAAGACAGAGAGAGAACTCTGATAAGGTCATGATATTGCTGTTTTTAAAATAAGATAATTTTTTTTTGTAAAGAAACTACCATCTTATTTTCCTACCCTTTTCTCTATTGTCTTCTTTTACAGAAAATCATGAACATTCAGTCCTAACATGTATTATGTAAGTAATGTTATCATATACCTTTAAGAGATAAATGAAGTAATCTAATCTACAGTTTGTCAAAAAGTACAAAGATATTATCTTTATATGAAAAACTCACATCTGTAAAGAGTTGCAAACAGATTGAACTAAATTTCCCAAGGAACAGCCTGGGTCCATACTTACAATCTGGCAATAATCATGTTTACTATAAATGATGAAAAATACCACTTGTGTTGGACATGTAGGTATAAAAGACTTTTAGATACATTTGCTTTTATGGTTTCTGACATGTGGCAAATTAAGTCATATTTTATAGATTTCAATTCTACTCATTCTCAAATACCACTAAGCAGTTGAATAGTATCTTTTTAAGATCTCTCCTTAGGCTAAACCAGAAACTAGTTTGTGAAAACTGGTTATATATTATATATCGTGGACTCAATATTCAATTTGACTTTATGTTTATAATTATTTATTCACATATATTAATGGCTATGGTCAAATGCATTTTCTATTTTATCAGAGGTTGAAAGTTGACCATGGGGTCAGATAACCTGTGTGTGTGTATATGGAAATAATATATATTAATATAAATTTAGCTAAATAATTAAGGTGGATTGCGATGCTTAAATTTTTTCTTCTTATTTTTTTATTATTTCTAGCAACATTTTATATGTCTATAAATCACAGTTCCACAAATATTTTTTGCTAAATCTTTCTGTGCTGGTTTAAGATTGCTCTGTTAGCATTTACATCCTAGGTTACAGGATTAGTGGAGGAAATTCAAGGACTTTTGTACCAACAGTGAGCATTGCTAATGTAGTGTGGAGCCTGGCTTATGACCATGCATGACAATATATTACCTCTTTGAAGTTGAGTATATTTATAAATTTAAATGCATATTTAATAGTTATTTTAAAGAGATTTGGGGCAAGAATTTAGATTTTCATGAGGAAAAAAATGAGAATTGTCTTATCTATCTGAATATTGCTTTCAAAAACTGATATTTACTATTTCCTTGTATTTTTTAATTAAAAATTCACTAAATGGAAGTGAAACAGTTTGATTTAATTTCAGGGGTAAAAACATGTCCCCTCAAATACAACTTAGATAAGAAGTTGCTGGTGAAGAGAACAATTCTATCTTGACTGAAAACATTACTAGCTACCTAAACTTGAAAAAGAAACTGATGACTTAATCCAACTTCTTCTTAGAAATAAAAATAATACTCTACTGCTTGCAATTAACTAATTATTTGAAAATCTACATTAAGTAAACTCTGATACTTCAATGATCATTAACAAAATAATGTTTGAAAAGTAGGCTAAAACTTTCTGTGAATGAAACACACAATATCTAACTTAAATTACATATTTATATAACTTTTAATGACATGAGATAAAAATTAAATTTAGTAACAAGTTACACAGTCAGGTTGAATCAACTACAGAAGTAGTTAGATGCAACCAAGTCAACTAAATTCATACTTCCTAGTGTTAAATTTTTTACATAATATCTAAATTTTTTTCACAAACAGTACTGTCTGCATATATATCTGAATCACCTTTTTATACATAAAGGGCCAAGACAATTGAATTGCCAGAGTGAGTCACATTTCTCATAAGATATAACCTTGCCTCTGTTTCTGAGATGAATTTGTCTTGATTTGAGCTTTTAAACATAGAACTATGGGGCTGTCTACATGTCATACTGAATTAAGACCAATATATTTTGGTTTCCCTGGACATACACATCTAGTCTCCTACTCTCATTCTTATCTAAAGTTATATGGTCTTTAAAATTATCTCACTTATAGAAGACATTTTAAACTCATTATGATAGAGTTCTCCCCTTACCACCTACCCAAATAGGCAACTTTTTCTCTGACCCTTCATTTTTCTTCATAATCAAAGGTGACATTATTTTGTCAGTCTGTCTGTTTATCTGTTTGTGTATCTGTTTATCATCAGTCTATGACAGATTCGTTTATGGTCTATCTCCACCAGTGACATTTCACCTCCATGTGGGCAGAGGATTTGTTTTATCTCCTGCTACAGCCTAGTACTAGAATATCGCCTGGTACTTTTTAGAAATTTAATAATTATTTCTTGAATGAATAAGAAAATAAACCAATAAATATAATTCTGTTTATTAGAAAAATCTCTTATTTCCTCTATAAGAACTCTCTATATTTCTTATTATATTCCCTGTTTAATGTCCTATATCTAAGCTGAGACAATATAAGTTGTTCATTAAAACTAGCATAAGTTCAAAGAGTAACTTAGTTCAGTAAAAGCTTATTTGCATGCTTTTACAAGTTTTAATTTACATGTAATACCCATCCATTGATTTTTATTTATAATTCAAGCTGATAGATTTATGTAGGCTTCAAAATTATTATATACAGAATTTATTATATTACTGCTTCAGAACTATTGCCACATGCAGATGAGTGACCATACTCACATCACTAATGGGGACCCAATTGATACTGATTTGGCAGTATAAATGTATAGTCCCAGAAGTTTTGAAGGCAATTTCTTAATTATCAAAAAGCTAAGGAACTAAGGTTAATGTGTAATGGAAGAATAAGCAGCAGGTCACTCTATGCATCTGGAAACAGTGAGCAGAACTCAGTTCAAGTTGTGTGATTCTAAAGCAAACTCCCTAGATACAGGGTATCTATGACTTTTCTCCAAGTAAACAGCAAAATTTATAAAGGAAAGACATGAAACTGAACCATTTCTTTCAAATATTCCACCTTTTCTGGCACATTTCCAATCAGATTGGCCTTTTCCTGCTTAGAGTACCTATACTACTTTTTTTTATGCAGAGAAATTTTTGCACAGCATTTTAAAGGAGAAATTGCCTATAACAGAGAGAAAAGTTATAGAAGCTTTTAGTAATGAGGCAATTAGGATGTTATATAATAGTAAATGTATGACAAATTGATAAATTAAAAATTATAAATTATAAAAATAAATCTGCTAAGGGCCACATGAAGAATTGATGAGAATTTAAAAAGTCAGAAATTTTTTTAGAATTCTAAACCTAGAAAGTGAACAGTTAATAATCATAACATGAGAAAATGTAAGAATAGCTGATAAAAATCAACTCAACCAAAGCCTTCCATAGTTTTAGGCCAAAGAACTTAAGAATACAAGGTCCCTCACTATTTGATCATGGTGAAGTCGAGGAATTTTTTTCTCAATTTGAGCTTGCCATGGCAATGCTAAATGAGTTGAGATGATGAGGGCAAACAGATGGAGTGGGCACTGGGTAACAGCTAGTGATAATGGGATTAAATGAAAATAAAAACATGTGAAAAAATAACCGCACCTGCATCCATTAAAGTTTGGTAATGGTCACTGGGTCTTGATAGAAACCAGAATGCTTGACTCCTTGTAATTTGAAAGTTATTCCACAAGCCATTATTGTGCATTTCCTCATGCATGCCTTCCTTTTTATTGTCAAGGGAAATTGCTACAGGGCATTTTTAAAATGCAGAAGATCTGGTGATTTTACTGTGGCTGTTTTTGTTTACCCACATATTGTGAGTTAAAGTTTATTTTAGCAATGTGGAACTACCTTGTACCTGTTTCAATATATGCTTTAATTTGCACTTTAAAGCTTTCAGAAGTTAAAAAATAAAAATAAAAAAGTAGATGTAATTTCTAAACATATAATCAGAGAAAAGAGATACATAGAATTGAGCTATATATTTTTGAGTCAGCATCTCTCTCAAAGCATTACAGTAGATTCTGAACAGTAGATATAAAGCATGAAAGTAATATGATGAAAGTACTATTTAAGGTTACCACCTTGGGAGATCTCAGAGTAAGACTGGAGAACAAGAGGAGTTAAAGGGCAGTCTAGGGAGAAAAAAATCATGTGCAAGAGCTAAAAAAAAAAATGAAACAGCCTAAGGAGTATGGATATTTCTAAAGTAGTTCAATATTTTATCAGTGTAATTAAGCTAATGGCAGCCAGCGCATTGCATGGAGGCATGACAGATGTGAAGAACAATGTATTAGCTATTAGTTGCCCAAATTACTCCAAAATTTAGCTCCTTAAAACAACAAATGTTTATTACGTCACAGTTCTCATGAGTCAAGAATCTGGGTCTAGCTAAATTGGATGTCTGTGACTTAGGGTCTCTCAAAAGACTAGTCAAGCTTTTGGCTAGGACTTCAGTCATCTCAAGTCTTGATTGGGACTGAAAGATCTACTTCCAAGCTCACTCAAGTGGGCCTTTCCCCAGAGTTGCTCATAACATGTCAGCTTGCTTCCTGTAGAGTAAGTGATCTAAAACGAAGTACCCAAAATGGAAACCACAAGCTTTTGTAACCTAGACTCAAAAGTGACATACTATCCTTTCTGCTGTATTCTATTAGTTAAAAGTGAGTCACTATATCCAGCACACTCAAGGGGAAAAGATTGTATAAGTGCATGAATAGCAGGGCAAGGATCATTGGGAATCATCTAAGATGCTGCTACCACAAAAACATGTGAATTTACTTCTATCTTCTATTTTTTATAATGTCAACCTCACACCTAAAGGATACAATCCAACAACAGCAACCTGCTATCTTCTCTTTCATCTATTTTAAAACCTTTGTTTTGGTTAATTAAACTCTCTCTTCTTTATCACAGAAAAAAGGGAGTTTGTTTTGGTTGTATGAGGGTTGCAAGGAGCTTTTAGGCATTGCGAGTATACCATTTGTGCAAAGGGGAAAGCAAAACAATGAACAAGTAGGCAGGAACAAAGAAAGATTGGCTTTGTCTGTGGACAATATGTGACTTCTCAAGGGTATTTCATTTTGTAGAGAGCACACTGACAGCAACGTGGTAAAAGTAGATTTGTGGGGCTATTCTAGGAACTAAGATGGGGTAGAGAAGACAGAGAGAGAATAGAATTGAGGCATTTTTTAAAAGCAAAATGCATTAAACTTAGCAATTAATTGACTGCAGAGTGTATGGAAGAGGATGAGTTTTGGTTAGTTCCATCTCCTAGTTTAGTTGATGAGCTCAATGGGGAATATAGAAGAAAATGTAAGTTTGAAAGAAATGATTATAGGAAAAGAAAGAGAATATGGTTCTGAATAGTTTCATAAGTCTAAAACCAAAAGAAAATGAAGAAAGAACGAAATAAACTGTGATACTGGAAAAAAGTAGTTTTTTTAAAAATATAAAATACAATCCATAGTAACATTCTTCAGTCTAATGCCTTTTATTTTTTTGTAATATTTTTTAGATTACTCCTCTGTCTTTGCAATATGTGAAAAGCACTAAGCCAAAGTTCTGTGGATCTGGAATTAAAAAAAAAAATCTAAGATTAGAGAAAGGAATATTCTACAGGTTTGGAAACACAGGAGACAGAAAAAAAATTACTATTTGCAATGAATCATATCAATTGGAAAATTACTTACTGAGCTTTGAATATAGAAATATTAAGAATAGTTTTCTTTTCCAAACCAACTAGAATTATTTTATTGCTATTAATTTTTAAATTGTAATATGTTCTGAAGGAAAAGCCCAGACATTTATGGCTTTAGAAACTGGGTTGTTCGTTGCTATTCATTAAATGCATAAATGAGTTGATTTTATCTTCAACTGCAAATTAATTACTATGAAAAAAAATTCTACTTATAATTTTATTAATATTGCTTTCACTTCAAAATAGTATAAGAAGTTTCTTAACGTATTTTACCAAATAGTTCATATTTGTTTTCTAGACTGTTTTCTGAAACATATTTTGCTTGTCAGTGGAAGCCAAAGAAGTCAGAAGCCAAGACCTAAGGCTTCTGTCCCAAATCTAACAACAAAATGTTCTTGAACAGCATCTTAAAATGAACTTCCTTGACTTGGTAATAAAAATTGATTATGATAATTTTGCAATTAATACATAACACTTATTGAGCTCTTATTTAATAACAGATATTATGTTGTTATACTTTTTATGTGTGTTACCTTTCTTTAAGTTTCTTAACATTGGTATGTGGCACTATTATTAGTACCATTTAAAAAATAAGGAAAGGAAAGGCCATGCTTCCATGACACGGTAAGTGGTGGAATCAGGATTTGAACTCAGGTAGTCTGGCACAAGAGTCCATTATTTTTAACCATTTCTACATGTTTTTTCCAGGCATTTGTTGTCCTTAAAGCAACAACATATGATAGTAATAGGTATGTAAAACAATTCATACGCTACAGTCTTTATCCTTTTGGAAGAGTAAAGTGAAGTTATAGGATAGTTAGATAATATTCTGAAGATATTCTAGCTACTTAAAAATAGAGTAGTAAAACAATAAATAAAATGTTCCAGAAGGAAAATAAGAGCATGTAGATATCTTTATTAAATGATCTGGAATTCTGAGCTATGTCATATTTTATTACTGAGCTGAAACAAAAATATTTTTTCTAGAACGTGTATATAGACATTCTTTCACCTTAAAAGTAAATATTTTTCTTAAAATATCTAAATATTATCTTGGACTGTATAGAACAATCTATTTTCCTTTATTGATTTTTTTTAACTTTATTTTTGCTAGAAGGCTGGGGTAGGGATAGGAAGAAGAAATTTAAGATTTTTTTCTAAATTAAATTACTGAACTTAGAGAAAAACAATACAATCCTGAAAAGTATTCCTAAAAGAGAAGAGACCAACTGATAAACACATACCTGCATTAAAACTGATTATTATTACCTCATGGGTGCAGTGGTGATACTGTTAGAACATGGTTCATGTCTTTGGAATATTAAGTTTAATTTAAATAAATTTCAAGCCAACTACTTTATTCCACCACTGGTGAGTGATACAGCTAGTCTCTGCAATGCTTAAGTTAGTAAAAAAAAAAAAAAAAAAAAAAGAAAGAAAGAAAAAAAAAAGAAAATCAGGGAAAGAAAATATTCTAGTGTTGATCTGCTATGAATGAAATGCCAAAAGCATTAAAAAGAAAGATAGCTCATTTCTGTACCAGTGAAAACAGTTAATCTTTTCTTGATACAACAGGTTTTTCCTTTCCTTTTCATTCTCATTATTTGAGGGTTACTTATTCAGCTTTGAATACAGGTTGTATAAATATATCTCTTTTATTGTTAATTTAAATATATTTGACATAAGTACAGTATAAAATAAATATAAAATACATGTATTTGGAGGCTTTTAAAGAGACATTTTCTTCTCTTGTCTAACACAAGTTAAATTTACCAAGTATTAGTGATTAAGGCCAAAAAAACACCTCACTAAAATACTTGAAAATTACAGGCAGCTTCAACATACAAATTTTATTGTTACTATTCTAATTGAGTCATAGAAGAAGAGCCTCAGCTTCTGGTTAAATATAATAAATTGATTTAACACAGACATTTACCTCTCTTCTCTCTGCAAATTCCAATGAAATAACAGTAAAGGAATAAAAATTGTATAAACTTATACAGGCAATGAGCACTAGGAAGTAAGTGAAGTAGAGAGAAATTCACAAAACTATAGATGATGTAAAACAGATTGTTAATCACTAGTTTCAGCAGAGGAGATTGATGCCCAAGTGTTCTTTGCAAAGGAGAAAGAAAACTACAGGAACTAGGTGCATGAAGGTGTTAGTGAGTGTGGAGCAGAAATCAGAATTATGTAAAAGCCTGTATGAGGACCATTTAGAACTACCTTTCATCTCCTCCTCGCATGGCAGGCAGGAAAGTGTCACCTCCTCTCTTATTGTCACAGAAGCTTAGAGAAATTGAAGGACAGAGGGTCTCTGGAATTAAGAAATCAGTCAAGAAGGAGGATCAGTAGCCACTGAAAACAGGATCATAAAATGAAAGCCAACAAATCAGAATGTCTGAGTAAGAAGTCCCAGGCCCTTTCTCCTACTTAGCCCTCAAGAAGACAATGAGGTCTATACTTGCCACCTCTTTATCCCCATCATGGGCAGAAGATTACAAAAGCCCTTGCTGGTGAAACTGACTTGAGGGAAGGCTCGCCTAATTAATTAGTTGCTTCTCCACTCAATATCTCTATGGTGAGATCTATACCTCCGTACCTTTGGGAAAATCAGCCTCAGAGTTACAGACCTTCCAAATGTGTTCTTAGTGCTTTCTTTTAAGTATTAAAAAACCAAAGACCTCCAAACATTGGAGGAAAGTTTCTAACATAAAACAAAAATTTTTAAAAAGCCAGACAGAAAAGGAGACTCAGAGGAAATAAAGTAAGCAAAATAAAAACCTCAAAATCTATAAAATTAGTATCCTCAAAGATTTAAGAAAAAGAAGTTCATCCATGACATAAAAAATGAAATATTCAGAGACTAAGTCAAAGCTTTTGGAAATCAGAAAAACAATGAAAATAAAATATTCAATAGAAAATATTCAGAAGGTAATTGGATGTAGTGGTGGATTGAGGGTGGGGCAACAGGAGTGATCTTATCTGGTGCAGGCAAGAAAGGGGTGGGCTGTTTGTTGAAAATTTAAAAATAATAAAACCAAATAAAATAGTCTACTTTTTATTACCATGAGCTATGTCAATGTCAAAATATTCTTATTCACAACAAGTTTATATACATTTAACTTCTAAACAGTTGTTGCAGTTGCTATTGGTTCTAAGAAAAAATGGGCCCGAGGAAACAAAGATATGAATAGTATTAAAATTTTTGGAATTTTTTGTGAAATAAGATTTTAATTTTTTATTGGTTATTTACCTCTTTATATTTCTTATTTTGTATAATTTTGCTTCTCCCTCTTTCCTTTATGAAATTAGCTGTTGGTTTGTCTATTTTATTAACTTTATTTTCATAACAACAGCATTTTGAACTATTAGTTGTCTGCCTCATTGACCTCTACTTTTATATTTAATACTTCTTCCTTTGAGTTGCCTTCAGTTTAATTTTTGTTTTTTCATCTCGCTTTTTTAGGATGTGAATATTTAATTCATTTATTCATTTATTTTGACATTTTAATTTGGTACTACTGACATACATAAAAATATGCATTTATTTAAAGCGTACTATTTATTTTACCCATGTAAAATCCATAAACCATCCCAACACTAAAGGTAATGAACATGCTCATTACCCAGAGAAATCTTGTTATCTCCTGAAACCTTTCTTCTACTTCTCTCCAACCCTTCATTGTGAGACAATCACAGATCACAGATCTGTTTTCTTTCACTATCAATTAGTTTGCATTTTTAGAAATTTGTATAAATAGAATCATCTATGGACTCTTATCAAACTTCTTTCAGTCAGCCTAATCATTTCAGAATTCATCTATGTTGTAATGGGTATCAGCAATTCATTTCTTTTTTGTTAAGTAGTATTCTTTGAATGTCTGTACCACTGCTTCTTTATCCTTTAGACTGTTAATGGATATCTAGGTTGTTTCCAATTTGGGGCTGTTATGAATCATGCGCCAATGATCATTCATGTAAAAATCTTTGTATGGGCATATTTCATTGATAAGTAACTAGAAGAATGGCTAGGTCATGTGGTGAGTGTATATTTAGCCTTTAAGAAACTCAAAAAAGTTCTCCGAAGTGATTGTACCATATTACATTCCCCCTAGAGGAGTATGAGAGTTCCAGTTCCTCAGGTGGTATGGTCAGCCTTAATTATTTTAGACATATTAATAGATGTACAGTGGTATCCCACTGTGGTTTTAATTGGCATTTCTCTAATGAGACTTCTGATGTTGAACATTTTTTCAAGTGTATATTTACCATTCATATATATGTCTTTAATAAAATGTTGGTTCAAATATTTTTTATTTGATTGTTTACTTTCTAATCATCAAGTTTTGAGAGTTCTTTATATATTCTGAATACATCTTATCATATATAAGCTTTGAAAGTATTTTCTCCCACTCAGTTGCTTGCTTTTTCATTCTACTAGAAAAATCATTGAAGAACAAATATTCTTAATTTCTATGAAATATAATTTATTGATTTTCCTCTTATGGATTATACTTCTATGTATGTTTTGCTTTCAACAGTTTATTATATTTTTAAGTTATTTAATAATTTTTTCTATTTACCAACATATTTATCATTTCTGTTATTCTTTATTCCTTTGTGTTGATCTAGGTTTCTATTCAATATAATTTTCCTTCTGCTTGAATGACTTCTTTTAATATTTCTTATAGTACAGTCTGCTGGTGAGGAATTATTTCAGCTTGTCTATATTAGACAAAGTCTTTATTTTACCTTCATTTCTTGAATAAAATTTAGATGGTAAAGACTTCTAAGTTGACAGTTTTTTCTTTCAGTTCTTTAAAAATGTTTCTCCACTGTCTTCCAACTTGTATTGTTTCCTACCAAAAATAAGTTGTCTTCCTTATCTTTGTTTGTCTGTAAATAATGTATCTTCTCTCTCCTTCTCCCTCCCTGCTTCATTTAAGATTTTCTATCACTGGTTTTAAGGAATTCGATTTTAATGTGCCTTGGTGCAATTTTTTTAGACATTTACACTTTGAGTTCATTGAGCTTCTTGGATCTGTGGGTTTATAGAGTCTATCAAATTTGAAAATTTTAAGCCATTATTTCTTCTTGCATGTTTTTTTTTTTGTCCCTATGTTTTGTGAAATCAAATTACACATATATTAGGCTGTTTGAAGTTATTCCTCAGGTCACAGAATTACTATACATTCTTTTTTTATTTTTTTCTCTCTAATTTTGGGTAGATTATATTGTTAATTCACTGTTTACTAATATTTTTTCCTCAATGTCTAATCTGCTATTAATCTTACACAGTGTATTTTTCTTTTCAAATAACATATATTTTTTAACCTTTTAAAAATTAATTTATTGGGATAACATTGATTAATACAATTATATAATTTTCAGGTGTATATTACAATTTGACATCTGTATATTCTATTGTGTGTTTACCACCCAAAGTTCAATTGCTTCAGCTACCATACATTTGAACCCCAATACCCACTTCAACCTCCTCCTAGACCCGTATATTTGATCACCATTACCATGAATCTGTTCATTTGTCCTGTTCATTTGTTGCTTTTAGGTTTATATTCCACATATAAATGATATCATGTGACTTTCAACTTTTTATTTCTCACATATTTCGTTTGGCATGATTATCTCAAGGTCCATCCATGTTGTTGCAAATGGCAGTATTTCATCTCCTCTTATGGCTGAGTAATATTCCATTGTATATATGTACCACAGCTCCTTTAGCCAATCATCTATTGTAGGACACTTTGGTTGCTTCCATGTTCTGGCCACTGTGAATAATGCTGCTATGAACACCAGTGTGCAAACATCTTTTCAGATATAGGTTTTCCAGTCCTTGGGGTAAATATCCAGTAGAGGGGTTGCTGGGTCATATAGTAGATCAATTCTTAGTTTTTCGAGGAACCTCCATACTATTTTCCATAGTGGCTACCAATTTGCAGTCCCACCAGCAGTGTATGAGGGTTCCTATTTCTCCGCATCCTCTCCAACATTTGTTATTACTTGTCCTGTTGATTAGAACCATTCTAACAGGTATGATATGGTATCTCATTGTGGTTTTGATATGTATTTCCATAATAGCTTGCGATGTTGAGCATCTTTTCATATATTTGTTGGTCATTTGTATGTCCTCTAGGGAAAAGTATCTATTCAGGTCCTCTGCCCATTTTTTTATTGGATTGTTTGTTTTGTTGTTGTTGTTGTTGTTGTTGTTGTTGTTGTTGTTGTTGAGTTGTATGAATTCTCTGTATATTTAGGATATTAGGCCCTTATTGGAGGTGTTGCTTACAAATATATTGTCCCATTTGGATGGTTCTGTTTTAACCTTGTTGATGGTTTCTTTTGCTGTAGTCCCATTTATGTATTTTAGCTTTTACTTCCCTTGCTTCCGAGGTCACATTCATAAAATCCTCTTTAAGTCCAAGGTCTTTGAGTTTAGTTCCTACATTTTCCTCTGTGCATTTTATTTTTTCAGGATTTTTTTTTAAACCTATAGGACCCAGTATTCCCAAGTGGTCTCCCATCCAAGTACTAACCCAGCCTGACCTACTCAGCTTCCAAGAGTAGACGAGATTGGGAGCATTCAGGTTAGCATGCCATAGACTGTTTCAGGTCTTCTATTCAGGTACTTAATCCATGTTGAGTATATTTTGGTGTGTGGTGATAGAAAACAGTCTAGTTTCATTCTTTTGTACGTAGCTCTCCAGTTTTCACAGCACCATTTATTGAAGAGGCTTTCCTTTCTTTACTGCATGTTTTTGGCTTTTTTTGTCAAAAATTATTTGCCCATATAAATACAAAAGGAGTTTACTTCTGGACTCTCAATTCTGTTCCACTTGTCTGTGTGTCTGTTTTGCTGCCAATACCATGCTGTTTTGATTACTGTCACTTTGTCGTATAATTTAAACTTGGGCAAAGTGATGCCTCCAGCCTCATTCTTTTTTCTCAGGATGGCTTTGGCAATTCGGGGTCTTTTGTGCTTCCATACAAATCTGATGATTTTTTGTTCTATTTCTTTTTTTAAAAAAAAGGCAATGGGCTTTTGATGGGGATTGCATGAAATGTGTATAATGCTTTAGGTAATATGGTCATTTTAACTGTTGATTCTTCCAACCCAGGAACACAGAATATCTTTCCATTTTTTTGTATTTTTGATTTCTTTTAATAGGGTCTTATAGTTTTCATTATATAGATCCTTCACATGTTTCATGAGATTAATTCTTAGGTTTTTTTTTATTGCAATCGCAAAAGGAGTTATTTTTTCCACTTCTTTTTCTGACACCATTATTAGAGTATAGTAACATTATGGATTTTTGAACATTGATTTTGTACCAGAAACTTTATTGTATTTGCTTATTGTTGCTAGTAGTGTTCTTGTGGAATCTTTAGGGTTTTCTATATAGAAAATTATGTCATCTCCAAATAGTGACAGTTTGACTTCTTTATTTCCTATTCAGATGCCTTTTATATCTTTCTCTTGTCTGACTGCACTTGCTTTGTTCCTGATCTTAGAGGGAACATTTTTAGTTTTTCACCATTAAGGATAAGGGCTTGTCATATGTGGCCTTTATTATGTTAAGGCACTTTCCTTCTATACCAATTTTGTTAATTGCTTTGATCATAAATGGGTGCTGTATCTTATCCAAGGCTGTTTTTGCATCTATTGAGATAATCATATGATTATTATTTTTTAATTTGTTTATGTGGTACATCACATTAATTGATTTGTGTATGTTGAACCATCCTTGTGCCCTTGAAATGAAGCCCACTTGATCAGGGTGTAAAATCTGTTTAATATGGTGCTGTATTCAGTTCGCTAGTATCTTATTTAGGATTTCTGCATGTGTGTTCATGAGAGATACTTGTCTGTAGTTTTCTTTTCTTGTTATCCTTACCAGGTTTTGGTATCATAAATATTGGCCTCATAAAATGAGTTGAGAAGTATTGCCTCCTTTTTGATTTTTTGGAAGAGTTTGAGGAAGATAAGTATTAAATCTGCTTTGAATGTGTGGTTGAGTTCTCTGGTGAAGCCATCTGGTCCTGGACTTTTACATTTTGGTAGGGTTTCCCCTAACCCTGAACTGTAGGAGGGATATTTTCTCTAGGCAATAATTTGGAGAAATCACAGGGCTCATCTTATTTATTTCTCATCTCTTAGGGGTCACTGTGTTTTGTTTCCTGACATCCAATATCATGGCAACTGTTGTTTTATATATTTTATCCATTTCTTTAGTTGTTGTACGAGGTAGGTAAATCTGGTCCCTGTTACTTCACCTTAGTCAGAAGTGAAAATGTCTTAACTACCTGCTAACCATCTGGGGCTGGTGTTTCTTTCACCTTATTCTTCTCCCACTTCTCCACCTAGGCACTAAGAAAGCAGTAGCAAGAATGTTAATTCACTTTTATTTTTTCATTTTTTTCTGATTAAACACATTTAGTGCTTTGACTTTTCATCTCTCTATTATTTAAATATATGCCATTGGTTCTGATATGTAGTATTTTTTACTGCTATTACTGTTTAGAAATTCTGTTATTTCAATTTATTTTTCTCTTTTCACCTGAGAGGTAATAGAATATTTTATATTTAATATACAGATGTAAGGACTTTCTTGGTATTTACTTCAGCAATAATTACTAATTTTATTGCCTTATAATTGAAAAGTAATTGGGGGGGAGGGTAATATTTTTATTTCAGGAAACTTACCAGTAATTGTTTGCTCTTGACAACTCTTCTAAAATACTATACAGAGACATGGCTCCTATATGTTTGCATTGATGACAATAACTGTTTTACTCACATTTATTATTGAAGAATTCTTTTCCTTTCACCTGTGTGTTCTTCACTTCACCAAGAGTTCATTGAGTATAATGTAGGTGCCATAGATACCAGGTTAAAGATTCGGTCCCTTCCCCAGAGGATGCATGATAATCTGCTGTGCTTCCCCCAATCCCTTGAGTTTTGCTAGAATACTTCATAGTTTTTTTTTTTTCATATTTTCAAGTATAATGTTCCAAAGATTTATAGTGTTACGCAAATTATTGTAGAGCTTTTCCTGAAAAACTATACAAATGATTACTAACAACAAGATTGTGTATTATCATCACCTCTTCATGTTTTCTTACCTTTCCTTGATTTACAAAGACTGGGTTTCAACAATTAGTAGGGCCCTACTATTACCAAGTATAAAATAAAAAGGAGAAGCCAATATACAATTATAATTATAAAACTAAAAGTGCTCAAAAATTACAGTTTAATAATGAAAAGGAAATGTTTCAACTAGCACAAAACTGTACATCTAATATTTTATAAAAATAAAACTTCATGATTAATAGAATCAAATGAAAACTAAACTACCTCAATTTTTATTTGTACAAAATGGTAATGAAAATACCAATTTTATGGAGTTGTTAATAAGATCTGAATTAATGAATGCAAAAACTTTCTTGACATGTAGCAGGCACTGGGTATATACTAGTTCTTGTTTTGATTATTATTCATTCTTATATAAAGATAGACATTTAAAAAAATTAAAACAATGATCCTAAGACATAAATAAAGGAATTTCCAGGGTACATTTGGGGAAATTCTGATGTTTTGTCTATCAGTAGTTGGAAAGAAATAGTAGTAGTCATATATGATTTCTGCTGACCTGAGTTTATTTCCAGTAACACACAGTGGTCACAACAAAGCATTCAAATATGACTTTGTATATTTCAAATGTCATGGGAAAAGCTGGAACTACACAGGAGAAAATCATTGCCAGACGTTCTCTTCTCTTATTTAAAAATGGCTAACTAAACTCATCTTTTAGTTTTCTGCTTAAACATGCTCACTTCCTCAGTGAGGCCATCCTCTTTAGACTAGATTCCTGTAAGCTTACCTATGTTCAAACTCCAATTTCCCGTAATATAATTTAATTAAAATTTTTCATAGTTATTTTTAATTATATTTCTTTCCAGTATTCTGCAACTCCCCAAAAAGAGGAGATGTGTCTTTCTTATTCACTGATGTAGCCCCAGCACCAAGCAGACTGTTTGGCACAATGTTGGTAGTAATAAATATCTACTAAATAAATAAACGAGTAAATGAATAAATTCCTTAACAAATAATGTAAATTTAAATTGAGGGCCAGAGACAGCTCTATTATCTGGGTCTGAAGTAGACACATGAGAACATGCAACCACACATTTCCAATGGTTTTGATAGAGTGAGAAAATGTCCTATGCATCCTCAGGGCAACTATCACTGATAATTAGCAAAGACCCATATAGACCTTCAGAATTTGTATTGCTGTAGAACCAGTCAGGACTCATTAATCCATAGCTATACACTGAATGTATACATACTCAGATTCAACTAAACTAGTTTGTAGAGAAGTAGCTATGTACCAGGCCAAAAGCTATGTGCTTTATCAGGCAATCTCACTCAATGGAACAAACTTTAATGTGGCACAATGGTCGTTTCTATTATAAATAAGAAAAATGGCTACAAAAGAGATCATAACTTGAGCAAAGTCATCTAGCTTGTTAGTAGAAGAACCAAGATGCATACACAAGAAGTAAGCTTGCACGTTGAGAGTGAATGCTTTAGGGTAAAGCAGAGTAATGTGATTATGTTCCAGTTGTTTTTGCATGGAGGTAAACATGTCTACACATGTCATCAGTGAACTCAAGTGAAGCCTAAATTAACATATATATATATATATATTTGGAATCAGTCATGCCTACTAACATTCAGATATTAGCTCTTTAAATTTTTAATGCTTCATTTTCCATGTCTGTAAAGTAAAAATATTATGTACCTTGTTTCAGGGTCATTGGGAAGAACAAATAAGATAGAAGTCACATTGTATTAATACAGTGCTTCAAAGTTTTGAAGGGATTGTTAACATAGCTATCACTTCAATTTTCTTCTATTCCTATTTTTCTGAGCAAAATTTGCTCTCTTCCTTATTTTTGTTTGGAGCTTTATAGCCTTATAAGTTACTACCCCTGCATTCTTTCAATATGATAAACATTATTCTAGAAAGTTTACAAATAGAAAAGTTATTTTCAGATTCTGGCATAATGAAAATCAAATCAGGTTCCCAGAAAACAACAACTGCTTACACTAAAGGTTTGCTATATTATGGTTACCAATAAAATGAGCACAAACAGCATTGGACTTGACTTTTAAACACCTCTGGATTATTAAAATTGTGACCTTTACTTTGAAATGCTCACAATAAAATAGAGATAATAAACTCAAACTTTTAAATCATCAAATTCCATTAAATTGTAAATAGTAATGTTGTATTAAGAGTTTATGCTTTATTCACATAGTCCATATTGAAGGAAGGCGTAGATTCAAGAAAAAATGTATACTTTCTATATTTGAAATCAATTCTTATGTTTTTTAAAAACCAATTTTTTATTTCTGAAAAGCACTGACCCATAACGTTAACTAAATTGATGAGCAATGGAATATATTTCTTTGACAACACACTATAGACTCACTTACTTTGGTCTTACAGAAGTGCAATATTTATGTCAACTCTCCTGAAATTAAAGTATGCTACTTTCACATCAGAAAAAAATCCCATCACAAAACACAACTTTTTTTTTGGAAAATAATGCTTGATCTGTTATTATCAACAGCAAACTGACCTAAGTGTTGCCAAGATTTGCAGGAAGGTCAAAACATATCTAAGGCAATCCAACTGGTCATTTTTTTCCCCTTACATAAAGGTTTGGTTGTGTGGAGGCAGCAAAATGTTTGTGTTTCTTTTACTGTGTTCTACCAAAATCACATAGTCATGTTTTAATACCATTAAGTTTATACACTGAACTTCAAATACCTATTTCCTTATTTAGATTGATCAGAACATCTTCAAAACATCAGCCCAACTTGGTACACTGCCCAGGAAGTCTTTTGAGAAGAGAGAATGAGATTTATTGGCTAAGACAGGAAACTACCTGGAAAATTATGAGGTCTTAGTAAGACTATCAGTACTCCTTACTTTGCTAAGAGTCAGCTACATGGAATGCAGAAAGAACTCCAGGCAGCTTTAAAATAAACTCATTGATTAAATGCAATTATAAGAAATTGTCAGCTGTCAGAACCGATATGTTTCCTTGGATTAATGTAGGAAATCATTGATGTTGGAAGTATGATTAGTGGACTTCCAAAATAGGCTCAATTTTCCTACATGGTAAGGTCTGGATGCAATGGGAAAGCCTACTTTCTCAAACTCTATCTCCCTTTCAAGTTCTGGGATTTTTATGATCTGATTTTCTAAACAAGTCATGTAAGACTTTCCAGAGGGAATGGGTTCATAGCAAGGTAAGGGTGTAGCATAGAAAAAACAAACTGTTTACTGCTAAACAGTGTTAAAGAGAGCATTTTCCTTGATGGATTTATCATGCCTTCAGGCCCATCCTCAGTGTTTGAGACTTAAAGTGATTTGTGAACATTCTGGGAATGGATTTGTGTCTCAGGAACTAACTCACATTTACCAAAGCTCATAGATATGTAACAGGTAAAACTAGAATCTATTTGAAGGATTAAATCTGAGAACTATAACTGCCTATGTATTTTGGTACTTCATACTTTATCCAGAGCATTCTCTCTAAGCAGTCTAACCACAATGAAAGTCAAATTATAAACAGAAGTTTGCTCTGAATGACAGAATTTGAATAAGGACTTTTTATATTATAATTTGAATGTTTGAATTTATCACACTAGATGACTCTTAAAATTAGTTAGTCCTTTTAGGAGGCAACCCTTTCCAAATACTTCCAAAATCTCTCTTTCCTTTTGTCTCCTCAAACCCTGCTCTTCATACAAAATATCCTCTAGGAGAACTATCTCATTGAGTCACTAACAAACATGTCTGATCAAATCAGTTTCTTAGAGGTGGGCAAGACAGCATTAGCAGTAGATCATAGATAACCTAGGGAGGAGGATAAAAGTCAATGAAGAATAAGAATAAATCAACAAGAAATGCTGAAGATATATTCTACTCCTTCATAAGTTAAATAGGGCCTGGTTTGTGGCTTACTTCTATTTGGGTATAAGCAGCTTCCTTCTCTGGAGTTTGGGTACCCATCAAAATGATTACAAACTTGACCCAGCAATTCCAATTCTGAGTATTTAACAAAAAATAAATAAATAAAAGTTTAGAGTTTACTACTTTTAGTACAGAATTAAAAACTGTGACCTATGGATCATACAGTTAGTCACCAGTATTGACTGACACGTTTAATTCGTTCAAGTCAAAACAAGACTTTCAGTACAGCCAGTACTACAAGCTCAAGCTAGTAGCTAAGAAACGAAGATTGCCATTGTGACTTGGTCTTCGTCATACTTTGTTATTGCACATGACCTAGATTCTGGACTTAGTACTTATCTTAAATTTTTATTGATACATGAGATTTCATGAAGCTAATATACTCTACCCCAGCTGTATTGGCTTTGTAATATCAACATGGTACAAATGTAAGGGTTTTTTCCTCAATGTGCTAAATGGTCATAAGTCAGATAGTACTTAAGGAGCAGATACTGGAAGGTAATGGTTCTCAGGATAGTATGGCTACTGAGAAATAACCAAATTCCTTAAGTACATAAATGGAGCATCCACCACAGACTTGTACTCTTAGCTTTCAAGAAGTATGGTTACTTCATAACGATAGCCTCAGCCCATGTGAACCCACCAGACATTTGGTTTAATTTAAGTTTTGAGGAGTTTTTGAGCATTTTGAACTAGGTGACTATCGTCTCCTCATTACTTACATTAGAATTTAAACACAAAGAATGTTCCATTTTAGAAATGGAAGCAAAGAATGTAATTTTAAACACTGGGATAACTCCTACTTCACATTTTAATCTGCTGTAACAGAATAGAATCAACTTGTAGAATATATATTCTACAATGTCTAGGTGAAAAAGGATCTCTTAAGTCTACTGGGAGGGTCCAATCTTGAAGTAGCCTGCTCTTGATAAAAGGGAGCACCTCATCTTTTCAGCATAATTAGAAAATAGTCACTCTAGATGAGAACATCTCTCAGATGACTAAATATTTCCACTCAGATGCATAATTAAGAAAATAACAATAGCAAACAATAATTTAAAGAAATGTAGTATAATGGAAAGACCTTCAGTCTTCATTCAAGTCAGGTGAGAATTAGGACCCTGGCCCCACTCCTCACAAGCTATGTGTCTTTAGACAAATCACTTAGCATTCCTCAGCCTCAGTTTCATCATCTGTAACAAAATATACATAATGTTACTTACACTGTAAGACTGTTTTGAGGGCTAGTCTCAGGCACATAAAAGGAGCCCAATAATTAGCCAGTGTTATTGTTAATTCTATCATTATGCATAGAGACCTGATAGAATTTTTGAGTAAAAAATAAAGATAATAGAAAGAGAGGTAGAGAGGTTTCAAACTCAAATTCTGTCAGGGACAAAGCAAGTGCACAGAGTAAGGGGGATACAGAATAGAGTAGGGAAGCTCTAGTGGAAGTGGGGAATGTATAAAAACTTTTTCAAGGCTTTTAGATTCAAAACCTTTTAAACTTCATGGAGGAAAAAAAAAACTCTCTTCAAATGTGATCCCACACCATCAATCTGTATTGCCTAATATTCAAACATAGTTATTTTAAATGTAAGACAGTCAATAATCAGAGAGACCATTACTTGTTCTAATCATCCAGCAACTGAGTGGTAGAGTTAGAATCAGAGTCTTCTCCAGTGTGCTTACTTGAGCTTCTTTCTTTCAATCTCAAGTTTGTCTCTTTCTGGAATCCCTAAGAATCTAGTTTCCTTTTCTGGTTTCTGCATGTTGCTTTCCTTGGACAAAGTTAAATCTATTTTCCTCAACTTCCAGGCCAAAGAGAAAACAACTTTACCTACCTTCACATTGGCCTTCAAATAATGAGGCTCAGATAAAATGCTCTCCCAGCTCACATTTTTCTGCTCCCCCTCCCCTGGAGATAGCTGGTTACAGAGCTTTTCCCCTCTTTAAACTCCAGTATCTAATTCCACCAATTTTCTATCAGCTAGTTTCTCAATCGCAACTGCCTTATGTAATTCAATCTTATTGTTCTGAGATTAATATCTCTAGCTGGTATTCATGTATATTTGATAGTTGCCTAATAGCAATCAATTTTTATTATTTATTAGAAATTTAATAAGAAGTCAATCAGTTACATACTGCTTATTGTATATATGTAGCTGTAAATTATAAGTAGGCAGGTTTTATTCTGGTTGAATAATTGCTGTGAGAGTTGCTAACATTCATTATGTGCTTAATATTTGTCATAGAAACTGTACCTGAATTAATTTAATTCTTAAATTAGAATGTAGGTACTAGTATTATTCCCACTTTACAGATGAAGAAGTTGAGGCACAGATGTAAGACTTGGAAGCCTGCTCCAGAGCATATGCTCTTAGCTGTTATACTATATTGTCTCTTAAAATATATTCATATTATTTAAACAAAAGTTAAAAGAATTCCAATGAAAATGAGAGTCCTCATTATATACTGCCCCTTCCCATCATTTTTCCTTCCTTCCTCAGATGTGACTTGAGCTCCTACAATGTTGAAGCAATATACCAAGATTTTTGCACCTTGCCACCAATGTGAGTGAAATCTGGATCACTAGTATAAAGTATTGACTTAACAAAACAAACTTCTTGTTCAGCTAGTCCGTTCAACCCTCTGCCCAGTGACCCTAAGGACCCACCCAGTTTGTGCTTGTATTACATTTTATCTAGCTTGTAGATGACAGAACACCATGGGCCTTTCCTGAAACAAATTATCCAGCATCTGAACTACTAGTAGGTAGGTGAATCACTGATCTATTCAGATTAGAAAGCAATTTTGAATCTGAAAAAAAAACTTGCTCAGTAAAGATTCTTAATCATAGAAGTAGTGATTTATAACAAAATATGAATGAGGAGAACAGCAATATATAACAGTGCTTTTGACAACACTGATATTTAACCCAGATTATTTATGTGTATTACAGGCTTATACTTGTTTGCAACCATGGCAAATTTTATTTTGTCTTTGTACTTTATAACAGCATCATTTGCTTTCATTTACCCATACAACAGAGAGGCTATAAGTCAAAATGTCTTTCAAAGAAGCCACATCCTTTAACAAATGTAAACCATGTGGAAGAACAAAACAGCTAAACACTAAAAAGAAAAATGGCATTTTTTTAGCTCTTGACTGATATCTAAATGTGAAAGGATTTGGCTATAGGAATTTTTTTGCCTTGGTTATGTTAGAACATTTATTGAGCTCATTTTCATTTAGCATACTTTTTCCAGCTTTTGAAAAAAAGCAAAAGTGTTAATAGTTATAGTATTTATAATAGTAAAAACAGAGCTGACACTTATTTTGTGTGACTTTTACAATTTTAAGGCTGACATTGTACAGATCAGCTGGCAAATTCACCATACCCTGATTCTCTACATTAATCTTTTTTTATTATATTAACTTTTCTTTACATTTGAAAACAATGCTTATAATTATATTTTTGAATACTTTATGGTGTGATTTTGGTTATTGGTTACAAAAAGTTTAAATTTAAGGGTATTTTCTCATGATAGATCAACCTTACATGTTATTTGTTTTGAACTACAATATCATTTCTATTGCTTTTGTGAGTGATCATAAGGAGAGAGCTTATAATATAACCACTTTGAAAAAATTGCCTAAGTGGCTTTCTCCAGAGAAAGCCATTTGGACAGATCCATGTGTACTCCTTATACTAGGTTAAAAATACTAACACTAAAGGCATTTTTTTTTTCATTACAATTTTGTACTAATTTAAAATAGACTCCTAGCAAATCTTAGAAGAAAAATACCAATCGACAATCTTTCTCAATTGACTTTCTCTGCGGAGTATAATTTGAACTGTAAATAGTACATTGAATCTAACAAAGAAAATGCCAGGTATTGTGTTGAATACTGAACTCAGTTTTACTTACATTCAGTAAAGCAGAATAAATCTAAAATACACTCTACATAAAGAGCAAAATGACAAAGAATGCACCTGCTTCCTACTGTGATTGGACTCTAATCTAGGTGGTCTGCAAAGACAACAAAAATGTAAAAGCATAAAGTACAGATTGAACAGTCCCTCCTTTCTAGCCAGCTGAAAAGGAAAACTAGTTGAAATCTATCAGGAAAACCTTGTGCATGCATTAAATGGTAAAACCGTGAAGATCACATCAAATAAAGCAACATAACTGAAAAACCTGCTAAGAGTTGAGTTTACTAGTGAGTAGCTGCCACCTGGATATATTGGTAAAGTTATCATTCCTGATTGCTACTGGTAATTTTTCAATTATTCAGTTCCTGATTTGTGCTACATAGATCTTCAAAAGTCTTTTACCCAATTTGTAAAAATTGTCTGTCTCTGAAGCCCACTTAAATCTGATTCATCACAGCTAGAACTTTTGTGGCAAATGGTTACATGCATAGTGGTACTTTCTTGAAGTAGAAGAGAATACTAATTTACTCCAATTATGTGTTTGCTATATGGGTAATTATAATTTGGCAAAATGTGTGACTCACCCATCGAGTTTTATAATATTCAAAGTTGGAAAAAATGGGATTACTGTCCAGATTAGAGAGAGCTAAATTGAATTAAATGTTTAGGACTGTAGAATTTATTTTCTAGGCCTATGACCAGAAGACCAGAAGAGTGGGAATTAAGAAACATTATGAAATAAATACATAAATACTAGGCAAGGTGAGCGTAGAGCTGTAGTAACGGTTACATTGTGTAGAAATTACACAATTTTAACAGTCAAAATAAATGATAATTAATGCTTGGTCTAGAGTAGAGGCAATCTAAATGTCAAAGTGAAGAAAGTAGATTATTGGTGATTATAAAGATTACCAGGATATAAAAGTATGATGAAAGACAACAGGTATATTAGTTGAGGGCCTGCTAAAATGGCTGAGTAATCATTGTGACTAAAAAAATAAAACAAATTACATAACTATAAGATTGAAGACACAATCCGATGGGCGAAGAAACTGGAGGCTGCTATGGCCAGGGTAACCATTATTAATGACTGAGAATGTGGGAAAGTTGAAAATATAGGAGCTTGTAGCTTTACAAAGTTGATGATACTGGAAAGGAAACAGTTTTGAATGACACATAAAGCAGCCTTGCAAGGAGGAAACTGCCATAGTGTGTCAGGGGAACCTGAAAGATGGGAAGAACAAGAAACATTTTCTGAATATTTACTGTGTTTCAAGCACAGTGAAAGATGAATACATAAACATGAGTAGGACTTGGAGTCTTACTTGGGCTTAGAAAATTCATGTTCAAGTCATTGGAGACAAATATAAACATGTAATGTGAAGTAGGATGGAATACAATAACATCAAAGCTATAAGGAAGCTGCTGGATAGGAGCCACTTAATCTATTAGGAGAGTCAGGCAAGACTTTATATAACAGTTAAAAATTGAGCTGTGTCTTAAAGGATATGGGAGAATGCAGAGAGAATGATTATGAAAGAATCTTTTAGGCAGAGGGAATACTACAGGCATGGAATGCTGACTGGGCTTGGAATGCTTAGGGAATGACATGAAGTGTAGTTTGGTTAGATCACTGGGTGAAGGAGTAGATCACATAGGGTAGTAGGTGGTAACAATGCAGTAACAGACCTTCTCAAAACAAAATCTGTGATATTATCCCTTACAATTCTTTATGGCTTATTCTTTCACTTAGAATAAATCTAACTTCCTTTGGAAATGTGTAATGCCTTGAATAATATATGTCTTTCCCCACTTGTCTTGCACTCTCCTCACGGGACATGCTACACACCACAATAATTTTTTTTTCAAAATATTTATTGATCACCAGAGGTGTAATGTAAACTGCAGAAAGCAAAACAGGCCCTGCCTCAGGATTATTGCACACATTGTTTCCTTCATTAGGACACTTTTCTTTCCATTCTCTGTATGAATAACTCCTCTTATCATCTAAACCTCAACTTCTATTTTCATCACTGGAAAGGATTCGCTATGCATTTGATACAGTAGAGGCCCTGATCACTTACTCCGCTTCAAGTCTTTCTTGCTTCTTCCCACTAGAATGTGAAGAAAAGGATTTTGACCATTTTGTTCATAGCTGTATCAACAATGCCTAGAATACTGCCAGGCTCAGAGAATGGAAACCAAGCATTTGGAAAGAACAAATAAACAATATATAAATATTTTACATATTTGTTTTATTATTTTATTTTACTTAATTTAATTATATTTTTATCCTGCTTCCCAGATTAGAATAAAAACTCATGAGAGTGAGAACTAAGCCTGTCTTGTTCACTCATCTTCTCCTTAAATGACTAACACAGCACCTGGCACCTCATAGGTGTTAAATACTCATTAAATTAATAAATGGGAAAAAATGGTGGAATCGAGGAAGTAGGGAGGATGAAGAATGAGAAACCATACCAAAATAGAAAATTCATGGAAAAGAGCTGGGTCATATTGTTGGTTTTGTTTTATTCTAGAGAAATGAAGAAACAAATTCAGTTTAGATATGTTAAGTTTGACAGGTCTCTTCAATGTAAGTTTAGAATAAGAAACTTGAGTTTGAAATTCCTTAAGGGATAAATATGGTGTTTTCAGGGTCAGAAATTGATATTATAGGCATGAATAAGGTTATCTTTGGAAATTATGAAATATATCCTTTTCAAAATAGAAGTCGAAAGGAAATATACAAGATGTAGATTGATTTATTTTATCAAAGAATACCCAGCTTTATCTTGATATTATGAGGTTCAGTCTTTTTTAGGGAAATAATTAGTCTCTTTTCTTCAATAATAATACAGAACTCTTACATATGCACTCCACAGGTTTTGTTTTCAATCCCAAATATTTGCAGTAACATAAAAAGTGTTTTTGATGAAAAATCTCAATAATAAACTCCCTTTTTCACTCTTCCAAGCCCACTTGTGGTCAAAACCTGTGTAAACACACACCAATATAAAGCTTCTAAATCCACTATCAAATAATACAAAGAACATTAATATGAGATTTAGTCATATTAAAATCCTACATGTTCTGAAATTTCCAGAGCATAAAATTTATAATAGAACTTCATTAACCTGAGAGCTACAGATGTAGAGACAAGCAATGGTCAAAAGATAAGGGTGCTGCGTAGCCAGTCTTATATGAGATGTCATTCACAAACAGTTGCCTAAATATATGGACTATCACTATCACTATCATCATGGTCCCATAGCAAATTGCATAATTCTAAAGCAAGGAGTAACAAATATTTTCTTTATAAGGACAGATAGTAAATATTTTAGGTTTTGTGGGTCAAAAAACAAAATTGATACAATTATGTAGGTAATTATATAACAATAAATACAATTAATTGATAAAATTAAAAGTAATAATAATGATAGCTTAATTTTTATAGGACATGTCTATTAACAAGAATGAAATTGTTTTTTTAAATAATATTTTGCTTAATTGAGGTTCATCAAAATCAACTGTAAATGTGCATCTGTTAGTGCTAATCTGTAATGAGATTTTACATATTTCATATTTGAAAATGTCTTTTCACACATGTATTGCCAAATACTGATATCGATCCATAAAAATATGATTTTAACTGAGCATATTCATTGCTTAGAGGCATTTATAAAAATCTATTACATTTTTCTTTTTATATTTTCCTCTCAGCATGTCATTACATTGCAGATTAATCACTTCCAGTTGAAAATTATGTAAAAGTTTCTCAATTACACAGTTAAATGTATTTTTAATTATAAGGGAAACATGGGAGGTAGACAGGGTATGGAAGGTCAAATACGTGATGAAAGAAAGAAATCTAACTATGGGAGGTAAACACACAGTGTAAATACATATATGCCTTACTGTTAAAGTGTACAGCTGAAACTTACTGGATTTCATTAACCAATGCCCCATAAATAAAAATAAATAAATAAATAGATAGATAGATAGATAGATAAATAATTAGATGATAGATGATAGATAGATAGATTTTTTTTAGAGAATTATAAAAAAATCCTTTGTTCTTACACAGAGGTCTAAGAAACATTACTAGATCTGCGGTTTGAGTTCAAAAAATATATACTGGCCGTGAATTTGTGTGAAAATGGAGATATCATTTCTCATTTTACCTTTTGACAGCACATGAAGTGCATAAAGCACCGTGACATCACGTGTGTGTGGTAAGTAGAATTCTAAGAGGTTTCCCAAGATCCTCATAGAGTGTACACACTCTGTATAATTTCTGGGACTGTGGTTAGAGTGGATTTTACTTCCATGATTAGGCCTGACCACAGAGCCTTTTAAATCCAGACTAGAGGTAAGAGATGAGATGTCCAAGATTTTAAGTTGAGAAGGGTTTGATACACTATTGCCAACTTGAAGATGGAGAGGGCCATGTGGCAAGAAATGTAGGTAGTCTCTAAATGCCGTGAGTGCTTCTTGCTTGAAACCATAAAGAGAGCTTGACTTTCTGTACTATAATGAAATGAATTGAATTCTATAATGAGAAGAATGAGCTTGGAAGTAGGTTTTCCCCTAGAACTTCCATAGGAGAACTCAGTCTGGTTGACACCTTGATGTCAGCATGTAGAACTTGGAGTTAATTGGGTTTTGCTTAAAGCGGCCTAGTTTGTAGTAATTTATTTAGTATTTGATGTAGTATTCCTGTAGTTACTCAGCTATGAAAAATAATATATTTGATTAAAACAATGTAAGTTATTGTTGAAATCACTTCATTAAAGTAAAATTTTCACATATAAGCACTATTTTGCTTGTAAATTTAGACTGAATCCATTAAGAAACATTACCAAGTCTGAAGCAAAGCAATTACCAAAATCATTTGATATTTGAAAATAGTTGCTCAAGGTTGTTCTTCCTGTTCAGAAAAATTTCAATTTCAGCCCTGCATGGTGGGGCAACTCAGGATATTCAACTTCTATTTTAGAACTGACAATGGTTGGAGATACAAGAGTGAATAAAGTCCACTAGTGACACTATTAGTGATGAATAATACTTTAAATACCTTTCATTTTCACAAACTTTATATATTTGTACAACTAATAATTTCTCTCTTTTATATATACTTTCTACACCATTAGTTATAACAGTTTAGCTAAGTCTACTTCAGGTTGTACTAAATGAGTGTTTCTTGACTTTAAAAACTTCTTACCTATAATTGTTCCATGTAGACTATTTATAGAGGCTAATTTTTCAGTCACTTCACACTTGGCATTAACTCCTCAAATAAACAATACTAAGCAGTATCAACAATATCTGTTGGCTGATCAACAGCCAAGGAAACTATTCAAAATTATTTGCTTTATTTTTCATTTGACTACTAATGTTGCTCCCCAAATCCTCAACTCTTTCAGTAACTGTTCTCACAAAAAGGGTAATAGTCTTAAAAAAGTTTCTTTTCTCTAGATAAAGTTAAGTTACTTCAAGCACAATTTAATTAACTCAATATCAGCAAATGGTTTTCCTTGTTTGACTAACAAATCAGTAACTCAGAATCTTACTTTGGTTTCATCTTCATTTTCATTATTTACTTTGATGAAGTAATTCTACTGTGATAAGATATTACATTTTAATTTTATAATTTTTCTATAATTTTCTTATGAGTTGGGAATATTGTTGATGAATGCTAGTTTCGTGATGGTGACAGGTACTGTATTATTTTAGCACAACAACAGTGCCACTGCATAATAAACATAACGCTTTGCCAATGCTATGATATGAACATACGCATGGTACTTGAAAGACTAAAGGATTATGAGAGTATCACTGTGATTGGTAGTACACTGAGCAGTAACACAAAGTGGTGGGAGCACAACATACAGCCTCTGTGGTGGCTACTTGACTTTGTTATAATAGTGCATAAGCAGCCATAGGTAATACACAAACAGATGAGCATGTCTATGTTATAATAAAACTTTATTTATGGATGATGCAATATAATTATCATGTTATAAAAGTTTCTTATTTTTTTCAGCCATTTTAAAATGTAGAAACCATTCTTACTCACAGACCCAACAAAAACAGGCAGCAGGCCGGATTTGGTTCATAGGTCATAGCTTGGATGCTTCATGCTTGAAGGCAAAATTGGATAAATTATTGATCAGGGTCTCCAGGTAGCACTATAGAATTCAGATTAAATATAAATCTGGAAGAGCACTGAGTATTCATTTATTTAAATACCTTTGCTTAAAGCAGACTAGTTTGTAGTAATTTATTTAGTATTTGATGTAGTATTCCTGTAGTTACTCAGCAATGAAAAACAATATATTTGTTGTTGAAGATGATAAGATTTCATTCTTTTTTATGACTCAGTGATATTCCTTTGTACATATATACCATCTGTTCTTTACCCATTCATCCATTCATGGACACCCAGGTTGTCCCCACATCTTGGCTATTGTAAATAATGTTGCAATATTGATTCATGTGTCCCTTTGAAGTAGTGTTTTGGATTTCTTTGAATAAATAGTCAGAAGTAAAATTACAGGGTCCTTTTTTGTCTCTTGTTATAACCTTTGTTTTAAAGTCTATTTTGTATGGTAGTAGTATTGCCATGCCAGCTTTTTTGTTCATTTGTTTGTTTCTATTTTTAAAATATATCTTTTTCTATCCTTTACTTTTAGTCTGTGTGTGTGTGTTTTGATCTGAAGTGAGTCTCTTGTAGGCAGCATATGTAAGGGTCTTGTTTTCTTACCCATTTATCCATCATATCTTTTGATTGGAGCATTAAATCTCCTTATATTTAAAGTAATTATTAATAGATATATAGTTATTGTCATTTTATTTTTCATGTTTTTGAGCTTATGCTTCTTCTTAAAGAAGTCCTTTTAACATTTCTTGTAATATTGGTTTGGTGTTGACTAGCTCTTTCAGCTTTTTCTTGCCTGGGAAGCTCCTTATCCTTCCTATTGTAAAAAATAGCTTTGCTGGGTAGAGTAATCTTGGTTGTGGGTCCTTGTTTTTCATCACTTTGAATGTTTTATGCCAACCCCTCTTAGTCTGCAAAGTTTCTGTCAAGAAATTAATATTCTTATTGGAGCTCCCTTGTAGGGAACAAACTGCTTTAATCTTGCTGCTTTTAAGATTCTCTGTCTTGAACCTTTGGCATTTTAATTATAATGTTTCTTCGTGTTGGCCTCATTGGGTTCATCTTGTTTGGAACTCTCTATGCTTTCTGAGCTTGTGTGTCTATTTCCTTTGCCAGTTTGGGGAAGATTTCATTATTTCATTATTTTCATTATTTCTTGCAATAGGTTTTCAATTCCGTGCTCTCTTTCTTCTCCTTCTGGAACCCCTATGATATGAATGTTGGCATCCTTGATGTCCCAGAGGCCCTTTATACTAGCCTCATTGTTTTGGATTCTTTTTTCTTGTTCCTGTTCTGACTCAATCCTCTGCTTCATGAAATTGAATTCTTCCCAAGGTATTCATCATTTTAGTTACAGTATTCTTCAATTCTGACTGGTACTTTTTTATGTATTTTTTTTATCTCCACCTTTGTGTTTTCTGTCTCTTTGTTAAAATTCTCACTGAGTTTATTTAGTCTTCCCCTAAGTTCATGGAGCATCTTTATAAATAGTGTTTTGAACTACCTGCATCAGGTAGATTGCTTGTCTCCATTTTGTTTAGTTCTTTTTCTAGAGTTTTATTCTTTCCTTTCATTTGGAACATGTTTCTTTGTGTCCTCATTTTGGCTGGCACTCTGTCTTTGTTTCTATGTATTAGGTAGGGCTGCTATGTCTCCTGATCTTAGTAGAGCGGCTTTATCTATTAGGTGTGCTATGGGGCTCAGTGGCAGAGTCTTCTCTCATCACCTGAGCTGGGTGCTCCAGGTCTGTCCCTTATATGGGTTGTGTGTGTGCCCTTCTATTGTAGTTGAGCCTTGGTTGCTGTTTGCACATCAATGGGAAGGATTGACTTTCGGTATGATTAATTGCCAGGACTTCCCAGAGAGGGGGTGACCCTTTGGAGCAGAATTCTCTTTAGCAGGGCTCCTGTGCCTGTCCAGTCATCCCTTTGGGTGTGTGGCCCTCCGATATAGCCTTGGGTGGTGCTCTGCTCTGGCTCTGTTCAAAGCCACCAGCTTGCTGATTTTGGGGTCTCCTTGGAGGGGCTCCACTGTGGCTCAAGTTCAGTTAGAGCTTGTGTCCTCCCTGGGTACACGTGGCATAAGCCACCAAGCAATCTGCAGATGGCCACCTCTTCCACTAGGCTTAGAGGTGCCTCAAGAGGCCAAGCCATGAACAGAAGCCATCTGCCCCTAATTCCGGGCTTAGGCCTATTCAGTAAGAGGTACAGGAAACATTGAAGCCAGATGGTGCTTGTTTGGGTTTTTGAACCTTTAAAATATTTTAGGAAACTCTGCATTTTGAGCCAAGACATTTAAATGGAAAAGACACTGGATGCTTGTGTAGGGCCACAAATTGGAAGGAGCAGGGTCTCAGAAAATCACCAGGGTAGGGCAACCTGTGTTATTCAGGTTTATGAGCTCAGATGTGATTCAACAAGGACACAGTGGATTCTGCCAGCACTTACAACTGTGAGAAAGCCCTTGTCCTGAGGCTAGACATCTAGTTCCTTCCTTATATGTTCTTGGTGCTTTCTATGCAGCTGATCCAGCACTGAAACTCAGGGCAACAGAGTCCCTCAGCGAACAAAACTGTACACAGGCCCTTTAAGAAGAACACCTGGGACTTCAGAAACCCTCTTTCTCACTCAGCCAAAATCCCTTCTGGTTTTCACAGCCAGAAGTTGTGGGAACTTCTCTTCTCATTGGAACTCTGGCATGACATGGAGAGAATGGTGTGGGGCTAGTACCCCTTGCTCCTCCAGAGGGACTTCTGCAGATGAGAGAGCCCTCCCAACTTTTAACTGCTACGCACAGGTGTGAGACCAGCCCATTCAGTTTCTTCACAATCCTACCAGTCTTGAGGTGGCTTCTTCTGTATATCCTTAGTTGGAATTCTGTTCACCTAGACTCTAGGTAATTCTCAATGATAGCTGTTCTGTAGTTTAGTTGTAATTTTTGATATTGTTATGAGAGGAGGTAAGCATGGTTTTTACTTACTCTGCCATCTTCAATTATCAGGCATTTGTATGATTATATGTTGGGAAGTAATTAGGAAAGAAGAGAATAATAATTTTAAATCTGACTTGAATTCTTGTTTTCCCTAGAATACCTTTCTTTTGGCAAAACCTTCATTTTTTAAAACTTTGAGGCTTGTGCTAACTGGTAAGGTCAAGATTTAATATAAATAATTTTTCACTTAATCCTTAGATAATATAAGAATTTTTGTATATTCTCAGTTGTCTTAATTAAAATTTTCAGTGTTTTAAGATGTGTTCACACAATCCCAGCTCTCAAATATAAGGAAAAATAAACAATATGTTTTTATGACATAGCACAGATGACATAGTAACAAAGGCCGATTTTCAGAAGAATGCATCTGGGTATGATTGTTTATAAGACCCTACATTGGAAATCAAATTAGAATTATAAAAGAACTATAACTGAAACTTCGAAAATTTCATGGCAGCCATTTAAAAATAACATGTTAACATACCTTATCATGTGCACTTAAACACACTGGAGAAACTTGTACCCAAAAAGCAAGTGTTTTTATTTACTGCATAAACAATATTGTAACAGCAGAAATTTTGAAAAAATCATGCAAATTCCCACTACCTTAACAAATATTTTCCCGATCCCTAGTCAAAATATACTCGTTATTTTTGCAGTTTTACAATGACAGCAGATATGAAACTTTATGTCTTTGAAAAACCAAGAATTTTTCATATTGCCCTGTTATCATCATTAAGGGTCATTTATAGCAATGGCATTAATTGTTGAAATCTAATTATATTCAGTAGTCTCTGAATGTTGGATAATGAGTATAATTGCTGATTTCTTAATATTAAAAATGTACTCAGACAAGAACTAACTAGAAGGAAACCAGGTAAGTGTTCACAATCATTAGGTAGAGATTAGGGTTAGGCAGCAGTTAGCTTTCCCTATGAGATCAGTGTTGTTGTCATACCTCTTATTCAACAGTTAATATAAAACTCACCATGAAACAAAGTTGTTCCCTACTCCTTTTCCTCTCTTTTTGGGCACACAACTTGATTATATGCTCAGCTTCTCTTACAATTAGATTTGGCCACATGGTAAGTTTTGGATAATGGCATGTTAGCATAATCAAAGTGCAGCACTTCTAGATTGGCTCACCAACTTCCCATAAGCCAGCTTCCATGTCTTAAAGATGATAGAGACTCCAATAACCTGGGTCCCTGAATGATTAAGTGGAATAGAGTATTCACTACTTTCCTCTAACCTGAAATAGCTCAGTGCTGTTTTGTGAGCAAGAAATAAATGTCTAGTTCTTTAACGTAATTTATAAATAGTGTGGTCAATTTTTTTAGAGCAGTTACCATTACCCTATTATTATGTAATTGAAAATATAGCTAAAGCAGAGATTGAGTTTTCTCTCTTACTTCTTTCCAAGACAAAAGTGCTAGGACTCTTATCACTCCAATGCCTGTACCTCTTTGACTTCACTGTCATCACCATCTATCTGAACCTGTAGTAGCCTAACTATATGCTCGCCTATCTGTGCAAAAACTGGATGAACCTTATCCAATTTCTATCACATGTAAAATGGTAAAAAACAAACAAACCCATTTAATTCCATAGTCTTAGTTCTTCTTAACTGACAACCTTAATAATATAAAACTGTGTAAATCAACATTTTGTAAAACAGAATAATCAGAATTGACTGAAACCTCCAAAAGTGCTTGGACATCTGTAGATATAGTTCTATCTAGGACAGACAGGCCTGGTATTACATTAGATTATTTTGGCAACTAATATTTATCCATTTAATTAAAATTAAAGGCTTGAAGGAAGGCATGCTGCTTCTGCAATTTCAGGAATGTTTGATCTTTTGCCAATAATAACACTGACATGTAATTATACCTATTGCCTGCTATATCTATCATTAACCTAATCATAAAATGTAACTGTACAGCATCATGTCTTATTCTTAGAAATAAACAAATTATGAGATTCCTCAAGTGCAACTTGTATCATCTCTACATGTATCTAATCTCAACTAGGTCTTCGATTTAACTTTACATTCCTTAAATTCAGCTGACAATATATCTTATTTCCTATGATAGCTATTCCAGAATTTTTCTACTCTTCTTAAGTGTCCACCTCCAACCCTGCATTTCTCATTTTCAGCAGTTATGTTACTGAGAAGATTCAGGCCATCATAATGAGGTCACTCAAATTCTTTACCTTTGACTTATCTATACCTTTATCTACATGTTGTTCCTTACTTCTCATAGCAGATGAATAATTTTCCAATACCTCTGCTAAGCCTTATCTTATTCCTCCTAAACTCTAGATACACACCCATCCTTATTCTTGACTCTTTATTTTCACCTCTTCCAGGTTTTCCAGCTTCCAAGCTTCCTCATTTTCCTAGTACATACAATTTCCTCTTCCTCTTTATCAGTTTATTTTTTTCAGTCTAAAGCAAAATTCTACATACCTATAAAGACCAAAAAAAAAAAAAAGATAAAGAAAATCTTCCTTAAAGACTCTCAATGTTATTCATCTTTTTCCTTCTTCTACTAACAAACTTTTGAAACAATAATCTACATTTTGTGCTTCCTCTCCTTTCCCAGTCACAGGTTTCTTAATTTGTCTTAATCTAGATTTATGAGAAAGTGGGCTTGATATTGTCAGCTGATGATGGACTAAGTCATAGAAATAGAAAAGAAAAGAAAAAAAAAGGCAAGATAAAAGGACAACATGTTTAGAGGAAAATATATTTATCTTCTTGGTGGTAGAATTGTGCACTTGCAGATGAAGAATGGGAAAGTAGAACATAATAGAATATAGAAGACAATGAATATCAAGATCTATGTGACCTATTTAGTGGTTTTACTGTACTTTCTGTTAAGAAAATAAATACTTTACAACCTCTAAAATCACCAAAATAAGAGAATACATTTTAAATTCAGAAAAATGTGTAAGACCTTAGCTACTCTTCTCATTCCCACCTGTTTGCTACATTTTACCACTTATTTTTTGCTATTATATTCTTCTGCCTTTAGACCAGATCTAATTAGCAATGCCCTTATCACATTATGACAATTTATAACATTTTTTGCCAGTATCAGAACTGACATTTTCATGTTATATTTTACATATTTGAAAGACAGTAAAGAAAAATCTAAGCATGTAAATAAACCACTAATAAATGATATTCTGATTAAAAGAATGAAAATAACTTTACCATCACTTCTAACATTGCCTATGGGCTTTTCAAGGTATGTTTCTTTCACAGGAGACCAATAATTCAGCCTTATGAACAGATTTGCTCCTTTAGTAATTAAATATATACAGTTGTCACTGTTCCCTCTGAGCTTTCTCATAGAGTTGTGGTGTGTAATGGTGTTTTAGGTGCCTATTGAAGCAAAGTCCATGGGCTGACTTGATATGTGCATAACTACCCACAGGAATTAAAAACTGACACTTATTCACTACTTTCTGTGTTTCAGACACTATACTATATGCTTTACATTTATTAATTTACTTAGTTCTTAAAATAAGAAAGATGGATTAGAGAAGTCAAGAGTTTTGGCTAAAGTGGAAGAGGCAGGATTTGCAAAGGCCAATAAGTATCTGGCCAAGGCTCTTACAATCACACAACTTGGGCCTTTTCTAGGACATTGACTTATATGTGTCACTATCCTAAGTCTAGTAAAAATTGTTAGTGCAGGCCACAGAGGCAATAAGTGTTTTCACAAAATGCCACAATTTAAGGAAAAGCTACCTGAGAAAAGAGATGTTATATTTTTCTCCAAAACCAAACAAATGTGCAAAGGTCAGTTTATTTGGTTTTCAGATTAGAAAGCAGATGCCAATGCTCTCTAACAAAATAGAAATTAGATTATTTTTCTAGAAGGAAGGGAAGGGCCAAGAGTGTTTATGCACTGGTGATTACAGAGAGACAAATGAGCAGCTATTGTGAATAAGCGTCTTCTCACAGATGTCAGAGACCAGAGGAAAACGAGAGAACAGAGAAGAAAGAATTCTATAGATATTTCAATTTTGTTTATAGGTCTTACTTTTCTATAGTTTAATTTAAATGCAGTCTTGTTTCTTAAAATTTTCATCCTTAGTCATGATAAAGATGCTATTAATTTGTACATAAGGTCTAAAGACATGCTGAATATCAGTATCATTTCAAAAACCTAAGGGTTATATTAGCATTTAATTGTCCTTAAGAAGATATATAGGGAAAGCTAGATTATTCTTTTCTTAGGTCTTTTAAACACTAACATTTCCTCTGAGGTAATATAGATCCAGTTATAGACAATAGTAGGTCAGCAGGTCCAGGTCTAATCAAAGACAGTCTTTGGTCAGAAAAATCTCAGTTTAATAAATAAGAAAACTAAAGATGTTAACTGTTGTTAACCTATAGCAAGGAAAACCTATTAACTTCTTTATTAAGTAGACATATGCTATGATTATGGTAAGCGGCAGGTGTAGATTCCCTTCCAGGCCCACTAAGTCATGACAGGTCATGAAAGGTAACATAGACTTAAGTAGGAAAAAGACAGCTGAGTATATGTTGAACTGGAGGTTGATCTAACTATAAAAGATGGCATTAGCACAGTTTCTTTCCATGATATCTTTCCAGAAAGTTAAGCATTTTTTCTTCCACTCTGTCAATTTTTCCAAGACTAGTACAGAAATACTCCATGAATCAGAATACAGATTCAATTGCAATACTTTTGAGTTTTTCTGATGAGACTTATTTTTTACATGATACAGATTTTAAATCTCATTAGCAATTTAGTAGAATTAAATGTTTAATATAGGCAAACTTAATTGAGACCTCATGTATTACTTTAAAAGATATAAAATGTAAAATAGTTCCAGAGATGCATTTATTTCTTACTTAGCAGATGATGAGGCAAGATGGCCAGGAAAAAAAAATATTTAGTAAAATTCCAGGATTTACCCAAATAGCAATAACTTTAAAAGGAATACATTTATAAAAAAAAAAAAATAGTTGTCTGCTCTTATCTGAGTACAATTTTTTAGAATGACCTAATGTCCACCACAGACATGCAGATTAGTCTGCACTAAGGCCAACATTTCAGACATTTGGTAAGGTATTTATCTCCACTCCGCTTGTGAAACAGCTCAGTACTCGATGTTAAAGCAGAGAATTAATTTATTTCTTCAGCATTTTTAAGAAAAATTTTCTATGCCATGTCCTTTTAATTGATGAATGTCTTTTAATAGAAGGGAAAAATAAATAATATATGGATTCATGAAATATATGTAAAATTTTTTTGAAAAATATTTACAAACATTAAAATATGTCCTCTACATTATGTGAAACAAAACAAAACAAAACAAACAAAACAAACAAAACAAAACAAAGAATTTAATGAGAACCTCCTTCCTTTGTGATTCATTTGGGTTATTGAAAAAGACCGAGAAGATTTTTTTAAAGGACATTATAAAACTAAATTTATTTATGAATCTCTTCAAGCATCACTGTAGAATTTTTCTACTCCAACTTATTCTCCCACCTGGTTGGAGAAATATGTCCTGGCAGTGGGTCTAGAACCTAATATCATTCCTAACTATATCCAAATTGAATTCCAGCCTCATAGCATCAAATCTGTGGGGAATAAAATCTGGCCATATACGAAGAACACAAACTGTTCCTTAACAAAATGGCAGGTATCTGGCACATGATTTGGGTTTTGTTTAAACAAGCTGATTAGCAGTATCAAATTGGCAAGTTCATTGTTTATAATCATTCTATTTCATTTGCCTATAAAAAGTAGAGGCACACATTCTGTTTTATAAGCCTGGTATGAATCAATACAGATTTTTTTCCCTCTAAAGTAAATACTGTAAAGCTAAAAACAAGGGGAAATTTTGATAATTGAAGTGCAAGAAATTTTAAAGCCCACCAATACCAACACTGAGACAAGGAAAAAAGTTACTGCTAATAATTGCCCCATTAACTACATTCAAAGTTTGTGGGGAAAAAATAGGCACACCAGTAAATCTCACTGCGTTTACTAGTTAAAGAAGTGGAGATAAGTGGATTCACATCCAAGATTGTTACTTTTAAGTGTCACTTTCAAATCCTTCTTGCCAAAAGGAGTCTTAGCACTGTCTCAAGAGAACCAACACATTTAGGTATTTTGAAAAAGCCGTAAGTAATTAAACTTGTTTGATGACTGGCGTTTGACTACTGAATATTAGAATTCAGATATTTTTAACACAAATAATGTCACTTCTATTTTAACAGGAGCAGAGCTATGAGAAATCTGTTTTCTATATTCTCTTACTCATTTAATATCTGCCTTTCTAACCTAATTCAAAGATTCTTAAACCATGCTCTCAACTATTTGATGCTCTTGATTTTTCCAGTTATATTCTTAATTCTAATTCCTACTACTGTTTTTAGGATCATTGTCCATTATCCCTTTTATTCCAAATATTGGAAGAAAAATAGTACAGCACTTAGAGACATGAACTTGGGTTCCAGGCAGTCCTGGTTTCAAGGCCACATACTCCAGCTTAGCTTCTTAAACCCCAAGGTTTTTCACTGAGTACCTATCTTGCTTGGTTCTGAGGCTCCAGTGGAATAGTATATGTAAGTGCTCAGAACAGTGGATGACATAAAATACATTTGTTTGTTAGTAATATTAGTTTCAATTGTGATTTTTAAGAATTTTCCTTACCTTGCTCTCTTCTGGCTTTATATAAACAGTCTATAAATATATTAAATCTATTCAACTTTTATTTAAAATATTTTAAAATTTTATTTTAAACAAATTTATTTAAAATAATTCTTCCTCTTTTTGGCTACTGCCATACTTATTTTCCTTCTCATGTACAACTTCTTGAAAGAACAGGCTAGATATCCTGTCACCACATTCTCATTTCATTTATTTCTGAACACATTAATTTCTGTTTAATACCTAATCCTAGCATATTTTTTAGAAGACAATCTTATCTACTCACATATTTCTAGCCAGAGCCCTTGCTAAAACTGCAGACTCATCTTGTGGCTGTATGTTGCTACCCTTATATGTGACTGGCACCCCAAACTCAGTAAGTCTAAATCAAAACACTACCTTAGTTTTCAAATTTGCTTTGCCTCTTCTGTTGCATATTCCAGTCTGCGGTACTACCACCATCCACTTGATAATATTAAAATAACAATAAGTATTATATATTAACTATAACTACAACAGCAATAACTGAAGCTATCTGTTTACTGTGTGCCAAGCATTGTTTTAAGTATTTACGAATATTAACTCACTCAGTGTTCACAAAAATCCTATGAAGTAATTACTATCATTATCTGATGAAGTACAAGCTTAAGTAATTTGCCCAAGGTCACACATTTAGCAGGTAGTAAAACCAGGTATTCTGCCTTTGCAGCCTACAGATTTAACCAGTTTTCTGACTTCAGCTTAGAAGCCAGAAAAATGAAAGCCACCTTTAACTTCTCAATTTTCTTCACTTCTTTCATTGGGTTAGTACAAAATTCTGATTGTTTTAGCTCCTATCTGCCTAACAAATAGATCTCTTAAGATTCTCATTTCATCTCATCTATGTGATTACTGAATTCTTTGCTTCTAGCTCTTTTTAGTACATTTACCCTAATTCTGCCCAAAAGATCTAATAAATTCTGATGAGTTAATTCCATATGTCAGTGGTTTCCAATGACTTTGAGGATAAAAATTCTCACACTGTACAGATACTGCCTATTTCTTCAGTGCCAGCTCTTGGCGCTTTTATCCTCACATATAATACTCAAGGAGAATAAGGATCCCAGAGTAAGTCTAGTTTGTGTTCAGGGCTGAAGTTCAGGCATGTATGATAACCTAGCAGAGTCTATTGAGCAGGAGACTTAAGAACTTTCTGGGAAAATTCAAACTTAAGAACAAAATAGAAAAATCAAGGACTGACCAAAAAAAGGGGTAGGAGGTTAGGAGTCAAGTTAAGTTTGAAAGATAACATAATGCATTCAACATTGGAAATATTGAATTTGAGGAGCCAGTAGCAAACCCATATGCCGATGTACAGTAAACAAACTTGCACTAGTAACAAAGCTCTAGTTATCAAAAGTAAAGAGTTATGTCAAATAGTGCACATTGACAATCTCTTCAACTGTTCTCTGGAACTTGACTACCTATAATAGCTGAAGAAATTGTAAAATATTAGTGAACAACACTTCTTGGGACTCTCTAATAAAGTGCAAATCAGAAAACAAAAGATCACCTTCCTCTCACCCACTTTGCCATGGATTGCATCCCATCTTGGGCACTATTCAGGGTATCTCTAGTACTGCCTGGTGGAATAGTAATTGTGCTTTCTGCATCTGGAAGAAATGTGACAGGTAACAGGCAATTGTGAAATCTGGAAAAGCAGCCATATATAACATGTCTTCAATGTTGGAATGGCAATGAAGTGTTATAGAGTGAGATGTTGACAGGCCACCCACAGCCCAGTGGAAAGCCTACCCTGCCCAACAGAGCAAATGCAGAACCTATTTGGAATGGTTTTTATAAACACGTTTGAGATAATATTGACTAATCTCAGACATAACTAAGTTGTTGGAGATGGGGATCAGTTATACCATTAATGGGGTCTGGGAGCCTAGGATACCTATTAGAAAGGAAAAATAAGGAGCAAAATTTAAGTGTCACTCAAATAACTTCTTTGGTACCAATAAGCTTTTGGGAACTGGGAAATTCAAATTATGCCAGAAATATTAAACATCTGATAATTTTCCAAATATACTTGACTTGCATACTGTTCTAACTTATATTTGTGCTGAAGTTATTTTGCAAATTATGTTGTGAAATTTTTGAAGGCAATGATAATCTAACCTAAAAGAGTGCTTAGTATGTATTAGTCACCTAAAAATATTATTCCACTGGATTGAATAAAAGTTGAGGGAAAAGTCTAATTAATTTAACTTATTAAGAAATTCAAATAGAATAGACTCATGCATTTATTCATCTATTCTCTTATTAATCTGAAAACATTAATTAACTGCTGGGCACTGGGCTAGATTCTAGAGATATAATGGTACAAAAGACATACTTTTTGTTCTTGCAGAGCCCACTGTGATATAAACAGCAAAGGCAAATTCTAATTTGGGGTACTTACTATTGGACAGACACTATGTTAGTGTTTATAAATGAAGTATCTTATTTAAATCTCACAAAATAATGATGACATTTGTATCATTTTCCCCATTTTATTAGAAGTGGTCACTCAAAGACTAAGGTGATTTGCCAAAGTCACACAGCTAGGAATTTACAGAGACAGAATTTCAATTTTGGGGTTAATGTTAGGTCAATACTAGCATCTACCAATCTTCCATCACTCAGCAATGGCACTGACAATTTTTGTCATATCAGGTACTATTTCCATTTAAATAGGTATTCTTGGACTTGTCTAAAGCAATAATGTCTATGAAATCCTTAGTTTGATGTTAGCTACTTATTTTTTCATAATATACATTAAAATACAATTCGATCAAAATTAAAAGCTTGTCCTTATATTACCCCATTATCTAAGTGTCACTTCATATTGATATCTTGGGACATGCTGCCCTATGTCAGGTTACCTCACATGAAACTGAAGGACGAAAGTCTGCTACCATTGTGACAAATCTAATTGTTATGATCACTTTTATCTTTTGCTATTGTCCAAAGCTGCTATTCAAGAAAACTAAGCAGTATCCATGACTCATCCCAGGGAATAGTCACTAGTAGTAACCCAATACCACTGCTGAGGGTTAGCCTAAATTGTTTAGGTTCATAAGACAAAACCCAAAGGCTAGGAGCCAATTAATTTTTATTTCAGTCTGTCTTTTGCTGTTGTTACTTTGTTTTGGGTATTTGATTGTTTGTTTGGGGATGGAGATAGTTGTGGCCCTGGCACCTGTTTGAAGAAACAGGGAAAAGTGAAGCAATAGGGTTCTATTATAAGAGTGGTGGTGATTAAAAAGACAACAACAACAAAAAATCATTGTACAAACATATTTGCTACTAAAATTATCTTCAAATCTTAACCAGAATCTCCAGTTCTGAATTGTTCCACATCAGTTATTTTTCTGATAACTAGAAACAACTGCTTTAAATAGTTAAATATTTAACTACTTTGATTAAAATTTAATAAAACATTAGTCCTTTATATGTTTCAAGTGTACTGAATTTCACTGCATCTTTTCCATTGACACAATAGAATGTAATCCAAATTGCTTCTCTATATGAATGGCTACTGTGATTTGTGTCTGACTACCTCCCACTCACATCTCAGATTATTTTTCCCATGCTTACCATAGTCCAAGCAATGCTAAACTTCTTACTATCCCTCACACACATTAAGTTAATTTATGCCTCAAGGTCTTCACACTTACTGTACCTAAAACACTTTCACCAGTTCTTCCTATTGCTGATCTAGACATTCAGACCTCACCTCAAACATCACTGTCTCAGAGAAACCTTCCACAACCACCCTTTGGGAGTTGTCCTTCACTTTTTATCACATACCCTATCTTTATGTCTTTTTGCATTTATCACATGAAATTGCTGTTTATTTTTTATTTATGTATTTATTGTTTGTCTCCCCAAATAGAACATAAATTATATGGAAAGAGGGGCTTTTTTACTCCTCAGCTCTACATGTTCAGTGTCTGATTTATTCACTCTTCTATATCCTTGCTATCTAGAACACAGAAGACAATAATCATTGAAGAAAGAATCATTTTAGAGACCTGGTGATGATGTTTGCAGATTCATTGTATTTGGTAGGTCTTGTGCTCGTTTCTTATATTTTTCGGTCTTTTATCTTGGTATTTGATTGTCATTTGTCACTTTTAACAACTATCAATATGTTTTCCTTTTATATGGTGCAGTAAGAACACACTATTCTTCATAAATACAGCTCTTTCTCTTTCTTATATGTCTGCTGAACAACTCATGTAATTAGTATACTTAAGACATAGTGAATCTAATTTTTTCTTCTACTCTTAAAAATTCTAAATATATGAGGCTTTTGTCTGGTTATGCCCAAGTTTTTGTAGCATTTAAGATGATAAAAGAAAGACTCATGGTTGTTTTCCACTCTAGTAGACCATGTGTGGTCTGTCTTGGTTGACTTTTGATGCAGTCAACTCCAGCTATATGAAAGGAGAGGATCATTTGAGAATGTGGTGATGGAGAATAGTACAAACAATATTTATACAGATGCTCACATCCATTTGGTCACATTCTCAATCTGAAAGAACAAGTAGATGAATAAAATACACTTTGCCCCATCTGGGTAGTGAAAGTATCTGCTGAGGATGGCAGCTGGACCTCAGTGCATGTGAGAGAGCTGTTCCTGGAATAAAGTAAGCTGCAAGAAGCTACGTGGTAAAAAAAGCATGAAAAAAGAAGTTTCTAGCAGTCTGTAGAGTATCACTGGACTTTACTTGAAAGATATGTTAATGGAATCAATTTTCTAATGTATTTAGGATTATCCAGAAGAGTCCATAGTGGCTATTAGTTAACAACACATCAAATATTTCCCTAAATGAATGATAAAGTGTGGATGTGTTACAGAAATATCATCCTGTGCCCGAAAAAGGAGAAAATACCTGCACATCTGTATTAACTTAGCTTTCATCACATCTCAGCATATACTAAGCTTGTTTTAATAATGCTACTGTGAAACAATTCCAAATACTATCAAGTGTATTAGGTTCGTTAATAAACCTTAATGATGTAGTCACCACTGGAACAATTTTAGCCCCCAAAATCTGGCCTCTGTATCTAACAAAATGTCAAGTTATGTAGACTGAAGCTATGTAAATGAAACATTTGTTTCTGCTTTGGACTCTAAAATTTATCATGCTTTTGTTCTGAACAATTTGATCACAGTTTTTTCACTTTATTTTAAAAAGCATCAAATTGAAGAACTAAAACAATTTCATCTAAATACGTGTCATAAATAATGTGAGATATCTTAAAAATAGTAAATAAACATATTTTCTACTCAAAATTTGTATTTTTAAATGATAAATACAATGATTTATACTGAAAGCTGAAACTTTTGAAAGAGCTATTGCCAAGTTAAAATTCAAGATTATCAATTAAATACCATTTTATTTTGGCAAGAAATAAATTAATTCAAAAATACTATTCAGATACTGGCAACTATTTTTCATATTTGTCCTTACATATTACAATGAAATTGAAATACTGAACATATTTGGCAAATTATTTGCTTTGAAACTATGTTGGTAATCAAAATTAAAGCAGCATAAAGACTTATACTGTTCTTTCCTAATGAGAAAACATTACCATATATAAAGCTACTGTGATCAGCAGCTGGTCTTAAAAAATAAGAAAAAAAAAAACAGGCTCCTCCACTCTCAGTCAGGTGGCATGAGTGCTGAGCTTTTTGCTTTTCACTGGAATCTTCAAGAAAAGAGGAAGAACGCCTGTCTTGTGAAATGTATGTATTGACCTCAAAGGGTGAAATGCAGAGCACTATTTATTCAGGTGAAAAAATACAAAGCTTTGCATGTTGTTCAGCAGTGATCAAACAAAGAAAATTCCAAAGAATGTACTCCATGTGTGACTTTCAGAACTCAACTGTTGTATATATTCAGTATTAAGTGGTGAGGGCAGTGACAATTTTATTCATAATTAATTTTCAAAACTTAATTATTTTTTTGTGTATAAACAATAGTCAGAGAAATACTAGGAATAATATCCTCTATGACTAAATTTGGCTATTAATGATAGCTATCACAGCAAGTAATCAACTGAGTTACATAAATGAATTTTACAAATTATTCTTGCTGCAAAGTTTTTCATAATAGAAACTAATACTCTATATTTTGGATAACCTTTAGATGACTAAAAATGGTTACCATATTCTAGCATGTAAATCTGATGAGGATCTTATCAAATTATTTATAGAGCACATACTAAATACTTTCTAGATATAAAAACCAAACCCTCATCTCAAAGAATTTACAGTAGTGATGCCCCACCTCAGGGTACCCACCACACACCCCATATTTCCTTGATGCTTTCTGCTATGGCAAGCTAGTAATTTATTTTCCATGTATCTCAGTCTTCTTATCAAACAAGATATTAAGATAATTTACAAACTTCTTTTAGAATAAAAATTTTGAGATTCTAAATTAACTAATTTCAAGAGTTCTGAAGCTAAGTAAATTATGGATGGTGAAACTGAAGCTGAAATGAGAATGCGAAATATGGGGCTATAATAGATAGATAGGCTGGAGAGTCACATTTCAGGCAAGTGGAATTGGGCAAGCACAGGTTAGAAGAGAGTTGACATAACAGTATCAGAAATCTAGTGATGGGACAGACTTGCTCAAGTGGACACGCATTGTAGGTTAGTAGGAGAGAAAGTTGACTGGGAGGTTGGGCCAGATGTTGAGATGATTTGAGTATTGATCTGAGAATTCAAAAATTATTATAAAAGCAAAAGTATTTTTAAGGAGGAGGATAACTTTTTTAAGGTACATTTCATAGAGATTAATGAAGATGATATGTATGGGTATATTAAAGGGGACAAGTCCAATTAGAAAGCCATGAGAATATAGGACATAGTTGGAAGTTTAAAGGAAGGAATAGAACTGTTATACCATGCATGTGGTCACTAAATCACTGCTTTTTAGGGTGGACATCAGTTTTGTGTCTATCTTTGGAGAGAATCTATATATTTTCATTTTGAAGGGCAGATCCTTCACACCACAGTAGACACCTAAACTTAGGAAAGACCATGTCCTGGTTAAATGCAAAGTATCTGATCATAACTATATTCTCTGAATATCTTCTTGCTCTTCAGAAGTAGAAATGTTCACTATAAACACTGGTTGCTCTTAGCAATAAAACATCTGAAATGGTGAAAGCTGGGGCAGCATTTCTTCATCCAGAGAGTGACAAAATTCACATTTGTATGATTATAATGAACTAAAGAATTACTTAGCTTTAATTAATTTTTAGGAAGACAATAATATTTGCAATGCAAATAAAAGCATTTTTATAACATAGCCTCAAAAAGGAGCAAAAGGAAAGCACAAAAACCTAAAGAGCCATATGACTGACTAGATAGCAGAAGGATCCAAAACATGGATTTCGTTAGATAGGGCAATAATCTAAAAAGTTCTCTTAGGGGTTGATTCTAATAGCATTCAAACAAAATTTCCATCAAAATTCTCATGGATTTAGTTAATCCTCAACCCGTAGGCTATACTTGGTTGGTTAGTGCAAATTTGCAATTAAATTGTGAAATGGTTCTTAGCATATTACCTCTGGGGTCCTTTTTTTCTAACTTAGTTCCCACAAGAAGATGAAAAATAATAACCTGAATAACTCAGTATTACTTGTGCCAGATATACTATGTAGATCCCATGGCAGGCATATTTAATGAGGGAGTCAATTGCTGCCTCAGTTCTAATTTGGCCTTTCCCAGTGTCCAATATGTCTCTCTCAGATGAACTGGTCCACCGGGAGATTCAAAAAGTCAGGGTGTGTGAAGAGAAGAAACAGAAAAAAATTAGCATTATGACAGCTTTCTGCAAGCTTTATTTTTTGTAAAGTTATGTCAATTGAATTATAATGCTTTGAATAAACCAAAGCATAGGCATCTTAATTAATCAAAAATTCCCCTCAATACCAACTCTCACACATGCTACCATTCCACCATGGAGTAACATATTTCTGCACTGTCCTACATATGGTCCAAATTAGCACCTGCATAGTTCAGTTATTAAATGAAAAACAGCTCTTTACTTGACCTATAAAGTTCTTGTATACAAGAACCTATCCAACAGTATTATGTCTTCCCTTATCAGATGTGTGTGGTATGACATAATGAATGTAACACTTCAGTGCAATTGGCAACATTTCAATTCCCAAGCATGGGGTCACATTTCCCTGTTCATTGTTTTGAAAGTAGACATTATGCATTGGGTAGCTAATGGTGAAGCTATGGATTTTTTCCCTCAGAGATTCAAAGCAAATCTGAGAAAATAGTAATCTAAATTTAATAATAGCCTGAAAATTCATTCACTGAACAAGAGCTTAGAATAAGTAATGAAAACTCCAGAAAAATGTTAGGTGAATGTATGTGGCCAGCCCAAAGTCTCTTTTATCTAATAAATTTTAAAGGACAATAGGATTTCATAGAGTATTTCATTCCAGTTTTAAAAATAAATTCTTTTTTGTTGCCTTGATAAGCAACTTCCAGATCCAAATTTTAAATAATTTCACAATACATTTAAATTATATGTAATTATACAAATAAAACATATCAATGTCATTGTACTGTTAATGTAAATGTCAGTATTTTACCATTTCTATTTATTTTAAAATTTTTTTCTAGACTTTAAATTGGAACAAACCTAATACACATGTATATCTTAAGTATCCAGGTTTCAATGACAGAGTTTTGAGACTTTGTAAACAGACATAATGGAATCTACAGAAAGTTGTACTCTTTTTTACTTAGAAAAAGAAAAGTGTGAAGGTGATAGTATTAACAGTTTTTAATGATATAAATGACCAGTAGTTTTTGCAAACAGTGGCTAAAACTTATCTGTTGTGTAAAGAACAAGAAAAATCATTTGGAACAGAAAGGGTCTAGTTTAGATAATATTAATGACTTCCTTATTCTAATGAGTTAAATAAGTATATAATAAAAATATTTTTAAAAATAGATATCTCAGAGTAAATGGCAGAAATAAAGCAGATGAAAAAGTCTTAAGATGCCCTCAAACAATGAACAATAGTCACATATACCTGGAAGCTGATATTCTGTTTAATCAGTTGTAGAACAGAAAAGATATAAGTAATCTGACAAAGATTCAGAAATGGACAACTGCAATTAGAAAGGATGGTACGTAGCTTTCGTGTAAGACTATATTTGAATGACTGGAACTCTAGTATAGAAAGTGAAATTTAAAAATAAGTAGGATTAAAATCCATGAAATCACAAAAGTTATAAAATGGACTTACCTCCCAAATATTAAGCTATTAGAACTAGTGTGTTTGACACTCAGAGAAGGAAATTTTAGAAATAAACTAAAGGAAATAAACTAGATTTTCATGATAACACAAAAGCTCTTTAAACAAATATTTACTGAGCATCTACTGTGGATAAGGTACTGTGTAAATAGCATGTGCTCAATAAATTTCTCATAAATGTTGTACTAGTCCTATTTCTCAAAACCAAAATTATAAAAAATATTTTAAAATTCATATTTTAAGCAGCTAAGTAGTAAACATATGGAACTCATTAACTTTAAAAGTTAAGCTAAAATATAAATATGTTCAAGAGTTATTTCCTTAAATTCAGTGTTGATAGATCCTTGTTAGGCTAGTTGAAAGAAAGTAGACATTCCAGCTATACCTGTAAATTTTATGTTATAAAATGAATTATAGTCTCCTGTATTAAAGATCTCTTGGTAATGACAGAATAAGAAAATATTAGATTGAATAACCAAGGGGAACTTACATAGGACTTTTGACTTTATAAAAATTTAGATATAGGCACTGGATTTTATAACTAAGAAGCATGAGGACCTATAAAGATTTAAGAATTGAATAATATAATTATTAATTTGTCAGTATGGAGGAAAATGTACTGGGAAACCCTTTGAAATATTTCCCACTTTTGTGAATCTATAAATAATAGTTTATACAGGCTTCACATTTATATTATATTCCTCCCACCACCATCACCACATCAGCCCATAGAATGGCATATTCATTCTCATATGATTATACACACACACACACACACACACACTTATATGTATATATACACACACATATATATGTATACACACACACACACATACATACATACATTAGTGATGTTTTATACCAATGAAGAGGAAAAAATGGCAAAAATCTATGGACCAGATAAAGAAAAATGGGCTGGATGAGAGGTAATTCACAGCCTATATATTAGCAGCCATCATAGAATGTTGAAGGATGAATTGATATAACATAGAGAGGGATCTTTGGTGGAGGACTTTAGGACTCTGTGCTTGGAATCAATCTATTAACATTCTTTTCAACATTTGGGATGATGACGATGGAAGTATGATCCAATGGCAAGCTTAAAGAGCTAGCAGAAAGTTGTGGGGTGGCAGAAACAATTGGTAGAATAAAATTTCAAAAATGAAATTAAAATGATATGCATAAAATCCTTCCTTGAAGTCTTAAAGAATGGGGAAAAATCTAGCCTAAAAGCAGGGAAAATGTAACCTTTGGGAAAGGGACTTAACCTCTTAGGTGTCAGTTCTCTCATCTATGTGATGGAGGTAATAACAATAAGGTTGTTATGAAGAATATATGTGCTATATATACAAAATGCGCAGTGTTTAGCATTTACTCAGGGCTCAATATGTTTTAGCTACTGTCCTTATTACTAAACATCTTGTAGAGAATAATTGAAATCTGCCAAATACCTCATTGGGACTCCATGATGAACTATCAGAATAAAACACAATGACAAATACCATGTGCTATTCAATTGAACACATTTCTTCTCTTATAATCATTAAAATGGAATTACTCTTAAAAATATAAAGTGTTAATAATATTTCAGATCTTTTAAGGTAAGAGTTAGATGGACTTTGAACTGAGACTGATCACCTCTGTCACTAGCTACTAATGTGATTTTGGGCATATTAGTTAAGGTCCTTGTGCCTCAGTTTTCTCCTCTATAAAATGGGAATGTTAAAACTAGCTAAATCATAGGGTTGCTGGGAGGTAGGACAGCAGAGATAAAATGGGCAAAGCTCTTACCATTGGTCTGGCTCACAAGAAATCTCAATAGATATTCTTACCATTAACAATGTATGTATGGTTTAAATTAAACAACTGAACTGCAAGAGAACTAAAAGTTCTCTTTGACCATACTTTGTATGTCGTCATGTTAAGTCTTGGTTTTAATAACAAAGAAACCAGAAATAAGTAGGAAAATATGTATTTTACAAAACAATTTAACAAAGTTGTTTTCATTATCTATAACTTAGGTAAGTGGAATGATTCATTCCAATGCTTACAGCTCATATTGGATACTATATTGGCAATAGATTGACTTAGTTTTACATTTTGATGATCTTAATAATACTATTAAGAATTTATTTTATGCAAACTCCTATACTTGAGGCCTTCATTATATATTCATTAAATACTAACTTCATGTCAGGCTGGTCTCCAGAAAATTGGAAAGAAGGATCAGTTCTACAAAATTGAGCATTTCCCATACTTTCTTACTGCTAATCTTTCCTACTTCACAATGTTCTACCTTATCTTTCTTCACGGTTATTAAAAATTAAAGTTATACCCATTAAATTAGTATCTTATTAGGCTATAATTCTCTGATTATTTCTTGTATACTTAACTTTTATCAAGAACTGAAGTCATAAAACCAGGGACTGATCTATCAACCTGGGTTATTTGTCCAGTGTGCACCAAAAAATCATCTCACCCTGCAGTCTTTTATGACTCTTGTCTACAAGCTTTGTTCACCAAGGAGACTAAGATGTCAGAGGAAATCAAAACCAATGCATTCTCAAGGGCAAGTCATGATACTTGTTTCTTAAGCTGTGAATCAAAGTAAAGTAAATAAAGTAACAGTGTAGCAAGGAAATTGAGAGCAATTTAAGGATCTTGAAGATCATTTCACTTTAAAAGTGATAGTGCTTGTTTCTCCTAATTTTCTTTGCAATTAGTCAAGAAGGGATCAAAAATTTGGGTAGAATAAACTGGTTCAATAGATGAGGTATATTTACTGTTCCCAACTATCTTTCATATATTTGGAGTAAATAAAGAACATTAACAACTTAAATATTACTTTCTTCAGACTGACAACTTGCTTCCACTTTTAAAGTGCTATATTTTAAATTAAAATTATATTTCAAAAACTTTCATTTGTGCATATTTAAAACTCACTTTTAAATGATTCGAGTATCTTTTAAAAATTTCCCCAAATGCTGTTAGAATGTGGGGGAAATGTCTAGGAAGTAAGCTCCATTTCTGTTCCTCTCTTATTTCCAACAATGTCCTCAAATAAAATATGGAGTTGAATATAAAAAATAAGTATTTTCTAAGCACAATGAGATTTGCAACTTTAGAATGAAAAATAAACCTTCAATAATCAACCTGCTGCTTGTGATAGTACAACTGAAGGACCAGTTAGATGGACAGTTGTTACCACCAAAGGATTAACATGGTTTCCTTCTTGTTCTATAATCTCCATTCTGAAAACTTTGCCCCAAATATTAAATAAAATTTTATACCTGTTGTCTTGTAATTTAGCTAAATACTTGACACTGATGATAGTGGCTGACAAATGTTACCACATTCTAAAGAGATATGCTAGACAATAGGATCTACTAAGTAGCTGGACAGATTCCTTCTTCTATCAAACTCTCTCTCCTTCACCCTGAGAAGAATAGGCTAGAGAGTTATGAAGAAGAAAATTTGTAAGAGTAAAAAGAGGTTCTTTTTCCTCTTCTGTGGGATGAGAAGACAGTGGAATAATATAAAAAGATAGATTCAGGAGAGTACAGTCAGCAGTGCAGCCAACCTTACTTTTCTATTTGGCAGGATAAGAATGTGTCAGTTGTAGTCAGTCAAGCTGTCAGGTGGAAGGTTTGAGGACTTCCCTCTCCTCTTGCCTCTATGAGAGGACTGTTTTTTGGGATAAGAGAAAATAAGACAATATTGCATGTTATGTGCCAGTCACTCTTTTAAGTACTTTATACATCTTAAATTATTTTATCTAAGTGGAAGATACAATTCTAAGTTTATAAAGGGGAAGTTCAAAGATTTAGCAACTGCCCAATGTCACAGAGTTAGTTAATGGTCCACACATTTTTTCCCCCTTTATGTCTAGTAGATTGTATAAATTGTATAGAAAAAGATACTAAACTGGAGTAGCAAAGAGATTAACTAGTGATTGTATCATCTGTATTAGGACACTATAGTGGATATTCCCAAGGTTAAGGTGATTGGGGACAGGTTCTTTGAAGAGCCCATTGGCATATTTTATAAGGAAGACAATCCTTTAAACATCATTTCTAACTAAAAGAATTGATGTAAATTGATGAAGAATATAACAGTATCAAGCATGTAAGATCATTCTCCCCTCTTTGTCTAATCTCCTCTTTTTCCAGTATGAAGTGCCAGATGCAGGGAAAAACTGGTTCAAAATAACAGAAAATAAACAACAAAACAGATCACAGCTCTCTACCCAAAATGTAATATTATACCTTACCTGATAATCATAATTGCACATTAGATTAAATATTTGATTTGATTTAGATAGGACTGAACCTCTAAAAACTGAAAGTACATTTGAATTACCATGAGACTATTTTTAGTGGGTTAAAAAAAAAATTAGAAAACTATGACTGTGATATTGTCCAGGGAAAAAATGAAGATTCCACAGAACAAATTTGAAAGCAGTCATTGGAGAAAAATAAAATTAATCCTTTTTGTATCTCGCACTGGATTCAGCTCATGTGTATTCCAGCATCACCTTGCATGCCTATTCTCTACCGATTCCTAAGGTCAAAAATTTCCAGGGCATTCCCTAAAGTTCTGGAAAGTTCTGGTGGGCTAATCTTTACTAGGTTCTTAAATTCTTAAGGGCTGCACAGAAGTGGGCATGAAAATTAGCCGCTTGTCAGTTTCCACACCAAAACGTTTTTCACACAAAGCCTTCATGAGTTTAGGGGACTTTACTGAACATTTGGTATTTACTTGTCAGGATCCCATTATGCATTTTATATATTTTACCATCTGTTAAATTACTTTTGGCTAATTTTATGCTACGTTACATTCTCTAATTTTTCAACACTTCAGGAACATTTCTTTCTTCTTCTCCGTCTCTATATCTCTAGGTTCCCAGTTAACTAGAGAAGTGGGTAGTCCTAATTCTAGTTCTGATGCCTAAGTAGAAATGTCCTCAGCTGCCTAAATTTCCAGCATTCTAGTTTCAAATTTTCAAGTTCTATAGACTTTCCACCTCTGTTTCTTCACTGGCCTCTCACAATGTTTTGCCTCTGGTGCTAACTAGTTGTGATTCCTCTTGTTTACCTGACTCGCTCCTCTCTGCACATGTGGATACAACTTGTCTTTCATCCTTTATTAAACTTCCACCTCATCAATCTCCTGATTGATGGAACATTAACAAACATATGCATGTACAGAATTCACAAGAGAGATTTCCCTCTGCCACAGGAAGGGACGCATATAATACATGTTCAATTGAGAGAAGGACTATTTTTCATAATTATGTTAGCTAGGAGTAGGTAGGAAAAGAAACTAAAACTCAATCATGCAGAGTTTCCAAAGGTTATATTTTTCATAAAATTTTAGAGTTAGAACAATCTTAGAGATAATCCATTCCAATACCCTCAATATAAGCATGAGAAAACTGAGACCCAGAAGGATTAAAGAGCCTGCTGATGACCACATAGCTAGTTAAAGGTTAGAACCAGAGTCTCTCAACTTCTCGACTGCTATTCCAGGGTTGTTTCCATTACACATACTGTTTTTCTTTGTATTTTAATGCTTCAGGAACTATTAATATAAAAAGATATGCAATATTCTCCTGCATTAAAAAATTGATAGCATACTAACTGCTTTTATTCTTATGGCCATTTGTGTGGCTGAGCAATGAGAGGACAAAAATGTGGTGGATAACTAAAATTCACATGGAATCTCAAGAGACCCCGAATAGCCAAAATAATCTTTAAAAAGAACAAAGTTGGATGTCTCATATTTCCTTATTTCAAAACTCACTACAAAGTAATCAAACAGTCTGGTACTAGCACAAATACAGACATATAGACCAATGGAATGGAATATAGAGTCCAGAAATAAATCCTCACATACATGGTAAAATGATTTTTAGCAAGGGTGCCAAGACTGTTCCATGGATGAAAGGATAGTCTCTTCTACAAATAGTATTGAGAAAACTGGATATCCACATGTAAAAAAATGAAGGAAAACAGTATGGAGGTTCCTCAGAAAATTAAGAATAGAATTACCATATGACTGAGTAATCCCTCTTCTGAGTATCTACTCCCAAAATTTGAAAACATGTATCAGTAAAGATATATGTACCCTGATGTTCATTGCAGCATTATTCACCATGGCCAAAACATGGAAATAATCAGTGTCTTTCAATAAATAATTAGATAAAGAAGATGTGGCATATATATACAGTGGAATATTACTCAGTTGTAAGAAAAGATGAAATGCTGCATTTTGTGACATCATGGATGAATCTTGAGATTATCATGCTAACCAAAATAAGTCAGACAAAAAGTTGAGAATCATACGATTTTTCACATGTGTGGGATATGAAACTGAAAGTAACAAATGAAAGACAGAGACTCATGGGCTAGACAAGAGTTTACTGGTTACCAGAGAGAGAGTTGGGAGAGATGGAAGTAGGTGAGGATAAATGGAATCAAATAAATAGTTTCAGAAAGAAATTTAACTTTGGGTGATGAATATACAATATACACATGATATATTATTGAATCATACACTTAAAACCTATACAATTTTATGAATCAATGTCACTCCAATAATTTAATAAAAATTAATGTATTCATTAAAACAAACAAATTTTATAAAACAAACAAATAAATAAATTGATCAGAAAATATAACAAATGTAGAGCTGGACAGATACATGACTTGAATAAAAAAATAAAAACTAATGAAGTCACAAGGTTCTAGCTTTATCCTAATAAGGAAAAATATGTGGAAAAGAGTAAATTATTTCCTATGGCTTTGACAAGAGAAATGACTATCATCGACAGCCAAAAATAGGATTGATAATTTTGAGGGGACATCATAAATAAGATTAAGTAGAATTTTTAGAAACTATAAAAAGGAAACATTTTTCTCTTGTGTCAGAGGTTGCTAGGAATGTCTAAAGTATACAGAAAGTTACTTAAAATATATCTCAAGGGTCCCATAACAATAATAGTACATTTTGTACAGTACCAAACTACAATAATTGTTCTGCATCAATTTTTTTAAATGCCTTTAAAAAGGTTTAATGCAAACACTGAAATAGCCAAGCAAATAAAATTACACTTTTCATCTGAGCCAAACATTGGTCTATGCATATTCAAAATGATGTTGCACTGTTTAGTGCAGCTGTTCACTATGAGCAGATGAGAAGAAATTAGTAAAGCCACCTCTGACCATCTGACTTCCACCTTCGACTAGAAGAAAGTGGTAGAGAGCAGGGAGATGATTTACATTCCGATAAAGGGAAGATGACAAAATGTAAATTTCTTTGTGATATACGTGAATGTTTTCATGAGATGCAGTTGGCAGCTTTCCAGAATTCCTTGTGTGGCTCCACGTTTATACATCTAGCAGCTAAAATGCACAAAGCTACCATTTCAATTTCACTCTGGGATGTTGTCGGGTTTCCTTTGTGCCTCATCAACTGAACAGCCGTGTCTTCAAGGTGATGTGCCTACTAGCTGTTTCAAATGTTTTAAGACAATGAGAATCATATTGGGAACTATTATTTAAAAAAAAATCCTATGCCTTGGAAGATGAGGGGACTGCTTTTTTATTTGGTTTTCAAGAACAATACACACAAAGCATTTCTGAAGCCAGCAATGCTGCAGGACCTACTTAACACACCAATTCTATGCACCCGGTATCCTTTCTAGCATTTATAGATTCCAATCTAAGACACATGAAATGTATTTCCTGCCATGATTCCAGAATATCTTTTTTTTTAAATCAGTATTTCAGTGATATTGTATCAGGTACCAATGGAAGATAGGTTATCTTAGTATTTTCCAGTGTCACCTTCATACTAAAGCCGTTCTTTCTATCCACATACTAGAGAGAGACTGCTGAGCAAAGTTTAGATTACTGAAATATTCAACTGATATGTTAACAATAATTTAATGGGTAAATTCTTTTCTAATAAGTCATTTTTATTGAAAATCTTGACTATCTTTCATTGATTCTGTATAGAATACAAACTCCTGGACATTGTTTTAAAATACAATAAGTTAATATTGATAATTAATTATGTGATATCACCTTAGAATTCACCCTTAATATCTTTTATAAAAATATTCTCTTTTGGGAATTCTGATTACAGTGACTAGAAAACAGAAGTCTTGGAATATTTCTTACTTAAATAAATGAAAATATCTATTACTCTTTAAAAATAACAGAATAACAAACATACAATTGCACAAATTAATATATTAGTGCAATACAAGCAGTATATTTGTGGGTGCTCTTATAGTTGTGTGCTTTAAATTTTTACTAAGATTTAGCCTCAGATAAATCATTCATTTGTACCAGAAATTTTTATAATAGATTCATTGAACTGAAAACAGAGTGACCTAAAGGCTGGAAAAAGGAGAAACCAAGAACTGTAAACACATTATTTAGTATAGAGTTTAGGTAGATCTAATAAAACTATTCAGGGCTTTGGAGCACTGAAGAGTTTATGAAAATTCTGTGAGGCATTTACACTGACAAATAAAATACTACCTAAACCCTGTCACCTAACTTTATGTCTTTCTTTTTTTGTGCCTCTTTTTATCTTGAGTGCATACTGCGTTATAAATGTGCTTTATCTTTCTGAATGTGAACAATTAAAAGAATACCTAAAGGTTCAGAAAATATGGATCTATTAGTATATTGAAATTTTTGATATCAATCAGCATTCAGAATTTTCCTATTATTTCCCAGCACTTCAACATAATAAAGCTTTAAAGACAAATGAGCCATAATTTGGAGCAAATCTTATAGCTGAAATTTGGTAACTGCAACAAGCAGCATCCTAAATAAAATTACCTTAATGCCTACTTACCACCTTTACATATAAAAATTGAATTCTCCTAAATTAGCATGATATGCATACCCACATACGTGTAACAAATAATAGTGGTATGTAAGCAAAGTAGACAGATCTGATGGCAGTGAATAATTTTATAAAACATTCACATGAAATGTCTAGCAAAGAAAGAACACTACACTGTTTTCTAATTTACCAAGAAAAAATATCTTAGACTATGAAAAAATTTTCAATGTTGGAGTATAATATTACATGTAATAAAATTTGTGATATTTTAGTGAAAATCGAAACCATTTTAATATAAGAATGAAGTCTTTCTTGATATTATCAATAACCATTCTTTTTTGAAGTATTATATAATCGAGTAACCACTTTTGAGATAGCTTCTAATTTTTCTTTTGCTCTCAGATGTCTTTTCATACCTTTATACTTGTGCCTACCTCTCAAGTACCTTCTTCTAGGAGGACAAGGAAACGAGACAGTGAAATTTATTATACAGTGTATTTAAAATAGATGGTCAGGACTATGAGTGGCCCTTTTTATCTTGTAAAAACTTTAAATTTTATCCTGCCTTTCCTAAATATCCTCTCATTAATATGCAAAATTTATGCTATTTTTATCAATCATTTTAGAATGTGAACTATCAGTAAAAATAAAATAAAAAACAAAAATATTTTAAGCTTGTGTCATTTTTTATTTTAAATAAATATATACATTTATTACTTTATCATGAATGTATGTTGAAATATATAAAATACATTTAAAAGAATGTGCTAGAAATAAAATATAGAATATTTAAAAATAATCATGCTTCGTTTCCCCTCCACCCAATTTAATCTAATGGTGAAACAGTGCTTTGAAAATCAGTTTATAAATTAGGATTAGCTGTCCACTTGCTCTTGATGTCTGTCAGAACAGAATAAATGATACCTCACAAACTTACTTAGATGCAAGTAGAAAAAGTGCACCCTGAGCTGCACTCACTAAATCATGACACTTATTTTTCAATTCCAACCACAAACTACACAATAGTTTTGGTTAAAATACAGTTAGCAAACTTCCATCATCTCTAACGTTAGTCAATTAGTTTGTTATTTTCTTCTGGCAAATTAATTGAAAGGTGTTATTAGATATTTTACTATTTCTTTCTTTATCTATTTATTTATAAAAGTCTTGTTTAATCTATTGTCCCCAAAGAAAGCTTTTCTTCATTTTGAAAAATGTTTTCAATAGTGTGTGGGACAAGAGTATTCAAAGAATACAGTGTTTATTTTTAACAAATAGTTTTCATAAATAACAAAAGTCTAAATTAAAAAATAATTTAAAAGATTTAAAGATTTGTTTTCTAAAATTTTGAATGCATAGATGATCATTTAGAATTTTTCTTAAATTATTTTCAACAATAAAATAACACTGGGAAATTTTCAAAATGCTGTCTCTCATTGCAAGCAAGAGTTTGCTTCAAAAGAGCCAGAAACCGCTTATTATTTTAAGGCGGAGTTTAAACCACATTTCCTAGGCAAGGTCTGTCTTATCACCATAGTGGGAAATAAGCTCACCACACACTGACTTCCTTTGTGCCAATGTGATGGTGCGCTTACTCTTGTTTCTTAAAAGTTCCAGCAGGGTCTGAATCATTTTTGCAATAGAGCATTTAAAACATTTTTTGATGAAGAAACATTCCTCAGATGAAAACTTACACAAATCCCCCAGCATATTAAAATGTGCTTTGGAATTTTTTGCTTAGGTTTGTATTTATAATCTTTACTTACTTTGTAGCTAATCAGTGAAAACAATGAGGCTGTTTTGAGAGACATTTGAAATAAGGGGAACTAAGTATCATCTAATTTCATGTCCATCAGCTGGACTTTTTCACTTATTTTTTAATTTTCTTTAGGTTGTACAACATCTAGAAAATCATGACTTACCCAATTAAGTCGCAGATGCTAATAGATTTTTAAGACCTTGTCTTTCCATCTCAAGACCTATCAATCTCAAGACCTTTCAATTATATTGCTCCAGTAGCATAAGAGAAGAGAAGGAAATGTCAAAGTTGAATTATAGTAGAAGTCCTTTAAACTGACAGAATTTGACTGGTAAATAGTCTACGTGTCAAAAGAACGGTTAAGGAAATTATTATAAAAGAATACAAACTTAACTTATTTTTTATACAAAATGTACGAAGGTCCACTTAGTGGCCATTTTTAAACTATGGATTAAGCCTTTTCTGTGTAAGCAGCTGCTCCTCAGAAATTCTCAAAATCTTTTTACATGAACAATTCCAGTGCATCATCCATAAAATCTAGTATCTATTTCTTTAAAACATAGCAGGAACTTAAGGATACTTTCGAGGCAACTTGCACATAGAAATCATTTAGATTTTTATGACTCTTTTTTCAATAATTTATAATTATTTTTCTACACCTAATTTTACTGCAATTTTAAACAAAAATTTCCAAATATTTAACTTATTTTTCTTAGAAACATTTCTTTTGGCTCCCATATTCATCTGCTTACATAACATTTGATTCAATTACATGAAAAATTAAATATATCCTAATAACAAATAAGAAAACAACTAGCATAAAAGGTTGGCAAACACAAACAAATGACTCTTGCTGGGTATAAAGCACAATTACCAGGAGGAGAAGTCTACAGGCATGCAAGCAAATATCTCGCTAACTTCAAATATCCATCCTACCATGGCTTTCAGATGAAATGAACCCATTTTGTAGTCTGGTGAGTCATGAAATGTACATTTAAAGGGCTTCTACTGTACCAATTAGTTAACAATATTTGACTATTAAAAATACAAAATGCAGAGAAAAAAATAAATGCAGGTTAAATCTCACTACTCACCTTTAAAACATTACTTGAAGGAGAAAAAAATGGTGTAGATGATAGAGGCTGTGTTCATCCCTCTGGTGACCAAATCAAAGTTGGGACAGAAACAAGCAGCAGCAGCAAGGATGAACAAGCCACACAACTAGGGAGAAATCCAAGAAATCACCCTGCACCAGCAGCGTGGGCTAGGCCGAGGACGTGGGGTTGCTGGTCTTAAGCAGCTGAGACGGAGGCAGCAGGCAGTGGCCGTGGCAGCGGCAGTGGCAGCGGCAAAGGCCTCTTAAAGGGCCCACAACGCAAGTGGATTTTTGGGGTGCTGGACCTGCTTGATCTGAACACCAGTGCCGATCCTCCTGCACTCATGGGGCACCAAGGACTTACAAGGAGACATTGTCATAGTGACGGCCGAGGGGAGACTCACTCGGTACAGAAGTGCTGGTGGTATCCATTCTTCCGTTGAGTCCTCCCTCATACCAGTGCACCAGACATAGCACTGCCATGGCCGTGACATCATCAAACTGGATAACAGAGGTCACTCAGCTCAGAGATTTCCTGCAATCGCACCTACCTTAACTTACAGCCCCACCCAATCCACTCCCAGATATATCCTCAGCAAGTCAGGTGCTCTTTGCTGAGACTCACACTGGTAGAGGCAGCTGGCCCTGGTTCCTGGTGTGGGCTTTTGAGGCAACTATGAATAAGCACAACATCTGGATTTCTTGCTGAATCTTAACAGGTGGCTCCGGAAGGGTAGAGGCTTGGGCTAAATTTGTCCTGCATCTGAACCCCTCTAAGGACGGTGCCATTGGACATTTAACTCATAAATCCACACTAATCAGACTGGGAGACCTAGGAGTTTTGTTTAGTACATAAAAAAAAGATATGGAAAGGCAGACAAAATGAAAAGACAAACAGAAACCATGAGAGAACAGAACAGAGATCCAAGTATAATGGAGTCAAGAAATCTAACAGATGCAGAGTTCAAAACACTGATTATAAAGATGCTCAATGAACTTTTGAGAAGTGTAGAGAACTCCAACAAAGAGATAAAAAACATGGAAATGGAAATTATAAAGAAGAACCAGTCTGAAATGGAGAACATATTATCTGAGATGAGAAGTATATTAAATAGAATAAACAAAAGAATAAACAAGGTGAATAAAGAAGAGAATCAAATGCTCTATCTAGAGGATGGGAAAGCCAATCAGAACACTAAAATAGAATGGCAAGAAAAAAGATGTCAAGACTATAAAAATAATTTAAAGAGCATATGGGACACTATTAAGGGTCCAAATATCCATCTGATCGGCATACATGAAGAAAATCAAGATGATGAACAGCTGTTTGAAGAAATAATGATGGAAAACTTCCCTAACCTGGTAAAGGAAATGGACATAAAACCCCAGGAAGCTCAGACAATTCCAAAAATCAAGAATCCAAAGATGTCCATATGAAGACATATCATAATTAAAATGCCAAAGGTTAAATACAAAGAAAGAATATTAAAAGCAGCAAGAGAAAAGCAAATAATTATTTATAAGAGAACACCCATAAGACTGGCAGCTGATTTCACACACACACACACACACACACACACACACACACACACACACACACAAACTATGCAGGCCAGAAGGGCTTGGCAAAAAATATTTAACAGGATAAAGACCCAGTATATACAACCAAGAATAACTTATCCAGCAAAGTTATCATTTAGAGTTGAAGGACAGATAAAGAGGTTCCCAGACAAAAATAAGCTAAAGGAATTTATCACCACCAAGACAGTATTATAGGAAATGTTGGAGGGACTTCTCTAAGAAGAAAAAACATGTATCAAAAGCAGGAATAAAGAATGGTGACAATTATATTCTTATCAATAACTAACTTAAATGGAAAAGAATTAAGTGCTTCAACCAAAAGACAAAGTGGCTGAAAGGATAAGAAAATAAGACCCCTACATATGCTGCCTATAAGAGACTCTCTTCAGATTAAAAGACACACACAGACTAAAAGGTAGGGGATGGAAAAAGATATTGCTTTGATGGAGCTAGATAGAAGGCATTTAAGTCAGACAAAGAAAGATAAGACTATATGATCTCACTTATGTATGGAATCTAAGGAATAAAAAAGAACTAATAAAAAACAGACACAAATATAGTAGATATTCTGGTGACAGATAGAGAGGAGAAGGTTTGAGGGGGCTGGGAGAATGGGGTGAAGTGTTAAAGAAGTACAAATTAGTAGCTGATGGATGGTCATGGGGATGGGGAGCACAGCAGAGGGAATGTAGTTAGCATTAATACGTTGACTAGGTGGAGGATCAGGGGAGGGAGGGAGCAATTGGGGGAATCATTTTATGAACCATATAGATGTGTAACCAATGTACTGCATACTTGAAACTAATTAAAATTTAAAAATAAAGAAGTACAAGTTAGTAGTTGATAGATGGGCACAGGTATGGGGAGCACAACATAGGGAATGCAGTTAGTGTTAATGTTATGGCTAGGTGGAGAGCCAGAGGAGAGAAAGAGCAATTAGGGGGATCATTTTATAAACTATATAAATATCTAATCAATATACTATATACTTGAAACTAATAAAATTAAATTTAAAAAAATTACTTGACATTGCTCAACTGACTACAAAAACAAGAGCATATACCAAACATATGTGTCTGAGACTTGACTGATGTTTGACTGAGCTCTATGCAAGTAAGTTGAGAATATCAATTAATGGATTAATAATTATTGACTCAAAACATGTAACAAACTGCATTAGGTTCTAAAAGCATGTGGATAAAAATATCCATTTCTTTATAGAACTCACATTCTTCAGTTGCAGCCTCTGAACCATTTTTGTTCACACACCTCTACCAGTAAATATATTTGGGGATTAAATATATCCAGTTATTTACAAATATATACTTATCTATATACTTATGCATACACATTTATGCATATTTATTTAATCATATTTATAAATAATATGCACATACATCTGTAAATATTATATTTAATTAAGTATGAATAGTAAACTTTGAATTCCATGGGTATGAATGTGGTCAAATTATTTTTTACTTCCACCATTTACATAAAGGAACATGCCCAGAAGTGAATTTTTCTTTTTAATGTGACCACTGTAAAGATAGTCATCCTTCTGATTAAAAAAATTATAAGATAAGCCATTTGCATAGTGATTGAAAGAGAAAGTTTATTTCATGATCTTTACCAAAAATGTACTTGTTTTCCTAAGTTAACAAATTGGTGGACACAAAAAGTCTTACAACATACATAACACTGTTCTGAATTATATTTTAAAAAGTGTTCATAGAGCCTCTGCAAAACTCTAGCACTCACTGGCACATGAGCATCCAGTACAGTATGGGCATAGAAGCTCTCTATATTTATTAGTTGACAAATTTTTTTAAAGAATTTTTTGTATACTTGAAAAACAAACTATATTCTTGCACTCTATTTTTCAGTACTCTAGAAATATCTGTATATGCAAAGAATTGAAAAACCTAATTGAAATCCAGTTACAAATCTTTTTTTTTTTTTAACTTTATATGCTTCAAAACCATAGTATCGGATTGGAGAATATATTATAAAATGGAAACACTTATTAATCTGTTCTTCATTTGTGTTACCTAATTAATACAACTAAATATGGCTTAAATTTTGGAAGGAGAAAGAAAAAGAGGAGAGAGAAGGGGCAAGAGAAGAAAGAAAAGGGAAGGTGGAAAGAACAAAAGCAGTACCAGACTTTCCACATTATCTGCTGTCTCAGACTGACAGAAAACAGTGATCACCAGTCAAGATCATCATGTTTTGTTTTCCAGAAATAAATGCAATATAATAAAGATGTGACCCATAACCTTGTTTTCCGATAAAACTTTAACAATGATTTGAATTCCTTTTTTTCTAACCTTTTAAAGACTCAAAAATTAATGTGGCTTACAGAGGAGATAATTAATTAAATGTAAAATTTGTAAATAAGAAATGAGAATAAAGTTTCTATTGAGATAAATTGTAGCACTCTTGTTCTGCACAGCACATGTTCTGTAATTAGCTGATTAGAAATTTGGATAATAAGTCACCAGCAATCATCAATTTAAATTGGATGCAGGAGGCCAGCACTGGCTCAGGACTGTTCTGTGACAGTAAAGCCACGGTGAAAGAATTTCCAAGCTGACTAAATATCACATCTGGGTGAAGCATGGCTGCCCCTTTCTTTTTCTTTTATTTAACAAATATTGCATGGGACGAAGGAATGTCAAGGCTAAACTCTCTAATACAGATGTAGAACACATGCATTTATGCCAGCTCAAAGCAAGATTACAGACATTGGAGGCATTGTTGTGGTTTGGCAGTTGTGACGGTCCAATTTCATTAATTTGTGGTTTGAACATACTACCACATTTAGGAAAGGATCCTGTCATTTTTGTGACTGGTGTGTTAAAAGCTAAGTCCTAAAAGTTAAAGAGTGGAAAACACCACACGTTTGCAGATCATACTAAATTTCAAATATTTCGAATTGAGAGCAATTAGGTTATAGTAAAAAACGCTGGTTCTAAACAAAACTTCTTTGCAGATGATGTCTACTAAATACTTTCTTCGTTTTCACTTGCTATTGTTTGTAAGAAAGGACGTAACCAGCGCTTGACTTCCAGGTCATGAAGGCCTTGAAAAATATGCCAAGTTAGAGAAAGAGCCAACATCCCATTTCTGCCTCAAAACAACCCAAGCGATGCAAAGACATCTCAACTACCTAGAGCGCTGTTAGCTCTTCCTTTTTTTCCTAGTTATTTTACATTCCATAAGTTTGATGGCATGCAACCCAAAGATCCTAAGTCCTAAATTCTATAGCTATTTCCCCAAGTGACTGCTGCAAGGGTGGGTAACCTTTTAAAAAAAGTTATTAATTCAGCTTCTGAATATAGTATTACCTTAAATTAGCTCTAAATCTAGGCAGTTACTTGCACTTTATAAAGTCAAACTTCCTGTTCTTGATGTTCACATCAACACATATTTGAACAATAATATTTCATCTAATTTTTCCAAGGCAAAATAAAAGACAAACTATTTCTACACCATAGAAAGGAATTTGCCCTGGCATTATGATGTTTGGTTAGTATTGACCATAAAAATCATAGGGTTTGGAGGTGAAAGAAAATTTTTATTTTTAGATGGGTATACACAGGTTATAATTTGCCCAAGAAAGGGAGTTTATTAAAGGTGAGGATTAGGCCAGTGTCCAGCATCCCTCTGCTACGGGCTGCTTTCCACCCACCTAGCTCTAACTACACTAAACTAGTGTGGCATCAGGAGATTCACTTTCACAAATGTTCTCTCTCTCTGATTATTTTTTAAATATTTCACACCCCAACTCTACTCTCCATGTGTGTGTGTGTATCTGTGTGTGTGTGTGTGTATTTGTTCGTGTGTCTATATATATAATGTGTATACACTTTCTAGGGTGAACCATGTGTTAGGTAGGATAGTGCTCCCCAAAGATGTTCACATTCTAATCTCTAGGACCTGAGAATATGCTGGAATTAAGGTTACAGATGATTAAGTTTGCTAATCAACTAGCTTTGAGTTGGAATGATTATCCTGATTATCTGGGTGGGCCCAGTGTGACCATTGGGGTCCTTACAAGTGGTTGAGAGAAGCACAGATGGGGTAACCTGAGAAATGGCAGCATGAGACTCAGCCCAACATTGCATTGCTAGTGGGATTGCAAGCCAAGGAATACAGGAGGCCTCCAGAAGCTGAAGATGACAAGAAAACAGATCCTCTCCTTGACCCTCCAGGAGGAATGCAGCCCTGCCTACACCTTCATTTTATTCCAGTGATACTGGTTTCAGGGTTCTGACTGCTAAATTTTAGGATAATGAATTTGAGCTGTTTTAAGTCACTAAGATCATGGTAATTTGTTATAGCAGCAATAGAAAACTAATACAATCTGTAAATACACATGCCAAGTGAAACTGGATCAAAGATGACAATCATCAGACTTTCTGTAGTCTGTGCTGAGAGAGAAACCATTTCAGAGTCCACTCTCGTGGCTGCTGCAGGATGAAGTACATCATGATGGGCCTCACTTCTCTGCCAGCCAAATTTATCTCCACAACTGGAAGAATGGTAGCTATCTCTCTGGTTCCCACTCTCCCCCTCTCTCTTCTACTTACAAGTAAAGTCGGTAGAACTCTGGAACTCAGGGAAAAAGTCTCAGCTTAAAGACATAAATGTGGGTACGATTTCTGTGGGAAAGAGTCAAAGAAGTTAAAATCTTCCAAGAAAGAGGGTTTGATTAAAAGTGACAAAAACTGATGAAAGATCAGTGAGGACAGAGGTAATAAATGCTTCTGCATCTAATAAACTTTTTTCCCCTCACATTTTGGCTATGAGTTAAGAATTTAAAAAATTATTTCATTTTATATTGAAGCATGAGAAATACTGCCTGCTGAGGTCAGGCCCAGAGACACACATAGGCCCATTACAGCAGCAATAGCTGCTTTGGCATAAAATTCTTCCAAAAAGAGTGAAAAACATACTCAAGGAACAGAGGTTGGTATTCCCTAAACATTCTGCTAATCTGAGATTACCCTTAATAGAAAACTTAGATAAATACTTATTTCCTTTATCCCAATTACAAATTAATCAGTAATTCCATAAGGATGTAGGAAGGAAACAGGATAGTATTATGAAAATTCCAAACTATGCAAAAAGTCAGTAAGGATTTTTATTTCTTTATGAAAAGAAACATAAAATGGAATTATTAACTCAAGTTTCTGGTGTCAGGTATGTTACTGAAAGACTATATTGAATGATTCACAGTCTCTAGAACTGTTTGCCCATTAGTTTTTAACTAAAAAAAAAAAAGTATACTCATTATCATCAGGGAAAGAGTAAAAAGATCTATAAAAAACTGTTTATCCCTCCATCGTCCTTTCATTCTTACCCCAAAATGGTAATCAATGTTAATAACCTACTATGTATCCTTTGCATTATTTTTTCATAGTAATAACATGATATACCAAAATAGGCACAGACATATATATATATATTTTTTTTTTATAAAATAAGCACATTATCTTGTAACTGGCTTTTCTCATTCGACAAAGACATACTGCAAATCCCTCAGTCCAACAGCCATAGATCTAACTTAAATTTATTTTCTAATAGCTACACAGTATTCCCCAGTGCAGATGTACTATAGTGCATTCAACTACTTCCCTATTGATAGACATTAGAGGTATTAAAACTTTATCTTAGAATTCACATGATGTAAAAATCAATATCTCATATAGATACTAAAGCATCCTGTACTGTATAATGTTACAAGTATCTTTCCAAAAAGCATATTACATTGTTACATGTTCTTTCCTTTAAAATTGATTATAAAATAGTATTTTTCTGACTACTGATGAGAATTACATAAAAAAAAAAAAACTCATTCCCAAGTAATTTCATTGATCCTTATTTTTCTGGAGAGAATGGGGACTGATATAGTAAAAAAAGAACTTCCACCTGTTTCTCCAATCAAATCTATCAATACTTGCACCTGGATCCAAAAATGCTGCTTCCACCTTATCGTACAAGGTGAAGCATCCATCTCTCTATCTCTCCAACTTTATGCTTGATACCATTGCCCCCTCTACTTAAGACATTACTCCAGAATTCTTCCCTTTACTTGCTTTACCATAACTTTTCCTTCTCCAGTAGATTTTTCCAAGTATATAAAATTATCCTGCACTTTCATCCACTCCACTTCAAAATAGACAAGTAGACATCCCTGTCACCTCTCTTTTCTCTCTAGCCACTGGCCTGTTTCTCTACCCTCTATTATAACAAACTCCTCTAACAAGTGGTATAGTTGTCTATATTCATTTCTTTTTCTTCCTTTTTTTCTTGGTCCCATCCCACTCAGGTTTCCATCCTCACCTCTCTCTCTAAACAGTTCATAACAAAATCACGAACAACTTCCATCTTGACAAAGCTAATGACCATTTGTTTGTCTTCCTGTTAATCGACCAGCAGCATTTGGCCCAGTAGATCAAGCTCCCCATCTTTAAACAATTCCTTTACTTTTCCAGTTTAGCCCATCCCTTGATTTTCCCCGTTTCATTTGGTGTCCTTTGCTGTTTTTCCACCACTAAAATCCACGAATTTCCATGAGGGGAGGGATTTTGTTTTTGTCTGTTTTGTTAGCAGCTAAACATCCCAGCACTTAAAGTAGGCTCTGGCCTGCTGCAGACCATGTAGCAGACCTAGGGTGTGCTGACAGAACTGAATTATCTGCTTACTTTTCATTAAATTATCAATATAAACACTGGTAATTTTGGTACTATGAATCTCAAGAGTTCCTATTAATTTGTGAAATGCCTAAATAGTATTTGTCATAAACCAACTGTTCTCCCAACTTTCCTAGTTCAATTTAAAATGCCATCATTCATTGCCCTGGCTAACTAGATTATTCAGAACAGTACTTAAAATCAAATTTAGTCTGTTGCCAATTTCTATAAAATTTTATGTTTACCATAAACCTTCCAACTGGATCCCTTGGCCTCTATCCTTCCATAGCTCAAATTATTCTTCACACGGTTGACAGATTAAACTTTCCTAAACAGAAGTTTAAGAATGATAATTTGCAATTTATAAATGTTTTAATACCCTGAAAGCAACAGATTAAATACAAATACTTTGGCATTCGAAGTCCTATTAAATGCATAACCATCTTCCCGATTAGCTTCACATAGTTATCTCTAAATATCCGTGAAACTGAATCATCCCTTTTTCTTGAAGTACGTACATGCTTTAAAAGTTCTTCTTTACCCTGAATGATCCCTTCATTAAGTACCCGTAGAATTGTACTTTGCCTGACCTCAGCTTAAACATATTCTCCCTGTGCCCTCTGCCTATATCATATGATACCTTTTTCCTGTTCAACTCAATGGTAAGTGAATATCCCCCACTGCGGGCCATATAATACCCTTTTAGGTCACATCTATATAATGTCCTCTCTAGTCCTTCTTATTACAATCATTTGTACTCTTGTATGAAATCTAAGCTTGGGTAGATTTCATATTCATGATTACATTCTGCATAGTACCTAGCAAAATACTTTGTACAGAGTAATAATTTTAAATTATTCATATTAGTTGATAAATAGGGCAAAATGTCATACAAGCTCTCAATAAATACCATTTTGAAATTGAATTTGAAAAAGAAACTATTTTCTTTATGCAGCTAAACATGCTACAATGAATATCCATTTCACAGAAATGACTTTTGTTATAGATGTGGTTATATCCACATAGATATAAAGACTTATTTGTAAAAATATATTTTGATGATCCAACAAAAATTTCTTAAAGTATACAATTCTGCATAATAATTATTCAAATTTATATAATTCATCTGATGTCTTATTTAGCATATATCAAAATTTTATATCTATAGTGACAAAATTACCCAGAAAAATATAATTATTGAATGTAGCATATTTATTTATTACTTTAATACTTGCACTGATATTTAAAATGTTATCATCTGGATTTATAGAACAAAGTAATTGATGATATTCCCCAATGATAAACTGCAGAGGTTGTCACTTTCTACACACAAGGGGCCACTAATTAATCCTGAGTAACTCTCTGAGTCACAGAATTAAACAATGTGCACACAGGAGAAAAATAATAATTCACTAGAAAATAGACACAGAGAAAAAACAGACTACATTTAAACAAATACAATGAGTATTACAGGTGATATCTAGTGTCACTACTGGAGTTCACTTTGGGGGAATTATGAAATTCCCAACACTAATTCTGAAATATAATTTCATGTGTTCCCTAGGACCCTATGGAGGAAAATATATGAAGATATATTTGGGGCTACTGCTTAACTACCCACTGGCAATGATATACCCTTGGTACTACTTTATTTTTATAGGCTAATCAGTATTAAACTCTGAGCTTTAGATTGGATTACTGTGCCCAAGAGATGTATACTGAACAAAACATGTGTCCTATTAAAAGGAAAGAAGAGTAAAGACTGGTCGGGTAAGCAAGCAATCCCATCTGCTAAAACAGCCTGGTCTCAGTCTGCCATTCCAGCCATCACATCCCGCTAGCCCTCACACACACACACCACACACACACACACACACACACACACACACACACACACACACACACCACACACACACACACACACGCACGCCTCCTGTATTCTAGCCAGATCTAAGGACTTACCATTCCCATAGCATGCTCCAAATCAGAGCTGGCTTCAGAGATTCACCTCCCAGGATCTCTTACGTGCTCTGGACTCAGAAGGGTCCTGCACATGGTTAATTTATTTTTGTGTGTGTGGTAAAATATACATAACATAAAATTTAATATTTTCATTATTTTCAAGTACATAATTTATTAATATTTACATTGTATATTTACATTGCTGTGCAGCCATCACCACCGTCCATTACCAGACCTTTCTTTATCATCCCAACTGAAACCCTTTACCCTTTAAAAGTTAACTTCCCATTCTCCCTGCCCCCAATCCCTGATAACCACTAGCCTACTTTCTGTCTCTAAATCTGAGTACTCTATGTGCCTCATATGAGTGGAATCATATAATATTTGTCATTTTGCTTTACTGTCACTTCTTGAAATTCTTAATTTTAGAACAAGAGCACCTCCATCTTCATTTTATACTGGGCCCCTCTCAAATTATGTAGCTGGTCCTGCTGTGAATATTTATAATCCCCTACCTATGTCTTCTTCACACCAAAAACACATCCATGTCCTTCTGAGTTCTACATAAATTTCATCTACTCTATGAAATAAAGAACAGACATTTGGCCCAGTACAGTCTCCTTAGAGGGTTTGTGTTTTGCTCAGTTATAACACTCTTCACATTGCATTATGATTCTTTTTTTTTTTTTTAATCTGTCTTCCCTGCTAGGGGAAATGCCTGTGTCTTATTTATCTTTACTTTGTGCCTGGTGTAGCTCCTGTGCTATGGACTGAATTGTGTCCCCCCTACCCACGCCCCGCAGTATGATGATATTTGAAGAGGGACTTTGCGGAGCTAATTAGGTTTAGATGAGGTCATTGGTGGGGAAAGCATCATAATGGAATTAGTACCTTGTAAGAGGGGGCACCGGAGAGCTTACTGTAGTACATTGAAGGCAGCCATTCCCAAGTCAGGAAGAAAGTCCTTACCACAAAATGATCATGCCAGCACTCTGATCTCAGATTTTCAGCCTCCAGAAAAATGTGAGAAAATTAATTTCTGTTGTTTAAGTCTCCTAGTCTATGATATTTCGTTATGGAAGCCTGAGAAGACGAAGACAACTGATACATAATGAGCATTCTAAAATGGTCCTCAAATTAAGATGGACGCATGCATCCATAGTGCATCACCTTTGCATTGTTTCTGGACTTTTAACTTAACATTCACTGAGGGAAAAACAAAAAAAATTTTCCACCAAGAAATGTGATAGTTTTGGTGATCTAGTCCGGGAATTGATACAGTCACTGAACTGTAACCTATGGCCTGTATTCTCAGGAAGGTGTGGTATAAGTCACGCTGTGTGCTAAGTCATCCAGTAGGCTTGTCCTAATGTTTCTGATCCAGGAAGTCTCTAGCTCCTTTTCTTTGAAATAAAGCTACTTTGCTTCTTTGTGTCTTTCATGTCTACCTTGAATTCTCATATGTGGACCTATGACTAGATCCAAGAAGGATGGCTAAACAAGCTTCAAAGCTTATTGTATCACAAACACACATAGCAGCAAAATGAATGATAACCTTTACATGTTGAAAGGAAATGTCTTCAAATCGGAGTCCTTTGGTATAACATAATTCCTTGCTATCACCCAGCAAGTAAATTGAGTAAAAGTTCTCCAAGAGGGGAATTAGAGTGATACTGTGCAAAGATCCTGTTTTAGGAAGTTGGAGTCATTTTGCGGGGGTCTAGCAGCTATGCTCTGACTTGTGTGTAACTCTGGAAATGGGGCTCTCTAGGACTCAGCTTCCTCATCTCTTAACACAAAAGGATTTGGTGAAGTGAATCTCTCTGGACTCTGAATAATTCAAAAGTCCCTGAAGTCCTCAGTTTCCTCCCACCTAAGTGCTAACCGAAAGTAGAAAGTTAACTAAAAAAGAATTTTCCTTATTGTTAGAAATCAATCATAATATTATAAACTAAATATTTTAAGATAGTCGACTGTCACACACACACACACACACACACACACACACACACACACACACACTATACTGACTTTGTAACTGTGGCCTCTCCAGTGAAGTAAGGTACCGTGACCTTCAGCTGAACTACTGCTTGGACATGTTCTTTTTTAAAGGACATGATAGGGATTATAGATGTGTTAATTACTCTTTTCTGCTATTCTTTTAAGTCACCTAATAGGCTTGTTCTACTGTTTCTGTTAGCCCCTTTTCTATGGAATGAGACTACCTCACTTGTTTGTATCTTTCATGTCGACTTTGTATTCTCATTTGCGGGCCTATGACAAGTAAACGAGCCTGACTGGTGGAAAGCTTTACATAAAATGAAATGCTATAGGGCTGGGAATCCTTCTTAATTTTAACTTTAAACTCGATATTTTGGTTGCATGACTGACCACCTTATTATTACCTGTACTGAGAAAGGTCCCATCGATACTGAATGTCTTAGGTCCAAAGACCAAAGACAAATGCTGCCTTTGTGCAGCATGGTATAATCTGTCAAGGAAATGCACAGGCATTGACAACCATTTCTTTCCTAAGTCAGGGAGTTTCACAAGAATGAAAATGCATGTCTATCACTTTTCCTATTTACTGTATATTATATCTATTATACCTTGCTGACAATGTTTTTTTTTTCTTATTTTCCCTCTATTTTGGTGGAATACAATTTAGAGAATATTATCTATACTTTTTAAATAACCCTTCCATACTAACATTTTATCTTTATTAAACACAATATAATGAATCTTAGATTCTTAATTTTCAAAAAATGAACAAAAGTAACTTATGACAGTCTTAATAGCATCTATGAGTGGCCATAATCTTGATTTTTGACTGGAGGTTCAGAGTAAAGTTTCAAACTATTTTTTTATAGGCACATTAAACAACACTTTTTTAAAAACTTCATTTTTTTCTCTTTTCTAGCATGTCTTTTTACCTTAATTCTCTATATCAAGGGTTGGTAAACTTTTTCTATAATAAGCCAAATAGTATATATTTTGTGGGCCATGTAGTCTCTGTTACAATTTGTAAACTTGGGCATCTAGCACAAAAGCAGCCATAGACAATATGTAAATAAATGAGTATAGCTATGCTCCAAAAAATTTTTATTTAAAAAACAAACAGCAGGTTTGGTCCACAGCCCATACTTTGCAGACTCTTGCTCTGTACTTTTCTATAAATGGGGTTGAGTAAATCACAAATGTAGGATGCCAAGATATATCGATTTAGAACAACCTTTTCCATCAACTATGTCATACTAGGCATGTCTCTTGACCTATCTGAATTTCCTGATTTTTAATTTGAAGGTGTTTGGTCTGGGTGAATGTTATCAGACCCTAATACTTCAAGTCACTTGAGTATTCATGAACAAATGCTAAGAAACTAAATGCTAAAACTTGTTACATTTTTATAACCTTAAAAACTCTCTTTTGCAAAATACTTTATTTTTTTATTTAACCCATTTCCTGTTTGCCCTGAGAATACTCGCTTGAGGCTGCAGCATTTACCCCAATAACTCACATATTACAGTTCTGACCTTACCCCCAAAGTTTGCCATGAAACATCTCACCTTATTATTATTTTTGTATCACTCTAGTATATCAATAGTCTTTGGAAACAAATGACAGTATTCTATTTGCAGTAGTCTTTTTTTTAGTAGAGGTATTTCCATTTATAGAATACAGTAATTCTCGATTGCTGAAAATGTCAAATCCTAGAAAACCTAGCATTTCTATGTATGCTGTTAACATCATTCTTAAAGTCTTTAGCCTAAGATTCCTTTCATAAATCCAATTTATGAATACATTTCTGTTACATTATGATTAGGGACAAGTTCTGTTTAGAAATAACTCCAAGAACAGTTTTTATATTTTATTTTCATATTCAAAACCAGCCAGATTTGCTTCCGCCTCAAAGAGCGTGTTTATGTAAAATTAATGCTGGCAACGAGCTGTACCTTTTTTTCTAAATGGGGAATGGTTTACTTGCTTTTCTTTGAAAAGTAAACTTTTAGAAACACTAAATAAAATTTCTGAATGGTTATAAATGAAATGCTCCATTAACCCATACTGATCTTTTAATATTGAAAAGGAAGGGTCTGTGGATGTTCTGGCTGTGGCATCTGATATCACTTGAATGGCCAAGGTTAAGGCTGCTGTTCTGCTCAGTCAAGCAGATTCCCTCTTTCAAGGAAAGATGGGCCTTTATGTTCTGAAACGTCTGAGGAATAGTAACAGTCATAGTACATGACAACTGAGCAAGTACTCAAAGGTTTGTTATTTTGGTAATCAACTAGGACTTCTATTAACTAGCTAAAATGCTGATAAGATTTGCTTTTCATGGTACATTTCCTTTGTGTATTTATGTGAAATTTCTTCCAGAAATATATAATTTCTATTTCTGTCTGAATGTGAAACTACCCAATTATGAACCATATTTAATAAAAGATCTAAGATCTCCAAATTCTCTGCAGTTATCTAAGGTAGTAAATGTTGAATAAATGAGTTCCCAGGGTTGTTAGAATGCTACTAACTAACAAATGAATGTCTGCTATTACTTTCTATACTAATAGGGGTCATAAAAACCTGTTTTCTAGCAAATTTCATTATTTGACATGCTTGTTTATATTTCCACAGCTGCTCTCATAGCCGAATTACCTGAGAGGAATCTGAGAGCAGCTGTGGAAACATAAATGAGCATGCAAAATAATAAAATAACCTGTTTATTTTATCTTTACATTTCTTTCTTATTAATTTCAATTTTAAGAATAAGTCACAGAGGATGATAAAGAAGACAGAGCAACCACTAACATATTAAATATGTAATTAATTTTGTTTTGGAGAATTTATTTTAACTTTTAATAAAATGCTATATTTTAATAAAATTTAAAATAAATGAAGTAAAGTAGGAGAGTGAAAGTACTATTAGTTGCAGGATGGCTGTAGTAGGGAGAAAAAAGAAGAAAGGAAAAGCAGTTTCTATATCTCTCATTTATAGAAGGAAGATTTCATTCCAGATTCAGTTTTCTGCGGGGTAGCTCTTTCTCATGGAACACATTTTCTAAGGGGAAAGCTGCATATGACAATCAATATTTCAGCTGTTTTCATCTTAGTTCTACTTATATTAAACTCAATATGAGCTGGAATATCAGAAATAATTTTTTTCTTTAAACATGCACAAAATTCAATTTCTACTTAATAATTCTAAGTATTACAGAATTTCATAAAGCTAAGTCACTCTAAGGATGCTTATATGAAGGACACTTTTTTGCATAATTAATAATTTCATATATTAAATTCCTTTGGAAGACAGTGTAATAAGGAATCAATTACAATGACCTAGGTAGAAAACATAAGGTCGACTGAATTTCACTGCTCACATTTTGTTCATTCCAAGTTCACTAAATGGAATTTCGCCAACCATAACCTTAGTAAAAATATAATCAAATGATAGTAGATGTTCATAATAATGTCTCCAAAGAACAGTAGTATCCCAAAATGCCTTATAGAAGTTTGGCAAATCCAAATTAGATCTGATATGTTTGTACTTGTGAGTATAATTTAATGAATCAATTAAAATGGCCAACAGAAACAAATTTAAAGTGTGTTTTGTCACACATATTCAACCTATATGCTCTAAGAACACACTTCATTATGATCATGGCAATCAAGGTACAATATTTTAAATGGTGATGTAGAGTCTACGGCCTTACCACCGTGAACAAGCCCGATCTCATCTGATCTCAGAAGCTTAGCACGGTCAGGTTTGGTTAGTACTTGGATGGGAGACCACCTAGAAGACCAGGTACTATAAATGTAAAAACTAAAAAATAAGGAATTGTAAGCTGACAAGGCCCTTGTAATCAGTGAGGCTGTCTTGCCTAAAAATAAATATTTAAATATATAAATAAATAAATGGTGATGTGGAAATGTTAATAATAACTTACATTAATAGTGTTTATTAAAAAAAAAACAGGCACACTTTTAAATGTATCATTTTATATATACATAAAATGAAAATTATGCACTGAGGTGGATATTATCTTCTCTATTTTACACATGAGAGAACTAAGGACCAAAGAGATTAACTAATCTTCTGCAGAGGTTGGAAACAGAGCTGATTTGAACTGAACTTGATCTGGCTCTAGCACCTACTACACCTCTACTCTTAACTGTTATGCTGTGCTTTCTCAAGACTTTTCCGGCAGTGAGCAAGAGTTCACACTCATGTTTTTGTTTGAATAGTTCCTTGGTTTTTCAGTCTGTTTTCTATATTATTAAACATGTTTTAAAAGGGGAAAATATTAAACCATGGAGAAAAAAACCTGAAATTAAGACTAATTATTTTCAGGAAATATTGCTTCTTATACAATAACATAATTGGTATTGTACAAATTTGGTCTCTGAACAAAATACTGTTAAAAATAAATTATTCTCCCTTGAAATTGAGAAGCAAGAAAAAGAGAAAGATTTTATATTTTTTTAATGGTCAATTTAGTTGTAATCTTAATTAGATGCAATAAAAACTCAGGAAGGAAAGTATCTACCTTCTTGATGGTATCTTGCCATATGTAGAACCCTAAAGCCATGGCACAATCTAGTAAAATGTGTCCTAAGAATGGAAAATTAAACCAAGTCATAAGGTCTATTAAAATTAACATGGTAATTTTTAAATTGTAGTTTAAAAAGTTAAGTAGTCACGTTCATTTTTTAAGGAGGAAAGAGGACTCAACTAACATAATGCATATGATTTATATTTCTCAATTTTAATAATAAATAATAGTGTTAAGATATTTAAATTTTTTTCAAAAGTGTCATTTTAAAGAGAAGGAAAATGTTTAATATACATCTTTTCAGTAAATTTTTATATTGCATTGTGATATCAAATACAAGTAACTCAAAAAAAATTGTCCATTTATCAAATTGTGTTTTCAACCCAATATGGATTGTGCTTATTAAAACTGCATTATTCATATAGATGTTTTTGGAAGCTCTTTTTTTCTTTCTTATTTTTACAAATCAGATAAATGGGTTTTTTTAAAGTCTATCAATGATGTCTTAGGAAATATTTAAATATCTATTTTCTCTTAGTTTTATTAAAGTGTTGACTATATGCATAGAAATTTGCAAAAAGGTACCTCCTCATCACAAAATGATTTTATTTCTCATTAATATGTATGAAAAGTGACAGTGTGTGTATTCTCATATGTATATGTAAATTAGTCTGCCCCACATATTTACATATGTATATGTAAATTAGTCTGCCCCATTATTATTGATCTTTGTTTCCTTCATAGTATTATAGTTATCACTATATTTTATTCATTTGTTCACTTGTTTATGGTTCATCTCTCCTATGAAGAACTAATTTCCATAATGTCAAGAGAGTTGTTAGTACTATCCAAAATTCCATCACCAGCAGCTAGCACTTGCTAGGCACATATAGATGCTGAATAAATGTAGATTCATTGAATAAATGAGTGAATAAACTGACAGAGAAAGAGGGAAATGAATAATTACATTTTAATAATAATTTGAGGTATATTTGGCTTTTGTGAGAAAACGTTTATAAAATAACTTGGATACAATAAAATGATTGTATCACAAAATGTTTATGTCATAATGAAATAAATCAATAAAATGAACTATAACATGAAACTGTAGAGAAAATGGTCTTTTCCCTACATTTTACCATGGTTAACCATTGCTCATGTGACTAAAGCAACCATAATTCATGATAATATAGATTAAAAAGAAGAAACATTTGAAAGAAAATTTATGTAAATTGTCTAACTTGAAAATAACATGTTTGTACAGACAGAATTGTGACAATACTTGAATATTGCAAGAGGCAAAGTGAAGTACCTCTTCATTTTCAAATTAAGCATATATATTTGAACATCTGAGATACTAGGATTATAATATACCAAAAAGCATAAAGAACAAGATGTTTGCTTAATGGCAAATTATTAAAAGAAAAAAAATACATACAGCTTGGAATCCTATCATATCTATATATTTAAATATTAATTTTATCAACTACTAATTTCTAGACCTATTCTTTAATTTATAATTTATACTTTATGTGAGTATCCATTTGAAGTATTTGCCTTATCCCATGGAATTTATATAATTTATTAGCCAATAATATATGTAAATACAATTAATAAGGCATATATTATATAACACTGTATCAACAAATCCTTCATATAAAATAAATTCTAAAATAACAATGAAGTTTACTATTCTTATCTACTATTCTGGTAACTATCAATAAGCTCAAAATTAACACTTTTATTGTAATCTGAAATTAAAATTAAAAATATAATCCAGTAAATAGTAGTTTAGCAGGATATAATAGTTTAGCAGGTCAAAGACTAGGCCAATTGATATAAAGATAATGTTATTTTATAATAAATTTAAACAACAATAAAACAGGAAGTAATTATATTTTATGAATAGCCCTACAGCTAATCATACTTCTTTTATGCTTTCTAATTTAAATATTTTATCAATCTAAATGATATTTTCCTGTCATTGATTGGGGATAGGGTAAGGGTATATTCTCATTTTAAACTTAACCAGTCTCTAAAACATTTTGTGCCAAAGTAATAAATTAACATAACTCTTTAGTTTGTTTAGGTAAGAAAAAAATGATTTAAAAGTCTGCCTATTTTAGCATTTATTTCATGGAAAAGCTATCATTAATCAACTAATTTCATTTAAGTACTTATAAAAATATCATGCAGCTATGGTCATTATTTGATAATAGATGGATCATTAATTTCATCTATAACAATAATAGATAGTAAATAATTTAAATCCCACATACTAATTAAATGTATAAGCTGAAAACTTCATCATTATGTCTTTGTCTTTCTTTGAATGAGTCTCATGGCCTTTAAGAAATTCATTTTCCAGGTCCCTAGGCTCTTTCAGACTTTCAAAAAGTTTATCCAAGTAGAAAAAAACTAAAGACTTTAAAGGAAGAGAAGGAAACTGTAGAATGTTTTCTGTTCCAAAATATGAAAATAATTGATATTTTATTTTCAAATACTATACCAAGAAAACTATTTTATAAATTGTAAGGTTTGAACTAACTGTGCAAGCCCTTAGAATAAGAATTCCTAGGTAGATTGACTTATAGTTGCAATGTAGTGTTTTTACATCATATATCTTAGCAAATCTAGTATTTCTACAACTGCATTATTAAAATATTTACAAAATTCAACATATTACATCATCTAATGTGGCAGGGTTTTTTAAATTGTATAATTTGAAATGTATTTAGAGTCTAGATTACTAATACCTACTATCATTGAACTATAAATATTGAAGGGATTATCAAAGCTTTTATTAAAAGTAAACATATCTTTTATTTGCCTTAAAACACAATTAGACAAGTAATACGAACATATGGTTTCCACTAAAATCTTTTCTAAAGCATCTTAAAATGTGATATTTCTTAAACTCATCATTGAGAATTTACTTAACATAATCTTAATTTAATCATTACTCAAAGTGATGCTTTATAAAATTATACTATTCACCAACTTATAAAGTAGAAGACAAATTAAGAGAGGATTGTGAATTTCCCTTTTAAGACATTTTGAAAGACAAGACTTTTCTAACTGCTAAAATAAATCTGACATATGCAACTTATGCATCTGTAAAGTGATAGGGTAGAATTTAAAATAATTTTACTCTACTTTTAATCAGTGTTTTCCTTTCATCTGCTATAAAAATAAATAGATAGATGATAGATGATAGATAGATGATAGATAGATAGATAGATAGATAGATGATAGATAGATAGATAGATAGATAGATAGATAGATGATAGATAGATACATAGATACATAGATACACAGATACATAGATGATTGATAGATAGATGATAAATTGATAGATGACAGATAGATGATAGATACATAGATAGATACATAGATAGATTAGATAGATAGATAGATAGATAGAGGATAGATAGATAGATAGATAGATAGATAGATAGATGATAGATAGATAGATAGATAGATAGATGATAGATAGATGATAGATGATAGATAGATAGATAGATAGATAAACAGGCACATACACAAATATTACTTTTGTACCATTACTTTCATTTGCTTTTGAAAGTCCTATTCAAAGAATGATGAATCCTCTCAATCTTTCCTCCTTATGTCATGGCTGTTTCAATATTTCCCATCTCTCTAATCTGTCTGTGCTGCATCTTTGGTAAGTTCCTCAGTTCTACCATCCACTTTACTAATTTTCTCTTAGACTATGTTCAGTCTAGAATTTATGCCATTTAGAAGTTTTAATAATTTCAATAAAAATTGTTATATTTCTAAAACTTTGACTTGGTTCTATTCATGTCTAAATTACTTTTGTTTCATTTCTGCCCTATTTTGTTTGATAATTTTTGTTCTTTATTCATAAATATTATTATCAGATTATTTCTTAAAGTTAATTTCATTATTGTGAACATTTGCCTCATCTCTGGGTTGTATTTCTATATATTAATTGGTTTGTTCATACACTTCAAAATTTTGGCTTGTAAGTTTATTTGAATGAATAGAATCCTCTTTGTCCCTCTTTTTTCTCTTTCTCTCTTCCCTATTATATTTTTATCTCTATGCATTTTAGTTTTTTCCACTTAGCCCCTAATGAGTTAAATCCAGAACCAAACCATAAAATAGTTACTTCTTTATGGTGATATCACTGATAACACATTAGGCAATCATTTCCAATTTTTTTAGAAAAATGATGTATTGGTGTTCTCACCTATTTTGGTCTACAGTGTCTTACAAACCCATAGCCCCAGGATCACAATCACAACCATAATTCTATTCTTTCCTGAATGAACTGGATTAGGCAACAGTCATTCCCATCCCAGACATGAAGCAGTAAGCATTCTCTCTCTAGTTTTGAAAGTTGCATAGAAGTTTTTTAGACCATGTGACTCAGCAGCTAGACCCCAGCAGACTGTAGCTATAGACTCACCCACAACTTTGTATTTCTGGTCTGTAAAGATACTGAACTTGCTTTTGAGTCCAGCTATACCTTTAGAATTTCTTTATTAGTATCTTTTACTGCTATTGTTTGTAGCAGGACTGGTACTTTAAATATGAACTCATTTTGCCATCCAAACCAGAATGCAAGTTATTATTAGAAACATATTGATAATAAAAAATTATAAAAGCCAACAAAGTTAATATATTATGAGATGAGATGATTTTTAAAAAGATGCCTATATAAATGTCTTTAAGAAAGAAAAAATTGGCATGCTGTGATTTGAAATAGGATGCTGATCAATGTTCTCCAATCTCTGATAGTAGAGTTATAGGGCAGGCAAAGTCGTTCTGTGTTGATCTGAAGAGGACAACACAAGTTCCCTGTATGGTTTAGCTTACACCTGAACTGTTGTATTCCTATTTAATGCTATTGGCCTTCTTGGTTCATTTTACAACTTCTCTCACCTAGACTATAGCAACAGCCTCCCAATTAGTCTCCCATTATCAGTTTCTCCTTTTCCATGACTAGAAGAATTATTATTCTAATCAAAATGATCACTGAAGATCTTTGCGTTAAAAAATTCAGTTGTTCCCTGAGTTTACAAGATAGAGTCCAACTTCTTAAGAATGATACTCGAGGCTTTACAGTCTGACCCCAACTTAACTCAATGGTGTCAGCTTGCAGTACTGAACCTTAAGTAACTTTTCCATCAGCCAAAACATAAAGTTTCACTCTAAGACTACAGGTATTTTTCCCTGCCAGCTCTTCTACCTGAAATATTTTCTGCCCCCCCCCCCAATACATTCTCCTTAGCAACCCCTACCTCTCCCAACGGCCTAGAAAATTCTTACTTCCTAAAGACCCAGGTCAAATATCTTCCTTTTCGGCATACCCCTCATTTAAAGCACTTATCATGTTATATTAATTATTTATAAACAAATAATTACAACTAAGATCTTCTAGAGATAGTTCTTATTCACCCCAAGATCTGCAATGTTTGTCTTTAAGTATTAGGTAAACATGTTACTCAGTGAGTGCAAAGACAATTTTCAAAAAATCTGATATTTAATCTTTCATGAGTTTTCATAATATAACTACTCTTAAGAATGTTCAGTAGTCTAAGCCTACTCCTTGAGAAAAGAAATAATGTTTATGTGGCAACAATCAGCACACATTTCAAAGTATTTAGATAAAACTGAGTATGGCTTTTCACCTATAACTGTGTCCTAGAGAAAAATATGTTCATGATATACCAAATATTCAAGATAATAATTGAAGGAGAGAAGCAGTCCGCTGGAAATAATCCACTGAGGACCAGTAGAAAAAGGTCACTCATTTGCTGATGAAGTAGATAGAGCTCTTGAGAAAGTGCAGAGCCTGGAAGTAGCAGTCACAGAAAGAGTAGCGTCAATTTATTTAAATACTCACTGTAGGCCAGGTGTTCTACATACTTGTGTTAGTTTTCATCACAAACCAACCCCCAGAGGCAGCTATTATTTCTCTCACTCCATAGGCCAAAAAAAATAATAATAATAAAAATAAGGTTTACAGGAGATAAATAGGCCAAAATCTCATAGAAAGTGACTGGGCCAAAATTTAAACTCAGATTTACTTTATTCCAAAGCCAGTACTTTGACTTCTTATAAGGAATAGATTTAAGGAGACAAAAGAGGCAGGAGAGATTGTCAGTCCATCAGTGTAAAGTTGATTAAACATGACCTCAAAGAACTAATTAAAGCAAGTGATGAGAACGACAGGAATAAGGAGAGCAAACCAAATTTATCAGTATGGCATCTGGAATCAAGCCATCACCCTGAAGCAGCAGTAACATAGTTTAAGTTCATTCAATGCAGATCAAATACAAAATATAACTGAAAATTGTATTAATCATTTCAAAACTGTTATATGAACATCTTTGGAGAGAGTCTCAGTGACTCTCAATCACAAAGCCTTTACAGAAAACTTTGTCTGCTATTCCTGAGTAAAACAGCATCTCCTTCATCACCATGACATCCTTGGCACCTAAACAACTATCCCCTTTTCAACAGATGGTTCTTTTTATTCTTCTCTGGAATCATCCACTGGTAAGCTACCCATATATGAAGTTACACATTATACTATTGCTCTGACCGACAAGCAAGAATGATGGCAAACGTTCAACCCCAAAGATTCTTGTTCGCAAATTCACTGCACAACCTTGGCTGCTGTGCTCTGCCTGTAGGTGTTGTGATAAGTTTGTACCAATGAGATGACTGGGTTTTTTGTATCATTTTTCATAAACATATCTCATGAAAATATAAAGCATTCAATCTAAGAATAATAACACTGACAAAATGCCTTGTATTTTATCTTTCACATATTTAAAAATTGTTTTCACAAATCTATCTTATCCTCTCAATACTTCTGATTGTTGATGGTATTTTTCATTAATATACCAATATGTTTCTATGGAAATTGAAAAATAATTTTAAAAGAACTTAGTCATTTTCATAGTGGAAAATGAGCAGTTAAACCATGTCATGACAAACTCTTTAAATCTCAGTTTAGCCCATTGCAATATAAAAAGAGATATTACAAAATCATTGTATTGGACACAATCACCCCGGAATACATGTCTAAACATAAAATGTAAGTGTGGACAGATATTTTATATAGTCAAATGAGATCAACTATTACAGCCAGTGATAGATGTATGAAGAGTGAGAGTTTTACTAGTTGCTTAATAAATACCTGTTTGTATTGTTTTGAGATGAGGAAAAATATACTACTATATTCAACCTTTCAATATCTACTAAATATTTAACTATATTATACATACATCTAGCTTGCCTTCACATGTAAGGCATCTAGTTAAGTGACTGGCATATAATATAGAATTAATATATGTTTTCTTCCCTTATTGGTTTCTTCTTCTTTCAGAATGAAAAAGCATAATAAAGGTCAAGGAAATGAGTCATTAAATGTTTTTCAACACTAAATGTATTTGGAAAATTCTATGTGTCTTAAGTAAAAAGTTCAATTATCAGGAAATATAAAAAGAAAATAAAATGTCAACTCTAAAGTGAAGGGCCTTCAGTGCCCTCTGAAAGGACTCCACCTTGACTGAGCAGGCCACTGACACCTTGTGGCATTTTGATTCAATGAGTTTTGATAAATGACCTATTGCCAACATAACAGAATAGTGTGAACTGGAATGTGGGTCTTTTCCAAGTATTTACTTTGGGGGTAAACTGATTTTAGCTGGATTTTAATGCTGTAGAAGTAATTCTTTTTATATTTTAGTGTGTATTTTCACATGTCAAGTCAATCAATTACCTCCTAATAAAATGAAATAAACCACTTAAAACTGCCTGATTTCTAAGTGACTTAAAAAGTGATAGGTAACCAAAGATCACTTTAGTAATTGCAATATTGCTTTTTTTTAAAGAAATATATAACCAAAACATATTTCTCATATCCATTGGGTCTTTATCCACAGTTCCTGGCTCAAAGCCCCCCAAATCCATGAAATTTCCTGAGCTATAAGAGCAATAGGAGCATTATTTCTTCTAATATTTGCTTTCTTGTCTTCATTTCTTAAAAATGCTTCAAAGCCATAAAGGTGAAATGGGTGTCTTGTTTTCATAACAAGCCCCTATCCACCACAACTGGGTTTAAAAGTGACTTCTGGAAAGCACCTAGGGATGAGGGCTGGTTGCCAGAGAAACCAACCATCTACAGAGGGTTGACTCTTTTAGTCCCATGCTTGATTACCGGTGAGGGAAATGGGCTACAAAGTATGAACCAATGACCAATGACCAATGAACAAGTTAATTAATCATGTCTATGCAATGAAATCTCCATAGAAAGCCAAAGGGAGGGGATCTGGAGAGCTTCCAGGCCGGAATGAAAAACAACAAAAAACAGCTATTTACTCTCTTTACTTACATGGTCATGAGATAAAGTTTTTACATCTTGCAGATAATTTTTTTCTTTGAAAAAAGCTTGACTTTATTCAATACCTCTTAATTCCAAGAAATATACCTTGTTCTACCTCTTATTTTTTGTTCAAAGACCTGAAAGAGTAACACTTAGTCCATCCAGACTTGACTTTTAATCATGAACATGAGATGCTTCACATGTTAACACAGAATCTTTTTAGCCCTTCATTGTCAGTTTATATGTTTGGAGGCAGCCAGAAGGCTTGGGCTCACAAAGAAAGACCACACTAATCTGGTTCTAGCATTGCAATATCCAGATGAAAGTTTACAGGTCACTTGGGAAGACACACAAACAAAACTTACATGGGAATAGGATATGATATGATACAATACAATGTGATATTTGTTATAATTTTATATGAGCTTAACTCTTAGGCATATGGGGTTAATATCGAACGGTCAGAGTAAATAGCGCCCTTTTCCTGAAGAGGGTTATTAACTAAGCAGTAGATAATTAAGGCTAATTACCTGCTCCCTAGAAACTGATGGAATGTAGTTGAGAGTGACCCCCAAGGGAGCTATATTTTGAAAGAGGCACTGAAGGCCCAGATACCCACCCAGCTAAACCTACTCTATTCTGTGTCCTCAAGCAATAATGTGGTTTCTTTCAATAATGTCCTAAAGATCTTGCAGAGGCTGCTGAGTGAAAAAGAAAGACATAAATTACTTCTAAGCTCTTGTTTCTAGAAGTATCAAGATGCATGAGCAGTATAGGGTGAATCAGCAGTCAATTTTCTATTCGATACACTGGAGTTAGGTACTGAACTATTACTAAAGCTTTACTTTGTAAAGAAGTTTGACTTTCAAAAACCCATAATACTTTTCTACAAATAGATGGAAATCTTAGAAAAAGTAAATGCATTTTTATTTACTTTGCACTTGTACAAGTTTGCTTCCCTACCCTGTTTACCTAGCCAATGAACAGTGTTTCACCAGTAAAGTCAGTGATTTCTAAAATCTGCACTCTGTTTGCAGTTCCCTAAGCTCAAATCCTAGTAAACGAATTTACCTCTATTACTAAAAATTAGCCTCTTCAGTTCTCAGTATTAGCAAACATGTATTGCCTATCCAGAAGGCAGGAAAGACAATGCAATAAAAAGAGATTTTCAAATATGTGGTGACATTAAAGAATTAAAAATTAATTAATTTAAAAAAGATATTTTCAAATACATTATTTTATTAAAATACAAATGAAGTTTTAATGTTCTTTACCATTGTGGAAATAAATACTATAATATGTGCTTAAAATATAATTAGTTGATAGACATTTAAATACGTCAACAATAAAATGGGCAATGGGGCTATAATTTAATATATTGATTTATAGAGATTTATATAAATGCAAACCATGATTATGCTAACATTATGATTTTCTCTTCTGATCAAACAAATGCACCTCTTAGGGTACTTTCGTCTGGAACATGCTTTTACTTGTTCTGAATCTCCCCATAAGAGTTGAAATACTCTAAGGTAGCAGTTAATTTTAATCATAACACTTCCCATTAAGATAGAAAGAATAGCAAAAATTTCAGTGATAACTGACATTAACATTTCATTGGAGTGAAATTAACATGTAAATAGATGATTGGTTATATATACAGAAAGGAAAAAATGAAATACACATTACAAATGTAATTAACAGATAGGACAGGGGCCTACAAACAATAGCATTGATTCACAAAACCCAACTCCATACAAACTGGGAAACAACTCTAAATATACTTAAAATAATTGAAGAAAATGAATAAAATATTCCTACTTTTCTGCGGTCAACTTATAGGGAAGAGTGTAGCTAACAGTGATTAAAGCTACAAATCGAAGACTGACTTGTTTTCCCATAAGTTTTGCCTCAGTCCATAGTGCTTTGGTCAAGTATTAATCTGCAAGTGTGAATGGATTGTGAAATGCAGTTAGTTGCAGAGTACCATTACCTTCAAGTACAAAGGGAAATGATATTGAACTGAAAGGCAGTTGTCCTCAGACTTCATGTGCATTAAGCCCTAATCCTTGATGAATTTATTCAGCTTTCTACAAAAGCAACATAGATGATTCTCATGCAGGTGATGCGTGGATTGCATTTTGTAAAATATTGCTATGTGGTACATGTGTATACCAGTAAAACAGAAAAAAAGCCACCTGCAATTTGGGAAGAGGGGAACAAGTACTTTAATTTGCCCTGACTGGCTTTATGTGTGTGACCTCGCTTTGGAAGGAGAATGAAAGAAACCATGTAAGTTGGGCTTATAATTAACTGAGTTCCATGAATTGAGTTATTTAAATTTCTTAGAAATACCATAGGTGCTACATCAGTTTAAGAGGTAAAAGATCCAGGCAACGACAACAAAAAAACATTTAAAATAATGTGTTAACTATCTTTAGAAAATAAGAGTTTCCAAAAAATGCATGCTGCCAATAACTTCAAAGCTCTGTATATGTTGACCATTTCTAGGGGTCTTCCTAAAATGAATTCTCTACTTCTTGCTCCAATGAATATACTAAACAACATTTAAACTGGCATAGGTGACATGTCATTCAGGTGAACAGACACAAATAGGTATAAATCAATTTTCATAAGTTATTTATGTAGATAGAGATTTCACAAAGCATAATATCAAATAATGGCAATACATTTTTAGCCTTATAAACGAATAAGATTCTTTCTATAAATAAAGATATTAGTTCATTAGGCTTGAAATGGATACTTTAGATTTTTTCTCATCAAACTCTAATAAAGTAATTTCCTGAGAAATTAAATTCACATTGTGCTTTTTAGGTAAATTCTTTTTATTTCAGCAACAAGCTGAGTTAATTCATCCTTCTCACTAAGTTTTAGATGCTGTTTTTCTAGTGTACTATGTTATTTTTCTCCTTCAGGAAAAGAAAAGGGAAGACAGGGTAAGAAACAAGGTATAGAAATAGAGGAATTATAAATTTCCTTTGTGTTCTAAAAAAAATTATAATATTTTACTATGTGGATGAATCATATTCACCTATTCCTAGCTGTATCAATAATCTAAAATCAATTGGTACTTACTTTCTCCTTGAGGTGCAGCAACAAAACTTACAGAGCATGACCATAATCAGAGATTTTTGAAGTTCACACAATATTCATTCATTCATCTAGTTCACTTTTAGGACATTGATCAAAACCTTTTCTCTTAGACTCAGGTGTATCAGGCCAAATACATCTGTATCTGAAGAATTCTCTGCCTGGGAGAATGTATGGTGTGGGAATTAATGACAGTTCAGTTACTCTCATTGCTTAAATGAAGACCTATCATAGTGAATGGTAGCACTACAGGTAATGTATTCAGTCTTCTGGCTCTTCTTTCATCTTCTGGTTAATGGGCAGTTAAGAGACCAGGTCCTCAAAATTTTCAAGAGAGTTTGTTCAGTGGAGTTCAAATATTGGGCTAAAAGCAAGTTGCGATTTTGATTTGAACTCTGCTTCCTACTTATGTCCCAACCCAGGTGTGGCCTGTATTTGATAAAACATTAACTTTGTTCTCTGTGTAAATAAAATAGTGGCTGTCCAGGTGCACCTGCTGTATGGGATTACAGGCAACCACAAAGTTATCCAAGTGTAACACAGAAAAAATAAACAGAACAAGTATGCTAAGGGGCACATTTAGATTGCCGTTGTAGATTACGTGTATAGTTAAATCTTTCTGTCAAATAAGTTTAATGCAGTTACTGAATATAATAGATAGCTTACATGAAAGTTAATTTTCCCAAGATTCCCATATCATCCCCCCATTTAGGTGAATATTTTCTAAATTCTCTTAACAATTACATAACTGGAAGATATTTAAAAAGTACTTTAAAGTAAAAAAAAAGTGAATACAGAATAGCCTATGGTTCCCTTTAATTTCTTTTGTGAAATGAGAAAATGATAGAAAGTACTGGCTACATTTATTACTCACAGGTGTAATTTCACCCCTACTTGAAAGGCCATGACTTTAAAAGGAGATGAAAGCCTCCAGCTGATGAATGAGGGAAGGAAAGTCTGACAGGAATACCATGAAGGTCTCAAGGGACTTGAGTCATGTGGTCCTGTGGTTTACCATTTGACCATAAAGTTACAAAGATTTACAGTGTGCTCTGAAGGGGTTTGGAACCCGTTTGTTTGCATTTACTTCTGGAGAGCTGATAGAACAACTTTGTGAAACTACAAACAGTGTGACCAGCTCATCATGCAACTGATAATGACATAATGACTATAGGCCACCCAGGGCAACTTAACCATGACTGATGAAACCCCCTTGCAAGGAAGTTTCTGAGCTAACAACAAAATTTAAGATAATAATATGAATATAAGAAGTCTTTATAATTATCATTGAACAGGAACCACAAGTTCACATTTAGAAGGAAATTTATATCACTTTGTGGATTTTATAATATCATAAATAAGGTCCCAAAAGACTTTTTAGCTGTAGGTCCATTCTGATAAAATCGTAAAATAAAAGGTCTCTATAATAATCAAACAATATACATTTTATATTATTAAGGCAATAGGCTTAGAAACTGTTTAAGAAAATAGAAAACATAAAGGAGAAAAGATGTAAGTGTGAATTACTACAGTATAAGACAGAATGTGATGAATGTCATAGGAAAGACAAGACAGAATGGAAGATAAAAATAAAAAGTGGTTATTTCTTTTTTAGGCGCTACATTAACATATCATTTTGTTAGAATTTACTCTGTTTTGGGAGAAAATATTTGTAAACCATATGTCTGATAAGAAGTTCAATAGCAAAAAAAAAAATTATCTGGTTAAAATGGGCAAATGACCTGAAAAGACATTTTTACAAAAATACAGATGGCTTACAGGTATATGAAAAGGTGTTCAACATAACTAATCATCAGAGAAAAGCAAATCAAAACCACAGTGAGATGTTACTTCATACCTGTCAGAATGGCTGTTATCAAAAAGACAAGAAATAATAATAGTTGGTGAAGATGTGGAGAAAAGGGAGCCTTTGTGCACTATTGGTGGGAATGTAAATTGGTGCAGTGGCTATGTAAAACAGTATGGAGGCCCCTCAAAAAACTAAAAATACAACTACCATATAATCGAGGATTCCCACTTCTGGGTATATACCCAAAGGAAATGAAATCTGAATCTCAAAGAGATATCTGCACCCCCATGGGTATTACAGCAGTATTTACCATAGTCAGAATATGGAAAAAACCAGTCTCCATTAATGAATTGATAAAGAAAATGTGTTATATATAATATTCCTCTGTGTTTTGTATGTGTGTGTATATATTATTCAGCCATAAAAATATTGTTGTAGATTACTATTCATAAAAAGAAGGGTATCTTGCCATTTGCAACAAATAGGTGAAACTCAAGGACACTATGCTAAGTAAAATTAGCCAGACACAGAAAGACAAGTATTGTATGATTTCACTTATATGTGAAATCTTAAAATTGTCAAACTCACAGAAACAAAGTAGAACGGTCATTGCCAGGGGCTATGGAAAATAGATAATAGTCAAAGGGTACAAACTCAGTTATGAGATGGATAAATTTTGGGGATCTAATGTACATTGTGGTAACTATGTGGTAACTAATTATAAGTAGTTAATAATGCTATAAATGACTTGAAATCTTTTATGAGAGTATATCTTGTGTTCTCATACACACACACAAACAACTTAAGCATATGAGGTGATGAATCTGTCAGCCTGATTGTAGTAATCATTGTACAATGTATATCAAACAATCACATTGTACACCTTAAATACATATAATTTTTGTCAATCATATCTCATTAAAGCTGGGAAAATATTCTCTATTTCTTAAATATGCATCTTCTCACTAAATCAGTACTATGTCCAGTTAGAGAAGACCAGAGGTGCGGGTGAGTTCCGGGATGGTGTCACTTCAGTGAAATCTGTGTAATGTCTTCTATGAACAGACAGCAGACTCTCATTTCCTCTGTACCTTACTGGTGTTATTTTTATTAGAGCTCCTATAAAATTAAAGATAATTAATATGATCAAAAAGAAGCACTACAATAAGGAACTGAAGTCTCTTCATTTAATAAATTATTTATAAATTACATAAAGTATGAAGATTAAATAAGTATAATAAATCATTAGCTATTAATTATTATTATTCATTCTTTTTAAAAGTTTTAAGAAACTTCCCATGGGTAAAATGGTACCCAAATATAATTCACAGAAGGATAGAACTACTAAAATGCATTTGGTTTGTTAAAACACAGTTTATAATTTTTGGCTTCTTTTCACTTTATTATTTTGAGGGTCATTTATAGACTACTCAAACAAAATTATTTTACCAGACAAAATCTATTAGTGGGCACAGGGATATGGTCAAAAAAAATTATAGAACGTAGCCTACAAATATGCAAATACATACACAGGCTATGTATCATTGGAACACTACCAAAACATACCATTACACATAAAATATAAAGTATAAAAATTCCACTAATGCCATATAAACAAAAAGATATGAAAAGTTGTAAACATTAAATGTTCCATGAAAAAAATCATTATAGCACTCCTCAGTATCTACCCAAAAGAGATGAATACTTAGGCCCCCAGAAGAACCTGCACACAGATGCTTATAGCAGCTTTTCTCATAATTGCCAACACGTGGAAGCCACCAAGATGTCTTTCAAGAGGTGAAAGACTAAATAAACTGTGGTACATCTGGACAATGGAATATTAGTCAATGCTAAAAGGAAATAGCTATCAAGCCACAAAAAGACATGGAGGAAACAAATATATATTACTAAGTGAATGAAGTCAGTCTGGAAAGAAAGGCTACATACTACATGATTTCAACCATATGACATCCTGGAAAAGGCAAAACTATGGAGACTGTAAAAAGGTCATGGGTGTCAGGCACTGAGAGGCAGGAGGAAAGGAGTGAATAGGCAGAGCACAAAGGATTTTTAGGGCAGTGAAAATACTCTGTGTGATACTATAATGATAATACTATCACTATATGTATGAGACTATACTGTATGATATTCCTCCAAACCCAAAGTTATACAACACCAAGAGTTAACTGTAAAGTATGGACTTTGGGTGATCATGATGTATCAATGTAGGCTCCTCAATTGTAACAAACATACCATGCTGGTGAGAGATGTTGGTATGGGTGGGGCAGCAGGTAAATGGGAAATCTCTACTTTTCTCTTTATTGTGCTGTGAACCTAAAACTGCTCTGAAAAAATTAAGTTGTTATTACACATTTCATTATTACCTTGGCCCACTACTAAAATAAACCAAAGTGAGTAAAATCAGCACTTATTACTCTAAATTACTTAAAATTCAACTGATAGTAAAGATATATTCTGTTAAAATAATCCAACATTAAGAAAAGTGAGGATCTATATATTTGAATAATTAACGACTATAAACCAAACCTTGGAACATTTCTAAAAGGATATTCCCCAAAGAGCTTTCTTCTCTCACTAGGTAGATTCCTGACCTTGGAAATATTTGTCTTAACAGCATTACAAAGTTATCAAGGTTCCTTAATAGAGTTAAACAATATCACAAAAAATACTTCAATAACTATGAATATTATTCCGATTGCATTGCAAAGTTTTGCTAGTGTGGATAATTATACACAAGGCAAGAATTCTATTTACAAAGCCACATTGTTTCATATAATGTAAACTTTTTTCTCCCAAAATAACCTTAAGTTTCTGGACATAGTAAAGTGCGCAAATAGCAAATATACGTTTACTAAAAGCCTTTGGAAACTTTTCCAAAAAAAAATTCATACATTTATTCCTTTATACTATAAGCTCTAATTTAAAAGTCTCACACACTATGCGAATCTTGAGCACACAATTAAAATAAATTTAAACATAGCTAGTCCCAGATCACTTGTAGCATTGAATTTTTTCATGAAACATTTTTCACCCAGCATTTCTTTCATCTCCTTTTCATTTCTCTCTTCTCTCTCTCCTCCTTCCCCTATCTCCCCCCCCCCCCGCTTCTCACACACACACACACACACACACACACACACACACACACACACACACACACACATTTGCAGCATGCAGGCATTAGCTTTACACAATTTTACATAAAAATTGTAACCTGTTTCTGCCCCTCAACATGATTATTCTGTTTCTAACTCTCTATTATTACTCATTAAACCTCCTGGCTTCATCCCATAAGCAGGTAACATCTGCTTTCTATCAATGTCAAAAATATAGGTTCTTTAAATAAAGTTTAAGAAATAAGAATAAAAATGTAAAAGTTGTATAGATTTTTAAAAAGTGGAAATCTAAAATCTTTTATTGCATCCAACATGAGTTTTTTCAATGTGAATACCTTCCATTTACTCCAAGAAAATTGTGGAAAATATCAACATCTGTGTATTGCAATAAAAGCACTACTTGTACCTGCCATTCATCCAGCCAGTGAGTAATTTGGAAAACAGTAGCAATAAACCTTGGAGTGTAGTAGATGTAGGATGAAGCCAAAATGTTTTTCTAACTTGTAAAGGAAACTTTTCCATGAGCACTACTTTCTGCCAGTTGCTTCTTCAAGGTCTGAGCAGCATCAGCCTCCTGTTGATTTAACTCCAATAAATTGAGAGGAAATTCAAGCGAGGCATGTTCCACAAGTTAAATTTTCCTATTAAAGTATAATTTGAATTCCATCCTCTGGTAATACTGGCATCAGTCATCAGTCAAGCAAATTGATAAGTATGAGAATATTGGTAAGTGAAATGAACCAAAACATGTGCAAGACAAATTAATTTATTCAAATATTTCATTTACTATCATTCTTTTCATGAACCCACTTTCCAATGTTGGTGAAAAAAGGAGACAGACAGTTAGACAGTTAGAAAAAAGGAGACAGTGAGACAAAAGAAGCAAGAAAATGATAAATTTAGTAATCTATTTTCTAATTATTTAGGTTTAACAACACTTTTAATGGTACAAAATTTAATAGTTTATTGCTTTAATATGAATGTGTCATACACTATAATTAAAGTATATATACATAAATATAGACATAGAAATATGACTATAGAGGCATATATAATTATAATATAGTAGAATAAAAAAGAAATTTTGGCTAGAAAATGTTTTATAAATATCACTACTACATTACAGTCTAATCTAAAACGAAAATAAGCAAAACTACCTCATGTAACATTCATATTGTTAGATTACATAGGCTCCTACTCTACTGCAATTTCCAAGCTGCCCCATTATGATAGATTCATAACAGCTATTATGTTTCTATTCCCACAGCATCAGATAATAGAAAGCAAGTACTTCACCTTTACGGTGAAACTTTTCCCCATTCTCTTTGTACCAATTAAATTGATCAAGCCTTCAAAACAATACTTTTCATTCTGGATCCATGTCCTTCCAACACTCATAGCTTTCATCCTACAGTCAAAAACCAAGCTATGGTCATCAACTCCTTTGGTCTTCTAGAAAATGACTCAACGTTTCCTTGATTCTGAAGTCAAAAAATATTGACATTCTTATATCTCTGTTTCTTTCTTACCATTAATGTTTACACATTTCTCTCATATTTGCAGCTATAACCCTTGACATCCTTAACCTTCTTGTCCCCCATCTTCCTTCCTTCTCTCCATAACTTCTTCTCTTCCATATTCTCTCTGTCTGTCTCTGTCTCTGTCTCTGTCTCTGTCTGGCTCTCTCTCTCTCTCTCTCTCTCTCTCTCTCTCTCTCTCTCTCTTTCCTCCCCTTTTTTGCTTTTAACAAATGCTGGCCACTTAAACATCCTTGTGAACTATAGAATGCATTGACAAGACAGACATGGTCTCTATCCTTATGGTGCTTCTTGTTTATCTATCTAAGGAGAGAGACATTGCAAAATCCCGCAGGTGTGATAAATTTAGAGTATGACAGAACCATATAATAAAAATATTTAACATTCTATTTGTGATATTCTTCCTGAGGAAGTAACATTCAAGTTGGCCTCTGAATAATATAAAAGGTACACAATATAAAAAAGTATACAAATAAAAAGATATAAAAGCATGACAAAATTGCTAAGTAAAGGCAATCATATCATAATCTTGACTGAGAAGTCCCTTTTCTGAATGCATACTATGTACCAAAGACAAGAAATTTCAACCAATGATTATCAAAATCATTTAACAACTACTATCACAGTTTAAATGCCCTACTAGAAATTTATTTTACAGAAAATATCAGATAAGAGAAAGATATACATAGCAAATTTGTTAGTTTTGTAACTGCAAAAAAATAAAAAATATTGAATGTTTATCATTTGGGGTATAGATTAAAAAATTTTGACACATCCATATAATAAAATATATCACAAGCTAGTTCAGGTATATTGTTACATGGAAAGAGCAAACTATATATAATCTCACTGAATAAAATATGGAAGGAGATTTCCAAATTTATCCACAATTCTATTTATAGGTATATTTAGTTCTATATCTATCTATAACGATATATCTACCACTATAGTGATAACTATATATCTTTATACATTTGTAAATTATTTTTGGAAAAATTTATAGAATAACATTAACTTCAAAAGATAGTGTGGTTAGAAAATAGGATTCTTGCTTTTAAAATTTATACCTATTATTAAGATTTATTTACTCATCTATACATTCATTTATTTATTGTTTTTAATTTATTAATTAGCTAGAATAGTCCAGAACTTCACTGACTCTTCTTTCAACAAGTGGAGTAGGCCCATTTAGGATTAGAAAAAAAAAAGCAGTTTGTCCCCCTTGCCCCAGGTGGACTTGTGTGGACTGACCAAAGCTGTCCTTCCCCCAAAACCATGAGAAACAAGGGTGCTGCCCATGGAACACACAAAACAATGCTGCATGACTAGCTTTTGTTTAAGTATTCAATATATGAAGATCTCAAAAAGTGCCATTAAAAATGACAAGTAACAACAGGAGAATCTCCATGTTATCCTTTTGTCTTTTCAATGGTTTGAAATTATTTCTAAAGAAAAATATTGAAAAAAGAAAAAAAAAGATGGCATCATGATATGTTATCAAGTAGGTGATATAACTGTTGTTTTTGTTTTCTATAAAAACAAAAAATTACCCTTTTTCATTTTGTTTGCATGTTATGTTTAGAGCCCAATGAAATAACACAAGCAAAAAGTTCATTCTTGAAAACACATTCCTGATATTTTCTTCTATTTCTTACATTTAAAAAGTGACCTAATAGTCAATAGAAGTATTTCATAGCATTAGCCACTTGGCTATGTAACCCAGTTTTTCAGTTTTCCAGCTGGTATTTAGAGAAAGATGTATTAGTTTAACTTCTTTTATGTTTAAAGGAAAGTTATTATTATAAAAATGCTTTAGAAAAATCATTTTGGTATTTCCCTTAACCTCCCATTAGGCCATTTTTTACCTTTGAAAAATAAAGTCATAGACATGTTTATTAAGTCTTTGGTTGAAAAGTAAATGTTGTATAAAAGAAAATGTATTTGCACAGAAGTATCTCTTCAATAAAAATTATCTAGTTCTCACTTTCTAAAATTTGAATAAATTATCTTAACATGACCTCAAGTAGAATTATAAATAACCATTTCTCTTTTAGTTGAGCTTTGAATTTTACATAATTCAGCCATAAAAAATGTAGTTTTAAAATTTTTATCTATTACTAAACTTACCTTTTGAGCCCCCATTTTCACTGGTGGCAAAATATGTCATCTTACCAGTATGAAATGAATCCAGTTACTTTCTTTCTAGTTTAAACACACATTCTTTGAGAAAAATATTCGGTTGGCTCAGAATTCTCCTTCTCCCCATTCTTCTTTTAATTCTTCTAGGTTTAAATTTTTCCTTCTGGTATCACTTTGGCCACAGGACACAGGTGTCCAAGCCAAGTTCTCTGACATCTACCCACCCTGCCTTTCTAATATGATGTGCAATTTGTACTTTTGTACGATTCATATTTCATTTCTTTTTATTGTCCCAGCATTCACCTGAAACATGTGTGTCCCTTCTTTGCTTTCCAGTTGCCAGTCATGGGCACACACCATCAGCACTTCACAGTGCAGGTCGAAGATGGGGTAATCGAGAAAAACTGATAAGCAAAGAAGCAGTAGAACACAGAGCATCCCCATAAGCTCTCATCAGCCCCATTGCTCAGGTCTATGTGCACATGGCCAATATTCCAGCAGAGTGAGAACTTGAGTCAGTTACACAATACCTTGCATATGTGTGAGGTAAGGGGCAGGGGAATCTATGTAATCTGTAACAGCAGAAACATCCTCATAAAAAAATGGCCTTGTTAGAAAAGGGGAGCCTCTGGATCCCAGCAACTATTCTGTTAAACTAATTCATATCCACTCACAAATCCCTGCTAAGCAACCAAAAGAAGAAAGATTAGCCACTAGGGCCACAGAATTTGTCACTCATCAACTTAAATACAATAGTTGATTATTTTCTATATTTTAGTTTTAATCCTGAAATTCTCCTCCGGCATAAGGCGAAAATCTAATATTTGGTCTCCTCACTTAGTTTTTGTGATTGTTTATTTCTCTTAAACTTCAGAATGACATCATTGTCAACTTTTGATTCTTTGTAATCTTCATGTTTATATATTTTTATTTATTTTATGTTATTTCTTATGTTAGGTCCTCCAAGATAATCTTGCACAATTGCAGTGATTGTCAACATTCTTGCCAAGTAGTCTGACTTTAATAGGCCTGCATCTAGGGTTTTATCCCTGCCTTCCTCCTATTCACATTTACTTGGAACCTCTTGATTTTTAAAAAATGCTTTGTTCTACCCTGCAGAAATACATAAGTTAGTGATCCTTGCTTCTCTCAACTAGGTGAAGCTGATGAAGCAAAAGCAATAAGTGTGAAGTGGTGTAGTGATCTAAGGTAAAGCAGACTCTGTAGAACAAACTTCCCTGCAGGCTAACTGTTCTAAAATCTAGCCTGGGAAAAAGGATAGCTTTGGCAAGCCCATTGCTTTTGTCCTAAGTCATCTTTTCAGTATAGATTTACCTCTTTGAGAGTCAATATCATTTTCTTTTTCTATGTGACTTTAAGATTCTCTCTTAATCGATTTCAAATTTTGGAGGAATAGAGAAGTCATACATGAAATCCTCAAACTCTAATAGTATCTATTGTATATTTATTCATACCATTTACATTTCAAAATGCACAAAATATGGTATCTTTTTCACCAAGGAAAATTCATCAAATGGAAAGTTTTAAGAAGTATCCAAATCAGATAAACTCAAAATTTTGGCAAACATAAGTTATAGAAGCACAAATTTCCCACTTTAAATAAAACAGGGAGATTAGAAGCTTAACCTCTTTGAATTATCTTGTTAGATAATTAAGATGGATATACTAAGCTGTCATCTCTTTGAGTATCAATTTCATCAACTATAAACTGAAAAGTAATAGAGCTTCTTAAGTTTTTCCTTGTGGTTCCTCTGTTCTACCACTTGGGAAAGTCATTCCTTTATATTATAATCTCATGAGTAAGTCTTAATAATAATTAATATTAATTAAGCACTCACTATTTATAGGCAATATATTATATATTAAGCATATCACATGTTCCATCTCATTTAAAGCATTCCATAATGCAGTGAGTGGGAGACACTGTTACCCTCATTCAATAGCTGAGAAAACTGAGGCACAGAAAGGGCATAACATTTTCCCAAAGTGCTCCAACTAGTTAATATCAGAGCTCAGCTATGAATGTAAAACTTTGACAACAGCAGCTACTACTTTTTACTACACAATAAGTCTAAATCCATTTATTAGAAACCTTCTTTCTTATATTTTGGACACTCAGAACAATTCTTTTAAGAGCTGTCCATTTTCATATGCACACACACAAAAAAGAATCCTGAATTTTCAATGTTAAAAATAAATAAATAACCACGTGTGTGATAACTGTCATGAAAGTTACAGTACAACTTGATAGAACATTCTTAATTTTGCTACTTTTTTGCAATTAAATAAGACTTTATGACAAAGATTGATTTTTGTTTCAAATGCACAACAGACACAGAGTGTCCAGTCTGTATTATCATACATTTGCATTTAGAAAATAAATTCACACTGTCAAAGAAGAAAACTGACTTAAACAGAAGCTGATTAAATGCTTGAAAATAATTCAAGGCACTATACCATTGAAGTGGTTCCAGAAAGTGACATGGATGTAATATAAGATCCTGAACTACATCAGAACTCCAGAATTTAGCAAAAGGGTAAGAGTGGAGTTCATTCATGTAGAGGAAGAGAAAATTTTCTTTGGACTAGTTATATCAGATAATATGTTTGTTTAAGGAAAAATAAACAGGTGGGAAAAAATTCTGCATGCCTAACGTGGAAGGAAAGCATATTTGTGCCTAATATATTGCAGAAACTGTTTAAGTACAGCTCATACTTTCAAAAATATTATCCTCATACAGTGGCCAAAGTCAGTTTGAATTTAGGTAATCCACTATATATAAGTGCAGATCATATATGTTAAACTGACCTCAAAGGTTTTCTGACACCCTACCTTTTAAAAATATTTTCCCTGTTTATTATTCACGGATTACTATTTTTTCCCTTTGAGATCTGGCAATCTTTAGCATTTTGTTTTGTTTTGTTCCCAAATTTCAAGTGTATAACATCCAAGTTTCCTACTGATAATCAACTACCTTCATTCCTTCATTGCTAAAGGCACATTTTATGATTCGGTCACATGCCTTACAAAAGGACTACTGTAAATGTTTCTGGAATAAATGATCTCTTTCAACCTAAACACAAGTTTCAGACCTCAAAGATTTCCTGTAGCCTGCAAGATCAGGGACAGCAGTACTTCATTTTATATAAAATTCATAACAACGACATCATGATACACTTAAGACACTTTTGAATCTTTACTCACTGCTAATAGAGGTCCTTAAATTCAATACCTCTTCAATTATGAAGTCATACTTTGTAGATTCGTGAAAAAAGAATAGGACTAGAAATGAGGGAATTAATTTTCTAGACTCCCCTGGGCCATGGCTTAACCTCAGAAAAACTCAGTGTTCTTCTCTCTCATTACCTACCCTATACATGACAGTAGAAAATCAAAGATAGTTCACTGCATATGGATGTTAGGCACATGACTATAGAAAACCAAATATTGTCACTGCTAGGAAGAACTTAAAGTATTTTTTATAACAACTTATGGAGGTGTCTTATAGAACAGTGAAATCATGGGAAATGTGAACAAATTATGCAGAAATAAAGAAAAATATAGTGTTGCTTCAACAACAATGTAAGGAGCAGACCTAGAAATAAGATATAAGGTGGATGGTAGGGATCTATAATTCATGTTATGCCCTTCATATCATCCAAAACAATGCATTACATAACATAGGCATTTCACAAATGTTGCAATCAAAATGAATGCACACTGCACACTCAGGAACTTTTTCTTCTAGAATTTGGCTGAATAAAAGCTATTCAGCACAAATTTTTGAATTTCACATAGTTGGAGATGGCTAGAGGCCAATTGTGACATTTGGGTGTGCATCATACCATCTTGTGGATATTTATTTTTGCAGAGGTATAATAGATTGACACTGGAAATAATTTACGCTAATAAGAATGTAGGCTAGATTCCAGTGTTAGGTGCTTCACTCAGGATTTTTTGAGGTGAAGATTCAAAGAAACACGGTTTCTTTCATGATTTCCTTCCTAGAAGAGCTGCAGAAATATGACCTGGATGACAGTAGGTGAGATAATAATTGAACAGCTTTGCTTTAACAAGGTTTGAGATTAGGTGCAATGTCAGGTAGAGGAGGAAGGTCTCTAATATATCAAAGATTTCAGTGTGCGATCTCATAGTATCCAATATTTGCTATTACTCATTTGCTCATCAAATCTATAAATGTTGCATGCACTGATATATTAGAGATAACTAACATATGCAAAGTATCCTGATAGGTTGGACACATGACTTGAATAACATGAAAACCTTATAAAATGCTAAAAAAAAAAAATGAAAGCTATCTTCAAAAATCACAGTATGGCAGCAGCATTATTTTATATAGCTCCAGAAGGCAAATAACTAAGAGAAGGTAATTTTTTTCCCCAGCATTGTCAAGTTGTTAGAACTCTGAAATGTAAATTAGCAACCTATAAAGAAAAGAACTACCTATCAATGAAAGTATTTAAAATATTTTATCTGTCATTGAAGCTGAAGAAAGGATTCTCATATTGGAAAATAGGCTGAATAAGATATACCCTGCATTGGCATTTCTAGACTATGGCTCATGATGAAATTTATTTCAAATGTCTGTCCTTGTCTCCCTCCTCCCTTCCTTCTTCTGTCCTTCCATCTGCAATCCCTTTGTCTCTTCCTGACTGCAAAAAGATAATAATAAAACATGATTTTTTATTTTCTCAATTTTATTTCATTCAGGTTAGCCACGTGAGGACCTACAAGTGTGATGGGAGCCCTCTCCAGGAGCCTGATGTTGAAGGCAATGCATTCCATGCCCTGCCAACTCCACTTCCTCTGAAGGAGGAAGTTTCTTGGAACTCGACATTCCTCCTCCCCAAATATTTTCCCAAGAATCTCGGAGAACGCAGTTACCTCAGAAAACACTCAAGAAAATACGTGCATAATTGTCCTTGCTATATAACTTAATAAATATTTCACACCTGATTACACATTCCAAGGCAGTATGAGCATCCTTGCAATGGCACCTTCTCTGTTAAGTCTACAAAACTGCCCCTGCCCCCCCAAACAACAGCACTGGTTGAATTTTATATTCATTTCAGTTCTCAAATAACTGACATACCATTTTATTTGATTATTTTTTAATTTTCAATTACAGTTGATAATCAATACTATTTTATATTAGTTTCAGGTGTACAACATAGTGGTTAGACATTTATATAATTTACAAAGTAATCCCCCCAATAAGTCCAGTACTCAACAAAGGACCATGTATAGTTATTACAATCTTACTGACTATATTCCCTATGTTGTTCTTTATATCCCTGTGACTATTTTATAACTACCAATTTGTATTTCTTACTTCTTTCACCCCTTTCATCCCGATCCCAAAGCCCCCTCCCACCTGGCAATCATTAGTTCATTCTTCCCATCTAAGTCTATTTCTGTTCTATTTCTTTATAACATTATTTAGATTCAACATGTAAGTGAAATCATACAATATTTGTCATTTTCTGTCTATCCCAGATTTGTTTCCTTTCCATTTGCATGAAATATACTTTCTTTCCATCTGAGATGGGTCTCTTGCAGACAGCATATATAAGGGTCTTGTTTTCTTATCTATTCAGTGACCTGATATCTTTTGATTAGAGCATTTCATCTGTAAACATTTGTTGACTCTTTCCAGTGTATTCCTCAGTTACAGGATTCTTCATTTCTGACTGGTTATTTTTTATGGTTTCTGGGTCCTCTTTTATTCTTACTATCTCTTTGTTGAGGTTCGCACTAAGTTGATCTATTCTTCCCCTAAGTTCATTGAGCATTGTTATAACCAGTGTTTCTAACTTTATCTGGTAGATTGCTTGTCTCTATTTCATTTAGTTCTTTTTCTAGAGCTTTATTCTGTTCTTTCATTTGGGACAGTTATTTTATCTCCTCATCTGCCTCTCTGTATTTGTTTCTATGTATTAGGTAGACCCGCTATGTCTCCCAGTCTTAGAAGAATAGCCTTACGTAGGTGTCCTGTGGGGCCCAGTAGCACAGTCTCCCTGGTTATCTAAGCTGGGTACTCCAGGAGTGTCCCCTGTGTGGATTGTGTGTGCTCTCCTGGTATAGTTGAGCCTTGATTGCTATTGGCATGTCAACGGGTGGGTTTGACCCTCAGGCTGACTGGCTATGAGGACTTGCCACCACCACAGTGGGGGGCCAACCCCACAGAACAGTAGTTATCCCAGTGGGGCTCTGGTGCCTGCTGAGAGCACCCTTTGGGTATGCCATTTGTGAAGCTAACTAATCATGTGGTACTTTGCTGTGATCTGAAGCCGGCCATCAGGTGTATTGGTTCTGGGGCCTCCTGTGAGGGGCTCTGGGGCAGGCTAACGTCAGTTACTGACTGTGTCCAACTGGGAGCTACCTTGTAGGAGCCTCACTGGTAAGAGCCTATGCCGGGCCCAGAAGCATGTGGGAGAGGCCACCTGCTGCAATGCAAGTTTGACTGCCACCTGCACCAGGCTCTGGGCTACTCAGCAAAAAGGCACAGGGCACACAAAAGCCAGCTGCTGCCTCCCTGGGGCCTGCAGATCTTAGAGAGTATTTAAGAAACTTTATACCATTGGCTGAGGCTCAGCCACTGAAAGAACCAAGGGCAGTGCATGAGTTACATGGAGTGGGGTCTTAGGGAGTTGCCAGTGTGGATTAAGTAGTGTTTACCATTACTTAGGTTAATGCAGATTCAGACTTTGTGCTTGGCTGAGCCTGGCTGCACCAGTAGTCTGTGTGAGGGGAAGGTTCAACAGAAGAACAATGACAGTCCTCATCCTTAAGCCACAAAATTCAGTTTCTTCCATATGCCTCTGTCTTTTAAGCTGTTGCTCCTTGGCTGGAACTTAAGGTGAATGTTTGTGAGCCAGTGAGCCTGTGTACAAGCCCTTTAAGAAGACACCTGGGTTCCCAGCAGCCCTCCACCTCAACAGGATTTTATGGAATCCCCACTTATTTTCACAGCCAGCTGTTGTGGGGACTCCTCTTCCTGGCACTGGAGCCCTGGGCTCAAGAGCCCAGGGGACCTCTGTAGCCAAGATATCCCTCCCAATACTCAACCACCACATGTGGGTGTGGAACCAGCTCCGTTCAGTCTCCACATGGCTTCTTCTTTATTTCCTTAGTTATAGGAATTTCATTCAGCTATTCTTCAGATGGTTCTCCTGGTTGACTGCTCTATAATTTAGTTGCAATTTTGATGCAGTCATGAAAGGAAGTGGGCACAGTGTTTACCTACTCCACCATCATAACTGGAAACCCTATTTGATTATTCTTTATCCCAAACCAATAAGGTAAAAAACATTGAGATTGAAAAGTCACCTTAGTTCTGGCCTATCAAGTAGCATCTATTGCAAAACAACAAATACATATAAAATGCTGGACAAGAACCACGCACTCTCCCCTGCCCCAACATAATGCCCGAAGAATACCTACATCATTTATTACATGTATTTTTTCTTGTATTCCTAGTCATCTTTAAAATGAGAAATTTTGCTTTACCAAAAATTACATTAGTGAATGAACAGACCATTTTATATATGTATATATAAATTATACATATATATGAGCAGATTATGAGCAGATTATGCACCATTAAACTTTTGTTTCTTGGTAGTAAAAATATAATGGCATAATTCTGCTTTTAAAAAAAGCTCTGTAATAGTTGAAGATTAAAATATATCTATCATTATTAATAAAAGGGAAGCAGGTATAGTTGGGCTGATTTGTAGAGAAAAAAAAAGGAAGGATGGCAGGAGAAAGGGAGAAGGGAAAGGACTGCATCCAAGAAGAAAGCTGACGTTATCAGTCAAGCCCTGGAGAAGCTCAGAACTCAGAAACAACAGTGACACAGGAGTCAAGGAGTGAGAAGTAGGGCTGGATATAAGAAGGTCAATCAAAAATACATTCTTCCTGAAAGAACAGCATTATTAATAGACAGACAGTCATGTTCTTCAAACACCTAGACAAAGGATTAAAGATTAATATCTAAAAAAACTGAACAAAGACCCTGGAAGAGAATCAGAATAGGCGCTAGGTGCCACAGAACAAAGCCTTCCATATTTAAAAGGGCTTCTGCCTAATGGTAAGCTCCCTGGCCAATCATAAGTTAACACAAAACCTATCAGAGCTTATAGTCAGCTTTTATGTTGCCTTTTTTTCTTACATATGAATGAATAACCAAGGGTCACTAATAATGTGAGAACAATCCTGCAACATGATAGACAAAATTATATACCACAGGTATTTACCTTGGAAGACACAGAAGTAATTTAGATAATAGAGAAAATTGAACAAATGAAAACTGAAGTCTCCTCAGAGATTACATAAGAACACAGTACTCAGATGAAAGAGTATCAGTTTGAACAGTTTTATGCCTGTTTAGGCTGTTCATCTCAAATGATAAGAACATGACAGTAAAAGAAGAGGAGGAATGGGTAATCGAAATTAATAAATTAATCTTAGAAGCTGGAAAATACCCACATATTTGGAACTAAATAATAATTTTAGATAAACCATGAGTCATAAAGAAATCAACAAGAAAATCAGAAAGTAATTTTGCTGCATAAAAAATGAATTGCATGAAAATGAAAACATGATCAATCAAAAGGTTACTTAAGGCAGTGCTTAAAGGATAATTTATAGCACTAAAACATCTATATCAGAAAAAAGAAGTCTCAAATTAGTGACCTAAATTTTTAATTTAAGAAACCAGAAAAAGAACAAATTAAACTCAGTGTAAGAAGAAAAAAAATAATAAATAACAGACATCAATGAGGTAAACAACATAAAAGTAATAGAGAAAATCTAAGATATGAAGTTGGTTCTGAGAGCAATAAAATTGATAAATCTCGGGCCAGACAGCTCAGGAAAGACAAAATTACCAATATCAGGAATGAGAGTGGATATCACTATAGATCTTACAGACATTAAAATGGTAAGGGAATATTATAAATAACTTTATCTAATAAATCCAATAAATTATAAGTGTCAACACAAAGTAGGCATTCAATAAAAGACAACTATCTTAATTGCAATTGTTAACATTGCAAAACTGTATATTGGTCAAATATAAAGAGGAGCAGAGATTTCTTTAAAGAGAATAATAGATAAACGGACTCTTCTGAGACTTTTCCTCCATTTCTCAAGAACTAAAGTAGAATATAAATGCATCTGGCCCCCATGCCAAAGCAACCTGGTATTCTTGCTGTCTTGACTATAATAAAAAATTACTGGTTCAGGTCTGGCCTCTGCCCTTAAACTGCTTTACCCAGGATGAATAAATATAGAAACCAGCAATGGTCAAACATTCAGAATTGGTTAAAAGAAGAGCACCTGGTAACATACCTGGCAACATATGCGCTGTTTTTCTCATGTAAAAAAAAAAATACAACCCTGTGATGACCCAGTGGTAAAATAGGCCTTTCCCCTGGGACTTTGGGGCAAGGGTGAGGAAACGAGGATGAAGAATAGAAAGGCTCTAAAGTGTTTCTTTTTTAGTTGGGGCATCTAAATAAACATAATACTACTTCAAAACATTGGCTGTCGGGAGCATTTAATTAATTCACCACATACTGAAGTTAAGCAAGAAAAGAGAAATCAACATGATTGCTAAATTTCTGTTTGTGATCCAAATCTCTCTGAGAGCCTACATACCAACCTCTTAAAGTATTAAATTATATTCAACTGTAAAATGAAAAGAAAAATCTTTCGAATTAGATGCAACATAATTTTCTAATAGCATAAACATTTAAAAGTTGTTAGATATCACAACTTTCTCCCAAAATCACCATCACACTTTGTAAATCGGGTTGAGCAATAATGTTCACAAATTTTAAAGAGTAATCGTTGTTATATTCCTATTATTGTTCTGAAGGTCAGCTATGTTATTTATTATAGAATAGTCAATTGTCTTCCCTGACAGCTGATTTTCACTCGAAACTTCTTCACGAGACCCTCTGTTAACATTAGGAAGTGAAACTATTTGTTCACAGAGGAGCTATTTAATTTATTCATTTCTAAAAAGTAGTTCATGTATCAAGACTATCTCTTTTCCTGTTGTTTATTTTTGTATCATTCACAATATGAAAGCTACCGTGTTTGTTAACATTAGCACCAGAATTTTTTTTTTTAATTTATGAATTTGAAGAAAGGAATACTACTATAACATAGGAGCAAGGATCAAGTAGCCTCATGAATATACCTGGCCCTCATGGCATGTGTTTGGATACAAAACAATCTGGAAATTTCTTCTCAGTTAAATAGCAGCTTCATTTATACTATTTTTTTTTTTTCAAAATAAAAGCTCTTACATATATCACCACAATCAGCATGTCCAATAATTTTACATTTTACTAGACTCACTGAATTTTCCTTTGTATCTTTCCAAGGTCTGTAGCAATTTTTCAATAGTTTTTAATTAACCTTTGAGTTGCTGTGTGACAAGTACACAGAACTGAATTTAGAGGAAGTAACAGATTTCTTAGCTGCATGCAGAACATGAATGCAAAGATTCTAACTCTACCAATGCTTTTGGAAGTTTCTTCTAAATGGAACTGGAAATAATCTGTTCCCACAAAAGGATTCTGCTAGATGATTATCTCCTCTGTAACAGAGATAAACTTTACTAATTTTAAGATTAGAGTTAAGGTGCCCTTGTTGGAAACCAAGAATTTGACTCTAATTTAAGCAAAATGGAGGATTTAGCAGAATAGTTCAGCAGTATCTCCCAGACTGAAAGGCCCCTAGGGTTCAATATTCAAGATACAGGAGCAGATATGCAGGCAGCTCAGCAGCTGGAATTTACCAACCATCTCTTTAAAGGGGTTGGCTTCAATGACTCCTTGGCTCTGTATCTCAGCATTTCTAAGTTATTTCCCAATTGAGAGAATCCTATGGGCCCAACATAAATCATTTAGACAGATAGGGAAAGCTTGATACCTGTGGCCTCTGGAGGCCCACCTCTGGATCTGAGTTCCTTTCCCAGAATTGCTGTGAGCTGTCACCCAAGGTTTGCCCTTTTTGTTTAACCTCTTGGCTGAATGTTTTATTATTTCTTCATAAACATTTTTTCTAGATATAAACCCATTGATTTAAAAAATTTCCAAAATATTATAATTTGTTTCTTGCTTCCATTGTGACTATGAAATATTTCAAAAATAAAGAAAATTACAAAAGAGATTAATGTAACTAACACTATTAACATAACTACCATAACTAATACCTATTAGCCAACATCCAGCTAAGTGGCTTACTCAAATCTTCACATTTTCCATACTGGTGTAAATTTTAAAGAAAGAAAACATTACATAAAAGTCTATTCAGTTCTATGCTTCTCCCCTATTTCCTTTTCAATCTCCTCCTACCTTGTACAATGTAACCTCTTTCCTAAATTTGATGTACATTGTCCTTATGTAGTTTCTATACGGTTAGAACATGAGTTATCTGTAAAAGTATATAACTTAACATGATGTTTTTAAGATGACTCCATGTTGATAAGCAGAAAACATCTTTTTTTCCACATTGATTTCTATACACTATCCCATTCAACATATGAACCACAACTTGTTTTCATGTTTATGAACATTTAGGTTATTTTACTATTCTAAGCAATGCTACAAAGTACATACTTATAATTATCCAATAGACATAATTGCGTGTCGCCAGATATATATCTACTAAAGACTGTGCACATCTTTCTTTTCACCAGATATTTTCAAATTGCTCTCTGAATTGCTCTCCTGCCAGCTCTGAACATGCTTTCTTACTTTTTCACATCCTCTCCTGTATTTGGAAAGGCTGATCTTTTTAATTTTTGCCAATCTTGTTTGTGTGAAATATAATTCATTTTAATTTTCATTTGTCTGATTACTAGTACAGCTGAGCATCAATCTATCCATACTCCAATACCAAATTGTCTTAGTAATGGTGATTTTTCAACATATGTTATTATCTAGTAGGACTGGCTACCCATATCATTCTTCTTTTTCAGTCTTCCCATTATTTTTAGAAATTTAAATGTCATTTACTTCCTAAAGATCACTAATGGCCTTAAGAAATGTGAAAAATATTTTGATTTGGGAATATGATACAGTAATAATATAATGTAACAGAACTGGTAGTTCATCAATCTCATTTCCCTTTCCTCCAGGCACTCAGTTAGACTAAATTTCCCAATCTTCTCAGTCAGGTGTGGCCATATGAATGAGGGCTAGACAAGAAAACCGGGACATAGTATTGTAAACCACACTTCTAGGCCTGACCCATAGAAAACTTTCTCCATAATTCTCCTTTCTCTCTCTTCCTTGAGCTGATCCTCAATTTCCAGACAATTTTCAGAAGCTGTGTAATAAAAATATAGCTTATCTATCAATATAGTTCCCTGAATGAGTACATGAAACAGAAAAAGCTCTACTGTGAGTTTAACATGGACAAGCAATTGAGCATGAAGTGAAAGAGCAATACATTTTTATTATTAAACCATTAAGATTTGTTTTGCTTTCTTATATAGCTCACTTTACCATAATCAATACAGTACTTCATATACTTACAATATGTATACAGGCTCATAATCTATTACCCAAAATCTTTGGAGTTGGAATTATTTTAGAATTCAGAATATTTGGATTTTGGTAAAGTAATATGGTAGATAAACATATTTTTCATCAACAATCCTAGGAAAGCCTAAGAAAACATCCAATAACCAAACACAGTAGTTTTTCTGCAATAAACTAAAGAGATAGTCACATTAAATGAAATAGAGTCTATAAATAGCCTCATGTCAGGTCATGTTTGATTGACAAATAACTTTATTCCAAATTAAAAAAAAAAAACCCTTGGTTTTCAGAACTTTGTGGATTTTGGATTAGTAGTTAAGAGATTGTGGACTTGAAAGTTCACATAAACTTTTGTTATCAGTGCACTTGCTGTGAATAAATCAGTGGGCTTTTACCATTTTTAGCTCTATTTTCCTTTATGAAGAGAAGCAATGCATTCTTAGAAAATTTATACCTGTATTAATGTCTAAACAATCTGACTACATTTCACCATTAGACAAATGCCCAAGGTAACTTGTTTGAAAAAAAACATTCGGAATATAACTACATAATGTGGCAAAGATTCATTTTTCAAATTTTGGTGACCTTATGTCAACTTTACTCTTTTTTATAATCCACAAGCAGCCAAAAACACCCAAAGAAATGTTGCGCTAGTTCTGAAAATGCATAGTGCTCAGAAAGTAATTAATAAGCTGTGTCTCCATTCTTTGTAACGGCAATTATTACTTATTATAATCGCAAATACATCTTTCATAAATACACTTAGATATGATGCTAGTTGCTTACTTACGGTTGTTGATTCACTGGCTTGACTTTCTCAATACAAACAAAACAGTACCTTGTCTATGAGAGGACATATACTAGTAGACATAAGATTTAAATGAGAAAGTTTATTATATATGCAGAATTTCTGGACCAGTAAACCATGACTGAATTTCTAATTATTTGTAAATGAAGCTGCCTTTGCAGTAAAATATATTTTATTTTACTTCAAGTGACTATGGAAATGGAACTCTAAAGAAATAAATTTCTACATAAAAATGATTGATAAAATGAGATATTAAAAATAATTAAACTTTTATATTAAAATGATTAATTTAAATATTTTAGAAGTATTTTTGTTTATATAAAATTACATTACTGAAAGGGTGGCAGTCATTTCTTTCAAATATCACTAATGGCCTTAATATTAAGCTTTTGCATCTACAGTGCCCGGCAGTGGTGCCCTTCTGGATCCCTTTCCCGGGCTGGTGCATCCAGCTCCAGATGCGTCAGGTGTTAAAGGCTAATGGTTTACACCTGCACCTCCTCCAAAATGATTGTGTTTAGCTAACAGGAGTCACTTTTTCTTCCTCCTCCCCTAACCCCTGTGGCAGCTGATGATTAATTGATAGCGACAGAAAAGGTGTAAGAATTTGGAAGCACCTCCCCCATGCCTCAAGGCACAGCAAACTGACACAATTCATGCTCCAGAGCTCCCTGTGTGATCAGACTAAGGCTAAATTTCCACCGAAATCACATGCCTGCCTACCTTTTTCAGTGCAAGTGATTTAGTAAGTTCTCTCACTTGCACTAAATTTTGCATCTTAAGCTCTGCTTCTAGAAAACCTAAACAAACACGGCACACATTATTTATAATTTATTGAACACCTACTAAGGATTAGACTTATTTGTGCTTTAAACATTATATGATTTTATTCTAGAAATATCTTAGCTACATGAAAATTAGTATCCCCATATTGTGGATATGAAAACTCAGACTATAAAGTTGAGGAACTTATACTTAGCTGGCAATAAGTGAGAAATCCAAGAATCAAACTCATATTAATATGGCTCCATAAACGCCACTCTACAGAATTTCTCATTGCCTCTATATCATATTTTTAACCAGGAAGTAAAGAATTAATGATCTATTCAACCATGCTTTTTAGTGAAATGGAAGTTGATGTGCATTTTATTTTCCACAAACATTGATGTAATTTGTTTAAAATGTAGGTAAGATTGTATGAGTCATATAATTTCCATAAGGGTTTATTAGTGGACAAGCACGGATTCAATTATAAAGGAAATAAACATATGTATAATACCTTCATTTTCTTAAAAGGGAACATTTTATAAAAGTTGGAAAATAGCAAGGAGGGAAAAGATCAAGTCAGCACAATGTTACTGGTCATATACAACGCAATCTTAAATTTCATAGAGTTTTCAACACAGGAAATGGGTATATTAGGAGCTGCCTAATTCATAGGTTTTCCTGAGCCACGTACAGTGGTTTCTTTGACTCTGAAGAAAAACCCTTAAGCAGTACATTTATACCAGCTTCAATAATGCATATTTCAAAGCCCAAACTGGCCAGCCATGTAACTGTTTACACAGTCAACATTCAGTGGTAAAATAAGTGTCAACAGGTTCCACTTTCTCAGCCCGGAACAGCATGTGATCTTTTAATACAATCCTCATGAGTCTCTTCTGATTAGGAAGAGAATATTTTATTTTTGTTTTTTTCCATTCAATAAATCCAGGATCCTTAGTTTACTACCACCTAAAAATAACTCCTCCCACCCCACCCCCACCCTGCCACTTGGCCACTTAAAGGAGTTACATAATCCCACTACATTAGAAACACTGCAGGAAGGGCCCATATCTTTTCCATCCTTGTTTATGGCAATAGCAAAGTGGTTTGCACAAAGTAGAAAATTAATAAAATTGACTGTAGTTTCCTACATAAAACACTTTTTTCCATAACATAAAACACTTTTTTAATATGCTGATTGCTATATCTTGCTAATGATCAACAATATTTAGATCTATAATAAAATCATAAGTATTTGTCTCAGGAAGCCCATTCATTCATCTTTTCTAAAGAGAGACTCAAAACTGTTCAATGTGTTCCTTAAAAACTATCAATAAAAATATTGCATGTTTTCTACAACTTCTATTTTATTCACAATTATAACTTTAGCAACATTATACTTTTACTGCAGAAATCACATTATTTATTAAATACTTGTCATGTATCATGCAGTGTGCCTAGTGTTTAATCAATATTTTGTTAAGTATTCAATATTAAGATGAAGGTATTCTTAATACCTATATTACATAGCAGGACATTATGGCTTAGAAAACTTGCATAGTTCTTTTGTGATCTGCAATACAGGGTTAGCAGTAAATCTGGAACTTGTGTATAGTTACTGTCTACCTCTAACTTCTATGTTCTTAACCACTGAACCACACTAAATCCCCTAAGCCAGAATTACAATTCTCTTCCCATTAATAAAATTACCATCAGTTGCATGTACTCCATTGAATCCCCCAAATAAAAACATGTAAATGTACTCAAAAACTCCCTCTCACCATTTCTTACATCTAAACAAAGAACATGGTTTGCTATTATCTCCCAAATTACTCAAATCCATCTTTTTCCCACTATTCATTCTGTCATTTCTTTATCCCAGTCTTCTATTTATTGTCTGAAATGTTACAACAGCCTCTCAGTTGACTTCCCTGTCTCATGCCCCATCTCTCACCCCCAAAGACATGTACTTAAAGTATGTATCTGATCATGTTGACCATCTGTCTAAATTCTTTCATGGATACCAGTCATCTTTGGAGCAATGTCTCTGCTACTGAGCACAACAGTTGTCTGTTGCTCACCTCTTTGGCTTTATTGCCACCTCCCCCATGTTTATTTGAGGCATATTTACAGAGTAAAATTGACTAGACTTGATGACCAGTGGAAGAGGAAAAAGTATTTGGTTTAGTTATAATTAAATGTAAGTATCTGTGAAGTATAGCAATATGGAGATAAACATTGGGGTTGAGTTAAGGATATCTTTTCCTCCATCTATTTACTATTCCAAACACATTTTGTCAAAGACAACTTAAATTCAGTATCTCCAAAATCAGATCCATGTTTTCTACATCCCATTCCTGATCTTTGAGTGCACCATGTTCTCTCCTTTTCATCCTCCCTATCCTCTTCCTGGTCCAGGCTACTATCTCATTTACTCTTATCTAATCATGTAAGGCACTAATTGACATCTGCTTTAATCTCTCTTTAACTTATTCTCCATACTGCAAGCATACTGATCTTTTCTATCTAAAAATCTGACATCATCTCTCCACCAACTTATACACAATCAATTTTGTTACCTTCATAGCACCTATCACAGTTGCAATTTTGCTTTATTTGTATGTTTACTTGACTATAGACTTTCTTTTCTAATCAACTCTAAATTCCATACAGCACCTGTTACCCACTGTATCTCCAGAAGCTAGTACAATGCTTGGGACAGAACCAGTTATAAACATCTAATAAATAATTGAATGAATTTACTTATACATATTTATGGACAGCAAAGATCTAAGCCTTGTTTTGACAGCAAGAACCATATAGTCAGTGAGTTCATGGGTCTCAATGATTCACCAAGGCTAAATGTATATAGCAGAAGAGATGCAATGCAGGTCAAGAAGAGGTATTAGGTGGTCAGCCCAAGAAAGAGACTGACATCAAAAGTCAGAAGAGAGTAGGAAAACTATAAGATGATTATGTTGTAGACACCAACATAGGAAAGAAAAGAGACTTATCAGCTATGTAAATAACTCAGAGTACTTTAGAAATTAGAAATTATTTTCTCAGAATAACCAATTTTACCTCTTTAATTTCTATGTAGTCATTTCTTCATACAGTCATCACATACAGACCTCTAAAATTTTTCTTACCTTCTATCAAATACATGAAATAAAATAAAACAATGTTTTCAATTCTCTGTAAATTTTTTAATCCTCCTGCAACACTGTGGTTTGTAACACCGACATGAGTTTCTAGATATCTAAAACCAGATCTATTTAATGCGCTAAAGCACTTATTATAAACATACACTTAATAAATGCCTCACTGTGGCAGTAGTGTTAGAAATTTCATAGCATGAACAATCGGAAACTACGCTTTCTCAGGAAACAATAAATCTAGTTACTAATGAGAAATAATGGTTAAGTATTTGTCTTTAAAGAATTCTTAAATCTAAAAAACATGGTGCATGAGGTAGAAATGTTTACACGAATGGCTCATATTTAAAATAAAATTAAGTAGTTATATTATTAGGGAAACATATTCATTGAGCTTGCCATTTGAAGCACTGCACAATTAATCCTTTTAAACATTTTTGTACATGCACTGCACATTAGGCTCAATATTTTGTTTAAAATAAATGCATGGAATATCATAGTCATTTAAAACAGAGTATTTTGGGAAAGATATTAAGACAAAAATATGTTTTTTTATGTATAGTGCCTGTGTATGCATGACATGTGCGTGTTACACATACACAGGCACTATATAATACATACACACATATAGTATATATTATATATGAAATTCAGAGGCATTTATGAAATAATACTGATTCTTGAATTAAACTGGGTTACCTCTGAACTGGTACAAGCTTTAAAAAAATAATTCATCCAAACAATATCTATGTCAACAACACCTGACCCACTGAACCACTGAAAATTTTAAGAAAATACATTTTCAAGAATTTTTATTCTTCGAGTAGCAGTTATGTGACCTTAAAAATGTTCCTAAAACCCATTCCCTCCTAGGATTACATAAGCAGTAGCTCTGTGGGAACTATATGAATGTATGTAACAAACAATCCTATAACTTAAACATTGAAAATATGGGGTGGGGGCACATGGGGTTAGGGAGTGCTGTTTTCCAGAGTTCCAGACTCTAGAGCAGAGCAAATTAAAGGCATAAATGGAAATAACTAATAAATCGATTTTGCAATTAGTTGACTAGAAGGTAGAAGGAGGACACTCAGAAAAGGATTCAATTACACAAAATAGCATTTGCAACCTGGGATCACCAAAGTTAAAATAAAAATGTGTGAATGTGGGAAAGTAAATCTAATCTTCTAATTTTCCAGCAACATTTAAAGAAAATTACCTAGGACAACTGCTATGGAGTTAGTGCTGCAAGCCTTATTAGACCATGCAGGTCAACTATGTCAGTTCTGAAACTATATCATAATTTTTCTAGTATGCATTCTCAAAAGAGGAAACTAAAAGAGCAGCAAATGTGACTTTGGGTCGAAAGTCTCTGTTTATTTTGCATTTACACATTATATAGAGAAATCCTACTGCTTAGGAAATAGTCATTTCCCTTGGAGAGTTCGGACCTCATAAGATTCACATATAATTTCTTCTGACAGCAAGTATCCTAAAGACCTGTCATGAGACTTAAGTCTTTTTACCTAAAATCTCTGCCTAGTAAACTTTTGCCAATCCATGACTTTACATACATTTAGATGTTGATAACTTTCTATTTAGATTTTTATTCTAGCCAAGACTTCTCTCCTAAACTCCAGACCAACATATGTGAAAGACCAATCAACTTTTCCACTTGGAATATCAAATAAGCATCACCGAATTAATATGGCCATGACATAATTATGTAATTATTGATTCCCAAAATAAGCATTCTTTAAGAGTTCCTTTGTCACAGTGTCACCATCATTCACCCCCTTGTTCAACCCAAAAACCTAAAAGCCACCCTAATTTCCTCTTTAATATTCCACATACAATCCATCAGTGAGTTCTGTCTGCTTTGCTTCTAAAATGGACACAATTCAGAACTGCCCTCTATTTCAACTACTACCATGCTGTTTTAAATTTCATCTCTTGTGGATTAATTACAAGGGCTCAGTAACTGCTCCTTGTCTCCACTTGAGTTCTGTTTCCCACATCTCCTATCCTACACAGTAGCAGTGAGATGGATCTTTTAAAGTGTAAACAAGATCAGGTCATTTCTTTGCTTAAGATCACCTATCAACTTTCCATTACAATTATAAAGAATACATGTAGAAATTAAAATTAAAGAATACAATCAAAATTCCTTAGAACCTACATGAGCTGGCTGCTGACTTCCTCTTTGATTGCATCTATCTTTATAATTCCCTTCGATAACTATAATTCAGCCATTCTGGTCTTCTGACCATTGCTCTTTCTATTTAATTTTCTCCTTTTATGTTCTCCGAAGCACCTATCCAGAAGCTGAAATTAATTGTTCCACTTTTTTACTTATTTTGTCTTCCTCTATAAAATATAAACCCTTAAAGATCACAAAATCTGCAGTGCCTCAGTGTCCCAGTGACTAGAACAGTGCCAGGTTTGACCAGGTGCAAAAAGGAATATGTATTAAGTGATTGAAAAATGAATGAAAGTTGGGCAAGAAACTATATAAACATATAATTTAGGAGACTATTATAGTAATTTAAAATATAAGGGGTGTCTGAATCAGGTAAATGATAACTGAATTGGTGAAAAGTGAAGCAATTTGACTTAAGTTTGGGAGAATTTAAGGATGTCATTATGATAAAAAACATGGGTTTACATTCTCTAAAGCTGTTTATTTGTTGGTACTACTGTCTAACTTTGAACCATTTTTCAACCCTTTGGAATCTGATTTTCATCCTCAATATAGATGGAATTTGTTGTCAAATAAGTTTTTGTTTTAACTTTTCAATTATATTTGACATACAATATTGTATTAGTTTCATGTGTATGGCATAGTAAGTAGTCACTTATATAATTTATGAGGGGATCACCCCAATAAGTCTTTAACCACCTGGTACCATACATAGTTATTACAATATTATTGACTATATTTCCTATGCTATATTTTACAACCCTGTGACTGGATCTTTTTTAAAAATGTACATATTGTCAAACACAAAGATTCATTTCAGTCCTTATCCTGTTTGATCACTAATGATCACTTGCTCTTTCTTGAAAGTCCTTATCATGGATTCTTGTTACACCATATTTTTCTGCCCCTCTTCTCAACTTTCTAGCTTCTCTTTTATTAAAAGTTAAATAACTTTTCTGTTGTGATTTACAAGGCCCTACAGAGTCTAGTCTGTGCCCATATTTCCAACCTCACCTCTTGAAATCTCACTCAGCCCACTTCCTTCAAGGAACTTGCCCTGATTCAAAGTCTAGGTTAATTCTATACAATTATATAACCAAGCTATGATTTTTTTTCTCTCTCTCTGAAGGACAATGAGAATTTTCTCTGTATGTGAAATTTTCAAGGAAAATTCCAACCTTTTTATTGAGAAAACTTTGGTAAAACAGATCTCCTTATATAAATATTTTTCTGTTGCTCTAAATTTTTCATCATACTACTATGATTATTTTTCTGAAATTCAATTAAAGTTTCAGCATGAAACTATATTCTTGACTTGGAACATTTTAAGACTTAGAGAAGACTCTTATCACTAATATTATATTAACAAAGGGTAAAAATAAATATATATTCCAAATAATGTTAGCAACTTGACATTTGAAACTAGCACATGTTTTAATAAAGCAAGAGCATGTTCTCCTTGGATGATTCAAAATCATTTCTTTCATTATGTAGTTTCTATCACATCTCCCAAGGTAGGACTATTGGGAAGACTCTAGTACTATCTTCTACGGGTAGCACGAAATCAAGTAGGCAGGGGGCAAAACTTGGGGGCCAGTGGATGACATAACTTAGAAAAGTATACTGGGAAGTCAAGCTAAGAAGAAGCAGGACATTTCAACATAGGAATAGTACAGAGTTGAAGATGACAACCAGACTGTCAAGCACAAGCATTTTTCTACAATAGATGGATAGAATCCTAGTTGTTTTTATTTTTTTCCCACCATTTGGCTACTTATACAGATGTAAATTCTAATAAAAAAATTTACATATATTCCTATAACACATAAATAATTAAGAACCATATTATATCTCTCATATATTACTTTTGGGGGAAAATATTAAGAGTTATATTATTAACTAACTATATATTATATACTAACTGTGTCTTTTTAGTGTGTGTATTTTTAGTTGCTGAATGAAATGTACTCACGCTCACTTTTCCATTGCGATTGTCCTCTTCTCTCACTGCCAGAGCCTTCAGAAAGTTATCTTGCAGGTCTTTACCAGCACTTGTCAATGTCCTATAAATAGCAGATTTCAGTTATATTATTTAAACACTCTGAAGTCAACAATTATGCTTCTTTATTCCAATGACCATTTTCTTATAACACTAAAATCATATATACATTATACACAATCATTATAAATCATACCAAATTATTATAATATACTAGATTCTTCAATTTAATTTCATAGTTAATTGGAATTGAGTCTATAAGTAATATATGTGCTCATTTCAATGCTCATATCAGATACAGTTAATTTCATTTACATGTTCATTTTATTCTTTTTAATTTTTAATATCCTATAATTTAAATATAATTTACTTAATGTATAAAATTAAAATACTAGATACTTATACCAATTCAGTTGCTAGAATACAGCATTCATTTTAGCTCTGTAAGTGGAGATAATTAAGGAAACAAAGCAAACTTGGTTAAATTATCTCTGTCAGATTAAAAGGAAGCATTAAGAGTTCAAGAGAAAAAAAAGAATTCAAAAGAAAAATAAATTTGTCTGGAAGTAAAATTTAAAGAAAATTTATAGTGAATATCTTAATCATGCAGCATTCATTGAACCACACAATAAAGAGTGAATTCCAGAGTGATTTGGGAAGTAACAGTCCTTTCTTCATATGACAATTTCCTATATTTTCAACAAACATTTCTATTATTTGCCTACAATGTACCAGGAACTGTACCAAGCACAAAGATATATAATCCCTGCTCTCAAATTGCCTGTGGTGTCATAGAGATGAAGAAATGTGTCAACATTATAATTTCATACCATGTGATAATTGTAATAGAAATATGCATGGATATCAGAAGAGTGATTAAGAAAAACACACTATTTATTCAAGGAGAAGTCACTTAATCTTAAGCTTTACAGCATTTATTGAAGTAAATGTTAAAAGATGTGACAGCATTAGCCAGTTTGGGACAGGGGGTGAAACAAAGAAACAAAAGAATAGAGATATAAAAGGGCAGAGTACTCTTGAGTAATTGCAAAGCAGTCAAAAGGTAGATGAAGTAAGGAAGAAACCATATAATATTAATAATAGCTAACATTTTTACAGACACACTGTTGTAAATATTTAGTTAAGGCCACAGAGCTAGTAGTAGAAAAACCTATATTCAAACCCAGGCAGTCTGGTTCTAGAACTCATTGTCATAACCAGAAGGCCATGCTGCCTTTCCAGGGAGTCCTTGTATGCTACACGAAGGAGACTGAACCTTTTCCTCCAGAAGACATTGAACCACAAGTGCCTTATGCAAGAAAATAAAATTTCCAAGCTTGTGTTTTAGAAAGAATATTTAGTAGCTGTGAGAAACATGGCCTGGAAGACAGCAATGCTATGGGGTCTAATTAGGGAGCTATTACAAAGCTTTAATAAGAGATGATGAAGACCTGATTTAAAGCAGTGATGGTAAGGATAAGAGATAGATCTTAAAAATACTTAAGAGGTAAAATGGACCTGGTTCTTTCTTTTTGTGAAGATTTAAAAAAAAATTACTACTAGGTTTCATTAAATCAATACAGACATGTACAATATGTAACCTACTGTTTTGTTGACCTATAAATGCAACATGTTAAATTGATAATAACTTGTCAGCTTTTGCTTATCTCGCTTAATGTGTCTCGGCTTGTAGTAGCAATACCAAATATTAATCCAAACAGCTAAATATACATAAAAATAATCACTAATTAGTACTAATGGAGAGAATCAGATATTTAAGAAATTTTTCAATCCATTGTTCTGACCAAAAGTGAGTCTTCCATATTGAAATATATGTATACACTGCTCTGATAGTAAATCTCTAAAATACTTGTCAGTTCTTTGTGCAAAGAAACATGTATTGTTTCTCCATTGCTCACAAGACAACCTCTATATCACTTGATCAGTTTCTACCTAATTTCCTGCTTATGTTCTATATTTAAAAACAGAATAAGAAATACTGTGAAGTCTGAACAGAAAGTTTATTTTACAAGTGTATCAGTCAGAACTCATTAGGTTATGCTAGAGTAACAAATGGCCCAAATCTCAGTGATTTACAATTACAATGGATTATTTTGAAATACTACTATGCATCAATAGCAGATTATTGTGGCTTTTCACCTTGGAAGAATGAACTGGGAAGCTGATGAAACAGCCTTTATCTGAAACACCTTTGGTTATTGTGCAGAGGAAAAAGAGAAAATGGCTCCTAGAGCATCTGCTTATAAAACATATGTCACTTCTATTCACATTTTATTGGCCAAAGCAAGTGCCATAGCCCAGGGAAGAGTAGCAAATATTTGTGAACAGTAGCCCATTTATCCCTTGCTTCCTACAGCATAACCAAACAAATGTTGAGAGTAGATAGCTCAGCTAACAAGGGCAATAAGGAAATCTATTTCTGAGTGAAATTCAAAAGTACAGAAAACTTGTTAAACAATGTGGTCCACTGCAATATAACCAAATAAACACCTTTGTGAAAATTAAGAGAACTAATCTTAGTCCCAAAACACAACCTTCCGCCTGAGACTCACAGAACATTCTAAAAATCATGGCTGAAGGAATGAAATACACTTTGGTATGTGGTCTTCTGTGATAGTGGGAGACAACTGTTGCTTTTGCCACCCCAACAGGCCTCCCCTTTTATTGATAACAGAACCCTTATTTTTATTTGGGCAATGGTCCCTCTCACTTTCTGTAGCTTAGTAGAACAGTCAATCAAAGTACCTGCTTACTCAAAACTCTTACCCCCAAACCTCTGGTAATGAATATGCCTCAAGCTTGACCAATGGCACTCCACCTGATGAGATATATATAGCATAAACAGAGAGACAAAGGATGAAAAGCAGCTGGAGTTGTAGTGACTGTCCTTAATTCCTACTACATAATTTCATCATTCAACTTTTTCTTAAAATCTACGATAATCAGTGTTCTTCCAATAAATTCCCTTTTGACTCAGCTCATTAGAATTGGCTTCTATTGCTCACAAACAAAACCTGAAATTGATAAATTGGCTACCCAGTTAAGATACCCCAGAGTTCCTAAAAGTTTCCACATAGGAAGTCTACTCATCACTCTCCCACCTCCCCAAACACACCTTGTTTTGTTGTAAATCTTTAGAACATTACAGGTAAGTTAAAGTCCAATTTGATCACCAGCCACAACCCCAAAACCCTAAAAGTAACCACCATGTTCAGTTTTGCAGGCATCCTGCAGGGGTATTTTCTATAGCTTACACATATATTTGTGTACTGATAAAAACACACACACACATATAGTAACATTTGATGAGTTGTTCATTTTCTTACATAATTTATAACTTACTGTTTTATTGCATTGTTGTTATTGTTCCTGGGAATAGATTATGAGAGTGCCAAGAAAGATCATCTCCAGGGATATCAGACATAAAAAGTCGAAACAATAGATTTCTAGGTACCATTCATTAATAGGGAAGGAATTCCTAATATTCTACCAGGCCTGGCTCTCACTGCTGGCTGAGGTTTTTAGGAGGTATTTGGGCCAGACAGGAAGAGAGTAATAGCAAAATTCTTGCTGCCCCTAGACTATGGCAGACATTTCTGAAAATGGAAGTCTCAGTTTTTACCTGGGCATATTCCATTTCCTACATTTCCTGGCCTTTCTTGCCGCTATTTATGTCTACATAACTAACTTTCTCACAACCAAGTGGAACTTGTGTACCACTTCTAAGAAGAGCACTTAAAGGGGGGAGGTTATGCTTTTTCCTGTAGTTGGAAAGCAATATAGATGACTTTTACATCAGCTGCCACCATGACTTAAATTGGAGGCCACTGCTATGGAGAAACAAGAGAAAGGAGCAAGGTCCCTGACACCTCAGAGCACCAACCCAGTCTTGGTTGATGCCACATACATTTCTGGAAGACTGAAAAGAGTTTACATTTTGTTTCAGCCATTGTCATTTTTCAGGGTTTTTTAAAAATTATTTTTAATTAAACCTAATCTAAACATACATTCACCATGTGAAATCTTCTCACCCTATTGAAAAATATATTGTGGTGGTATTGGCTTGGTGATCAAAGTGGACTTTGACCTTATCTGGAATTGTAAGGATTCTATACCACTTCTGTCATTAAAATGAATTACTTTTCAAACATTAAGAGAGTTAAGTATTTTAAATGGAAGCATGAGATAATGGAAATTACATAATTTCCTATAACATCTATGAAGAAGATAAATATATTTTTGTTATATAAATTGGGAACAAAGAGGATAAAGTCTATAACCCCTCCAAGCTATTTGCAGCAGAGTTAAAAAGTTATATAAATAATCAATTATTATACCACACTAAATCTGAGAACCTGAAACTTCTCAGCAAAGGGAAATATTATAAAAGAAAGTTAATATGAAGTGTGTGGTAAGGAATTCTTAAATCTTTAACATGCATTACTCTTACTTAACTAGATTTATTTAACAGTCAGTGACCTGAAAAACCTTGCTTAAATAAATATTACAAAAAAGAGTTACTTCCTCAAGAAGTGAAGTAGGTCTGTTACAAAATCTTAAGGTTATAAGTTTTATAAAGGCAAATACTCCAGCTTTTCTGTTTATACTGAACCACACTTTCAAAATGGGGTATAAGTTATATGAATGAGTTTTTACCAACCTTGTTAAATCATTAGCAAAATGTATTTATATAACCCTACATGAATGACTCTAAATATATTCTTAATCCTCAACAATTAGGCTACTGGTTTTATGATTTAATTATGTTGTTTGTGTATCACGTATATTCACATGATCAGATTAACACTCAAAGAGAAAGAATAAACAAAAGAAGAAAAAAATTGTAAAACTGTTAAAATAGAAACTTATTTTCAAGAGTTATTTTCTTAGCAGTTCACTTATTTTAAAGATTATAAAGTCTTCCAGTAAATATTTACTATATCAATCATCTCAAAATTTTAAATGCATAATTGGGAGAGTTCTGATAGGAAAGGTTTGATTAATCATTGAGATGTGTTCTAATAAGCATTTTTCTGAATAATCACTAAATCAAATCTGAGATTATACTACTTTAATAGCAATACTTTTTATCTATTTTAGTCTTAATATGGGTCTCTATACTAGGTAAATAATTTCAATATCCTCAAATTAAACCTTTAAAGAGTATACCTTTATCTTTATTTTAGAAATAAATGATTATAATCAACTGGAATTCAGTTTTTAATCTAGATATCACTGTTCCCAAGGCTTTATTTTACTAGAGCAAAGATTCACTATATATGAAAACATTATATTTATATTGTACTACTTTCATACCATCAGAACAATGGTAATTCACTGGGGAGAAGAAACCTGTTGATGGGGTGGGTGTGGGATGAGGTATGCCACCTTCCTTTGGAAGTGCCCCTGGGAGTCAGGCCTGGAGACCTCTATAGAAGCTAATCGGCCATAATCATCAGGCCAGTCTGGACTGAAATTCTGTTTAGAGGTAATGTTGATTTCTTTCAAAGCCAGTGAATTCTGACATAGTCTACATTTCATATTTCTAGAATTTATATTCAACTTAACACTTGTTTGAAAAATTAATTCAAATTCTCTGTGTATCAGTTACCTTAAAATGTTATTTTTGTATACTCAGTTTGGAAAAATTTAGTGAAGAATAAAGTGAAAACTAACAGATGAGTTAAAATTTATTATGAAAACTCTTGGAATATCATCTTAAGATACAAGTGCACATCTTTGAAAAAACAGTTTCCACAAATAGCTCTATTTCCCCTAATAAGTTTACTGACAAAATTATTTGTGTGTATTTGTATTTGTATAGTCTCAAATAACATAAATTTGATTTTTTAGAGGCTAGAGTAGAAAAAATTTTTGTAGATTTGACATAAAAATATGACCTTATTTAAAACAATGTGTGGATGGATTTTTAGACAATTATTTGAGTATTAAGTATGGAAGATATATTTTTTATACTACTTTGATTTTGGCACCTTTTGCTTTGTCAGAGAGAAATGATCTTGTATGTTTTCTCCAGGACAACACAATAACTTTTTGTTTTGTCCTATACATAATTAGGAGGAAAATATACTACTTTTTGTCAAATGAAATGTTTATAAATATCTCTAATAGTAGTAAACCTTCATATTCCTTTTCTTGATGTGTTATTGGATATTTGCTCTGTATTACCTTGAGCGCCATAACAAAATACTACAGACTGTATGGCTTAAACAAAAAGAATTTTTCTCACAGTTCTGGAGACTATAAGTCCAAAGTCAAGGTACCAGTATGGTCAGTTTCTGGTACAAGCTCTCTTCCTGGCTGACAGATGGCTGCCTTCTCACTGTGTCCTCATATGCCAGAGAAAGAGAGCAAGAGCTGGTTCTCTGGTGTCTCTTCTCATATGGCACTAATCCTATCATGAGAGCCCCAACATCAGAAGTTTATCAAAACCTAATTACCACTGGGGGCTAGGGTTTCAATATATGAACTGGGGGTGGGGGCACAAATCTTCTGTCAATAGCATGCTTTCTCCCTTCAATACTCAATTCCCACATTATATTTTCTTGCCATATTGTCTTGCTTGCCCTATAACCTCATTTGTACAACTTGGAACTATTTCAAGTTTTCTTTTATCAAATTAGTAAGTTTCCACCTCTTGAGATAGCTAGATTAAGTTACTGAAATCAGCTATTTGTTCCTCTCCAGCTCTCTTTAGCAAGTTGCTTGCTATTTCAAGCCAGATAACCACAAAAAGACCCAAATGACATAGACCATGGGGATTTGCCTCAAACAGCACAGAGAAAAAGTTCCTATTCCTTATCTTAAATATGAATTTATATAAAAATACTATACTCACTATAAGATTAATTTAACTTTCATATGTATGAAATACCACAAGCATACATAAAACAGCAGAATACTTAAATACAGTTAAGAAAGTATTACAAAATCAGCCCCTGTAACTCATCACCTAGGTCAAAAAATAGAATAATGACTACTCTCCAGAATCCCATACATATTCCTTCCTGCTCACAACTCTATCTTCCCATCACCTTCTCACTTTTATAATATTCACTCCCATGATTTTTCCTTATCTCATACTTCAACTTTCATGGTCATCACTCCCTTTTATCATTTGAGTATGTACCCCCAAACAATATAGTTTAATCTGCATGTTTTTTAACTTTCTCTAAATGGAATCATAAAGTATATATTTTAACATATTATTTCTTTCATTCATATTTTTTATATTCCATACACATTGATGCACATAGCTGTACCTCATTTTCATTGTATTCTCCTATATGAATAACAACTATTTATTTATCCTTTCAATTATATAGACCTCAGAGTTGTTTCTCACTTGGGTCTATAATAAACAGTCTGCTAGGATTTCCAGTAAATGTATCCTCAGCATAAATTTCTCTAAGATCTGTAGCTAGCAATAAACTGGCTGTGTTATATTTGTTAACTTCAATTTTACAAAATAATGCCAATTTGTTTCTAAAATGGTTGAACTAATTTACATCCCTTCTGCCAGAGCATGAAAGTTCCTTTTGTTCCATCATGTTATTTCCAACAGGTTGTATTTCAGTATTTTTTAATATTAAGCAATTCAGTGTTTGTATCTTGATTATTTTTATGTTTCATATGTATATAGTTTTTATGTCTAAATTGTAAGTCACCTGAAAGCTACACATATACCAGAAATTGTAGAGAAGGGAAGAAGCAGCCAGGGAACATTTAAAGTCCTTTTCCTCAAGCAAAATTTCAACAAGAGAACCCACCTTTAATATCTGAGGGATTCTTTTTTAAAGATCTAAGAGGAAAAAATAGTAGAGCTAAATCCAATGCGTGGTTTTTGAGTTTCCTATCTTTTCTTGTAAGCTATTCTTGGTGGCCTTTTTGAATTTCTTTCTTTTTTTCTTTTAAATAAGATTGAAAAAGTGTTCCTTAGGAGTCAGATCAGTCAGGATTACATTTAGAGAGATTTATGGTTTAGAAACTTTTATACTACATACTGTGATTTCTATGGAATTTCCAGGAGATCATCAATTTATATTCTAATAACTCTTAGAAAAAGAGAAGACTACTTGAGAAATGAGATTCATTTATTGGTGAGAACGAATCAGAATCAAATTTCCATTGAGAAGATAAATGGCACCACATTTCCCACCCCTTCTATGTGAAAGAGTTTTAAAATTATCAAATGTTCAGTAAAGCTATCAGCATCTCTGGGAAAATAACTTTAACTGTCAGAAGCACACAGAAGAAAGACTATAAGTGCTAACACGCACACTAGACAGATGTTTCTTATCTTTTTCCATTTTGAGGGAAACCCAAGTGGGAGTCCTGAAAACTGCGGTATCTTACATCAATCAAACTCTACTCCCTCTGGATGAAAACTTGTGCTTTTCTTTGACGGGACACAATGGGTTGGCTTCTGTGTGAGAAAGTAACTCTGAATTCCTAATTTGTTTTTGTAAATTTGGCATATTTCTCTAGTTGATTCTTAAATATGGTAGGTTAAGATGTTCTCACACTTTGAGGGGGAACAAAAGGTTGCTTAAAAAAAATAAATGTTCTTAGTCTCTGCATGTCTTTAATTTTATTCTGAAAACATGTTAAAATATAACTTTTCTTTTACTCTCTTCTGGGAGGCAGCTAAATCTTTTATCTGATTTGAAATATATTTCCTGATCTTCTGGTTATATTTATTCAGTGCAAGCCAATGGGAAAATAAAAAGCAAAGAAAATGACCACTGGTTTGATGTGCTCGCCTCTGAAATCCTCTCTCTGTGGGACTCAGCTGTACTGCTCCACAGAATACTGAGGTTGATTAGATTTTAGAAAGCTGAAGCTCTTGAGGCTCAACATATTTATGCTATGTATACACTTAGTCTCTCTGTGTGTGGGGGGGTCTCTAGTTCATAATTTTTGAAAGATTCTATATAAGAGGGAAGATAATTTGGTATGATGGAATTCCAGGGGCAAACTCTTTACTGAAGAAAAGCAGTCAGAGCAGAAGCAGCTCATGCTGCTTTTCTCAACGATGATACAAGGCAGTGGGGACTGTCTTTCATTAGGAATGGTGGGCTCATGAGTGCTCCAAGTATAAGAATACACAGATGAGGAGAGAAACTTCATGGAAGATGAGTATGGGTGTGAGACTTTTGGGAGAAAGATACCTATAATAGAATATTAAAAAGCAACTTGGACCAAAGTCAGTCAAAGAAGACTTTTGGCTCCCAGAAATGAATCCTCCTTAATATCCCTCCCAAACTTAGTTATTGGAGGAAAGCGGTCCACCAGAAGGGTGGCCTGGGTGCAAATGACAATAGGATTCAAAGAGAATCTGTTGGGGCTCTCACTTAATTACATTCCCAAATATGAGATTCATGCTCCTGACAATCACAATCTCACTATTTTGAAAACAAAAATCCTGAGGTTCAAAAACAGCACTAACTCACTTTCTTTATCACAAATCGAGTCTCAAAATAAAATTGCCATAATTATTATTGACAATATACTTATTGAAAACACTGTAAGATTTTTTTCCTTAGGGTATATTCCAGTAGGTAGGTATGATAAGATTACTGTGTTTTAAAGTCACTATACTTGAAAAAGTCCTTTCTTTATAGATTTGACATCAGCTAGATACATAATTAGGTTCATTTATCAATTTTATTTCAATTTTTAAGATATTTAAATTTTTACCTTTTTAATTATATAAAACATTATAGAATTCCATTCATAAAATATACAATTTAGAGATTTCAAAAAGTATAGTTTGCATCTCCCCAGTTCACTCTACCCTAATCTACTCCCTTCCTTCTACATAGACAATTATCTTTAAAAAAATGATTAGCTTTATATTGCCTTTTAAACTGTTATCATTTTTAATATAAGCATATCTATCATATAGCTAGTGACTATGTTCTTGTGTATACATATAGCAGCATCCTGTACACATTTATCTCAACCATGCTTTTTTATTTAGTATCATATTCAGAGTTTTGCCTTAGTAGTAAGACACATTTTCATCACTGTTTTAGTTGCATAGTACTCTATACTATACTATACTAAATATACTATAATTTAAATATACTATAATTTAGTCACTTAGCTATTGATATTCATTTGGGTTGTTCTCTGTTATTTGCTATGATGAATATTGCTTTAGTATATACCTTTGTGCATAGGTCATTTCACATTTTTACCAATATATTTTGGGGGTAAATTCCTAGACAGAATTCCTGGTCAAAGTGTGCAGGAATATTTAATTTTGTTAAAAATACCAAATTCCCCTTCAATGGACTGGGCCATTTTTCAGTCCTTACCATTTATAAGGATGCCAATTTCTACACAGCCTTATCAACAAAGTATTTTGCAAAGCTTTTAAATTTCTGCTAATCTAATAGGTGAGAATTTATAGCTCACTATATTTTTTGTATTTATTTATACACAAAATGAACACGTTTTCTCTTGTCTATTTTTTCTTTAAATATGAAAAATGTTAGCTCTTTTCTAATATAGAGAATTGATAACAAGTTACAAATGTTTTTAATTTTTCATTCTACTTTGCTTATGGTTCATCTTTCCCTTACTGACTATAAATTTTGAATCACAAATTATACAGAAATTAATGCATTTTTTCTTCTGGAACTTGAGTGGTTTTTATTTTTCCTAGCATTTATATCTCTGATTCCTTGGAATTAACCCTGACTGTGTTATGATAAATGGGTCCAATTTTAACTTTTTCCATTTTGCTATTCAGTTATCCCAAAAGCAATTATTTTAAAATTGATCTTTGCTTTTTACACTGATTTGAGGTGATTTCTTTATAATTCTTTACAGTGAATTTCCATATACACTTGAGTCTATGTCTCTTTTCTATTTTGTCCCACTGCTTTGTCTGTTCTTGTGTCAGTACCAAACTATCTTAATTATAAAAGCTGAAATTTTAATATTGGTCTTTCTCATTGCTATTTCTTTACACATTTTTTTGGGGGGGGTGAGTGGGAGAGGGTGGTCGTGGTGGTCGATATTCTTGCTTATTTTGATCCAAATAAATTTTATAATTAAATTTTCTAGTTTCAAAAAAAATCAAAAACTGATCACCATTTACCAGGATTACGTTAAATATCTAAGTGTCGTAGCTTGAATTCCCAAAGATGACTGCAATAATATCTCTCATCTCACATAGTATTTTGTAATGTGAGCTTTGTGCTCTCCTATTTAGAGGTCGAATCTATTTCTCTTTTCTTTGACCTATATAATATGGCAGAAGTGGCACTAAATGACAATAAAAAGGCCTGAAACCTTATACTTTTGCACTTTGGAGAAGCCACCCATCATGAAAGAAGTCCAACTATTCTGAATCCATCATGTCAAAGTCCAAGCTACATGAAAAGTAGATAGATAGTTCACCAGCTCCCACTTGCTTATGCCATCCCAGCTGAGAAGACATGTAACTGAAGAAGCCATCCTGGATATTCCAGGCTCAGAGAATGTCCTCTAATCTATTTGAACAGCACTATTTTCTTTGGAACTATAGAATATAGCTAGATATTGAATTTTGCGCCTGCTCTCTCTGCTTTGTGGGACTGCACTGGGTTTAGGGAACTTTAAATTGAAATGTAGGCCTTGCCTAGTATGGTATAAAATACTAGCACAAAACTAGATTTGCAGCTTCTCTGTATCATGGTAAGGCACATGAACCCCAGCTTCTGCAAATGTTGTGTACTTTAATTATTATTAGGCTTTTCACAAAGAGCAAGATGTTCCACTTGCTTTATCCCCAGTCCTAAATTTTCTATTAAGCTAATCAAATGTAGTATTATATAAAACCACGTTTCATGAGTCTGATCACCAAATTAAACACATAAAAACTATCATACTGTGCACTGTCTATTCTATTTTTGTCTACAATAATTAATCTGTTTAGATAGTTAATCTCTACTGTGGCCAGTTTTGGATAGTTGTGTTTTCTAGAAAATTTATCTATTTCATCTCTTGTTTACAAATTTATTTTCATTGTGTTGTGTAGTCTATTGATTTTTTTAAATATCTTCTATTTCAATGGTTACACCACCCTAGTCATTTCTCATTTTACATATTTGTAGTTTTTCTCTTTTGTCTTGATATGCTAGTGGTTTGAGTATTTTGTTAATTTTTTTCTTCAAGAAACTGGCATTTGAATCATTAATCCTACATTTTTCTCACTTATTTTGGATTTTTAAATTAATGTCTTATTTTTTCTTTTGGGGGGTACTTTGTAGTCTTTTTTCTATCTTTTGAATTCAGTGCTTAATTCATTTGTTTTTATTGTTTCATTTTTATAAATATAGATATTTAAGTATCCTATAGATTCTTAAAAATTGTACTATCAGTACATATAACAATTTTATTTTCACTATATTATTTTTAAGAAAATCTATTTCATTTTCTGTTTCTTTTTTGACTAGTTATTTAATAACATGATTTTTAGGTCTCATTTCAAAAACCTTTTTTATTGTTGTTATTAATGTCATTTTATTGAATTGTGGTCTGCTAATGTCCTTTGTAGTGTAGTAATTGTAGGGGTGAAATTTATCAAGGGAATTTTTTTTTTTTTTTTGGTGTGCATGTGTGGGCAAGATGTAGTCCAATTTGTAGAATGTTCTATGTGGACTTGAAAAGGTAAAGTCTCTGTTATCAGAGTTTAGAGTTTACTATGTATTTATAAAAATCAATCTTATTAATTATGTTGTCTTTTATCTCTTTAGTAAATATTTGCCCTATTGCTCTGTTTTGGATTGAGAGAAAAGTGTTAAAGTCTTCTATTATTAGTGTGCTCTTCTATTTATCATTTCCTCTACTCGCTACTGGTTCAGAAAATTATTAGGTCATTACTAATTATTCTTATTTCTAGAATTATTAATTACAGCTTTAAGAATTATAATTTGGCCTTTATTGTCTATTAATGTTTTTTTGGTATGAATACTAATTTGATATCAGAATTGTAACTCCTACTCTTTTGTGTGTGTTTAGAATACTTGTGTTTGTTCTTTATTTATTTTTATATTTCTGTATTTCTTTAATTTAGATGTGTCTTTATATGAAATATGGAACATTTGTTCTTATGATTGAATTAAGTTCATTTACATATATTGGTGTGATTAATAAATTTGGACTTAAGTTTTTTTCATATTGCTTTATATTTATTATATGTCATATTGATTCATATTTCACCTTACACGGACACACATAGTTTTTCACTGTGAAGTTGCATCTTAACTATTTTGTTATATCTTTATATATATATTTTCTGGCATTAGAAAAGGCTTGTATTTTGATTAAATGATTACTTTTGTATGGATACCTCTATGACACTCTTGTCCTCTCCCTTTTAGCTGCTCATTGTTCATACTATGAAAAATATTGAAATTAAGTAGCAGTATTTTTTCCACCCAATCTTTCCTATCCCTAAACATCAAACTTGAAACAATATGTCTTTTACTCTCAGTGAACTTCTTTTATGTTTATATACTTTTCCTTATTTTTGATAGTTACTATATCTGTATTATCAGTGCACATGACAATTTTATACTATACTGTCTCCCTCATATCCCATTTAGTCTTAGTTTTACAGATAAATACATATTTAATGTTTACCATGAGTTCTTTGGTTTATGTCTTCCTGGTCATTTTAGTGGTCTGAAGTATATTTTCTAGTTAATTCCTCAGGAAGGCTCATGGGAACAATATTCCCTGAGTTTTTGTATGCCCGTGTGTTTGAGTGTTTATTCACAAAGTTTAGTTTGGCTGGCTATAAAATCCTTGGTTAATATTGTTTTTCTTTGAGTCTCATTATGCCATTACTTGCTGGCATAAAACACTGAAAACTCATGGCAATCTAGTTTCTTTTCCTTATAAATCAGTCTTTTTGCATATAATCCCAGAGAAAATTTTCCTTTTTCCTTAAATTTCATTTTTCTAGATCATGTCTTATGGTTTATCCTGTGTGTGTGTGCGTGTGTGTGTATTTATCCCCAGAAAAGCAGTATGTCTTCCTAATTTGTAATTTTATTTCAGAGTTTCCTTAAAGTGTAATGCTTAGTATTAATTTTATTTTGTTGCTTTGGTTTTTCTTCTCCAGGGACTGGTATTGTGTATTTATCCATGCTCTTTATCTTTTTATATAGTCTTTATCTTCTATTACATTCAAGTCCTTTTAAACTCTTCATTCTGTGTAATTTTTATTTTTTTCTCCTTTTTATCTTCTATTCCTCCTAAAGTATTGTGCATAGCTTTTATTCATATCTATGCTCCTTTTCATTTATTCTTCATTTAACAAATGTATTTCTTCTTTCTAACTATTCCTATGTTCTGTTAGCTTTCCTCCTTTAATAATAAGGAGAATTCAATTTTTTTTCTTATTACCTTTGTAAAAGATAGAACTATATATAAGGTTAACTCACTCTGATGTCACATCTAAGTAAAAAAAAAAATAAGTAAACACATTAAACAAATGCAATATTGATAAAAATGTCTGCTGCCTTTTAGCAATTCTTAGTAGCCCAGAATAAACCCAGAATGAAAAAAACAGCATTAATAAAAACAGTATATTATCAGTAGGATTGCTGTGAACTTTAAGATAATTCACACAAAGAGGCCCTTAACACATTGCCTGGAACATAAAAGGTTCTTGGTAAATAAAACATTTTTTGTTTTCATTATGATTATAATTACCATCATTTGGTGGAAAATCAAATTAGAGATAACTAGTATAGTAAAATTATATACTTAAACATTTAAATTTTCAGTTTCTTTTATCTTCCCCTGTCCCTCCTTATGCTCAGGTCAACGAGATAAGTGGACATCCCAAATAGGCTAATAGTAAACTGTTCACCTAGACCACTTCTTTTTAAAAGATTTAAAAGGAAAAAAAATGGCATAGATGATAGAGGCTCTGTTCATTCCTCTGGCAATCAAATCAAAGTTGTGCCAGAAACAAGGACCAAGAAGCAAGGAAAAATTGCCTGGGATCTAGATGAATATGCCATACATCCGGGGAGAAATCCAAGAAAGCACTCGGCAACAGCAGAAGGTAAGACAGGGCTAGGATGCAGGCCGGCCTGGTTCCGAGCTACTGAGTGAGACAGAGGCTACAGCAGTGGAAAATTCCTGTTAAAGGGGCCTCGTCCACAAACAGATTTTCGCAGTGACGAACCAGTTCGCTCTGAGCACTAGTGCCCATTCAGCTGCACACAGGGGATACCAGGGACTTATAGGGAGACATTGTCAAAGTGAGGGCTGAAGGGACACTTGCTCAGTACAGAAGTGCTGGTGGTATCCATTGTTCCCTGTTGAGCCAACCCCACTACCTGTGAACAGGACACAGGGCAACCACAGCAGTGACATCATCAAACTAGATAAGAGAAGTCTTTCCGCCCAGAGGATTCCTTGAAACTCTGCCTACCTCAACTCCTGGCCCCATCCAAGCCATATCCAAGTATATCCTCAGCGAGACAGGCGCTCCTTGCTAAACTAACTGGTGGAGGCAGCTGGCCTCGGTTTCTGGTGTGACCTTTTGAGGCACAGCAGATGTGGATTGCTTGCTGAATCTTAACAGGTGGCCTCAGAGGGGTAGAGGCTTGGGCTAAATTTGGCCTGCAGCTAAATCCCTCTCAGGACTGTGCCGCTGGACACCTACTTCACCAATCCACACTAATAAGACTAGGAGACTTAGGAGCTTTTCTTAGTACTTAAAAGGAGACATGGAAAGGCAGCCAAAATGGGAAGACAAAGAAGCAGAAACCATATGAGGGGACAGGACAAAGATCCAGATATAATGGAGTCAAGTAATCTAACAGCTGCAGAGTTCAAAACCCTGGTTATAAGGATACTCAATGGACTTTTGGGAAGTGTAGATAAATTCAGTGAGAACTTCAACAAAGAGATAAAAAACAAAAATGGAAATGGAAATTATACAAGGGAACCAGTCTGAAATGAAGAACACATTATCTGAGATGAGAAGTACATTAAATGGAATTTTAAAAGGAATAAACAGTGAATAAAGAAAAGAATCAAATGCCCTATCTAGAGAATGGGAAAGCCAAGGACACTCAATCAGAATGGCAAGAGATAAGACTCCAAGACTATAAAAATAACTTAAGAAGCATATGGGACACTATTAAGGGTCCAAATACCCATCTGATTGGCATACATAAAGAAAATCAAGATGGTAAACTTCCCTAACCTGGTGAAGAAAATGGACATAAAACCCCAGGAAGCTCAGAGACTCCCTAAAACCAGAATCCAAAGAGGCTTACACCAAGACACATCATGATTAAAATGCCAAAGTATAAATACAAAGTATAAAAGCAGCAAGAGAAAAACAAATAATTATTTATAAGAGAACACCCATAAGACTGGCAGCTGATTTCACACACACACACACACACACACACACACACACACACACACACACACACACACAAAAACTATGCAGGACAGAAGGGCTTGGCAAAAAATATTTAACAGGATAAAGACCCAGTATATACAACCAAGAATAACTTATCCAGCAAAGCTATCATTTAGAGTTGAAGGACAGATAAAGAGGTTCCCAGACAAAAATAAGCTAAAGGAATTTATCACCACCAAGTCAGTATTACAGGAAATGTTGGAGGGACTTCTCTAAGAAGAAAAAACATGTATCAAAAGCGGGAATAAAGAATGGTGACAACTATATTCTTATATATAACTAACTTAAATGGAAAAGAATTAAGTGCTTCAACCAAAAGATAAAGTGGCTGAAAGGATAAGAAAATAAGACCCCTACATATGCTGCCTATAAGAGACTCTCTTCAGATTAAAAGACACACACAGACTAAAAGGTAGGGGATGGAAAAAGATATTGCTTTAATGGACCTAGATAGAAGGGATTTAAGTCAGACAAAGAAAGATAAACACTATATAATTTCACTTACATATGGAATCTAAGGAATAAAAAGAACTCATCAAAAACAGACACAAATATAGTAGATAATCTGGTGACAGACAGATAGGAGAGGGTTTGAGGAGCCTGGGAGAATGAGGTGAAGGATTAAAAAAGTACTGATGGATGGTCGCAGGTAAGTATGGCATTAATACGATGGCTAGGTGGAGGGTCAAGGGAGAAAGGAGCAATTGGGAGGATTGTTTTATGAACTACATAGATGTCTAATCAATGTACTGTATACTTGAAACTAATTAAAATAAATAAATTTTAAAAAAGAAAGATTTACTGGACATTGTGCTAGATTGTTTCCTAAAATGGCAGCAATAGTATCTCCCATCCTACATGCTCTTTTGCACTGTGCCCATGCCATCCCTCCCAGTAAGACGAAAAGTCTTTTTTTCTCTACCTCCTTGAATCATATTACTTTGAAGAATAAAATACAGAGAAATAGCATGGTGCCATTTCTGGCCCAGGCTTATAAATTAAATTGGCATCTTTTCTCCCTCTCTCAAAATGCACTGTCTTAGAAGCCAATTGCCATGTAAGAAAAAGAATTATACTGAGATCACCATCCTGTGAAAAGCCCAAGCCATATGCAAAAGCCCTAGAGAATGAGCTACCACTTGAAAAGGAGACAGAGACAGACACACCGGTAGAGAGCACTGAGTCTCTAAACAAATGCATGAGGGAGCTATCTTGGAAGTGGACCCTCCAGCTCTCCCCTACTCAGATGACACCCACTGAGTAGAGACCAGCTGCCCAGACAAGCTCTTCCTGAAATCTTGACCCATGGAACTGTGAAGAAAGCAAAATATATATTTAAAGCTGTGGTGTGTTTTGTAGAAACAGTTAACCTGAACAAATATTTATTTAGAAGATGCGGAATGGAATTTATTTCCCATAGAAAAAAAATGTTATAAACCTTTATCTTTAGCTCAAAATAAATGATTTTCACTTGCAAAGAATGAAAAGCCACATTTTGTCTTTCACTTCATAAAATTGTCATTCATAACTAGCTATTCATTCACAAATACTCTAAGAACAAAAATACTGGATGTAGTAATAAACTCTTGTTCAAAATACATTTAAACCTTTATAAAGTCAGCTTTCATGTTAGCAAAATATTTCCCTTTTCCTATAATTCTTTTCCTCTCTACAGTTTCCTTTATAATATTCTGGACCATGAAAATACTTAGAAGACCTATTAGAAGATTTTAAAGTCTAGATAATAAAATAAACCATTCATTTCCAATAAAAAGCATTATGGCTCATGCTATTCTAGTTGTGAATTTCACCTGGCTGGCTCAGAGTTGGTGGCACAATTATATATGTGCTATGAAAACATTTAACAGGTCGCGGCCTGGGGAAAGATATTTTACTTTTCATTTCCATTTGAGGGCACTCTCTACTTCAGTGAAAGCAGAAATCTACTTATATTTTCTCAATTATAAAAACTATCAAGCATAAAACTGAGTTAATCAGCACCACATTTCCAATTTAAACCAATAATATTTTAATAGCTCTTATTAACTGATGTCTCAAGCAGCATTTATTCATTATATTATTCCAATTAAGAAAACAAACAAGAGTCTATTATTTGAGTGGCTATTAGTATCTAAATACTTCCATGAAAGGCACAGAATGTCATTATGTTTTTATCTTATGTAAATTAATAGTTTCAGCTCCTTTAAAAACATTAGTAGATGTATTACTTACATTAAAAACTTTTACACATAAAAACTCAAGTATTAGTCATGGGAAGAAATAGTAGATTTAATACTAGAGGAATTGTACATATAAATTTCCATGTATAAAAGTAAAACCCTTTCCAAGAAAATAAAAGCCTGTTTTTAACACAATATATTATTTAAAGTACAGTTAGTTGATATCTGGACTTAGAATATATATGAATTAGAAATAATAATGTTTATGTTATGAAAATAAATATATTTTATTTATGTATATTCTATCTTTCTATTATGCATTTTATTTCTAAATTAAAGATATTTTTAAATGTGCTATCCTTTATAAGAAATAATTGGATTAGGAAGTCATTTTTTAAAGCTTAGACTATTAGTCATTTTGACATTGTTGGCATGTTGTCAGCTAAAAAATCTACTATAAAAATTTGATTGCTACTTACATAATCTAATGTACAGGAAATGCCTTTGTAAGGACCTTAATACCGCACATTTTATTGTTTAATAAAATGAACATGTAATTGTAAAAACTATACTTACTATATGATATTTGAAACTCCACAGAGTAAATGATTTTTTAAAAATATTATTTTTGCTCGCATACTTCAGTTGAAGAGTTTCCATGGTTATCAGAGTTTTGGCTTATACTGGAAGTCCACACCTGACCAAATATTGGCATGAATGTTTCAAACATTTAACAGAGCTACCAGCAGCATGACCCATGTCACTTATCTAGCATTAACTATATGTGTGTGTGGGTGTGCACATTTAAGTTTCTTTATCAGCTTTCTGCTAAGTTTGTAAAACCCACCACTTCCACAAAGGTAAAAAAAAAAAAAAATAACTGAGAAGCTCTCCTTATGTGGTAACAGCATAGTTCAGTATTTATGAAGAGGTAAATTTTGCCCTTCATATTTATATTTAAAAGTGTGTGTGTATCTTTGTGTGTGTTGTTTGTGTTCAGTGATACTATTGTATATTTAGAAAATATCACAACTTATATACATTGCTGCATCCTGAGTCATGGGAAATTAAGCTAGGGACAACGTTGATATTAGAATAAAAATGGTAGGGATTAAAAAAAAGGAATCAGCATCAAACTCTAACATCACCTATGATGTGACTATTAAAAATAATAAGTAATGAAATATAATATATTTTTAATGCACTTAAATGAGAATGTTTTATTACCCAATCAAAGATCTAAAGACATCTGAGCATTAAATTGTCTACAAAAAAGGAGAATTTGTTTATATCAGATCAGGTAAACATATGTAAATAAATGTGTATATAATGTAGGAAAGAAAGAGTTGAATATAATTACTCAGAATATAGTTGATTCAACTAAAATATAAAGGAATAACTTGCATTTAATATCAATCAATAAATATGAATACTGGCTAAATGTTTACTAAGTACAACATAGTTGTCATGTCTTATCCATAATTTTATATGCCACACATGCCTAATACAGGTTTTAGCTCAATAACTGTTTGCTGAATAGATAAATAAAATCTATTATGATGTCCAGATTAAGGGTATATTGTGTGAAACTTTAAGTAGCTGTATTTTTTTTTACTGCTATAATCATATAGAGTAATTATAAACCATAAAAATTACAATGGCATTTTGCAGATAATGTATGAAAATGAATGTTATTTAATAAACTGGTAAAGTTCGAGAAGTTTGATGAACAACAGAAAACTCTGACAAAAAATAATTCATTTTTTTCCCTTTTGCCTTGAAGTAATGAGGTATATTTTACAACATGCAAAATATTCTGTTTAATAAAATTATCAAAAATTATATTGCTTTCAATGGTTTTTCCAAACATCTTCTTTTAATTCCTAGAACACATAAACTCTCTCAATCAACTAAAAGAATTTATTATAATAGTTTAATATAAACAGTTAAATACATTTCTATAAGAGTTTATTTTCTCCTTCAAGCAACAAATCACAATATGTTCAGTAAAAAACTAAGCCTACAAAAATTTCATCAAAAACAAGTTTCCATTGTTTTTCCATCTTCATGCTGAAAATCTACAATGCAAATCTGCATATTAAAGGTACTGAAAAGACTTAAAGTAAAGCAACCTCTTTAATTTTGTCTATACTCAGTATTTCCAAAATTTATTTGACCACAGAATCACTTTTTGTCATCTCATAGAACATCTTTTAACATATATGTAACAAGGATGCACATAAACGTATTTAATGTGTTTTGAGAAATGCTGTTGTAAACATTTCAAGAGTTCAACTTATGCGATCATCCCTCACTCCTCAACAAGTTTTGCTAAGTCTCCATTTGTAAAATGTCTAAAACTCATTCAATTTCCCTACCTGCTTTCCCATCATCCTAAACCCAACCTATTATCATCATTTATGTTCATTACAATAGCCTCTTAGCTTGTGTGTCCAATTTTATTCTCCAAGCAATTTTCTTCATTGAAGCTAGGGTACCCTAAAAATGTGTGTGTATTAATTGCTTGATTAAACTTCTTTGTTTGCTACAGAACTTAAATAAAATATAAAAATCATAAACCTATCCTGAAAAGCTTTGCAAAGTTTTTCTTGCCACTCCCCTCTCCTCACTGGCCATGTATATAGTTCCTTAGACATGGTGTTTTTTTCCCTATCTTAGGTATCCCTGAAAGATGTTTCCTTTACTGAAAATACTACCTGGGATTGTTTTTGTCTCTCTAATTCCTGTTTATCTATAATATATCAGCTTAAATGTCAGAGAGCCCTCCCTGACCTCCATTCTAATTTAGGTCATATAATGTATCATTACACAGTTTCAATGAAAGATAATTACAACACTTGACAATACAGAAGATTACAACTAAAATTATATTACATAAAATAGTTATACTAGGTGAAGATTGAGTTAAGCAAATCATTACATCCTGATCAGAGTCCTAATTCACACAATTCACACTGAGAGAGGAAATGGTAGGGCCTCCGTTGCATTCATGGGGATAAGATGAAAACACGTTGCAGCCATACAACCTGAGCTTCTTATATCTTAGTTTCCATAATTACTCATGTAGATGGATAGTTTTAGAGTCTAACTCTCATGTTTTACAATGGCTTTTTCTTATTCTTCTTAGGAATACACTTTCTGTCCTTGATTTCCTTGTTTTTCCTTGGCCAGTGCATCATAGTGACCTAGTACCAAGATAATAAGTAAACTACACGGAACCTTTACTATATCATTTTAAAGTTCCCATGAATCCACAGAGAATCCTTTTCTTTTTCTTTATAGCACTTATAACATTTATTTTTGGAGTTAATTGTCAAATGTTTATTATCCAGACAGAGGTGAATCCAGTTGAAACCAAGAACTTTTTCCATTTTGGTTAACTGCATATCCAATGAGTGATTGAATTAACACTTCTGTTTCTTTGAAGAAATGTTTAATCCTTATAATGATCAGAACTACCAACCACAATGAAGCAACATGGAAACAAAGCAATAAATAAACTTAATCATGTTTACATAGAACACACACAGAGAAATTACGTTTCTGCGATATCTAAGAAAAGTTAGGAAAAACAGCATGTATATTATTTCTGTTATCTTTTGTGTCATGAAACATTTATAATTTATATTCTGTTCATATTATATATAAATCACACAATATTTCCATCATATTTATTGAGAAATTCAAAATATATTTATACATGTCTTTTATAAAGCAAATTTCCCTTTTGTAACAGGGTTTTATTTGACTAGAACACAAGGATCAGAGCAAAATTGAATCATCTGCTTCTCAGATCCTTCTCTGTCGTTAGCAGCTCTGATAATTATCGAAAATAAAATCCCCATCAAAGGAACATATGAGTTTTGCAGAAGTTGAAAGCATTTGCTAGATAGATCCCTGCTAATCACTACAAAGGCTTCTTATATGGCATAGGAAAAAAAATTACTTGGGACCATTTGTGGCATATTATTTTTATTTCTGAGTTTCAAGGATACAATATTTACTTTACATCATGGAAATAAGAACCTACACATGGAGAAAATACACTTATCTTTTGTATCTGAACCAGAGGGTTTTAGCTTGCTATTCACGTGTAGGGGTGTACTAGATATCCTGATATATGATCACCAACCCTGTCTTTCCTCTCTGTTATACACAAACAGACTTTGTTTTGGTTTCTAGTTAAGCTGTTCTTTATGGAGAATCATTTTCCTCTAAATCTCTTTGTGTCTCAAAATAGTCATAAAATTCTATATTTATAATTGCAGCTTACAAGTTAATTTGACTACTCTTTTCTCTGTACTTACTTAGAATATTGGAATTATACAGTCTTATATGATTTACTTAACCTGCTTACAATTCCTTCATTTTATTATATGGTACAGTAGCTACTTATTTCAAACCAGAATTATTTTATTGATATTCATAATTAAAATAGCAAAACATATTTTCAAATATTTATGTTTATACTCTTTATTTATTAAAAGAAAATTCAGAAAAATGTAGACGCCTAGAAATGCATCTTATATTTTAATAATCTTTGTTGCAAACAATAGAATCCACTCTGGCTAGGTTAAGCACAAATGGACTTTATCAAAGGATCTTAAGGAGCTCACAGAACTTTGAAGAATGTCAAAATCCAGACTCAGAAGCTATTCAAACATGCCCAGTCACACTAAATTGATGGCCTTGGCAAAAACACTATTACCTTTGCACTCATCCAAGAAATTGAAACTTTTACAGACTCCATAGTTTATATAAAAATACTAAGACAAGAATCTAGAAGATTCTTCACTGCTGGTGTCAAGAACTGGTTGCTTTACGCACCAAAAGACATTCCCAATGTTTTTGTTCCCTCCACCTTAAACATCTCCAAATCCAAATCTCTTGTAAATGCACTGATTAGTCAAGCAAAAGTCACATGTTTATGCTCCCTCAGCAAGACAGGCTAGAAGAATAATCTCTGGCTTCCACTTTGGGGAAGTGTTCTATGTTTTCTTAAATTTTGTATTTGTCTGTTACCTATTAATCATAGGGCTGAATTAACAGCCAAAATTGTTTAAGACTCCATAATCCAGCTTTCACGGGCCTATGAAAATGATATTACAAACTCTTCAAACAATCGTGACTCCATATTCCTATCTCCTTTATCTAACTCTCACATGCCAAGCCAGTACTTCTTCCCTAAATCATCCAGAGCCAGATACCAAACAACTAGAGATTACCCCTATTGCCAAGAGCACACTGAAATTATTTAAACTAGCTAATCCTAAACTGTTTTTCTTGCCCTGCCTTGCCTTTCCCATGGAAAACACGATAAAAGCGCTGGGCCATATCCTCCTCCTCACTCCTGTTTCTGACTCCCCACCAAACCTGATAACTCTCCATGTGGCCCTCCATGGCATGATGTGCTTCCTTCTGTTAGAAAATTGTAAGTAATAAATTCTTTTTTCAAAGGCAGCTGTCTTCATGTCTGTCACTTTACCATACCTAATTAAAACAAAATCCAGGGAACAGATTTTAGAACAGGAGTCCAAGGCATACATTCTGAGTAACTGTCTAAATATAGGACAGGTGTTCCAAAGATGTTGTATAACCACAAATATGATAAATGATCAGTACATCTAATATGTAAATGAGACATTATTAATAGAAAATTATTTAGTTAATTAAATTTAATGAGCAAAATTATAGAAAAATTCCAATTTAGGATACTTCCTTGGAAAACTACCAACATGTCCTTTAAACTTGTCTTGAATCTGAAGATGTCTTTAGAGTTGTGAGGCTGACTGAAAAATCTACTATGGAATTCAAAATGGAGAAATGTGAACCCTATTTTTTATATAACCTATTTTAAAGTAACTTCATCTAAGAGTAGTAGAAGATGTGCTCTGCACTTGAAAGCATTTACATCATACTGTTGAAACATTGATCTTAACAAACCCTAAAGTCACTTTTAACTGACTGCCCAAAATATCTGCAAAGTTTAGTCAATCCCATTAAAGCTAAAGGCTAAATAAATGATTACTAAGCTAGTGAATTGATCAAAACAGGAAAAGAGTTTAAGACTCCTGTTCCTGAGAATCAAGGTTCTCTTTTATCTACTGTTACCATTTACCATTCATTAAGTATTCACCAACCAGTTGTTTGTTTATGTATTTCAGAATGTGGCTGGAGATTGACATGAAGTTTCTCATTCTTGAGTTTCTGAAACTGAACCTTTTTTCTTACTTACAAAATTGGGGAAAGGTCCCCTTTCAGGTCTCCCTTTCTTATAGATGACTTTGAAAACCAAATGACCATCATGTTGAACCACCCATTGATTCTCTTTAATGGAACAGGCACACACACTAATAGACTAAACTATGAGTCTCTTTCATCTGTCATGTAGTTATCCCATCATCTCATCCATGACTGGCACAAGAATGAGATAGAAGTTCTCTTTCAATTATTATTTTTATTGCTCAGAGATCAAGTAAAAAACCCAGCTGAATCTAGAATTTTAAAAAGACTTTTTAAAATTCTTATACATTCATCTCCGATTATTCATATTGCCCAATAGTTTCAATCACTTTTACATTTAAAAGAAAAGGGGAGAACCCATGTTCAATTAAAAATGCTAATGAATAAGAAAACATTTATTTTCTGTAAATTGGAGAATGCCTTTCAGTGTGACTCATAGTATCTTTGTCCTATAATGTGTGGGTAAAAGAAAATATCTTTATTTTAGTGACATTTCTTTACATGAGTCTATGGTTTACTTTTTGAAACAAGAAGAAAATGTCTTTATATTACAGAAAACTGTAAAATTAAAAATCCTACCTTTTTATATTCAACTGATTGATACTGTTAATGTAACTAGATTAGCCCCCAAATGTATTCATTTGTGCTAAATCCCATGCCAGCAAACCAAAATTTAACTAAATTTCTATGCTTAGCTCTCCCAGAAAAGAAAGCATTAGGTCAACCATTCTACACTTGCCTGCTCAGCACAAGTTACCTGACCCAGCTCCAAGACTTCCTTTTGCTCCTTGTAAGGGAATAACCCTGTTAAACCAATTAGCAAATACCTAATATAACTTCCTACTTCCTGCTCATTTTACTGTATAATACCCTCTCACTTAGTACAATCCTTTGAAACTTCTTTCTGTTTTTTAGACAACATGTTTCCTGATTCATGAAGTACTAAATAAAAGCCAACAATATCAGTAAATACTCTATGGAAACATTTTTTAACACTACACTAAATCTGCTTATTTCTGTAAAAAGCAAAAAAAGTAAAATTGTTAAACCATAAGAAAATCATCAAAGTCTTAAGAGATAACTTTCTACTTCTAATTATCAAGATTAACTGTGCATTGTACTTAAATACTTTTAACTACTGAAACTAAGACTGTATAAATTGCCAAAAGCTAGATAAAATGGAATCACCTTGTGTTACAAAAGTTATCTGAACTTTCTAAACCTTAAAGTATAAGAAAACTTTGGTTAACTTCTTTACAAAATGAGTTTTCTGTTTAATTTGTGTGTAATTTATGGGTTTAAAAATGATTCTGAAAAAAATATTTTATTGTTTTTTAATTTATAAAAATAAATTAATTTTCTCAAAGGTTTGAAAACCAGATATAAACAAAAATAGAAAAATAAAATTCTCTTAATCCAACCTCCTAGAAATGATCACTTTTACTGTTTGGACAAGAATTTTAAATATATAGCATTCAGAATGTTAGTATCCTGTCCTTTACCCATGGCAGATAACAATAATTAGTCATGGTATTCTATCCCAGCGATAACAGTATTTGCCTCACAATTCCTCTGAGCACAATATCAAATTAATCAATATTAGGTATATTTCCATTATTTGCATATAAATCTAGGCAACATAATTGTTTTTATTTCTTACTTAAGAAATCAAGCGCATAATACAGGTCCTGAAGCAGCTTTTTACATCACTTTAAAAGACAGCTTAGTATTCAATTGTACCTGGGTTCTGCATTTTACTATGGAAAGCTTCCCAGGCGTTTTGCATTGTAAATAACTGTACGATAAACATTCTGGGAACATGTATGATATGATGTGAAATTCATTTGCATTAAAATGCTTCTGATATGTATTGCTAGATTGTTGTTAGAAGGTCTTTTGAAATACTTTTTTGTTTCAAATCTTGCAAGTCTGTAAGAAATGATGGGATTTAGTCCATAGAATCTTCAACAATCCTTTTTTTAAAGTTTCCCTGAGGCAGGAAACCCAGAAGCTTTGTTTTGCCAACAGTTAAAGCTCTTTTATAATTAAAATTGCAAGAGGTACCCACCCTGGGGAAAAAAAAAAAGTATTTAGTGGCAAAAACTTCCTTCTAGCTAGAGGATTCAAACATAAGGTTTAAAGAGAAGATTGGAACATTCCAGTAAAAGAATTTATGAATAGGAATCCTAGAATTCCACACCTGTGCATACTAATAAATGTTAACAACATTCATTCAACTTCGTAAAGAGTAAAAGGTAGACAGATTTAAGAAACCATGCTTGAAAACAGTGTTTACATCTTTTGTGTTTAGCCAGGTAACCACTGACAGCTTCAATTACCCAGCTACTATTATGCAAATGAAATTGAAGCCAGAAATTGTGCACCTGTGCTTGCCTCTGGATTTAATATTTCTAATGAGTTCTTAAATCCTGTTCTTCAGACAAGCATGTGAGATTGCTCAACTCAGATTACAGTAGAGCAGATGAAAAGCTTTTCAAATAGACACAATACTTTCAAGGAATTCAAAAAGACGTAGTATACATAAGGTTTAGACATTGTCAGATGGGAAACAGACATGACAAAAGTATAATAAATTATGAAGATGTTTGTTAGTATAGAGATGCTCTGCCCAGTGACATTAAAGTAATGAGAAGAAAAAGGTAAGGAAGTGTATTTAGCTATCCATGAGGTTTCTCCTTGTGGAAGGTCCTTTGTACTCTTTGGCAGCCACCTTTGGTGCAGCTATATCAGAACTGTGGTCCCTCTAGCTCTGTGGAGTTTTCTTCCTGCTTTATAAACCACGTATTCAACTCAAACTTTATTTGCAAAAATTTTCACTTTGTTACTCAAATAACATGTAACTCTCTGAATATCAATGGAGATAATAACAACAATAATAGCAGTCAACATGTAATTGGCCCTTAACATGTACCAGACATAAGCTATAGGATTTCAGGGGATTTGAACTACATTATGTTATTTAATCCTCACAACACACTAATGAGAAAATAACTATTAATGTTATTTTGCAAATGAGGAAACTGAGGCTTCACTGGCCCAAGGCCACATAATGATTAAGGGGCTGAGCAGGAAACAATCCTAATTCTACCTGACACTGCAGAGAAGTGAGCAAGATAAATTATAGCTCTTCAATCCTACATGCCAAAATACTGCAAAGAAATAAGAAAAAAGTCAAGCAGTTGATAATGAACTAATCATTTTTTACTATCATATTCTCTTCTGACAAACCTTTTCCCAACACTCAACAGTATAAAAGTGCTTTATTCTTTCTTATGCTAATTTCTCTTATTTAAAAAATAAAAATATTAAACTGTGATAAGATATTCCCGAAATAGATCTCCAAGATTTTAAGTACTGAATTGAGATTTTAAAATGGCTCCAGTCTAAGTATGAAGAAGAAAAGACAATAGGGTGAAATCTTTCAGAGAATTTGTATACCTTTGCTTGCCCCTCACACCTTAATGGTCAGAATTGGGTCACATAGCCACATCTAGTTGTAGAGAAGCTGAGAAAGTGAAAACTTTTAGCTGAACACATTGCCACCTTGAACCAAATCGGATATATATTTTGAATGGAGAGGAGAAAAGATATTCAGTGAGTCACTCTCAGTTGCTTTTCACAGACTAGATAGAATTGTCTTTCTGGTATATCTCTGTAGATTTTGAAAGATTATAAAGGATTATAATTTAGTATTTAAATTATAATTGTAAATTGAAAAATTATATTGGCTGGAGGTTTCTGGCATCCTGGAGTGACACATGAAAACAAATATTTAAACCACAATTTACAATATTAAGAACTAGTAAAATTAACAAGCACTTTGTTTCATACTTTAAGAAACATTTAAAATTATGTTTTAAACATTAAAAAGAAATATATAAACTAAAGCATAAAAGTAAAAAATTTAAATAATTCATAATTTCACTCACTTCATATTCAATATATCAGAAAATTTTTTGAAAGCTACCTTCAAAATATGTTTGGAATATGGCCATGATGTTCTGTGTAGACCCTCTGACCATCATGATCCAAGCCATCCTCATCTCTTGACTAGATTACAAAACTAGTCTTTTAAACAGTATCCTCACTTTCTCCTTTGCCTCTCAACACAGCAGCCACAGGATATTTTTTAAATGTAAAGCATTTTTGCCACTGCTTTAAACTATCTAAAAGATTCCAGTCTTTTTCAGAACAAAACTCCAAGTCTGTACATTGACATACAAGGCCCTACATGATCTGTGCCACCATCCACTCCCACATCACAGATCTTGAATTTCATTTCCTATCACCTCTCACCCACTCTAGCCACTCCTTAAAGCAAATGTCCACTGCAAGCTCTTTGTACATTCTTCACTCTACCTAGAGCACTTTCTTCACCAAAGTTGCTTTGCTTTTTTCTTCACTTTCATCTCTACTATCATCCTATTGATTGGCATTGACGAAACTATGAAAAATGACAGCACACCCCATCTTCTCTAGCATTCATCCCACCTCTCCTGCTTTCTTTTTCTCCACTGCATTAATCATCACATGACATAAAATACACTGTCTTATTCCTTGTTGATTGTCTCTCTCTCCTCCAGATTCATCTCCATGAAAGCAGGGACTTTACTTTTTGTTAACTAATGAATCCTTGTGCCTGAAATATTGTTGGCCAACAGAAGTTACTCAATAAATATTTTTTAAATGCTTTTATAAATATCACTATTTAAACAAAAAGAGAAAAGCCTCACAGTTAAATAGAAAAAAAAAAAAACTGGTTTATGGCTTAAATGACTTTGTTTCTTTGCCTATGATTTCTAGAACTGGTAGTCTCCAGAAAATATCATCTAGGTAGCAGGGTACCCATATTATTTTAAAGTACCTTAAAATTATTTAACTTAACTATTATGGGAAGTATTTACATCTCAAAAATAAAATATGTACTATTTCTAAAAGAAATTCTCAGTGTTAACATGAGGTCTTTGCTTCTCTTTGAATTTCAAATTTTGAAACACTATGATCATAGTTTCAGATAGTTTAAAATATTTCTGTTATATCATTGTAATCACATTCCAAAACATACATTTAGAAGTTCAAATCCCTTGTGTACTTCATATAAATATTTTCACCATACTGGTGAACGTGGCCTGCTTTGCTAACTCACACGCATTTTAAAACTTAGTATTTATAGTCTATAAGAAAAAATATTTCTATTCGGTGATTCATACAATTTCTTTGCTCAGGTTACATTTTTTTTAATGTGTCTTCAAATATTGTTTTCAAAACAAGAGATTAGATGTTGTAAAATTTTGTACATTAGGAAAAAATTCTGCTATTTTTTATTCAATTAAATTGTGAATAATTCACTTTCCTTCCTTGGGGTCAACAGACCTGCTCTACTATTTACGATGTGTGGAGAGACCAAGGCTGTCTTAACACAACTAGGTTTTTCTTACAACCTACTTGTTTGCCAAGAAAAGAAAGTCACTGTGTCTAAACAGGTAGTTAGCAAAGCTAGGTGAGCAAGACGTCTCTCTATGAACACAGAAAAGAGAAAAAATTAAACATATCATTTCCAAAATAGCTCTTTAAAATAATTCTCTGCTGGCTATAACCCTTGTAAATATTTATGCACACAACATCAGAGCATTTAAATACATAAAGCAATTATTGACTGACATATAGAGATGGACAGTAATACAGTCATCGTAAGGTACTTTAACACCCAATGACACCAATGGACAGTACTTCTAGACAGAAAATCAACAAGGAAATAACAGCCAGATGGATTTAACTGAAATTTTTAGAGCATTTCACCTCAAAGCAGCAGAATATACATGCTTTTCAAGAATACATGGAACATTTTCCAAGCGAAACCACATATTATGCCACAAAGAAAGTTTCAAAGTTTCAATAATTTAAGAAGATTGAAATCATATCAAATATTTTCTCTGACCACAATAGTATGAAACTAGAAGTCAATTACAAGAAAAAAACTGAAACATACACAAATACAGAGGCTAAATAACATGCTAATAAACAATAAATGGGTTAATACTGAGATCAAGAAAGAAATCAAAATATATCTTGAGACAAATGAAAATAAAAATACAATGACCCAAAAATCTAAGGAACACAAAGTAGTTCTAAGAAGGAAATTCATGGAAATACAGGCCTAACTCAAGAAACAAAAATAATTCAAATGAACAATCTAAACTTACACTAAAAGGAACTAGAGGTGGGGGTGGGGGTCAGCAAACAAAGCCAAAAGTGAGCAGAAGGAAGGAAATAATAAAAGTCAGAGCAAAAATAAATAAAATACAGTGTAAAAAATTACAGGAGATTGATGAAACCAAGAGCTGGTTCTTTGAAAGGATAGACAAAATTGGTAAACTTTTAACCAGACTCATCAAGAAAAAAAAGAGGACCCAAATAAACAAAATCAGAAATGAACGAGAAGTGACAACTGACACCATAGAAATACAAAGGATTATAAAAGAACACCACAACAGTTTCATGCCAACAAACTAGACAATCTTGAAGAATTAAATTTCTAGAAAAACAATCTTCCAAGACTGAATTAAGAAGAAACAGAAAATCTGAACAGACCAATTGCTACTAATAAAATCTAACCAATAATCAAGACTCCCAACAAACAAAAGTTACAGCCCACATGGCTTCACAGGTGAATTCTACTAAATATTCAAATAAGAACTAACACCTATCCTTTTTAAACTACTCCAAAAAATTTGAGAGGGAAAGCTCCTAAGCACATTTTGTGAGAACACTGTTACCCTGATTCTAGAAGCAGTCAAAGATATTCCTCCCCTCCTGGAAAAATTATAAGCCAATATCCCTGATGAACATAGACATAAAAATCCTCAACAAAATATCAGTAAACTTAATTTGGCAATACATTAAAAAGATTATACACTGTGATCAAGAGAAATTCATTGATGCAAGATAGGTTCTATATCCACAAATCAATTAACATGATCCACTACATAAACAGGATGAAAGATAAAAATTATTATCAATAAATGCAGAAAAAGCATTTGACAAAATCCAGCATCCATTATATAAAAATTCTCAGCTAAGTGAGAACAGAAGGAACATACTTCAACATGATACAGGCTGTATATGACAAACACTCAGTTAATATCATATTCAATGGGGAAAAGATAAAAGCATTTTCCTTAAGATCAGGAACAAGATAAGGATGCCCACTTTCACCACATTTATTTGACATAGTATTGGAAGTCCTAGTCACAGCAATCAAATGAGTAAAGGAAATAAATGTCATCCAAATTGGAAAGGAAGACGTAAAACTGTCATTATTTGCAGATGATATGATACCATACAGAGAGAGCCCTAAAGATTCCACCAAAAAGCTATAATAACTTATAAATGAATTCAATAAAGTAGCAGGATACAAAATTAGTATTCAGAAATTGGTTCCATTTTTATACACCAATGACAAATTATTAGAAAGAGAAGTTAAATAAACAATCCTATGCACAATTGCTTAGGAATAAATTTAACCAAGGAGATAAAAGAACTATACTTGGAAAATTATAAGACATTGAAGAAGATATAAGTCAATGTAAGCATATATACCTTGCTCATGGATAGTAAAAATTAATATTATGAAAATGTCCATCCTACCCAAAACAATCTGTACATTCAATGTAATTCTTATCAAAATACTATCGGCATTTTTCACAGAACTTGAACAAATAATCCTAAAATTTAAATGGAACCACAAAAAATCCTGAAGAGCCACAACAATTTTAAGAAGAACAACAAAATTAGAGGTATCATGCTAACTGACACCAAACTATACTACAAGCCTAAAGTAACCAAAACATCATGGTACTGGCATCAAACAGACACATAGATCAATGGAACAAAACAGAAAGGCCAGAAATAAACCCATGTCTATATGGTCATTTAATCTATGACAAAGGAGGCCAGAATATACAATGGGGTAAATAAAGTCTATTCAATAAATAGTGTTGGGAAAACTGGACAGAAAAAAAAAAAAAGGAGAGAGAGAAAAGAAACTAGACCACCTTCTTACACAATATATAATAATATTCTCGAAATGAAGACTTAAAAGATAGAACACAAGCCACAAAAAATCCTAGAAGAAAACATATGCAATAAACTCTCTGACATTGCTCTTAGTAATATTTTTTCCTGAAATATCTTCCTGAACAAGGGCAACAAAAGCAAAAATATACAAATGGTAATACATCAAACTAAAAAAGTTATGCACAGCAATGGAAACCATCAACAAAATGAAAAGACAACCTATTGAATGGGAGAAGATATTCACCACTGATAAATCCGATATGGGGTTAATATCCAAAATTTATGAAGAATTGATACAACTCAACAGCAATAAACAAATAATCCAATTTAAAAATGGGCAGAGGACCTAAATAGGCATTTCTCCAAAGAAGACATACAAATGGACAAAAGACATATGAAAAGATGTTCAACATCACTATTCATCAGAGAAATGAAAATAAAAACCAAAATAAGATTATCACTCATACCTGTCAGAATGGCTATCATAAATAAATCAACAAACAAGTGTTGGTGAGGATATGCAGAAAAAGAAACCTTTGTGCACTGTTGGTGGGATTGTGCAAATTGGTGCAGCCACTATGGAAAACAGTTTAAAGGTTCCTTAAAAAATTAAAAATAGAACTGCCTTATGATCGAGCAATCCAATTTCTGAATATTTATCCAAAGAAATCCAAAAGATTGATTTGAAAAGATGTACGCACCCCTATGTTTACTGCAGCACTATTCACAATAGCCAAGATATGGAAGCAACCTAAATGCCCATGAATAGATAACTGGATAAAGAAGAAGTGGTACATATATATAATAAAATATTACTCAGCCATAAAAAATGAAATCTTACCATTTGCGACAACATGGATGGCACCTGTGGGTATTATGCTAAGTGAAGTAAGTCAGACAGAGAAAGACAAATACTGTATGATCTCCCTTATATGTGGAACCTAAAGAACAAAATAAATTAAAAAAATAGAAATGGACTCGTAGATACAGAGAACAAATTGATGGATGCCAGATGGGAGCAGGGTTGGAGGGCTAGATGAAAAAGGTGAAGGCATTAAGAAGTACTAATTGGTAGTTACAAAATAGTCACTAGGATGTAAAGTAGGAAATATAGTCAATACTACTGTAATAACTATGTATAGTGCCAATTGGGTACTAGACTAATCCGGGATCACTGCATAAATTATATAAGTGTCTAACCACTATGCTGTATACCTGAAACTAATATTTAAATAATACTGAATGTCAACTGTAATTGAAAAAAATTTTTAATTAAATTAAAAATTCCTTTTCGTATACAAGAAATTGGGGTCAGTGAGTTTATTAATCCATTTTTACTTGAATGTTAAATTTTGTATTTAATTCATGTCAAATGAGAGTCAATAACTGAGGAAAACGTCTCTCTTTGCTAAGACTGGCTTTTTATGAATGATCTGTCATTTTCAAATCATATGTAATCCAGAATACCATCAAATCATCTCTCTTGTTTTCCTCTGTCAAATGATGATAATGCATCTTTTGCCTTTCTCACAGGGCTCTTATGATGAGATACTGATTATATATGTGAAATTATATTGAAAAAAATCTTTAATGAAATAATTATCTGCTAATATCCAGGATAAAAATGTGTTCATGGTGGCTAGTCGGAGGACTGTATTTCAGTAATGATTAAACCTGATTAATGAGAGCCAAACAGCCAACTAAAGCTATCAGCTCCAATTGGTAAGAAACAAACAATCTAACACACTCATATAGTATCCATTTGGTACTTTTTTGAAAATTCATACTATGCTAATTAATGTTTAAAACATAAGGGAATAATTTGTCTTATATAAAGCAATATATTCTAAAAATGAACCAGGGAAGGCTTCTCAAACTGTTATCATGACTAAAGTTAGACCTGAGACACAAATGATATTTATTCTCAGGAAGAAACTGGAAGAGAGCCTACGAGACAGAGGATACAACACATACAAAGAGAATACAGTACAGGTTGAGATGCAAGTGACTGACTGGGGCTTGAAGAATTCAGCAACAGAGAATGAAGGCAAGCTGCTTCCAGATCACAAAGGGTTTAGAAGGCATTAAAATGTTTCACTAAGTTTTAGGAAGATTGCTTTTTCTACAGGTGGAGATTTAGGTTGAAATGGAAATATTCTGAAGTTAAGTAAAGAAGTTTATAGTAATAATCCAGTCAAGATAGATCCATGGCCTGAAATAAGATCATGGGTGAATAGAAGTGAATGTATTTGGGATCAAGAAAGTAGTAAAAGTGGTAAGAGTTAGGAATAGTTTTGATAGTCCCAGAAAGAGAGGAAAATAGTAAGAATAAGAGAGAGGTATTGGTCTCTTACTTGGGACATTGGGCAGATGGCGATGCCATTCACTGAAATATCAGAGGAGTAGAAGACTATGAAGAGACTAAGAGGAGGTTAGTTTAGGATATACTGACTTTGAGGTTACTGTGGGATATTTAAGGCCAAAACCCAGGAAGACTCCTTGTCTCTTCATCCAGTCCATGAGAAAATCCTATTGGCTCTGACTTCAAAATATATCCAGAATTTGAACTGACCACTTCTCACAATTTCCTCTGCTCTTATCCTAGTCCAAGCTACCCCCATCTCTCTCTGGGATTATTGCAACAGTCTCCTAATTGGCCTCCTTGTTTTCTCTCTTGTCCCTTTACAATGGATTTTCAATGCAGCAGCCAGACTGGCCCTGTTAAACTTAAGTCAGCTTGTGTCATTATTTGGCTCAAAACTCTCCAAGACCTCCCAACTCACACAAATAAAATCTAGTCAGAGCATATTCAGAGACAGGACATGTGAGACATAAAACAATATCTTGTGTTCCCAGAAGTAGAAATAAATAGGTATGGCTCTAGCATATATGAGAGATTAGAGTGATAGGAACAGAATAACTTAATAATTATCATCAGAAAACAATAAAGGGAAGATTTTTTCTAGAAGAAAAATTCATTGTCAAGAGTAATAGGTTGAATTCTTTGAGAATCAGGCTTTGAGCTTCTGAGATTAATGTGTAGAAGGGTTATTGGTGAGTGCTCTCAAAAATCCTATAAAGTAATAAGCAAAGCAGGGTTATGCAAAGGGAAAAGTTTAACTACAATGTGCAACAGGGTCTCACAGAGCTGGTAGAGCTCTTCAGAATTGTTTAGTTTGAGGCCAAGAGGCTAGACATATATTTCCTGATATAAACTGGGTACTAGGTATTGGCTGCTCCTGAGGTCTGGGTGGTAGGGCTGGGAGGTAAATGTTAGCCTTGAGCCAGGCAGCTTCCCTCTGAAAGAACAATTTCAGGAGAGGAACTTAACTGAGGCTACAGCAGCCAACATTTTCCCAGCAGCAACAGAAAAAAGGGCCCTGATATAAAAGGGGATGCTTTAGGCTAAATGTTTGTGTCGCCTCCCCATCCTCCCCCAAAACCCCCCAAAAATTCATGGGTTGAAATCTAATGCCCAATGTGATGGTATTTAGAAGTAGGGCCTTTTGGAGGTATTAGGACATGAGGGTGAAGCCCTGATGAATGATATTAGTACCCTTATAAAAGAGATCCCAGAGAGAGCAGAGCCCTCACTCCTTCTGCCATGTTAAGACAAAGTAAGAGATGGCGTTCTATAATCGCAAAGCAGGTTCTCACTGGACATGAATCTGTCAGTGCCTTGAACTTAGACTTCCCGGCCTCCAGAACTATAAGGAATACATTTCTGCTGTTTATAAGCCACCCATTCTATGACATTTTTATTATTGTAGTTATAGTAGCCCATACAGACTAAGCCAGGGATCTACAGGGATCTAACAATCTCTCCATGAGGTCCACTGCAAATCAAGGCACTAAGACGAGACATAAAATGATCCATGAATCATTACTATAAAGAATAAATGATAAAGGCAGACACAGGAAAAATTTTGCTTCTTTCTTTTCAAAGTGGCATAAACATATTATAGGGAAAGATCCAGCAAACAGAATGAGATGGCAAATATAGTAGATACAGTCTAATGGACTCAAAAAAGGGCTAAAAGAATTCTAAGGATTTGATTTAAATACAAAGAGGGAAGGGTTTCCATTAAGATGAAAACTATTCAGCAACTTCTGATCTATTCTCTCCCATCAACTTGGAATAACACACAACAAAGTAGAAAATCCCACTACAATAAATTAAGAAACCAATAATCTTAATAACCTACCAGACCCCAAGAACTTTCCACTAATTAAAATGTGGATGGAGCTCTGAATCAGGAAACATAACCCAACACAAAGAAGTTTGGGGTGATGCCTACTACCACTTACAAGCATAATGCAAAGATTACATTTATCAACCAGGAAGACAGCAGTCATTATCTTCATGATCTGAAGTGACTAAGACCTTTAACCACCCATCAACGATTAATTCTTTTCTTCCTGTAACAACATCCTACAGTATCCCTTCTTTTCAAACATATACAGTGTTGACAAAAGCAAACATAGGGGCCAAAGAGACTTGACAAATTTTGAAACAGAGGGTTTCAGACAAGAAGAAAGTCATGAATAGAAGCACAGACATGAGAATGGTCATGCAATTTCAGTGGAACAGAGAGCAGACTAGTCTTGGTGGGGCAGCAGGAACTGATATTCACCTGCCAAAAGGTGGGAAAAGGCCTGATTCTACAGGAACCTTCACTCTCTGATTATGGCTTTGCACAGTGTCCTCTAAACAACAGAAAGTCATTAAGAGCTTTTGTAAAAGTACGTAAATGATGAAAGTAGTATTTATGGATAACAAGGCTCTGTGTCATTTTTTGCTTCTTTTTTGTCAACACTGATGTATATAAACATTAGAAGGAAAAATGTATCATAGATAATTCATATAATCCCTTCCTGTCACTTCCTAATTTGTTATGAAAACTGCTTCCAATCCTAGTAAGACAATATCTTTTACAGAAACAAGTGTTACTGTTAAGATTAAAAATTCTTACTAGTACATCCCAATGATTTCATGACAAACAAGGATAATATAGCTCTGAGGAGCACATTTCTGAAAGATGATATTGAGTTTACATAAAGAGCAAATAACAATTGCTAATATTTCCTGAATATGCTTAGCATGAACTAGGAATTCTATTAAGCACATGTGTGCATTATCTCATTTTATCCTCACAATAATAGATGAAGTAAGTGCTGACTGAGGAAAATGTAGCTTGAAAATTTAAGAAACTGTCCCAGAGTCACACAGCTGGTGTCTTGTTCTCATACACTATACTCTGGAGAGGTGGAAATAATTCGAAATGCACTTTTGCCCAATTAATTATAATATCTTAAAGTAAAATACTTATCATGTATGTGTTTATTCAAGAACTAGTTATTAGGCTCTTAGAATGTATATAGTGCTACACTGAGAACTAAAAGAGCTAAGTGAATCCATTCTGCTATGCCTGTATGTCAATTTGTTTATGTTTGTTGTTGAGTTTTAAGTAGAATCACAGCATATGCCTTACAAACTACAGAATACCTTTATTTATGGAAATAACATAGAGCCAAATATTCCAATTAAATAGTGGTAATACCTCATTTGATATTAATGTTATAATTTAAAAATGTAGGGTTGTACAGATAACAAAAAAATCTATGTTCATTAAAAATCATTAGACTATTTAGAAGGCTTCACTTCCCATTAAATGTTAAGACAACATGATATTAACGATGATATATAAATTTTTAAGTTTAAATTTTCTCTTTAATACATATATATTAGCATAAATAGTAGAAACTGTCATCAGTCCCTAGGAATTTATGATTTTGATTACTATGTATTAGAATTTGCATGAACGCATTTTTAAGTGGGTAGTAGAAAAATAAAAAATTATTTTTCATTTCAACTTCTGTTTTTTTAATATAATAAATTTTCTGCTTTCTATGGCAAAATATAGTTTTTCAAGCTACTTTCCAAATAAATATATTTTCTTAATTTCTTGATCAAAATTGATGAGTGATTCATCTCAGCTGAAGTTTTCAGAGTACTTCACTGCAGCCTGTCTTAGTCTATTTGAACTGCTATAACAAACATAAGCAAGGCTGGGCAGCTTATAAACAAAAGAAATGTATTTGTCACAGTTCTGGATGTTCGAAGTCCCAGATCAACGTGCCAGCATGGCAGAGTTCTCTGGTGAGGATCTCCTTCCTGGTTCATAGCCAGAACCTTCTTGCTGTGTCCTCACAGCAGAGGAGAAGGGGCTAGGTATCTCTTGGAGCTTCTTTTATAAGATACCAATCCCATTCCTGTGGGCTCTGTCACCACGACATAAGCACTTCCCAAAGGCCCTACCTCCTAATAACATCATCTTCAGGAGTAAGGATTTCAACCCATGAATTTTGGAGGACACGAAACATTCAAATCATAGTAGACCCTAAGCAGAGGACACGGCTAAGCTACGCCCAGATTTCTAACCTGCAGAGATAATAGATACCTAACTGCTAAGTAGTACATATATGCAGTCCTCATTTTAGAATCAGTTGACATTAAAAACCATCTTAAAACATTCATATCTTTTATATGACTAAAATTTTCTGAATTATATCTCTGATTAATTATTCATCTACTAAGACAAAAAAAAAAAGTTAAATGCCTATTATATGCCATGCTGAGGCTAAATAGTGAGCAAATTAAACACAGTCCTTGCCTTGAAAAAGCTTGTTGTTAGTGGAGGAAAGAGAGATTATTCAATTTATCATAATTCACTTATAACATCAGAACTGCTATAAATTCTGAGATGGAACTTGGTATAATGAGTTTATATTCATAGAAGTCAGAAAGTTTCTCTGAGGAAAAAAGCTGGGTGAAGATGAGGGGTAATATCTTTCTAAGTGAAGGAGATAAATGCACACAGAGACCTTGTGGCAGGAAAGTGAAGGATCTGAAAGAGATCAAAATGACTGAGGCAAAGATGGGGAAAAGGAACAATGAGGGGAGAGCTCACTGATCTAGGTAGAAAATGATCAGATTATTCAGGGGCCATGTAAGTTTTGATAAGGAGTTTTATAACATTCCTAAGAGCTCTTGAAAGTCTTTGAAAAGATATAAGCAAGCAGGGGACATGAACATATTTGCACTCCAAAGAGCTCACTTTGGCTATGTGGTGGAGAATGAATCGGAGAGGGCCATGTGGATATAGACAAATTCATTAAAGAAGATACTGCAATAATCTAGATAAGTGATAATTACAAGTTGAAATAGGTTTATGATAAAGGTTGAAGAAGAGACAAAATAGAAGCTAATAGATATGAATAAAGGTGTTGATGAGATTGATTTTCTTATGAAGCGGTAACTCCCTAAAATATTCCACAATGAGTCGTGCTCTTATGCACAGATGTAACCTGTGACTTGCTTCTAACCAACAGAATACAGTAAAGGTAATGGAACTTTACTCTCTTGATTAAATCATGGATGACTCTGTCTTAGAACACTAGAGAAAGAAGTTCTTCTGCTGGACTTGAAGAGGCAAATGCCATATTATAAACTGCCTTCTGTGTGGCAGAAAACCGTAAGCAGCCACTAGTACCTGAGGACAACCTCCAGCCAATAGCCAGCAAACAGCCAAGACTGTCCGTCATGCAGCCACAAGGAAATGAACTTTACCAACAATAGAAACTAGCTTGAAGTGAATTCTTTCCCAGTCAACCTCTCAAAGCCCTGTTCACACCCTGATTGAAGCCTTGTGAGACCCTCAGCAGAGAAGCCAGACAAGCTGTGCCAGATTCCTGACCCACAGAATAGATTACATAATGGATGTATGCTCTTTTAAGCTGTTAACTTTGTGATATGTTGTTATAGGTCAATAAAACTAAAATATCTAGAATGAGAGAGATGAGAGCTAGGTTCTGGCTTACACAGGCAGAGCCCATGCATGGTATTTTTCAGTGAGTGAGAAAGCAATGATAAGCACACAGATTTAAAGGTAGGAGTTTGATAATGAGGTTTGCTTCGGGAATTTTAAATTTGAGGTTGCTTGGGGCACTCGAGGCATGTCAAATAGTTATAAATATGAGCCTGGATCTTAAGAGAAGCCTTAGTTTTACAGCAGTGTTGACTTTGCCCCTCAGGAACATTTGACAATCTCTAGAAACATTTTGATTGTCACAGCTGGGGGTTACTACCGGCATCCAGTGGGAGAAGCCAAGAATTCTACCCAAAATCCTATAACATGTAGGACAGATCTCTATGTGTCCACTCCCACCCCAAAAAATATTGATGTTAATGATGAGAAACTCTGGGCTAGATATAAAACTTATGCATTTTTGTGTAGATGATGTATGGGTCAACAGGAATGGATTATATTATCTAGAAAAAAAAGCATAACGTGAAAAGTTGAGACAACTTAGAATTAAGCCTTCAGGAAGGTCAACCTGCAAAGGAGACAAAGATGGAGTTAAAAGAAAGATAGAAGAGAAAGTATTGTATTACATAAAGGCTTGAGTTCTTCTAGAGTTTGTCCTAGATATTTCCTCTGCTAGGCTGTACTCTTCCTTCAATGATCTCATCCACTACTGAATTTCAAGAAAAGTGAGTGTTCCAGGGTTAATCCCAAGGCTTGGACATTGTAAAATTCAATGGTGTATGATTTGATTCCCATTACCATGTTCTCAGATATCTGTGGGTTAATATATACATATACATATACATATACATATACATATACATATACACACACACATGTACATATACATATAGATATATATAAATCACCCAAGTTGATTTCAATCCATGGCTTGGCTAATAAAAGCATTCATCCAATAATGAACACATTACAGTAGTTCATCATTAGTGAATGAGTTTAAGCTCAATCTGTCATAGTGTCCATAGACCTAGAAATGTAAATCAATTCCCCTGTCAGTCTTTACTTGCCCAATATGAATCCAAATATTCATCTGTTCTTAAATAAACATCTAAATATCACCCTTCTTTTATGTCGTAAAGGGTGCTCAAACAAAATCTTCCGGGCAAAGATTAAAAAAAATTCTCCTTGAGATCTAAAGATAGCCTTAAATGTTAGTGGTCTTAATGACTACAGTAATTCTATAATAGTTGATCGATTTTCTTTCCATGAAGCAATATGGAAAAAGTACTTAGCCTCACTAAAAATTAACTAAGTACAAATAAAAATATAGTGAGATACAACTTCTTATTTGAAAATTTGAAAATATGAAAAGGAAAATTGTTAATATCCCATGACAGTTAAGTATTATAAATCTAATAGCCCGTTAGTAAGAATGTAAATTGGTAAAATTTTTTCAAGGACTATTTAAAAATATCTATTAAAATTATATATAGTTTAGCCCAGGAATCCACTTCTCAAAGTCTACCAAACAAACATACTAATAAAAGACAGCGAAGCTATTAATATAAAAATATTTACTGTAGCATATGATAAATAATTGAAAATAGAAATCTAGTTAAATAAATTATAGGTCATCCATATCTTAAAGTATGAGGTAAATCTATAACCACCAATACAAAGTGATATTCAAAATATATTGGTAAATAATTTTTTTAAAAGGTCAAAATATTTATTCCATTTACACATAAAAATGTATATGCATGTATACACATATAAAAACTCTATACATTTTCTATAAAAAGAAAATGTATGAAAGGATGACTACCATTATATTTTCAACAGCTTACTCCTATGAGTGAGCTAGGGGTATAAACAGATTTCTACTTTTTATATCATAGTATTTTATATTCTAAATTTTAAAATGAATATGTATTATTTTATAATAAAAACAGTTTATAAAAGCTATAATACAAAAACTTTTTCTTCTGTAGTGTACCTTTCTTTTATTATAGTTGACATACAATATTATATTAGTTTCAGGTGTAGAGCATAGTGATTCTACGTTTATAAAACATATGATGTAATCACCATAATAAGTCTAGTAACCATCTGTTATTGTACAAAGTTATTATGATATTACTAACTATATTCCCTATGCTGTACATTACAGTGTAACTTATTTATTTTATAACTGGAAGTTTGTACTTCTTATTCCCTTTCACTTTTTTCGCCTATTCCCTTATCCTCCCTCCGCTCTGGAAACCATCAGTTTGACTTTTTGATGATAGCCACTCTGACAGGTGTGAGATGATATCTCATTGTGGTTTTGAATTGCATTTCCCTGGTCTTTAGTGATATTGAGCATCTTTTCATGTGTCTATTGGCCATCTGTATGTCTTTTATGGAGAAATGTCTATGGAGCTCCTCTGACCTTTTTTAATTAGATTTTTTTTTTGACATCAAGTTGTATGGGTTCTTTATATATTTTGGATATTTACACTTCATCAGATACATCATTTGTAAAAACTTTTAATAAAAAATAGCAATAATTTTAACCTGAAAATTTCTAGTAAATAGTGCTAATTTCAAAAACAGATTAATCACATTCTCCCTGTATATATGTATATATCCAATAAAATTTCCCTCAAAAATAGATTTAATAACATAGAATAAATTCTCCAATATGAATAACAAATAGAAAATAATATAAAAAATTTAATAAATTTTAAAAATTCTTCTTTTTAAAAGGATTTAAATGTGGGTGTAGAACAAATTGGATAGAGCCAGAACAAAGAAGAGAGTTTCAGAAAAATACAATGTGATTTTTTTTTTTAAGTAAAGGTGCTTATGGGTAGTTTCAGAAGCAGGATCCTGGTGCTTGAATTTGTAGACATAAAGCAAAAAAAAAAATTCTAAAGTGGGGTAAGGTTTTCAACATGCCTGGAGAAAAAGTAGATTCCTAAGTAAAAATAAAAAATATTTATGAGTTATATTTTTAATTGGTCATTTCTTTTCAATAATGAGAATATTTTAACAAAATGCCATGTTTTTATTATGTTAGTCAAGCAAATACTGTTTCAGTCAACCATATCCATAGCAGTTACACTATACTGTCACACATTAAAGTTCAAAATATAAAATGTAAAGACATGTCAAATAAGTGCCGCATTATGGTAGCTAAGAAGAAATGAGTAAATGCAAGACCCAGCTCTCAGATGATACAGGACACATCCACAATAAGTGGAATCTTTCACATGCCAAGTGATTACCTTACTCTTCTCATCCAGTGTTGCTGAAAAGTTTTTAGGAGTTCACATGGAGGAACTGACCAGATCAAAGCAATCAATAATGGCTCTGAGACAGGGTACATTACTGTGAAAAACCATATGGAATAAACAAAAAGCCAAGATCCAGGAATTTGCTATAAGCATATATGAGCTTGAGCTTTTTGCAGCAGAGTTAAACAAAATTTATTTGTGCTAGGTCTATAAAATTCGTGCCTATGCCTGGCTCTTGCTTTGTTTAAAGACATGCTCCATACATGACAGAAATAGTGAGGAATATGGGATCAATTATAATGGGAACCCTAATCCTGCATGGGAGGAGGGGAAAGGGCACAAGAAGACTTGCTTGAGATGTGATGCCTTAGATGGCCTTAAAACCAAGTAAACAGGAACTGGGAAAAAGAAAAATTGCCAAATAAAGATGATAGCATAAGACAACACAGAGAGACAAGAAAAAGTATAATGTGTTCAAGGAAACCCAGCAGTGGGGGATTTCTAAAGTTTAAGATAAATAAGACTTGAACCTGGAGAGGTCAGGGAAGGACTTCAGAGCCACATTTAAAAATCTGGATTTTACTGCATATCTGACAGAAATTTTTAAAACATTAAGGAACAAACCGACAGGTCAGATTTTCAATTACAAAAAACTATTTTGGTAGTTAAGAGCTGGTATGGGTCAACTTGTGTTCCCCCAAAAGATATGATGAGGTCCTAACCCCCAGTGCCTCAGAATGTGACCTTATTTAGAAATAGGGTCACTGCGAATTTTACTAGTTAAATTAAGATGAGGACATACTGGAGTAGGGTAGGCTCTTCCTCAGCATGACTGGTGTCCTTATAAGAGAGAGGAAGAACACCATGTTAAGACAGAGGCAGAGATTGGAGTAATGCATCTCAAACCAAGGAACAAATGTCAAAGGATGGCTGGCCATCACCAGTAGCTAGGAGAGACGCATGGAACAAACAGATTCTTCCTCAGAGCCTGCAGAAGACAGTAACCCTACAGACACTCATTTCAGACTTCTGGCCTCCAGAATTGTGAGAGAATAAATTTCTGTTGTTTTAAACCACCCATTTCATGGTACTTTGTTAAGACAGCAATAAGAAAACAAATAAAGGAGGTCAGAGCAGTGGCTTAGAAGAGTAGAATTAGAAAAATGACATTAAAGATGGACAAGAGAAAATGAATTCTGAAAATATTTATCAGGTAAAATTGGCAGATGTTGGCAACTGACCAGAAATTGGGAGTGAGGCTGTGGGAAGAGTCCAGGACAACTCAGCTTTCATGGGAGGTGGGGCTGAACTCAAATAATATAAGAAATATTAAAGTATCTATTTCAAAGGGGGGCATGTGTTAATTTTTCAATGCACTTAAACATTAAATCGAGCAAAAGTTAGGATCATACAATAAATTCTAGGCGCAGTGGGAAGATAGGAAGTTTCCAGTGCAGTCACTCATTCTGGGACAATTGAAGGCAGGTCTTCACAATGTTACTACTAAAGTTCTGGGCAGACGGGCAGGCAGCAGCCCTTAGAGGGAATGCTCAGTCTGTTACAAAAAGTGACAAGCCTTAAGATTCAGGGTTCCAGGGCAGGCACCCTATTTTTGGCCACAGAGAGCCAGACTTCAGGTTGGGAGAAATGGGTACCAAGATATCAATCAGTATAGGGCATTAGCTTTTAGAGTCCTTATATGTGCTCTTCTGTGCTTCTTCAAGGCTATATTCTTCCTCCCATCACCCCAAGATTCTTCACTTACTAGGTACCAAAAATAAATACTATAAAAATCATTAGATCTTAAGATGTTATTCTAAGATGTTAGTGTTTATTAAACTGGCATTTAAGTCTTAATAACATAAAAGACTTCAAGACCTTTAGTGAGAGAGACATTTTTGGGTAAGTGGTATCTTGGCAAACTTCAGCTTACATATTAGATGTTAAAACTTACTTCGTTGAAAACTCTTCATACTTATATTCCGCCTTTTCCAGATCTTATTACTTCTTGTGCTTGCTTTAATCTTATTTTAATAAATTTATATTATTCTAATATCTATTATTAGACTATAAACTTGAAGGCTGAGAATGTCACCTATAATTTATTTTTGGCACCCAAAATACCACAGTGTTTTGGAGAAGCAGACATTTATTAAGTATTAGCTAAATGAGTGGGTTTGTTTTCAAGGTGACTTACACTGTCTAACCAATAAAAAACTGGGTCATCAAATTATCTGATGTCTTACTCATTTTGAATTTTGGCTGCTTCTACATGACTTAGAGCATTCCTTACAGTTTAGTTAAAATAATTGATTTTTTTTTATCATTTTCTCTTTTGAAAATATTGTAGCGTATTTAGACAAGATGGATTTCCACTGTATAAGCATAAATTAAAGTACACATAGTACAAATTTGTTCGAGAATATACTGTGCTAAAAACAGAACCGGCATGAGATTCAGAATTTTAGGTTCTTGTTCTGCAACCACTAGACTATTTATGAAACTTTCTCCCTAAATTTATTGTATTGTTTATTTGTTATACTTACCTTTTATTCAGGAAAAGTCCTGAAAGAAGTAAAATAACACTCAATATTTTATTAAGTAACTATTTTCAGAAAAGTGTATAAAACATTTAGCCTCAAAAAGCAATTTTATGCATGTTAAGGCCATTCTCTTATCTTGGTCATAGCCAAAGACTCTATGTCATAATATTAAAGTATAAAAACTTTAGTTTAATATAACAAAAATAGAAACCACATCAGTTTAAATCAAATAATAAAATATTTACAAGTGAACATAAATTTTGTGATAGTCACATTAGAATTTATCTTTTATTGTACGCAATCTGATAGTATTTGGTGCAAGTTTTACTTAATATGTACAAGAGACTGTTTTTTGTCAATTTAATCCCTCTGGAATGAACCTAAAATCTCCATCATTTCAGTTCTTAATATCTAACTTTTTTCTACTATTTGCAAGCTTTCAAATGATCCTAAATTTTTCTTTGATCTATACAACAGGTTTCATTGCTTTAGTGGAAAAGTTTTCTCTATTTTTTTTAACTTACATAATTCCTTTTTTCATTGATTAAAAAATTAAAATTGATAGCCCACTATTTACATGCATAGCACTCTGTGGTATGTGTTTTCTAAAGAGTCACAGTCCTAGATCCATTTTATTTGTATTTTTTATTCATTTTTTATTCATGTTTCTTATTTGTATTTGCTTGCTATAAGGTACCTTAACACTTGTGGAATAAGTTAGAATATGATTAATTTATAACAAAAAATGGCAGGAAGTCTTCTTAAATGTACATAAATACAGCTGTAGATTTAATTTTTAAAAACGTGTCCTTAATTCTATTTTTTTTAAGTACATAAGATTTGGAGATTTTATACTAGCCCAACCAGTTATGCCTGAGTAGACAGAGATAATTAAGGTCTCATCTTCTAACATTCAAGGCTGACCTCAGTATCATATGAACTTGCATGCTATATTACAGCTGAGCTACTGCTTGTGGGAAAGTTTTAATAATGACACCTGTGAAATTTTTTTCCACCTTTACCAGGATTTGATTGACATATATCATTGTGTAAGGTTAAGATGTACAACATACATGTTGATTTGATATGCTTCTGTATTACAAAATGATTACCACTGTAGCATTAAACAACTCTTTAATTATCATATTCTTTTTGTGATGAAATCTTTTAAGATCTAATCTCTTAGCAACTTTCAAGGATATAAGTATTGTTATACTTATATGTCACCACGCTGTACGTTAGATCCCCAGAACTTAATTAGTCTTCTAACTGGAAGTTGTACCCTATGACAACTTCTTCCAATTTCCCCATCTTCCAGCTCCCGGTAACCATTTTACTCTCTGTTTCTACAAGTCTAGCTTTTTAAAATTTCATATATATGTGATATCATACAGTATTTACCTTTCGTGTCTGCCTCATTGCACTTACTATAATGCCCTCAAAAGCCATCTATGTTGTCTCAAATGGCAGAATTTCCTTCTTTCTCATGGCTGAATAACATTCTATTGTATACATAATACAACTGTTCTATTCACTCATCAGTTGTAGGACACAAAGATTGCTCCCATATCTTGGCTATTGTGAAGAATATCGAAAGAAACAGGGGAGTGCAGATATCTCATCAAGATCCGGTTTTCACTTACTTTGAATATATACCCAGAAGTGGAACTGCTAGATCAAATGGTAGTTTTATTTTTAATTTTGTGAGGAAGCTCAGCTTTATGATGTTTTCCATAGTGGCTGCACTAATTTAGATTCCCATCAATCGTGAACGAAGTTCCCTTTGCTCCACATTCTAGCCAACACTCCTTAGTTCTTTTCTTTTTGATAACAGCCATTCTAAGAGGTTTAAAGTAGTATCTTGTGGTTTTGACTTGCTTTTCCCTGAGGATTTGAGATGTTCAGCACTTTTCTATGTACTTTTTGGTTATTTGTATGTCTTCTTTGGGAAAATGTCCATTCAGAGCCTCTGCCCATGTTTTAATTAGAAGGTTTTGTTGTTGTCATTATTGTTATTGAGTTGTATGAGCTCCTTATATATTTTGGCTATTACCCCTTTATAAGATATATGGTTTGCAAATAATTTCTTCCATTCCCTAGGTTATCTTTTCATGTTGTTGATTGCTTCTTTTGCTGTGAGAAGTTCTTCAGTTTGATGGAGTCTTATTGATTTTTTGCTTTAGTTCCTTGTGATTTTGGTGTCACCTGTAAAATAGTGTTGCCAAGACCAATGTCAAGGGGTTTTCTCCTTTGCTTTCTTCTAAGAGTTTTGCAGTTTCAGGTCCTAAGTTTAATTCTTTAACCCATTTCATGTTAATTTTTATGAGTGGTGCAAAATCTAGGTCAAATTTCATTTTTCTACATATGGTTATCCAGTTTCTCCAACATTATTTATTGAAAAAACTATCCTTTTCCCATTGAGTATTCTGGCTCACTTGGGAAATATTAGTTGACCATATATCTGGGGGGTTATTTGGGGGGCTCTCTATTCTGTTCCATTGGTTTATGTGTCAATTTTTATGCCAGTACAGGCATACCTCAAAAATTTTATGTTTGGTTCCAGACCACAGCAATAAAGTGAGTCACACATTTTTTCCCCCCAGTGCATATAAAAGTTATGTTTACACCATACTGTCATCTACTGTGTGTAATAGCATCGTGTATAAAAAACAAAAACAAACAAAACAAAAAAACAATGTACAAACCTTAATTAAAAAATAATTTATTGCTAAAAAAATGCTAACAATCATCTAAGCCTTTAGCCTGTTGCAATCCTTTTGCTTGTGGAGGGTCTTGCCTTGCCTCAGTGATGATGGCTGCTGACTGATCAGGGTGGTTGTTTCTGAAGGTTGGTGAGGCTATGATAATTTCTTAAAATAAGACAACAATCAAATTTGATGCATTGTTTGACTCCTTTTAATTGAACAATGAGAGGTCATTATATGATCATTAATTGTCTAACTTCAGTACTGTTATATCTAAGGGAATAGTGAGTCAGAGCACATATAATATGTACTGACTAAATTTGATGTCATGTATGGGCAAGATTCATAGTGGCCCTAATTACAATAGTGACATTAAAGATCGCTGATCACAAATCACCATAACAAATATAATAATAATGAAAAAGTTTGCAATATTGCAAGAATTACCAAAATGTGACACAGAGACACAAAGTGAACAAATGCTGTTGAAAAAATGGCACTGACAGATTTGCTTGAAGCAGAGTTGCCACAAACTTTTAATTTGTAAAAAAAAACAAACAAAAAAACAAAAAAGCAGTATCTGCAAAATGCAATAAAGCAAAGTGCAATAAAATGAAGTATGCCTGTATCATAATGTTTTAATTACTGTAGCTTTGTAGTATTGTTTAAAATCAGGGTGTGTAATGCCTCTAGTTTTGTAATTTGTTCTCAAGATTGCTTTGGTTATCCAGGTCTTTATGGTTCCATACAAATTTTAGGATAAAGTTTCCACTTCTGAGAAAAATGTCACTGGAATTTTGATAGGAATTGCAGTGAATCTACATATACCTTTAGATAGGATGGGCATTTTAACAACATTAAATCTTCTGATCCATGAACACAGCATAGCTTTCCACTTATTTGTGTCTTCTTCGATTTCTTTCATCAAAGTATTGTGGTTTTCATTGTACAGATCTTTTGCCTCTTTGGTTAAATTTATTCATAGAACAGTTTTTTTATTATTTCTTTTTCCGATGTTTCATTGTTTGTGTATAGAAAAATCATTGGTTTCTGTATGTTAATTTTATATCCTGCAACTTTACTAAATTCTTTGAATAGTTCCAACTGCTTTTTGGTTGAACTTTTAGGATTTTCTGTCTATAAGATCATATCATCTGCAAATTTTTGCTTCTTTTTTTGCTTATTCTCCTATGACTTAGATGTCTTTTATTTCTTCATCCTGCTTAATTGCTCTAGCTAGGATTTCCAGTACTGTATTGAATAAGAAATGATGAGAGTGAGCCACCCTTGTCTTGTTCCTGATCTGAGAGATAAAGCTTTCAACTTGATGTTAGCTGTGGATTTTCCATTTATGGTTTCCTCTATTCCAATTTTTTTGAGAGTTTTTAAATCATGAAAGATGTATTTGGTTGAATGCTTTTTCTCCAGCTATCAATACAATATAACGTTCAAGTTCTTTATTCTTAATATAGGTGTTTATTGCTATATTTTTTTTTTTGTTAAAAATTTCAGTTTTTGCAGCATACCATAGATTTTTGGCATAATGCATTTTCATTTTCGTCCTTTCAAGATTTTTCTTTTCTCTTTTGAATTATTCTTTGGCCCATCCATTGGTTGTTTGGAAGTTTGTTGTTTAATTTCCAATATATTTGTAAATTTCTTGTTTTCCTTTTGTTCTTGATTTCTAGATTCACATTGTTGTGGTCAGAAAAAAACACTTGGTGTGGTTTCAATCTTCTTAAATTGTCCAAGACTTGTTGTGGCCTATCATACAATCTGTCCTGGAGAATGTTCCATGTGCACTTGAGAAGAATGTGTATGCAGCTCCTATTGGATATAATATTCTATAAATGTCTGTTAGATCCATTTGGTCTGAAGTGTTGTTCGAGTCCAACATTTCCATGTTGATTTTTTAATGCTCTTGTTCTTTAATCTTTACACTATACTTAAGTGGTTAATACACTACCATATTATAATATTCTGAACTTGACTTTTTATTTACCTTTACTACTGTGTTGCATATTTTCATGTTTTCATGTTACTAGTCAGTATCCTTACATTTCAGCTTGATGAACTCCTGTCAGCATTTCTTATAAGGCAGGTTTAGTGTATGAATTCCCTCACCTTCTGTTTGTCTAGAAAAGTCCATATTTCTACTTCTGAAGGATTACTTCGACAGAACATAACTGGTTGGCAATTTTTTTTTCTTTCAGCACAATCATCCTACTCTCCTGGCCTGTAAGGTTTCTGGTTAGAAATCTGCTAATAGTCTAACAAGGGTTCCTTTGTAGGTTACAAACTTATTTTATCTTGCTGCTGCTAGGATTCTGTTTGTCTTGATTTGTGACTGTTTTATTATAATGTGTATTGGAGAAGATAGTTTTGGATCAAAATAACGGGTGATCTATTAGTTCCATATCTCTTTGTCCAAATCGTTCACTGGGGTTTGGGAAATTCTCAGCCATTACTTTTTAAATAAGCTTTCTAACCTCCTTCTCCCTCTCTTCTCCTTCTGGAACTCTAATAATTCTTTTGATGGTGTCCTTTTAATAGGTCACAGAGGCTTTCTTTATTCCTTTTTATTCTTTCTTCTTTGTTCTCCCTTCTTTATTCTCGAAGTTTCTAGCTTCTAAATCAAAGGGTTTTTGTTTTTTGTTTTTTGTTTTTTGTTTTTTTTCTGTTCAGTCTGTTTGACGGTTAACAACCTCCATGGCGTTTTTCATTTCATTCATTGAATTCTTCAGCTCCCGAATTACTGTTTGGTTCTTTTTATGATTTCTCTCTTTGTTAAAATTCTCATTGTGTTTATGTATTGTTGTCCTGCATTTTATTGTAGCTCACTGAGTTTCCTGAAAACATCTATTTGAATTCTTTATCAAGTAAATCATATATCCCCACGTCTTTGGTTTCAGTTACAGGAAGATTATTGTGATCCCTTCGTGATGTCATGTTTCCTTAATTTTTCATGTTTTTTTAGAGTTTTGCATTATTGTCTTCACATTTCAGATAGCAGTCACCCCCTCCAGTCTTTACTAACTGCTTCAGGATAAAAATATCTTCCATTAGTCCTGTTTGGGATTTCTTAGACCTTATATGAAAATATCTACTCCTGTTCACTCTTGTGGCAGAATTCTTAAACTTGTTTGTCTTATCTCAATCTTGCAATGCACTGATAGCCTCTCTTTTGTTTTTCTGATGGTAGCCCTACAGCTCAAGGGTTTGGTTTCCTGCCTAATCTGCAGACCCTGACCTCTTTTCTGCACATGCTCATTAGCATTCTACCAAAGCTCACTCTCCTCACTCTCTGAAGCAAGCATAGTGAGCCAACAGGAGAGTGGGAAGAAGTGTATGTGAGGCATGTAGATTTTGAGGGTGCCCATGGGCCAGTTGGGAGAAATTCACACATGAGGCCTCCCCAGCCACTTGTGGGTGAACTTCCTGACAGAGTGCACTATGCAGTTAGCAATAACATTGTCCTTTTAATCCCACTTTCTGAGAATTTATCTGCCATTTTTTTTTTTTATTTCCTTCTTCCCCGTGTCACAGAGCTCCTGATTTAGGACTCTGAATGCTGTGAGAGAGAACTGAGTCTCAATGGCAGTGTCCCACACAGCTGGATAAGCCAGGAGCGCATTCACTAAGTCTTTCCCCCACAGAAGAAATCTCAGGCCAAACAGGTCTCATTTAGTCTCCACCTTGGGAGAGGGGTGATGCAGGCAAAGTCAAGCTGTTTGTCTATCCACTCCAATTTCTCCAAATTCTCTCTTTTTTTTTTCATTTTCTCTCTCCAACAGAGTGCTGGAACTTCTCCTCTGAAAACCTGGACGTCCACAAAAGCTCTCTTGTCCTTCTATGGGTTACTGCCCAAGTCAGTGTTCTCCAGGTGCACCAGACCACTGCCAAGAGGGGCTGGAACAGGTTCACAGGCTATTGAAGGGTCTGCAGCTGGTACTAAGGTTTGTCAGCCTATTACCTGATACATGGGTGGGCAAGACTCTCTCTGGATTCCTCAGCATATGGTGTAAAATCCCATAACTCCAACAGAAGCACTTTTATTTGTGGATCAACGCCAAATATGTGTTGTTGTAGGGTGGAGGAGACAAGATTGAGGGACATCGTATGCTGCCATGATGCTGATGTCACTATCTCCTTAGGAAATGTTTTGACACTTCTATATTAAAGGTAAATAAGGGGATTTAAAAAAAAAACAAGAATCTTAAATGATAACCATATTATTTGGGTCAATCATAGTAAAATATGACCTTCCCTAGTTTGTCAGAGAAGGTTGTCACAGAAAGAATGCTGATATAAAGAAGAGGACCTGGTGAACTCTAAGATACTGGTGCAAAATATACTCCATCCTAGCTGGTACAGTCAATATTTTGGTGCTCAGAGGAGATAACATTAATTAAGAAATGACCTACCCAGAACAATATTTTAGCCAGGATTGTTTCTGCCTGGATGTGCTACATGATACCATTAAGTAATTAAGCCTATTAGGTACCACGAACAGTAAACACATAGAAAACTCCATAGCAAGCTTTTAAAAAGCTTTAAAAACAAACATGTATTTCATGCTGTCTCTAAATATCTGTTGCTGGATATTCAGTGAGATCTCAAACTGGGGTTGCTTAGAATGGAGATAGGGGAAGCAGGTATGGGGTGGAAAGTCTCTCTTCTGTAGCATTCTCTGTCTTGGCCCTTGCCAACACTCACTAACTGTAGTTCTGACACTATATGAATCATAAAATTATGTGCTCAGAACTCAGAATGGGTCTACAGGTGTGAACTGACGTGTAGGTTACAGGGCTCTTACCCACTTTGCTTTTATAACTTCTAGTATGTGACATACATTTGTGGGCCCACAATTTTTGGCAGTGTGTGATAGTGTTGACATAAATTTGGCTATGGTCAGCTAAAATTTCTATATTTTCTAGTCCTGAACTGCTCTTCAACTTGGCTTACAAGGACACCACCACTTCCATCCTGTACTCAGGTGGCTGACTTCTTGAACATGAGGCTGAAATTGTCCATTGGTCCCTATATTAAATTATATCTCATTGTTTTTGGCCCATTCCACTCTGTCTTCAAATTTTTTTTTAATTCTAATTCAAATGTGTTAATTATTCCTCAAGGCTTTAGGTCGTTGCAAATGTATTTATTCAAGAAATAGTAACAGAGTGCTTTCTATGCGCTAGTAACTATGCTAGGGACTGGGGTTACACAGATGAAAAAGACAAAACTGACTTTTATTTAATCACTAGCACTGGTAAAATTGTTTTACTCCTATAAAATCAAGCCCTGTGATTTACTACTCCAGCCCACATTTCCTGTTGCTCTATCCATACAGAATTTCTCAGCATTCGCTTTACTCGACAGGTACTTTCAAACTTGTATTTCTTAGAGTATGCTATTCCTTCTGCCTGTTATACACTCTCCTGCTTGTTCTCTAAGAAAAGTCCTACCCACTTTGTAAAGACCTGGCTAAATGTCAACCTAGGCCACAGGTAACTAATCCTGAGCAACCTGAGAGTCTCCTATTCCCATTCATCAAGGCAAGGAAACATAATGGCTATGTTAAGAAAGCATGTCTCATACAATCCTGTTATCTTTCCTTGGTCCTTACCCAAAGTAGAGCTTCTTCAACCATTTTCTCTTTCTTAAATATAATATTCCATACTGGTCTGTAATTCCTCTCATCTGACCAGCATTTCAGTGGTTTCCCGCCTTTTAAAAAAAATTAAAACAAAAAAATTCACAAAACATAAACAGACCTGCATTCTGAAAATCTTCACTAAATATTGTCTTTACGTCATTGCCTTAATTCAAATCTGGTTTTCCCATATAGAAGTCACAAGCTTTCCAATTAAAAAAACAGTATAGAAATATGCAAAAATTTTAGACTTAAGCAGGGTATTCTAAATTATGCTAACTTTTTGTCATTTTTTAAAGAGAACAATTGTGCCTATAGAGACAAAATGAGGTAGAGTATAGCAATTATCTAGAAAATTAAGATTAATTAAGACAAACACCTTGGATAACAACATTGAGCCTTTCTGTGACAATACAGTATGAAGGACCATTTATTTCAACAACAATCTTAGCTTTAAACATTTTTATGTTTTATATTTTAATTTTATGTTTTAATAGCCTCTATACAAATATATTTCTAATGTTTGCATTCCTGAATAAATCTTGTATAATAGGAAAGCACTCAGTGGAAATATTGCAACAATTGACGTCTGATTAAAAATATTTCTTTGGGTATAAACTTTAAAACAAATGGTTCTAAAGAAAGAAATTTAGATCATTTTTCTTTCTCTGTAGAATAAGATACTGAAATTGCTGCATGTAGTTTTTGATATTTGAGTGTTACATTAAAAGAAATTTAAGCAAAAGAGTTTACTTTGCAGGACATGTCCTTTTTATTAGAATAGACATGGTCCTAAGTGAGTTGAGGTAATTTATTTACATTTTATGTGCTTTGTATTAAGAAAATTTCTCATGAAATTAAATTTAGAAATAAGACAAATTAGTCTTTAATGTAATAACTGGAGATACGAAATAGCTAATGTTTTTACTTAGTCCAGCAATTTCAATATGGAAACTTTAACGTAGCCATGCTTTTATCTGTTAGAATTTTTTTTTTCAAAAAAGGACATAAATTGATACTCTTTTTTAACAACTATGATCTATCCAAAGAGGTAGGTGAAACCAAAAGAAAGAAGTAAAAAGGTAGGGAAAGAATCACCAGGTATACAAAGATGTGGTTGAGAATAACAGGAAGCTATATAGCCTAGGGTTTTAATGAGCTTCAACTGTAGCATCAATGGACTAGTTAGGCTTCAAAAAATCATTTTAATTTGGTAGTGGCTTGCTATTCACCTTTGGGGAATTCACCTGAATTAGCCCATTTTTATGCCAATAGTTCTCTTCCCATTGACTTGAAGAATTAAAGACTTTTAAGATTCTGACCTATTCTATTACTGGCCTTCTCTTTTCCCATCATGCTATTATGGACACTTAAAGTTTATTGTAATTATTGACTACCTCTTGTTTTAAATTATCAAATTAGCTTAAGTGTTATTAAATTCCTAAAAGATTAATAACATGATCAAAGAGCAAAGCTCATCTCTTCAAATGCAGTGCTCACTCTTTGGTTTCAAATTACGTCTGAAAAGGTCAAAGTCTCCTGCTGTCCCAAGCTCTCTCCTTCTTTATAATATGGTGTAGTTTTTGAATTCATATTAGGCTGAAATCACAAGCCACCTCTCTGACTATGATAAAAGAAATTCATAACGTAACATGGAAAGTATATGTTTAAGGGCTCTAGAGTGATTGATAGGCTTTTTATAGCAGAAATTCATTACAACACCATTCTCCATGACAAGAATTTCAATTATGTCATGGTCCTCTCCTCTCCATATGTCTCTTTTCCTCGTTCATATTTCAAAATATATGAGTTAAAAGTTCTCTGTTAATAATCTTACATGGGGCAATTTAATTAATTCTCCTTCAGGATACATGTGCATTGTTTAACCTAATACATTTGGGTAGTAGTGATCAGATACTCTTCACTAAGAATTTTATTAGTCTCATTGTGGCTTGGATGACTTGATAAAAATGCTGCCAACTTATAATAAATAATTAACTTTTTTTAAGTTAAAGCTATTTATCATTGCTACCCATTCATTTTATAAATATATGTTAAGTGACAACTGCATAGCAAACATGATACTATAACCAGGGAGATACTTCCAGAAGCCAAGAGTTTATTTGGGAATGAAATTATCTAACAAACGTACAGCTTCCAAAAGATATTTCCTCTACTGAATAATAACACAAACTCTTGAGTACTGCAGAAATTAAATGTTAGGAAAAAAAAGGTAAACTTGCATTTTAGACTACCATTTGAATAAAATTTGCTAGAAAAAAGTAATACTGTTTTTACATTAAAGAATGTGGACTGCCAGATATTTGAAGAAATGTATCATAAAGCGGCACCAGAGAGAATGAACAGGCAGAAGAATTGACAGTTGTTATGACTGTATATAATTTTCACCACTATTGGTGGCTCACATCTGTTGACTAAAAAGTTCTAGAATTTTTCTAAAAAATTATTAAAATTATAATTGGCATACAACATCATTATTAGTTTTGGGTACATAACATAGGGATTTGACATCTATATAACTTACAATGTAATTACCATGACATGTCTAATAATCATCTGTCATACAAAGTTATTACAATATTACTGACTATAGTTCTAAAAATTTTTCAGTTATAACAGCATTTCACAAGCAAGTTGCTTGCACTGGGTAAAATATGTATATGCTTTAATAACTAAAGTGCAACATTTTTGAGAGTCAAAGAGAGTGTTATGAATTATTATTTTGGAACAACTGACATAATCTGAGTCTATCCAGACAAAGTCACATGCATATAGTCTCCTTAACATCAAGGGACCAAAGAATGTATAATTCTTCCATGTATTTTTATTTAAATGGAAATTCAACAAAATTTAAAATTTGAACTTGGCCTAGGTTATAATTATGAATATTTGTGATCTACTATTTATTTAATGCCTTAAACTAAATTATTTTAAAAACATATTACACATATTTTATTTTAATCATTACCATTAATCATTCATGTGGCAACGGAGACAGAAAATGAGATAAAAATTCTAAAAATACCAAATATGGGATTATACATAACTGAAATCAATCTTATAGAGGCAAAAACAATGCATTGTTTTCCTCAATATTATTATTAATCATCACATATATTTTACTAAAATTTCTTGATCTTGATATCCAGAGACTTTTGAGGGGGGAGCTCTAATGTAATTTCTTTATAACTGGATAATGAGGAGTTAGTTAACACATGAGTTGAGAATTGACTAAAGGCACTTATCAGGTTACATTACATCTGCTTAAAATTATTTATTTAACTATTATAGCTCAACTACCTCCTGCCAAAATAGCTCTTGTTGTGAGGTTATATTCTAAGTACTCTTCAAAGGAGCTGTAGGTATTTCCTAGGCCTGACTATCCTAAAGAAGGTCAATTTGAAACACCTCTAGTAGAGGGAAATTGGTTTAAAAGCATTTGTATTGCTCCGACTTTGCTATCTGTCACAGCTGTGTTAGCATCACTTGTGCATTCCTTTCAGGCTCTCTCTTGGCCTTAGAAATAATGTAGCTGCAATTGCTGTACACTTGTATTTTAGTATTGTTGAAAATGTAAAAGTTGTGTTTGAGCAAATTTTGAAAAGTTCTATTTATTCCCAATTCTCACTTAAAATACACAAAACCTCAACTTTTTTTAAAAAAAAATAACTTCCATTGAAGCAAGTGAGTCAAAAAGAAGTGAAAATTAAATAGGCCCATTTTTATTTGTTATATTCACCATGCATTTATTTGACACCTATACTGGGAGATATAGTAAGTAAACAAAATCCACAAGATCTCTATTCTCAAGTTTCTCATCCTCAAAAATTATACAATATCATTTTAGATAGCAGCTTAGGAAATAAACAGTAACTCTAAGAGAGATAGTGAATCCAAATAAAAATGACTGATGTTTACCCACCTTAGTTTCTAGATACCTCTCTTTATCTTTTAATGACACTTATTTTCACTAAATATTAGCACCAAAGCTATCACCTTCTCTTTATAGTCAGCTTCACTTCAGGAAGGAAGGTATCAAGTCACCTCTTCAATTATACCCACTAATTCAAATCAAAATGCACAATTCCAATTTCACTACTCCAGTGAAGGGACACCATTTTTAACTCAAAAGAAAGAAGCTCTAGTAAAGACTCCCAGTCAGCCATCCCTTAGTGTGTGTATGCTTATGGAATGTGGTCCCAAGTGCTGATCACATAAGAAAAAAGAGGCTGGTACTGATGGGGAGGGTAGAAGAGGACAAGGAGGCAAAGTTATTAAACACTTTGTGACAGGGAGATACAAGCAAAGTACTAGAGAAAAGGGCTTTAGACAACCAGTGTAGGCAGCTTAAAAGAATTATACTTACATGAATGGCTGAAAGGAGAGTATCGAGTGCTAGAAAAGAAACAAGAGTACAGAAAAGGAGATGGAATACTATAAAAAAAATTTTTTAACAACTTCAGTATTTTTCCTAGGCCATGCCAATGAAGATATTATTGAATAGTCTGGCTTCTCTTCCCTTATATGTAAAGGCAGCAAGAGTAACAATGGTTTAGGAAGGCATCAGAAACAGGAATGTGGAGATTCTTCAGATATACACTTTGTATGTGTGTGTGTGTATACATATATACACATGTATAGACATACATACATATATATGCACATATGTGACTATTATATAGACACTGTGTGTCTAAGTACATATATATTTGTATATAAAATACATATAAGTATACACATTTGTGTATATATAAATATATATCTATATTTCTATATATATGTATATAAATCCTAATCCTCACATAAACCCTATGAAGTTGATACTGGTAAAACTGGTTTTACAATCGAGAAAACTGAGGCACAAAGAGCAAAGTCACAAAGTTAGCAAGTAGATGAGCTGGGATTTAAACTCAAGCAGTTTGGCTTTGGTGTCTGGGCTCTTGACCACTATGTTATGTATGAGTTTTGGGGTTGGGGAGTGGGGAGGCTATGAGAAAGTACAGATATTAACAACCTGTTAGCATTTAAGTCTAAAATTTATTTTCAAACTTGAACTTTATAAAATATAACTTCAAATCCTCCCTGATTGAAAAATTTTAATTACAATGAGTTTTTTACTCTATTTAAATATACAAATTTTTAAGTAAAAACACACAGTAAAACCAACCAATTTTGTACTTTATTTTCACTAACTAGCTCTTGGCATGGATTTAAATACTAGAATTGTGTAAGAATGCAAATTGGACTTTTACTCTTTCTACATTATGTATCTTGCCATTACAGTAGTTCTGGAGAGCGAAATATTTGTGATTGTATTCAGGTTAGGAAATCTGTTCATCTTGTACAGTGATTCTGAAGCTATATGTTAAAAATTCATAGCATCTGGTTCCTGTTTACAATTTTTCAGTCTTCCAAGATACATTATATTTAATGAGAAACATAATGAGTTAAATTAGAGTTTTACAAAGTTATGCTTATTAATATGCATTCTATCTGATGTAGGCAGACAGACATGACCATATGTAAAAATGATATGGAAGGAGACTAGACTTTGAGTGATGAGCGCATAGTACAATACCTAGATTATATATATATATATATATATATATATATATATATTTGTATACCTGAAACTTATATAATGTTTTTAACTAATGTTACCCCCAGTAAATTTAATTTAAATGATAATGATAATAATAATAATAATATAGATTATAAAATATTTTAAATTCCACATTTTTAAAGTAATGTAATAATAAATATAAAAAACAGGTTCTAAAGAGCAAGGCTCTAAGGATTTAAATATTTTAACAATACAAATTACTCTGAAGTAAAAATCAAAATAGGAAAGTTTTTTCCTTTAATTCTGTACAGAGATTATTACTAAATTGTCAAATAATTAAAAATACTCTGCATTTACTAAGTGGTTGTTAAGTATCAGGCATTGTTCTAAGTACAATAATTTACTTAATCTTTATAACAACCCTATGGTAGTTATAATTATTCCTATGTTTCAGATGAGAATACAGAGAAAGTGAAAGTTAATTAGCACAAGGCCTTACAACTGGTAAGTGGTGGAACTGAGATTTGAACCCAGATAGTGTGACTTATTGAGATACACAGATAGCTCCAAAGTCTTCTTTGGCAGTTTGGGTATATAACTTACACATTAAAAGCTCTGAGGACTGCATCCTCATCTGGATCCAAAATATGTGTTGCCACACTGAGTACTACTGTTTAGACCTGTTTTCTTCAGGTAATCCCTAAGCATGTTGCTTCATAAATTGTTTTCTAAAAGTTGAGTATATTTTTTCTTTTGCAGGACATAACTCTTGTTAGTATAGCATGTTGTGTCACCTTCTCTCACTTTCTTCAAACTAGTGGATACCTACATAATCAAAGAGATGGCTGATGGGAAAAAATATAGCTCGTATCTATTCCTGCAGTACTAGTAAATGCGTAAAATGTGTGCCTGCCATCATTACCAAGTAGAATTGACCTTTTCATTATTTTCCTCTTCTTTGGTTGCACTTAATCTTCATTTTAATCTCATTTCACACAGATAAAACTGTTGACATTTAGAGCTGAACAATTTGATTTGTCCTAGTTGGTGAAAATACTTAGGTGGAACACTCTCTTTAAAAACTACTTATTAAAGTTGATTAATAATTTCCTAAATTTAAGACTTTTTAAAAATCAACATCTAGCTCTCTATGACTCTCTCAGGATTTCATCTGAAATCAGTCTTAGCTTAGTGATTTCTACAATAATCCTAAGAGAAATTAGCATTAGGGCAATTCTCAAGTTAATATAGCTTTAAAGAGAAGACTTGTTATTTTATGTATGATTTGACTATAGTTATTGGACATATCATTATGATATATAAAGATTCTCTTTAATCAACCTTTAGGTCAGATGATGGGCCTGGGGTCAGTAGCTTTATGAACGCTGCAGCAGAGTTTGTTTGAAGATTCTGGTCATTAATGATAGTCAAGGAAAATAATCACACCCTAAGTGCTGTACAATGACCAAATTCATTATCACAACCATAGCCACTACCTTCACTGTTAGTAACTACTGACTCACAAAAAAAAAATTAAATATTAAAATATCAGTCATATTTTAGTGAAAAAATATAAACAAGTAGTTTTGAATACTTTGATGCATTACTGTTACATTAAACCATGATTTTATTTTCCCATGGGAAAGACTGACCAAACTAAGATATATAATCATTTTATATGTTCAGTAAATTTCATTTATAAATCACCATTTACTATAGCTATAAAGTACTTAAACAGAAATTATTAGATGCTATAGGCTTCTCCTGCATGTCATGTCAATAGTAACTATAATCAACATCAATATAATGCTTCCTATGTGTTCCTAACCCAAATCTTTTCATATATACTCAGTTCATCCATTAAGTAGGTATGGACTTTTAATACAGATAAGAAAAGGCACATAGAGGTTAAGTAGATTGCCCAAGATAATTGTGAAAAATAATATAATGTAACCAGTTCAAAATGGAGTTAGACCTGCCATCCTATAGGAAATGTCTTGCACATCTTACTCCTCAAACCTTTGAAATGCAAAATAACTTCTGGGCTGGGCTTAAAGCAGCATTGTATTTCAAAGAGCTGTTTAAACAGCTAACAGGAAAGCAGACATGAAATGAGATCTGAAATGAGATCTGAAGATATTCAATAGTATTAGCATAGCTATGATAGATTATTTGTGCCTACAGAAATTACTTCTATTCATGTACTAATTCCCCTTCCTTTCTCATAAATACCCCTTGCCTTCACCTCCTAATCAGAATAGTATTGGGGTTTCTACCTAAATTAGTGCTTCCAGAATAGCTATTATTTGGATCTCAAATAAATTCTCATTGCCTCTCACTTTGGCCTTTTGTTTTTAAGTTAACATAATAGACAGGTAAGTGGAAGTGAGGCTTGATGGTCCAACTGAAAGATCCATGACCATAACTACCACATTATATTGCTTCTCCAATAAATAGATATGTTAAAAATTAGGCCAAATTATTAATATAGATGAGAAACACTAAAAATTTCTATTGGATCTGAACAAGGTCTCTCTCAGTAAAATACCAAATTCACCTCTATTAACTGGCTAAAAAGGAGCCAGAGGATGAAAAGTTATCTATTATCCATCAGAGTAAAGTATTGAATACCCTTTTACCTAAGGCAGCACTAAACAGAACAGGATTCTAGCAGCCATTGATTAAGTTTATACAGTTTTTTATATAACATTACACATACTATAAAGGATAACTATTTGGAGTGTTTTACATTTTGCAAGTCTTGATGAATACAGACAGCTTTTGTTTCCACAGATTTATTATCAAACATATTTACACTATCTTGAAAAACCTTCCTACTCGGGAAAGGAATATTTTGATGTTATTTTAAGGTCTCAAGTATTTTTTTTTTCCATTGGGATACTATACATTAAAAAAAAAACTTTCTGGTAATAGCATTGAGTTAAAAAGAACTGAACACACATAGGCACACATGCAATCACAGAAAGACGTTTGGTCTTTGGCTTCTGAACAAAAGGCTTCTAAAGGCCTTGTAATTTCCTGATTGACAGGGACAATAGCATCTATTTTTATACATAACAAGCTACTTTCAACCAGTACCTCAGTTTATACTAATAAGATGACTCTTGGCAGGCCCCTAGAGCTTCCGGATGAGGGGTAGTTGCCAAAGGAACCAATCCTGAGATTAGAAGATTGAAACTTGAGCCCCAAACCCCTATACCTCCAGGGAGGGGAAAGGGGATACAATCTCCAGTTGTCAATGATTTCATCAATCATGCCTATGTAATAGAACCTCCATAGGAACTCCGAAATGATGCAGTTTATAGAGCTTCTGGACTGGTGAGCATGCAGAAGTGCTGGGAGAGTGGTGCGTCCTGAGAGGGCATGGAAGCTCTGCACCCTTCCACAGTGCCTTGCTCTATGTATCTCTTCTATTGGCTGTTCTCAAGGTGTATTCTTTGTAATAACATGGCAATAGTAATAAAATACTTTCCTGAGTTCTGTGAATTGTTATAATGAACTATTGAACCTGAGGGTCATGGGAATGCCTTAAATTGTACTCAAACAGGCAAATTGTGGGTGACCTGAGCACACCGCTGACAACTAATATCTAGGGCAGGGTAAGTCTTGTGGCCTGAACTCTTAAACCTGAAGAGTCTGACTCTAACTCCGGGTAATTAGTGTCAGAATTTAATTGAATTATTGCTAATAATGTTGAACATCTTTGCTTATCTGCCATGTGTGTGCGCTCTTCATTGAAATGTCTCTTCATGGTCCTTTGTTCTTTTTATTTTTAGATTTTTTCTTTTTTACTTTTGAATTCTGAGAGTTCTACATACTAGTCTTTTGTTGGATAGGTAACTTGGAAATATTTTTTCCTAATCTGTAACTTTTTCATTTTGATGAAGTCTAATTTGTCAAGTTTCTTTTTATAGAACGTGCTTTTTTGTGTCATATCTAAGGACTTTTAAATAATCCTAGATTCTAAATATTTTCACCAACGATTTTCTAAAATTTTTATACTTTTACATTTTACATTTAATTCTATGATCTATTTTGAGTTCATTGCTGTTAAGATATGAGGTTTAGATTGAGATTCTTTTTTTTCTTTCCTTTGCCTATGGATACCTAATTGCTCTAGAACTAGTGGTTGAAAAGGCTATTCTTTCTTCATGGAATTTTTTTTTTGTATCTCCATCAAAAATCAGTCGAATGTATTTGTGTGAGTCTATTTCATGACTTTCTATAGTATTCCTCTGATCAGTGTGACCCTCTACAAATAGTATGTTGTCATTTTTACTGAACTATAGAGTAAACCATAGTATTGAGTAGAGTGATTCCTCCTACTTTATTCTTCTTTGTCAAGATAGCTTTTGCTATCCCAGCTCCTGTACCTTACATATAAATTTTAGCATAATGTTGTCTATGTCTATAAAAAGCCTTGATGAGATTTTGATAGAAATGTCATTCAACCTGTAGAACAGTTAGGGGGGATTAAAATATTTACTATGTTAAGCCTTCCTCCCAATCCATGAATAGAGTTGTGTCTTTCCATTTATTTAGACCTTTTATTATTTTCATCATTGTTTTCTAAAATTTTCAGCATATGGATTCCTAACATGATTTGTTAAGTATACACTATTCCTAGCTTTTTATCATAAAAAGTTGGATTTTCTTCAAATGTTTACTCTGTGTCAATTAATATGATCATATGTTAGTTCTTTAGCTTATTGATATGATAAATTACATAAATTGATTTTGAATGCTGAACAAGACTTGCATACTTGGTGATGAAATATAATTCTATTTATACATTTTTGGATTTTATTTGCTTATAGTTTGTTGAAAATTTTTGTCTGCACTTATGAGAGATATTGGTCTGTAGTCTTTATTTGTATTATCTTCTGGTCTTGGTGTCAGACAAATACTGGACTCAAAATGAATTGGAAAGTGTTGTCACTACATTTATTTTCTGAAAGAGATTGTGTAAAATTGGTGTAATTCTTTTTAAAGTGCTTACTAGAATTCTCAAGTGAAATTATCTAGGTCTGGAGATGTCTTTGTCAATAGCTTTTTAAATTATAAATTCAATTTTCTTAATTATTATAGGGATATTCAGATTATCTGCTTCCTCTTGTTTTTGAGATTTGGTAGTCACTATTTTTCAAGGAATTTTTCCATTTCTTCTAACATTGTCAAATTTAATACTGCAAAGTTATTCATATTTATTTATTGATTGATTTTTAATGTCTGCAGAATCTGTAGTGATATCCCCTATTTCATTTCTGATCTTAGCAATCTATGTCTTCTCTCTCTAAATTGTTGTCAATCTTGCTAGAAGTTTATTAATTTTATAAATTTTACTTTTAATTAATTTTTTCTATTGTTTTCCTACTTTCTATATCCTTCGTTAATGCTCTGATCCTTTTTTATTTCCTTTTGCTTGTTTTAGGTTTATTTGGCTCTTCTTTTTCTACTTTCTGAAGTAGACACATAGATTATTTAAGACTATCTCATTTCCAATAGATGCTATAACTTATAAATGTATAAATTACAATTTTATCCCTCTAACCACCACTTTAGCTGCAGCTCACATTTTGATGTTGTGCTTTTATTTTTGTTCAGTTATATGTATTTTTCTATTTCCTTTTATTCTTTCTCTTTGATCCATGTATTATTTAGAAATGTGTGGTTTAATTTTACATGTTTAAAGATGCTTTTATTATCTTCCTGTAATCAATTTCCAGTTCAATTATATTATGGTCTGAGAACACCATGTATAGTTTCAGTTTTTTTTAATTTGTTGAAGTTTCTTTTATGATGCAGGAATTAGTCTACTTCGGTGAATGTTCCATGGGTCCTTGAAAAGTCTGTGTATTCTTTGTTGGGTGGAGTGTTCTATGTATGTCAATTAGATTCTGTTGGTTTAAGTATGTTGTTCAGATTTTTTTTATATTTGCTTATTTCCTGTCTAGTATTTTTACTTGTTGCTAAAAGGGTGGTGTTAAAGTCACCCACTATCATTTCTTCTTTCATGTATATCAGTTATTTTTTTCTTGAAGTTTGAGGTGTTTGATGTGTATACATTTAAGATCATTTTGTCTTCCTCGTAGATTCATCCTTTTATTAAAGTTTTCGTCCCTAGTAATTGTCTTGGCCTTGCTGCTCACTTTATTAGAATTTAACATAGTTATTCCTGCTTTTCTTGAAATTAATTTGTTCATGTATACCTTTATCCATCTTTTATTTTAAACCTACCTATGTCATTGAATTTGAAGTGAATTTCTTTTAAGGAGCATATAGTTTTGTTATTTTCTTTTTAATCTATTATACCAATCTGTCTTTTGATTGGTATATTTTGACTGGTACCATTGATATCAATATTATTACTTTGGAAATAAAGTCTATTTTATTTTTTTGTTTGTTTCTCTAGAATTCACTCTTTTGTTTCTCTTTTCTTACCTTCCTGTGGGTTACTAGAATATTTTTTTTAGAATTCTATCTTGACTTATAGTGTTTTTGAATGTCTCTTTTGTATAATTTTTGCAGTGTTGCTCTGAATGTTGCAGTCTATCTATGTGACTTATAATAAATAACCTATCAGTATCAACATTTTTACCACTTCTAATAAGGGGAATCACTCATTCTCTTTAAGTCCCTTTATCTTCCTCACTTTTAAATATCATTGTATTGTATATCAGATGGTGCTATAATTTTGTTTCAATCTTCAAAATATGATTTATAAAACTTATGAGGAAAAAAACATGCCATTATATGTACACATACTTCTAATCTTTCCAGTATTTCTTCCTGCTTCCTGAGACTTCCTTCCAAAATTTTTTCTTTTATTATGTCATTCCTGGATATTCTCTAAGACTCTTCTCATTTTACTAGTCTATGAATTCAAAACCTTTTCAAAGAAACGGTGAATTAAAAAATCAGTCACTCAGAAAAACAGACATTTAGAGAAGTCTGAGAGAGAAGATAGAGGGGATCCAGAGTTGGGGTGCTGCCAGGAAAGTAAACAATAGGAAGGTAGAGAGAAGTGTATATCTATAAAGGAAGAGTAATGAAGCAAAATTTATAAACTCCATAGTTACATCTTAAACAACACTACATTCAAAGAAATTTACCAAGCAAACAATCCTAGAAAGGAGTTTCATTCAAACATTGTAGGACACTGACAATGTGCCAAGAACATTGTAGAACACTGACACTGTGCTAGGCATAAAGATGCAGAGATGACTAACATATGTTCCCTGCCCTAATACATGGTCAGCTTAGACAGGAATACCTAGAAGCAGAGCCTAGGACAGGGATTCAAGTACTTGTGTACTGTTAAGAAAATGCTCAAAGGAGAAAAGCAGTGAGGAGAGCAGGATAGGTCAGATAAAATAAGGCAGAGATGTGGGCTCAGCTATAGTCTACTTTAGTCTAATCCTAAAGGATACCACTAGGAACTCTGCAGTATGAATGACACCACAGAGTGCTTCCACCTTGAGGTAAAGAATGGACCATTTCTATCTCTGTAATAGTACAATTCTCTAAAGAAAGCCAGTTGTGGGCCATTGGCAGCCAGCACTCACAGCAACCAGAAAATGGGTGGACCTGGCTGGTGAAAGAAATCTATCCTGGTTAATGTCAACATCATCCACTACAACTCTCTGGGAAAGAAAGTAGAGGATAACCAAATTGTAGTGTAATTTTGTATCATAATTTGGAGAGGTACCAAAAAAATGTATAACAAAGAGAATGAAAGAATAGATTCTGTCTGGAGCAGTTGGAGAAGGCTTCTCACATAATTTGTGGGACCCACTGGAAAGTGAAATGTGAAACACCTTATTCAAAATTAATAATTTTGAAATTATGATAGAGAATTAAACCAAGCACAGTGCCCTTCTAAATGTGGGACTCTGTGCAACTATGCAGTCAGAAGCCCATGAAACTGGCTCTTTTGGTGAAAAATCTGAACAATGAGGAACCAGCAGGATTTTGAAGGAGGTGAGTTATAAACTCTAATCTGTATTTTTAAAAGCAATTTCTAGAAGCAGAGAAGGAGGATAATCTGAGAATCAATTCTGTGATGAATCCATAGTGTTTTCTAGGTAATTTAGATGATTCATTATTCATCTTAATGAAGCAAAACATTCAATTTTCAAAATTGTGTCCTCTTGCTGACTAGTTAATATTAGCATCTGTAACTGTCAATTTTATATGAAGAAATAATAATTACACATCCCTAATGAATAATGTTCTAAGGAATAATGTTCTCAAATTATTTATGAGCTAATAAATTCTGTTGCTAATTACTATTTTTCAGAAATAGGCAACTTTATAAGAGCTCAATGTAGAGTTCAAATAGTCATACTCAGAAGTCAAGATTGAAGACTGAACTAAAGAAAAATACTACGAATGTATATAACAATCTGTTTTTTACTATAAACCACATTCACACATAAAGATAAAAAAAGACTTTGGTATTTATTGAGCTTTCATTTTACTTTAAGTAAAAGCCTTCATGTAAAAGTAAATACATCTTAAAACTTTGTTTCCTCTATATGCAGAGTATTGTTGTCAACAGATACATTTTATTTTACCTTTTCTACCCCAACTTATTCTAAAATGCCTTCTCATAAATTCAAGATTTAACAATAAATCTTAGCATGCTACAAGCTTATAAAATATAGTGTCATGGTATTTCTTTTTATAAGGTGTTAAAAACTAAGATTGAATAATTTTACATATTTAAAGTATATGGGGAAATATGTTTACTATTTAATTTGAATCAGCCATTTATGTTCAAACATTATATCCTGGGGTTTAAACATTTTCTTCCCTCATTCCTCTCATTAGTCACCAAGATCAGCATGGAGACACTTGAGGTCATGAAATTATCTTCAGGACTTATATTCAAGAAAGGCTAACCTTCTAGACCCGACCTCCACCTCTAGAAGTTTGTAGTTCTCAGTCTATAAAGTACTCTCAATCATGTCTCATATTACTCTGTTAGCAACTTGTCATTTGGCCTGTTCTGGTGTCTGGGAAGCTGTATTCCAGAATAAACCTAAAAACATGAGAGGAGGAGACAATTCACCATGAACTTGGGAATTACTCAGCATTGGATCTGGAAGCCTGAAAACCTCTGCATGTGGCTTTTATCTACTTATTCTTAGGCACAACCGATGGAAACTTATTTACTCATTGTGCTTCTGCATATATGATGGAAAGTGTGTAGATTCACTTGTTGTATAGATCTCAAATGTCTCCAAAAGTCAGGGTAATCTCAATTTCAGAGTACATGCCAGCCAAGTGGCCCCTGGAATGCAGCAAAGTAAGCGATTATCAGCTGTCATGATGTAATTGTGGTTGTCTATTAAGTCGAGTATAAATATTACTTAAAACTTTCAATATGCTTGAAAACAGAAATATGTGAATCAAGTAAGAAGCTCCACCTTCAAATTCAGTTGTGAAGGGGGAAAAAACCTTCATTTTTCTACACCAATTTAATTTCTAAACTCACTCAAACTCCATCTATTTTTGCTCAGGATTGAGTCTAAGAGCTCCGTGGTATCATCTGTCTATGCTCACACCCTCTGAATATTGCCTCTTCTGTAGTCTGGTCCTTGGAAGTTAGTCTACTGAGGTTATAACTCTGTCAAACCTAATTCTAATCCATAAGGTCTTAGCCAATAATAACTCTCTGCTATTTTCATGACCTACTTGGGTGCCTGAGGATTTTTAGTCACTGCAGAGCATGGTGGTCCATGGGAAAATTATGGGTCTGCCTCAGGACAGTCTGTTTAGAGATGTTACAGGGCCATACTTGTCCCCTGTCTCCTGGTCTTGGGCCCTTCCATGTGGGTAAGCCCAAGTCTCCTCTGTCCTGGGTTCTCAAGATCTCCACTGAGGTCTCTATTGCTCTTCATCTGCGATAAACCAGTAAAGTGAAGCAGTGAGGGTACACGTGATCCTTCCTTTCTCATTACTTCTCCTTTAACTTTCTCCCCATCCCCATGCCTACACCCTTCTTGAAGCAAACATACTCTTACTTATCAGAATTTTTCTCAGTACTTCCTTCTATGGAGAAATTAACAAAGACTGCCCTATCATTTTGAATAGTGGATGGACTAAGAGTTACCAAAAAATCCCTTAGAAAGAAAAGCAGACTATGTTTTAAAATATTATCAACTACAAATGATCTTGTGTAATATTTATGGGCTAATAGCCAACTTTATATGAACAGTTATTCATGCACATTTTTAATGAATTTCTGAGAGCCTAAGAAAACTCTTCAAATGTATATAACTTGCATATAATATTTTTAAAAACAATTACTCTTTTGGTAATTTTTTATGTGTATATAATTAATTAGACTAAATGTATGAAATGACACTTTCTATATCCAACATTATCAAGAAATGATAGCTCTATTTATACTCATTTTTTTCAGATAGTGAAAGTAACTATATAAATATTTACAAATCAAGTTTAACAATTTTATAAAGGTCTTCTAACACACATTACACATTTTTATTCCTTTTTAAATACAGAAATTAGATAAAAATGTTTTCAAAATACCCATGTTGCTTCAAATTTTTTAAATCTTGATAATTTATTATAAAATTTAATCTCTGAACAATACTGACTACAGGACTGACATTCTTATTCTAAGCCATCAAAGTTCCAATAAATTTATGTAATGTGTTGTGGTCTATTTGGAGAAATTGCGAGACTCTCATAACGTCTACAAATGTGAAACAACTAGATTATGTTAAAACTAGACTATATTCCATTGTATATGGTTTCAGATATAAAATAAAAATTAATTTTTACTTTGTTTTAAACTTTTCATAAGGAAAGTCAACATTTGGTTTTCATTGTTATACCTAAGTTCTATAAAGTTAGTTGGTGCTCAAGGAAGTGTTATAAGGAATTAGAGTCATCTAATGCAACTTATTTGACCTCTTTCCTCCAAAGAGAGGCAAGATATGAAAATACAGATCATAAGACTAATAAAGATTACTTAAGATATTAAATGTGAATTTCACCTAGAATTTCAATCTGATAATGGGCAACATTTAAATCAACATTTAATTCCCTGAAAAACCAAAAATATGGTTGAAAATTAATCAATAATGAGATTATTAAAAACATTTACTGATTAAGTGATAATCAAGTTATCAAGATTGCCAACAATATCTTTATATATTTAATTCAAAGGGACCTAGCCCATTGTTATATGCTACTCATTTAAGAAGAGCTTTGAAAGCAGTTTAGCTTACAGTAAGGATAATCCTCAAGAAAATATTGGATGAATGACAAATATTATTCCTGTGATGCTGGTAAAATTCCAATAGAGAATGCATGCATGATTCATCTATTCAATAAATAATTATTTGAATACCTATTATAATGCAGGTACTGGAGGTATAGTGTTTTGGTCTCTCCTCCCTCTATGAGAATACAGATATAAATAGGACAAGGTGCAAAAATATTGGGTTAGCATAGAATACGATGACTGCAGCTAAGAGGTACAGCTAATTAATTCACTTTGAGAGGGCTCAAGGAATGTAAAACAGAAAAAAATAAGACTTGTAGAATGAATAAGATTAACAGGGTGAAGATGGAGAACATTTGCATTTTATTTCACTTATTCATTCATTTAATAAGTGTTGTTATAACCCAGGTACTGTTCTAGGCACTAGAAAATCAACAAGGAAAGAAACTACACTAAAATCCTTGTCCTTGAGGATCTTATATTTCAATGTGAAGATAGACTATGTACACAGAAGCAAATAAACATACAATAAGCCATATGTGGTGGGTGGTTAGGGTTAACCTCACTGAGAAGGTAATATATAAGCCAAGATGCAGAGACGGTAAGGGTATGAGCCATTAGAAAGAATACGGCCTTGAGGAAGAGTATTCCTGGCAATAAGACTAGCAAGAGCAAGGTCTTTAAGATGGGAGTTTGTGTTACATGTTCAAGGTCAGTGTGACTGCAGTGAAGCAATCAGTGGGGAGACTAGTAAGAGAAGGTCAGAGAGGTGAAGAGAAGCCAGTTTGGGTAAGCCTTTGTAAGCCATTGTGAGTATTCTGACTTCTCTAGTGAAGGAGATGCATTAGAAATTTTGGGTAGAGAACTGAAAGGATCTGACTTAATATGATCTGTCTGACTGCTGAATTGAGAAAAGAAAGTGGTGGGGAACATGAAGGACATAGAATCAGGCAGAACAATTATAAGGCTATAACATGGCATATAACACCTGGTATATAGACCAGAAAGATAGCAGTGGAGGTGGTGAGCAATGATTCAATTCTAAATATATTTTAGAAGTAGATCTTATGTGATTTGCTGATACATTTGATTTGGGGTAAGAAAGAAAGAGATTAATATAAGTCCAACTCTATGGATGGATTTTCCACTTACTAATATGGGAAAGCCTGTTGTAAAAGAAGGTTTAGATATGGAGTGGGAGGTAGGAAGTTCAGTTTTAGACATGGTTAGTTTGAGCTGCCTGATAGACATCTAAGTGGAGATATCCAGTAGGTGTCTGAATATAAAAGTCTGGAGTTTAGGGTGTAAATTTGGAGGTAACAACATGTAGTTGGAAATAAAGAGACCAAGGTCTTAGCTCTAGGGTACCCAAGCATTTATAAACATGAAATATTAAGAGTAACCAGTCAGTGAGACTGAGAAGGAATGACCAATGAATTGGACAAAAACTAGAATGAATGTGGTCTGGAAGAGTCTTGGAAACCAAGTATGGATGTTTTTTCAAGAAGAATAAAGTGACTGTCTCTGTAAGAATGGAGGATCAGCCATTGGGAAAAAAAAAAAACGAAGATCAATGCTAACCTGAACAAGAACAGATTTGGTGGAGAGGTGAGGATGGAAGTAGCTTGATTAAAGTAGGTTCAAGAAGGCATTGCAACTGTACGATAAGAAAATCAATGGTATGTGTTACTAGTCATAGTATCCTACATTAAGACCACACCAGAGAGCAACACGAATAAATTACTTTTCTTGCTAGCGAATTTGTCAGCTTCAAGATAAAATGGTAATTCTCATTGTACCTATTCAAAAGTAGCTATAAAATGTCTCATGCATTTTTAAAAAAGTGAAATGTTACATTTAAGTATATTTCACTAGGAATTTAGTAAAGAAGTATTTATTAACAACTATGTTTTCAAAATGATTGAAAACAAAAAGTTTTAATCTGTTAAATATAAAAATCTGAGAAAACTGAACAGATCAAGAAATAATGAAAAAATAAAACAGATCTTGTATACTACATGGTACTGATCAATAAATCTGAATATAATTTTTTCAAAGTGAAAAATAATAAGAGAAAAAGACTGAAGCAAAAAAATATATAACTGTCTCAATCATTTTGCTGTAAAGGAGAAAAGAAAAATGAGATGATATCTAGATTAAAATATAGGCTCCAGATTGGGATTTATAAGATTAAAAAAATTACAGCATATTTTTACATTGATTTGAATGACCTAATAATGAGGAAAAAACTTTATGTTTAAAGTATAGAGGGTAGCTGGAGCAGGATCCTTTAGTTGTCACAAGGGAATGGGACCTACTATATCAGTGAAATGATTAAGCTTTTAACTGAAGCACAGTTCATTGATGAAAACAGGAGGAAAGTCAAAATCTATGAATACAGATGTTGATGGATGAGTTGCTGCAGTATTAGTTGCTTTTATAATTTTTGATTTTTTCTATTTTCTAAATAAGATTGAGGACAGTAGGGATATGAGGGTGTTTTGAACAAACAGAAGATATAAAGAAGTCATTTAGATGAGTAGAAGAATAAATGGATGAGGTAAATGTAATAGGATTGTCTGGAAGTACTAAGATACCTGGTTTAGTGATCATGAATTTCATGTTGAGTGAATTTCAACATAGCATGCATTTTTTTTTTCAGACACATTCAGCTCCATAGGCACAACCACATGTTCAGCAGAAAACTGGCTTTTATCAAGTTTGGCATTTTATCAGGTAAATAGGAAAGAGTGAGAAAGAGACAAGGGAGTAAGCAGTTGAGTCTACAAATGAGTGGTTATAGTGATGGCCCATGGAATTTGAGTGGATAACTGGCAACTGAGATCATGAGTGAAAATGTGAGAAAATGAGTAGACAGTGAAGAGGCATAAAATAAGGAAACTGTATGTTCTGGTGAATCTGAATAATCTTTGGAATTGAGATTCTGAGGAAGTGAATTAAAGAAGTAAATAATGGTTGGAGAGTGGTCTCCTTGAAATTGAGATTAAAGATAGGTTGAAGTTACTAACAATAAGATCAAGGTAATGACACTGGGATTGAGGGACAGAGGTAGAGTAGAAGATGACATAATTTGAAAAGTGAAAGCCAAAGAATTGATATAATACACTGGGGTATTGGAAGACACTGAAATCACCTAGAAATATTTTATAGACACTGATATAAACAACAATTTCTGTCTGCAAGAGCTGGCTGTCAAAGTATAGATGATGTCCAGCTACAGTATGTTGAGTTAACAGGTAAAATAAAATTTTATCATAGAATAAAGCTTGAAATTTAATGAAAATCCACATAAATCTTAGTCTTACTCCCTAGTTTCTTAACCTCTCTTCTCTCCCCCTCCTCCTCCACCCTCTCCCCCCTCCCTTTCCCCTCCTTCTCTTCAGTATTATTCTCCCAATAAGTTTACTTTAGGTAGTCTATTGAATTGAAAAGATGAAGAGAGAGTCTGAAGACAAGATCCATTTGATAGTTGGACAGAGGAATTACAAGGTTTATACAACTAAGTTCTTATAGTAAAAGTTCCTTCCTTATTAGATTGGACTGAAAACAAATCAAAACAGAAAAGTTGCTTATATGAAACCATCCATTCCATAAAATTGGTTGTAGTCATTTAAAAAACCAAAAACTATCTCTTTCTACCACATGATAGAAAAATAATTGTGTTATGTAAAATCATATCACAGAAAAGTATCATGGCATTGTCCTTTGTGAAGCAATTTCTTACAAGGATGGTCGATTACTTGGTTATTAATATGAAAAAGGCTGAAATGTGGCAGATTTCAGAATGTAAGTAAATGAGCAAGAAAAAAATCAAATTCATGCTGCTTTCCCCTACAGAAATAATACCTTTCTCGGTACTATTTAGTTGTTTTTTTTTTTTTTCTAAATTTTGTTTCTTTTCTCTAGGATGCAGTAGACATGACATAATTTTTAAGGTTTCAATTATGTATTATTCTTGTATACTAGCTGAGATCAATTTTAAAAATGTACCTAGCCAGTATAATTAAATTTATTTTGGTCTAACTATAGTGCATAGCATGAAGAAAAAGCTGTTATTTTAAAGTGTCATTTGTCTTTACCTAGAAATCAGTTGTAATTTATTATTTTTCAATCAAGGAAGTACAATATAAATTCCCAATAAGTGAAGCTCCTGGAACCTATGAGTTCACCACAAAAGTTCCTAAGGCTTGGGGTTTGGCACCGTAATGTGTGTCTATTGTGAAAGTACCACACAGAGGTTCTGTGAAGAGCAGAAGTTTAAGCACCCAGGCCAGGTAAGAGGCCAATGTGGTGGTTGTCTATGAAGAAAATGATGTGATTGGACCAGAGCAACAGCAGTGAAAAGGGACAGATGTCAGTGAATTTAAGATCTTTTTTTGAAGTGGAGTTAACATGATTTGGTGATAAATGAAGTTTCAATTAAAATTGAATCTTCAAAAGAAGACTTGTAAAATATCCAAGAAATCAATGCTTCTAAAGCTAATATTATAAAATCACTGCAACATTCCAAATGTATTACTTGGAAAAATGTCTCAATATTTTTTAACAGGATACGGTTCTAAAGGCTCTCAAATACACTAACAATATTTTCAAATAAGTATAATCGGGACCTCTCTTAGGATCAGATAGAGTACAGAGACCATATGATATCCCAAAGAAAGCCCCTCCCAGCACACTGCCAAAGGCCTGTTACTCTGAAATTTCACTACCAACAATGCCTTCAGGCATCTGCAGCAATATGATAACTGAGCTGATATGGACAGCTCCTTTCCCAACTAACCACAACAAATCCTGTGTGCTTACTATAAACAAACATGAAGAAACAAACCTCCATGAAAGAATGTGAGCAGATATATGATGCAGGAGAATCAAAATCTTTATAGCAGGAAATAACAGAACAATTTGAAATTGAATTTAAAATGATTAAGAGCTAGATTTCATTTAACTTGAAGTAAATTAAGTTCTCAATTAAAATTCACATAACCCTAGAAAATATAATATCTTTAATATCTAAAAATATAAAATATTGTAAGATAAACTTTAGTTCATAGACCTGGATAACTACCATGGCCATGCATGACCAGTTTTTCTTCTTTATTTATATTACATTGGACCTTCAAGAACTGAACAAACAACTTTAGAACTAGAACACTGACAATAATTCACAACTATGTGTTATTTTCTTATCCCCTTGCCTTTGGTATGCTTATCAGATAAATGAGAGTGAAATTTATGAGACTGAGATAAAAAAAATAGCTACTTAAGATTAGAAATAGAGGAGCTTTGGGGAATCAATGCAGAAGAGAAAAAAGATAAATTTTGTCGATCTCAAATTCATGCATGGGCTTCCTGGACATATTATTCTAACACATCAGTCAATATATTGACAACTTATTCAAATGATAGAGAAATTAAAGTTTGTTCCCTAAGTTCTCTTTCTTGAAAAATCATGAATAAAAATGAAAATGAGGGTGGTAGTAAACATTTCATTCAAAGCAGTTCTCAGAAATAATAAACTACAGGCTTTGATTTAGCTAGACTAGTCACAATTAGATTTATCCTCTAAGAAGGATAATATCTCAAATAGAATATGGTTTTGTACACTGATTCAAATAATACAAATGACCATAAAAAATTAAGATTTCTCACATCCAGGAATCTCTTTATATAGATATGTGTTTCAAATAGTCTCACCTGGATTTACTATAACCAAAAACTCTTAAAATGAGAACTGATGTTAAAATATATCTATTTACTATAACTGTCTGGAAATTCACTAATGACAATGCTGTACATTTAAAGGCTCAAGCAATTAAATGTCATTTTTATCACTTTCATCTAAATGTCATTTCCCACCACCATGAGTCAAGAAGACAAGCATAAAATAAGTACACTGAAATTTAACCACAAGCAGAAATTGCCAAGCAGACACATCTTTTTTTTTTTTTTAAAGAACACAAAGGTGTGACCCATAGGATTTCCTTTTGGGTATGGATGAAAAGGGGGTTCTACAGAAAGTAACCTTACAGGGTGATCAGATCATAAATTCCTAAGCAGGTAGGTGGGTAGTCACATCCCAGGCCAATTATTTTTTTACAGAAAGGTTTTTTACTTAAGCCTTGTTTATTGTTCTTGTGCATCTAGGTTAATCACCTTTGGAACGCCAGAAGTAATATCCCTTGAAGGCGAAACCACCCTTGAGAGAGCACATCATCTTGTTAACTATCCCTTAATCTAATTCCTGCCTCTCTTTCTCCACCTTCATGCAATCTTCCTAAATTACCTCCTTCATTCCAAATGCACAAACAAAACTGCAAACTGTTATTCTCCCAAACATCTGAGATCTTGCTTCCTGACAATTGACAGTGTGGCTCAAATAAAATCTTTTAAAAATTCTTTACAGGTTTGGCCATTTCTTATGTTGATAGAGGTAATTAAAAATATTTTTTCTTCATGTATTATACACTTTAACCCTTGAAATAAAGTATCTCCCAAAATTTCACAGTAAAAGGTGCTATTTTCAGTTCATATATTTATATATGTGCATTACATTTATATACATTTATACACATACATTACATTTATACATTTTTATATCTATGTATGCATATATTTTAATAGGCACCCTTCCTATATTGCTTGTTATCCAAGTATCTTGTCTGGAAAAATGAGAGGATGGTTGAACTAGTTTTGTCATTCATACAACATTCACATTTTATAAAATGACTTCCACTTTTAAATTTTCTAATAGTCACTGAGGCATTGTTACTTTTAGCAGTTTTACTGTATCATTCCCAGCTTTTGTCAAACAAATATAACTGCACATAAGGAAAAGTGATGAAAGCTTATGTCACTCCCTTGCAATAAGAGAATAAATCTATTTCATAAATCTATTAGCACAAGTAAATTAATGGAGGAAAAACATTACTTTCAAATTCACCAAGTTAGTTCCTTTACTTAGAAAAGAAGTGTATTAAATTTTGGTCATTACATGTATAACTTAGCAGTATATGGTTCAATATTCCTTAAGGAGTATAAAAGAAATAAAAGTTGCAAGTCTTAAATGCCTAATCTATTACTGCTATAGAAAAAAACTGTGTGAAAGGTAGGATATATTTCATATATACCTACATATGAATGTATGTGTATACATATATATGTGTCTACATGTGCACACATATATACATATACATATATACACATCTATGAAGATACATATGAATACATATATACACACATATATACACATCTATATACCCCTTCATATTTGGGTATATCTTCCTTCTTCATCACATATATCCTTTATAGATATCTTTTATACACACACACACACACACACACACTGATATATATCCCTCATTCACTTTCCTCTTCACTCCTATTCCTGTTAGGCCTTGGTAACAACTTGCTACTCTTTTCTCAGCCTACTTGCTTTGATCTCGCCAGTTTCTCATAACCCCGACTTGTACAGTGACTCCTTATTCCCTATTCTCCACAAACTCCCTAAAAACTTAGAAATTGAGGTCTTAATAAATCAAAAACTATAATAGTTCAGTGTTTTGCCTCTCCAGTAGTGCATATGTTTTCAAAAGGGAAGGTTCACTTTATTCTCCCAATGAAATTTTAAGAAGAGATAATTCATTTCATTCTTCCAAAGGTGGAGGGAACCTATAATAGTGGGAGTTAAGTAAAATTTAAGTAAATATTTAAGTGAAACTTAAAATAAGTAATAAAAAAAGTACAAAGTAAAATAAGTAAAAAAAAAAGTACAAATTTTAAGTAAAAATACTAGGCAGCTGTCTGCTTTGTATGTTTTTAAGTTTTACCCTAGATAGAAGCTCCAGGAAGGACATTTTATTTACACTATGTGATACATTCTTTTTTTCTTTTATTCCAACCAAGTCTCTCTATCTCCCTAACATTAGCTAACCATCATCAAACTAATAGAAATGTCTCATTATCTTTCTAAGTAAGATACCAGTTTATATCTTTTCCAGGCCTAACTTTCGGGTCTTCACACTGCAAGCAGGGAATTAGTTTCTCACTAAGTATAACATCCAGTATATGAAATGGCTTCCCATTATTTTTAAAATATGAGACATGCTCCTACTCTACAAAGATCTACCTCTAGTGCCCCAGGCTTACCACATTCTTCTTGCCCTTTCTGTCCCAGCCACACTGACATCCTTCCCGCAAAATCACCAGGTTCTCCCTATCAAGTTAATACTTATTCATCCACCTCATCGCAGAATATCTTAGGGAAGCCATGCATAACCTCTCAAACCAAATCAACCTCCTCCCCATGATAAGCACAAGCAATGCCAATGCCATCTCTTTATAGTTTCAATTATACATCTATTTGCATGATTACTTGATTAATATCTTTCTTAACAATCTGTAAAATTTGCAGAGGCATGAACCTCATTTCTTTGCTCACCAATTAATCCCTAGTTCCTAGCACTATGCCCGACACAGAGTAGATGCTCTATAAAGATTTGTTGAAGGAATAAATGGTTCTGATGCATAACAGGAAATACCACCCTATCAACTAAAGCCTGAGCTTTAATGCTTTGGCATCCCTTTCAACCCAATTTAATGTTTCTTTTTTTTTTTTTTTTTTTCATTTACTTTGTGGCTAGCACAAAGGCGAATAAGATAGCTTCTACCCATGAGAGGCTTATAGCTTGAACGAGCTAAATAATGTATCATAAAACAGTGACAACAGCAATTAAGAAACTGACTGCTTAGTACAAGTCAGACACTATTCTAAGAAATAAATACATAGGACCCTTGTAACAACCATATGAGGGATGCACTATCATTAACCCATACAGGATCATACAGGTAATAAACAGAGGAACTGGATCCTGATTCCAGCTGGTCTGTGTCCAGAGCTATTGCTCTTAGCATCAATACAATGCTGCTTCCTATGAGAATGATAAGAGCATAATAAAGTCATGTAAAAAGTAGCACCAAAAAAAAAAAAAAAAAAAAAAAACATTGGTTAGAAAACTAGCAGATAGGAAACTAGCAGAGGCACAATGTTTCACTGGGTTCTGAAAATTGAGTAAGATATGCTTGCCAGAAAAAAAAAAAATGTGAAAGATGACAATCCAGACAAAGAGAATAGCAGAAAACAAATGACAAAATCTTAAATGTACACTTGTATTTAGGGACCGACTAAATAGATCAGAGGAAATGCTAGAAATCAGATGAAAATTAGCTTGCAGCAAGGAGATGAAGAACTCTGAGTCCTAAACTAAAGGATTTTAACTTTATTTTGTAGATGACATAATGGTACTGAAGGATTTTAATCTGGTATTACTACTATGAGAATGATGTTTAAAAATTCAGTTTCAGCCAGGATGCAAGAGTCTTGCTTGTTCTTTTGCCTCTTCATGACATTATTTCTACCACTGCCTTCATGTTCTAGTTCTTTCAGGAGCCTTCCCTAACTACCTTTCTCCAAATAGGTCAGGTTCTCCATTTTATTTTTTAATTATTTACTCTTATAGCTCCCCTGGAGTTTTACTGTAATACCTACCACAGTTTATCACTATGTTTCACAGTTAATCCAGGGTCAAAGGTTTTGTATGCATATAAAACTGGGATTCATCTGTAGTTGAAGCCATAGTAATAAATGAGATAGACAAAGAAAAACATGCCAAATGGAAGACAAAGCAGCAGATGAGAGAGACCAATAGAAGACCATCATAGTAAGCTTAGACAGAAGATTTAAATCAGGGAAAGTAGATTCATGGAGGCAGAAGAAGGTAAACTAGGAGAGAGGTACATGTTAAGCAGGAGTTGAGATAATATCAAGAAAGTATTAGTCTTGATTAATAAACACTATATAAAGGTCAGGTAAGACAAAGATAAAAACAGCAGTAGATGAATTTTTCCAGGAGAATGCCAATAAAACAGTCTAAGGAAGTCAGATATATACTTAAAGATTGAGGAGTAAGAGTAGGGAATGCAGACTATGTCATAAAGAAATTGTGAGGTAAAAAAGGCCATTGGAGTAGAATCAGACTTGAGAGTAAGCTTGTTCAGACATTAAAGTCTTAGCTTACCGGTTTCATGTAATGCCTCTGGTATTCTGTGACAATTTAGTTTAATAATTCCTGCCATGTAGGGTGGGGTAGGGTCTTTTGAAAACCTGCATAAGACCTTTGACCCCACATTTTCTCTCATAACCCTTTCAGGAAGTTAACAAAACCCATCTACCCTTTCCCCCACTCCATTGTTCACTTTATCACCTAAACTTACATTTCCCAATAGAGTTTGATTAATTGAGCACCAAACTGAGATATAGCAAATGAAAAGCATTTAGTCAGCATCTCTTATTTGCCTGTTTCTGTTTAGAAAAGATAAAAGAACCAAGTTTTATACCATATACCTACTTATTGGGTGAATTAATATTATACGCAATAAGTGGGTACATGGTATAAAACTTAAAGAAGACATCAGTTTAAAATTGACTTGTGTTTTATGACAATAATGTAAAGTATTTGATGGGCAAGGTGGCCCTGCCTACAGCCTTGGTTTTCAATATGAGATAAAAATCACTGAGGAAGGTGATTTCTATCTCATATTATTGATCAAAATACAAAGCATTAACATTTTATTTTCCCCTTATTTTATTTAACAAATCACCTGCTGAACTGATATCTGCAAAACCTCAAAACAAGTTCCAAATGTTGATAAAATTAGTTCCTGATCCACAATGGTCTTAAATAAAATTGTGTTTTGTTAACACCACACAAATTTGACTCATTCATCTAAGCATTTCATAACATAAAAATAGTGGGAAAGAGATTATATCATTGCCTTTTCTAAAATCAGTCATACTTGATTAAGAATAATGAAAGTGGACTACCCACAACACAAAAGTATTTCCAATTATTTATCATGTTGTAAAAGATTAGGCAGTTGGGCAGAAGTAAATAAATAGAACCAATACACTGAATTATAACCTTAGCAAAGAGATCAGAAGAACTAAAATTTATCCTGAAAAATGAAAAAACTTATACTTTCCAAAGTACTACACCTTATATGCTTTGTTTTCTCTATTATATTATAAACAAAAAAAATAAAAGGGATAAATATTATTAAGTCAAAAATAGTACCATCTTTGAACACTTTTTTTTTCCATGTTTCAAAATGTTGAGGCAATTTCAAACTGTTCTAAGAAAACTCTTAGAATCCTATCTAAAGTTATATGAATAAATTATTTTAAATTACTAAATTAATTTTAATAAATTAGTTGGAATTCATGTATATTTATATTTATATAATATATAAATAGAAATTAATAGAGAATGCATCATTTTAATTACAGAAGCAAGCACCTACTGAGAAAAACTGAGAGCAATATTAAGCACAATGCACCAATTCCATTTTTAGGGTTTTTTTGGTACTTTTGTTCTCATTTAAAATAATTTAAAATTCAGTAAGCAATAACATATTTTAAAGACAAATAAATGTCTAAGAGACATGATAAGATAATCTAGAATTATAAAGGCTCAAGTTATCTTACAAATTATCAGAAAGTTTGATCGTTAATAAACTGGTCTATACTTGCTGTGAGTACATATTTTACAAGCTTTAATGGGCTTTATTAAAACCGCCAGTTTCATTACAATCAGGCTCAGAGAGCTGTCATTTTAGTTATTTATTCACATATTATTTAAGCAAATAATACCACCTTTCATTTGGTTATTCCAGTAATTTTGCGTATTAGAAGAACCAGGAAATCTGAAGTGCCACAATGAGCATGTAGGCAGCCTGATGGAAAAGGGGGAAAAAAGGTTTTAAAAAAAGTGCTAAAATCACTTCCTGTGGTTAATGTTTTAGAACCTAGTCCAGAATAGTCTGTACCAATATTGTGGGTTTGTTAGTATCTTATTTATGAGCATTGGAAACAGGCTTGCATGGATGCCATACTTTGAGTAGGTTACACGTGTGAGACAGATGAAACTTGTATTTCTATCAGATGTAATTAAAGACATGAGATATACTGCCAAATACTACAAATATTAAACCATTTTAGAATAAATTTACTATTGCTTTGACAGCAGTTTCAACAAAATAGCTGGCTATTCCAACAAATGAGAAAATTGAGTATATTGAACTAGTAGAATTACAGCAATTTAAATTATGATAGTTCAATATAGTCTAATTTTATTAATATGGTACAACTTCCACAGATGTAAACTTCAGGATTTTATTGGAATAAAATACATCAGGCTCTTGTATGTGAAAAATTAGGAAACAGCTTTTAAATGAGCTCTCCCAAGGAGAAATTAATAAGTCAGAAGAGAATAAAGTCAAAAATTGAACACTGAATGAAACTACTTTCCATGCAGGAGAAGGCCACCCAAAGGAGTTTGCCCCTTAGAACAGCATTCTCTCATGGTTTCCCACCATATTCCCACCTACTCAATAATGTCAAATATTTCAGAGAGATGAGTTAGGATGACACTGCTAAATGACCAGTGAATTTATTAACTAGAAGTCACTGGTGATGCTGGCAAGGGCAATTTTCAGTTGAGATGGGAGTTCGTTCTAGACTCTGTGGTCTGAAGACTAAATGAAAGTTTTCATAAGAGTTCACCCCCCCAAAAAAATAATAAAATTTGAACTTATTGCAAAACATAAATGAACAAGCCTGTCATTTAGATAACAAAAAAATAATAAAGTCAATAAATAAGAACATTCCTTAGAATAAATTCCTTAGAGCAAGGCTAACCATTAAATTAGTGATAGAGTTATGAAACATATTTTGTCACTGTATTCTAGAATGAGCTTTAATCAGAGATATATTGATTTTGTTTGTATTTTTAGCCAAGGCACCCCTTGGTTGACCTTACAGATTGCAATCCTTTATTTTTTATTTTTTATGCCTACAGCACCTGGCCTTCCTAGGTGGTCTCCCATTCAAGTACTAACCAGGACCATCCCTGCTTAGCTTCCAAGATCAGATGGGTTCGGGCTTGTTCAGGGTGACTTGGCTGTAGATGAGAAATATTGATTTTATGCTTATTGTCAATCTTAGAAGAAAGGCTATCAAGAGGAGATAGAGGAAACAAACTAAGTGTCCCCTGATGGATGAATGGATACATTGTGGTACACACACACACACACACACACACACACACACACACACGAATATTTATTATACGACCATAAAAAAAAAATGAAATCCTGCCATTTGTGACAATGTGGATGGAACTTGAGGGCGCTATGCTCAGTGAAAATAAGTCAGAAAAGAACAAATACCATGTAATCCCTATAATATGTGGAATCTAAAACAAACGTCTATACAGAAAATAAATGGATGGTTGTTGGAGTGGGGTGTGAAATGGGTGAACAGGGTCAAAGGTACAAACTTCCAGTTATAAAATAAGTAAGTTTTGGAGATATAATGTACAGCATGGCAAATATAGTTAATAATACTGTAAAGCATATTTGCAAATTGCTAAGAGTAAATCTTGAAAGTTCTGATCACAGAAAAAAAATTTTGTAACTGTATGCTGATGTATCTTAACAAAGCTATTGTGACTACTTTGCAAATATCAAATCATTGCATTGTATACATGAAACTAATATAATGTTAAATGACAATTATACCTCAATTAAAAAATAAAGTGGAATAGAATTAAAATGGCCAAAGTAGCTCATGTACCTAAACTCCCATGTGTACTCACTCATTGAAATAAAGTTTAAAAATATCAAAAATGAATTAAATTTCCTTAATTATCAGATATTTTACACTTAGATGAATATTAAATAACCCAGATACATATTGTTAATAAGAGATATACCTAAATCAATATACTAAAAAGTAAAAATAAAAGTGATGAAAAAGTATATGAGGTAAATGCTCATGATATTTACAGTAACATACAAATATTAATGTCAGAAACATTAGACTGAAGATTAAATCACTACCTGGTAAAAAGTATTATCTATCAGTGTTCTAAAAGCAAATTCAAGTTTGAAACATATTATTATTATACTATATTACAAGAAGAAAATGATGTATCTAGTAAAATGTAAAGTGCAATAAAAATCCTAAACACAATATATCCATATTATAATAGTGCTATTAAAAATTATGTTACATGAAATCACTATCTTTAAGAGTTATCTATATTCCTATGTTCACTGAAGCATTATTCACAATAGCCAAAACATAGAAACAACCTGAATCCTTCAACAAATGAATGGATAAAGAAAATGTGGTTTATGTATACAATAGAATATTATTCAGTCTTTAAAAAAAGATGGAAATCCTAACATTTGCAATAATATAGATGAAACCGAAGGGCATTATCCTAAGTGAAATAAGTCAGACAGAGAAAGACGAATACTGCATGTTGTCACTTATATTCAGAATTTTAAAAAAAATGTCGAACTCACAGAAACAGAGAATAGAATTGGTGGTTGCCAATGACTAGGTTGTGGGGAAAATAGAGGCTAGTAAAAAGGTAAAATCTTTCTATTATAAAATAAATTTATAACATAGAGACTACAGTTGATAATACTGTACTATATAATTGAAATTTGCTAAGAGAGTAGAAGTTAAGTGTTCTCACATGCAAAAAAAAAAGATAAATATGTGAGATAATGAATGTGTTAGTTAACTCAATGGTTGGAATACTTTCACAGGGTTTAGGTACATCAAATCATTGTGTTGTACACCTTAAATATATACAATTTTAATTGAATATATATTTTATAAATAAATAATTTACAGAAAAATAGTCAATGACTTTGAACAGTGTCTATAATATACTGTTATGTTAAAAAAGCAAGTTTCAAAATGCAGTGTATGGTATGATCAAAATTTTAAAATATATAAAATACAGATTCACATATATGAAGAAAAAATTAGGGGAAAGAATTATATCAAAATACCAAAACCAGTTGGGAGAAATTAATAGGCAATCTTTGTCATTTCACTTCTTTTTTATTTTTTATAATGAATGTATATTGACTCTTACAAAAGGTTACTTTTAGAATGAGTATTTACCTTATCATATTTGATACTCTGTTCCTTAACTTTAAAATGAGAACATTTCTGCTTTATTTCAAGCATCTCATCTATCAAAGCCACGTAAGGAAATCTACACCAAAAAAAAAAGGACAAAAGTCACTTGTTAATTAAAAAAAAAATTGCATTACTGCTTTGGAAAATTTAACAAAAGAAAAAAGAGATATGAATTATATAATTATTTGAGTAGAAAATAAAGAAAACTTTCTTCTAAATGAATGGAAACTGACTGACTACAATTCAGTTTTTTTTACCCATATTAAAAATTTCACAACGACCAAAAATTGGCAGCTAAATGTGTCTATAATATTTCTTTATACCATTTCCTAAAATGTTATTTTAAATATATAGGTAAATTTTGTTCTTGCTGCAGATCCTTTTTTGCTAGGAAAATAAGCCATATAAGTATATATTTCAGGAAGGAAATTAGAGTTTCAGCCAAATTAAATAGTTTTTTTTTCTTCTCCTTCCTCTTGCTACCTTCATTGTAAAACATAAGTTAATAGTGAATTTTAGCATTGTGGAAGAATACCAAATCCATAAAATCTAACCTACGCTTTATATGCTTTAACAGAATGAAATGATATTTAGCAAATAAACTGTGATCATTTTCTTTTAAGACATATGAGGTAAAACAAGTACACATCTCTCTTTAGATTACAATTGAGAAAATGCTGGACATGGAATCAGATATACTGGAATTAAGACTCTTGATTACCATAGATGATACTTTGAATTTTCTGCATCTTCCACATACATTAATATAGTCATTTATTCCACAAATGTTGACTGCGTATAGATTTCAGTCACCATAAACTAAGGGTGAGATTAAAATAATGGGAAGGAGGGAATGAGGGGGGGAGCGAGGGGAGGAGGGAAGGAAGGAGGGAGAGACAGACAGACAGACAGACACAGGCTAGATCCTAGCCTTCTTAAAGGTTTCATCTAAATGACCTGAAAGACAATAACAAATGCATGAATAACTAAAGATAATTATAAATTGTGATTTAAAAACAAAAGCTGTGAAGGAAATAAAATTGACATAAGGTTAAGGAACAGAGGATGATTTAGTCAACTTGTCTGTTGAAGGAAGACTGTTCAACATAATGGACAATGGAGCTGAAACCAGAAGGAAGAGGAGTCACACTTGTAGAACACGAAGCAGAGCAATCCAAGCAGAAGTAAAAGCAAGTTGGTAAAATGAGAATGCGCTTGGGGTGTGAGGCACAAAAGGGAGGCTGGCATGGCCAGAGGGTCAGGAGTGCATGAGCACAGGCATAATGCTATGAGATACAGGTAGAAAGGTGAGCAATTCTCAGATCATGTAGGGACTGAAAGCCAAAGTAAGGAGTTTAGATTTTATATTTAAAGGGATTTTATATATAAAGCAGAGGTTTTCAACAAACTGAGGGTTTCAAATATTATGTGAAGTACTCTATGAGAGCAAAAAGTGGGAACAGTTAAGGTATTTGGATGATGAATTGATCTAGGAAAGTAGAGTTGGGGATAATGGGAACAGAAGCAGATTTGCATGAAGAATGGAGTTGGGAATCAAACAAACTGTTAACTTCAAGGATATGATACCATCAGGTATGAGATGTAGAAGGGACAGATATACGAGGCTCAAGCTCAAAAAGAGGTCAGAGCTGGATCTACATTTAAGAGTTATCAGCATGTAAGTAGTTTTAAAGCCAAGAGAATGTAAGGTGCATGCAGGAAAGGAAATAATTAAATACTGTATCTACCTAAAGCATCGGTGTTTAGTGTGTCTTTATTCTGATAGTAGGACTCTGGGGCCTGGTTGACCCTGGAGAGGCTACTCCTCCCTTAGGATAGCCCATTCCTAGAGATTATAAAAGACTCTCCTGAAAGTGCACTTACTTTCCATGTGTAAACCAATCCATTCAAAGCGCACACTCCCAGCCAGCTGTCTCTTTTCATATGCTCTCACAGGGCTTTAGCACTACAGGCTGCTACTTCCCTCCTGCCTTAATCACTCCAGCCCAGGTACCAGACAGTCAGCCCTATAATTCAGAGCCTGACAAAACTATTCAAACTAGAAAATAGTGTTATACTACACCAAGCTATATTTCTTTCTGGCTCCTTTATACATACCTCTAAGTCTCTCCACTTTCTCCTCCGCAAAAACTCTCTGCCTTTGACCTGCTACTGGTCACAACTACTTTCCCTGGTTCCCCCAAAGAACTAGTTTATCATGAGCCACTATGCTTATTTACTTTTCACAAACATCTCTATCATTAATTTTCTGGATACCGAACTGTAAAATATATTAACATATGAAATTGGGTGAGAATGAACAGAGGAGTAAAAGTTTCTCAAAGTTATTACACACATATAGGACTGTGTAATATTGTTTACCTAAATATGACACATTTCCTTACCTAGAGAAAGAAAATAGCTATATTACCCTATTTTAATAAATTGCCTTATTTATGAATGTTAGCTATTATATTTTATGCATATTATATGTGTTATCCTACTTAACATTTTTCAGAGTTCTTTTTTAAAACCTGAGCAAAGTTAATTATTTAAGTGTTTTTATCAAATGGCATTCAGAATTCTAAGTCCAATTTACTACCTCTATTTTTAATGAACATATTAAACTTAGAGAAAACCTGGTGTCCAGCTTATATTAATTCTATTTTTAAACCATGAAATTCTCCTTAGAATTTTTTAGTCTTGCTCATTAAAACAATTATTACAAAAAAAAAGTGTGGCCTTTCCTGAAAAGCATTTTACAATTATTTTATTATAGTTAAATAATTTTGATTCACAGCTTAATGACATCCATATTAGACAAAATTAAATATATTAAACAAAGCATTTCATGTCAGAATATTTTTATTCTTGGAAAATATTGTAAAATGCTAAATTGAACTTTTTGCTAGGAGACTGACAAGCTAGGCATTGTTAAAACTAAAAGTTTTTCTAAAATGGAGAGGAAAACAAGATTGATTAACCAAGAAAAACATCCTCTTTATAGAAATACTATAGAAAATGAATTATGGATGAAATTGTATCTTTAAAAATAAAATAGAATGTTACCTTGTTTTAGACCTTAGTTATCATAGTTCACAAAGATCATTGTGGATAAAGTAAATATTTTTAAAAAGTTGAATGTACCTTCCATTATTGCTAAAATAATGTAGTAAACAGTAGCTTGAAATTACTCAATTGATTTCTTTTTTTTGCATGTTTTCTGGTGATATAAATTCTGTTAATTTTTCCAAAGTACTTGACATAATTGAAATAACATTACACACACAGCATCACTTAGAAATGTGGAGAAAAGAAGCTGACTTGGCATTCAATAAGTAAGTTCTGTTTACTAGAATATAGTATATGGGAGATAAGCAGATCTAGACAAGCAAAAACCTCCACTTCTGCCTCTCTCTTCCACTTTCGAAGACTCCTGTGATTATGGTGGGCCCAGAGAGACAATCTAGGATAATCTCATAACTTTGTCAGCTGATAAACAATCTTACTCCCATCTACAGCTTTCTTTCCTCTTTCTTTCTTTTCCTCACATATGCACAGGTTCCTGTGACTAACACAAGGACATCTTTGGCAGCCCATTATTCATTCTGCCAACCACAATTCAGTTCCCTTTGAAGCCTCTGCTTCAGAATTTACATATAACATTACTAAAAGACAAAAGTTGAAGTGACATCATTCACTGAGAGCTATTTTTCACAGAAAGAACTTAATTCATATTTCAGCTCCAGCATTTAATGGATATTTAGCATATTTTAAAATTATCGGAGCAATGCTTTTCTCATCTAAGAAATGGGGACAAAAATACAGGATTATTGAGGTGATAAAGGTAAATTAGGTAAAAGAGTGTACACAATGCCTAAGTAGAGTAAGAACTTCAAAAACACTATTATTAGATTATTGAAAATGATACACTATTTGCTAACTCTTCAACTTTCTGCCCAGGGTTAAGATTATTTTCCTTTATGTATTCTCTACTGCTTTGTTCTTTATTGTTTTAGTAACTTGAACATTGCTAAAATGCATGTCACTATAGCCAGGATGCCAAAATATTTTATTAAGTTTATGTCCTAAAACTTTCTCATTTCTTGGATGATTTAATAAGATATTTCTTAGGACTATTATAATCTTAAATGTTATTTTAATCTTTCCAAAGAGAGTACTTTGAGTAATATTATTATTAAACAAATAATATAACTATCATCTAGCCAAAAGTGACAATCCCTGCTTGGGATTTCGCTCTGAATTTCTTATCTGCTATTATCTGTGCATGGCTAGAGAAAAGAGAAAGGGCTGTTAGAGCAGTACTGATATTACTGCAAAAGTATAATATGACTTTCTTACTGATCTAGTATATATTTCTGGTAAAAGTATTTCAAGCATCATAAAATCTTAAATTCTATATTTCCACAGAGTTGCCACCTGTGCAGTTATAGAGCCATTTTATAAGATTCTCTGACTCTTCTACTTCTTCTATTACTATCCAGTTTTATACAGAAATTCTTTCTCATAGAATCATTCAAAACATGTGTGTTCCCATATTTTCAAATAATGCCATATATATCAGAACACAAAATAGTCTTTATTTCTTGGAATGGGATCTCTAAAGCAAATGTTTGATATTGAGTATTAGCCTGGTACATGGTCCTAAACATACCAGGCTCATACCGGAAAAAGATGGACAGAATACAAATGTAATACTATGTAAACACTATGTAAAAACACATAGTAGCATCACTATTATCATATGTTAACTGGGAATGATAAACATCCAATCCTTCAAATACATTTGCCATTTCCAAGTTTAGAAGTAGGAAGACCTGTATTTTAGCTCTAGCTCTGCCACTAATTAGCATGTAATTTTTAAACAAGTCATTTTTAAGCCCTTGGGGCCATGCATTATTTCCTCAGTTTGTAAAATAAAATAAAGACTAGGTCTCCGAGAGTCTTTCTAGTTTTAATGTTGCATATAGTGACTACAGTCCCTAATTGAAATTCTCTCAAAAAAAAATTAATATCAACAAAATTATTTCATATGTACTTTGAAAGGCCAGTAAAATAAATTTACTCTTTCAATGGTTTTAAAAAACGCCTTAAGATGAGTGCAATATCTGCATTGCGTTTCAATTCTTTTAATTTAAAAAAATCAGTAGCTCACTCACATATATCTTAAAATACTGTTATTTGCTGTGAGTTTCAGGGGATATAACCATTAGTAATTGATCATGTTTGCACCTAATATTTTTGTTTCCAGAAATAACCAGTTATGAACTTCACAAGAGCATCCTCATTTCAGTGAAGTGCTGTCATTCCTTCTGTAGACTATTTGTCTTTTTCAAATCAGACCTAAAATCCTCAGAACATCTGTTGAAAGCATTAGTATCTACTGATTAGTATCTACTGATACTAAGCTTTTTCAACAAACTGTTGCCTCTTCTTAAAATTAGCTATGACTGTTCATGATGATGTCACTGTTTCAGAACATGCCATTCTGCTTCCATGGCTCAAAGAGACCAATAGTCTAAAATCTGTCTGTTGGGCATTTTGACACTTTTGCAGGGATAATGGATGCTTTTTGGCCAAGGGTTGATTTTTTTTGGATGATTTATTAGCTAAATTAGTATAGAATGATTTTTAAAACTGCTTCATGGACAAATGTATCTTATATTGCACGCTTTGTAGATTGAGTTGAGCTATAAATAATGAGAACAAACCCAATCCCAGGACTTCAGAGGTTTTTCTACATATACTGTAATTGAAAATTTGTTTTCATAGGAATATAGTATCCTGAGAATGTAATTTTTTAGCATTTTATTGTTAGTTTCAAATATATAGCACGTTGGTTGGACATTTATATGGTTTACGAAATGATCGTCCAATTACTCTATCACCCTTACCCCTCTACATATAGCCATTACATTACTGCTGACTGAGAAAGTAATTTTTTTTTAATGATTGATCCAATAAACAACAACCAGCACATCTTCTCAATATCCACTTAGACACTTTTATCTTTAGACTACCATTATCCATAAGGAAAAATGGGGATAATTTGTGAAGAAAGAAAAGAATGAAAAGTTTTGCGTTGATTTGTTTTTAAGGAAAATGGCCTAGTAAATGAAGAATATATCAAGTAGGTATTGCCCAGATTCACATTAAATGGCTACAGCTGGGTATAACCATTAAAAAAATCTGGATACAACCATTAGCAGATACTTGGCCAGTATAAATCAGAACATATGTTTTAGCTTTATGGCAATAGGCTGTGAGCTATTTGTCACTTGATTCTCTCAAGGTTTCCCAAAATGTGTTAATGTTCCAGGTGTTCACTTAATTCAGTTAGTACCAATATAAAGATTTTTCAAGATGTAATCTAACTTTATTGAACTAAACAAGTTTATTGGACTAAAATGATATAGCTCTCTATAGTGTTGCAATAAGTTCACATAACTTCTTAACATTAAATATCTAATTTGAATTTATTCAATTAATGTATTTATTTACAGTGCTCTGTTATTCAAAAGAGACCAATTTTTACAACACATCATTCATTACTTTATTGGTCTGTAGCAACTATTTGTACTTTCAATCAGAAATGTGTCCTAGTCTTACCTAACAGTTGAAGAGCAATTAATAGTAGAAACATTTATTTTTTTAAAGTCTAATTTGGTATTTTCCCACTGTGTTCTACAGAATATAAAAGTATTTTATCTACTTTTCTTATGTACATTAACACATTAAATGATCTGAAGAATCTAGAAATAAAAAAATAATTTTAACTCAGAATTTCCCAAATTTATTTGACTATTGAAACACTTATATTCCATAAAAGATAATAACCTTATATAGAAAGTACTTTAAATCCTTGGAATGAAAAAGATACCACCAAGTCTAATTTATATGCTTTATTTTAAATTCTTAAATAATTTGTTTTCAAATTTTTCAAATCTATGGGTTTTTTTTTTACTTTAAGTCCCCTACGTCTCATTTTTTTAATAGAAGCTATTGATAAACTTAACTTCAACTTTTACCTAATTCAACTCAATGCAGTAAATACTCACTAATGTACTGTGCTTGGCATTGTAAAATTATTATATCCTCCTTTAGTTTTCACTTTAGTAAATAAAATAAACTAAGTCCTATTATTTTTTTCCTTATAAAACACAATTTATATCTGATAATTAAAATTTAAAAAATATTTACAATCATTTTAAATTGTGATAACCAACACTAGGCATGTCAATCTAATTAATGTAGCATAATCAATCAATCAAGAGCCACATTAAACATTGAGATTTGTCTGACATTGCTGAGCATTTCCTTGTGAAAGTATAATTCTTAGAAATTTTGTGCAAAGTCAACCCTCCCTCCACCTCCAAACCCAAATATGTGTGTGTGTGTGTCTGTGTGTGTGTGTGTGGCTTTTTTTGCCAGAGCACTCCACTACAGCAATGACTTTCTAAGCAAAAGTATTTTAAGTTTTGTGAGTAAATGATAATAGATGATAATAAGACAAGGAGTTAAACTTTCATTTAAGGAACATGTATGAAATAGAACCAATGTCCAAATACTGCATTCAGAAACAAATAGTTTCACTTTTTGCACATATTTGTCAGAACTTAAAAATTAAACCAGTTTCTTCTGAGCACTGAATTTCCAGTAAAATTTATTTTTAGGCTTAATATTATTCAAAATAGGTAACTGAATTTTATTTGAGCAATTGCTTATTAAAAGTATTCATTAACTGTTTTAACTGCTAGAAGATTATGCTCAAGGAAAATAAATCTTAAATTTTTATTTAGATACATTTCTATTCCAGACAAGTACAATATGGTAATAAATGAAAGGCTATCAAACAAAATATTTACATTAGAGTAAAATAAAATTCTGTGGGATAAGTGAAATAGAAATAGAATCAAGTAGAAAAATGAATGATAAAAACTTGAAATTGTTATAGAACAGCTTGTCTGGGTTTTTAAATGAAAAATAGTGGACATCATCTGCTACAGTATTCAGTTTCAACAATTATATTCAACAAATATATTTTAAAAAGTGACCTACAATAACACCAGGACTGACATCCTTTACAATTTAAATTATGGTAAAAATATTAGATATAAACTTTAAAAATATATGAGTAAGTATATAGTTTTTCAAAATTCTTCTAGGGAGTAAATACACAATATAAGTGAAGATCACTGATAGAGCGAAGTGAGAGAGTAAATAAATGCACTAGGGAAATTTAGGATTGCTAGAGCACTAAGGTCCACACAGGTTAACTTTCATGAACCCAAAGTGAGATCTGTCACTTTTGCAAGTTTTTTATCCAGCCATGATCAGATCTCTAAGTATAGGTGTTGAGGGAGAAGAGAGTTGCATTTAACCAGTTAGAGTTTTGCCAGACAACAATAATAAAGCAAAAAATAAAAACAAGGGTGTTGATAATGTCTGCAAGAGAGTCATAATAATGATGGATCATGGAGTCTAAAGTAAGCACAGAGGGAAATGGAAGAATGGAGACTTATGGAGTAGTTTTAAAGGTGGTGAGAACAATAATCTATTCTGTTCATTGGAGTTAAAGAATAAATCAAGAGAACTATAGAGAGAGCTGTGAAAAGGTTAGTCTTAATGTTGAGAAAGTGGGATGCTTGAAATTGAGATTATTTAATTGAGGATTACAAATACAGTAATGCAAGATCTAGGGTCTGGTGATGGAATGAGACAGATAATGCTGGTTGATGGAGAAGCTCACCAGAAGCCAGAAGGGCCAGAATCTGAGTGTCCAGACTGGAAAGTTTATCTCCATGCTTACTGAATCCCCAAGAGTTATGACAGACAAGGGTTGTTAAATTAATTAAACAACAAGCCATTAGACTGAGGTGTCTATAATGCCGTGGAGGCCTGCATAAGTAAACCAAAATCTTAACTATAAATGCCTCACAGTTACAAAATCTAAACCTAAGGACAACCAATTACAAACAGCCAGCTAGGCTTTAAGCTATAGTCAGTCAATAATTTCTTTGCTTTCCTTCTGCCTTTGTTCTTTGAAAGTCTCTCCCCAAGTTCCTGATGGTGGAGCATTCCTAACCACTTCCAGTTTGATGCTGCCCAATCAAAATCTGTTTTTGCTGAAATAAACTCTTGAAATTTTTAATATTCCTATTTATCTTTTAACAGTTTGAAGAGACTGACAGATCCTAGAGGCTAAACTGAAGTCTACAAGTAACAGCAAGAAGCAAGGGTGGTGGATGTTCTAGCCTGAAGATATGATTTTTGAAGCTGATAGATTGAGGAAAACAGGAAAATTGTCTGGAAACAGTAGTTCCACAGCTACGAAGGTATAAAACTCACCACCATTAGAGAGGACTTCTGGGGAGAGTATCTTTGAGGGAAGAGTTGGCTGTAAAGGAGGGAGTGACCAGAAAAGAGTTCCAGAGAGCACAGTGGATAGGATCCTGAAAGTGGAAAGAAATGGGAGACAGAATTAGGAAAGCAGACGGACAAACAGAATAAAATTCTAGGGGATAAGGTATCCTGGAAGTCTCGAGTTTCTGTATAAGTGACAAAAAACAAACAGAACATGAGATTAATCCTGATGCTATGGGGAATAACTTGGGACCTTCCTGCCCCCACCAGCAGTTGGTATAAATATTATTTTTAAGTGAAAACATTTGAACTAAAGATGTAGAAAGAAATCTTATCAGAACTTCATTTATCTGACTCAAGTAAAGCCTCCCCCAAAATACTACCTTTAACTCTCCTCCAAGGGAGTTTTCTGTGAATTCAGCAGCAATATGGACAGTTAGCCCACTCCATTACCATCACCAAGCCCAAAAGAACTTTCCAGTACCCTCCTATTTAAGGAAGGCCTAACCCAACTCCCCTCCCTCCTTTGTTAATTTTGGTATATAAACCTTTTATCTCTGGCTATTGAGTGAGTCACCATCACTGAGCACTCAAACTTGTACCCATACCTGTGAACATATAAATGAACCTTGTCCTTTCTCCTGTTTACCTGTCTTTTGTCAGTTAGTTTTCAGGTCCTCAATCACTGGATCCAAGCTGGAAGAGCAAAGTTTTCATCCCAACACTAACTATCAAGGCAGACAGACAGTGGTGGTTGGTGAAGTTTCAAATGTTCCAGGGGAAGAAAAAGTTGGGGAGTGGGGAGCTTTTCAGGAGCTCGGGAAACTCAAGAACTCCTTCATTACTCTTGTCATTGATTAGAGGCTGGAGGAGGGATAGCCTTATTAAAGCACTATGTGGGTTTTGTTTTATATAATTCATCCATTGAAAGAATAGACCACTTGGTCTCAGCAGGAACTACTAAAAGTTTAGCAACCTCTTTCTTTACTGACCTCTGGGAAATCACATTCTCCTGGTTTCCACTCTGCTTCATTAACTCTCTTTCTTAGTCTCTCTACTAGATCATCTTCCTCTCCTGTTCTCTAAATTTTGGAGTATTCTTGAGCTCTGTCCTTGGCTCTCTTTACTTCTCTCTTCCTGGAGGCTCTTCCTCACTAGAATATAAGCCCCATAAACACAGGCACAGTGTCTATCTTTTTCATCCTTATAACCCAAAACCTAGAATGACAGTTCCATTAACAAATAATACTGCTGAATGAATTAGTGAATAAATTAATGGTTAATTAATATATTTTTTCCTTTTCATTCCTTTTTGTTGCTTTAAATACTAAATCTCAACCTTTGACATACACAACTCAATTTGATTCTTCTTTGCATCCTGTAAGACATTTCTAACCTGATTCATCTCCTGCATTCTATCATGATATAAAACCATATTTAAATAGTTATCATATTATATACGATGGTGAAATGCAGAAAAAAAAATTTTATGGTGAAATTGATTAACAAAATTCAATAACTTTCAAGTGTACATTTCAACAGTATGTTATATATATATATACTGAGTGCAAACAATTATTTGAAAGTTAAATTTGAACATATATATTCTCCATCCCACACCCCCATGTCAAAGAAGAAAACTGGTTTTATTTGACATTGTTTTTAGTGGATAAACAGGGAATTATTTAATATCTTATTGACCTTTAGGTGTTCAGAAACTGACTTTAAATTTATTCTCCCATCCAGGAAATTTCCAGGTAGAAAAACCAGATTCTAATTACAATCACTTATTTCATTTTAAAACTAAGGAGTATTATTTATCAATCATATCAGTAACCTCACTTCTCAGCTTTTTAAAACAACTCATAATTCAATAAGTTAAAAACATATATCAGATCATGTTTATCAGATAAACTATGTGCCCAAACGTTATTGTTCAAATAAACACGATTTTTTTATTATTTCCCATGCTCCTTTGTTTAACAAAAACTCTGATAATATCGAATTGAAGAAACCTGAGGTGGAAATATAACATAATGAAAATTAAATTAATTTATTTTTCTCTACCTTTATTGAAACATAATTGAATATGACATTGTGCAAGTTTAAGGTGCACATGTTGATTTGATACATATATATTGCTAAATGATTGCCACCATAGCATTAGCTAACACCTGCATCACGTACATAATTTCCATTTCTTTTTGTGGGGTGAGAACACTTAAGATTTACTCTCATAGAAACTTGCAATTACACTATTCAGTATTACTAATTATAAATGCTATACTGAATCTTGGATCCCCAGAATTTATTTACTAAATTAATTTAAATTTATTTTATTCATTAAATCAATTCACTAAATTAAATTTATATTTATAAATTTAATTTATTTATTGAATTACTTTAATTTCTATTTTAAAATGATAATTTTAAATGGTCCAAATAGATTTTAAATAGTAAAAAGAATATAATAAAATATTTTTTAAACAGAAATTTTTAACTAGCATACAGGTATTTACTTTTAATGTAGTTAATAATTAACCTCTTTTGGTAGTGTGTTAACTAAAACAAAATTTCAGTTTTTCAACAGGCTGTGCTCTTCTTATTTTACTCAAAAATGGCACAGAATCTCTAAATAAAAGAAACATTCTATGAAGAATAGTTCACCTCCACATGGGACTTTTTTAAAGCATAAAACCATTTAAACATATCAAAACTAAAAATTTAAATTAAATTTTAGAACAACTTGAGAAGGATTAATTGTAATGGTCCCAGTTTGGGGTTTTGAGAATTCGCATGTATCTGCCTTGTGCCTAGAATATTATTTACCCTGATCTTTACCTGGCTGACACCTGCTAGATCTCCGCATGGCTATTTCTCTGTGCCAGCTTTCCTGAACCCAAAGCACCTGGGGTGGGGTCCCTCCTATGGATTCCCAGGGTACTCTGCACTTCTCTTCTCATTTATTTGCTTGTCTCTAATCCCTAATCAATGTTAAGCTCTGTTCAGCCAGGAGCTGATTTTCTTCTTCAGCAAAGTATCTGTTAAAAAGCATCGCATTTTTTTCATGAATCAGTGAATTTGAATGCCAATTAATCATTCAGTTATACTCACTGTACTTGACTATATCCATAGTACCCATTATTTCCCACAAAAATCAAGAGGTCAATGCACTCTACTATTCATTCATCAGGTTCTGACAGTTATGGCACATATTTTGATGAAAATATTGATTATGCATCAAAGTTTTCATTAAAAAAGCAACATCCAAAACCTTTAACTGTGCCTGCAAAGGTTTGTTACTATAGATTTCTTTTGCTTTAATATATTGTTCCTGAAACTTAAAAAGCATCAGAAAAACATTATCACCCTCCCCACTTGCTAACTACTCTACTAAATAATGCATTTTAAGTCCATGATCCCTATTTTCCAAGAGATGCAAATGGGGTATCTTAAGTCCACATAAAAGCAAAAAGTTAGATGAAAACAACTCTCCCATTCCCCTTTTTAAAGTTCAACAGTATTTACAAAACACAATCAATTCAGTTTAGGATTTAAGAAAATGTCTAATATTCTAAAGTGGGTGAGATTCAACAAACTGATTTTTATTAAATTCCAAGCTAAGAACTCCTAAATCAACATTCTATCAGTGCTAGCTAGTGAAAGTGCAGGGACAGTGCAGCTTGCCATGGCTAAAAGCAGACCAAAAGCTGTGAGTGAAGGTTGGCTGCAGGGGTCATGTGCTGCCAAGGCCTCAATGTAAACACAGGTGTGTGGGAAGGAGCACTGGGCTTTCCCATCTAGCAGCTAAAGAAACATTGGCAGTCAAGCTGTGGAGTCTGAATGCTAAATTTTGAAAACAAATTGTTTTTGTAAAAATGATGCGTCTTATTTTGAATTTTAATACATCTTCAACTTAAGTGATTCATGAAGCACATCTGACCCTCATATCATTGTTTTATGTTGAAAAATTAAGAGACTGGAAAGCAGATCTTTTTTTTACCCCTGCTGAGCATCTCCCCGCTGAGTAATTTGAAGTTATTGCCATCTCATTTGTTGGCCTTTAGCAAAGATTCTTTTTATGGTTGCATGGAATTAATGCCACAAGAGAAATTTTCCTGCCAAAGTCTGTTAAATGGCATAGCAGTACCTTTTAGATATATTATGAAATACACCACACATTATCAATAAATGTATCAATAATTATAACATTTGTAAATAGGTTTAGGTTTGAAGGGATTTGTTTTTATTTTTATGATTTTGCTTCCGTATAGTTATTTGAGTTTTGTTTTTGTGGGAGAAGGGTTTGGTTTGATTTTCTGATATATCTGTCTCTTCTTATCAAAAACAGGGTTAAAATAGTGTACAATAACCTTTAGGGTAACCGATGGTTATGAACATAGGTTTTGAAGGAAGACAATCTAGGTTCATACTTTAGCTGAATAACCTCCTACTACCAGGCTTAAGCAGATGATGTAAATTCTCAAGCCACAGGTCTTCCATTTTTAAATGAAGGTAATTGTGTTATCTCCCTGTAGGAGGTTATTTTGTGGATTAAATGAGTCAAACCACAGAAAGCACTTAGTACAATTAAGTAAAAAAATAACTATTACTGTTATTATCAGCACTTTGTTATCAGTATCAGTTTATTTCACTGAGAATTTTATTTATTTGATGTGGTTTCCAAACTGATGGAATGAAATGACTGACTATAAAATGCAAATGTATGTGTTATTAGTTTCTTTGTTACAATACCTCTCCCCTATCCTATCCTATTTTCTCAGTTTAGAATATTTCTCTTGAAGCAGTGTCCTGGTGTATAAAAAATGATACTTTGGTAAAAACTGTAGAAATACATCCTAGGACTTCATTAATAACATGCTCTCATTCCTCATTCACAAAATGACAACTTTGAAGTCAACACAATATTTCATAAAATTGAGACAACTATCATATCTCCAATAGAAGCTGGAAGAAAAGAACAGCCATTGAATGATATCATGTGACTCAGTAATAATATATAAAATAAAAATTACATATGTATAAGGCATTTAAAAATATCCCATTTCCATTTGAAGTGATATCTATGCGAAATGAATACCATGTTCATTCTTTAAAAGAAGATGACTAGAACCAGGGAAAAGAGGAAGTAAATATATTACACAAGAATCCAGACCAGAGTATCCTAGCAGCCAAAAAAAATAAATAAACACATGAAAAACTGTATAATTCCTATTAGCAGAAATGAATCATATTAAACTAATCTTAAAGGAAATTTCCTGCTTGGTCTCTTTGATTGGACATCCATGGATAATATATTAAATAATGCCCTTTCCTAACATCCCAGCCCAGCATTCTATATTTTGTTAGCTATTGTCAACATAATTATTATTTATTATTATTATTATTATTATTATTATATGTATAATGTATAATTTTTTGTGTTGTCACACAGAATATCTTTTGAATTAGATACTGTTATTATCTCCACTTAACATTTGCACTAATTAAACTTAATAACTTTGTTTAGATCACATACTCAGTGAATAATTATATATTTTATTCATAAATATTCATGGACATCTTGTTAGTCAAAATCCCATGTTCTCTTTCGGATAAAAAGATGGCATTGAATTGTCCTCCATGGCCAAGTCTTGGAACAGTGGTTGTCAAAACTTCAGCAGGCATCAGAGTCACCTGGAGGGCTTGTGAAAACACAGATAACACACAGGCTCCTCCCTCCATCACAGTTTCCCGTTCAGCAGATCTAAGGTGCAGCCTGACAATTTGCAGTTCTAACAAGTTCCCACATGGTACTGATGCTGCTTGTTAGGGACCACATTTTGAGAACCACTGGCCTAGAATTTTAAAGCTTCTAAATATATACAACTTAATAGAATATTTTTGCCAATAGTTTTTTCACAGTCTTCCAAATTTATTTGACAATGTAGGTCCATTCACTGAGATAAAAAATAATGGAAGAGAAGCCCCAGGTGATATCTAGAAATATCACTCATTCCTAAACTATATTTACCAATGAGTCCTCTAAAGCTAACAAAGGAACCAATGCTCGCTTTAGTTCTCACTGCCTTCATTTTTAAAGACATCTACAATATTCACACATTTCCTTTGTTCAATCTTATTTTATAAGTGAAAAACCTGGATTATATGTAATGGCTAAAATCAAAAACAAAAAACAAGTAACTTAGTGCTTATGTGGTATCAACTTTCTCCTTCTGTCCATTGACTCTCATCCACATTTTTTCATCCTTACGTCATTTAGCATTAAGATCTACATTATTTAGTCTGTGTTACATACTCCAGAGTTAGAGGGCACATGAGTAGAAAATATTTACCCACACAATGAATAAGAGGGATGCAGGTTCAGGTGAAGTTGTGGACTTAGAAGTCTGCCAGGTTGAGACAAGGCAAGGGATTGGGGAACATTTTTTAGGAAGAGATACAGTATGCAAATGAACTTACAATAAAGGTAGAGTGGAGAAAGTTGGAGAGGAGGAGGACGGATTAGTATGAAAAGGAAATCTAGAGTAAAATGAAGATGAGAGAAAATTAGGAAAATGAGACAAGGCTTGCATTTTAGAATGTAGTTAAGAGAGTGGTACCACCAAGGTGTTGACTTAAAATGGCTTTAGATGCTCTGGTCCAGTCACCAACAATATCCCCAAACTTGGCTTCATTGGGGAGGGAAGAAAAAAAGGCCCTGATTGACAGCATTTGCCAATATCCATGGTAGAAAGGTATAAATAATCCCATCTCAGCCAATTTAAACTAACAACAGATAGCCAATCTGGGAAGAGAAGTGCCCAATTGACTCGACAGTTTGTGAAAGCTGGCTCCAGCATATTACTGCCCCAAACCCACCTTAAATGAAAACACAACCTAACAAAAAAATAGTTGGACTTGCTATTCAAACACAGCTTCAAGACAATAGCTCTCCAGCCTTCTTCATAGCCTTAAGCTAGAATGTTCACCCTAAAATCCTTGTAGGCAGAATCAAGTGCCGTCTGTTCTCTGTAATTGATAGAGAGGCATGGGATCGCCTGCTTTCAAGTCTCTAAGCAAAGCCTCAGCATGCAGTTATTTCATCTTGCGGTAATGACATACATCGTTCATACATAGCTACTCGCATCACTACATATACACTGAAGAGCAAGGGTCTGAGGTATTGCAAGACTGCAGCAGCCTGAGGTGAGAGAATTTCATGGAGGTGCAAGTCAGCTACAAGGAACCAGATCAGTAAAAATAGAGTTCAGGAGCTGAGAAATAAAAAAAAATGCTGCCTTTAGCTGACTCCCTGTGGTTTGGTATGGGCCAGAATAGAGGGTAAGACTCTCTACCACAACAGGTTGGCTTCAATGGAGCTAGAAGGAAAGCGATTGTGCCAGGAGCCTAAGGCCCCATGACCACTCACCATAGTGCTAGTGCTGGCACAAGCCCGGGAAGGACCTAACGGTAAAGCTGAACCCTTGGGTTATACATTTTGACATCTGGTCTAGATGTTGTGCATCTATTTTGGATAGGTATGCATGTTTTTTTTAATAGAGAAAACTTTATATATCTCCTTTCTTCAAACAATTATGAACAATTCATACAGAATTTTTAGAACCCTAAAAGACTCGGTTCCTTTTACTTAAAAGAATGCAACAATGACTATTTATGGTGGTATTTCCATGACTTATACTTTTTTGTTGTTGTTGTTCACGGAAAAGTCCTAGAAAGACTTTAGCTCAAAAACAGCTTCTGATTTGTACTTTGTGTCATTTTTTCAATGTTTTTTTTTTTTTCTTTACATTTAACTAGATGCCATTCAGGTCTGACATGACATTACATAAAAATAGATTGTTTTTGGATTATTAGTTCATGTGCATACTAAATGAACAGAAAATGATTTGAGTTTTTTAAGGCACTGTGAATTATTTTCAGGTATCCTCATTTAAATTGAAAAAATTATAACCGCAGACCTCCAAACCTGGAAATTGCTATACTCCTCTGCACTGAGAAGATCTGCTTCTTCCCAGAAATTATAGCTGCTAAATAAAAAAGGAGTTTACTTTCATCTGCGTGAGAAATACAGCTTGAGGTGCCTGGTTACAGTCCTCAGAGTTGTGAATGTTTAATCATATAAAATGTTTATTTATTAGGTAGTCTTTTTTGTTTTCTTTGGGACTGCCTGTTTCAGAGGCCTTGCTCATGTATATTTGAGGGAAGAATAGCCTAAGAGGGTTAAACCAGTGAGGAAAAGTTCCAAAATGTATTGGAAGGCTGTGATTTGTTACGTTTGTGTGTTTGGTTTGATTAGGTTTTTTATTCTGTGTCACTTTATTTCTTCTCTTGGCTTTCCTTTTTTTTTCACTCTCCCAAGGTACAGGGTGTAGGGAAAGAGGGGTCTATTTTAATTTCCTCATTATATAGTAACAGTTTCTGAAGTGTAGAAGAAATGGAGGGCTAGTGAAGCAATTGGGTCCCTCGACCCACTCCCCATAACCCTGCATAATCTCAGGCTGCTCCCAGCATCTCTGGGGCATTTTGGAGTCTCTCACTTTACAACCCTCTACCACCTTTTCTCTAATTTGTTATAAACTCTGCCCCTTTCTTTTTCTCCCATCGCTGGTAACTATTGCCCTCCTCTCCTGTCAGCTTAGCCTGGATCGCTGGTGGTGGAACTTTTTTTTTTTTTTTAAAGAGAAGCAGTCTGCCACATGCAGCACCACACTTGGATGTTTCTGGAGTCTTAGAAGCATAACTACCATATCTTCTATAAATGGCCCTTGAGAGATTATTTGGAGGTTCTATCAGGGCAGCACAGCTACTTGTATACCCTTGACCAATGAATGGTCCTCTTCTCTACTGAGCAGGTTGTCTTCTTCCACTGAGCACACAGCTTCGGGAGGGACACATGGAGTGGTGAAAGAGGAAGGGACACCTGCCCAGCCAGCCAGATCAGCCAAATCAATCCTTGCAATAAATGCAGTGACATGTCACAGACAGATCGCTCTCATATCCTGGATGAATTTTATTTCATTTTTCACTTATGGGTTTTCTAATATTTTCATTCAAGTTACCTAAATTAGGGTATCATATAAAATAATAATGTCAAATTTTATTTTTGTCTTTCTTGACTTTTGTTTGCTGAAAAATAGGTCTAGTACATACAATAAGTAGTAATTTAACAAAATTATCTTGATCATTTAGCTTTCATACACACCCAAGAATAATTACTCAAGAATAATTATTTTGATTATAAATCAAATTTAATGAATACCTTAAAAAAACTTAACCATGAGAAAATAATTTTAACAGGAATTATAAAATAATTTTAATACCATTCTTAAAAAAATATTTATGCTCATGATAGAAGAGAAAATAATGTTTGTCAGTTTAATATTGCCAGAGTAGAAAATCAAATGAAAAAGTAAAAGACGTACAAGTAATCTCTGCAGTTTGCAGAATCCTTGTTTTTCTATTAATCAATGATATTCCCAGTACCTTTTTAATATGACACTCACTAGAAGATGTCAAAATATTATGACAAGGTAGAAGAAACTATGAAATTTCTGAAGTTTACAGTTTTTATGTCATTTAGTCCAACTCACTTGGAAAGCTAACACATCTAGAATTTATTAAAAATGAATTATTTTAGTACTACTAATTTTATCTGCAAATGGCAAATGCAAGAAAAAGTATATTTAAAAGGAAAGGTTAGAAAAATAACAGAAATAAAACAAAACCGAAAAGTTTGCTACTTTGCAATTTATTTTTTAAGCCTTTGAAGTTTGGAATCCTGGACGATATAACTCATCTGTAAAGCTCTAAAATGCTGGTAGCTAAGTTTTAAATACTGGAAAATTGAAAGACATTCATTGTTTTTTAAAGTTCTGCATCACACTATGGGTGTAACATTTAGCACTGCAATGTTTTGAGTGGCCAGTGAATGTCACCTTTCTTCACTTCTAGGTAGAAATCATCCATTTTCTTAGTGAATGCTGAAAAGAGTAAAATGCATAGAAAATAAAGCACATACCTTCACATGTCTTGAATTATGCAGCTGCATTCAGTTTCTTTTAGCTTAAGTACTAGTAATATAAGTAAATATTACAGTAAGCAATTGGCAGCACAGTGATGTTAAGGATCTAGCAACCTCCCACATTTTTAGGGAGTTATAATTTGGTCTTAACATTGACTCCAGGCTTAAACTTGGCATGGCAGTTCTTGATGGGAGTGTGCAGTGTTTTTAACATACAAAATAAAGGCAAAATTATTTTTTTGTTGTTATTTAGTCAAAGGTGGCCAAAAAATCTTGGCTGATTGTAGATACTTTTATGCATCTAATTTTAAAGTTAAAATAAGTTTTAACTTTAAAAATGAAATGTTGCAGACATTTATAGATAACGAAGACCAGATCAGACTGGCAGAGCTTAAATGTTTGTGCACACGAGCCTATGCTGATAGGAGTAATAATATTACATCAGCTCAAAGAACTTCTCGGTTTAGTAAAATGTTATAGACTGAACTGTTTCTCCTCAAAATTCATATGTTGAAGCCCTAATGCCCAGTTGACTATAGTTGGAGATAAGGTCTTTTGGGAGGTAATTAAGGTTAAAGGAGACACTAATGTTGGTGTCCTAACATGACAGGACTGGTGTACATATAAAAAGAGTGAGAGACACTAGAAATCTATCTCTGCCTGGGCACAGAGGAGAAGCCTGCTGATGACAGACAGAAGGTGACCATCTACAAGCCAGGAAGAGAGGCCTTAGCAGAAAACAACCCTGAAGGCACCTTGAACTTCCAGCCTCTAAAACTGTGAGAAAAAAAACTTGTTGTTTATGTTACCCAGCCTATGGTATTATTTTATGGCAGCCCAAGCAGACTAATATATGTAATACATAAAAGCCTGGAAGAACCTAGGATTATTTCAACTAAATAGTTGCAGTTAATCTCTCCAAGGTCATTTCATTTTGTTCCTAAAATTCTTCACAGAGGTTCCTATGATGGTATCGTACATTCTATCTTCACACAATTTTATAGCACTTTTATTCATTTCTGAAACAGTGTTTTTAAAATATCCATTTGCTATAGTAATTTTCAGAGTTTTGTTTTTCTTCTTAGTCTCTTTTCCTTTGTTTTATAAGTTTTAATAAGTCTTATGTTAAAAAAAGACTTTAAAACTTTTTTAAATCATTTTATTCATACTTAGTGTTGCCAAAAGGTACGTTTTGAAGATTATCTGTATACCACTCACTATTTTGGGGGAACAACTGATTTCTCAGATCTACAACCTCAAACAACCTGAAATATATGCTCCTATTTTACTTCCAGTTTGGCTGAGATAGTCACCTAGTCCTAGTCTGTTGTCCTGAGAAGTCAGCTTCTTCCGATCTCACTACCTCATTCTCCAATATCCTAGACTGAAGTCATAAGTTGGAGAAAAAACTAAAATTTTCAGTATATGTGTAAGGGTGAAAACTTCCCAGTAAATCGGTCACAAGGAGGTGATCTCTCTAGGTGCCAACCCCCAAGAAAAACACAACATTCCAAGATACAGAAAATAAGACCACCTGCTAGACTATGTTTGAACTAGCAAATTCCCCGGATACATTTATCTTTGTGAAGGACTTCAATGGCTAACTCCTGGGTTTTTTTGTAACTTACTTGCTTTGTTCTAGGATGTAGTGGGGGGCTTTATGAGCTGCCTCCCCTAAGAACCCTGCACTGGTAGAGAGTCAGTCGCCGGCCACTTAATAAAGGCTCATAATTAATCTCAATTGGCTCCGTGGGTCTTAGAATTGATCACGCCACAACGTATGCTGTTATTAAGACTTTGTTATTCATTGAGAAGTAAAATTTAGGAAGAGAAAGTCTCCCTGGGGGTTAGGCTGATGAACGCACTTTGGGACATGCTGAGTCTGAAGTCCCTGTGGATCCTCCAGTCAGAGACTGGGTACCTGAATGAATATCTGAATAAATAGATCTCAGGTTGGGGTTATTGCAAACTGGAAAAGCATCACTTTTTCGCAATGGTCTGAACCTGAACCTGCAGTATCTGAGATCTGCCTGTAGAAGGACAATCAAAGAGACTACCTACCCCATACTGTGTGGACAAAAAAACAGTTTCAGTGGATATTCTTCTATGTGAAAAATCATATGGACTTTTATAAATATTGTTTCTAATACAATTTTATATTTGTAAATTAACTTATAATGTGAACTGAGACTAAAAAATTTTTCCCAAGAAAGTATACTGCATGCTGAAAATCACATGAAATAAACTTTATGTGGGATTACCTCAAAAAAAATAGTGTTAGCTCAGGAGAAAAACTATGACTATAAAAACCTTGGATTTTTGAGCAGTAGCATAGAAATCAAGGGCAAGAATGAGAGGTGTAATGGGTTTACATAGAACTCCTGCACCTAAATTTGTTCCATTGCCTCCTGAAGGTCACCGAAGAATGGCATTTGTTGCCTCTAGCCACACAGGCCCTAGAAGCTGAAATCTGCCTCCTTGTCACACCTGAGGCACAGAATCTGTGGTGTGGTGAGACCCTCCATTCTTAGGAACCAGGCCTCCTGGACCCACTGTGCAGGGTACTGCTCTAAGGTAGAGATAGATTTCTTGCTATTCAGAAGATCTGACGATCCCTATCCTACTGAGTCAGGAATAAAACTGTTCTGTACTTCTCATCTCCAAAGGCTGGGTTCTCTCCCCACTTCAGGACCCCAAACCGAAGCCATAGAAAAATAAATATGGTAAGGAAATGTAAAAGACCAATAAATAATATCTCAACAAGTTAACTTACCATATAATGATATATTTACAATAAACGAAGTATTAACAGCACTCCAGGTACTCAAAGACTACATTGAAAGCAAGAATATTTCCTGCTACTCTGCCAGTCCACCCAAGCCAAAGGGATTCAGTGGGTAAACATCTGTCACCCCATTTAATTTTGCATAAATGTGAAAACTCAAAAAGATACGTTTTTAAATACCACCAACAGGGCAGCCTCTTTGCTTTTCTCCCCTAAACTAAGAAAATTACCCAAAACAATTTGTCAACAGGCTCCAATGATAATTTCAGGTTTCAGAGATGTCATTAAGACATAGGCATATAACAAAGACAATTACTCAGTTTCCCCTGTGGTTTGATTAGTGATGGTGGGAAAAAATGTTGCCTGTGGATCATTAAATACTGTGACCCCTGCCTTTGAATTCAGTGCTTAACTGAATAATTTCTTTCTACTCTGCTTACTTCAAAGTTGTATTTGAAGTGGCTACATTTTAGTATAATGCAAACCAGTACTTGTGCAGTATGACTCTTCCATTTTTATGTACTCTTGCAGCTTTATGAAATATTAAGTACAATACCACTACCCATTTGCACATGAAAACATTTTTACAAAAGCAATTTGGAATGATTGATCATTGTCTTCTCCTCAAAATACTTTCCTTTCTTGGTATCTAGAACAACACACCCCTTTTTTTCTCTTTTTGGCTAACCCTTCTTTGTCACTGCTGATTTATTCTATATCATCAGCCAAACTTCTACATGTCAGAATGCTGCAGGTCTCATTTCCTGTAACTCCTCTCTATCTTACCCATTCACATGATTTTAAATGCCACTATACTTGCCAGAGTCACAAATTAGTATTTCCCACCCACGTCTCCACTGAAATCCAAAATGCTTACCTAACTGCTCTCTCCATCTCCACCTGGATTTCTACGTGACATCTCTAACTTGATCTGTCTGAAACACAACCTCCAGATTCTGACCCTCCATAAAGCCCTCCTCCCACCATTCCTCTTCCCTATCTAATGGAATGGCTATTTCATCCTTCCAAATATTCAGTGAAACACTTGAAGTCATCCTTGAGTCTTTTCTTTACACCTTATGTCCAATAATCCAAAAAGTCTATTTTTATTTTCAGAATATATCCAACCCAGACACACTTCACAAACTCTACCATCATCATCCTGGCCCCAAGGGGCATTATCTCTTGCTTTGCTTATTACAATAGTCTCAGCTGCTGTCCTTGCTTCCATTCCTAATCTCACTACAATCTATTCTTGTTTCAGCCAGAGAGATCTCCTTGATACCAGATTTTGTCACTCCTCTGAGCAAAGCCCTCCAATGATTTTATATCTCAAAAGTAAAATCCACAACCTATCTTATGGCTTATCATTAATCTGCTCTGCCCTCTTTATTTCTCCAGCCTCATTTGCCTTTAAATCCCTCCACTCCAGCCACACTGGGCTCTTGCTATGCCCCAAGCACACCAATTTTGACTGATGCTGTCTAGGGTACTGGTTTGTTTCTCCCTCTGCATAAAGTATCTTTTCCTACCATCTTTTTGGCTTGCTACATTGGTTCCTTTAGCTTTTTGCTTGTGTCATCCTCTAAATGCGGTTTTCCTTGATCATTCTTCTTATAACTACAACCTTACACGTATCACTTTCCTATCTCCTTTTCCTGCTTTATTTTTTCCAAAGCACTTATGTCCATCTAGCATATATTTTTGTTTTTTGTTTCTTGACTATCTCCTACTATATTTTGATCAGTGTATTGGTCTCTGCTTGGTGCTTAGAGTAATGATGTACCTATACCTCAGTCAATACCAGCCAATGAATAAAGCATACCTCATTGATATGTGAATACTGCATACCACATACTGGTGACTGCCAAAATTTATATCTAAAAGTATTAACTTAAAAACTGTAAAGGCAATTCAAGGAGGTGCTTATTCCCTTGGGTTCCATTACAAAAATAAAATAGGTCACTTAGTATATTTTCATCTACTCTCTTGGAATTTTCCTCAACTTACTCATCATATTTTTGAAATTTTTTATTGCACCTATCTTTTTAAAACCATCCTTATTCTCCATGTGTTGCTTTTGCGTAGACTTATATCTTTGTTTTTAAGGATACTAAATAGAATATGAATTTATGTAAGAGTGAGTGGTGGAAGCGTTCACTGAAATTCCCACATAATTTGAATAAGTAACTGTTTTGTTTATGCCCATATGTATATTCATGGGAGTTTAAAGAAATATGTTTATCCTCATTTTCCATTTTTATTTCTCAAGCTTCCACAAGTGTCTGTTGAATGTTAGCTGTTTTTTCACATTTAGGAATGAGGCAATAAAAAATCTGGTTATCTGGAAATGTGTGTGTGGTTTTGGTGGAATATTTTGGTGCTGAGCTTAAGAATTCTTATATCCACAATTGTGATGTCTTCGCTCTGGGTACCAACCCCCATAACAGCTGCTCTTGTGCAATCCAGTCAATTACTTATTTCTCAAGAAAAGAACCTTCCAAAATTTTGCCTACATGGGTTGATGTTCATTGTTAAGTATTCTGTCCACCATGTGAAGTATAAGACTACTGTGACTTTACATACAGAGAACTCTAATGCTGATTTTCACTCACTCCACTCCCGTTCATCATTAGGCCTGAGCCTCTTCAGAATTCAGCAGGGCAAATCAATAACCTCTTAGGCCCTGGACCCCTCTATCCTGCTTCTTTCTATACCTCATTCCAAACTGCTTTCTGTTGGCCAGAAACTGTTGAAAATTGTCAACCACTAATTGTCATCTCTTATTATATTCATCATGGTATGTTTATATATTTAAATCCCTTTAACTGAGGGGTTTGAGACGGTCAAAGACACAATACCAAGTGATTAGTGTGCCACAGTGAACCAAAAACCTCTGCCCTTTTAAGCTACTGTAAAGCTAAAATACTAGGACAATAGGTAGGTATATAAAAATGAACATTGGTCTTACAAAATTATTTTTACAGGATAATCTGAAGTATGGTATGGGTACATGAGAAAATTTAAAAACTAATTTTAGAGCATTTGGAAAGCTTGTTAAAATTAGATTATTAAGTCACACCACCTACTAAGTTAAGATTTATAGGACAGGATATATGCACACTAAAATTTGAGAACAAAAAAATTAAAAGGATGATGATACTTGAGAACTCATCTCTTAGTCTGAGCTCTCTTAAAGGAGTTTAAATGCCTCTGCCTGAATACTCAGAGAAAATTCTGTTGCCTATTAATAATTGGAATGGAATGTTTGTGACATGCAAGCTTCAGTAGACAAAAGTAAGATCTCTTCTAATAGTTTTTATGATTTTAAAACCTTTCCTTAAATATAACTAAAAACAAGGGATTATGTTCTCACTGTTTACTCTGTAGACCTATAGAATGATAGGTGAGTACACGTTATGTCAGTAAAATTGCGGTTTCTATGAGATCTACTCAGGGTTTACATTGACTCCCTGAGTCAGGTATTCTAATAACCTGTGCCAATTTTAGTTTCTCCCTGGCTTCAATCTCTACACATACCAGGGGCTGATTTAATGTAAACATCCTAAGTACCAAATGCATCATTCATGGCCATCTGTTCTTAGTACCATTTCTCATGGTGTCTCTGACTTCAACTAATAATGCAAACATCATTTTAAAATTAATCATCAACAGAGTAGTGTGAATTGTTTTAAGTTAAATTAACATCTCCAAAGATGACTAATAGAAAACATCAATGTGGACAGATGTTTTCATTTGGGAAAATGTGTTACATCCCTTCAAACAAATCCCATTCTACCCCCACAACTTCTGCTTAACAAGTAATCAAGTAACATATAATAATTTAATTACATTGTTTTACAAACTTATTGTTTTACCACATTGTTCTCATTCAACTTGCTTTGACAGCCCTTTTAATGTTAAAATATTAATAATAACAGCTCCAAAAGGCATTAAATTACTCTCATCTACAATAACCAACCATCAGATGTATTTTACAATAGTCTTTACCCAAACAGCAGCATATTAACAGAACTTAGCTAGTACCATACAGGATATCCATGGCCTTTAAAAACCTAAGAGACCAACAAATTCTCATAAGAAATTCTAAAAGCAATTTTATCCTCTTTTCTTTCCCAGAAATTACAGTAGCCAGAAAAAAACTAACTTGGATTCACATGTCCTATAACTTATTCTGTTGGGTGTTCTTCTGTACCAAGAGGAACAAGTGAGTAAAGGAATGAATAGCTGAGGACCTATTTGCCCCCAACAGGATGATGTGATGGACTAAAAGATATCCACAGAGCCATGTAAAGACTGCATGTCCTCAGCTTATAACATACAGCTTAATAGACACAGCACAGCACTGACAAGCAGAGGGCTGTTCCCATGAATCAATGCCCTGCAAAATATCTACCACCAGGATTATGTCTCTTTGAGTGAAGATCTGCGAAGGCCTTCTAGAAATTACATTTATATTTGTTCTTGGGCTCACTAGACACAAGTTAACAGGTAACAACCCTAGCACATTTCTGAGTATTTATAGCATGATCTGGTCAATCGCCTAGAAAATAATTTCTAGATAACAGGCTCAGACTTTAGATATCTGATGAGATCTACTTTTTCATTGAGTAATTATCAGCCAATGTAGTCAATTTTAAATAAGCCTTCACCTTCTCTATAGCATTTTTTTTTTTAGAGTAATGGGTGAAGATGAGGAATAGACTAAATTAATTTCAGCTATTTATCACTGGAACTTTCTTTCCTTCAAAACAGTCAAAAGAGGAAGGAAAATGCATCAATTATGTTGTCAAAGATTAAAATCAAACTCTAAATCAATATTTAAAAAGAAACTTGTTTAAATGAAAGTACTTACTTATAAAGACAATTAACTACATTGTGTACCAGACAGAACTGTTTTGTTTATCACTACTGAATAATCTGAAAATTCTTCCTACACTGAAAAATATAAATTCAATTACATTTTTAAATGAACACTTACAATGTACTTACTTGTACTTGTAGGCCCCTATTATGAGCTGAATTATGTCCCCCCAAAAAAATTCATATGTTGAAGTCTTAATCTCTCAGTACTTCAGAATGTGACTTTACTTGGAGTTTGGACTTTTAAAGAGGTAATTAAGATTAAATAAGGTCATATTCCAATCTGACTGGTATCCTCCTAACAAGAGAAAATTAGGCACATGAAGTAACATTAAAGGATGCTTGCAACACATCAAGAAGGCTGCCATCTATAAGCCAAGGAGAGAGGTCTCAGAAGAAACTAAACTTGACTACTCCTTGATTTTGGACTTCTAGTCTGATAAAATAAATTTCTGTTTTTTAAGCCACCCAGTCTGTAGCATTTTGTTATGGCAGCCTGAGAAAACTTATACAATCCCCATTCACTGAACAAATATGAACATAATCATGGGTTGGGTTTGTGCAGCCTGCTGGTTTGGGTACAGAGTTGCAAAGTTGATCCCCTTCCAGCTATTCCATGAATCACAGAAACACTTTGATGTGTTTCTCAATTACTAAAAAGCAATATAAAAAAAATCAACAAAGCTTTCTCAGATCTCCACCAAGAATAGTTACCTTTCCTTCTTCTATGTTAGATTTATCTCATTTGGTTTTTATTTTGTTGACAAATGTCCACCTCATTAAGTCCAATCTTTCTAACCACTACCTTCTTCACTGTCTCTCTGTAAAGATGCTGTGTTTGTTAGCCCTTATAACCCTAACAGGTATTGACTCACTCTTCTCTCCAGCTGAACTATAAAGAAGTGACCAAAATCTTTTTTATCAATGACACACATAAAAATAAAATTTTCACAAAAGTGAATTTGGAAATATCTATAGTGGGCTTCATGGGAAAGTAATGCATTTTTATTTATGATTATAATATAAATAAAATACAAAGTTTTAGGGACAATTTTGAATACTGAATATAAGTAAACTTTCCAAAATTTTTTTTCAAAACTCTTAATAAGAAACATCAGACTGAGGGCAGTTCAAGATAACAACATAAGAGGATCCTGAACTTTCTCCTTCCAGGGACACAACAATATATAGCTACATGTGGAACAACTGCCTTTGCAATAAACCTGAGAACCAGCTGAACTCTGTTCCACAATAAAGGATAAAAAGACTACATTAAGATTGGTAGGAGAGATAGAGACATGCTCCTGTCAAAAACTCCACCTCATTGGTGACACAGTCTGGAGGGATCTCAAAAGAGAACAACAATAAAAAATCAATAAATAAAATTTCTCCATGAGAATCAGGGGATCTGTACCCCACAACAGGCACATCAACCCTGGGGTCCTATGACAGAAGGATCAGACCCCAAAACATCTGGCTTTGAAAAGCAATAAGGTTTATGTTCAGGAGAATTATGGGGCTACCCTTAAAAAGCTCACATGCAGAACCACTCACCCTGTTACCCAATTGTTAAAAGCATCAATTTGAGAGGAGCTTAGGCAATATATGAAGTAGATCCAGTTTCTAAATCAGAGAATCTACCAGAGTGGCAGAAGTCTACTGGAACTCTTTATGGAAATGCAATTTTGGTGGTCCCCATTTTTATAGGATCCTTTGACTAACAGTGCTGGTAGGTATCATTTTTGCACTCTCATTCAAGCCTGCTAACAGCAGTGAACGAGCAGCCCTGCCACCCACCCATGCCACTCAGGGGATCCCACTAGAGCCATCAAGGGCAGGTAGCCCACATGAGGGGACACCCCCTATGAATGTCTAGCTCTGTGCAGAGAGGGGATTGCATTTCTGGGACATCTACACAAGGCCACTCCTTCAAGACTAGGAAAGACAGTTGATTTGCCTAATATCAAGAAACAAACACAGAGATTCAGGGAAAATGAGGATGCAGAAAACATGTCCCAACTAAAAGTTCAAAACAAAACATCAGAAAAACACATTAATAAAAGATAAAGAGTTAAAAGAATGATCACAAAGATGCCCAATAAACTTGGGGGGGAAATGGATGAACACAGTGAGACCTTCAACAAAGAGTTAAAACATATAAGAAAAATATAAACAGAAGTCATGGAACTGAAGAATACAATAACTAAACTGAATAGTACACAAGAGGGGTTCACAGTGGACTAGGTGAAACTGACGATTAGATGAGGGAGTTGAAAGAAAAAGTGATAGAACTCACACCAGCATAAGACAGAAAGGAAAGAAGAAAAGAAGGGAGGGAGGGAGGGAGGGAGGGAGGGAGGGAGAAAAGAAGAAAGAAAGAAAAGAAAAGAAAGGAAAGGAAAGGAAAGGAAAGGAAAGGAAAGGAAAGGAAAGGAAAGGAAAGGAAAGGAAAGGAAAGGAAAGGAAAGGAAAGGAAAGGAAAGGAAAGGAAAGGAAGAAAGAAAGAAAGAAAGAAAGAAAGAAAGAAAGAAAGAAAGAAAGAAAGAAAGAAAGAAAGAAAGAAAAGAAAAGAAAGAAAGAAAGAAAGAAAGAAAGAAAGAAAGAAAAGAAAAGAAAAGAAAAGAAAAGAAAAGAAAAGAAAAGAAAAGAAAAGAAAAGAAAAGAAAAGAAAAGAAAGAAAGAAAAGAACAGAAGAGAACAGAAGAGAAAGAGGCTACAAGAAAAAAAGATAAGGTACCACATCAAGGAGAACAACATTCTCATTATAGAAGTCCTAGAAGAAGAGATAAAGGGTCACAAAATGTATTTGAAAAAATAATGGATGAAATCTTCCTTAATTTGGGGAAAGAAATAGATACACAGGTACAGGAAACCCGTAGGTTTCCAAGTAAGATGTACCCAAAGAGATCCACATCATGACACATTATAATTAAAATGGTAAAAGTTAAAGATAAATTAAGAATCTTAAAAGCAACAAAAGAAAAAAAACTTATTATGTACAAGGGAAATCCCATAAGGCTATCAGCAAATTTTTCATCAGAAACTTTGCAGTCTATAAGAGAGTAGCATTATATATTCAAAGCACTGAAAGAAAAAAATTTCCAATCAAGAATTCTCTATCCAGCAAGATTATCATTCATAATTGAAGGAAAGAGTGTCATTATATTCTTAATTCATTTTTGTGTATTATTCCCTATTAGTATATAGAAACATGACTAATTTTTATGTGTTAATTTTGTATCTTGCATTTTGCTACATTCATATGTATTGTTTTTAATGTGGACTCTTTGGGGTTTTATAATATAAGATTCTATCACCTGTCAACAGAGATAATTTTACTTTTTTTGTGGCTAGCATGTCGGTTACTTAAAACATTTTAAAGTTATAACAATAATGATATATTTTAAACTGATAGCATGAATTATATACAAAAACTCTATGATTTCCCATTTCCACTTCTGCTTCTACTTATTTTATTGATATCACATTGTATCTTCTATGGTGTGTATTTTATAACATAGGTTTAAGATTTTATTGCTATTCTTTTTTAAAATTCTATAGAAAAAATAAAAGGGACTGTTTCAAAGTTGTAAAAAAAAAAAAAGGTTTTCCAGAAAAGCAAAAGTTAAGAGAGTTCATCACAAAACTGAAAAGAAATGGCACTAATTCACAACAAGGAAACTTACAAAAGTGAAAAAAATAGCATTGGAAATGATAAAGATATAGTAAAGGGTAGTGGATCAATCCTTAAGTAGGCATGACGTCTAAGGACAAAAATAGTAAATTAACTAAAACTATAATTCACTAAATGATACATAAAATAAAAACATAAAAAATGTGACATCAAAAATATAAAATGGGAATGTAAAGTTTTGAAATGTGTTCAAATTTAAGTTACTATCAACTTAAAATAAACTGGTACATATATAGGAAGTTATATGTGAACATCATGATAATCACAAAACAAACACTTTTAGTAAATACATGAAATAAAAAAGAAATCTAAACATAAAACAAAAACAAACATAAAAGCTCATAAAACTATGAAGGAAGTGAGAAAAAATGAATAGGAACAGAGAGGAACTATAAAAACAACGAAAAACAAATTAACAAAACAGCAATAAAAACATACTATCAATAATTACTTTCTTTAACTGTAACTAAACTCATCAATTAAAAGATACAGAATGGCTAAGTGGATTAAGAATATATAATACCTGTCATATACTTCTTACAAGAGAGTCACTTCAGAAGTAAGGCAATATACAGACTAAAAGTGAAAGAATAAAGATATTCCATGGAAATGGAAAAAAAGAGAAAGCATGGCTCTACTCAAAAGATAAAACAAAGATAAAAAACAAAGGGTATTACACAATGATAAAGTCATCAATCAGCAAGAAGATGTAACACTTATAAATATGTATGCACCTAACATAAGAGCACCAAGATATATAGAGCCATTATTAAGTGATATAAAGGGAGAAATTTAAAACTAGGTGACTTTAAAAATCCACTTACAACAGTGGATAAATCATGGAAACAGATAAATAAAAAAACACTGGCCTTCTGTGACACAATAGACTAGATGAACTTAATAGACATATAAAGAACATTTCATCCGAAAGGAACAGAGTGTATATTCTTCTCAAATGCTCAAGGAACACTCTCCAGGATCAACCATGTTAGGACACAGAACAAATCTCAATAAATTCAAGACAATTGAAATAATATCAAGCATTTTATCCAACCACAATGATATGAAACTGGAAATCAGTAACAAAAAGAAAACTGAAAAAAAAAAAAACCACAAAAATGTGTGATTAAATAGCAACTGAACAACCAATGAGTAATTGCAGAAATCAAAGAAAAAAAATGAAAAAATACCTAGCTGCAAATGAAGACAGAACTATGACTTACCAAAATCTCTGGAAGGCAGCAAAAGCAGTTCTAAGAGAGAATTACATAGTAATACAGGTCCTACCTCAGAAACAGGAAAAATTTCAAATAAACAATTTAACTACACCTACAGGAATTAGAAAAAGAAGAACAAAGCCTGAAGTCAGTAGAGAGAAGGAAATAATAAAGGGCAGAGAGGAAATAAACAAAATAGAGACTAAGAAGGCAATAAAAAGAATCAATGAAACTAAGAGTTGGTTCTTTGAAAAAGTAAACAAAATTAACAAATCTTTAGCTAGACTAACTAAGAAAAAAAAGAAAAAGAGGGCTCTAATAAACAAAATCAGGTATGAAAGAGAAGTTTCAATACATACCACAGAAATGCAAAGGAGCATAAGAAACTATTAAGAACAACTATAAGTCAACAAGTTGGACAACCTAAAAAGTAAATACCTGGAAAGATACTATATCCTGAGACTGAATTGTGAAGAAATAGAAAATATGAATACACTCATTACTAATAAGAATATTGAATCAGTAATCAAAAACCTCCAAAGAAACAAAAATTCAGCATCAGAATCTATCACTGGTGACTTATACCAAATATTCAAAGAAGATTTAATACCTAACCTTGTTAAACTCTTCAAAAAAATTAAAGAGAAAATACTCCCAAATTCATTTTTATGAAGCCAGCATTATTCTGATATGAAAATCAAAAAAGAACACCACACACACAAAACAAATTACATGCCAGTGTCACTGATGAACATAGATGTAAAAATCCTCAACAAAATATCAGCAAACTAAATTCAACAATACAGTAAAAGGATCATGCACCATGATCAAGTGGAATTTATCCCAGGAGTGCAAAAATGGTTCTACATCAGCAAATCAATCGTGATACACCATATTAACAAAATAAAAGGTAAAAATCATGATCATCTCGATACAGAAAAGGCATGTGATAATATTCAACACTGATTTACAATGAAAACATTCAACAAAGTGATTGTAGAGGGAATATACCTTAATATAATATAAACCATATGTGATAAATCCAGTTACATCATACTCAGCACTAAAACCTGAAAGCTTTTCCTCTAAGATCAGTAACAACACAAAAATGCTGACTCTTGCCACTTTTATTCAACATATCATTAGAAGTCCTAGCCACAGCAATTAGGCAAGAAAAAATAATTAAAGATATCCAAATCAGAAAAAGTAAAACTGTCAGTATATGCACAAGACACAATACTATATATATATATATATATATATATATATATATATATATATGAATCCACAAAAAATACCTATTAGAATAAATAAATTCTGTAAAGTAGCAGGATACAAAAATCAATATACAGAAATTATTGGCATTTCTATACACTAATAACAAACTATCAAAAAGATAAATTAAGAAAACAATCCCCTTCCTAATTGCATTTAAATGAATAAACTATAAATGAATAAATTTAACCCAGGTGCTAAAAGACTTGTCCACTAAAAACTATAAGACACTGATGAAAGAAATTGAAGAAAACACAAATAAATAGAAAGATATTCCATGCTCAAGAATTGGAAGAATTAATATTGTTAAAGTGCCCATACTACTCAAAGTAACCTACACATTCAATGCAATCCCTATCAAAATTCCAAGGTCATTTTTCACAGAACTAGAACAAATAATACTAAAATTTGTATAAAGTGACAGAAAATCTCAAACAACTAAAGCAATCTAAAGAAAGAACAAAGCTGGAGATATACACCTTTATTTCAAATTTTACTACAAAGCTATAGTAATCAAAACAGTATGGTATTGGCATAAAAAAAGAAACACGAATCAATGGAACAGAATTGAGAATCAAGAATTAAACCCACAAATATATGAACAATTAATTTACAACAAAAGAATCAAGAAAATATAAAGGAAAAGGACAGTCTCTTCAAAAAATGGTATTAGAAAAACTGGACTTCCACATGCAAAAAAGATAAAACAACCACCTTTTTATACTATACACAAAAATAAACTCAAAATACATTAAAGACTTGAATACAAGACCTGAAATCATAAAATTACTAAGTGGTAAGCTCTCTGATATCAGTCTAAGTGATGATTTTTTTAAAATATGACTCCAAAGGCATAGAAAACAACACAAAATAAACAAATAGGAGTACATCAAACTAAAAGTTTCTGCATAGAAAAGGAAACCATCAATAAGACAAAAAGTCGACCTACTGAATGGCAGAAGATATTTGTAAGTCATATGTATGATAAGGAATTAATATCCAAAATATATAAAGAACTCATATAACTCAAAACAAAAACAACTAACCCAATTAAAAAATAGGTAGAAGTGCTAAATTCACATTTTTCCAAAGACACAGAGATGCCCACATTATTTTTACATTATACTTGATTATATTTAAAGAGACACATGAAAAGATGTTTAACATTATTGATTATCAGGAAAATGCAAATCAAAAACACAGTGAGTTATCACCTCAGACCTGTTAGAATAGCTATTACCAAAAAGACCAGAAATAGTATTGGAGATAATGTGTGGAAAAGGGAACCATGGTGGAAATATAAACTGGTGCAGCCACCCACTATGGAAATGAGTATGAAGAATTCTCAAAAAATTAAAAATAGAATTTCCATGTGACCCAGCTATCCCATTTCAGGGTATCTACCCCAGAATACAAAAACATTAATTCGAAAAAATTATATACACACCTATGTTCACTGCATCATTATTTACATTAGCCAAGATATGGAAACGACCTAAGTATCCATTGATAGATCAACAGATAAAGAAGATGTGGTTTATACATACTTAGATATAGACAGATATAGATAGATGATAAGATAGACATGGATATACACATACATATACATATATATACATACGCATACATATACACACACACAAGTACACAATGGAGTACTACTCAGCCATTAAAATAAACAAATCTTTTCATTCACAATAACATTAATGGGGCCTGAGAATATTATGCTAAGTGAAATAAGTAAGATAAAGACAAATATGATTTCACTCATGTGGAATAAGAAAAAACAAAAACAAATAAACAAAACAAACTCACAGACACACATATTGGTAGTGACCAGAGGGAAGGAAAAGGAAAGGGGTTGAGGAGTAGGCAAAATGAGTAAATGACATGAAGTGTATGGTGATAGATGGTAATTAGACTTTTGGTGGTGATCACTTTGTAGTGTATACAGATGTTGAATTATAATGTTGTGTACCTGCAACTTATATAATGTTATATACCAATTTTACCTCATTTAAAAAAAAAAAAAAGAAAAGAAACATGCGACTTCTGTGGACATAATTCTTTTGTGTATGGTTTTATGTTTGAAATGATTATACTTAAATCTTTATTAAGACTTTTTAAAGATGATCTTAAATTTTTCATAGTAATATCAAGGATAAATTTTGTTCACATAAAAGGTGGTAGAACAAATAAATATATACTGCTTGTATTTCTATTGTAGGAAATAGCTTTCTTACAGAATTACTAGAATTCAAATAACCTGTTTATATTTCAAGTGTGAAATTTTTAAATAGTCTTTAAATAGTCTTTCTTCTTTTTCTGTGACAAATATAACAGTGAACATTCTTGCAGAAATGCTGATTTTGAATCTTCAATTATTTCATTTTAAAATACTGGAGATAACTTGAACCTACACAAATTTTGCTATGTTCATCAGAATGCTTGAAGATACTAACTTCTCCACCAACTCTATCAGTACAGTTAAAATATTTTAATTAAACTTCTCAGAAGCTGAAAAAACACTAGTCAATTATACTTTTTTGAATACCAGTAGTAATCTTTCTTAAAACTGTATAAAGTGAGAAACCAGCCCCTCCACTTTTTCCCATTCCTATCTACTTTCCTCTCTCTCACTCCCAGCTCCGCCACACACACTCTCGCTCTCTTTTTCTCTCACACACATAACTAATTATTTTGTAAACTCTTGCTTAATTCTCCTTGGACAACCTATGTACTTCAGTATGAAGTAGTGTTCTGATAATATTTCTTTGAATAAAGTTAAAAATGGTATTTTAATGGCTTGCATTTTATTATACTCACCAATTTTATAACATCTTTTATAATATCACTCTATGAACAAACATTGGTATATACCAACATCACTAATGTTAATTAAATAATGGATTTCTAAATTCTAGGGTTTAAAAAGAACTCTTGATGAAATTTTGTATACTTCCCTACAACCTAACAACCACTAGAGCAAAAAAGACATCCAGTGTTTCTCTAGTATTTTATTTGTTTCAAGAATTCCTTTACCACTTCGAACATTTTATTCTCAGGAGTTCAATTTAGAGTTTCTTAGGAACAAATATTCCTCCAGTCATTTCTCTTCAGGGATTCTAAGTAGTGTGATATTAAGTAAGTATAGTTACTACTTCTTTGGAATCATCATTTGCAATGAAAATTTTTGGTGTACTAATCTGGATTCATGTTGTCTCTCTTATATTTGAGATAAATGTCAATGTATTTACTTTGAATTACATTGTGTTATTTGAAAAGGCAGCTTTTCTATTCCCTTCTTTGGTGTTAAAGACAAGATAAATAAGTTTTTACACAGACTGGCAAAATAAAAGGTTTGCAGTTATGTGAAGTGGTTTTTTTTTTTTTTTCTGGCTTTAATGATTGACTCTGAAACTAGGTTCTCAGACAAATTTAACACTATTATAAAGAACCGCAAATTACATTTTTGTTTTCATTTTGCACAACACTCTCTACAGCTTATCTTTTCCAGGCAAATAAGACATTTAAACAAAGAAAGAGAATTATTGAGGCACAAAAACACCCTCTGAGTTGTTTCCCATTGTGTTGCTCAATGGTTTTAGAGGTAGAAAAGGTTTATTTCCAAAAATAAATAACTGAAAACCCATATCCAAAAAGATATTTGCACACCAATGTTCATAGCAGCATTATTCCCAGTGGCCAGAACATGGAAGCAACTGAAGTGTCCTACGATAGATGATGGGCTAAAGAAGCTGAGGTACATATATACAATGGAATATTACTCAGCTATAAGAAAACATGAAATACTGCCATATGCGTCAACATGGATGGAACTTGAGATAATTATGCTAAACGAAATAAGCCAAATGGGAAAAGCTGAAAATCACGTGATATCACTTATATGTTTGATATAAACCTAAAAGCAACAAATGAGCAGGACAATCAAACAGAGACTCATGGCCATGGACTATAGTGGTTACCAGAGGACTACAGATTAGTGGTTATTAGTGGGGTGGGGGAGGAGGGGTGAGGTGGACAGGGTAAAGGGGATCAAATATAGGGGAATAGGGGGAGGGTACAGTTGGTAAATGGGATCAAATATATGGTAGCTGAAGGAAACTGGACTTTGGGTGGTAAACACACAATAGAATATACAAATGGCAAATGATAATACACACCTGAAAATTATATAATTTTATTAGCCAATGTTACCCCAATAAACAATAAATAAATAAATAATAAATAAATAAATAAATAAAAATAACTGAAAATAATTTAAGAATTTTATGTGTGTTTTACTGGATTCAGAAACTGAGTTTTAAAAAACATTTACAATTACGAACATGAATGATAATTATATTTAATTTTCCAGAATAATATAAAATTAAATAATATATCAATATTTTCTATTTTGCTAACACATGCTTAATTTTCAAATGTTCAATGCTTTTTGTCATATAATTTCCAAGAATGCAATACCTCAAAACACCAAAAAAAAAAAATTTTCTGAAGCTAGAAAGGCCTATAGTCTCAACTATTTTATATTTAATTCAATGTAATATTTAGATATTTTCACCAAAATGTACAACTTCTTTCTCAAAGCTAGAGTTATCTGATTTGCAAGGTAGTCTACCTTAACATCAAAAAAATCATGAAATTCCATCAAGAATCAGACTTGTCTAATTATTCACATAAATAGCCAATAAGAAAATTTTAAAAACAAGAATAGAGATAATTAACAAAATAATTCTGTTTTATTGATAAAAACTAATAGATAAGTAATAAAAATAACAATACTAAGAATGAAAACATTTAAATGTGAAAATTCACAACAAATTAATTTTTCAGAAAAACTGATTAGTTTACTTGTATTCACAAAACAAATAATTTATTGATAAACAACATGGCAAATCGTAATCATGCTGAGATAGGAAAGTAAGGGGACAGTCACCATACAATCTTTGCCCCATTGGGATATAAAACCGTCTGAAAATAAATTGCTATAATTTGTTGAGTGTACCCATGAAGATGTGAAATTTCTTGTCTTGACCTAAATCTCCAAAAACATACATAAAGCTACTTTGCCTGATGCTTTAAATTTAGTTTTATCCATTGGGAGACAGGTTAAATGATTACTTGGGGTGTGGTTCTGTCCCAGGATCTATAACTGCCTCATCATTGTTATATATACGAAGCTTAAAGCATCAAGAATTCTCATTTCAAAGTATGTTTGATAAGTTTCTATACAAATGTCATAATTTCATTAAAATAATAAATTTTATTTTAATGAAATTATGACAAAACTGCAACTTGAATTCTAATAATTACTTGAAGCTGAAAATAAAGTCTATTAACTGCTAATACTGAGTCCAGAGAAGTGTACTTCTCTATTATGTTCAATGTCACTAACACCTAAACACAGCAGGACACTCATTTTGTTCCCAGCCTTAGGTGTTAGTGATGGAATCAATTTTCAGAGTTGGGATTTGCAAGGGAAGGGTAAAGAACTTTTCTAAACATTCAGGTAAAAAAAAATTATCTTAAATATTTGATGTCATATTTATAATACTTACAAATGTATATTTACCAATAAATACTATTAAATAGTATCTCAAAGATAAACTCAACCAATCATATTACTTTCTAATAGCTTCAATAAACTTCTCAAACTTATTATATCCATTAATAGAATGATGACTAGAGTTTGTGATCAGATGAATAACAGACAATTTAGACATTCTTAAATGCTATGAGAGTAAAGTTGAATCCATAGTCAACAATACAGTTCCTGAGAATTTTTTTAATATTTTCACCACCAGACATAATTTAGCTGCTGACACATCACAAAAAGTACCATAAAAAATGAAGAGATTACTCAGATGAAAAAATACTTCACTTGATTGTGGGAAAAAAATTCTGCAAGATGGGCAGAAAGTGAGGCAATCTGAGCAGAGAGAATAGCATGGTCAAACTATAAAATACATAGCAGATATATAGGTCTGCTCTGTAGAAAACCTAAAAACATGAGGGTTAAGTGATAGCAGGTAAAGCTGCAAAGAGATCACCAAACATTAGATCATGAAGAGCCTTATATGTCATGCAAAGGAGCTAGAATTTATCCCAATAAACCAATGGTATAATTGAATAAGAGGAATATCCTGGTATAATTTGCACTCTAAAAAAATTAAACTGGTATGAATGAAATTTGCCATGATAGAGTCATTTATGTCAAGAGAACTAAAATAGAGCCAGGAAGCCATGAAGAGCTTGCCTTATACTCATCCCAATTATAATTTTTGAAGTTTTGAACCTTGAAACCACATCCTGAATTTTACCTTCCTTCTTAGCATGGCAACTAGACCATCTGCAACTTGAAAGAAGCCAATCCATTCTATCAACCAACATCTTTCATTTGTATAGACGACCTGAGTGAAGTTAGAATTCCTAGACTCTGTGCTTGCCATAGAAGCATACTCTGGAAATTAATTAGCTCAGATTCTCACCACCAAGACCTGATCAGTCTTTTTTTATCTAGTCATCACATCATGTTAGATAGCCAATACGAAAAGTTTCTTTTGTAATAGTATGGTGGTTTTCGCCTTTATAAGTTCTGGCTTTGTCTTCCCCTGAGCACAATTAGAGTTGCTGCCTATATCCATGCAATCTTTTATTCAAATGAATGTATTTTTATTCTTTATTGTAGTCTAAATTTATTTTTTATTTCTGACAGTTGTCAGAAAACAATAGGAAAAGAGGAAGATAATGCAGTGGGAGGATGATGTTAAAACTAAAAGAAGCTTATTAACTGATGTTAATAAAACTGTGGTCACTAAGTAATATAAGAAGGGATAAGTGCCTACTTAAAAAAGGAGGTAAGGTTATTCAGAGGAAAAAATATAGTAGGTAGTGTGGGAGGAAGAAACTTTATTCTCAAGGCTCTTTTAGCTGGTCTAACAATCAAATAGACATAAGACAGATTAGCAAGAAAAATAACCAAATTCAATTATACACATATATATATGGGAACCCTACATACATGAGAGGTTCAGAGACAGAGTTGAAAACTGAGGTATATAAGACATTTTGAGCTAGGGATGAGGTAATATACCTTGGGACTTCAGAAGGTAATTAATTGCAGGGAAAGCACATACTCAATACATTTTATTTACCCTGCCACACAGAGAGCTAAAATGTTATTTCTGGTGCTAGCACTTATTGTGGGCCAGGCTCTTAATTTAAATTCTTGTAGGTAGTTAAAGAGGAGCGAAAGTTTCTCTTGAGTCTTCATGGTCTCAGTTGCCTATAGATAAAAATAATCTCCATCGTTGTACTTGAAATATCTATTAAGGAACTTGGTGAATGATTTTACAGAGTGAAGTTATATAAAAGGAAGAATTTCTGTACCATCATGTTTAATCCTTATTGGATCACAAAACGCTTTGAAATTTTTAAAAGCCATGGCCCTCTCCACGAAACGCATAATTATGAATAACCTTAGTGCCAACAAGGGGTGAGGCCCACTGATCTATATCACACCTTTCCCCCCTCTCTCTGGCCATTCCTGCTTCCTTACCCTTCCCTCCACAGCACTGCTCTCAAGTGATTCACTCCCCAATACATGCCTAGAATGCTAATCTCTCAGTCTTCCTCCTGTGAAGCTCAATCTACAACACAGACATCGAAAGGAATAAAGCCATTTAAAACTTCAGCAGAGTTAAAGAACAAAACTCCTAAAAATTTTTAAAGATGCCAACTTAACATCATGGTCACAAACACACATCTTGGAGTACAACGATGACTCAGTAAACGGGAACTTTATTAGTGTAATAAACCTTATTAACGATAGCCAAGGATATCATATGATCTCAATAGATGCCCACAGTATGTTTAACAAAACTAATTTCCATTCTTAAATCTTTGAACTGTTAGTCAGGTAAGGGCAGAACCAGCTCAAAATGGTCCTATCCTGTTCCTAACGAGATACTGAATTGCCTTTCAGAGACAACAGACCCAAACCACAAGTCTCGCAGTTACAGCATGTGCAGAGGAGACAATTTTGACCTCCTCCTGCACCCAGAACCAAAGTTTTGTTCCCAATCACAGAACCAAAAGATCTAGACATGACCAGAACTTGAACCCCAGAACCTTCTCAGAAGTGAAGTGTCCATTGTGCAGAAAGATCCTGTGCCGAAGCCCCTTACCACGTCTTACCATAAATGGCTAAGTTCCCCAATCAAAACCAGCACCACCAGTCCTTCCACATACCAGCTGATTCCCCCTGCTCTTTAACCTTCAGTCTTTGCCGGTAAAAACCCTAGATTAAAAGCCATCAAGGTCTAAGCAATAGCTTCCCATTCTCCTTGCTTGGCGTCCTGCAAATAAAATGGCTTTCATTTTTCTCTTGCAAATTTCAGTGTTCAGTGTTTGGCTTGGCTGCGTGTCAGGTGAGCAGAGCTTCATTCCATTCAGTAACAGCAGCACAAATGTAGATAATGTCTTAACTCAATAAAAATATGTGACTCAAAACAAACATACTCCCTACGCTTAAAAATGACACAGGAAAGCATTCTCTTTAGAGTAAGTAACAAGATGAAGATTCCCAGGATCATCATTATTATTTGATATTGATCTCAATGTACTAATCAAAAAAAGACAATAGAAAGAAATAACTCATAAATATTAGAAGGGAGAAGACAAATTTTAAATAATTGCAAATAGTATAGTTCTTTCCAAGACAATCCAGAAGAACCAAGTGAAAAACTATTTTACATGAAGGTAAATTACAAAATTAATAAACAAAAATAGATAGCTTTTCTAAACAGTGTTGAGTTTAATTCCACTTAAAGTTTTAATTACACTTGCATGTTTAATTCCACTTAAAATAGAAATTGAAAAGGAAAAAGGCCTAACTATAAGCTCCAAAATCAAAAAGATACATTATTGTATTTTAAATATCTATTAAGGAACATAATATTCAAATAATTTATAAACAAACCACACTTTAGAATGAGATGACTCAAATCCATCAGCTATCAAGTGCAATATAAATTAAAATACCTAGAAGATGCTGAAATTGGACATAGGATTATACATTTCAATTGGAAAAATAAGGGGGAAAGTATTAGAAATTTCTAAAAATAAAAGTCATAATAATTAAAATAGCTGGTTAACGAATTTAAAAAATAGATAAGTGGAATGAAGGCAAGTTAAAAAGTAAAAAAAATTAATAAAAGTCTAATTCAGATAGGAATTTATTTTAGGACAAAAGTAACATTTCAAATCAGTGGAGAAATAAAAATGTTATTCAATAAATTATCTTAGAAAAGCTATATAACCTTCAGGAAAGTTCTCTACCTTAACATTTACAAGTGATTGAAGCATGTAACACACACAAACACACAAATGCATGTGCACATACACACACACACACAAACCATAAATTAGTAGAAGAAAAAATAATTAAATTCACATTGTCAGAGTTGGGATGACCTTTGGAAGCTAGACATAAAACAGATAAGCTATTCCTGCTATTCCTTCAGCACAGGAGGTCCATTCCAGGCTCAAGTCCTTACACTTCCCCTTGGCTTTACCTAGACCTCTCCCATCCACCTTGCCCCAAATAGCCTCAAGATTTGCTCACTTCTTTCAGTTTTTTATTCAAAGGTTACCTTCTTAGTAAAGCCTTTGTTCTCAAATTGCAATTTACCCTACTCTCTCTATTCTCCTATTCCTTTTCTCTACATTAATTTTCTATTTAGCACTTGTCAGCTTCCAATATATATTACTTTATTTATCTTATTGATCATCTAACTTCCCCAAGTAGCCTGAAAGCTTCATGAAAGCAAAGGTTCTTTTTTCGGTATCTTTTACTTCTCAGCACCTACAAGTCTACCTGGACCATACTGCTCAAAACATACTTGATGAATGAAGAAAAGAATAAATAAAAAGTCAAAGGAGTAAGAATAAAGCCTAGAGGAAAAGATAATTAAAGTCAGAACATAAAAAAAATGACAATAGTGTATAAGCTGTAAAAGACCAAATTAGACAAGTAGACAAAAGTCACCACTGGAATAACAATTAGAATGTCACTGACTCTTTGGCAAGAGCAGTTTGGGAGACAATTCTCTATGGGTCTCTCATTTCTACAAGTGTTGCTAGCAGAGATACTGACTGTCCTTTATTCCAGAATATCTTTTCAGGTATATTTGTATAACAAACAGCCTTGAAAGATGTAGTATTTAACTCTGGAGTAAAAGGTTTGCTTACAACTTTGGAAGGCAGAGACAGTGTCTCTCCTCTGGAGCAAAAGGCAGGTACACTTACTGCCCATTATTAAAAAAATGGGGCTCTCTATGCTCAGGATTCTTCTCCTTTAGTGCTACCCACTGAGTGTGCAGGTATCAACTTGCCCTCTTTGTGTCCTGTGAATTGTGGATTAGAAAATAGATGCAAAAATGCTGATACTTTGGTTACTCCGAATGCTTTAATAATAAATTGCCCTTCATCTCTGACCCAGGAACCTCAGTCTCCTGCCAGTATCTATGAAACTATAGTAGGCTAACTTGTTAGTGTGCAAATAGAGTCAATTCCCAGACCTTTTACAGTTCTAGGTTGAGAGACAAACAAAATGACAGGAATCTCTGTAGATTCACTACCATTAGCAATGATAGTCATTTATTTCCACTCAATACAATACTGCAGTACATCTCAGAAATATCATTCAACTCCTCTTTCACCTAAATGATATTCATAAATGCATAAAATATATGTAGGATAATTCACTACAGTCATTTATCTAGCTATCATAATTCTTAGCTACCAGCAATATATACATCTGGCAAGGCATATGATCCCAGAGGAAGAATGAGAGATATATGAAGCAGAATTTACCAGATTACCTGAAGTATAAAACATAGCTGTTGCAACCAACCCACAAAAGCACAAGCAAAAAAATAAATGTTTATTTTTGTATGACACTGAGATGTTTATATGGTTTTTTACAGTGTAATAGCTGACTGATATAAGACCTAAAATATCAATACTCTCAGTATGATAAAAGATATTTCTCCCTTGTGCAATATCCTTCAGGTAGGCAATTCAGGGCTAGAATAGTGGCTCTGCTACACAAAGTTACCCAAGAACAAAAGCTTCTATCTTGTTGCTCTATCCTCCTCCAAAAAATCATCCTTATCATTCCAAGATAGCTCATTATCTTAACCATGTTCCTAAAAATGAGATAAAGGGTGACAGAAATGCAACACTCTTCCCTTTTAATAACATTCCAGATTTTGCACATCCCAGATTTTGCACCTGCTAAGTCTCCTTACACACCACTGGCCAGATTATTCATCATGTGGCCACACATAACTACAAAGATAGTAAGAAGAGTTACTTCTTATTTTGGCAGTCCTGTACATAGCTAAAAAATCAGGGGCTATATCTCTTTTAAAGAAGGACAGAATAGAAATTTGAGAACAATTATCACTATTTGCCATGTTCTGTTCATGTGGCAACCTAAATATTAATCATAAACTCTCTCCTTCACATAGAATATATTGATCACTTTCACAAGGGAGAAAATTCCAAAATTTCACTGGTTATTGTAGTCATCAAAAATCTCTCCTTTTGTGTATATCACTGTTCATTAAGCATGAATGTGGAACCTCATGGTTTGGCACCCTACAAACTAAAACATAAGTTTATCTTGTCCCCAAGACACTCAGCACTTAAGGGTTGTGAAGAAAGTAGATATGACAAACTAAATCATCCCTCCTGAGAAAAAGGAGATAGAGAAACATATAGCTGTCATTAGGTCATAGCAATAATTAAATCCTACTAGGTAGAAATTACAAATATTCCCTGATCCAACAATAAGGTAAATTCCTTTGTTAGTCTCATTTGAAAGCCCCTGATTCTGCTTTCTAGGGAGAAATGTCTGTTTTCCTCCAAAGCCCTTAGTTCTACTCTCTGTAAGGTGGTTTGCTATCTTTTGTCCTCCCTTGCCGTTAATCATGCAGGTATTACAAAGATTGCTCTTCCTAGAGATTGCAATGTCTTTGCTGGTCCAGATTTGGCAGCCCAGAAATTTTCTAAGGGGTTAAAAAATTACAGGCTTTTGCAGGTTATGTTGTTGTTCTTTACCCATACAATTCCCTCAAAACCTTAGCAAGCTCCCAGGAAATTTGTTTTGGATTAGTTCCATATGTAAGTAACGATAGCCAAAGATCTAATCTAGATGTAGTCTTTAAGCCTGAAGATGCTTGTCTTTTCTTCATTACCCTGTGTGCTTTGCTTACCCCCCCTTCTGGATGGAAGCTACATCCAGCTATCCGAATCATTTTGTTTGGGTGGAAAATCAATACGCTTAATTTGATTTTGCCTCTGGTCTGGCTCCCCAATCTGGCAGGGCAGTGGCTTATCTCCTACTAAGGCAGTGGCTTTGAAGCTACCAATTATAATTGCTTTGGTTTGGAGTACAGAAGGAGTTGACTTTTTCAACCCTTAAAGGCCTTAAATTATAGAACTCTCAATGAAATTATTTTACTAACCTGAAACAAAGAGCCTTTCTTAACAGAAATGTATTCCTTTCCACCCTGCTTGCAGATTGGCTCTTGCCTGAGTTCATCTCTATCGTAGGATTTTGCAAGAAGGGCAAGAAACAGCCAACGCGCATCAAGATTCTGCAGCTTTCCCATGATTCTTCCTAACATTATTTATGGCCTCAGTTACCATGCCTTCTAAAATATTGCAAAAAACAATTATATCAATGAATTGCTTAAACATATCAAGGAATCATTCAGCTTTTAGCTTCCAATATCTGTGTCTCTGCCTCCTGCTTTCTGCTAAACATATAATGCCACATATCTAGGTTATGCCATTTTATGCACTCACTTCTGGTTTCAAATTCTATTTTAGCTAGAATGTCAGTTTGGAATGTGTAACAGAGATTCAAATACAATACATAAAGAAATTAGAGGTTTAGTCATTTCACATTACAGTCTTGAGGTGGGAGTCCAGGGCTCTTATGGAGTACTCAGGCTCTTTCTCTCTCGTAGCTCTGTCATATTATCTACATGGTGAAAGATAACTTTTTACCACAAACTCTTTTCAAAGCAGCATGATGGGAAAATGATGGCAAAGGGACAACTCATTCTCACTTTAATGTCTGGAAGCTGTAAACATCACCTCCAGGAAAGCTTGGGAAATGTAGTCTTTACTCTGTAGCCACATGTCATGCTACAAAACAAGTCATTACAGGAGAAGGGATCTCAAATACCAGGGATCAAAAAATAGTTCTTGTTACTACCTTAAAACAAGTGACGTTATTTATTTAGACCTAACATTTTGGAGTATTGTGAACCAATATTCATAACAATAAAAATTAAGTTGACTAGAACATTATTTTAAGAACAGCTGCTGGTCAAATGACATTTATAAAATAATTTACAAGGTATAACATCCAAAATGAATGTTTTGGCATAAATAGACATAAATGTACAGTTTACTTTTTACATAATAGGCATTTGATAGCTGTTGAATGAAAGAATGAATAAATTGACAAATTAACAAATATTTATAGAGCACTTGCTATGAGGCCAGAGCTGCATTAGCCATCTAAGAGGTTTTCTTAAAAAGTATGACATATGTTAGTGGAAGAAATTGGCAGCATTTGACTTGATGATACTGGTGACATGAAGTATTGAATACATCTAATAAAGGTATAAAATAATAGTAATATACAACTAATTAATAAGATAACGATATATAAATATTAGAATCAAAAAATTTTCAACAAAATATCTAATGTTGCACAAAAAATAACACTTTTCTAAATTAAAAACTGTGTTCTCAAAATAATTTTATAATTTTAAATAAAATGCAAAAATTAGATATTCTCTTTTTAACTTGCTCTGAATAAGAAAGTTACTCCAAGGGCAAATGAATTAATTGATATTTATTTATGTAATTTTTATATCATACCAAATTGGCAAACAAATACTCTATATTTAAGATCTTGGTAAAAAGTAATTAAACATTTAGCATGAGCTTATGACATAATTATTTGCTTATAATTGAAATGTTTTTCAAGTAATTTAATCAATGACAAGTAAACTATTTGTTTATAATCACCAAAGCCATTTCTGCTTTTATATAAAGAATAAAATAATTTGTTTATAGCTTTGAGAAACTGAAGAGAGCAGACTTGAAGTAGTACTTTTTAAAAGTATTCTCATTTTTCCACAAATGTTTCTCTCTTCTATTCTTCCATTCTCAGAAGCAGAGTTTAGCTATCACCATGGATAATTTTTTGGAATACATAGCTATAGATATTGAGACATATTACTTAGAAGACTGTCCACTCATTAAGAAAATGACTTATCTACACACATACATAAAATGCTTGATTTAATCATTCAGGTACATGATACAACCATATTGTTTCCACAATGTAAAATCTTAGGAGAAATCACACATCTTTAACCTTTTGACCACTCTTTTTTCCTCTACAGTCATGAATATTTGAGAACAGATAAAATAAATTAAGGACGACAGGTACAAGAAAACAATTACTCAATACCTGCATTGCTACACTAAGAATAGATTTTTTTTTTACAGTTTCCTTGATGATAGTACATTTTTGTTCCTTGAGAGCACATAAAGTAAATAACAAAGCTAAGAAATACCTTTTATTAAAAATAAATTGATGAAAATATTCTGGAAAAGACAGCAAACTAGGCAGACTTATTTCCTTCCATCCAACTCCAGATTCTCATTAACATGGACAAAAGTTATAAAGAAGGGTGTACATTGTATAAGAATTGGAAACTTTCTGCCAAAAATTAGACTTTCTTTTAGAAATATCACAAATGGAACAAACGAAAAAGAACTAAGTGCTAAATCCCAATATTTTATCATCATAAAAGATTCCATCTTTATTGGCCTATAAATTTTTCTATCTATATTTATAAGTGAGATTCAGACATTCCTTCCTTTACCCAACAAATATTCATTGTGTTCTTTCTATGACCTAAGCACTAGTCTATGCCTTGATATTCAGAAAATGTTCATATCTTCATGAGCATACAATTCACTATCAAGAAAGAAAATAAATGATTCTGTGAAGATAGCACAGTATCATGGGAAGTAAAGGAGGGCTGTCCAGTGTCCTATTGGCAATCAGCAGCTCTGACACTCACTACAGGAACAAGCCACTCCTAAAACAGAAGAATTTTTGCAGTCACATTTCAATGGCATTCAATGGCTACTGAGCAGCCAGCAACAGAATTGAAATTGTAGGTTAATGGGCAGTGACCCTGAAAATAAAGAGGCTTTTCTATGATGTCCAGGCAGCCAACACCTCAGGAAGGCTAGACAAAGATTTGTCATAAAACCATGTATGTAGCTGCCAATCCAAAGAGAGGTAGCAATAGAAAAATCAGCCCTAACTCAGTGGCAGAAGAAAGGGGAAAAGAGAAGTACTGAGGAAAGGAGGGAGGGAAATCCTCAAATGTGTGGCTTCTCTACTGCTAGAGCACCACATTCCATTGAGGACCTACTGCATGCCAGGTACCATTTCCGAGTAATGAACAAGACATGAAAATTCCATCCCACGCAGCTCACATTCTAGTGGGAGCAGAGCTAGCAATAAATGCAAAGTAAATAAAATATATAGCATGTTAGACAGGGCTAAAAATGCAATGAAGAAAAACTTAGCAAGGAACTTAAAGAAGAAATAGCCACTGTAGGGAAAAGGGGGTTAAGTTTTAAATAGATTAGTCAAGGAAGGTCCCACAGAGGTGACTTTGGGAACAAACTTTAAGGATGTGAAGAATGATCCAGGAGAAAATCTGAGGGAAATTTTCAGGAAAGGGTGAGGAAAAGATCAGCTATGTGGAATGCTTCTAGAAATCAAATAAGATAAGGGTTGAGAATTGGCAATTCGACTTCTTTGTTTTGTTCATTGTCTTCTCTTCTGCTGTAATAAAAACATCATTTGGCAGGAATTTTTATCTATCTTATTCATTAATAATTCTGAGAGACTATAACAATGACTTGTACATAAATCATATTCACTAAATTTATATTAATGAATAAATAAATCTGTTATGAATATAAATACAAAAAGTAAAATAAAACAAGATGAAAAATATATGATAGTAAAATGTTTGTAAATACTGTTAAATGGGAAAAAAAAGAACTTTGCTACAAAGCTTCAGGTTCTAGATGGCACCAATTTAAAAACAAAATGCAGAGGCTTCCGGTCAAGATGACACAATAGGAAAACCCTGCACTTGCCTCTTCCCACAACCACATCAAAATTACAACTAAACTACAGAACAACTATCATTGAGAATAGCATGCAGTCAGTCTAGCAGAACAGGAGAGCTATAAGTAGGATATACAGAAGCTGCACTGAGACTGGTAGGAAGGATGGAGATGTGAAAAGGGTTGGTCCCACACCCATGTATGGCAGTTACAAATCAGAAGGAATATCTCCACTGTGTAGGTCCCTCTTGAGGAGTGAGGGATCTCAGCCCCACATCCAGTTCCCACTCCAGGGTTCCAATACTGAGAAGAGAAGTCCTCATAACTTCTGGCTTTGAAAACCAGAGGGGATTGTGACCAAATGAGACATAGGGCTTCTGGAGTCACAGGTGATCCTCTTAAAGGACTAATGCACAGATTTATTTGCTGATGGACTCACTAACTCTGAGCTCCAGGACCAGGGCAGCAGCTTGTAAGGCACTGGGGACATATGAAGATGAACTGAATTGTCTGGCATCTGAGCGAGGGCTGGAGGTGCAGATTTCCCCCAGACAGAAGAGCTGGCAGAGCCATTGTTCCCCAAAACCCAAGCAGCACCATATCAGTCTTGATCAACCTAGTTAACATCATTTGTTCTGCCCTGGTAATTACCTGATACCCAACCCCACCCAATTAAAAATTTGTAGGCACAACCAAGCCACTTCCAATGGCTTTTCCATTCAAATGGCCTCTCTTGGCTCATGCTATGAACTTTCCTAAAATCTCTCAAAGGTTCACAAACTACAAACAAGCAGCATCTGGCCAGGGCAGGCCCTGTATCTCTAGCTAAACTGCCTCAAGCTCAGCATTAGCAGCAGCTGGCCTCAGTTCACAGCTTAGACTCTTCCAGGAGCCTCTAAGCCCAGGACAAATGGCAACTATCAGCAGATTACTTTATAGCTCATACCAAATGGCCTTGGGCAGGGCACAGGCTCACCAGAGCCCCTCCCAAAAGGTCCCAGAAACAATCCACCCAGTGGGCAACTTGAGACAACACCAGAATACCACGAACCACAAACAACACACCCATAGGGCAGGCTCAGTAGGCACCAAAGCCCCATTACAGAAAATCCTGCTCTGTAGGGTCAGCCCCTGAACAACAGCACCTCCATGGTAGTCACAACCAATCCTCACAACCAATCATCCTGAGAGTCAATTCCTCCTATTGACATTTCAACAGCAATAAAAGCTCAATTACAACAAGAGGACACACACAACCCATACAAGGGACACAACTGGAGCACTCAGTTCAGGTGACCAGGGACATTGCACCCTTGAGCTTTGCAGGACACTACTTTATAAGGCAACTCAACTACAATCAAGAAATATAAAAACTCAACTTAACATAGAAACAAACACAGGGAGGCAGCCAAAATGAGAATACAAAGGAAACATGTAAATGAAAGAACAAAACAAAGCTCCAGAAAAAGAACAAAATGGAAACATGCAATCTACCCGATGCAGAGTTCAGAACACCAATTGTGAAAATGTTCAAGGATGTCAGTGAGAATTCCAACAAAGAGATAGGAAATATAAAAATGGAGCTAGAAAACTTGAAAAAGAACCATTTAGGAATGAAGCATAGAATAACTGAAATAAAGAATATATTAGAGGGAATCAACAGTAGATTACATGAAGCGGAGGATCAAATCAATGATTTGGAAGATAAGGCAGCAGAAAACACCCAATCAATCCAGCAAAAAGAAAAGAGAATTAAAAAAAAATGAGGATAATTTAAGAGGCCTATGGGACAACATCAAGTCTACAAACATTCACATCATAGGGGTATCAGAAAGAAAAAGAGAGCAAAGAATTAAAAATCTACTTGAAGAAATAATGACGGAAAACTTCCCTAACATGGTGAAGGAAACAGACATATAAGCCCAGGAAGCACAGAGTCCCAAACAAGATGAACCCAAAGAGGCCTACACCAAGAAACATCATAATTTAAATGACAAAGGCTAAATACAGAGAGTCTTAAAAGCAGCAAAAGAAAATTAGTCACCTACAAGGGAGCTCCCATAAGACTATCCATTGATTTATCAACAGAAACTTTGTAGGCCAGAAGGGACTGGCATGAAATATTCAAATAATGAAAAGCAAGGCCCTACAACCAAGATTACACAACCCAGCAAAGCTATCATTTAGACTCAAAGGACAGACTAAGCTAGAGGAGTTCATTTAGACTCAAAGGACAGAAAAAGCTAGAGGAGTTCATGGCCACCAAACTAATATTACAAAAAGTGTTCAAAGGACAGGAAGAAAAGAAAGAGGAGGGGGAGCAGGAAGGGGAAAGGAAGAAGGAAGAGAAAAGCTCAAAAATATGTTCAATAAAATAGCAATAACTACATGTCTACCAATAATTACTTTAAATGTAAATTGATTTGGAGAGCGGGGGAGATAGATAGGGATAAAGGCGGTTAAAAAATGGTGATGGAATAAAACTTCATTTTGGGTGAACACAATGCAATACACATATGACACATATGGATTGTGCACTTGAAACCTATATAGTTTTATTAACCAATTTCATCCCAATAAATTTAATAAATTTAATAAAAATAAATATATGAAAATGGATTAAATGCTCTAATCAAAAGACAAGGGGTGGCTGAATAAGAAAACAAGATCCTAATACACTGCCTACAAAAGATGCACTTCAGATCAAAAGACTGAAAATAAAAGGAAGAAAAAAAGTATTTCATGAAAATTAAAAAATAAAAGCTGTGGTACCAAACTTACATCAGAAAAAATAGACTTTAAAACAAAGATTATAAGAAGAGACAAAGAAGGACACAGCAGTTCCACATGTTGGTATTTATCTGAAGAAACTCAAAACTCTAATTCGAAAAGACATATGCATTCACATGTTCATTGCAGCTTTATTAACAATAGTCAAAATATGGATAGCAACCTAAGTGTCTGTCAATAGATGAATGAATAAAGAAGTGGTATTTGAAATAGATTATTATTCCACCATAAAAAAGAATGAAATCTTGCCATCTTCAACAACATGGATGAACCTAGACGGTATTATGCTATGTAAAATAAGTCAAAGAAAGACAAATACCATATTATTTCACTTATATGTGAAATCTAAAAAACAAAATAAATGAACAAAAACAAAAAAACTCATAGATACAGAGAGAATTTTAATGGTTGCCATATGGGAGAAGGTTTGGGGCATGTGTGAAAAGTTGGAAGGGATTAAGAAGTACAAATTGGTAGTTACAAAATAGTCATGAGGACATAAAGTATAACATTGGAATACAGTCAATAATATTGTAATAACTAAGTATGGTGTCAGATAGTACTAGATTTATTGGAGTGAATACTTCATAAATTATATAAAATGTTTAATCACTAGTTTGTACATGAGTAACTAAGATAGTATTGTATGTCAACTATAATTAAAAAACAAAATTATTATTAAAAATAAATATAAAAGGTAGAGAGAATGCAGTGTATATAGGAAAGAAAACTTGGAAATAAAACATAAAAGTTTGCATTCCTAATTTTAGCTCTAGCATCCAGATTATTATATTAAAACTTACACAGTTGCAAAATGTCTTGCAATGACACACTAAAAATTACAGCTCTTAATCCCAAATCAACTTCTTCTAAAAAACAATATTTAATTCTATTAAAAGAAAAAAAGAACTCCACTAGAATCATATTAGTTATTCAACATTTCATAGCTTGCCCATGCTCTTAAAAGTCAAATTCACATTCATACTATAATAATCAATATGAGTCAATACTACCTAAATGTGGCTTAAGATTTTCATAAAGCAAAGTGTATACTTCAAAAAAATATAAAATTTCAGTGCCAGAGCCACCAAAAGAAATTAACAGCTAAAGAATGTTGATGGCATAGTAAGAATGCAATAGGAGCATATCATCGAAGTTAAAGCATAAACATAACTCTGGGAGGTTCCTACTTAGATTTTATACTGAGATATATAGATTAGGTATGTCTATAACAATAATTTAGCAATAATACAATTGTCTAAGATATTTTACATTCTCAAAATACATATTTAACATTTATACTTTCTCACCAAATTTTCAGCAAAAGAGTACTTGAGTCTTTTAATTAAATATGCCCTGTTTTTCAACATGATTAATAAAGAATTATCTTATTCAGATAAATAACTCTAAAGCAATTAGTTAGTCCCAGCTGATGACTGATTTTATAATATTAGTTGAATATTGGGTGGGATGCATGGAGACCTACCAGAATTTTCCTAGGCTCTTTGCCAGGGAGAATTCTTGTCAAGAAAAACAGTACTGAGATTTCAACTTTGAACTCTGAACTGTACATTGTGTGAACTTGTCAAATACTCATCCCACAAATAACCTCATGCTCTTTCTGAAAATCTTGCCAACTGCAATGAATCTGATTTAGTGGAAAAAATATTTAGGGCCAAGAAAAATACACACATTGTGTATAGAGTGTCAATAATTCTGGAAATATTAGTTTACCTCTATTCATGATTTCACTTTTAAAGAATGCAGTTTTGATTCTGCTGAAATATTTTTACCATAATTAGCTCATTTTTCTCCCAAAGAAACATTTTCTTCATACGTTACTGCATTTGTACCTTATTTTCTTAGAGTAATTAATTCAGCTGTTTAAAATATGATGCTACTAAGGTCAAGGTTTCAGATTCTGCACCCCCAGCCATTCCACATTTCCATGCAGATCACTTAAATTATTAACATTATGCCCTGTGACCTAAAGCATGCCCACATCACTTTACAGACTACAGGTAAATAATAGGCCCTGCCTGTTCTCAGTATAAAATAGACTCCTTACAACAAGATATCGGATAGGGGTAGTAGCAGAAGAAAAGTAGAAATTTTGTAGAATTAACTCAAACAACATAAAAGGATAGTCCTTAATGGGAAGACTTTACTATAGAGTCAAGGAACATCAGAATAAATGTCAGAAGTAATGAGAATAAAATAAAATTTAAAAAAAGAAAAAAACAGAAGAAGTAATGAGAACAGTGGTAAGTTAGTTATAGGGCTGCTCAACGAACTTTTCATCAATATATTATGATGTACCTTCCTAACTTATTTATACACCTAAATTTCTATTTGATGCACCATCTTGATTTGGAAAAGATAAAACAACATCAAATGGTGGCAACTACATCCTACAGAAGAAGAGTGGGTCTTAATCCTTTAGGGAGGTCACATAACTCTTTGAAGATCTAATTTTAAAACAATAAGACCTTTCTACAGAAATGTACACATCTTACACAAAATTCCATACCCAATTATGGGACTGTTCATGAAAAAGTCTATGGAATGCAGGTTAAGAAAACGTCCTAGTCTACAGCCATGCTACCTTGAATAAACCCAATCCCATCTGATCTTGGAAGCTAAGCAGTGTCAGGCCTGGTTAGTACTTGGATGAGAGACCACCTAGGAAGACCAGGTGCTGTAGACATAAAAATAAATGATAAAATAAAATAAAAAATGAGGGATTGTAAACTGACATGGTCCTTGTAATCTGTGAAGTCAGTCAAGGGTTGCCTCACCTAAAAAAAAAAAAAAAGAGAGAGAGAAAGAAAGAAAAAAGAAAACTTCCTATAGAGGAGAGAAACAGTAAAGTTACTGATTTGTTTTACCTTTAAAAGGCCAGGAAAGATTAACTATATCAGTGCATAGTATAATATAGCAAACAGTGTAGACACCAAATAAATTACTTTTATTTTTCCCAAGCTAAAATTGGTTTTAATAGGTATTAATACACTGTTATTGATTGATGATAAGCAAAATAAAATATACTGGAGAGAAATTATATAAATGAGCTTGAATTATTTAATTATATAAAATTATGTTGTTAATGCTAGATTACACAAAGTTACGCAGGTATTTCTGTATTATGTAGCATTTTCTCAACTTCTTTTGACCATGAAGTCCCCCTTTCCCAAAAATACTTTTAACTGTTGTTGGAAATTACTTTTGATGACTGTGGTAAGAGCTACAATTCCTTTTATTAATTCTGAATTTTTAATGGAAATAAATCTACATTTTATTCATCTTGAAAGAAACCAAGATAATCAGAATAAAAGAAAAATAATATATCTGAGCAGATTTCTTAGAAAATTTCTTTAGAACAAAACAAATGATTTTGCATACTAATTCATAAGAAGCGTTTTCTCTGAATTACCTGAGAGAATTCAGAAAGGCAGGGTAGAATCACAGTTTAACAGTGAGGCAATTTGAGCCCCCTGCTGAGAGCATAAAGGTAGAAAATTCAGCCCACATATTATGGGGCTGAAACAGCCCTGTAAAATGGCACCTTTATACAATTCTTCCCCCATGGAAGTAATTTCCTCTAATTTTTGCAACACTATGTACATTAGCATGAAATCTGAAGAAAGGATAAAGATATTAAAAAATAGAAACTAATTTTTAAAGTATTATATTTGTTTTTAAAATACATTTTGTACTTCTTTGGATAAGAATGCCAAATTTCTTTTAATTCATAACCCAAAAAAAATGAGAAAGATAATTTATGGGGGAAAAAAAAAAACTAAAATACTATCCAGCTCCCTACTGAACACGACCCCACTCCCATATCTAGCCCTACTGAGGACAGAGCTGTTTTATAGTTCCTGAGTTCAGCTAAGTGGCATTGGTATTGCTCCATCTACAGTACTTTACCTCTAACTTGTATTTTATAAGTAATAAGTGGGGTGGTTGAGTCGTAGTTAAGCCAGAATTAAGCAAGAAAAAGATAAATCAGCTATTAGGTGATTGATGGTGGAAGCAAACACAGTCTGATGTGGTTAAAGGTATGTAGAGCAGATAGTCCAGTTAATGACTTATAAACAAAGGAGAATAAAATGATAGAAAGGTAGGTAAGACTTCTATATTTTACTCAGACTAAAAGACAATGATTACACCAATAGATTGTGAAAATGTATGTATGTATAATATCTAGAGCAGCCACTAAAAAATGCTATGCAAAAATACATTCAAACAATATAGGTAAATCAAAATAAAATTCTAAAACATGCTTAAGAAATACACAGAGAGAAAAAAAACATAAAGCAAAAAAATATAATAGCAGACATAAACTTTAACATATCAATACATACATTATATTTAAGTAGCCTAAATATACCAACTTCTGACACACAGTAACCTCAGGGAAGCTCCAGAGAATTATGCTGAGTGAAAAAAAAAAAAAAACTCAATACCAAAGGTTACATATTGTATTAACCCAGTTATATAACATCCTTGAAATGATAAAATTGTGGAACTAAAGAGCACACTAGTGCTTGCCAAGGGTCATTAAGAATAGAGCTGTGGTGAGAGGGTGTGGGTGTAGCTGTAAAAGGGCATGGGGAGGGCCCCTTGTGGTGATGGAAATGCTCTGCATCTTGACTGCATCAATGTCAACATCATGGCTGAGCTTCTAAAATGTTTGTAAAATATTACCAATTGACAAGGATTGGGTAAAGGGTACATGGGATCTGTGTATAATTTCTTACAACTGCAAGTGAACTATAAATTCCTTAAAATAAAATTTTCATTCAAGAACAGTGATGTAAAGAATAATAAGGATGTTAATAGATTTACTATCAACAGAAAATTAAGGGATGCCTGTGGATTTAATAATATGAACCTCAGTTTCTATTCAGATCCATCAACTGTCGCAGTTTCTTCTGGATCTTATCTCTGAATTTTGCTTCAATCACCTCTTCTGCCAAAGATCCATTTCAATTCTGTGCTTCTAGCTTATTTTATCGTCTGTCTTCTTCCAGCAATTCGATGAGGTACAAAAAGAAAGTGAAAAAAAAAATTATGTGTTCAAGTGTTTGCTGATCTTTTATTTTCTAATGCAAGGGTGCTATTCTAATTATTTTTAATCAAGTGAGTCATGACAGCAGACCTATCAGAATGGACACCAAACCATGAAATCAATGACTAAAAAATAAAGATTAAACTCCCTAAGATTCTGAACTTCAAGCTTTAAAATTTGCAATTAAATTAGCAAGATCTTTGAGAATAGAAATAAACTTATGTGATGCTCAAATAATTAAACAGGAGGCTAATAGACTGAGATGGTACTAATGCCTGGGTGGTCTAAGTAAGCAAACCAAAACCTAAGCATGTAAATGCCTCAGGGTTATGAAATCAAAATGCTAAGGACAACCAATCACAAACAGCCTATCATATAGCCTATAGCCTATCAAATAATTTCCTTTCTTTGCTTGCACCTTCTCTATATTAGTCTTTCCCTTGGCTCCTATCAGCAGAGTGCTCCTAACCTAACCACTTTTGGTTTGGCATTGCTGAATTCAAATGAATTTTTGCTCAAATAAAAATTTTAATATATCTCAGTTTATCTTTTAATAATGGTCACTCAAAACTGGTCACATTTTTTTCTCAGTATTTCCTGCTTAGTAGCCTCTAATGTTTAAAGGCCGGTGAGTGTTAAAAGCATCCTTCTCTACAACTCACTACCAGATTATATAGGGTGAAGTCACAAGACACTGTGGGTTAGGAGTTTGGGTTGTCTTAGAAGCTGATTGGTCCAAGGTGAGGTGTAAGGGTAATGAATTATTTCTTCCTTGAAGACTGTTCTGAGGTCTATTTCAGCATCCCTCTGTCCAGTGTCAAGGGAAAGTAGCCAGGGCTGTCTTACCACCTTAGGCCTCAGGAACTGAAATATAACAGGTTAAGATGTGATCTTCAGCCTGCCAGAGGTCTGGATTGTCGGGTCTGGGCTATTGTCTTCTACTACCTTGGGGGTTGCTGTTTATCTGGGATAAAGGCTATAGGTGTGTGTGTGTGTGTATGTGTGTGTCCCAAGACGCCACATCAAATACCATTTCCAGCTATAAACAAAAGAAGTCAGAGGTGGAGAGTCAGTTATGGGAGGTTACCAAACAAAGCACAGTATACAAAGATAAGGTTGTTATGTAGACTTAGGTCACAGCCTTCTCCATTGATACCAGTTTCCTCCTTCTCCTCTCCCTAGCACAGAGAGGGAGACAGGCTTACAAATGGAGATTTCCCCTATAAATGTCCCTTAGGAAAGGTTTTCAGAAATCTTTATCCTGCCCCCAATGCTTCTAAAAAGATAACCAGCTCAAGATAATCCTTATGGCCAAAGAGGCATATTTTGAAGGTGGCAAATTCTAGTCCCCTTCACTAGTCAATTTTATTAAATATATTGATGTTATAAAAATCTGAATATACAAAGCTGTTGACTAAATGATCCCTTCCTGTGTTTTTGGACAACAATCCAACTTTATAAATTTACACACACACAGTATTTTTAATGACATCAGCTTTCAGCAAGTTTGTTTACCAAACTTTTTCACTTTAACCTAAGAATCTGCTATTTTTACACAACACTGTAATCATTCCCCAAAGTCAAATCACTCCCCAGGCCGTTCAGTGGCTTAATTGGCAACACCACCCTTGTACTAACAAGTCCACAATAAAGGATATGCTTCCAAACAGTGAATATGTAACAAGGCAAAATGTGATTAAAATTCAGTACATTATCTCTTTCAAATTTTATTTCTGCAGGTGCAGAACACATTGCTCAGAGGCTCACTAGGGTAAGGTTCTCTTTCCTTGAAAACAATTCTATTTATACACCTGTGTTTACAAAGATTCTAAATAAAAGACCTAGGAACAGAATGGAACAAGGCATAACACTAAACATTATCTTCCCAAAGGCCTGAATCAGTTCTTCCCCAAGGAAAGGAAAGGGTGAGAAAAATCCTTAATTTAGCAAAGGTATCCCAAGAGATACCTATGTTCTCAGAAATTAGATTATAAGGGGAAAATATTTTTATCATTTCCCAATGAAGAAACAGTTACCAGGAGCAAGAGTTGAAAATTTATTGCATATTGATAAAGGCTAACGGGAACGTTAAATAATCAGCCAGAAGAGTCCATGGGAGGAGCTAAGGATTACAGAAATTCTTTTACTCTACATAATGCAGAGAACTCTACAGAACCCTACAGGAAGAACTCTATGTTTACAATAAAACTCTATGGTTCTCACTTCCTCTTCCCTTAATTTCCTTTTCCCTTCTATAAATACTCCTCAATCTTCGCATGGAGGCCAGAGTATGAATGTGGCTTGTCATGTCTGCATGCACTGGGTTGCAACCCTTCCTTTTTCCCAAATAAATCATTTTTGGTGATGAAACACATAGTCAATATTATTTTTCAATCCACAATGCCATTTGTTATACAGTCATCCCTTTAATTTGGCAGATTATGTATTAAACATCTACTATTCATTCAACAAATATTTATGGAGAGCCTACCATATGTGCTGGGTATACAGTACAGAAAAAAAATCATGTGAGAAATTATGAGCTATGCCTTGTAGGGCATAAAAAAATTACTAATACATAGACTAAGTACAGCTTACAATCCAATTACTATTACAAAGCATATTATACACTGGCTACCCAGAGTAATGCAAAGTGCTTATAAGAATTCAAAGAAGAAAAGAGCGGTACATTGATGTAGCAAAGACTTGTACAGCATCTTTCCTATGCCTGACACTATTCTGTCAATTGACCTATTTGAATCTTTTTTCTTTTTTTAATTTAGAAATTTAAACAAGCAAAGAGAGTAGTACATTAAGTCCCTTCAAGCACCCATCACACAGATTCCACAATTATTGTTTTTGCCTATCATTTTATCTATCATCTCTCATTCTTTGCCACATCTCAAGTATTTTTTAAAGAAAAACTCATATATCTTATGATTTCATACTTATCTCTAACAGATACTTAGAACACATATGCACACATACACATATAATACTATTCTCACACAATTTTTTATGAAATCTAAATTCTTAAAAACAATTTGAAATAAAATTCCTTTTTACAACAAAACCCTACCTTCCTGTTGACATCTTTTACCTACTAAATTTAATGTCATATTCTACGTGGACTTTATTATAGAATTTAGTTTACTTTGAAGTTTCTCAAAACCCTTTCACATTGTTATGTGACTATGACTGTTGAAACAAGGGTGTCCCAGACCTGGAAGGGATTTTCAGCTGGTTTGATTTTGTTTACTTCTACACGGTAGAAGGAAGGACATTCCTTCCTATACTCCTACCACCTCTTTAGGTGTCCATGGCCATACCGTGTTTTAAGTAGCTTGAAGTCCTCAGACCATTAGAGGTATTGTTCCCTACAAGTAGATGGGAGCTGAACAGTCTCTAGGAACAGAAGACACCATTTCTCTTGGGCAATCCTTGGACAAAATGCTGATTCTTACTGGGCTGTCCCTGGAATAAGTGCCCCTGATTGTAACAACTCTTTGATTAAATAATGTATTTAAAAAAAAACTCACGAGCCTATATTATGTCTAGTGATTGATGACAATTTGTATAATGGTTAGAGAAGAGGTACTTAAGTATTTTTTTATTGTCCAATGAGTACATGTGATGATTCATTCTAATGTCCAGATAACATCTCTTCTTGAACAGGTCCAGGAATTATCTCTTCATTTTCTTTGTCAAGTGTGTTATTCTTGGTTAATTTTCTATCTCATTCAGCAAGGAAAAGATGCCAACACTATTGCTACTCAAAATATATTAGCTCTTTGGAAATTATGCCTATTGAAATAATTATAGACCTTCTTGCCTCTGCACTTCCCTAATACCAGTTCTTTCATGCTGAATCCTTCATTCCTTAGGACGCTTCTTCATCCCTGGTGCCATCCATGAATACAGGATTTCCTTCTTTGTTATGGCTCAATAATGTTCCACTGTATATTGTCAGGGCCCAGGGCAGGCCACCTCAAAGTGTCCCTCAGTGGCATACTATTATTTAAAGTAAAGTTACTTGAAAAACAGCTAGTATAAGAAGGGCACGTTAACTTTCCCTTTCTTTGTGAGTGCAGGAAATAAATCTCCTCTCTGAAAGGTACCTTGAGACACCTTATCACTAGAACTAAGAGATCGAGGGCCCAAGAGCCACCTATGGAAACTAACCTTGCTATCTCTTTCACAATTTACTACTCAAAACCAAATTTTGTTAATATTTCTTACTGATGATACAAACCTTGCTTAGATTCCTTTCTAATGAACACTGACTTTTTCTTTGTCTCGTCAATTCTGCCGAAATTATTGCTTCTTTATTTAGAAAGCATAAAATGCTGGCTGGCTAGTTCTTCATTTCTCTGACCATTATTTATGATTCTCCTGTGTGTACATATTAAATTGATTTTTCTTCTGTTAATCTAATCTCATGTCAATTTTTTTATTAGTCCAGCTATAGAAACTTAAGAAGGGTGTGGGGAAAATTTTTTGCTCCTCCTGACAACATACATGTTCTTTAGCCATTCATCTGTCAATATACACTTAGGTTGTTTCTCCATCTTAACTATTGTAAATAATGCTGCAGTGAACATGGGGAGACAAATATATCTCTTCAGCATAGTGTTTTTGTTTCCTTTGGATATATTCCCAGAAATAGAATTGCTGGATCATATGGTAGTTCTATTTTTAATTTTTTGAAGAAATGTCATACTGTTTTTCATAACAGCTGTACCAATTTGCAATCCCACAAACGGTACACAAGGGTCCTGTTTTCTACACATTCTTTCTAACATTTGTTATCTCTTGTTGTTTTGATGATAGCCATCCTAACAGGCATGAGGTGATATCTCATTGTGATTTTGATTTGCATCTCCCTCATGATTAGCAATGTTGAAACTTTTCATGTACTGTTGGCCATTTAGAGTGTATATTCAGATACTTCGCCTAAGTTTTAACTGAATCATTTACTTTTTGCTAACAGGTTATATGAGTTCTTTATATATTTTTGATATTATCCCCTTGTTTATATATGATTCACAAATATTCTCACATTCTGTAGATTGTCTATTCATTTTGATGATCATTTCTTTTGCTCTGTAAAAGGCTTTTTAGTTTGATATAGCTGCACTTGTTTATTTTTTAGCTTTCACTTTAAGTGTCATATTCAAAAGTCATTGCCAAGATCTCAAGAAGGCTTTTTTTCTATCTTTTCTATGAGGAGTTTTATTGTTTTGGGCCTTATATTTAAGTCTTTAATCCATATGAGTTCATTTTTTATGAGTGGTGTAAAATAGGAATCCAGTTTCAGTTTTAACATGTGCATATCCAATTTTCCAGCACCTTTTATTGAAGAAACTATCTTTTTTTCATTGAATAGTCCTGGTCCTCTTGTCAAATATTAGTTTACCATATAGAATGCTTCTTAAAATAAATGTTTTCAAGAAGGGCACATAAGTACTTTCCAAACATTGGCATACGTGCATATTTACCTTGTTCTTTACATATATATGGCAGTTTGAGTTTTGCAGAAATGGCTATGAGACCTACCTTATATTGATTTTCATGTAAGAAACCTATTTTTTCTGCCTGGATACTTTTTCTGTACATATATACCAGACGAACATATTGATCATCTACTAACACTTTATTCTACTTCATTATTTACATGGCCAGAGCAGGTTTGGCTGCCTGAAGACTATATCTTACTCATCATTCAATCCATGCTCAGTCCTGGCACAGGATACTTACTCAATAAAAACTAGCTGAATAAATAATTGAGTAAGTTAATTCCATTGGAGGAAAAAACAACAGGATGAGAAAAAATAGAAAGTTAAAAAGTTCAAGACCTTGCAAGTAATCTCATCTGTGAAGAACTTAGGATATGTGTGTTAAGGTCTTGGGAATGCAGTTAAAAATGCAGCTCAGGACAATGTTGTGGATGGTTGTGCTGAGGTTTTGGGGTTTTTTTGTTTTGTTTTTTTTTCAATTTAAGTAGCACCAGAAAAAAACAATGCTTGGTAGTTTAGTAAGTGGAAAAACTATCTCCTAAACTAAGGAGGCCTGTTTCCCATCACGTATGTAATATCAACAATTTTTAGAACACTGAATCATGGTGGATAGTTATGAGTACAGATTCACTGGAATGAGAGTATCATTTCAGAGTCATTGCATTATCTGTTTCCTCAAGCCCCAGCCAGTTTTAAACAAGGCAATGTTTTTCTAACTCTCTTTTATTATTTACGGAACCAATAACATGCTCTTTCATCATTGCATACTAGCCCTTAGGACTATTGACTTTACATTTTTGGATTGGATCTCACTAAATGGGGGGAAAAAAACCAATCTTGATATTTACTTCTCTAAGTCTTTCTAATAAATGGTCTTTTACCAAACTGTACTAAATGACTGTTTCTATGGCATGCAGTTTTGCTGACAACTATAATGTCAAAAATTAATTTATATATAGCATTTAGTTTCACAAAAGCCTTTTGTATTTAGCAATAATTTTTTTGAATTGCCAGGATAAAGCAGAAATTTAAAGAAGACTAATCAGATCAGTGGGTTTTTTGAAGTTCTTGTTTTATTTTGTTTTTGTATGAAAGATGCCTTTGAGAATTGGATAAAAACTCTTTACTCACTCACCCTCTAAAGTCCATTCATGGAGTTCCTCTCTCCACAAAGTTTGGGGAACCTAGGTTCAAAACCAAATTAGGCCTATATTGAATTATTTTCTATAGCTTTTTTTCCTACTTAACTTTCTTATCTAAACATTTTATGTAAGGGGAAGACAAGATAGAGGGAAATAAAAATTCATGAGAATATAAGATGAGTAAGCAGTAATGCTTATTATTTAGAAAGCTCCTATACCAAGACCACAAAATGTTATAAAGTACTAGATATATTGGGGTTTCCTAACTTTTCAACATAGAAATCAGTTTGAATTTAAACTGCCTTAAAATTTAATTTTAGTTATTTATTCCACAAATGCTTATGAAAATCTATAAAGTACCATTCAAGAGATTATGGGGGAAGCAGAGGGACCAAAACACAGTCTGTGTCCTCAAGGAGACTATAATCTACTAGAGCTTCTAAAAACCTTACGCAAGTAATGATAATGCAAAACTGAATGTGACTTGTCATTTAAAAAATACAGATAATATAATATTATGTCATGAGTTCCCAGAAGAAAGGCGAATATGGCTATCAAGGTGTGCCAAGGAAGGCTTCAAGAAGCATTTCAACTGGGCTTTGAATAATGGATAGGATTACATATGAGGAAATTACAAAATAGGTCATCTTAATAAGAAGAACAAAAACTGTACCAGGCACAGAGCAGGCCCCAACACATAACTATTCAATGAATGAACAAACAAAAGAATTTGAAAAGGTCAAGAAACAGGGCAGTCCAAAGCCCACCAGAAGCACAGGGAGCAGTTCATTTTGGTGAAAGTCAATACTAAGAGCAGGGGCCAGGGAATTAAGTAGGAAAAGTAGCCTGAAGCAATGGGTGAGGGAAAGCTGTTAAGGGGTTTTGAGCTAGAGAGAAGCAAAAACACTACTGTATTTTAGTGAGAAGTAAGACATAAAAATCTCAGGACAGAGACAAGTGTGGAAACCTCTCTATATCACAACACATCACCCTGCACCTCAGGTGCAAGCACTGGAAACACTCTTCAATGTGATGGAACATTAAATACAACTGGATCTCAAACTGCCACTCATATGTGAAACTAATCCTTCTGCAATAGTAAAAATGACCTACTATCGTCAAAATAGAAAACACACAAACACACATACACACAGAGTATCATCTGAAGGACGACCTAGAGCCATCACGAGGACATCAGTGCGTTCATCCTTGATCTCGTGCCCCCGGACGGGACTATCTTACTGATGACGGTAAGCCGTTGTGATAGAACTCCTGCTCCAGTGCTCTCCTTTTCCAAATGTCAATGTTATGAGCCTCTACTAAATTCCTGCTTTAAAGCCTACCTATTTAAGATCTTTATAAATTAATTTTTAAGTCAATAATTATAACACAATGATGCAGTTTATAAAACATTTACATATAAACTGGGTTGCTCATTATAATAGCATCTTTTGAGAACTCTTCATTTTACTCAAATCAGTGATTGATGGAACAAAGTTTATGGGAAGATCTTAAAATGTCACAGAGAAACTTGCTATATGTCTTTTATTTCTGATGGGCAAAAATGTGTAGATTTATAATTTCATACAAAACTTAACCTTGCCATTTACACCTATAAGATTTTGTATTATCTATGTCTGCTTTTAACACATTTTCAGCTACATGTCCTAAATTACGAAACTTTGAGGAAAGGACAGTAGCTACACTTTGTCAAAACCTAACAAAAAAAATAATATATGTATATAAATGAAAATATGTACAAGGTAAATTACAATCAGAACACAGTCTTAACACATGCAACAAATCCTCAATTTTAAATGGCAAAATCAAATGGACCATCATGAAGACATACAATAATTTAGCGTTTCTAATATAATTTTTAATAATTTTGAGGTGTCTGTCAGGGCTTCTAAAGTATGCATATCAACTGGTTTTCTAGCATTCATACTGATGACAATTTGTACTTGTCTTCAGCAACTTTTGTTAAAAGAAAATTTTTCAAAAAGCCAATAGAGAGACCCTACTGACGCATGGCACTTCACAAGAAGGAGTTGGTGTTTCACCAGGCCTTGGGCCTGAAGGTGTGGTCTAGGCGATCTCTGGCCCCCTCCTGCCCACTCTTCCACCTGCATTCTTTCTCCTCTGGCAGGATGAGATGTGCAAGCCTGAGAGGAGAACTTCCTGGCAACTGTGGGAACTGTAACTATTCTAATGTGTACATAGTATCTGTGAAGAAGAAAATGAGAGCCTTGATGAAAGTCTGAGAAACAAAAAACTCTTTCCATTGAGATAGGTCATGAAGTTAAAAGTCTAAATAAATAATTATCTAAAATGGATTCGCAGTCTGATTCTACAACTGGGTTTCTATTACTATGGGAAAACAGATGATTTTACCTAGAGGGAGCCAAACAAAGTTGCTGTGCATATGATGCTGTTTTCACTGTTTGTTTGTTTGTTTGTGGGGTTGTTTTTTTTGTTTTTTTTTTTTTTGGTCATTTTTATTGGATTATTAAATTGAGATGATGTAAGTAAATTTGAGTTTGGAATCTGTTGCAGTTTAATGGCATGAAGTACCACTTTGGTAATAAATCAGTATCAAACCATTCTTAACTTTCAAATACTATGGCTTTTTCCATTGAAATTATCCAATTTTACTTGTTTTACAAATCACATTAGATAATACAGTGCTCCTTGAATACTGTGTCATAATGATTCATTTTGCCCCTTTTTGGGAGAGTATCAAGATGGCCTGAAGTCAACTGTTCTTACACTTGTTCTTCTGTTATTTGCTGTCAGATTAAATATCAGTATAATAGTCTGTTGTTACCGCAAATATAGGTCTGTGTTCCATGTAAAGAATTTAGTGGAAAAATGACAAAATGCCTGGAGAGCCTAAGGCTGAGATAGCAGTAAACAAGTTTGTGATTCGATGGTAAATGTATTTTCCTGAACTGCCATCAATTCTAACAATGTACTCCCCAGTCTTCTTTTATTTGGTTAAAATTGTAGGTAGATTTCTTTTCACCTACAATTTATTTTTCTAATAATTTATGATGAAATGACTCCTCTTTGTCCCCCTTTGCCCAAGGATCACATTCTTTAATAAATCTTGTTTTTTGGCATATTTCTAATAGGGCACAAAATACATATGTACAGTACAGTTGTTTTATATTAACTTTATACATACGATTGACTTGGCTTACCATAGTTTTATAATTTTTGTTATTTAAGCCATTTGGTTATCATTTGTGACATAACAATGTGAAGCTAAAGTAGTTACTAAACTATGGACAGAAATAAAATGTTCAAGAAAAAAAATGTATAAAGCTAAGTGAGAGAGAATGAGAAGAAGCCATAGACTTGGAGAAAATATTTGCAAAAGACACATCTGATAAAAGACTATTATCCAAAATACACAAAAATTCTTAAAACAACAAGAAAACAAATGACCTAATTTAAAAACTAGGCCAAAGACCTTAACAGATACCTCACCAAAGAAGATATATAGATGTAAAATAAGCATATGAAAAGATGTTCCACATATATCATCAGAAAAATGGAAATTAAAACAATAATAAGATACCACTACACATTTATTGCAATGGCCAAAATCCAAAATACTGACAATACCAAGTGCTGACAAAGACATGAAGAAATAGAAACTTTCATTCATTGCTGGTAGGAATGCAAAATGGTACATACAGTACAGCCATTGAAGACAATTTGGCAGTTTCTTGCAAAATTTATCATAATCTTACCATATAATCCAACAATTGTATTCCTTGGTATTTACCCAAAAGAGCTGAAAACAGGTCCATACAAAAATATGTACGTGATGTTTTTACTCATAATTGTCAGCTTTAATCATAATTCCCAAAACTTAGCAGGAACCAAGATGTCCTTTAGTAGATGAATGGATAAATAAACTGTGGTACATCCAGACAATGAAACATTCAGCACTCAAAAGAAATGAGCTATTCAGCCATGAAAAGACAGAGAGAAAACTTAAATGCAAATTACTAAGTGAAAGAAGCCAATCTGAAAAAGGTACATACTGTTGTATGATTGTAACAATAAGACATCTGGAAAAGGCAAAATTATGCGGACAGTGAAAAGATCAGTGGTTGCCAGGGGCTGCGGGGAAATGGATGAATAGGCAGAACACAGAGATTGTTAGGGCAGTGAAAACTCTGTAGGATACTATAATAACGGATACATGTCATTATACATTAGTTCAAACCCAGTGAATGCACAATGTTCAGAGTGAATCATAATGTAAACTATAAATTTTGAGTGATGATGATGTGTCAGTGTAGGTTCATCAACTGTAACAAACATATCACTGTAGTGAGGGATGGTGACAGTGGGTAAGTCTATGCATGTGTTGGGGCAGGAGGTATAGAGAAAATTATATCTCCCTCTCAATTTTGCTGTGAACTTAAAACTCCTACAAAATATAAAGTCATTAATATAACATAATGTAATATATATAAAAAATAAAATTTTAAAATTTATTTTAGTCAGATTTAATGTGCTGAGATAAGATTACTGTATATACAAACTGGTAATCCACTATACAAGTGGCAGTAATTTTTATGTGTGATAAATGTTTATAAAAATATTTTTTGTTTGGCCTTCTTTGCAGTATAGATTTATTTGGGAAAAAGTTCAGAAACAAAAAATTAGTAGCAACTTCTAAGTCTCTTAATTCATATATTAGGCCTGAACCACGCATTAGCTAATCCAGAAAAACTGGCAAATTTTCACTAGCTATTTTAAAACCACAACTATAATATTACCAAGTAGTATTAATGGTACAGTTATATTTTCATTTCTAAGTTGACTTAATTTAGCAAATATTTATTGCACAACCACTACACTTTCATTACATGATTTTTTTTTAAAGTGCGACATGGACCTTGTCTTCATAACTTCATTAATTTATCCATGTTCACTTAATACCACTACTGCCTCAGCACATCTGCAATCGAATCACTGGCCTGAGTTGGCAGGGTCACAATGGTGAACCAAAAAGGCCAAGCCTCACTCTTTATGGCCCTTGACACACAGATTAATGAAATTATTCACATAAAATATACATGTCAAAATGAAAAGTACATGTAATTAAAATAAATAGGTCAAGAAAGATGAAATTCCTTTAAGGTATCCCAAGAGTAGTTTCTTATGGATGTTGGGGCTGAAGCAGGGCTAGAAATAGAATATGGAACCTATTAGGATATAACACCTATTCTTCAGACAGAGGGGCAGGGAAGGTTCTATGCCCCTTGACAATACTTGAGCCACAGCATCCACCTGAGTTTGTTTTATCTTGTTGGGTTGCACTGTAATTTCATTTGCAAAAAGACACTGCTGAAGGGGGAAAAAAAAATTAACATCTGCCTTTAAAAGAAGATATTTATGCTTGTTAGGAAGAGAACGGACCATAGGCTGTTCCTTTAGTCACAAGTAATTAGATCTGAGTCGATCACATTTTTTTCTCCTGGAAATTTGCAGTTGTGACTAACAACTTTTATCAGTTTCTGATTGCTTGAACAGCCAGGCCTATAAGGCTGCAGAAGTCATTTTAGGGCACAACCACAGAGAAATAGAGAAGCAGTTTTGTATTTAAAAACAAAAGAGAATGACACAGATATACAGATAAAAGCAGAAATCAATGACTATGAGACTCTGCAGAGACAAGCAAATAAACTTCGTTCCTGACTTTTGAGTTCCTGGATTCTGATGCCTCATGAAACCCAGCTATAAAATGGGCTTGTTTCTTTCATCCAAAATCTCTGTATCTATTCTGCACACTGGAATACTATTCACTCATTAAAAAAGATGAAGCAATGCCATTGCAACATAGATGGATCTTGGGAGTATTATGTTAAGTGAAATAAGTCAGAATGAAAAGGACAAAAACTGGTGATTTCACTCACATGTGGGATATAAAACAAAAAACAATAAACTTAATAAACAAACAAAACAAACAAAAACAAACCCATAGATACAACAGAACGTTGGTTACCAGAGGGGAAATAAGATGAAGGTAGAGCTAAACAGGTAAAGGGGTTCAAATGGTAACAAAAAGAAATTAAATTTCAGGTGTGAACATGCAAAACAGCACACAGATGTCAAATTAAAATGTTGTACACCTGAAAATTACATGATGTCATTAACCAATGTTATCCCCAAAATTCAATTTTTTAATAAAAAAAAATTTTTAAATCACAAATTGAAACCTATTGTTCAATTACACATTTTAATTTGAAGTTACTAGGCTATTACTCTAAAGAACTAAAATTTACTCATTTTAAGAAGATATAATAATAAATATGAACAGATTCTTCTTTAATACAGAAATATTAATGCTAGTTTTGACTCTCAAACACTGCAATATTCCATTTTAAATCTGGAGGTTAAAAAATGCATTCCCATTAAGGAAGAAAATCATGATCCCAATTAACTGAGATTAACCAGGGATTTGATAAAAGAATGAGTAGTGAGGTGGGTAAATATGTGTGTGTGTCAAGGTGCCATTTCCTGATGTTCATAATCCAGCAAATAATTAAGTTATATAGTTACACGTTGCTCATTCCCCGGAATCCTCAATGGGAAAAAATGGCTAGAAAGAATTTCCCTAATTCTAATACTGGACATTGTTCCTACACAGCTCACAGTTATCCTATTTAATACAAATCTTTTAGCCTCTCTCTCCAGAAGTTCCAAGGCACCATACCTGCCAAATCAGAATGAATCTCTCCTTCTCCTGTGCTTCTGGAATATGTTGTTTATACATCCTGCTTTATGCAATACATTTAGTTGAATTTATGTGTTACTCTGAACTATAAGTTCCTTAATGGAAGGGGCTTTTCCATGCTTAATTTTATCTCAAAATGTGTTATGCAAAGCACATTTAATTAATACTAGCTTATAACGAACATATATTTGTTTGAACTGTAAAGTTTTATGACTAGCTTAATAAGCAAGAAGTAAGAACTGAATGTTGATTCAGATTATTAATCAGAAAGCTTGGGGCAGTTGAAATGCCCATTAGAAGATTTTGCATAGGCAAGTCCTCTCAAATAGAGAAGCAGCACCATATGAGACTAAAATTATTGTCCTGAGTTTACCTGGGTATGAATCTTAACTCTTCCATTTGCTAGCTGGGTGACCTCTGTAACCTGTGACTCAGTTTCTTATTCCATAAAAAGGGCCTAGTAAAAAGCTTCTGAAACTCACAGGATGATTATGAGGATTAGATGAAGTAATACGTGCAGAACATTCAAACTAATACCTGTCATACAGAAAGCAAACCACTGCATGGAATACACCATAAATGATGCCCTCTGTGGGCAGTGATAATGAGTGTTCAATAAATGTTATCTATTATTATCATATCAATATCTAACTGTTCTCTCTCTTTACTACGAAGTGAAAGAAATCTAAATTATGAAATGCAAATAGAAATTGGGCAAGAGAAATCTTATCCTAGAAAATAACATTCAAGGGCTCTTTGCCTGATAAACGTTCCCAAGGATCAGATGATATCACAGCAACAAAACAGTAGCAAAAACTGATGAAAGAATTCACATTTCTACTACCTTCACAAATTAAGAGTACATAATACATACCCCTAGGTTTTAAAAACTTTTTCATTGAATAAAAAATTAAGAAAAGTACCATTTTTAAAAAGACAAGATAAATATTGTAGCAGGTTAATTGCTAATTTTTAATTTAAAAACAGATTGTTTGTAACCCTTTTATCAATTTGGACATTTTAGAAATATTTCTTACTGGAAGTACAAAGATTCAGGTTAACTCTAAACAAACTTTAGGCAGTAATAAGATTAAATGAGGGCAGTTAATGAGTGAATTAAGCACCAAATGACTATTATAAATGGCTATTTAAATTTCCTCTAAAGTAGTTGTATTATCATTTTGTGTTTAACTTAATTGTAGAAGTTTTCAATATCCCATGTCACTTATGCCTTTCAGAACTCTGGATGTTCGAACTCCAAAGCTTATTTGAATTGTAAAGCTTTTATTATTCTGAGGCCACTGTGGAACTCTCTTAATTATGTATCAAATAGCCAAAGGAAATAACCATTTCTGATTACACAAAAAGCTGCTTTGGTGGACAGGAGCACTTAATTATGATATATACTCCAAAGCATCACCAAATTTTACTGCAAACCTGGTCCTCATTTATGAAATACATATTCCCTTATGTTTTCCTAATATAGATTATTACTTTTTGGAGCTCATTTTAATTCTAAATATTAACAAAAACATGTCAGTGTCAATGGAGACTGCTTCTCAACACATAAAACTTTTCCTTAGAATAGAAAAAAGAGACAAGACCAAGGTTTGAATTCTGCTTTTGCCACTAACTCATTTAACGACCTTAGCTAATGATTACATATTCTAACTCTCAGTTTCCTTATCTGTGAAAAGAGAACTGTATCACCTCTCTGTGAATGAGATAATTTAGTGCAATACCTGACCTTCCATCCAACAGTAGCTATTATAATTTCCTGATTTGTAACAGATTCAGAAAGATCAGAAAAGAAAGAGCACATATACGAAGATTCTACAAATGAACGGTAAAGAAATACTTTCATCTCTCTGGTCCAATCAGTAATTCTTATTCTGTTAGGAGGAGATCACCAATGCTTAGGAGAGCACCAGGTAGCCCTCTGATCTGCCTCTGCTGAATTCTAGCTTCTATCCTTAGATAAATACTTCTGTCTTCCAGATAACTACAGGAGTAGAAACCGTATGCATAGAATCTCAGAGTCAGAAGAGTTTCAAAAATGGTAGGTCCCTGCACTGGAGTGGACAGACAAACCATCCAAGGCAGATGGCTATCTATTCCTAGTTTTAAAGATCTCCAAGGATTGAACTTCCCCATATTCCTTAGTTACCTGTTTCAACATTTAATCCCTCCTTTACAGTCATGTCTATCTTTATGACCAACTGAACTTTTCTCTTGCTACAATTTAAAAGTATTTTGTTTTATTTGGTCTCCTGTGAAAGTTAAGAACATCTGTTCTGCATCTTCCATATAATAACCTTTCAAATACTTGAAGACAGTTAAATCACCCCTTAGTACTCTATTCTCCAAGTTAAACAGTCCTGATCCCACGGAGCCCTCTCTTAGGAGCTAGTCCCCATTCCTTACATCACTTTTGCTGATCTTCGCTGGACCTTCTCCAGAGTCTCCATATATTCTTTGCCAAATGCAAAGACCAAAATCGAATACAGCAATAATGCCAAATAAAGCAGAAGGATTACTTTTCACTTCTGCATCCCTCTCTTGATAAAACATTCCAACTGGTGTGTTTGCCCTTTTTTCCAAAAATATATTGCTCTTCCTAATCTTCTTTGCTTTGTAATCATATATACTATCATCTTGTGGTACCTTTCTCCAAGGCCCATATCAGATTTCAGGTGCTTCAAATAATCCCCCCCCCGTCAGTAAGGACCAAATTTAGAAGCGTACAACTTCAGAACACTTTTCTACCTTCCACAAAAGCTAAAATAGTAAAGCTGTGAAAACAAAATCAAAATTCATATGATCCACAAAATAACCATCAACATTTACATCTTGATGACATTGTAGAAACATATTTTCTTCGCATATATGTAGAAATCCATTTTCTTTGAACTTAAGAATGATATAATCTGAAAGACTTTATAGGAGTGAGTATCTTGTAAACAATTAGTAACAAAAGATTAAAATTTAATTGATAAATTTTTAAAAACAGTGAGTCCTCAGTACATTTTAAATTTGGTTTAAGTTTTGTAATTTTAATCTACAGTCCACTTTATAATAACACACATTAAACATGCATTTTGATATCTGCTTGTTTTAAATGTTTAAATGTATTAATCAAGGGATATGTTCATAAGGGTTTTAGAATTTCCAATAACCTTATTTTTTTATTATGAAATATTATAAATAATTATAATGGAAACCAACCTAAATTTCTCATTTGTTTTCTTCTTTTTCTTTACCTTCATGAAGATATCTATGTGCAATTTCTCATTTCATAAACATGTTAAGCCAGAATTATACAGTTCTCTAACACATTTATTTATCATTTGTTCATATTTTTAAGACATCACTTGATGATTTATTGTTTAGAAATGCTGAAACTGAAAGATGTAAAAAGAAAAGTGTTACAATGATTTGAAGAAAAACAGTAAGAATATGTTTTCATTATAGAAATTTTTTAAATAGAGAATATTTTTCCCAATTTCTCTTGTATTTTCAGAGCCTCTTTGGGATATCTGCCATTCTTAACCATCCCCTCAAATAGCAGCAAGCTATCAAGGGAATGTGTGGAGAAGAGGACAATATGCATCTCCACTTTACAAATGAGCAAAAGCAAATATAACCCACTCTGTGATTCCTAATAACCTCATACTCAAGTTAATTTTACATTCTGACTGTCAAAAGACACTTTAAGGGAAAAGACAAACTACAAATTGGGAGAAGCTACTCAAAGTATACAAAACTGAAACAGGTATAAAGACAATATTCCTACAAGTATAAAAAAACACAAATAACCCAGTAAAAAATGGGCAAAAGACATGAATAGGCTTTTGACAAAAAAGAAATACATATGACCAATAAACATACAAAGGGATTTTCAATTCAGTAGCTTTAATAATTAGGAAATATAAATCAAAACTATAATAAGAAGCCACTTTTAAATATTCGAATGGCAAAAATAAAAATAAATTCTGATTGTATAAGTATTAGATGGATGTAGAACCAAAAGATATTTTAGTATTCAATAGTAGGAAGACAAATTGGTTCTTCTACTTTGAAAAGTAAGGTTAACCATTCACATAACCTACAACTAATGCACTCCAGTGCATGGAATATGCCTAGGAGAAACTCTTACATTAGGAAACATGTACATAGCAGCTTTGTTCACAATAGCTAAACCTATAAGCAACCCAAATCCCCATCAACAAGAACGTTTAAAACTCAGTGGTGATATAATCAATAGAATGCTATACAGAGGCAAAAATAAACTATAGCAACACACAACATGAATGATTCTTAGTAATAAAATATTAGGTGAAAAAGTAAGTCCCAAAAAAGTACATATAGGAATGTAATCTCTTTGTAAACTCAAAACAACTAAAATTTAAAACTTATCTTTCAGGAACACATATAAATATAAAATTATATGAAAAGTAATGCAAGAGAATAAGGAAGGCAGAATTCAGATGTTGGTTAATTTGTGATTGCAAAAATTGCCCCAATTTTACAAAAATGGGCTCAATATTTCATACACCTCTCCCCATATCTATGCCCTTTGTAATATAATTTTGCACCTTTTTTCATAAGGCAGTCAAGTCTATTTGTCTACTCCTTGAAGCTGGACTGGCCTTGTGACTTACTTTGGTGAATAGAATGGTACAGAAATGATAGCTTGAAATCTAAGTCACTCTCCCTTAGATCCCTACCTCTGCCAGGAGAATACACTCAGGACCCACACTTACTGCCCCACATTCCTGGATGTTAAGAGATCATGTGGAGCAGAGTTGGGTCATCCCAACCAAGGCCACCCCAGACCTCACCAAATGATCCCAGACTCAAGAACAAGCACAGACAAGATCATCAATTTCACAGCAGCAAGACTGGCCCACTCAACCTGCACACTTATAAACTGAATAAATGATTGTTGTTTTATGCTACTAAGTTTTGAGGTCATTTTTAATATATAACTGATATACCTTGGGTTGGAGGAATCTGGATTAAACATTACATTCTTACTATTTTGTGTTCTACTCATTTTTTAAACTTGCATTTCCATTCATTGACATTGTCCACATACTGACAGCTTTAGTTGTTCTGTTGTATTTCATCCTAGTGATAACATCAGTTTACTCAACCTTTTTACTCTCTCATTGGAGAGTATAGCAAAGTCACTCTGGTTTTCAAAATATTAACTTAGGGTAATATAAAAGTTTTCTATTATTGTTTACATTATCCCATATAAAACCACCTAGATGTGGCAAAACAGACATCTGCCACTAACCAACTGATAGCATAAGTAACTTAATTTCTCCATGCCTCATTATCATCACCTATATAATAGAGATAAATGCACTTATCTTTCAAGATTGTCATGGTAACCACATGCCATGCTCATTCATAGTTTTAACGTAATAGATAAGCATAAGTACACAGTAATATTATGAAGGGTATCTCAAATATTGAATTTTGAAATGAACGAGGTTTATTAAATAATCTGTGTGCTAAATGCTAAATATACTACATCCCTATCTAAAATCATTCTTCTTGGGTCTTGTATTTGATTTTACCTTTCTTTTCAGTTAAGACATGGCATATCCTGATGGGTAGGTATAGTAAAAGATATCCATATGCCACAGTTTCCAATCAGCTGATAAAAAAATCATGTGAGTTGATACTATTAAAAACTATTGTCAGGCTTTATACAATAACTACATCAGGGATATAGTTAATACTTTTTCAGGAGTTGGAAAATGTCTCTAAAATGAACAAAAATAATAAGCTATTCAGAAAATCAAAAAGAAAATTTTGACACATGCTACAACACAAATGAACTTTGAGGGCACTGTGGTAAGTAAAATAAACCCGTCTCAATATAGACTATACTGTATGATTCCACTTAAATAAAATATCTACAGCAGTCAAATTCATAGAAAGTAGAACAGTGGTTGCCACGGGGTTGGGGAAGGAGAAATAGGGAATTTTGTTTAACATGTATAGCGTTTCCGTTTTGCAAGATGAAAGTTTTGGAGATTGTTTGCACTATATTGTGAATACACTTAACAGTACTGAACTGTACACTTATAATAGTTTAAATGGTGAATTTTATATAAGGACTATATTATAAGGACTATAGTACATGTCTTATTTATATAATATGTATTTATACCATAAATATAAATTGTATCTAAATGTGGTATAGCATAGACTTTGGAAACATATAGATATCTTCCACTAACCACTGTTGGTGTAAGTAAAAAAATATAAATACACACACAAATACATAGACACATATACACACACACACATACATACTTACTACATAACAACTGACCTGGAAGTCTGATTTAGAAACAATTTGCCTAAGTATATAATTACACCTAGATGTGACTTTTTAAGTGATACATAAAAGGACAGGTTTTCGTAATATGATGACTTAAAATAATGTAGGTTCAAATTGCATGAGTTAAGTCACTGAACTCAGGCAAGGCATGGGTATCATACTTAGGATTCCACTGTCAAGGCTGGATAAATGTTTAGAGTTGCAAATTGAATGACAAATCATCTTGCTACTACAAATTGAATGACAAATCATCTTGCTACTACCTTGTCCATTATACCATCCAGCAACTGGCACTCTCAAGTTTTGAATCAAAAAGTCATTTATTCAACTCATAGCTGAGAACCTACTATGTCAGGTCCTATGACTGACTCTCTTGAGACAGTGATTAGCAAGGGAAGAAAGATACCTGCTTACAAGTAGCTTAGGAGAAAGACTGTATATATCAATCAATCAATCAATACAAACAAAAACATATCAGGTAATAAGAACTCAGAGAAAAGTAAAATAAAGCAATGCTGTAACAAGTGACTGGTTGGTTTAGATTGATGGTCTGGGGATACCTCTATTGAGAGGCAACATACTTACTGAAGTCTGAACGACAGAAAGGATTGATCATGCAGAAAAATTTACCAAACAAAAAGAAGAGCCAGTACAGAGTCTATGGCAAGAACAACATTCATGTTCTTAAAGAAAAATAACCAAAACTATCAATTAATATTGGGAAAAAAAGAGGAAAATAATTGAAAACAGCAGAATCATTTTAAATCTATGCATAATAATCTTGGTCCCACAAACAAATCATTGCCTCTACTCCAGCTCCTTTTGCTTGAAGATTATTAATTTATTATAAAGAGCAACAATCCCTATTAAAAGGGAATGTTTTGTTGCACCTGTGTAAACAAATTGTATTTATTTATTGCTGTGGGCTTTTCTAAAACTATTTAGAATATTTTAAAATCACAGAAAAAATTTTTTGAAGGAATCCAGATTTATATTCTTAGGCTGAGAAAGTTTGTTATCGCTGTCCAAATCCAGGTGCAAAAACATTTTTGCTAATGTTACAAATTCACCGCTTAAGAGAGAAAGGCTACCCAAACACACCTGCACCTTTTCAGAATTGATTTAATATTGTGTTAAAGTAAACATATAAAGGACATGAATGTTTAGTCATCAAGAAGCTCTATTGCCCAATTTACGATTTAGAGTGAACGAAACAAGCTACTTGGATCCTGATAAAGATAAACCTGCATTTCAAGATTTCCTTTCCAAACCCAATATTATCAGGTAGTGCTCGATGCTTATGATTTCACTTTAATATTTGCTTGGTTATATGACTTACATGATTGAGAATATACAGAATAATGTATAAAAATAAGCTATGTTCTGAAGATAAGGCATGTAATGCCATATTTCATTATATGAGGTAAGGGAGTATAGTAAAGAGGCTCTAACACCAAACTACCTGGGCTTTCACCCTCCTGCCTCTTACTGGTTGTTTAAACTTGTATGTAAATGCTACATACTCAGTTTTGCCATCTGTAAAATGGAGATAATAGTACTTACTATATCCACCAAGGTGGTTTATTTAAATCACTCCATGTCTTTTATCAAATCTTTTAATCTAGTAATTTTTAATCATCAAGTTAAGACTCATTAAACATAAACTACAAGCTTCTCAGTTAAGGCAGGATCCTCAGAAAATGTTTTAAAATCTCTCTGGTAATAAATCCTGAAACTAGAAAGCCACTGTGGGCTCTGCAGCCACTCTGCCTGGATTTAAATATTCAGCTATGTACTAGCAGAAGAATTTTAGGCATGTTTCTTACCTTCTCTGTGCCTCGATTTCATCATCAATGAAATGATTTTATGGATGGATCTTTGAGATTGTCATGCTAAGCGAATTAAGTCAGACAGAAAAAGTTGAGAATCGTGATTTCACTTATATGTGGGATATAAAACTGAAAGCAACAAATGAATAAGACAAATGAAAATTCATAGACACAGAAAACAGTTTAGTGGTTAGCAGAGGGAAATGGGGGAGAAGAGAGGTCAATAAGGATAAAGAGGGTCAAATGTATGGTGACAGAAGGAGATTTAACTTTGGGAAGTAAACACACAATGTGATATACATAAGATGTATTATTGAATTGTACACTTGAATCCTATATAATTTTATTAATCATTGGTGCCCCAAATAAATCTAAATTTTAAAAAATTAAATAAGTAAATACTAATAAAAGCATTTAACACTAAATGTCTAAATCTTGGTAAGGGTCAGTGATGTTAGCTATGTCTGTTATCACTTAAAAAATGGAGGCATAAAGTAAAAATGGCTCTAACTAACTCAGCCAATGTGATATCAGAATATGAATTATCCATACAATAGGTTTTGATTTCTCTGGAACAGAATCAAGCCTTTGTCCTCAAATAAACTTTTTCTGAGTCTTATCATTCTACTCATACTTGGTAGAGCTAAAACCAAAATGAATTCCACTTCTCCTTCATCAACCAGATTCTATTGAGTTTCTGCATTGGTTTTTGCCTACTCTAAGCACAGGTCTCTGGCCTGGGCTACAGATTTAGAAACAGCAGGGAATTGCCTTGTTTTTTAGTTATGTGAGTATAGGACCAGAGCTGTGTGTTTTAATAAATCCTTAGACTCTTAAAATAGGGCTTATAAAAGACTAATTTAATCCCAGAGGTGAAGAGGAAGCTGAGGTGAGGAGATGGTTAGAAGGTAAAGCCCTGAACAGAAGAGTTGTTATAGTAATACCAGGTGAAAGTGATTAGCAGATTATATTGGTAGAAAAATTAAAGAGACAAACCAAATAAGTTATTATTATCTAACTGAAACTAACAATAAATCATGAAGATAATAAACATAACCAAGTGGAGCTGATCCCAGGAATGCAAGAATGGTTTGGTATTAAAAATTTCTTAAATGTCTTTCACAACTTTAGTAAAGGGAGAAAAGCCATATGATCATTCATCTCAGTAAAACTGCAACCAGACAGGAACATTCCATGTTAAACACATGCATGCATGCACGCACGCACGCACACGCACACACACACACACACACACACACACACACACACACACACACACACACACCTCTACAAGCAGGGAAAGGGTAGACACTATCCTTTTGAAATCAAGAAAAACACAAAAAGGCCCACTTCAACACTTCCACTCACCCACATGCTGGAATGCCTTACAAGAATAATTTTTAAAAGAAATTAAGAGAAATAATTGAGAGAGAGGAATTAAAATACCATTATTTGAAAATGATATTATTACCAATATTGAAACCACAATCCCCCAATCTACTAGAAAATTATAAGGACTATAGTACATGTCTTATTTTTTACATTTCTGCAAAAATTTAAACATAATTTTTATAAAATAAAACAGTTAAATAACTATGAAAGGAAGAAAGCAAAGGAAATCAATTAAATGTTCTAAGGCAGATGTGTGAGAAGGAAGAGAAATATAACTGAAAATTGGAAGATAAAGTAGAAAAACATTTAAAAATTTTTTTCATTAAAGAGATACCTAACAGGGACTCATGGTAATAGGAGCACAATCAACTCGACTCTATGTTCTTGAGGTCCTTGAATTAAAAACAGGGTGAGGGCCATGTCATCAACTGGCTTTCTGAAACAAATGTTTTATTATTTGTATTAATACTTGGCTCATGTATTAATTTTTCTGAATGATTTCCTTCCCTTTTTCCATCACATCTTCTAAATTATACATGAAACTTTTTGTCCTCATTCATCATTAGATTGGTGTTTTTCTTCTCATCTCTTGAAATGGATACTGCAGCCAGTGCATTTCTTTCAAGCTCACTCAGCATCCAGAAGATCATGGTAGTTAAAAATGCAGACGAAATGATTTCTGAGGCACCAATAGTATAACCTGACAGGTTCATTCACGGATTGTGAATGAAACATTGCTAACTGAATGCCAGATTCTTTACAAAGTCACAACTGGTTTTCTAAAATTAACATCATTGAAAAAATTGAGATTAATATAAAAACTACTGAATAATTTTGCTTTTAATTCACAGCATAATCCTCACCAGAAAAATAGAATATATGTCTCTATGTCTAGTAGGCATTCTTAATAGTCTATAGCCCAGTCCATTGTGTACTAGAAAAGATGGGTAAGACATAGTAGGACAGGTGTGTGTGTGTGTGTGTGTGTGTGTGTGTGTGTGTGTGTTTCTGGGGTAGGGAGATTATAGGGAACGGGTAAGAGAAAGTATAAAAAAAGGAAATAATTCCTGGGAAGAAAAGAGTACTAGCTAGGTAAGACATATTGAATAAAGTCGAAGTCAAGCAGATGCAAGGTCTCTTGAGTTTTATAACCTATTTTATGAAAATCGTGATAAGATCTTCCACCACATTATACTAAATGTCTACCACATTATACTCAGAGCAGGACCAAACAAGACAAAAGCAATGTCCATTCTTGAGACAAAATCTCTGTCTTCTTGAATTCTAGTGAAGAAAAGAAACCAGAAAAACAGACAGAACCATTTGGATGAACAGAAGAACAAACTGCAGCATTTCTGATAGCTAATATTAATTTAAGACAATAGCTCAACATTTGCTTAATAAGTAGTAATAAAATATAAATTTTGATAAGATAAAATTAGGTAATTTGATAGAGTTTTAAGTGTAAGGGATAAATTTCCTATTGATCCTAAAGGGCGATAGTGAAATACTTTTTTTCTGTAAAACTTGATATCATTATAAAATGATGATGGTGTTACTGTTCACTGTACTATTCTAGGTTCTCATTATGTGACTTTTTAGAGGGAAAAAGTACTTGAATTCTAATGGGGCTCAGTATACTCTACCCCAAATGTGGCACCTTGGCAAATTGAATATTTCAAGCAGAAGCAAAAGGGTCACTCTCACCTCCTCCTTGCTCATCCTTCTTCCCTAAAACAGGTCATAAACCCTCAGGTGAGAGTTGCTCTCCCTGTTCTGAAGGAAAAGAGCATCCTTATCTCCAAAGACAAAGGACATCAAGAAGAATCTAAGAATGAAGCTCTTGCTAAGCTTCTCCCAATTTACTACAATACCTCCTATGCCTTAACCTCTCATATCCCTCCATGACTGTCACTCTTCATCAAAATAGCATAAAATACTCAGGTCTGTCTTTGAAGCCTCCTGTGTTACATAAAATTTGTATTAAATAAATTTGTATCCTTTTCTTTTGTTAATCTGTGTTTGTTTAGTTTTCAAACCCATCCAGGAACATTAAGAGGGTCGAGAAAAATTTTCCCTCCCCTATAGTTCTTAGACCCAGCAATATAGCTACACTTCTGGTCAGTGGTTCTGTTGTTCTAAATGGATTATAAATTATGTAATGTAAATATTTTACTCTTCAAATTATCTTCTCAAATCTGATTTGGGCCACTAATCTCAACTTCAGTTTCGTTGTATTTCTCCAATCTTGTCCTTCTCTCCTTTTAAAATATTACTTTCATGGGTTATTAATATTTCCCTTATAAACCACCTCAAATTCTTTTGTAAGAATGTATATTTAGGTAGCTGATAGAAAGAGGAAGGAATGGAAAGGGGAAAGAAAGCTGTCTCACAGAAGCATGATTTGGCAGCATGGTTTTAAAGGATGAAGAAAACTGAAATTGAGCAATCAAGTAAGAAATTGCAATAAATAAGAAGATCTGATGCAAAAATAGATGAGCAATGTAGAAAAGTGAAAAATGTGACTGTAGAAGAAAGTATAAACAAAAGAGTTAGCAAAAATCCCTTGTTAATTGCCTTTTAGAATTGCTCAAGTATATTTTGAAAATATTTTATAATACAAAGCTTTATGGAGTGAAAAACAAATAGTATTGCCAGCATTAAAAATGGTATTTTTGTATGGGGAGCACATCTGTAAGAGAAAAATAATAAGACTATTTATTTTTGGTATTTTATCATTCATTTGACAATTTAATATTAATAAACAGATATGGAGCCAAAAGCCCAGGAGAGAGAGATCAAGAGTGTAGATCTGACTCAGGATAACTGAAAACATAAAAGTGGTTGAGATACAAAAATAATAAAACATAAAAGAGGTGAAAACACCAAAGATTGTTTTTTGAGAGATATCCAAGTTAATGAGAAAAAGGACAAAGGAACAGCAAAGATAGTAGACAACAACAAACACAGAAGAAAAATGAGAGATTCTAGGGTAATAAAAGTCAAAAGAAGGAAGCATTTCAAGAAATGGATAATCCCAAATTGCTGTTAAAAGTATCAGCAGAGATCAAAAAAGTCAGGTAGAAATGAGAAGTCATCCTTGAATCTGTCTACACAAGGATTATGAATGACTATTGAATGCATCAACAAAATTTAAACCAAGGGCTAAATTAAGAACAAAAAATAAACAATCTAAATAATATTCTGAGGAAAAGAACTATAAAATTTTTAACATATGAATTTTATTTGATTTTTGATTAATCATTAACTGAACTATCAATAATATTGGATTTTGTCTACATAGCTTTTTCTTTGACTATTTATTTTAAGCTCAAAGAGGCTAAGATCTACAAGATGGCAATGGTAACATGTTAAATACAAAAATAATCAGTTTATCTAAGCAGTGGGTCCATTTCCTCCATAAGTTAGAATTAACTGCACTTATGAACATGTTCATATAGATATTCAACAACAGAATAATAATATCAACATAGCTGACCCTTGAACAACACAGTGGTAGGGGAGTCAACACCCTGTGCCATCAAAAATCTGCATATAACTTTTGACTCTTCAAAACCTTAATTTCTAACAAATAGCCTACTGTTGATCAGAAGCTTTAACAATAATATAAGCAGTCAATTAACATGTATTTTGTATATTATGTTACATACTGTATCCTTACAATAAAGTATGCTAAAGAAAATATTAAGAAAATCATAAAGAAAATACATTTACTGTACTTATTGAAAAAAACCCACACACAAGTGGACCTGTGCAGTTCAAACCTGTGTTGTTCAAGGGTCAACTGTATATTAGTTGATGGATAGTACATAGATATCAATAGATAGATAGATAGATAGATAGATAGATAATGATGTTCCTTGAAATAATCAAGATGATCCAATTACTTGCTTGTTGGAAAAGAGAGAGAGAAAGAATAAAAGAAGAAAAGGAAAGAGAGAGAGGGAAGGCAATGAAGGAGTGAAAAATTCAGAGATGTTACAACATCAACAAGTTGATAATGAGCATTTACTAATATATAATTTGCAGACTCAGTGACATATCTGAAATTCTTTTGACTCACCCACACCCTTAATACACTGGAGAATAATTCCATCCAGTATTTTGGTACATCTCTTATTCGAAAATGTTGCATTTTAAATGATTCCTCAATAAGAAGTTCCACACAAGCATTTGTTTAGGAATTATAATTCTAATAAACATGAAACAAAACCAATTATCTTGTTCAAAACAAAATAGAAAAGATCTTATGAAGACAAAATTTCAGCTGATAAATTTATATAATACTTAGAAGTAAAATGTGTAACAAGAATAGAACATGAGAAGAATGACTGGAAATGACTAGAACTGGGGTGAAGTTCTTATACACTACCTGAAGGGTTATATTACTTGAAAGAAGGCTGTTATAAACTAAAAGTGAATATTAAAAAAATCTGTTCAAACACTATATTTTTAAAGGCCAATCACTTAAAAAAAGAAAGTTTAAAGAAATATAAATGTCAATTATAAAAACAAAATGAAATTGTTTTTAAAAATTAAATTTAAAGAGATCAGAAAATGGCCAAAGTGGACAAATAGAAAACAGATAGCAAGATGGTAGATTTATATTATGTGTGTGTGTGTGTGTATACATATATATATAATTACAAAAACATTAATGGCTAAAATATACCAGTTAAAAGCAGTGCTTGAAGACTAAATTAAAGAGCACGATTAAATAAATGCTGTCCAAAGTGCTTCAAAATGGCATAGAAGATAGAGGCTCTGTTCATCCCTGCGGCAACCAAAACAAAGTTGTGACAGAAACAAGGAGCAGCAGCAAGAAAAAGTCACCTGGGATCTAGATGAACAAGCCACACAATGAGGGAGAAATCCAGGAAAGCACCCTGCAATGGCAGAAGGCAGGTGGGGGCGAGGACAAGGAACCACCTGGTCTAGATTGGCTGAGTGAGACAAAGGCTGCGGCAGTGGCACATGCCTCTTAAAGGGGCCGCGTCCACAGCGGACCTGCTCGCTCAGAGCACCAGTGCCTATTTGGCTGCGTGGAAGGGGCATGAGGGACTTATATAGAGAAATATAGTCAGAGAGAGGGTCGAGGTGAGACTCGCTGGTTACTGCAGTATCCATTGTTCCCTGTTGAGCCCTCCCCACTCCCAGTGCTCAGACACAAGACAGCCATAGCTGTGACGTCAACAAACTGGATAACAGCAGTCAGATCGCTCCACCCAGAGTATCCCCTGAAATTCCACCTCCCTCAACCTGGGCCTCATCCAAGCCACATCCAGGTATATCATCAGCAAATCAGATGCTCCTTGCTAAGCAGCACCTAGACACACTGGAGGCAACTGGCCTCAGTTTCTCGTGCGGCCTTCTGAGGCAACTATAAGCACAGCATCTGTGGATTGTTTGCTGAATCTTAACAGGTGGCCCCCGCAGAGGCAGGGCTTGGGCTAAGTTTGGTCTGCAGCTGAACCCCTCTCACGACTGTGCCGATGGACACCTATGTCATGAATCCACACTAATAAGACTGGAAGACTTAGGAGTTTTGCTTAGTATATAGAAACAGACTTGGGAAAACAGCCAAAATGGGAAGACAAAGAAGCAGAAACCATATGAGAGAATAGAACAGAGATCTAGATATAATATAATTTAATTATAAAGTAAATATAATATATAATTTAACACATGCAGAGTTCAAAACACTTGTTATAAAGATGTTCAATGAACTTTGGAGAAATGTAGAGAACTCTAACAAAGAGATAAAAAACATAAAAATGGAAGTAGAAATTATAAAAGGAAACCAGTCTGAAATGGAGAACACATTATCTGAGATGAGAAGTATATTAAATGGAATAAACAAAGTGAATAAAGAAGAGGATCACATGCTCTATCTAGAGGACAGGAATCAGGACACTCAAACAGAAAAAAAGAGGCCAGACTATAAAGGTGATTTAAGGAGGATATGGAGACTATTAAGGCTACAAATATTCATCTGATTGGCATAAGTGAAGAAAATCAATATGTTGAACAGCTATTTGAGGAAATAATGAAGGAAAACTTCCCTAACCCGGTGAAGGAAATGGACCTATAACCCCAAGAATCTCAAAGGATTCCAAAAATCAAGGATCTAAAGAGGCCCACACCAAGATACATCATAATTAATGCCAAAAGTTATATACAAAAAAAAATTTTTTTAAAGCACCAAGAGGAAAACAAACAATTACATATAAGGGAACACCCATACAACTGGTAGCTGACTTCTCAAGAGAGTCTATGCATGACAGAAGGAGTTGGCAAAAAATATTCGACACGAAGAAGACCCAGGATCTACAACCAAGGATACTTTATCCCACAAAGCTATCATTTAGCATTGAGGGACAGATAAAGAGCTTCCCAGACAAAAATAAACTATAGGAATTTATCACCACCAAGCCAGAATTACAAGAAATGTTAGAAGGACTTCTTTAAGAAAAGACGTGTATCAAAAACAGGAATAAAGAATGGTAACAACTACATTCCTATCAATAAGTACCTTAAAAGGAAAAGAATTAAGTGCTCCACCCAAGGGATGGAATGGCCAAAAGAATAAGAAAACAAGACCCCTACATATGAAAAGGAAGAGAATGGAAAAAGATATTGTTGTGATGAAACTAGAAGGTAATTTAGTCAAAGATAAATACTATATGATTTCACTTATATGCAGAATTTAAGGAATAAAAAGAACAAACTAATCAAAAACAGACTCACAAATATAGTGGACAATTTGGTGATGGACAGAGGGGAGATGGGTTTGGGAGGCTGGGAGAATGGGGTAAAGGGTTAAAGAAGTACAAATTAGTAGCTGACATGGTCATGGGGATGGGAAGCAGGGCATAAGGAATGCAATTAGCATTAATACATTGGCTAGGTGGAGGGTCAGGGGAGGGAGGGAGCAATTGGGGGGATCATTTTACTAACTATATAGATGTCTAACCAATGTACTGTATACTTGAAACTAATTAAAATTTTTAAAATTTTTTTTAATTAATTTTTTTAAAAATAAGCACTGTTACTTTATGTACCATAGTAGAAAAAAAAACACTGCCACTTAAGCTGACACAAGGATTTCTTACTGTTTAGAATTTTTGTTTTTATTTATTAAAAAAGTTCTTTTAGACCTATATCAATACATATATTTAAACATAAATTACTCTTGCACATATGTAATGAGGAAAACATGGGTGAAATAAATTGATTAAGGTTTTCTTTAAACTGAATATATATATATATATATATACATATATCTGTGTGTATATACTTGTATATGTATATACACACAGATATATGTATATACACACAGATATATGTATATACACACAAATATATATGTGTGTATATATATACACACATACATACATATATACACGCTGTCCATAAGAAACCCACCATAAATATATAACCACAGATAAGTTAAAAGGATTGAAAACACACAAGAATTCATAAAAATTATAAAATGTATTCATTTAACATTCAAACATCAAAATGTATAAAGGATAAACAGATAAAATTGAAGAGACATACAGAAAAATCCATAATTATAATTGGAGATGGCAACAACTTGTCTCTAAGTAATTAATAAAACGAGTAGAGGCAAAATCAGTAAGAATACAGAAAGGCTAGAAACACACAAGCAACTTGACCTAATTAACTTTTTCAGAACACTCCACCTAAAAGAGCAGAATTTACATTTTTTTTAAGTGCACCTGGAACATTCACCAACATAGATCTTATTCTGGGGTAAAAAAAAAAAAAAAAAAAAAAAAAAGCATACTCAATAAATGTTAAAAGAATGAAATCATATAAAATATGTACTATTTTCATAACAGAATTTCACTAGACATTAAATATCAAAAAGGTTATAAAAATCTAATATTTGGATGTTAAACAACAACTACAAAATAACTTATGGGTCACACAGGAAATTTAAAGACCTTTCAGATTGAATAAGAATCAAATATCAAAATTTTTTTGAAATTTACTAAAATAGTGCTGAGAGAAAACTATATAGCTTTAAAGGTTTATAGTAGAAAAAAAAAAAAAGGACTAATATCTAAGATTCTACCCTAGGGGTCTAGAAAAAGAAAAACTAAACTCAGTGCAATAGGAAATAAAGATAAGAGAAAAAATCAATAAAATAGAAAACAGAAAACTACTGTAGAAAATCATTAAAGCTCAAGGCTGGAGTTTTGAAAATATTAATAAAATTAGTAAATCTCTATATAGTTATATAAAGATCAACTTATTAATATGGGAATGAAAAAAGGAACATCCTTACAGAATCTACATATATTAAAATAATATAACAAAATGTTATGACTTTTTGCCTATATATTTGATACACAAATAAAATGAACAAACTCTCTGAAAAGTACAAACAACAAAAGCTTACTCAGAAAAAAAAAAATAACCTGAATGTTTCTATTATTTATTTAAGAAATCTGTAGTTAACTCCAGGGTTAGAAAGTGACCTCTAGCAATCAATTAAGGAAGAAAAAATAATTCAACTCTACACGAATATTTTCCAGAATGTTTAGATCAAGTAAAACTGTAAAAAACATTTTATGAGATTAAAATTATCCTGGTATGAAATTTAAAAAAACATCAGAAGCAAAGACAATTGAAGTCAAATACGTTTCATTAAAATGGAAGCAAACATCCTGAAGAAAATATTGGCAAATTAAGTCCAACTATACACACATGCACGTGCGCGCACGTACGCACACACACACACACACACACATGTGAGAAAGTTGGGTTTATCCCAGGAATACAAGGGTAGTTAAACCTTTGAAAAATAATGAATGTAATTCACTTTATCAACAGACAAAAAATGAAAAACCATAAGATGATTTCAATAAATAAAAAACTACTTAAGATCATTTTAATAAATAAAAAACTATCATTTGAAAAAATTTAACATCTGTTCATCATTTAAAGAAAAACCTCTGAGGAAGCTAGAAATAGGGAATTTCCTCAGCCTAATAAAGAGCATCTTTATTTACACAAGAAACCTTAGCTAACATCATACTTAATAAAAAGAGAATATTTCCTTAGCATTGAGATAAAAAGCAAGCATGTCTACTCTTTCTACTTTTATTAAATATTACCTTCGAGGTTCTATGTAGTGCATGAATGAGAGAAAAATAAAAAGCATACATATTTAAAAAAGAAAAAGTTTTTATTGATGTTCTTCTACATACAAAATTACAAAAACAAATGCTACTAGAACTAATACCTTTTAAGAAAGTATATTATAAACAAGGGCAATATAGAAAATCAATTTAATATTTATATACTATTAATGATGGATTAAAAATAAAAATTTAAAAGACAGTACTATTTATAAGCATTAAAAATTAAATTCTTAGTGATAGAGCTAAATCTTTTGTAAGATTTGTACTTTGAAAACTACAAAATACTGTAGAGAGAAAAAACAAAAATTTAAATAAATGAAGAGATATACAGTGTTCATACAGCAGAAATCTGATATTTTAACATGTTTTCCCCAAATTAATCTATATATTCAAATGAAATCCTGGCAGGCCTATTTTAGAAGTTGATGAGGTTATTCTAAACCTTATACTCAAAATCAAAGGACTTAATATTCAAAACAACTTTTTGAAAGAAAACAAAGTTGGAAGACTCCTGTAACTGATTTTTAAAATCTACATAGACAATATTTTTTTGTATAATAATAAACACATAGGTCAATAGAATAGAATAGTAAATCTATAAGAAATAGACCCATGCATATATGGTCTATTGGTTATTGACAACGGTACCTCAAAATCCAATGGAGAAAGGATATTCTTTCAACAAACAGTGCTAATAATTGGAAATCCAAATTTAAAAACCAAGACCAAAACCCTTGACTCTTACCCTGAAAAATATAGCAAAAAAAATCTCAAAATAAATTATACACCTAAATATAAAACCTAAAACTCTACAAGTTCTAGAAGAAAATAATGTGTGTGTGTGTGTACGCGCGCACACACATGCATGCATGCATATATTTGCGACCTTGGAATATTCAAATAATTCATAGGATACATAAAAATCCTGAACTATAAGAGAAAATTGGTAAGTTGGGATTAATTAAAATTAAAATCTTCTACTATTTGAAAGAGACTGTTAAGAAAACTTAAAAAACATGCACAGAGAAGGAGACAATAGTTATAAAATGTATATCTGGCAAAGAACTTGCAACCAGATTATACAAAGAGCTTTTATAATCAACAAGATAAATCACCAGAAAAGAGATATGAATGGCAAGTAAGCACATGAAAAGATGCTCAGCATACTTAGTTAGTAGGGAACTACACATTAAAACTATAATGAGATACCACTACACCTTCTATACCGGCTAAAATTTTTAAAACTGACAATAACGTGTATTGTCGAGAAACTAGAACATCTGGAACATTGCTAGTGGGAAAGTAAAATGATACAGACACTTCAGAAAATCATTAGAAAGTTTCTTATAAAATTAAACATACACCTACCATGTGAATCAGCAACTATGCTCTTAATTACTTAAGATAAATGGAAATATATGTCCTTACAAAAAACCATACATGAATATTTACAGAAGGTTTATCAGAAAAGCCTAAACTAGAAACAACCAACTACCAACTCAAGAATGGATGGATACACAAATCATGTCCATCCATTAAATTATTACTCAGCAGTAAACAAGAACAAACATACATGCAACCACATGGTCTCAAAAGCCTTACAATTAGTGAAAAAAATAGCTATATACTGTATGATTCCATTTACATGACATTCTGGAAAAGGTAAAACTCTAGGTATAGAAATCAGATGAGTGGTTGTCAGGGGCTGGATGGAAGGCACCAATACAAAGGGGCATAAGGAAACTTTTTGAGTTCTATGCTACTCAAACTGATGGAATGTTCTTATCCTGATCATGGGGTGCTCACTACTTTATATATTTGTCAGAACTCATCAAATTAAACACTACAAACACCAATAAATCTGAATTTCAGAAATGAATTATAAAAAGAAAGGGTTCACTGCCTGGCTTGAAAGAGGTTAGCTGACAGTTTCCAGTTAACTTTTTTTTTTAATAAATTTATTTATTTAAATTAGTTTCAAGTATACAACACATTGGTTAGACATCTAGTGATCAGCCTCAGCAACTGAGATGTCATGTTGTTCCCAGGTAGTCTCTACAAATCACTGAGTAAGACAACGGTTCACCGAATGGAGTACCCCTCTAAAAGGCAATCTTTGCTTTTCAGATCCTCCATTGGTCTGGCAGAGACTTTTCCAGGTGGGCTTTAAGATCTGACAGCTTCCCCTGTCCGACCCTTTTCCTTTCATGTTTATTACTTCCCAGTTAAACTTTGGAATTCCTAACTCCATCTTTATGCCTGTTTCCCAGAGAGGCTAATCTGTGATAGATTGTCTCTGGAGTAGACTGAGAAAGCAGGCAGTAAGAGGAACTTGGGGACTGGATCTCTCCCTGTGAGCCCTCTAGTGATGAGGTCCACAGGCCTAGAGGTAAGTGGTGTGCATATAACCTCGGCACAAGGCACTGAGGCACAGATGAATCTCCACCTTGGAGGCAATAGAGCTCAAGGTGAGGTGCCATCCTTTAAGACACTCTCACCAGGGGAAATAGCAAGTGACTCACTGAATTATAAGCTATGGCTGTCACGTGGGCACTTTGGGCTTCTTGTGCCAGGGACCAGCAGGCAAGAAGAGGAGACACTATCTTGTGAAGAGAAAATGATGCCGATCAGTAGCAAGAATAGGACTGATGTTAACAGAATGGGGGTAGGGAGGAACATGTGACAAACTCAAGTGACCTAAGTGGGCACCTCTTGGTACTCCCTTATGAAATTTTAAGCGAGAATGACAAACGCAGCAACCCCAGCCTGAGAGAGTATGACTAAGGCCTAAAGAGTTGATAGCTGCAGGCAGAGGATTGAGAATGAACAGCAGATGGAGACAATGAGAACCAGTCCTGGCCCCTAAACCGACAGCAGAGATGAGGACTGTAGCTCATCCACTAACTTTCCTCAGATTCTGAGTTTCTTCTCGAGGAGAGAGGCCCTCAGTGCTCTGGAGGAGCTGTTCCCTGCATGCCCAAAGTGAATCTGTATGTCACCAGGAGAGATCTGCAGCAGCCATGGAGAGGTTATCACTCAGATACCTGATGGAGAAAGGCCTTGCTGCCTAGCTGTGAGGAGTTTGCTGAGCTGACAGCCCCCAGCTGTTAACCCTTTCAGGGTCTGCTACAGCTTTCAAGCTGAAATCATACTTTCTTTTGGGCCAATAATTGGACTGCCAATAACTGGACACAGTAGGAGTAGTAGGGACTGACCATTTCACCCGGTATGGGACTCCTTTAATGAACAACCTTTACTCTGAAGCTTTTCGTTGTGCTGGGAAAGTCTTTGTAACTTTGACATCGAGGTTCTGACCCTGCTTAGTTCTGTTTCCTCCCTTTTCCTGTCACAGGTGTTACTCCCCAAACAAACCTTTTGCACTTTTAACTCATTGTCTGCCTCCTTGAAGAAGCTAATCCGTATTTTTTGATAGCTACAAAACATGAGAATAACTTTTTTGAAATGTAGTACTTAAAGCAAAAAGTTGAAACCATGTCACAGAAATCAGATTTTATCTGGCAGAACACTTTAAATTTACATAAATTCATTTAATTCACAAGTATATGGTATTCACTTTAATTGTAAAGTGAATAGCTGTTTTATATGAAACAAATTTTGGCCTTTTATCCAACTTCATCTTCATAAAATTAAAAGAGTATTTAGTCAATTAATAGATATTTCCATCTCCTATTTTTAAAAACAAAGTGAAGAAGACAACTTTAAATCATACCAGAAAGTAGTTGACAGGCAATAAACTGACTAGATCGGCCAAAATAAGGAAAGTTGGGATTTGCCCAGCTTTTACATTTAGTCCCTGATACACTGGAGGATAAAGGACACAAGAACCTTCTCCTAAATCATCATAAGTATCCTCTTCATTTAAGTGGAAAAGATCACAGGAATCCCTGTATTCAGCATCTGAGACTTCTGCCAGGCTAGTACGGGGAACCCTTACAGGAATTCCCAAAGGCTCATCAAAAAATCTCTCAAGAAAATGACAATAACCAGTACAACTACCAGCTCCATCAAGCTACCACTTACTCCATCTGTCTGTGTTTCACATGCCATGTTTTAGTAAAATAAGGTAATCATCCCAGAAGCAGTTTTAAGAGGAGCTAATTCACCTCCTAAAAAGATAAGCTGACCCAAAGTGAAGAGCCCGAGGATCTTACAAGCTTATCTAGGAAACAGTGTTCAGCCTAAAGGACAACTCAGTTATACCACTAACGAGACCCCAAGAACCCAATATTTAATCTGAGTGGCAAATAATCAAGCCCCATCTCTCCAACAACTATAGAAATAAATTGAACTTCTCACTACGAATAGAAATTTTCTGGAGCTTATGATGGCAGTTAACTCAATAAACACCATGGACAGCCCCTGGGGGATAGAATACTGTCACGACAAAAAGAGCACCAGCTAAGTTACTCTCATCCCTTTTTTCCAAACTTTATAGCCTCTGCCTTCTGACTACTACACCCAGATAGCATGAATCTCCAGATAGGAGAGATGAGAGATGAGGTTTACATCAGGAGCGTTTCCTGTGCTTCACATCCCCCCAAATTTTGACATAGTTTTACTTCAAAGTAAAACTTTGTCACAGCACCTATGATAGTATATATTACCTTCTGTTGTGATTGCCTTTTTTATTGAAATAAAATTCACACAGCATAAAATTCATTTTTAAGGTGTACAAGTCAATGACTCCTAGTATATGTACACAGTTGTGCAGTCATCAACATCTAATTCCAGAATATTTCATTGCCCCACACTCATCGGCAGTCATTTTCCATTCACCCTTCCTTCCAACCTGTGACAACAACAAATCTATGTTTTGTCTGTAGGGATATACCTATTCTGGACATTTTATATAAATAGAACTACACAACACGTAGTTTTTCTGCCTGCCTTCTTTTGCTTAGCCTACTGCTTTCAAGTTTTATTCATACTGTAGCACACGACAGTACTTCACTCCTTTTTATGGTAGAATAATATTCCATTAATACACATATACATACATATATATTACATACATATACATATATTTTACACATTTTTATCCACTAATCAGCCAGTGGACATTTGGGTTGTTCCATTTTATGTCTACTATGAATAATATTGTTACATGTTGTATATTTTGTATATTAAAAATATACATTTTTAAGTGAACCTATATTTTCAATTCCCTTAGAGTTGAAATATATACCTAGGAGTGGAATTCATGAGATGTACAGTAACTCTATGTTTAACTTTTTGAAGAACTGCCAAACTATTTTCCATTTTATATTCCCATTATCAATGTAATTGTCTTTCATTTATCTAACCCTCAAATTTCTTGAAAGCAGGGACTAAGTCAGTACCAGATTTTTGTGCATGTTTTCAAAGTGATTGTCCAGAAAACATAGCACGGGACATGTGTGACTCTAGGACACTCTGCTGGCCCTGCTGCCAATAACAGTACAATGGGCCTTGCAGGAAAGGGAGCAAAGTGACTCCCACATGGGGCAAAAGGAAACATATGGGGCCCACCCATTACAAAGGCAAGCTGAGAAGATCTGTAGATGAAAGGGTCTTCCAATGCTAGCAGCTCTGGGTGGGGATTAGTCTCCCATGACTGGCACTTATGTAGACTAATGGCTTCCAGTTCTGGCCAGTTCAGGAAACTATTGCATAGAATAAATACCCACTTTGATCCTCAAACATGACATGGATATAAACACAGATGGAATTTAACTTTAAACATTAAACATAACAAACTCCTCTTAATATGAAATAGAATACATCTCTAAGAAAATATAAATATACATTAATTCCTTATAAAATCTCACAAATATCTACTCCTGTCCTTGACTGATAAGCATTTACTGATACCTACAGGAAGAGAAGACTCCCTTGATGTTTCACAATGAACACATGTACTTTGCATCATTTCAATTTTATAAGAATAAAAACCAAGTATAACTGTGTTAAATAAATTACTGAAGCTTTATATAAATTACCTGTGGCAAACAGAATGCCCCCCTCCAAGGATGCCCCTGCCTTAAGCCCTAGAACCTGTATATATGTTGTTTTACATGACAAAAGGGATTTTACAGATATAATGAAGGTTACAGATCTTAAAATATGGAGATTATCCTTTGATTTTCTAGATAGAGCCAGTGTTATTACATAACCCCTTAAAAGAAGAGATCTTTCTCTTGTTGGAGTTGGGAAAGATGTGCAGAAGAGGGAAGTCCGACAGATTTGAAGGGTGAGAGAATCTCGACCCATTCTTGCTGGAGATGTACTCCATGGAAAGCATAAAAAGGAATTGGGGTGACCCAGGGGTTGTAAAGACCATGACAGCTGATAAGGACATGGGACTTCAGTCCTACAATCACAAGAAATTAAACATCATCAGCAACCTGAATGAGTGTAAAAGCAGATTCATCTTCAGAGTCTCCAGGCAAAAATTCAATCCAGCCAACAGCAGGAATTCAACCTTGTGATGTACTGAGCAGAGAACCCATCTGAGCCACTTTACTCTGACTCTGACTTACAGAACTGTGAGTCAATATATTAGTGTTATTTTAAGCCACTGAGTTTCTGGTAATGTGTTATGGCAGCAATAGAAAACTAATATATTACCAAATGTCAGTATTTTAAATTACAAAATACAAAGAATTCTAAGGTAAAAGTTACTCATATTTTTACTATGTAAATACATAAAGCCAATAATATTGCATTAAACTTTCACAGGACTTCATTGGTATGATGACCATATTTTGGTACCCCTATTTCTTAAATTAGTAGCTCACAGTTGCACATGGCTTTCCTGCAAGCATTCCACAGTCCCTCCAGTTCCTGATCTACGGAACACACACAGGCACACACACAGGAGATTCTAAGTTCTATCTGTCCAACCAATGTTTCTAAATGACAACAATGGAAAAAAACAAAAACAAAAAAAAACAAGGACTTTTCCAGAGACTCTACAATATACTATAAAATCTAGATTTGGAACATGGACACTTACTTTTTCTGAGTTCTTTCAGCCAGCCTTGCAATCTCTATAGCTGCCTTTCTTGCTTCAAAATCTTCCCTTTTCACCACCTCGCCAGTCCCTCGGTAGCCTAGCTCCACCAACTGGCGCGCCAGGGCTTCATCCTAAATAAAAAACCAGTTGTTAGGTTTGTGGACATCTTATTTTATCTAGTGAATACTAAATAATTTTTTTAATGGAAAATCAAATGTATTACTTAAAAATTAGATGAGATCTATAGGGTATGAAAAATTAGAATGCTTTCTCAACAATACTTACTTTTATAAACATCTGAATTGTCATTCTTTTCCCATAGATGTTAGATTTAAAAAAAAAAATAATAGCATCAATCACTAAATTTTCTCTAAGGAATTGGAGGACAAAAGTCTTGTGTTTTTAATTAATTTATGAAAACAGCTGTAGCCAATTAATAGAGTGTCTTTAAAACAATAACTCTAGAAACAATAATATTTATAAAAGAAAGGCTTAAAAAAAACAATCTTTCAAAAAGAGAATTGGGTTGCTTTTAGAATAAGACATTTCAGAGACTTACCACCTTGAAGTGAATTTAAATGATGACACAGAGCATTATAATTTGAAGTACAAAATAAAGAACAGATGAATTTCCTATTTAAGTAGAAATATATTGTTTCCATATACTGTTGGTACCAATAAAAACAGAAAATTAGAAACCCAAGATGACCACAAAAAGCTTTATTGAAAAAAAAATTTCCCACATCCCACTGGACCTTTTATATTTGTTACTTTAATAACTGTCTCACACATTTTTGTCACTTACATAGCATATTCAAAAAAGAATATTGTTTCCCCATAATTTAAAGGTGTCAATTTATCTGAACTTACTAATATAAAGACTATTACATAAAAATGTATATATAGTAATAATAGTTCTTATATTATCGTCTTAAATATGGAATATCTAAAATATAGTGAAAACAGTATATATTTTATTGTTATAGAACCTTACTTAATATATTACAGTTGAATGCAAGAACTGTCAAACAGGATTAAATGAGAAAACTTAAGATGCATGGTTAATAACCTATTCAACCCACAGCAGCTATTTTAAAGTTCAAACTATTGGAAGAAAACCCAAAAACTTATACACTATCAACATAAAAAACTTGCTACTTTTATTAAACATTAAAAGCAAATACTGCACTCTGTGTAGCAAACGTGAATACATCTGCCAAGGAAATACAATGCAAAGCACCAGGCCTGGGGCGGGCTATTTGCATTCCTTTTGACTTGTTCCTCCCCCACCCGCTTTACTATTCTTGCTATCCCTGGCCTCTGTGGTGTGAACCACAAAACTGAGCAAATGCCTCCACCTAGTGGAATTAACATTTATTAGAAAAAGCAATGGAGATGGTTTTGCTTTAACAAAAAGTGAGATGATCTGAGTGTAAGGAGTGTAAGTTTTCTTAAATATATTACTAAGTGAGCTTATGAGAAGAACTCTCAGCTTAGCTATGTGAAACTGCAGCGTTCCAGCAGTTTTGCTTGAGGTCAAAAGAGTATTTTACACAATTAAAAAGTTGCTGTATTAACTTTGTACATAGAATAAATTATGCATTCCTGTGTGCCTTACCTGGGCCACACAAAGTTATTTGGATAGTAATGCACTCATCTACACTAATGTATGGCAACAAATGATAGGATCTACTTAGAAGACAAGTTGAAGATTGAAGGTGGTTGCTTCACTTATTATTATCATGCTCGATGGAATCATGAGTCATTTCTCAACTTTATCTGGTGGATTATTTTTAAAGAAAATTATCTCTAAAGAAATTGAGAAACAAAGTATTATCATTTATTCACATACTTAGCATTTCTGGTGCTTTTCATTCCTTTGTACAGGTCCAAGACTCCTGATAACATGATATTCCTTCTACCTAAAAAAACTTTAATATTTCTTGTAGTGTAGGTCTGCTAACAACAAATTATCTTGGCTTTTGTTTGGCTGAAAAAAATAATTTATTTCACCTTAATTTTTTAAGATACTTTTGCTAAATTAGTGTTCCAGGTTGACTTTTTACCTTTCAGCACTTTAAAGATCTCATGTCCCATATTATTTCTGATGAGAAGTGTTTAGCCTTTCCTGTCTTTGTTTTATTCTACATAGTGTCCCTTTACTTTAGATTCCCTTAAGGTTTTCTACTTATCACTGGTTTTCAGCAATTTTAAGATATTCCTTAGAGTGATTTCTCTGTTTGTTTGTTTTTTTTTTTTTTTCTGCTTGCAATGCTTTATAATCCTTGGCCCTATGAATTTAGTTTTCACAAAATTTGGAAACTTTTCAGCCATCATTTTTCAAATATATTTTATTCCAAATTTTCCTCTGATCCTTCTGTGAGGTCATCGTCCAAGAGTCAGAAATTTACAGAGAAAGTTTGAAAAACAAATTTTGGGGTCGGGGGAGAAGCAAGGGATATCAACAGGCAATTCTCAAAAGAAATGCAAATGGCCAAGATACATTTTAAATGATGATCAGCCTCACTAATCGTCAGGGAAATTAAAATTAGAACAATGAGATTTTTTCACATAAGACATTGATGAAAACGAAAAAGGTTGACATCAAGTGCTAGTGCTGGTCTGAGGGGAAAGATATCGCCACATACACACACCACTGGTGGGAGAGTAAATGGCTACTCTAGAGAGCACTTTGACCACGTCTATTGCAACCCGTCAATTCATTTTTGGATATATTTACGACTGCACACAAGAATGTACAAAAGATGTGCATTTCACTGTTGTTTGTGATGCTCTATAAGAAAAAGGAACTTCCAAAGGACCAACCTAAGTAAACAATGGATTCAACGCAGCAATTTATAGAGAATACAAAGATCTATGCAGAGTGACATTAAAATGTCCAAGATTTAATTTTAGATTTTTTAAAAGTTACAGAAAGATATATTACTTTTTATGTAGAAAATACCAACAAAGAACAGATAATTAAAATATTTACATATAATAAATATATACATAATTTTTTAAAGACTAGACATATGTATGTAAGAAGGATATTGGGGTAAACTTCAGCCCTTGCTGCTGCAGCTTTGCTCATGACCACAACAAATACTCATCATCTCCTTCTAGATTCCCCTCGCTCTCACCCAATACCTCTGCTGGTCTTGGTAGCATATCTAATGGTGTGAACCAGACCCTCATTCATGAGGGGTCAGAACCATTGGTCATAAAACCTCTCCCAGTTTCAGCTGCTATTCTCAAACTGGACTGCTTCGCTTCCAGTGAATATCTGTTGACTATTTTGCAGTTTCATGTTTTGGGGACTTTTAGATACTCCATTGTTTTTTCTGCTTTTCTGTCACATGGATGCTGATTTCTTCTGGGTGCTGTGGTTATGCATAGTTTCTCCCCCTCTGATTTTATGTTGGAATTCATAGAAATAACCCGCCTATTTTTGTGTAAATGTTGATCATAGGTTTTAAGTTTTGCTATCCAGCTGCTCTTGGCTTCTGGATGATCCTATTCTCCTCATTCCCTCTTACCTTTCTGACCCGGCTTCTCATGCTCCTTTGTGACCACCATCGCCATGCTCAGGCCCTACATAATGATTGTTCTCCCAGATATTGTCTTCAGCCCTGTTTTGTCTCATTCTACATACTCTCCTCAGGAATTTGCCCTGTCTCCACTCATCTCTTCCTTGAAACAGCTTTTAAAGTCAACATAAATAAAAATGGAATGAAACATACTTTAAATAAAGAGAATATGATTTTAAAAGATTGTTTGAGACACCAGGGATATTAGGCTGATAAAATTTTATTTTTATCATTATGATAATGTTTCAGAAGTATTGTGGATACAGTTATCTTGGTTTAGTTTCATTCCCTGATGATCAAAACTCATGTCTATGAGGACACTAAACATTTTTTACTTAGAAAAACATATTTCTGTGAACCTATAGAAGGAAAAATATAGGACTCCCCTTACACAGAGAGCAGCTAATTTATACCAAATTACTTTTATATTGAATAAACAAAACAGTATAGCTGATTCTGAAAAACAGGAATTAAGATTTTCATAGGGAACAGTATTTACTCTGAATTTTAATGCAATAAATAATGGAAAAGCTACAACAGTTGGTTAGTCAGCTTCTTGTATAATCATGGTAAATTATGTGACTAGATCTTTCCTAGACTCTCACATATCCAATGTCTGCCAAATAATTTTAAGATTATTTCCAACAGATTTAATTTTTATGATTTGTTCCTTTCTACCTTCTAAATAATGGCAAAATAACCTCTAAGTAAAACTTTTGCATTGCTAATCTCTGTAAATAATTTAGCGATGATTGGAATCAATACATCGGGGAAATTTTTTAATAACTCTAAAAATACCCCTTGATTTCTTACCTTAGAAAAGCAATTCAGTATTTTGGTTCTCCAGTGGTGACAGACAGCCGTTGAAATGCAGGCACTGTATTTACTTAACATGAAAGAATCACCAAGGAAGAGTCTGGGAAAATTTTTCCCAAACTTTTTTAGTATTTGTATATTGATTTAGTGGGTTGGTTTAATTAGATGATACTCTCTCCTGAAACAAATGTTATTTGAGTTAGTGGAGATAAACCTAATTGTTGATACTGTTATAAATTTCGTTTGATGGGTTATAGGTATTTAGTAAAATGAGCAAAGCAAAGTAGATACAGAATAAAGAGGCCTCTTTTATCTTCCTTAACCACCTTATTCCTCTCCTGATCATCAAAGTTAACTGGTATCCGTCTTCATCTTTCCTACTTCCCTTCTTTCCTAATCAAGTATCATATAAAAAGCATTGTGGTTATTATATCCATAGACTACTTGGATATTTATAGTGGTCTGAGATGTTAAATGATAACACAGAGGTCAGGATTATGGCAGGCAAACTCAAAAGATATAATTAAAAGAATAAAAGCACAATTTACAAAGATATGGGCAGTATTAATGGAAACCAACAGGGGATGGTGAAGCATCCTGGGCTAGCAACAGTGAGATGTCATTAACACCACTAGGTCTAAAAGGAGACAGGAGAGGAAACAGTTTCTAGAACAGGGAGTGCTGCCAGCACCTGGGAAGAGTGCTGTGGCTGATGGAATGAGAAGTTGGCCAAACCCAGGGAATGCAGCCACAACCAAACCACAACCAGCAGGAAGATAACATGGAATAAATCTTCTAATTACTCTCTTCCAGCCCTCTGATCTCCTACTGTCTGAAATGAACCCAAAAGCAAAAGAGCCTAGTTAATGACCCCAGAGGACAGCTTCCAGGGGCACAGATCAAGGTGGAGAAGGGTAGAGAATTAATCCAGCAAAAAGAATATAATCATTTTGTACGTTAATCATTGGTACTAATTTTTATTGAAATTAATTGAAAACTTTGGCAGTAGAAGAATATACTACAAAATAAAAGAGTACCTAAAAGATAGCAAATACCTCTAAAATGTTTGCTGAATAAATAACAGACTGGACTGTAAGCGCCATACTAAAGTTAGGTGACTAAGATCAATTCTTGAACTGATTTTTACTTAAATTTCTAGAAATTAAGGTAATATCTACTATAGTAGGCTCTCAATGAAGGTTTATTAATTAGTTTTATGACTACATGGATGCATGAATGGACAGATGGATATATAGATGACTCATAAAATTTACAGACATAAAAAACCTAGACCAACCCCTTCATTTCGCAGATGAATTAATGGAGTTTCAAATTGGTTAAAAACACAATAATACAGAATTAGAACCCAAATCCCATGACTCTAGGTTCTTCTGTCATATACTACCTCTCATTTACCACTTAAAATTTGCTCCATTCAAATCAAAGTCATTTACCGATGACTCCCTTCCAAAAAAAAGAGCATGAATCACCTCACAAAGCATGATCCATAATTCATGGCACATGCTTGCCACAGTAGCCATACTACTGAAATAATTGTGAGGAGTCCATTTGCCTCTGTGCAACCTATGTGGGTGATTAACTTGTATTCACAGGAAGTATTTGAGAATTAGGTCCCCAGAGGTAATGGCACTTAACCATTACTCAACCCAAAAATATATACACTTGCCTTAATATCATCATTCGACTAAATTTTCATCTTATTTTTATTAAAGTACAAGAATAAGCTTAACCAATGACAAATTTAAAAGTACATTTATTTATCATTTCCCCAAATTTAGTCACCATTTTCCACCTTGGAGGCCTTTAAAGTTCTGATTGATGAAACACAAAGTTATTAATTTCTCACTCCTAATCAACATTAATGTTTTTAGTTATCTATTTATATGGAAAATTCTGCCTTAAAAATAAATTAAAACTTTTCTTAATGATACTGGTCGTAAGCTTGGCAATTTTCGACATGTGCTATGAAAATGATTTTATTCTATGGGGATGTTATCTATATTTTGGTATTTTTAAACAGTCAAAAATGTGGATGCAAACATTGTTCATAGCACCATTTCTTTTTTCCCTTCATTTCAGTGATTTACATGCAAGGCATAAAACTCACGTTCATGACTTTATATATATTATTTGTATACAATATTGAAAAGTTTGTTTTTGAAGCTAGAAGCTATGTTGAAAATATTACCTGGATTTCTTTTTTAACAGATAATCCCAGAAGGATCAAGTTACGCGTCCAAAATCACATGACTGGTTTGTGTAAAATGGGACTACAATTAGATGTTTCTGTTTCCTTAAAATTATGTTCCTGTCTAGCATACGGATATGTTTTTGGAGAATAAGCACTGTCCTAACCTTGAAATCCACATTTAAATAAAGCTTCACTTATTACAGTCTTTCAAGTCCAAATATTTCAATGCCCCCAAATGCATAATTACTTTGCTGAATATAAGGAATTTGGCAAGTTGGCTGCAGGATACAAATCCTTCTCAAATTTGGGTGTGCTTTGGCTCCACAAAGTGGCACCTGTCCTCTCAGGCCTAAATAGGGAGGGGGAAATTTTGGGTTCTGTGCTTGGCTCCAGCACAGGACTATCTCCGGGTCAGTGCCCATTTAGTTGGCCTGGTCTGGAAATACACCGGGGCTATAGAGAACCACCATCTACTCCCCGCTTCTCAGGACAGGTAGCCTACTAAATTCTCGCCCATCCGGGTTCTCCTCCAGAGGACAAGAACTTCATCCCCCCACCTCCACCCCACTCCACCTCCATCAATCTCCCCATCTCTCTCTCTCTCTCTCTCTCTCTCTCTCTCTCTCTCTCTCTCTCTCTCTCTCTCTCTCGTTCTCTCTCTCTCCCCTCTCCCCTCTCCTCTTCTCTCTCCTCTCCTCCTTCTCTCTCTCTTCTCTCCTCTCTCTCCTCTCTCTCTCCTCTCTCTCTCCTCTCTCTCTTCTCTTCTCTTCTCTTCTCTTCTCTTCTCTTCTCTTCTCTTCTCTTCTTCTCTTCTCTTCTCTTCTCTTCTCTTCTCTCTCTCTCTCTCTCTCTCCCCCCTCACCCACACACACACCTTTAAGAACTGGGGAGGGACACAGTTGCTGGGCAGAAGACAATCGCATCATGTCCGATTTTGCTGTATAGCAGGCTTTTTTCTATCAACGTTCATTGGTATCAACTCAATAAACATGAGTCGGGAACGCGCAGGCACAGGGACCCGGGGCGCACACCCGTAATTAAAGCGCTTTCTGCGTCAGCCAGCGTGGAGTGGAAGTTAATGGGCCCAAAGAGTCAGTGTAACAGCAGGTACGCCCGGTTTAGCGTGGTCACGTGCCTTGGGAGGACACAGTCTTCTGTTCTTCGACACCAACTGCCCACGGAGAGAGGAGCGCGCTGTCAGACCCGCGCTTCAGAAGTGTCCCAGCAGGCCCCCCCATCCAGCCACCAGTTGAAGGAGAACGATTTCGCCAGGGAGGCTGCGGAGCGCGGCGGGGGAGGCCGAGCCGCGGACACGCGAGGCCGCCGGGCGTGCACCTGCGCGGGTTTGCGCGCGGGGTCCCCGCCTGCGGGCCTGGGTCGGGCACCCGCCACCGCGGCGCGGAGACCGGGGCCCGGGCTGCGGCGCCGCCGCCCTTACCTCCAGGTAGTACAGGTCCACCGTGGTGATCTGCGAGTCGAGGAAGTCCTCGTAGGTGTTGAACTGGGTGACGATGTTGTCCACGGCCGTCTGCCCCTCCTCCTGGTCCATCCCGCGGCCGGGCCGAAGCGTCCCTCGCGACGGCGGCCGGAGGGCGGGCCCAGAAGGCGGCCGCGGGCCCGCCCCGCCCGCCCTGCCCGCCGCACGCGCTGCCGCCGTTGCGGGCCGCGCTCCTGGGGAGACCGTCCCGAGTCCCCACGCTCCAGGGTCCGGCCTGACACCCGTCCGCGGACGCAGACCCGAGGGGTGCGCCGTGGCACCACGGGAGAGACGCAAGGGGCAGCACAGAATTTAAAACGATGAGACACAGTAACACAAACCGGCGCGTCTAGTCCCACTCCCAGACGATGTCAGGCAGGACAGAAGCGGCGAGGTTCGTGCTCTGGTAACAGCATCCCCTTTGGTAAGGAGAGCATCTCACGACAGCAGTGCCTGGACATGGTCCTGTGGTCAAAACCCATTCTTCGAAAAATGATAACTAAAACGCACATGGTAGCCCGGGTTTGTATACGTGTTTGGATGAACTTATGAATTTCTTAAAGGAAAGAAACACAAAAATATCTTCGAAGACCTTTTTGGCCCCAAGTGCTTGTTTTTTAAACTTCTTTTTTTTTTTAACTTTCAGTAAGCCCATAATGAAAGACCTTAGCTTGTGGAAGCTGCTTTTTTTTTTTTTAAGGTAAAATATCTGAAAATTTATAAAGTAATGGTTTACACTAAATACTTCTCCTTTTAGTAAAACATTTTGAATTTTTAAAACATGGATTAAAGTCATCCAATATGGCAGCTGGCAAAACTTTTTAGAATCCACTTTAGAACTTTAATATTCTTCAAACTGTCCTTGGGGATTAACACACAGTGCAATGTGGAGCCTGTGGTTGTTGTTCTCTCCTTGGGGATTAGCACACAGTGCAATGTGGAGCCTGTGGTTGTTGTTCTCTCCTTGGGGATTAGCACACAGTGCAATGTGGAGCCTGTGGTTGTTGTTCTCTCCCTGGGGATTAGCACACAGTGCAATGTGGAGCCTGTGGTGGTTGTTCTCTAAGTCCTTATTGAATTTATTTTGAAGATTTTCACAGATGATCTTAAAGTTCTTTTTTTATTATTTTCAATGAAAACTTCTGGTAAGATACTTCACTTTTAGTTACCTTTCCCAATTTAAAAAGGTCATCTCAAAAATTAGGATTTCACAAATGAATCAATTTTAAGTAATATGGACACAATGACCAATAGGTTATCACTGACTTCTTTTTTAATTAATGAATTTTTTCCAAAATGTTTAAAAGGCATTTTGGAGTCTTTTAAAAATGCAATTTGATCATCGAATTTAGGAGGACAGAAAGAAGAGAGAAACCCTGGATACTCATAACACAATAACAATAAAAAGAAGAACATCAACATATATCGCATGCTTCCTGCATACCGGGCACTGTCTTAAGTGTCAATGATGGATTACATTCTTAGTATTTGTGTTAAAATTAACAGCAACTAACAATTTGACATTATCTAATATCTAAAAATATATGAAAATTCAAATAGCCCAAGAATGAAAATAAATCCATTTTACTTAAGACCTTCTAACTGATAAGGGACATAGGTCTCAGTATTCTTTGTTATCTAAAGAGTTCCATAAATCCCTCCCAAAAGGCATTTTTCTGGGCTAACTGAGCACAAGAAAAGGCTTAACAAAGTTTCAGTTACTTAGTGTGTACAGAAAATATAAATATTTGCTTTAGTAGAATGTTTATTAAGACTTGACCATGTGCCAGCTCTGTTCTAAATACTTTACATGCATTATCTTATTTAATCATGATGACAAATCCTCTTGGAAAGCAGCATTAGCATGATTTTCAATATAGAGACAGAACGAGTCCAAATGAATTGGCCAAAGTCTTAAAGATAAAAATAGCAGCACAGCTTACTATTCTGGTTTCCCACAAAGAGAAAGCAGAAGTAAATAGATGTTTGAAGAGCTACATGGAATTAATATGAAAGCTGTTTTTTGTTTATTAGAAAAATATATGTCTCAAATTGTTAACAGGAAGATGGAATGGCATTAATAAAAGGATCAAAAAGGATGTCATATTATGAGATGTGGAGGCAAAGAAGATCAGGGCCTGTGTAGGGAAAAGCTGCACATTGTTTTGACAGTCATCAGGCGCCCTGTAAAAAGAATAGTAGAGGAAAGAATGCTGACTAGAGAAAGAAAACTCATAGAGAAATTCCCAACACTAGCTTGAAAAAGGTAGTAATCGTATCCTTGACTAAGAGAGGGATACAACGAAAATGACTTTGAGTGCTGATCATGCATTAATGTAAAAAAGAATCTTATTGCTAAATATAAGCACTAATTATATTTATTAAATTTGCTTGGAAGTCCTCCTCACCACTTTCAAGAAACAGTAAAGCATCTTAGGAATCTCTGGGTCCATTAAACTATAGCACTTTGATTATAAGGGCATTTATGTTAGTAAAATGTTAGGTCATTGTTAGACTGTATACCATTCTATTATGATCCGTTCTGATTGTGCATTTTCCTTGAAAACCTCATTAAATTTATCATTTGATCAATGGCTCTTTGAAGTAATCTCTAAACCATCTAAATTGTAAGCAATCATGAAAATATATTCAGTCGATAAGTTTAGTAACATCTTCTGAGGGTGATTTTCAACAAAATCAGTTTCTCTATGAATACTAAAGAAGAAAATTATTAATTTAGCCTTGTTCCTCACAGAAAGCCTGGAATGATAGTAGGCCTGTTTCAATTGTCTTTTTCTTAATTTTCACTTTAAGTTCAAAATCACTTTCAGACTTGTGCCTGAGAAATGACATGAAAGGATGGTAACTAAGAAATTAATGAGCTTCAGCAAGTTTTTATTTCCTATTTCAAAGTCTTTATTATGATCAGAAAGTACTTTGTTTTAGATAGCATGCATTCCTATTAAAGTTCAGGACTTTTAAAGATTTAAACCTGGAATTTAGCACCCAATCCCAAAGAAATGCCATTCTTTGCAAAAGGACCAACAAGGATTCACAACAAAACTCCAAAATATGAGCGAGAAGAAACACACTATGTAAGAACAACAAAATATAGGCCATATTTAACTTAGTACTAAATTTTAAAAAATAATATTGTAAAAACAAAGGTCATAGGAATATAGGCAAAATCTACGCATGAGCATCTCCTTGAAATAAACAGCTTGGGTTCTGTTCTGACCTGGTAGAAGTTGTATTTTCAAATAATTAGCAATATGCCATATCTGGGAAAGTACGTAGGAAAGATGCTTTGGTATGTTGATGTGATCATAAGGGGAATGCCTTGCTTATTATGTTAATAAGATGCTAAATACTCTGAGTAAGAACTTCAGGCTCTATTAAAATAAGCTCTATTAAAATAGTTAATAAAACATTAACATATTGTAAGGAAGGAAAACATATGCTTACTCTAGTAAGATAAGAGATTTGTGTCTGATGTTGCCAATTCCTTATGAAGTTTCTGTGGCTTGCCGATGAGGACTAGTGTTTAATCATCAGCCAAGGAGAGTTCTTATGGGCTCTGTCGTAACGACACAATTTATTTAGATGTTTCTGGTGATGAAATCACTGGACTTCCACACCATCTCAGTTATTCTAAAGTGCTAGAGTTCTGGTTCCACAGCTTCTGTCATGGAGACACATTGTGTTCATATGTGATAACTGATACATTTTCTCCTCCCTTGCCTATATCTGTCAGTGTAAAAGGAAGGATTCAGAGAAAAGAAAGACAAGTATAAGATGGAACTGCTCCCAGGAGTGGGTTTGACAGGTGTCAGTTGCTGATAAAGGTTGAAAGCTACTGCTGTGCTATGGGATAGTAGACATCACCTCCACAACCATCTCTTTGGAACAGAGGAAAACTTGGGCTCTTCAGTGGCTCTAGAAGGTTTTCCTAACAATTTCACCGTAAATTTCCTCAACCTCCTTGCCTCCATGGAAATCAAGCTTTACCCTAAAACACTACTTCTCCTGTGTGTCCAAAACACTCTCAGAAAACATCACACATGAATAGATAGATGGTCAACCCACTACCAATGCAGAGCTACCAGTTTCAAGTGAGTGCTCAGCACTGCCCCACAATCTTACTTTGTTTTCACCCTTTGGTTTGCTTTTATTTCTACAATGTTTTCTTTTTTTTTTTTTCTTTCTCTTCTCTTTTTAATCCTATATCTTCCTGTCTCAAATCAGATAATCTTAACTCTTACTGCACAAAGGAAGTAAAAGTGATCAGATTAGAAATCCAGTAGTCAAATGTATAACTTACTCACATATCAATTCTTTTGTTTCAAAAGAAGAGATTTATCTCCTCTTAGACATTTAGCCTATGCAGAAGGTTCTCTCCTTCTGCCTTCTTGAGGTTTGATTATCCCCTCTCTTTATCATAACTTATCTCTTCTCTCTCTCCCTCCCTCTCTTTTCCTTGTAAAAACAAGGAAACGTATGCAAAAACATGCCTCCCTCAACTCCACAGCTCGCTTCACTGCAGGTTCTCTCACCTTTCACAGCAAAGCTTCTTGAAAGGGCTAGCTACACTCGCTATCTCAATTTTCTTTCACTTTCTGCCCAACACATGCCAATTTAGTTTTACACACTGTTCCCACTGAAACTGTTTTCTTCAAAGTCAATAATGACCTTCTTATCATTAATATAGAGACATTTTTCCATCTCTCATACAACTCTTAAGAGCATTTGACCCTGTCTATGACCACTTCCTTCTCTTCAAAACTCTCCCTTGGCTTCCATCACATTTCTTTTCCCTAAGAGTTGTTGGTTGGTAGGTTTTCTCATCAGCTGTTTTTCTCTCCATTTTCTTTTCTGTCTCTTCCTTAACAAGCTTTAAAGAGTTGGAGTCTCAGGGTTCTCTTGTAAGCCTTTTTCTGCCTCTACACTCTGACTTTGAGATAATATCCACATTCATAACTTTACTTATGTCCTACATGCATATGATTCCCAATCTATATAACTAGCCAGGTTACTCTCTAAGCTTAGGACAACATATCCAACTGTCTACCAGATACCAATAGAGGTATAATGTGATTTTTTTCTTCTCCCCTGTCTCCTAAACTACTGCTCCCTCAACGTACGGTCTTCTCTCTTTTTATTTATCCATGGCAGAAACCTGGAAAACAGTCATGATCCTTGTCTCTCTTTCACCTCTGAAATACAGTCTGTTACTTCAGTCTCCCAAGTACATCTCTTGAAGGCTTTAATTTTCTCCAGTCCCATATCTATTGCTTTCTTGCCTAAGCCAGAGACTGGCATCTAGCTGCAAAAATAGCCTCTTTTCTGGTTTCCTTATAAACCTCTGGTACCTACTCTACTCGGCTCTTCACAGTATAGTCAAAGTGATTGTTTTAAAACACTGATCTGATTTCATCACACTCCTCTGAAAACCTCACTGGCTTTCCATTGTACTTAGAATAAATTTTTTCTCTCCTTTTTTTTTAACCAAAATTTGACATAGCTTATGAGGCCTTTCACATTCTGACTGTCCTCTAACACCCTCCATCTCACAAGTTATGTGCTCCAACCACTGCTTTCGTTTTCTAAAACGCCACCATCTTTTTTTGCCACTGGATCTTTAAACAAGCTGTTAGTGTTACCTAGAACATTCTTTCACAATATACACTCTTTTTTTTCACATAGCAGTACCCTATTATAGGTATAGATATAGGTAAAAGTATAGAGATATAGCAGTTAATATTCTCTTACATATTCCCAAAAAAACTTTTTATATCCCCAAAATTGTTACGAACATCTCACTCAGTATAAACTATTGGCGAAATGTTTAACCTCTTGTTAGAATCTTGCACATAAGGGCAAAGACTATATCATCCTTGTTCACCACTGTATTTCCAGCATCTGACATGGTACCTGGAACATAGTGAGTCCTCAAAAGTGTTTATCAAGTAAAACAGTTTCCCTTATGTCTCACTCATTCATTTGAGAAACTACTAAATGAAAGGTACTATGCTCAGGATGAGGAGTACAAAAGTAAACCATCTAAATCTAAGCACCTAAGTGTTAGAAAACTTTACAATGAAAATGTAATAATAGCTCAAGACAGAGCAATATTTTTAAAACTCCATGCAAATTCAAAGCAGCTTAAAAAATCACTTATAATTGGGGGGATTCAAGGAAATTTTAAAAGATAACAGGGCTTTTGTAGCAAATCTGAAGTATGGAGACAGGGAGCTGGCATCCTGAATAAATGTCCAAGTGAATGATTCGCGTGTACTAAAGTTTTAAGGTAAGAGAACACAAGATTCAGGAAAGAAATCCAGGTAAATTTGATTAAAATACAGGACATGTGTGAGAGGAGGGGAAATGGTATGGTACATTAGAAGCTGACAAGGGTGTAATTCGTCCGTTTGAGAAACTTTAACCATATCCTCCAAGCATATCCTCTTAGATGTAGGAGAGGAGGAAGAAGGAGAGTCTGAATTTGGGGAGGAAAATTTATGGAGGTGAACTGGTTTCAAGTTAGATACACACACTTTTTATCCTTGAGAAAGGTTCAAAAGATTTTCATCTTAGATCAAACTTTTCCTTCTCAAAATAAGGAATACAATGATGTGGTTGGTTTTTAACAAAAACTTTCTGGTACTTAATAAACTCAAACAATGAGGCACTGACTTGAAGGTAAAAAAAAAAAAATTCAGATGAAATTTTAGGAGAATATAAAAAGTGACATCTTTGAAACCCCCATAGATGAGGTGAGAACAGGCTGCCTCTCTGAGGGAGTATATTTAGCCTCGCTAAAATACACAGTGACCTCTACAGAAATCATAAGAGGAAAAGTTTGATCTATTTTAAACATCTTCTTTCTAACTTCTGAGTATGTCAAAGCTCATCAGGTACTCAAGGATTTTTGCAGCCATGGTAGTAATACAATCCCAGTCACAACTAAGCCAATACAGAAAGCGGAGAAAAAGATCACTAGACTTAATTAGACCATCTAGAAGAACCATTAAAGGAAGGAATGTTAATTCCACTAAGAGAGAATTCACTCGTACTTGGCTCTGCTTCTCCAGAATATCAATTATTCTCTGACTACAGATCAATTGACCCAATAATTATAATAAAAGATGCTTCGATCCATATTTTCCACTAACTCTTCCTTATTAAAGTAAAAGTAAAACTTACTCATTCAGCAATAATTTAACATAACCAGATCAGGCACTGGGTCTAGGCCCTGTAAGTGCAATAAAAAAGCCTGGTCCTTCATGTCATCAAGTATATTATAATTCAAAAATGGGAGAAACAGCCTGAACTGGTGGCTGGTTGAGTGAAAGAAAAGAAGGAGATGAACTAAGTAGATTTGGGAAAACAAATTTCTAAATAAATGAGAAAAATGAAATTTTATAGGAGATATAATAAAATACAATGTACACAGTAGAATATAGATGATAACAATTGATTCTGTATGAATGACAGATTTAATGGAAAAATGCAAAAGTGCTGTATTTTAAGAAATCAGAAAAGTTTTACTTCTCTAAGAATGAGGACTGGATGATTTTTGAGATCACATCTAGCTTCAAAATTTTGTGATATTCTTTCATAACATGTTCATAAGTATCAGGCTTAACTTAAAGAAGTCTCTGAGAATAGAGAGAAAGAGTAGAATTGTTTCCCAATAGTGCACTTTGCTGGAAAAAAACAGACATTGTATTAAACTATTTTATGACCGCAAATCTCAGCATGCTTGGTAAGACTGTCATATCATCCTAATACGTCTGCTTTCTTGTTAAAAAAAAAAAATGCCATTTCACATTTTCTTTTCTATTCAAATTATTGCCTTCCCTCTCCCTCCTTTTCACCTACCTCCACCACCATTCCCCTGCCTTCCTGCCCAATACAGCCACATCTACTTAGCAGTTTAATTTTTAAATATAAAAACAGATAAGATAAAAATTATTTCCAGGAAATTTAGACATTACTAAAGCTAACCCTAGCCACATAATCTGAACTTTAAATATATTAATATTTTAGAATATATTTATAAAGAAAAATGAAAAGCTTTTATAAACACTGTTACCATTTGCCAAGATGACATGGTTACCATTACCCAAAAGAAGACAAAAATATCAATTGCAGTAACCAAAAGTGAATATTTCCAGTAACTGCTGTATTTCAGTAGTCAGTACTTTAAATGTAAACTTATTTTAATGAACTTAACACAAATGTGTACTTGTGTGACCATATTAAAGGATCTCCAGTTGTTGCCTTTTCTGTCAGGACATCATTATTTTTCAGATTCTTTTTACCTTTCCCCTAAAACTTCTCCTTTTCCATGTCCATGTAGAATGTCAATTGTCATATGAATAATCCAATATATAAGTACTAGTTCACATCTATTTTTTTCAAAATTATCGCTATTTTCAGAATTTCAAATTTTTTTGAAAATCAGTTTCTCCCAGGGCACATCAGCGTGTCTCTGATTTACACTATAGAACATTGAGAAACAGAAGGTAATGGCAGCAACAGGACTAAAATGGCTATGAGTGAGTCTGCAGCAAAATTAAAGTTTTGGTCTTAAAGTTTGGGTCTTAACCAAAACTTTAAAATGTTGCTCTATATGCTTGCATATCAATCACCAAATGCATTAGTAATGATAACTTAGGCCTTGGTTTATGGCACCATATATAATGCAACATGCTTCTTAATTTTTCCCCTTTTCATTTACCATTTAGCTTATGAGTCAGTTAATGGATTTTGAGGATTTTTGTGAAGAGCTGATAATAAAAATTAATTGCAAAGTACTTTGAGAGCCTTACATAATAACCACTCTAGAGAGCAGAAGAGTTTTTTATTCCATGTTCTTTCATAATGTTTCCCAGTAGATTACATATTCCAGAAAGGTATACATATAACATGGAGTAAATGCCTGAATTTTTTTAAATGTAGTTTAAGGATGGGAAAAAATGGCATAGGTGAGAGAGGATCTGTTTATTCCTCTGGCAACCAAATCAATGTTTTGATGGAAACAGGGAGAAAACAGCAAGGAAAAATCACCTGGTATCTAGATGAACAAGCCGTACAACTAGGGAGAAATCTAAGTAATAACCCTGCAACAGCAGAAGGTAGAAGGCAGAAGGTAGGACGGGGCAAGGATGCTAGCTGCCAAGTATGCAGCAGCTGAGTGAGATAGAGTCAGGGGCAGCAGCAGAAGCCTCTTAAAGGGGCCACATCCAAGAGCAGATTTTCACAGTGACAGACCTGCTTGCTCTGAGCACCAGTGCCGATTCGGCTGTGCAGGGACTTACAGAGCAACACTCAGTTGTCAGAGCGAGGCTCTCTTCCTCTGGCAGAAGTGCCAGCAGTATCCATTGTTCCTCTGTTGAGCCCTCCCCCTTTTCAGTGTGCAAACTCAGCACTGCTAGAGCAGAGACAATATTAAACTGGATAACAGGGGTTGTTCTACCCAGAGGATTCCCTGAAACTCTGTCTCCTCCGACTTGCAGCACCACCCAAGCCACATCCAGGTGTTTCCTCAGTGAGTCAGGTGCTCTTTGTTGAGCAGTGCCAAGACTCACACTGGTGGCAGCTGGCCTCAGTTTCTAGTGTGGCCTTTTGAGGCAACTATAAACACAGCATCTGTGGATTGCTTACTAAATCTTAACAACTGGCCCCAAAGGGGCACAGGCTTGACCTGCAGCTGAACCACTCTCAGGACTATGCCACAGGATACCTACTACACAAATCCACACTAATAAGACCAGAGACTTAGGAGCTTTGCCTAGTACATAGAAACAGACATGGAAAGGCAGCCATGGGAAGACAAAGAAGCAGAAACCATATGAGAGAACAGAATGAAGATCCAGAAATAATGGAGTCAAGCAATCTAACAGATGCAGAGTTCAAAACACTGGTTATAAAGATGCTCAATGAACTTATGGAAAGGGTAGATGAATTCAGTGAGAATTTTAACAAAGAGATCAAAAACATAAAAATGGAAATGGAAATTATAAAAGGGAACCAGTCTGAAATGAAGAACACATTATCTGAGATGAGAAGTATACTAAATAGAATAAACAAAGGAATAAAGTGAATAAAGAAGATGATCACATGACCTACATATAGGATGGCAAAGCCAAGGACACTCAATCAGAATGGCAAGAAAAAAGAAGCCAATACTATAACAATAATTTAAGGAGCCTATGGGACACTATTAAAGGTAAAAATATCTGTGTCATCAGGGTGCCTGAGGGAAAAAAAGATGTTGAACAGCTATTTGAAGAAATAATGATGGAAAACTTTCATAAGGAAATAGTCATAAAACCCCAGGATGCTCAGAGGTTCCCAAAAACCAGGAACTGAAAGAGGCTCACACTAAGACACATCATAACTAAAATGTCAAAGGTTAAATACAAAGAGTATCTTAAAAGCAGCAAGAGGTGAGCAGATAGTTACCTACAGGGGACCATCCATAAGACTGGCAGCTGGTTTCTCAAAAGAAACTATTCAGGATAGAAGGGCTTGGCACAAAATATTTAATGTGATGAAAACCCAGGATCTACAACTAAGAATACTTTATCCAGCAAAGCTTTCATTTAGAGTTAGAGGACGGATAAAGAGCTTCCCAGACAAAAATAAGCTAAAAAAATTTATCATCATCAAGTCAGTATTACAGAAAATGTTGGAGGGACTTCTTTAAGAAGAAAAAAAGTATTAAAACAGGACTAAAGAATAATAACAACTACATTCCTATCAACAAGTACTTCAAATAGAAAACAATTAAGTGCTGAAACCAAAAGATAGGGTGGCTGAATGGGTAAGAAAACAAGATCCCTGCATATGCTGCCTACAAGACACTCACTTCAGATTAAAAGACACAAACTAAAAGAAACTGGGTGGAGGAAGATATTGCCTTGATGGATCTAGAGGGTATTGTGTTGAATGAAATGGGTTACATAAGGAAAGACAAATATCACATGATTTCACATACATGTGGAATCTAAAGAATGAAATCATCATCAACAACAACAAAGCAGAAATAAACTTATAGATATGGGGAATATTTTGAGGAATAGTAGATGGGAGAGGGATTGAGGAGGGGAAAGAGGGCAAAGAGATTAAGAGATGCAGGTAGATGGTTACAGAGTAGACATGGGGAGGTGGAGTATAGCATGGGGAAGATGGTTAATAATGTTGGAATGAATATGTGGCGGAGAGGAGGGGTGGCTAGATTTGATGGGTGAGCGCTTTGTGAATTATATAGATCTCTGATTAATATGTTGTACAGCCGAGGCTGGTATGTCATATGCCAACTATAATTGAAAAAAAACCTCATTGAATTGTACAGTGTAAATGCAGGCAACTAGTTGTCTATTACATTTCAATAAAGAAAAAAAAACACAAAGAAACTTGACTAACTTTAAAAAAAAATGTAGTTTAAGAAAATTGTCTCTTGGTTTAATAAAAAAATCTAGTGTTTGCCTTGAAGCATTACTGCAATGGCAGCTATCAAAAACAATGTGATTATTGGCATCATTCTAATAAATTTAAATCGCTCAGTTTCCAAATAGTTATTAATACACAGGAGGAAACTTAATTTTTAATTTAAAACAGACTAAAAATATGCTAAGTAATTTAAAATTAAAATTAAAACTTCTATTGATTTCTGGAAATTTGGCCTGCATAATTATTCAAGAGTGAAGAATTATATTATTTTTATGAAATACTTGCACACTTTCTATTATAGGCCTGTTTAATTCATTGGCTATTATAATATACCTGATTACATAATTAATCTGTTCCTCCACATGTTAATCAATCTTAATTAATAGCCTCTTTAGGCTAATGTCATTTTTATGTAGGTTTTTTGATACTAACAGGTAAAAAAATAATAATAATTAAACTTTCCATTAAGTCAAGAAAATTTTATTTAAGACAATTTTCCTAAGAAGCCAACATTTAATTGATACATTGCTAGTTTAAGTTTTAGGACATGAAGGTTTAATTTTATTTAACTGGAAACTAATCAAATACTGTAACTTCTTTGTATCTTACTTTGTTTATGGAGACACTGATAAATTCAACTTCAATCAGGTCATAGTTAAATGCTGAGGTTGAGAGAAATGAGCTACATAAAATAAAAACCATGTTTTCTGCTTTTCATTTAAGTCATTTAAGCTCTTCAGTCCTTGAGGCCTGCACCCAAGACATCAGACGACAGCTGGCTTCCAATCTCTGTTCAGGCTCTTGGTCCAGAACCAGTTGCTCTGATCTATACACTGTGTTTCAATCAGTATCTGACCTTCCCATTACTAACGCCTTTTTTTCATTCTTCCATTTACAACCTAACTTTGCTTTTCTGCCCCATATTTTACCCTGCTTTCCCAGTTATGACCTTGGCAGTAGCTTGTGGCCTAGAGATGAATTTTTCTTCTGTGTTGCTTCTTTTCCAGAGTAATGCGTTTAGCTTAGGCTCCTGTGGGTGGCGCTCCTGCCTGAGTCTCACCAGCCTGAAACCGATTCAATAGCTGCTTCTGTGTCTGCCCGTGGTGCCCTGCAGGAACAGTCTTACTCACAGGTGAAGGCTGTAGTACGGTGTGGTTTGAAGGGCATCAGACCTGCCAGCTGAAAACTCCCCTGGCAACCTACCTGAAATTCCAGCCAAGGATCATTAGTGCTGCTCCTTAAAATAACTTCGTTGTTTTGAATTTGAATCCTTGCTGCCCCAACTCCTACCTTTTCCTATTGAGATAATTGTTTGTTTTCCTATGTGATTAGTGAGAATTCAAGGTTTCTTAAGATTTCAGCAGTTGCGTTAGATAGTGCTTGGTAAGCAAGATTTTTGTTTCTTATAATCAGTTTCTCACCCTTTTTTTTACTTATTATTTAGAAAGAAAAAAAGTGTTCTTTAAAAAGTTTGCCTTCTCACGAAGGACAGGAGATTGTGGACACTGAAGAGATTACCCAGGGGAGATGTTAGCAGAAGTGATGGAAGCTATAACCAAAATGCGAAAAATTCAAGCAGACACATAGGAAACAGTAACATGACTGATCCTCCCCAGGTAATTCTACTTTCTAAAACCTGGAATGTTCTGTGCTTTTTTGTTTAACTGTGGAGGTTGTTTTCCTTATAAACACCGTCTGAGCAGGGATAGATTTTAACAATATTAAGCCTTTTGTTGCCTGGAAAAAAAAGAACACGTTAACTAGTAAATGGCTCATCAAAGATACATTCAACTAATTAATCAAGCTACTAATAGTAGTGCAACACTTCCTGGAACAAATGGAGACCTAGTCATGTTATTTGGAATAGGAAGAAATGAGGTGAATCAAAGGAGAGAGGCTGGTCCAGGTGAGTTGTAGTTAGGAATCAAGAGCAGCCAGGGATAGACATGAGAATATGGTGTGATCAAGATGCTGGGAAGAAATCACCAACGTGAGAGAGATGCATAAAGAAGAGGCAGAGGAGACCAGAGGGAGATCTTGACCAACCTTGCCATTTTTCCCAAGGTTTAAGTTAACTAGTTCTGAAAATATGTGCTCCTTGCAGAAGAGAGGGAGCAAACATGGAAACATACACAAAAAAGGATGTCTTCTAAAGATTAGGTAATATCTATTCCCAGGCCCAGCCCCAATATTTGCATGTCCTAGAGCCCAGTCTCCTTTTTCCTCTCATCTCTGACGCACACGCATGTGGACACCCCAGCCAGAAGGTTTAATCTGAGCCCAAGCTCGGCCTCACCACTCCTCTGGCTGGGTCCTGCAGTGTAAGAGACCTGGGAATTCTGACATCTTGGGGTACCCAAAGCCTAGTCTAAAAGGAAATCATCTGAGTTGTTGGGAGCCGTTTGCCTGATGGCTGCCCTTGGGGCAGATAAGGGATTGATTGCTAGGTAGGATGTCTGCATAGCTGGCAAATAGTTGTAATGGCTGAAAAGCACCTTTGTGGCTCCAGGGAGTGAATTTAATGTTTTAAGGAGCAACAGGCTTCTTATGCAAATGTCAGCAATGGTTTGAGCATACTTGGGATTTCGGTTCCGGAGCAGTGATGATGGATAAATATGCTGTGCTAAATAAACTTGGACTGCAGTATTGACTGTCAGTCCTCCCGATTCTTTCTCTTCTTCTGTCTTTTTTCCTTAATCCTCACTCCCCCTCTCAGGACTGTTTGATCTTTGCCAGCGGACTCTGGCACTGGGTCTGGGTAGAGGTGCTCTTTTGGCCACTTTTCAGCCTCTTCCTAACCCACACCACGAGGAAGCAGATTGATGGTCAACAGGGCTGAAGCACCAAAGTGCCATTCATAAAATGACCAGTATTTCATGATTTGACTTTGACTAAGAACATTTACTAACTTTATTGGAAGGGGTGGGGGGAGAACACATTGTTCCCCACACACATTTTTTTTTTCTCAAAAGGGGGAAAAATAAAAGAGATGGACTGAATTCCTCTGAACAATTTCAAGAACATCAAAATATCTTGTCACCTCCTCTCTAGTCCAACTAGAAGGAATTCTAGAATTATGACACTGTACCAAAAGTTGCCCAGTATCATATTTCCACTAGTGACCTTACTGTAGTGCTATACACACACACAATTTTTATTGAAAACGACTTTCAATTCAACATGTAGAAGGCTTTATTAACACAACTTAGAAAAATATGGAACTAGTAAGTATGAAATCATATTAAGTATACAAATATTGGTAAAAATTTTAATCTCTGGAAGAAAGCTCAAATGTATTAACTTCTCTCTGGATATAAGAAAATTATCAAGTTTACAGCTTAAAGATCATATTTCACTTTACAGATGAGGAAACCGAAATCCAAGTTTAGAAATCTAGACAGTACCTTGTATGGTATATGCTTATAAATATCTGTTGAATGGCCCAAAGCCACAGAGAGTGACAATGCAAGCATTAGAAGCTAGAAGAAGTCCTGATTCCTGGTCATGTTTTTGCAGTGCTCAGCCTCACATTTTTTTCTAGCCATATTCAATAGTTGTGGTGGTCCAAAATCAAATATGTGAGGAGAAGAGGAAAAACAAAACAAACCAAACAAACAAAAAAATGCACTTCCAGTCACAAAAATCCATCTTTGTACACTTCTTAAGCTAACCATAGTGCCAGTTCTTTCAAAGGGTATAACAAAATGTCCTTACCTTGTGCTCCATGATCACAAAACCCTGGCAGTAAGGAAGCCATTCTAACCTTTTGCTCAATGGGGTTAGAAGTGTTTTAACTTCTTTAGCCAAGATGCACACACATGCACAAACACACACACACAAACACACGCGTGCACACACACACAGTATTGATGTATATCTAAGAGTACCTAAAATCCCTTTCTTCTATAAAATTAGACAAAAATCTGGCCTACTGTTGACTTGCTAGGTGCCTCAGCAAATAGCCTGTGTGGATTTTATTTTATAGTAGCAAATATTTGATCTAAACACAGTTATTTGAAACAGAGAACTGGATTCAATGAGTCTTTTATTAAAGTCTATTATTTTTTTAAATAATACAACTACAGATCTGCTAAAAACATGAAGTCATTCCCTACCAAACCAATGTTCCAAGTGTAATTCCATCTGCTTGATACTTTGACATTTTAGGTCTGGAAAAGCACAGGGTGAAAGATGGAAAAAAGCAGGGAAATTTTAGTTCAGAAGTACAACAGCTCACTTAGAACAGAGCTCTAGGAAAGTAGAATCCAAAACCACTGTGACTAATACATTTTTTTCAGATTTATTAAGTAGAAAGGCTCAGAAGCAAAAAGAGAAACAAGAGGCAAACATAATTGGCTTTTGAGCCAGCTCTTCAGGATTTTGGTGCCATGCCCTAAGATTATTTTCATAGCTGGGCGAGAATGAGAGGTTGTAAATCTCTAATTCATTGGCAATATAATACTTTCTAAAAATAGTATTTTCTACTGAGATATCCACAGAGAAATAGATATAAGGTTACACAATTTTTTCTCTGGATAGGATGCACCTGTTTAAGAAAAAAATCTAAATAATTTGTTGTCTTATTTCATTTCTCAAGCTTTTCAACCATTAATTTCACAATGCTAACAACAAACCAAAGTTTAAATCAATCTGTATTTTAGAAGTAATTGGATGTTTATTCTTCCAGACCAAAAATAAATTTATCGTTAAAAAACAGTCTAAAATGTGCCCTTATTTTGCATAGGTATAGCTGGAATACTCATAATGAAAGGGCTGAATAGTTAATATCAAAAGTATGTAATTGTTTCTTCAGAAATAATACTTTTTTGGAACCATCTGTATTGAGATATAATTCATATACTATACAATTCACAAATTTAGAGTGTATAACTCAATGGTTTATAGTATATTTTCAGAGATGTACAACCAATCAACACGATCAATTTTAAACATTTTATTGCACCCAAAAGAACTCTATACCCTTTAGTTGTCGTCTCTTTACAAACCAGACTCCTAAGAAACCACTGATTCACTTTCTGTCTGTGTAGATTTTCCTGTTCTGAGCATTTTATATAAATGGAACCTCATAGTATATATTTTGTGACTGACTTCATTCTCAAATTTTTATAGTTCATCTGTTATGGCTTATGTCAGTACTTCATACCTTTTGGGGGCTGAATAATAGTACATTATATGAACATACCACATTTTGTTTATCCATTCATTCGTTGATGGACATTTAGACTGTTTCTACCCTTTGGCTATTATGAATAATGCTGCTGTGAAAATGAAGCACGTGTCTTTGTATGTATATGTTCTCACTTCTCTTGAATACATATTGAGGAGTGGAATTGTTAGTTCAAATCCATGTTTAACTTTTTGAGGAACTGCCACGCTGCTTTCCAAAGTGGCCGTACCATTCTACTTTCCCACCAGAAATGTATGAGAATTCCAATTTCTTAACATCTTCCCCAACAATTATCTGACTTTTTGATTATACCATCCCAGTGAATGTAAAGTGGTATATCATTGTGGTTTTGATTTGTATTTCCCTGATAACTAATTGTATTGAACATCCTTTTGGCCATTTGTATATCTTCTTTGGGGCAATGTGCCTATTGGCCATTTGTATATCTTTTTTGAGGCAATGTCTATTCATATCCTTTGCCCATTTTTTTACTGGGTTGTCTTTTTAGTACTGAATTGTCGGAGTCTTTTCTATATTCTTGATACAATCCTCTTATCACATTTTTGATTTGCAAATAATTGCTTTCATTCTGAGAGTTGTAATTTTATCTTTTAGTATTGACCTTTGAAGCACAAAGTTTTTAATTTTGATAAAGTCCATGTAATCTAGCTTTTTCTTTTGTTGCTCAGGTCTTGGTAATGTATCTAAGAGTTTTATAGTTTTGGGCTTTTATATTTAACTCTTTAATACATTTCAAGTTAATTTTCACTGCAGTATGAGGTAGTAGTACAACTTTATTCCTTTCAAGGTTGAAATCCAGTTGTCCTAGTACCATTTGTTGAAAAGACTCTTCTTTCCTCATTGACACCCTTTTCCTATTGATTTTAATCTTAATGAAACACTGGAGCATCCATATTAGTAAAGAGGCAGGAAAATCAATCTAGAATTGACTCTAGAACCTTAGCTATTAAGTAGAAAGACCTGAATTTTAATCTTGAATTTACCCTTTTATGGCTATATTAGATAAATCACAAAATCTCTCCTAAGCCTGTTTCCTTATTTGTAAAAGGAAAGTAATGATGTACTTAGCTTACAAGGTATTTTAAAAGATGAAATGAGAAAATGCACAAAGAAAAATTTAGCATGATGCGTACATAGTAAATTCTCAAGTAGATTTTGAATTCTATTCCTGTTCTTAGCCTACTTATCTCAAAATCTTAAATAATAATTTATATGTCTTATACTCACATTTATTTTAATTTTAATTTGAGAGTTAATAAAAATATACTAGAATTTTCTCATTTATAGCATGTATTGATACTGTCTACTATTGATATTAATGAAACACTTTAAATTTAAAAGATAAATATATAATACATATTTTTACATATACTATATACATATGCTATATATAAAGCATATGTGTATGTGTGTGTATCCAGAACACCTGAAGATACCCAAATCCTTGATGTTTGAGTACCTTATATAAAATGGCACAGTATTTGAATGTAACATTCACACAACCTTCTATATACTTTAAATCATCTCCAGATTACTTATAATACGTAATACAATGTAAGTGCTATGTAAATACTTGTTACACTGCATCATTTAGGGAATAATGACAAGAAAAAAATCTGTATGTGTTCAGTACAGATTCAACCATCCTAGGCCTAACTGCGTAATACGTATCAGGAGCATTACATTTTTTCCCTCAAATATTTTTGATCTGTGGATGGTTGAATTTGAGGATATGGAACCCATGAATATGAAGGGCTAACTACTTATAGACTGTATATATGCCATACATAGTATGTACATATGTGTGTGTGTGTGTGTGTGTGTGTGTGTGTGTGTGTGTGTGTGTTAAAATTTCCAACTTTTCCACCTCAGTATTCAGTTTATTACCTCCTTTACTTTCAGGAAGGCAATATTTCCTGGATGGAGGACTAGCAGAAAACAAACCACAGCCAGTATTGAACCATATGCTCACATTAATCTAACACCTGTTGCATCCAGGGTGCATCTTTTTCAGAGGCACTAGGCACACAATAGATGAGGTATGATAAGCCCTTTTCATCTATGTATCCCCTAGACATCTCAGCATAGGACCTAGGAAATGGTAGGAGCTCAAAAAGGATTCAGTAAACAAAAACTACATCCCTTACCTGATGAAAGATGGGGGAAGATGATAAGGTAGATTAAATAGCTGAGAAATACAAGGAAAATGTCCCACTGGATCTGCTATTTTGCTGTCTTTTTTACTCTGTTTTAATACTTTTTGATAATTATGTATTAGTACAATAGCAGTTTTATACAATTTATAAATAAAGATAAATTTGGGGTGTGGACTAAAATAATTTTATATTAATAGGGTTGATTTTAAAAGGTATGAGGTCTTTGAGGGGAGGAGGCTTGCTGAAATATTTCTTATCTATCTACTTATATACCTACCTATTGATCCATTTATCATTTTTTTTTTGCTTGAAACTTCCCCTGAATTTAAAATTTTATTTATTTATTTTCAGTTACAGTTGACATTCAATATTATTTTGTATTGTTTTCAGGTGTACTGAAATTTTTGTTTGCATCCAGATGTGATGCAAGAGAGGAGAACAGGAGATATGACTGAGTATCAGTGGAAATAAAATGGATTGTGAGGAATCTCTTAGTCCTCAAGTGTCCTGGAAACCACACAAATTATATCATCAAAGTAACTCTACTTATAAAACTCTTAATATGTATTCAGAATACTTCACAACTCATAGATGGAGAACTTGTCTTGATATATTGTTTGCATCTCTCTTGCTAAATTAAAGCAATCACCTTCTTAAAAATCCTCAATAAAATTTGTAAGCCTTTTGGTTTTTTTTGTTTTGTTTTGTTTCTTTTTTAAAAAGGATGTAGCTGCCTTTTTGTGTGTGAATGAACCCAATACCTTAATTCATCCACTTAGGATCTTTTTTGTTACTAATTTTCTGTCATAGATTGCCCAGTACATGGGTAGCCTTCCTTTATAAACACAAAATATCAATATATTATATATGTAATATATATGTACATATTATATATGATATATAACTATGTATTACAAATATATATGAAATGGAAATTGAAAAAGATGAAATAAAATGTAACTCACAATGTTTTAAGTAATTATTATTTACCAATAGTTCAAATAATTTTGCACTCGCTAATGTTAACATTTTAACAGAGCAATACAATTGAGTAGTTTGTTACTTTCTAAAAACTCGGTTTAACCATTTGTGACAAAGCAATTCAAAGCTCTGAGTCTAAATTCAGTATATTTCAATACATGATTTAAAATAAGTGTTATAAATGAAAAATATTCTTCACAAGCTACATAGACCCAAATGGGAGAGGTAGAATGTAGGATCTGCTCACTGAATCAGAATACAATTTTTCAATCTCATCTGCAAATTATGTAAGGGATGTCTGCTGAAATCCAGCACATATATCTCTATCTTTATTGATAACAATTGGTTATTCTTTTATGCTAGGTAGAAGAAAATGCTGTGCATTTTTAACTAGAGGAGGTCTCTTTTCCTCCAGTCTAGGGCTCCCTAGTTCACCCGCTAGTTCTTGTCTATGTGACTGCCCCCAAGACCATGTTTTGGTTTAAAGAAAAAGAAATGTTTTTGCTATTGAGGCTGAAAATAGGTATGTGTGCACCTACACACACATGTGTGTGTATCAAAGTTTGTAAAAAGCACCTGGATGAAAATTGGCAGTTGCCAACTGATCTATGCCAGACAAAAATAAAAGTTTACAGGAAATTCTTAAATGAGCTTTCTGATTTAATAGTACTTAGAGATATGTTAGAGTAAGAGGGCAAGAGGGAGGTGGGAGGGGGAGAGAGATGGGAAAAGAGAGAGCTCTTTTATGCTACAGCAAAGGAATATTTACAACATTAAAATGTAAGAAGGATAGAGTACAGGAGCCATAAAGATAGAGGCCATATCTGTCTCCTTCCTAAGTACTCCATTTAGAATCTGATCCTTGTATGGTTTCCAAGCCCAGCCATTGAAACCAAGCATGATGAATAGACCGTAATAATTGTGTGATACGCTTCATATGGTACCTCTCAGAATCGCACACTATCTGGAGCATCATTTATGAGAGGGTAGGAATGTGATGAAGCCAAGCCCTTCTCAGTCTTAACTTATAAGTTGGTCTCAATATAAAAAAGAATCATGAAATCATATAAATGCGCAACTAACAGTAGTCTAAAATACAGCCAGAGAAGCTTCTTACTTTCTATATAGCCAATTCCATTTATTTCATGAAAACTTGATTTTACAGATAACTTAAAGGATTGCTCCTGATAGCTTTTTCAGTTTTACAGTTGGAAAAGGTAAGTGGACAGACACTCTTAGTTCATAGTGTGAACATAATTCTGGCAATTTCTGGTTTTGTTTTTTTGTTTTTTTTTTTTTGTAAGCATCAATCTTATTTATCAAAAAGTAAAAGGTTAACTTCAATAAATAAAAAAGCCAAAAAAAATAAGATTCAAGATAGAGATCTGCGAGGCATCAGACTATGTTGTCTCTTAGTAATGCAGAAATGTACAAATGTCCACTTTGTATGAAACAAAAGAAATTATAAGTAAAGCTTTCTTTTTTTTCCAAGGTAGGAGGAAGCTTTAGGTTGATACAGATAAGGAAATAGATGGGAGAGCATTTGAATTATTTGCCTCATGATAGAGCTTGTTAGTGGCAAGACAGGTGCTCTGATACAGATTTTCTCACTCTGAGAACACAGTTCTTTCCATGAATCTTACGACTTTCTCAGCATACAGAGATAATTGCAAAAGGGACAGTGGGCTCAGTTTAAAAATGTACAGTCTACTCGTGCATAGGCCCAGCAACTCTGTAAAGGCTGCTAACACGTCAAACTACGAACAATGGCAGTGGCCTTGTAATCTAGACAGTGTTCTAAGTATGAGAGGAGCTCTGATGATGCAGCTAACCGGGAGCTATTATCATCCGGTACTTAATTAAATCATGCTTTAAAGAACTATCACTAACTTTCTTTTATGATATTTTAAGTTTTGGAATATTTCAAACTTTGAATCTTTACAACAGTGATTCTCAACTGAGGTCACCATATTAATCTGAGGAGCCCTGAAAAATATGAAAGACTAGGGTCCCACTTCAGGACAATGAAATAAGGATCGCCAGGAGGTAGCCCAGAATATTTTTTTGTTGTTGTTTCTTTGTTTATTTTGGTGGGTTGGCAGTTAAAAACAAACAAAAACAACAACAACAACAAAAAAAAACAAAAAAAAACAATAAAAAACACCTGTTGGAATGGTATTTTTTTAAAGTGCCCCCAACTAATTCCCTTGTGCACCCAGGGTCGAGGGCCACCTAGAGCTTTCTTTTGCCCCACTGTTAGTTTAATTGTCCTTATGAAAGACTCTACTAGGAGTGACAGACCAGAGTCACAGCTAAAATCTTAGGTCAGTGTACTTTCTACCCTTTGCTGATTTCTTTAGGACAATTGCTCTAGGACAGCGTTCTCAAGTTCTCCTGTTCATCAGAATCCCCAGGGGATCTTGCTAAAACAGAGATTCCTGGGTCCCCCTTGCCCAGTGTTTCTGATTCAGTAGGAGGTCTGGAATGCGACCACGGAATCTGAATTTCTCAGGTGATGCTCTTGCTGCCAGTCCAAGGACCACACTTTGAGAACTATGTCTCTGAGCAAGCAGTTGGTCAATGCCCACAAGATTCCTTCTTCCATACCAATTTTTTGTTATGAAAGGCAAGATTCTTCAACAACTCTCACAAGTTCCCTTCTCATCAGTGCCTATCCTCTAGCAAACACATTGCCCTCTCAGTAGCTTTAGCAAGCTTCTAGATTTTAACAGCTAGACTGACTCTGCCAGAGCACTATGCATTTTTAATTCACAAGACTCAATGGATTTTAGCAAGCCCTCCAGGTGATTCTTATGCACGCAAACATTTGAGAACCCTTGATCAAAGAAATATTTGAACATTAGTATTTTGGAAGAAAAGAAAAACATTTTGGGATTTTAACAGGTCTGCTGAGGTCTCCCCTGAAAGAAAAACACCCAGGGAAGGAAACATGTAGCTGGGAACTTTGGTAGGGTGGCAGGAGCAATGTGTAGAGAAGAAATGGAACTGTCAACTGTTCCAAACAAGCTTGCTGTGAACCCTATTGCCTTTTCCTGGCGTGCTCCAGCAGAATGGGGTATGGGGCCAGGTGGAAGAAGGACCATTTAGACATAGCCTGACTTTCAGGATCTTCTCGCCCCAGGGATTCCACCATGCTGAATGTTTACAGGACCGCCTCACAAATATGTCAGAAATACAAATGACTTTATAGATGGAGTTGAGAAAGAAATTGGGTTTGTGGGGTGGGGTGGGGAACAAAGCAGGGGATGGAGAGAGCTGCCTGAGTCAGACAGATTCAGACTTAATTCTGATAGTCACTTCCTAGCTGGTGATCTCAGGCAAATTACTTAATCTAACTCAGGTTTTGTCCTTATCTATAAAAGCGGATAATCACACCTACCTCAGAGAATTGTTGTGAGGATTAAGAGATAATGACATGCTTGGCACCCAGTAGGAGCTCAGTTGTCCAAAGGAGCTGGCAGCCCCAGCTCTCCCTCCGGCATAATGGAAGTAGTCCTACCTTTTTTCTTAGGTAGAAGGTTTTCTCCATGGGTTTTCGCTTTTCATTACCTGCTTTGTCTTATGTGAATAGAAGTGACTAGAGAGAAGGAGTGAAAGAGCGATGTGGTCCTCCCCTGAGAGGAGGTGGGAACTGGTTACATATTAGCACCTTCTCTCATCCTGTTCTCCAAACTTTCCAGTGTTTAGCCTCCTGCTTTTGTGTGGGTGGAGGTGTATGGGTGCCGCCACAGGCATGTTTATGTACTCCTCTAACGCTCAGCCAGCTCTACTTGGAGAATCATTCTTAATTAGTCATTTACCTAGCATAACTCAGCAAATCTGTGCTTTAAGTAGAACTAGCCTATGTAAAACAATTTCTTAATTTCCCATTTTGCCTCAAAAAGGTGAAATGGACTCTTGAGGATTGAGAAAGCTCAGGTCTCATTTTTTCTCTAATTTACCTGTTTAGGATTTGTAAATTTTAGAAGTAAATACTTGTGATTCATAGATGAATTCTGCATGCCAACTACCTGTCAAGTGTAGCAAGTACTCAGCCAGCTACTGCATTACGTTTTGGTTTAAAGCCACTCTAAATGATTTATTGTTGTTAAATTATTTACATGGCATTATTCCTTTCTTGTAAAATGCAAAAGTGCTGTCAGGAACAGCACAGCAGCAAGGTTATGAATGGTACTACAAGTAAATCAGGGTAATTAGAGGCTTCAAATTGCAAATACTGACAAGTTCTCCACCAGGCACCACTCCACTGATGATAATAAAATTTGCATGATTTCCTGACATTATACTCACCACATATTTTCTCTGCACACTCACTGTAATTACTTAGGGCATGATCTCACACTCACGGCAAGCAGAACTCTCACTGAACCCAGCCGTGACTATTGCAGATGCTTAGAAATGAAGCGGGTGGAATTAAGGGAAGAGTTCCCTACATAGCTTTAGGGACCTGTGATGTATCTACTAAATTTTGACAGCTTATAAAAAGGGAAATATTCTCAACTACTCCTAAGCTATGATCAGGTCAAATTGTAATGAAACTAAGGTATCTCAAAGGCAAGATTTGGGTCTTGGGTTTTGTATTGATTGGGTCCTACAATTTGTTTTCTGATTCTTTGATATTTTTAAAAAGTCAAAGATGATTTTAATCTCCAATGTGAAAGCATATCTAGGCATAACTGTAGGTGTAACTATGGATAGAGAAATTTCGTTATTGTTCAAAGATCAGAACAAAAAAGTAAAAAGAACTTAATACACTAAAAGGTCAATGGGCACCTCTAGACATAAAGGGTGACTAAAGCAGGTAAAATTCAATATCTGTAATCCATATTCAGCCTCTTATTTTTGTCAAATTATTCCTCAGTGCTTGGTGCATCTCTCTTAATACCAGCACACAAATTTATACACCTTCCATGTGCAGGCTTAGCAAACCAACTTTATGTCTGACCATTTGCTCTTTTTAAAACCCTAGAGCACCTCCGTGGCTGTATCAATAGAGTTTAGGTTTTAAACTATGTAATATTTAGCAGAGTTTCAAGAATAAACATAAGCTAAATTAAAACTTGGGGGGAAAAAAACAATTTATCAGCTTTGCCTTGTGATCCTGGGAGATTTATATAATTTCTCAGCCTTAGTTTCTTTGACCTTTAAATGGGGAAATTGCTCTTCAAAAGCAATGGTTGTGAGGGATAAAAAGATAAGGCAAGAGCACTCAGCACAGTATCTGTGCTGAAGTAACTGTCAAATACAAATGAAAAGATAGAACAAATTATCCAGAAATGTCCTACCCTATTCCATAAGTATTTTAGTAAGTCTCTATAGAATGGAAAGCCTCCCTATGGAAAGTTAACACCTGAATTAAGAGAAAATTAGGAGACAGGGAGAAAATGAGCCTATTTTCTATGATTTAATAACAATCTGTGAAACCTGAAAAGAAGGAGAATTTTAGGAATGAATCACCTCTCCTTAGACTTTGGAAGGCAGCTGGTCACATAGCAATAAAAGCCACCTCACTGGGGCTATCAGATCTTAGGTACTGAAAGTTACTGCTACAAATCGCAGTACTCCCAAACCCACAGAATTCTCCTTGAAAATCTTTAAGGTAATGAAATTCACGAAAGATTCCCCAATCTTAGCCTGGCTCTGGTTAAAGTTATAATGGTAATTGTTGTCTCTAAGTCCTTCAGAATTGTTGCAAATGCAGTCATCTCTTTGCTTTGTATGAATACATTAAGGAGAGGGTTGCTTTTGTAATGGTAAGGTATATGAACTTGTAGTAACATATATGCAATCTTTAGAAAAGTAGGAAAAAAATCCTTTATAAATAGTTTGTGTTAATTACCGTAAAAGATTGCATCAAGCTCTGCGGTAGGTTTACCCATCTTTAATTATATCCATTTTTAGACCAGTAGAAACTTATGAGATTTCTGGAATGTGTTTAGTAATCCACTGAGGAGACTGACTCAGAATCATAGAAGAAAGATTTTCAGTGTGTCCAGTTGCCATGACTGTTGACTTCGATCACTTGTTCCTCACACTTTAACATGAATAGAGAATGAATCAACAGTACATAGTTCAATTAGCACAATAGCAGACATGAAGCTATTATGTAGATGTGACATATTTTATATTGAATCACATGAGTGGTCATACTTTTGCTAAAAATATGCATGTCATTTTTATTAAACTGCCCTTTTCTCTGCCCCCAACTGTATTTTGGGAAACAAAACAGACCATCTTTTGTAGGTTTCAGCAGTCTGCTCATTTCGTTATTGTTGTTGGTAATAATAGTGTTCTCATTTCTCCCACTCAAGATATGTGGAAATTAATTCTACCAACTTTCTTAGAGACCAGATCACAAACTTTCTGACTGTGTACCTGACTACTGAATGTGTAGCATATCATTGAAATATTTAGGCACATCTTAAGGTCAGTTTCTATGAGGGCTATTACCATGGTTTTCCACTTGAGTGAGATTTTGAACAAATGACTTAAATTATAGTTAATGTAGCAGCTGGTCAATCAATATGTTTAGAACCAGTGAGTTTCATGTATTTTTTAAAAGCTTAGATTTGAATATACCTTACAAGCAATTTAATCCAACTTCCTATATCTCAGTGTATGTACACATTTCTACCTTTGCCTTTTTTGGTCATGTTTATGTTTATAACTGTTAGATTTTTTCTCTCTTTTCATGTGGAAAAGATTAACTCTACGAAGAATAAAAGTCTTAAAAGAGAAATGAGCTTAGGTATCTGTGGGTTAATGGGAGCTACATTAGAAAGTGTGATCTCTTTGGGGATGGTTAAGTAGAAAACAAGATTTAAATCTAGTATGAGTTTAAAGGTTTTGATTACTCTAAATTAGGATAAACTCATTAACTCCTACTCTAGGGTGGAATAATGTTAAAAGACTTTTGAGAGTTGGCCTACACCAGCAAAAAAAAGTAAAAAAAATGTTTGTTATTTTTTTTATTCATTCAATTAACTGTACTGATTACACTAACCACGTCTTATTGGCATCCTTTCTACCCACTCAGTAGTCTGTAACTGTTAAATTGATAATTTCTGATGAGTGCACCATGTTCAAAAGTTTCAAAGAATGTGTGTCCTTAAAGAAGACTTTCTTAATTATGTCTATTTACTAGGACTTTTTTTTTTACAGGGCTTGCAGAGGTTTCCAGAATTTTGGTGAAAAACAAAGCATTTCTTTTATACCATCTACAGTCTGAACAAAGGGTTTACCCCTAAAAAAGCCAATTTGGAAGCTGGCTAGAGAGTTTTCTGATGCATCAGAAAACCCAGCTGTGATGGTTAATTTTACGTGTCAACTTGTCTGGGTTAAGGGATGCCTATATAAATGATAAAACATTATTTCTGGGTGTGTCTGTGAGAATGTTTCTGGAAGAGAGTAGCATTTGAATCAGTACACTGAGTAAAAAAAATGGCCCTCCCTAATGTGGCTGGGCATTATACAATCCTTTGAGGGCCCAACTAATATAGATGATAGATGATTGATATATAGAGAGAAAGACAGGTTGAATTGCAGATACCCCAGATGACATCAGAGAATTGCTTGTTGGTATGAGAAACCCCCTGCACACACACATTGTAGTTGTTGATTCCAAAAACTTCATTTGTAGCATATATTGTATATTCCTATGCAGCTTGGTTGAGCTGAAATGCCTAGTATTTCTCACAAATGAAACCGCATATAAGCAAACCCAAAATTCATATTAGGCTCAAATTGTTCCCTTATATATCAATTGAGTTGCAGCAAATTAGTTGTTAAAGAGAAAATCACAGGCCCCAAATTGCATCACTCATGCTAAAATCCTATGATTTTTAATACCTGATCTAATTGCAGTTTCAACCTCTTCCAGAATGTAATCTTAATCAAACAGTCTGAAATTTTCTGGTCAGGCACTAATAAGATAATGTGTCACTTGGGCTCTCTCCATCCCTCATAGAAAAAAGAGGCAATTTGTATAATATAAACCCTTCTCATTCTCTCACCATCCCCCCAAAATATGTCTGGGCCCCAAAGTAATTTTTTTATTTTGTTAATAGCTCTCTTCTCCACCCTTCTTTCTATGAAAATCTTATTTTGTACAACCCTTCCAAGTGCTCTTACTAATTGCTAGATGGGATGTTGCCTGGTTCATAAATTGCTTAATAAAGCCAAGTAGGTCTTCAAATTTATTGAGTTGAATTTTGTTTTTTAACAGCATTTGCAAAGTAAATGTAGCAGAATGAACTGTATTCATTTATATATTCAATCCATAAATACTAAGTCCTGGGGGTGCTTATATTCTACTCAGGGGAGACAGACTACTTAACATTCCCCTGAAGAAACCAGTAAACACGAAAGTATAAAAGAAAATTAAGGAGCGTGGAAAATGATCTAAAGAAAATAAGATGGGAATGCGATGGTGGGGAAGAGACTTTAAAAAGAGCTGTTGGGGAAGGCATCTCTGAGGAGAGATAAAGTAGAGTTAGTAAAAAGCCAGAGGAAAGGCATTTCAGGTCACTATGATTAGAGCAGACTGAGTGAAGGAGAAGGAGCACAGGAGATGTTACAGAAGAGTGAAGAAGGAACCAGATCCATCTAGTGGTCTGGGAAACTACTAAAGAGTTCTGAGCAAGAGATGACATGATTTATGTTTTAAAATTTTCACTCTGACTTTACTGTAAAATCCACTATAGTGAGAGGAGAGACCAGTTGGGAGGCCACAACAACGAATTAAACTAGATATGAGGGTAGCTTGGACTCCAGTATAGAGTAGAGGCAGAGAGAAGCAGTGGGATCTAGGATTTAATTCGATGGTATAGGCAAAAGGAGTTACTGGAATACTGGATGAAAATTATGAGAGAAAGAGAAGGCACCAGAATGATTCCTAGATTTTGGCTCAAGTCACTGAGTGAATCATCATGCTGTTTATTAAACTGTGGAAGTCTGGAAGTTTACTGGCTTGGGAATACGAGGTGAGTTTTGGACATGCTAGGTTTGAGATTCCTGTTAGACATCTAAGTAGCAATGCAAAGTAAGTAGGCAGCTGATTGTGTGAACCTGGAGCTCTGGGAAAGTTTGAATTTGGAAAGTTGAATTTGAGAGTTATTAGCACGCAGATGGTATTTAAAAGAGAGGTGAGATCACATAGGAAATGAGTTTAGATGGAGAATAGAAAAGAGCCCAAAACTGAGCCCTGGGGTCTTGCATAACTTACAGGTCAGGCAGCAGAGGAGTTGGCCAGAGATGAGGAAGAAGCAGCCGCTGAGCTGGCAGAAAGAGTAGGAGAAATGGCATTTAGGAAAATAAGTAAAAAATGTATTATATGAAGGAGGGAGGGATCAACTTTTTAAGAGATTTTCAGAAATGTTGGTGATAAGTCACAAATTGATTATATTCCTTGTATAATTTTAGGAAAACACAGTCCATATACTTTGGTATAATACATATAACACAAACTCACATCTAATTTCCGTGTGGTGGAGAGAAGAGTTAAAGCTTCAAGATCATACTTTGGATAAATATTTTAAGGTTTGTATAGCCACTGAAATTTCTTTGGCTTAGGAGTATAAAGGTTTTTATGCCCATGAAAATGTTAAAATAAGATCCTCTTCTTGTTCCCCTCAGCATTTTCCTTTGCTGTCCAGGGTACACATTGGTGTTTACTGACCATAATATCTTTTCTTAGAGAATTGATCCATTCAGAAAAATCTGTGGCTGAGAGGAGCACACAGAAGTTCTATTGGGAAGCACTCTTGTTACACCTGTAGGTAATGTTGCCAAATTTAGCAAAAAGAAATATAGGAGGCCCATGTAATATTTGAATATACTAATACTAAAATGTTATTTGTGCTTTATTTAACCTGAAATTCAAATTTAACTGACAGTCGTACTATATCTGCATGCTTACCTTACAAAGAAGTGAAGAAGGCAGGGAAGAGGGGGAAGATGATCCTCCACATGGTTATAACAGGGGCATCAGCTGATCCTAGCAATGCTTTGAAGCTAGTATGGCCTTCCATGTTTATTACCAATTGTGGCAGGTGGGCCAGCCGTTGTATCTCTGAATCCGCCAGCCATCCGCCTCACGGTGCCCCTGGGAGTGCGTGTAACCCTGGACAGGGCAGGTCCCTAAGGCCAAGGGGCACAGCCTTGAGCAGCTGCATCTCCAGCAGCTGAGGAAAAAGTGTCACAGCACTGAAGAGGAAATCCACAATACACAAGGTTTAAACGTCAGCCCTTCCTATTAGGTGGTTTATCTCTATTTCTAATTAGATGACGTAGCTAAATATATCCTGAAATCGAAAAATGCTAAAATAAAACTAAAAAATGACGCTGAAATGTGAGGTTGTAGTAATTATAGTGCTCAAGTTGCTAATACTAATATTATTGCCTATTGAGTCCAGCTCCTCCACCATAGCATATATGGAGCTTATTTAATTGTTCATCTTCTCATCTAGACTATAAACTTCTTGAGGGAAGAAATCAAGTCTTATTTATCTCTGTGTACCCAATACTTAGCACAGTATTAGGCATACAGTAGGTACTCAGCCAATGTCTATGGAAAACTAATGAGTAGGAAATAAATAAGCAAGACATCCAAATTATAATTTACAACAGCTAGATCTAGCCTCCTTTAGGAATGAGGGAAGCTGATTTTAGGCCCCATAATCAATGTAAGACATGATTTTCATTTTTCCTATTATTTTCTCCAGCAATACAAAACTGGTCCTGCCTTCTGTGGCCTTTGAATCTCTTTTGCAGGAAATTAGAATCTTGACCAAACCCTGAATCATTCAGTTCATTAGACATGCATGCCTGATAACATCTTTTAAAGAGTTAAGGAGATATGAACCGCTTCCACTTGTGTCCCTGCAGTTTGGAAATTTTGAGTTTTCTTCCTCAATGGAAGACAACATTCTGATTTGCCTCAGCCATGAAAGCCTGGTGAGAAGTACGAAAGGCCTCTATCTCTCTCTTAACCTGCAACCTCACCTCTTATGAATGTTTCCTTCCATTAACCTTTGAGTGAGTCACGTTGATGCTTGATGATAATCCTCTGGTGGACATGCTTCTCCTTCCAGAATGAGTGTTGACATGAAGAAGTCTCCAGATCCCCTACAGCCAGACCAGTGATCCCAAATTTTAACCACATAGGATCCTGCTTGCACATCCTGCCTCTGGCTTCATACCCACCTTTACGCCCACAGCATGAAGCTGTGACTACAGAGGCAAACACTTGCAGGGTGGTCCTCTGAGCACACCCTCGGGCAAGAGACATGAAATATTTATTGACTGCAGGCCAATGTTACAGAAACGTTGGCTGAAATCACTGCAGGGTGCCTCTGTAACACCCAAGGTAGACACAGCAACATTTGCCAGTGTCATGGAGGAGGTGCATTTGCCCTAATTCTATCAGCTCCCATAGCTGCAGCTGTTCTCAAAGTGAGTCTCATATAATCCTTTGTTTAAAAGCTACAGTGGGAGATGTTTTTGTTTCCTTTTTTTTAAATGAGCTAAATTGTTAACATTTTTTCTGCAAACAGATAGAAAAAGAGCCGAAAAGTTTGGTGAGACTCAGGACCACATACACTGCTTAATCTTTTGACCCACGTACGTGTTTCTATCTTGTGGACATCTTCGTCTTGGGAAATAAATCAGACTCTGGGAAACACATGTCAGTGTTCCCTATTTCTAAGCAATCCTAAAATTAGATGGCCGCTGATCTTCCAATCCCAGCTATCAAGTGAATGTTAGTTATAACAGAATTTGAGGTCGCCTTAGAAAAGTCTATATCCCATTTTGCTATGCTCTATTGGTCTCCTGATTATCTTTTACTATTTGTAGAATATCTTGCATCTTTGTCAATAACCAATGGAAAACATGCCATGAATTCCAAAGGATGTGCCAAAAAAAATTGTGAAACACTTCCAAAGTATATAATGTAACCTAGTTTAAGTTTCTGGGTCTACTGCGGTAAGTAGTATCCTAACATATTAAATTGCTTTGGCAAGATTCAATGTCATTTTTAACTAAGAACTGAATATAACACAAAAAAGATATAATCCACTGCCCTGATAATATAAGCAAGAAATTAAATTTTTCCCAAACAGGTGCCATATTTAGTCCTACCCCTAGGACCCCAGCACAGTGCCAGTAAGGGGTTAAATAAATAGTGAATTTTTTATTAGAAACATATTAAATATCTGTGCCATAAATTATTAGCAACCAAGAAATCATTATTGCTTTACCTTGCATAGCCGCTTTTGGACCTTGGAGTTTGCTAGACCAAGTGGATTTCATATCATTAAACGTTAAACTCCCTTGACTAGTAGAGAGATCTTGTGGTTTGTGCTCTGCGCCAGCACGCTGGGATACCTATCTTTTTCCTCATTTGGTCTCTTGAGAGGTAAAGGCTGAGAATCTTAAGCAACATGATTTCTAAGGTGAAAACAAACTCGCAGCGCTGACCCAGTTTTATATCTACATTCATATAACTAATGTGACAACATACATGGGCTTGACTTCCCCGCCCATCGTAATTTATAGGAACTGCAGAAGAAAGCATTGTGATGACTTATTCTTTCATTAATTAAATAGAAAACATGCTTTTACTTCGCTGTAATGCATATTTTACGCAGAAAGAAAGAAAGAAAGAAAGAAAGAAAGAAAGAAAGAAAGAAAGAAAGAAAGAAAGAAAGAAAGAAGGAAGGAAGGAAGGAAGGAAGGAAGGAAGGAAGGAAGGAAGGAAGGAAGGAAGGAAGGAAGGAAAGAAAGAAAGAAAGAAAGAAAGAAAGAAAGAAAGAAAGAAAGAAAGAAAGAAAGAAAGAAAAGAAGGAAGGAAGGAAAGAAAGAAAGAAAGAAAGAAAGAAAGAAAGAAAGAAAGAAAGAAAGAAAGAAAGAAAGAAAGAAAGAAAGAAAGAAAGAAAGAAAGAAAGAAAGAAAGAAAGAAAGAAAAGGTTATTAGATTGAGAATGTGCAACTTTTATGTTGCTTTTCGTTTCCCAGTTTTAAACTCGTTCTGTCCCATGCTCCATTAGAATGGTGACTGTTAAGGAGGTCTTTGTATATTCCTCTGGTACATTTAATATTCTAGTGCACAGTTACACTTGCTCTCGGGAACCCTTTTTTGAGGAGAATGTAGGACAACGAGTGAACTTTAAAAAGCGTAAATACATAACCTGTCAGAGTATGGAAACAGGGTATGGAAGGCACGCATTCTACAGAGATCCCTATGGTAAAACGAAGTATTGCTGTGGAAGCATAGCTGTAATTGCACTCTGGAGAGTAAAAGACGTTGTGTTGCCTCCTCAGCAGAAATTCACCTCCCTATATGAAAATCTGATAAATTTTCCAGTTACCCACAGAGGGAACGACAGAGAATTTAATGAGAAATGCAGTGGAACCAGACCTGTTACTATGTGATTATGCATTCACTAATCTCTCTGTAGGGTACAGAAAGGGCATCTTTCTTGAGGGCATTTATCTGAAAAAAGGAGAAAAACATATCTAAAAACAGATTACTGAAGAGAAATGACTTCTCTCTCCCACTGATACCAACCAACATCCCACTGGACTGCTTGTTTGAGCTACAAATAGCACAATCATTAGGATTTCAACAGTTACTTATTTTTTAAGATTGCCAATGAAATTGAAGTTTCATACGATGGCTAATTTATTGATACTTAAATGCAGCTTGCAAGTGCCTGCTATTTTTAGTGTTCACAATTGAGAAGTCCACATATAATGAGAGGGTTAGCCAGTGTTCTTACCCTTGTTGGAGCCATTTCATATCTCACGAAATTCTCTTAATCATCTTTATCAAATAAATCTTATTCAGTACCTAATCCATCCTAAAAGCATTGTTGAGTACCTACCATATTCTGGGACCTATAAATATAATTATATACCCAGTTCTGTGAATTAGACTATCCAATCGACTTCACAGAGTGTTTAAGTCAGCAGAACACATTACTCAAAACTGCTGTCCCCTTAGAGCATTTCAAAAGTTTCTTCTATTAGCCTGACCCTGGTTTGGACAATGTGCAATGAGAGCAGCTATATACAGCCTCCAGAAATTCAAAATCTGAGAGTACATTGATATGAACAACCACAAGAAACAGAGAACAAGTATTGAACAAATAAAGGGATGTTTCAGTAGCTGAGTGCCTTGTGTAAAGTGAGGTCTCAGAAAATGCTGAATTATTAAGAAAGTAAGGGAATGGTGATGGAAAGTTATGAGCTATAATTATTCAGAGTGGTTTCAAAATGAAATGGCTGATATTTCGTCATGAATTTCTAGAAGACTTCATGGAGAAAGCAGGATATCAGTTAAAACAGAGATATTAAAAAATGAAATGCCTAATTAAGGTTCTATAACTATTTTTTTAAATCAACAATACTACTCTTACCATTCCCTTTCAAATTAATTCAAATAGAAAAAGTTCTTTATAAATTGTTAAGCCCAGAATTGATCCCTTTTTTAAAAAAAAATCTTGATTCAACCTCATAATTACCTAACATTTTAAAAAATCTAAGACAAGACTTTAGAAAATATTTACGTTTATTACTTCATTGACTTTTTTTATGTGGTTGTCTAGTTTCACCTGAAGAGAAACCATGTCCTTTTTTGGGTGTCTCAAAATCTAAGTCTCATGCAATCATTGATGACAAAGCTAGAAATGACATTAGGGATCATATAGTAGAGAATGAAGCAAAGCCTAGAAATTGACTTGCAATAATTACATGGCAGAGTGAAGACAAAAGACAATAAAACAAAAAAGTATGTAAGAGCTATTGACTTCTAATCTAGTATTTTTATTACATAAAATTGCTTAAATACTGATGGATAATCTGTAGATCAATTGTCTGATGGAATGTCTGAATGTTGTATAATTCTTACATGTAACAATGTCTCCACTGACACAGCTCAGGCTGGGTTCTCCTCCCTTTTCTGCCAGAGAATATGATGGAAGAAGTAACTCCTTTCTTGGACTAGCACCTAATCATATGATAACCTTATTTCAAGAACTGACCAGTAAAATTGGACTGATTTCTAAAAGAAAAGTAATTGAGTTATGTTCATTTATCTAAAAGTTTCTTTCAAAAAATTTTAAAAGGTCAATTCGCTTAAAAATAGATTTTACAAAATCAACATTTAGATGTAGCAATGAAGTAAATCTTTAAAAAGGTGTATATTTTCTCTGACAAGTTGTTTTCAAATTATTATACTGCTTGTATATTTTATTATACTGCTTCCCACTGCCGTAACATCTACAACACTTTTTTTGTTGTTTTTAAAATTAACTATGCAATCAATTTGCTGCAACTGTAAAAATGGTGCCAGAATTCAAGTTTAGTGCAATATTTTTATTTCATTACTGAAAATGTGGGAAGTCATGGCTTAGTTCCTCTCTCCTTTGGAAGGGTGAAAAATGTTAACACAAGAAAATTGTTCCATTTTCTATTTTAAGATCAATTTTATAAAAAACTTACCTATCAGATTTATAGTTTTATTTTCAGTACATGAATATCTAAGATGATATAATTACTAAATTTGGAAATAACTTTTATTAACATAATCTTTTATCATCACCTGATTTTGAACTCCTGGGCCTCTACAACCCTGCTAAAAGAACTAAAATAATTTGTATACACACACACTCTCAAATTAATTTCTTCAGAAGAAAGTGATGGTATATTTTGTGAAATAAATCAGTGGTTTTACATCTTATTGGTAACCTCTATTTACCTCCACTAATGTTCCAATTAAAGATCATTGTAAACATAATGTAATGAAACTGAAACAGTCTGAAAATGTTTGTCACCTAACTTCTATGCAAACTAGGCTCTTAAATTTTTATGTAAAATTCATCGATATTTTTATATGAACATAATCACAATTAAATGACTTTATTTGATGTTAGATGGATCCAGTTACTTTAAAAATCATCAAAAACTATATCATAAGCAAGGACCTTCTCAGAAAGTTTTAGATATTAATAAGGAGTTATATTTATACCTGTTTTCTATACATGATGAGTTCATTCAATTAATTAATTTAGGTAACTATGCTTAGTGAGTTATAATTAAATGTAATTGTGCATGGCTACTAAACTAAAGTATAAAGATAAGTATAATTTAAAGGTTTTTTTTTTAGCTTGGCTTTACATTTTGAAATTAATGAGTCCTGACTTGTATAATATTTATTTGGTAGCTATCCTACTTTAACCTTCATATACTTATCAAATCAAACTAGGAGTACAAGGTAAGCTATTATTTTTTTAGATAACAAAGTACCATCAGCATTAGCCTAATGCAACATGTGCATTAATTTAATTTGTTGTTAATCATCATTAATATCATCTTTTCCTTGCCCGCTTGGGAACAAGTGTCTACTATTCTCCTGCTTTATAACTCTATTTTTTTACATATACTGAGAACTTAATATACAGTTCACAATTCTTAACAATATATTCGAATAAACTGGAGGATTAATTTTAGCTTTTTACCAAGCATATAAGGTGATATGCCAGTTGGATAAGATTTGGACATATCTTTGTTCGCAACATTTTATTGTTTCATTTAATCCGGGAGAATTTTAACATAAAGTTTGAAACTTTCGTAGCATTTTATTTTACATTTTTAAAAATCATGCATTAAATGCAGAGAATGTTTAATCAGATTATTTGCTTTATAGTAAAACAGTAACTATACTAGAGTATACACATGATATTTTAATTGGTGGATGGATTTTGTATATAATTATATATTATGCATAAAATATATGTGTATAGTTTGTTTCCATTAAAACAAAAATTCTGCTTAAGTGGTAGCAAATTCAATTCCGACAAGTTTCCACTTTATGTTTGTGTACCAAAATAAACTATGCTTTAAAAAAACGTTATCAGTATTCTCCAAAAAAAAAAAAATGTGCTTAAACAGAAATCACAAACATTTTAACTCCTCCTGTTCCTATGAAAGACATAATTCTAAACATTAGCTATACCTTTTTTATTGCTACATTTCCAAGGATAAACCCTTGTATTTCATAGAATTCCATAAAAATGATTACCTAAGAAAATAAATACATTATGTAAATTCTCTGAAGTAAAACTTTCTGTGATTTATGCTCAACATTCAGTATTTGGCTTGACCATTACATGCCATTTTCAGCTCATCGGATTCTCAAATTAATTTCCCATATCACATGGCCAGCTTTTTAAAAATACACATCAGAAAGTTTCCTTATAAAAGGGCAGATCTATTCACTGGAATGGTTTCCATTTGGATAGACAACTCAAAGGGTGTTCTACTGAGTAGTAAGAACATTTTTGACAATGAGACTCAACATAGATAACTGTTACACAATTCATCTCCTTCAATTCTCCATGTTCCTCTGGTAAGTGGGTTGCTTCCCGTGGATCTATACAGTGGAGATAACAGAGGGTGATATAAGAGGTATTTTAAGTACTCCAGTTTCATAGTGTATGCTTGATGGACAGAATAAAATGTTTTCTTCCAGCTGTTCAAGAATGAGGGCAGGGGCTAGATAAAAGGAGAAATGATGGCAAGGCAGAATTAGATCTCAATAAGTGTTGTAAACTTACTGTACATGTACTTCAAATCCTCTTCCTTATCTCCAACTTTCAATTCCATCAAAAAGTCTTTATACTTTCTCCTTACTTCTAACCCATGATAGATCAGCCACCAAAGCATAAGATTCCACATAATTTCATGAATTCACACACACACACACACACACACACACACACACACACACACACAAATCCAAGCTGAGCCTTCGGTGTGTTGAAGGGAATTTAAACATTTTAAGGTGTGGAACCAAACTTACATTATCTGAGGTATGGTAAAAATATATATATCACAAAAATTAAAAGTGCAATGAATAAGAAAAATAAAAAAAGGAATCTAGATGTTACAAATGAGCTATAAACACATTTATAATTCATAAATTGCATTAAAATGGTTGTTTATGTTATATTAATTAAAATAATAAAAGTAAGAAAATATGCTCAATGCAGAGGTACTTTAAAAAAACAAAAAACAAAAAACAAAAGTTAATAAAATATTTTATCTGCATTAAAATATTCTTTGGAAACCAAAAATAAAAAAGTATCATGTATGTTCTTTCAAGTTGATCTGTAAAAGTCAGAAAAATACATAGTCCATGCTGTTTAACTTTTTGAAAATACAGAGTCCTTGTATGCACTACGCATAAAGCCAAAGGCTGTATGTCTTACTGAACTGAAGCAGTGTGCTCTCTATATTGTACAAAGAATTCCTGTTCGGTTCCTATCAGAAAACATTTTTGTTTCAGTCACACTGAAACAAATGACCTGACTTCACTACAGTGTAGTAGAGCTGAAGCTGTGTCCAAACATTTTTCTTCAGAGCTGTAAAGACACCTATAGAAACTCCTGAGGGGAAAGTGTGGTTTCTCACAAGGCCGAAATGAACATTATCCAAAACGAAACTTGAGTCTGTATTTCACTGTGTTGGGACTTTTCCGGGGTGCAGAAAGGGGAACCTTTGGCTTGATAGGATTGGGTGGCTTTTTCTTCTCAGGAACAGTAACAGTGAAAGAAAGTTCTGGCTGCTCCGACTGCTTGAATCTTGGCAGGAAGTGGGTAGAGATGTGCTGGGGTTTCACCCGAGGGCTGCAGCCTCTCTTAGCTTTCCCTCTTTTGTTCAGAGCCACATACCACTCCCGGCCAGTTTTCTCAGTCCTGTGTATTGCTGAGGCATACGTATTATAGCTGTTTTCTTGAAATCGTTCCCTGAATTTACAGTCATCTGTAAATTTGGCCTAAGAGGGAAAAAGAAGAAATTGGAGTAGTAATAATATTTTCAGCATGTAATAAAATGAGATCTTGTACTCTGAAGTAAAAGCAAGAATTCCTTCAACCCCTGCCCTCCTACAACATTCTTTTCTAAAAAATATTTGCTTATTTTAAAGTCGCTTTAAAATTACTATTTTCGTTTCTATATTCCTACCTTATTCATCTTTATAATGGTGGTTTCTGTTTACTATGTACTTAGGGAAATAATATTAGCATGAGTAAAAATTATATGGAAACTCTTTAATATATTTAAATCTGTTACTGTTTTTAAATTACTTAGAAATCTGGAGTTAAAAAGTAACTTTTAACATGTTTTTTTCACTTCACAAGCCACAAGAAAATAATTAGAACTGTATTACTAAGAAACAATTGTCTAAAAAACATGAATTTGTGTTCAGAGAAAAGAGGTCATATTATTCCTTTGAAACAAGAATATATTTTTCAGTGTGATTCATGGTGCTGAGAGAGGGGTAGCATATGGCCCTATTAATATTTCATGTGTTAGAATTCTTAGGAAAAAAAATATCTTCACATGGTGATACAGGAGAGTATATTTGATGCCAAGGAGAAAAATTACTTTCTGGAGTCACTAACAACACTTCAGCCAAATATCAACCTTTCTCACTCTCTCCCTCTTACATACAAACACACAGAGACACAGACACACACATGAAATATCTGTCCTTGACATGCTCACAGAAGAGGAGAAAAAGCAGCCAAGTAGACACCCATCGTGGTGCAGCTTGATATATGAATTATGACAGCAGTATGCAAAGGGTACAATGACAGTGTAGAGGAAAAGAATCTAAGAGGATGGAAGTGGCTGGTGAAGCAGGTGATATGAGAAAAGATTTTCAGGAAATGGGGTGGGAAGAGTGTGTTCACAGGTCAGCATGACACTACTATAAGTAATTCAGTGTGACTTCCACTTAAGATGCATGGAAGAAGGAACAAGAGTTGAGGCTGACAAAGTAGGCTGGGACATGGTCTAAAAAAGCTTAGTTGAGAAAATTGAAGGACTAGAAGGAATCTGGTATGGGAGAAGAGAGCCGGAGGATAGGGTCAGACAGACATTTGATCAATTACCAATTCTGCCAATTGAGGTCTTAGCTTTAGGCTCCTTGTATGTACAGTTTTTCCACACATAGGGCTATTGTGACAATCAAAATATTTTTCTAGGGAAAAGATCTGTAGTTTTCAAATACAAAAGTCTATCACACCCAAAGCATTCGAATTCCAATCTTAGACCAGACCCTCTGGTTTCACAATTTCAGTGAGCACCATTTGTATAAAATTCCTGGGTTCAAAATACCAAATATTTTGATGCCCATATATAAAAACACTAATTACGTATACAGTAAGTCCTCACTTAACATTGTCAATAGGGTCTTGGACAATGTGAATTTAAGCAAAAGGACGCATAACGAAACCAATTTCACTATAGGCTAATTGACATTAACAAGAATTAAGTTCCTATGGCATATTTCTCATCATGAAAATATGACCAAGCTTTTAAATAAAGACCAAAAACACTCCTAGTATTAAAAAACGGGAAGAAATGTGGGCTATACAGATATTTAGGAAAGATTAATTAAAACAGGAGAATTCCTTTCCAACCCGCTTATTCTAGTTCAGAGAGTGGCTGGAGCCCATCCCAGCAGCTCAGGGCATAAGGTAGAATCTCACCCTGGACAGGACACCCTTCCATTGCACGGTGAACTCACACACACATTCACACTCAGACTGAGACAATGTAAACATGCCCATTCACATCATTTGCACATCTTTTGGATGTGGGGAGGAAATGGAATACCTGGAGCCAACCCATGTAGTCATGGGGAGAACATGCAAACTCCACAGGCAGTGGCCCCAGCCAGGGATCAGTTTTTTCCTCATCAACATTATAATGAAATGGCATTGAACAAAATGATGTTATTTGAAGACATGCTCTGTTTATTTTCTTTATCAGACCAAGAGGTTCTGCACTGGAATTAGAAGTTCTTGCTTTTTCTAATAACGCCAAACTTTTCTTTCCAGTACAAATCACAACACTATAATCTGAAAGTCTAACACTGCAAGACAATCTACACTGACCTGTTGATGTGGCCACATGAAACTTTTGACTTGTGCAAAGTACTGATAATTGCAGAAGACAACCAATTTCAGAGCATTTCCAACAGCACATTTACCTTACATATGACAGTTTACCCAAGTTGTTTACATTCAAGTATAGGTCACTCAAAGCTATTTATTTGGAGGCTGCAAAGCTAGAACTTCCATAAAATGATTCCACTGGTGATTCCCTGGATTTGATCTCTCATAGGCTGGAAGCAGGTATTTTACAGAACCACCACCTATGGCTTTCTCCCATCCTGTAGCAACCTACCACCCTATGTCTAAATCAAAGGTGTTATGCTGACATCACTTGAGAAGAGCACACATTTATTACTCCTTTTTTAAAAAAAAAATACTTTCTTACAAGTCAAATAAAGATTTGTCTATAGCTACATAGCTCTTAAAAGGACTGGGGCGCTCTTTCATTCAATTTGATAATCCCAAAGTTTTATGTTAAAATAAAAGCTATAGTCATCTGGAATGTTTCTTGCTACATAAAAGGATAAGCATTTTAGAAAGGTGTGAAGAATTGCATTTTAAAAAAAGTAGCAGGTATGTTTATCTTGTTTGTTTTTTTTTTTGTAAAATTGTTTTCGAAAAACATTTATATAATACATTATACCTTGACCTGACTTCTACTGCTGTTTCACAAACCTACATTTTCCTGAAATGGAGATGTAAGTGATTATTTTATTCAATTTTGACAGATTTAAGTGTACTGCATTATTTAACCCTTTTCCCTGATGGTGTCAAAGAAAATAAAGAAAAAAAGTAATTTTTTTTATTCATGTGGTGTGTACACACACACACACACACACACACACACACACCACTCACTGTGAATTAAACCTTAGAGTTCGCATGAGTGAAACCCCACTGACTCTACCCTCAAGATTCATGTTCTAAAGTTTTTTCTTAAGATGAAAGATAGTTGTTTAGGCTTGAGATTTTTCAAGGGTCACCTAACTGTCACACCAGGTAGAAATGTTCATAATATGAGGACCCACTCACTACCTGCAGTCTCTCAGGCATCCTAAATCCCACATTAGGACAGGAGTAAAGGTGGCTAGACAGTTTTGCCTTTCTTAATTGACTCCTAATTTAATGTTTTGTCTGAAATGTTCATCTAGCTATGATGGAACAGAACCATTTGAAACAAACATTTCAGTAAGTTTTTTTCATCAGGAGATATAGTTTCTTCTTGATGGATCAACTGTTCCTGTCAGTATCTCGGCCTTGTTCAGACAAGATGGTGACCCTGTGCAGTGCATCTCTGTCCCTAATATCATGCATAAAGCACCTTTACAGCAGAGTCATTAAGCAGCACAGGTCTTAGCTACAGGAATTTAAATATATATACATTTACAATCATGTAATTTGGGATAATAAAATTTCCAGGCTATTTTTAATTTTTAAAATTTCCTTTGAATTATAAGAAGTCCTTTAGCAAAATACATACATTTAAAATACTAGAACTGTATTACTTCCCTAGAAAAAATGAAGTTGATATAAAGAATTTTTTCGATAATTAAGCTGCGAAGTAAGGAAGTGAATCAAATTTCAAATAAGCTGTTGAAATTAGGAACTCTCACCCCATCACCTCCTTGTCCTACCTCCATCAGCCACTACAACAAAACCAATCATTAAACTATTTGTAAAGCACTCCATCTATGCTTTAAATTCATCTTTTCATGAATTTATTCAACAGATGTTTATTGATTATATCACATGCCAGGCTCTGTGCTAGTTGTCAGTTTTACAATGAAAAACAAAATAGACATGATCTGATCTTGCTGAGATTCTTTGTTGACTTATTATCAGTTTTTCTCTTTAATTTCTCCTTGATCTTGCAAGTGTTAAAAGAAATTACATTCAATGGACTATTACCCAGCCATAAAAAATAAAATCTTGCCTTTTGCCACATGAATATAGCTAGAAGATACAATCTTAAGTGAAATAAATTGGACAGAGAAAGACAAATACTGTATGATTACATTTATATGTGGAATCTAAAAAACAAAGCAAATGAACAAACAAAACAAAACAGAAACAAACTCCCAGAGAACAAATTGATGGTTTTCAGTGGAAAACGGGGTGGGAGGTTAGGTAGAAAAGGGAAAGAGGATTAAGAATCACAAACATCCAGTTATAAAATAAATCATTGGGATGTAATGTACGGCATAGGCGATAGTCATTAATATAATAACTATGTGTGGTGCCAGGGGGTACTAGACTTATTGTGGAGATAGACACTTTGTAAGATTTGTATGTTGAATCTTTATGCTGTACACTGGGAAATAATATAATATTGTATGTCAACTATAATTAAAAATAAATTAAAAATGATAATTAGATTAGCAAAAAAAGTTACATCAGCAAGTCATAATTTCAGAATTAAAATGAAATGTTCAAATCAGCTAATTTCTGTGTAATTTAATATAGTCCTAATGGAAAAAACAAGTAAAGCTTAAATCAATTAAAATATTTTGCCTGAATATCTAAATTATTCTAGGGAGGGGAAACACGATGGTGTTAAGGGAAACAAGAACTTTTGGATTAGAAGGATAGTTTGCCTTGATTGTACTCATCTCTTCACACAGTGAGGACACACAATAGATATTTAGAAGAAAGGTCAAATTCAGTTCAAAAAAGGCAAAATTTTGATTAACTAGGATATTCAAAAAAAAGACTAATTTTGCTTAATTGAAATCTGAGGATCAATTAAAGCAAACAGAAATTTCTTTCTGAAATGATATTTCAAAAAAAAACCTTTCTAAACTCTAACATAGTTTATATAGATATTATATTGTATAATAATATAGATATTATATTGTATAATAATTGAGGATCTTATAATGAATGAGTTGAAGGTATGCAAACAAGTACCAGTTTTCATTATGTGCAACTATAGAAGTGAATATGCACTCTATAAAAATGGTATAGAGAGAGGAGTGAATCTGGACTATCATCAGTATAAACTTTGGAATTTGCTGCTATTTAGTCAATTTTAATCTTTATTTCACTTTGTTTTCTTTGATTTGGCTCTCTCCCTTAAACCTTATAAAATTAAGAAATAATTAACCAAATATAAATAATTAAAATGTTTTTATAAGCCATAAGATTATTAAATAATTAAAATATTATAGACTGTAATAAAAACAATTACAGAAAAATTGTGCTCTAAGCAAAGTTTCCTTGTGTATGCTCCTCTACTTCTCATTCCATTTCATTCTTTAAGTGCCTCTTGGTTCCCATCCCTACTCCCATCAGTGCTGTTGCCCCTGTCAGGTGCCCTTAGCCTGGGTTGTTTTGTATGGCTATGCAGGATGTTCCCTGCACAAAGGCACCCACCTCTAGTGGTAAGTAAAGGCTGAAAGCTAGAATACCTCAGAAAAGGACAGCATTCACACAGAGGGGCCCTCTTTTACTCTTTACTATAGTATAAGTCTCATATGGGTCAGCTGTAGCCATACCATGCATCTCCAGGTCATGGCCATAGTTCCTGCTTGGCCCTAGCCATCCACCCATCCTATAACCAGTTCTTCATACTGAGCAACCAAGGAAACATTAGAGTTGATTTAATAACAAATCATCTTGATGTCATGTAGTGAAAAATACCAACCACAGGATTTCTCCTATGAATTTCATGAAATGACTTAAAATTACTCAGGGAGCCTGTTCATAATGCAGATTCCCCAGGCCCTATCTCCAGAGATTGTGTTTTAGTAAGTCTGCGATGAAACACTTGATTTGCATTTCTAACCAGCATCCAGTGTGATTTTGATGCAGGTGAGGTGAGGACCATACTTAGAGAAACATAAGGTAGTTTTCTTTTCAATGCTTTTAATTACTCAATAAAGCTAGGCTGTTGAGGACTACAATTGCCAAGTGTTTCACATATATTATTTAATTCTTACAATAATTCCGTGACTATTAGGCTATTATTATCTGATTTTCCAGTTGGAGAAGTAAAAAAAATGATATATCTAAAGTCCCACATTTATCAAGTGCCAGGGTAGGCTCTGATTCCTAGATTCAAACTATTTCCATAACACCATACCATCTGAGGGTATCTCTTAGGGTTTTATATAGTCTCACCACCATGAATTTGCTCCATATTAAAAAACCGATGAAAAACAAGTGCAGCTCCCCAAACCATCAGAGAAATATAACACCATCTTTTGCTTTAGACTGACATAGACCTCTGAAGTTATATGTCACTTCATCACTCCCAAATTTTCTCAGTAAAAAAAGCCCTCTAACCAAATTGAAGTAGTGTGAAATTAAGGGAAAACTGGTATTTACTATAAATGCAGAGTCTCAAACCCATTTTGAGCCTGAATTACTACACATTTGATTTTACTATGCAAATGGAAAGCTCTTCAAGGGCAAGAGAAGTTTCTATTCTAGTGTCTTTAAGTAGCTCATGGTTTGGAACAGTGGGTGCTTAATAAGTTATTTTTTAATGATGATGATAACTATTACTCAAGCTTCCATTTCCTTTGTTAACATGCCCAGCTCTAGGGGCTGCCCACTCCTCCTCACTCTGCCCCCAGCACAGGAAGTCCTGTACAGAATCTCATTCCTGGCAAGCCAGCTGGCTGGCTCTGAAACCAGGAAAGAAGGACGTTGCAGTCCTTGCTTAGAGCTAATCAAGCACACATTCCATGCCTGTTTCATAAACTCTGCAATTAGCTTTCCTTCCAAACATGATCCCCTAAAATCCCGAGGAACAAAAATAATTTCACCATATAGGTCTCTCTGGATCTTTAAATAAGCTGTGGTTTTTTCCCAATAGGCAATAAGCTATAATGCACACTTTATTAAAAGATATGATAACCTCCTTTTCTGGGATTTACATTTTGGGGGAGGAAAAATACAAGATGCACAATAGGGCTCTGGAAGAATTATGAGATTATGACCATAGGAAATCCTTGCCTCTTTAAGAGATTGAGTCTGGGGATTTTGCTTTCAAGCTAGGTTTCTTGGAAAAAGGAAAACCTAGGACATAAGGAGGCTACTGTGTGCAGGAAAAGTTTGGACCCAAAGACAAAAAAAGGTCAATGATAAATATGACTTGGGCTGGTCTAAATATCTGAGGGGTCCCAGCTGCTTGACCCCAAATTGAAAAGCCTTCTAAGAGAGGAGATTGGGAATTACCAAACAGCTGCCTGAGAGCAAACTCATCTTTTTTAAAAAAAACATTAAATACCGAATACTTTCTAGGCACTATCCTAAGTATTTTCTATGCACTATCTCATTTAAAATGCTCAACTATCCCAAAAGATTCTTACTTTAATTTTCTTACTTTTAGAGCTGATAAAACCAAGGAATAGAAAGATTAAGTAACATGACACAGTTTAAGTAGGATGACACAATCTAACTGTGATCTTAACCACCACACTCAAAGCCTTTCACTCTACATCTGGACTCACCTCAGAGAATGCGGAAAGCCTCACTATGAGACTTTCAGTAAAGAAAACAAACCTAAGGAGAGAAGAGAAACAGATTGAGGAGGAATCAGGAACAGACAGACAGGCAGAGAGACAGAGACAGAAAGAGAAGGGTGTTCGGTTGTACAACGAAACCCCAGATTGCGAATGAGTTAAGGAAGAGGTCCTGGGGGTGGGGGGTCTGACTAACTCCTGACTCTTTAAGTAGTTATCCATTCCTACTCTAATGACTGCCAATGCATTTTGAGATCACACTCCTTCTTATAAAGAATGCTGAAAAAACCTGCATGGCAGGAATTTGGCTACATGTATATTTAGAATACCCTAGTGGGATTTTAAAGAGAGCTGCATGTAGATTGAATGAGTGCAGGGAGCAGTGCAAACTGACATGGTTGGAGTTCAAAGAAAACTTCTGATAGACTTAAACTCAGCACACAAAGTAAACCAGCACAAATTTTGCCTAAGTCTAACCATTCTGAGCTGATATTTCTGTTTAGCATCTTTGTACCCACTGATGAAAAAGTATTTTCTAAAAGAAAATTCTCTGGGAACAAAACATCTTTTCCATTGGTTATTCAAGGGAGTGATCTTTTCCATTTTTAAGTTCATCTTGACAAGAATTTCCTATGCAAGTCATCATCACATTGAATGACCACCATTTGTAAAACTCTGACAACTTCTACAGCAGACACATCTCCTTTCTAGATTTTAAAATCAAGTATTGCAGATACAGAAGTAGATGGGGAAAAAACAATTTCAAAAAAAGCTTGAAATGAAGAGGAAGAGAGATGAGGAAGGGGCAAGGAAGTAAGCAAAATATTCTAAGGATAAACCACAGTATCCATTCTTTAAAATGTAATATGAAAAGTATTATTAAACCATGCAATTATTAATTCCCATAAAATAATAGGTGAAAACAATGTAATGAGTTCCAAACAAAACAAATCTTTCAAGCTAACTTTTACCTACCAAGTATTACAGCATTTAAAGAGAAAAACAGAGAATTTAAAAAAGATATAGTTCTGGTTTAATCACTTGTTAACCATGATAACTTAGGAAAATTTTTAACATTTCTGAGACTCTTCCTCACCTAATTATGTACTAAGATGATGTGAGTAAAAGAGCTTTTAAAGAACTTTTAAAAGAGCTTTTAAAGAGCTTTTAAAGAACTATGCAAATGCATCATCTCTGTCTAGTAATACTCCAATTGCTACTATAAAAACCAAGTTGAAAATCTACAATTATCTGTGAATATTTCTCATTACAGAATGGGTTTACTTTCCACAGAATTATATAAATACTTTACATTTTCTTCAGTTCTCTTTCATTTTGTGGATAAAATCCTAAAGATACTACTTATTAATTTTTTATTTTTTCCAGTTTTATTAAGATATAATTAGCATCTAACATTGTGTAAGTTTAAAATGTACAATGTAATGATTTTCTATATAAAGCAGGTCCTCAAATAACATTGTACCCTTCAATACCATTCTATTATAATGTTGATGAGGGGGAAATAAAATGTATTCTTGGCCAGGAATGTCTGTGTGGAGTTTGTAAGTATTCCCCATGTCTGTATGGATTTGCTCCAGGGAGATGAGGTACCCGCATCTCAAAGATGTGCATGTGAGGCGAACTGGCGTGTCTACATTGTCCCAGTCTGAGTATGGATGTGGGTGCAAGTGCACCCTGCAAGGAAGGTTGTCCTATTCACAGTGGGAAATTGCCTGGTGGCCTGAGCTATCAGGATGGGCTCTGACAGCCCTTGACCCTGAACTGGAATAAACAGTTGGAAAAGAATTCTTTTACTTGTTTTTATCAGTCTTTCTTAAATACCTGTAGAGCTCACATTGCTTTCCCTATTTAATATTAGAAGTGTTTTGGGTCTTTATTTAGAAGTTTGGTGATGTTTCTGTAATGAGAAATATACCTGAGGAATTTAACTTGGGTTTATATCAATTAGCTTATGGTTTCACTGGTTTCCTTACCAATGTAGTTTTGCTTCAAGTCAGTTCCTAAGATGTTAAGTGAGGATTAATTGTGTGTTTGTGTGTGTATAATCTGTAATAAATAATATGTATATATATCTCAAAATGATTATAGAGGTACTCCTTAAATGTCTCTGCATAATTATTTAAAGCAAATCACAAATTACATATTTTATCCTAAAAGTATGAATTTTTAGCCTAACGATGATGCAATTTTGTAAAACAACTAAATCAAATACTATAACTATATTTAAAGTTACAAGAACAATTGTTTAACATGTTTAAATAGAAGCTGATCATAGGAAACAAAGCACATAGGCATAAAACTGATAATTGCTAGGATTAATACTATTTCTAAATTCAATGTCCTTAAAAAATAAATCACTATAATTTAATTAGTTTCCACCTAGACAAAAAATGCTAATAAAAGCTCTGATAGAAGAAAGTGGGCTTTGACAATTGGTTTAAAAAGAATCCATATAATCATAGGGCTTAATTTTTTATCTACAATTCAGCTCAAAGTCAACAGAATGACTTCTGTATCAAAGAGCTTCAGTGAGTGACAAGAGCAAGACTTGCTTTGTACTGTTTAAAAGTCATTATTCCATGAAATAACTTTAGCCTGCCAAGATGAGAGAGAATAACAGATGCTGTTTTTGCATTATCTGCATTGTTTCAGCCAGCCATCCTTAGACATTTGGGTCAAATTTCTGGAAATTTGTTACTTGCTTTTGACAGAGGAATCATGTATCCTAACCTCTGAGTTTGACCTTTCTAACTGGCATCCATTTGTAATACTTCGCTTTCTGTGGCAATTATCCTTAAGCTGGCCCAAGTTTAATTTGTTTTTTATTTTTTGTTTTTTTGTATGTATTGGGCATAATCAAAAGTTTAAAAAATTAAGATTTTTCACTCAAACAAGCCAACCAATAAGACAAATTTCTTTTACATGCCCCGCATATTATTATGGTACTTCTGTTTTAAAGGTGTTTCAATCTTTTTACAACCTTGAAGTTGACTGAGGCAAAGTTGTTCTGTGTAAATGTGTTTGATCACTGTTTCTATTCCATATGTAGATTTTTCAAAATCAAATTTTTTAATAAAACATGTCCTACTTTTCCAAAGCAATGTAGAAATTTACCTCTTAAAACAATTTTAAAAATTCTTTTAGGACTATTATAATTCTAAATTATAGCTTGCCAGAATATAACAACTAGCTCAGAAAATTAAATAGGTAAATTTTTTATAATTCTCACAATGAGTAATTAAAGAAGTTAACAAGTTTTTCCATTTATCTTAATAAACAGATTTTAGAAGTTTGTTATATTTAGACTATCATATAATGATAAGTAATATTGGTCAAGCACTTAAAGTGCACCAAATTCTAATCTAAAAGCTTTATATGTATTATCTCATTTAATCCTCAAATAACTAGAAATAGCTTAAATTCTACTACTTCCTCCAAGAGGTATTAGCAAACTATCTTTAGATGCTAGGTAAAGGAAAATTGAAAGTCTTACACATTGAAACAAGTGAAATTCTCACTGAATTTTTTTAAGGTCCGTAAAGTAGAAATTATAATTAGTAAGTTTCAGTTGACTGCACTTATTCAAAACTTCTTATATACTTCAAAAACTGAAAAAGTGATGTTTCCCAAATTCACTTAAAAAGAATTAAAGGTAATAAGGATTAAAAGACTGGCATTAAGAAAGATTTGCTTTTTAAAGTGATTTAACATGACAAAACTTAGTATACCACAGAAAAAAGCACAAATCACTTTTAAATGCTGTACATATGTACTAATACAAATTAACAGAATCTGTGAGTAGGAAAACTAAGCTAAAGATATTTTATTATCTTTAAAATGTGTTAATGTTTCCCAAGTAATTAGCATTTTCAGAACAAAATATATGTCTATAATTTATAAATTGATTACACAATGCATAAATGGTCTAGAGAAATGTTTATAAGTGCAAAATTAGTCTTCATAGTTTCAAGAATTTTTTTGATGCACCAAAAATATAAGATAAGAATTCTGTAAATAGATTAGATAAAATTTCTCTATGAAAGATCAGTCTTCTTGTTATTCTTCTTTTTATGTTTATTAATATGAAAATATTACTTAGACCCAATTTTTGACATTCTGAAAAGCTTGTACAATTAACTAAGAACCCATGCAAGTAACACAAACACACAAGCACCATAACTATGTAAATTTAAAGTGTTATATAATATATTATTTCCATACATTTCTTCTCACTTGGGCCACATTTAAGAAATAAATAATGGTAATCACTTTAAGAATGTTATTTTCAAATAAACTTACCCGTAAAATATTTTGGTGGACTTTATCTTTTCAAATAAATACAATATCTAAATTATTACTTACAAAAACACAATTCTCTTTGTTAAATATACATATAATTTTATAAAACCCAAAAACATTAAGTTCTCTGGGTAAATTGCGCTACCTACTAATTTAAAATTCACTTCATTCCATTTTACAAATGTAAAATCTCCATAATATCTTTAACAAATATAAAGTTGTTCTACTTACACTTGCATGGAGTTTTCCTTTTTTTGACATTGCTAAAAATTTGTTGCTGAAAACTCCTCGTATTCCTACGATCCCCTGAGACACAGCAAATATTTCCAAAATACCTAGGATGACAGAAATCACAAAATAAACACAGACTCTTCTATACACTATTGTGAAGAATTAATTTTCTACATAAATTCTTTCCAGACTTTACTAATGTGATTTTTTAAAATTTAGCATTTTTATTTTTTGTGATTTTCATTATGTATAAAAGGCTAACGCTCAAGTGATCATTTAAAATAAAATATTTCAAGATTCAAAAATGTAGTTAGTTACTTTTCATTAGTAATTCTTTTTTTATGAATGATGTCACTTTTAGTAAACAATGTTTGACAATAGAATCTTTTCAAGTTCTAAAAAATTTGAAAGAACTTTTAAAAATATTTTTAAAAATAATTCTCATACTTGATTTTTCTATCAGAGATAATGCACTGCTTTTAATATTAAAAAACATAGTTTGTACTCAAGACTAATATGAACAATTGAAAGCCTTGAAAATAACTTATTTGCATAAAAGAAATCTCTCTTCTCAAATGATCATAATTATAAAAGTACAAATCAATAGATACCATACTTTAGTGAGTAGCTCATTTAAAGATTACACATAACGAGATACTAAAAGCATTATAAATAATTTGGGATTATTTGTTCAATGAAGTGTTTAATGGATTATGGTTTGAGACTTCTGTGGGGGAAAAAATGAGGTCTTTTATTACATTATTACTTATATTTGGTATTTCATAGTTAATATTACCAAGTCAAAATCCCTGTCTCCTATAATAATTTGAAAGCCCACATGCATTGGGTCAAGAGAATCACACACCAGTTCACAGAACATTTAAGAAATGAAACTCGGTCTGTATATAATTGGAGTCCCTGACTATCATAAATTTTTGAATTCATGTAACATGGTACTTTTTGTTAATTGCCTACAGCAAATTGCAAAAAAAAAAAGGGGGGGGGGCCTAAAAGAAGGCCTGTCCTAGGAAGAAAAGAAGGAAGGAAGCAAAGACAGGAAGGACAAGGGAAAAATAAAATCTCAACATTGTAATTTATAATATTTGGACACAGATGTTAGCATATTTTAATAGGACTCTGCTGAATAGAGAAATTTACCTGACTTTTTTGGAAGAGCAATCTCCCCCTGGAGTATTTAAAGTACATACAAAATTATTCAACTTAGAAAAAAATTAGTGCACTGTGAATACTCATATATGTGATATGTATAAATACATATCTATGAACATCTTTGAGCACTTAAGTTGCATACTGTGAACTACCTATAACTGCAGCAAATGTTGCCACTTATTTATCGAAGTTGATTTCTTAAAAATATTTGATCAAATAGTTTATAGGGGGGAAAGAAGTAACAGAACTATTATGTTTGTTATGTGTCCTTTGCAGAGAATAAATAAAACACATCTCAAGAAAACTGTAGCTACCAATTTATTAGTGGATATTTCTTTAAAAGGGAGAAGAGAAAAAAAACTGAAAAGGAAAAAGAAAAAACCCTGAAAACTGCTTTTAGAAAGAAACTACTAAAAAGAAACTGTTGTTTCATAAATTCATGTGCAAACTGTTTTTAAAATGCTATTTACAGTAGATTTTGCAATGCAAATTGACCGTGGTGAACACCCAAAGATTTAGAAGCATTATCATTTTATCAGATAGTAACAAAGCACACAGAATTTTTTGTAAAGTTAAATACACTACAGGATATAGCATATTTCATATTATTAATAAAGCATGATTTTTAAAATCTGATAAAAGTTATACTTCTACCAAAATACAGAATGATACTGAGAACAGCATTAAGAATTTTTGGTATTTGGGTGATAAGGGATGTAACTGTGAATACTGTGTAAATGTGTGAAAAAGCAAGCCTGGGAGACCATGAGAAATTGCCCGCATGTGGAATGATAGCTACAAAAGAGAGTATGGAGTTCGTAGAAAAGAAGACTTGGTTGTTTGTTTCCCTCAATTTATTTGTGTACTACATTGTTAGAGGTTTTTTTTAACCTCATTCTCTAGAAAATCACCTGGTTTTGTAAATGTTAATTTATGCATATTAGTAAAAAATACACATGGCAACATAAAAGATAAAATTCTCATTGAGCATATGTGTTTACATGCTAACATTTAAAAGACCAAAACAAAACAGCACTGTAATTGTTAATGGGAACACTGCTTTGCCTATGTAAACTATTGGTTTGTGACAACTAACATACTATTTTTAAGAAAAACCCATTTTCATCTACTTTACTTGTTTCCTAACACACTGTACATTCTGCATGTATACATGTTATATAAAATTTGCATTGTAATGAATTTTACATATACGAAGATGAAATAATATATGTAAAAGTGTTATTTTATTATATACTTCATGGTTTCTTTTTTAATGAAGTTCTATTATAAAAAAATGATAGATTGCCTGAGAGTGAAAGAATTTTATCATTTTAAGAAAATTATATTTAAATGAAAGCCTAAAAATTTACCTTTATATATAATTCTATTTAAAATTACAAAGAATACAGGGAAAGAAATGAGATTGGATAAAATTATTGTTTTTTTCACACAGGTAACTTTGGTATGATCTAAATCTTAATGTAATTATGGCATAATTTTGTGAACACTGTTGAGATCAGAATTTCCAAAGTAATTTTACGTCTTTTTCTTTCTATAAGCCCCACAATTCAACCTCCTGCCCTCCCAATTGTTCACTATGCTTTTACTATCCCAAATCTCAGTAACTCACTAAAGATGCTACATGTACAAACAAATGTACACTAACTTATACATACATAAATCCCAAATCTCTAAAACTTTTTTTTCAATTTCAGTAATCTTCTGTTATTAGGAATCAGAAATAATAAATTTGATGGAATATACAATTTACATTGTAAATGCCAAGATGGTGTCCTTAAGCAAAATTGTGTAAGGCCAAGTGTGTCTCACAGATCATGGATAGTCAATGAATGTTTGACAAATTGGATTGTTTCTTTGACCTTCTCACTACTCTCCCTTTTCAGGACATTCCATATGCACATGTCTATGGACACATGTTTTAGTACTCTCCCACTATTCTGGCCCTCTCCTGCTTTAGGAGTGGGGTAAGGGGAGATGATCAGATGATCAAATTAATTCACATTAAAGTGCTAGTGACGTGTTATTTTCCCTGGGGTGTTCCCATTTAAGTGGATCAAAAAAAAAGGGCAATGCTCACAGGAGGAATTCTCTCTTGGTGGAATTTTGGGGTTGATATCTAGGTTGAAGGAGGTAAGCACTTGGTGTCTCAGATTATACACACACTGTTTGACCCACTTACTTACACACATGGGAATGCATTAAAAAGTAAGTTTATTTCAGTTAGAAAATATATACCTAGATTTCTTACTCCATCCCTTCCAAATTGTTTGAGATAGTAGGACTCTATTAATGATGGTTGATATAGTTATGTAGACTTCTCCCTTGTCTCTTTCCCTAATGAATGAAATACAGTTATTTAATGTATGTAGAAGCTTTCAACAGCCCATCTGAAAATCCTCAAAGAAAAATAATCTAAAACTGAAGTTTCTCTACTTTCAAAAACACAGCAACATATACGCTGTATCATTACCAAATCTGAGTCTTAAAATACCCAATCTTCATTGATTAAACTAGTAGCATATAATTTCCACTTGAGATTTTTAATACAACAGATACAGATTCAGGTTTATATAGGTTTGGGGTACTAGGTAAAGGTTGATTCTACATGACACCAAAATTACTAGTGGATTCAGATTTTTAAAAATCAGTAAAATTGAGGGTTTGATTTAGCCAAAATATATGATTGGAATTTTTATATTTTATGTAAACATTTTGGCTTTGTGTAGCCATAGCCTTAATCTTTTGCTTCCTAAATTACAACTACTTAATTGCCTATTCTTCAATGACTCAAAGTAAGTCAGTAGGAGCATTGTATTAAAACAAACTTGAAAACATAAAAATTAAAGTAAAGCCTTGGTTTCTATTCAATAGTTGGATTTCAGCATCTATCTTGTACATCTTTCTTTAGACTTTCCTAGGATTTCCCCTATAAGAGTTTATGCGCAATGAGCTTATTTCTTTTTTCTGTCTTCAAAACTTAGGATATATATTGTATAAGAGAAGCTAAGAATAAACTCAGTAGTACACATTAACTAAACAAATTATGTTTCAAAACTCTATGGTCAGAATACTTCTAATGGTGAAACTAAAAAATATTTACAATTTGCAAAACTTTAAATGTCAAATGATAGTTGGGAAACATGAATAAAAATATTACAAAAAATTATTGAGTTTAAGAGATCCTGTTAGAATGCAGTTTTATGGCAAAGTTTTGACTTTTCTGAAATAGCAAGCCGTGACCAAAAGTGTTTTCTATCATTGCTCCTTCAAAGAGATGTGTCATCAATGGTTCTCTATGATCCCAGCTCTCTCACTATCTTGTGTGAGACGTAGACAAATTTTTCCTCATATACCTTAACAGTTCATGACCAACACTTTAGTTTACATATGTGTCTGGAAACAGCAGTATTGTGCCTTCGAAAAGGTATGTGAACAACTGTAATTAGCAGGCTTCTATTTCTCTTTCACAGCTACTTAAGGACAGAGATTCATTTTAAACTTCGGAATTACACGCTTTCCTATTAAATATGACATATTCCATAAAATTCTTCGTAGATCAATGCTAACAAAATGTTACGAAGTAGTATTTAACACTCCAGATATCACAAAGAAGAAAATCACAATGATTTAAACACTTAAGTTATAGTTTCTTCTGTGAGAAGAACCTATGGAAGACAAAAACAAAAAAAATCTCTCAACTAACCCCAAAGTACAAAAACATCAAGCTTGGTGAGGTACATACCTTACGTTGGCTGCATGAATAAATGAATGAATGAATGCAAGCCATGTGAAACAGACAGACTAAACTCTGAAAGGCTATTGTAAACTGGAATGAATGAGGAAAGTGTTAAATTAAGGAAGTTCTTTTAGGCATTGTTTAGGAAACACTCTTATTCTTTTATAGACATCCTTCAAAGTGAATTTTAAAATAAATTGTACCTTGGAAATAATGTATTGGTCAATGTCTTCTTTAGCTGAGTGTATTCTTTGTTGAGCTGTTCTCATTTTTCTTCCTACCTTTTCTACAACTGCCCTTTGGCAAGGCCAAAGCTGCAAAACATCTTGTCTATGTGGTTTCTTCGAGAAGAAGGTGAATATCTTGGTAATGAGCCTGGTTTTCAGATATCCCTAGCACACTGAAAAACATTGTGATCACATTCCTTTACTCCCCTGGGATCCAAACTGCTGCTTGATGCATGCTAATTTTGAGTCTTCCCCTTGGGAACACAGAAGTTATCTTCTGTTGGTACTAATTTTCTGCATAAACTACAAGAAGAACAAAATAGAAGTTTTTATGTAAGAAGAAAAGGACAGATTCCTAGAAGTGAGAAGTGTCTGATGGAGTAAAGAGTTGGGTGGGACAAAGTGCAAAGGACAAATGGAGATTCTGATATAGACATAACTCTCACTACCCCTGAAATCTCAGAAAAATTCCCCTTCACCATAACAGACCTTGCCCCTTATTGCTGAAGATGGTGAGCTGTTTAATAAGAGCACAATGAACCTTAAAATATAAAAACAGGTTTCTCTGAGAAGTGCTTGGAAGGTCCTGGGACTCGCTGGGGCGTATATGGAGGGCCTTTCTCCAGTGACCGCTTCGCCACGTGCAACACAGCCAGCTGGAGCTGCACAGCCCGAATGACTTCATTCAGGGGCAAGGGGCGGGTGCGGACCCGCTCCTTTTCCGCAAGAACCGCCTGATCTTCCTCACCCTGCCTCCTGAATCCTCGGGAGGAAGCTTCCTAGCCGGCCACCTCACACATGTGGGCACTTCTAACCCCACTTTGGAGGCGGCTGCTGTGGCTCCGACTCCTCTGGAGCTGAGTTAAGAAAAAGTCCAAGGGCCCGTGGGGTCGTTGGCTTGAGACCGAGCGAGCTACCAGCTTCAGTTTCCTCATCCTTAAACAAGAAATCTAGACACTCAAATTAAGTGAGCGCTTTCTGTGGGCCACGCTGTGCTCTAGACAGAAGGAAAGCAACAGTGGCCAAAACAATGAAACTTAGAGAAGGTGGATTGAAGTACACCTAGGAGCGACCAGGCTCACACTCGAGAGCCGCGTGACCGCTCGCAGCCCTGTCTCCTGGCCACGTTTCTGCTCTCGCTGGTATCTAGGAGGCCTGCACTGTGGTTCTAATCTGTTGGACTAATCCCCTCTGGAAGAGCGATCGGGCCCTACCCAGGAAAAGCTCCGCAGAGATCGTCCCAGTCCCGCACACAATCCCAACCCCAAAACATCTCTTCCCTCCGCTGCCTAGAGGCAATGAGGAAGCAAACGAGCAGCAGTGAGCGAAGGAGCAGCAGTGATGGTCTGGGTGGAAGAGATGAGAAAAGGAAGGAAAGAGAAAAAGCTAAAGAGACAAATCAGAATTTAAAACTTAGCTGTAAAAACAAATCACACAATTTGCACCTGTACCGAATTAAATCTGAATTTTTTCCTCTCATTGTCCTTGGGGACCAAAGGCTGGCCACTCTTCCTAACAAGGTGTTGCCTTGGTCTCAACATACCAAACGTTGCTAAACTCAACTTTAGAGTTAACAATTCGAATGTCTATCACCTTCCCCTCTCTAAACATGTCCAGTTTTCCAGATCACTGACTTCTTCCAGGCAGTGGATGTCTGGTCTCTCCTAGAAGGTTCATATATATTTTATATGCACATAATGAGTGAATATGTAATATATGTGTGATATACATGTAATATATATTATATATGCAATAAATGTAATACATACGTATGTAACATATATATAAAATTGGGGGGCTTATGATGGCAGTTTGGGGGTATGTAAAATTTGATTCTTCTAATAAAAATAACTCTTCAGTTATGGTCAGAAAGAAAGGGATGCATTTTGATGCCTAATGAAAAATGCTAGCCTAATAATCAGAAGCAGAACGTAAAGAGAAAGTAAACGAGAAGAAAGAGATTTTTGTTTTTTCTCCAGACGCAGATTGGAGGCTCGTCTTTGGGACCAGGGCAAACTGAAAACACGGTGCCTGTCTGTGCACCCGCCTCCGGGTAGCCTACACTTCAGGGATCGCCATTCTTCGTACCCACGAGAGGGGTGCGTGTGCGTGTGCGCGCGCCATGTAGACGCACCTCCACTCAACTGGCCCGACTGTTTCAAGGGCCGGCTGTGTTCCAGCAGCCAGGGCTTCGGAAGGTGCGCGGGTGGCCCCGGGAATAACCGGTCGTCCCTCCCCCGTCTCCTGCCGCCGCTTAGGACGGGTTCTGCAGGAGAGCTAGCAACTTACTTAACATACTGGCTTCGTGGGAGCCATTGACTTTGCCATCTGGGTAGATCTGCAGATGGAAACCGATGCCCACTCTGCAGTAGAGGCTGCCGGTCCGGCGCCCCGAGGGGGTCCACTGGAAACTGCTCTGCTCCAAGCCGCTTCCTTGGCTGCCCAGAGAAGCCGAGGGAGAGGAGGAAGCAGAGGAAGAAGAGGAAGACGTCGTGGTACTGCTGCTCCGGCGGCTGCTGGCGCCTCCCGGGTTTCTATCGCTGGCGGCGGGTCCGGATTGCCCTTTGGGGGCGAGGCGCTTCTCCCCGTGAGCCCAGGCGCTGAGGATCAGGTGGCTGAGAAAGAGGAGGAGGAAGGACAAGCTCATTCTTCCAACCGCGGGGGTCCTAAGTGCATCTTGTAGGGCTGGTTCTGGGCTCTGTAGCCCCCGTGCGGCTGCGTGCCTCTGGCGCTGCCCACCTTGCCGCACCGGGTGGACATAGCCTCGGGGAAGAGAGAGGGAGAGGGGGAGAGAGAGAGAGAGGCCACCGGAACGGATCTCGGCGCTGGCACTGGGATATTTATAACGCCAGTGATCTCACTGCTCCGTGCACGCCTGCGAAGCTTCCCCTCACCCGCTGCTTTGTGTACTATCTGGCCGGTGCGGGGAGGGAGCCTGGCGGTCCCCGGGGCGGGGGTGTGCAGGAGGGAGGGGATGGGAGAGAGTGAGGGGGAGGAGAAGCCGGGCGGAGAGGAGCTGCACCCCGACTCCGGGCGCGCGCATACCGGGATCACGCACCCCAGCCGTTCTCACAAGCCACACGGCCACCCTCCGACTAGAGCCAACGCCGCACGTTGGAATTGAGCTACGCGAGAGCAGCAGAGTCCTCCAGGGGCAGCGACGAAAATGGGACGGCGGAGTGGGGGGGGGGGGTGTTTAAAACGTGGAAGTGAGTTCTCGTTCTCTCAGCCTCTGCCATACACAGCCTGCGTCCCAGCAAAGCGCTCTTGCCTACTCGGGACTCAATTTCTAGGTTCCCGTCCCTGTGCCCCGCAGAACCCGCTTTCACAACCTAGGCCCTGGGAAATCCCTGGGGAACTGCATCCCACCAGAGATCCCACTTCTTCAAGTGCTACAGAGGGGAACCTAGCGAGGATTCGCAGCCCAACTTGGGAAGGTTTTGGTGTGCCCGGGTTGTGGAAGAAGGCCGTTTGTGGTGGTGGTGGTGGTGGTGGTGGTGGTGGTGGTGGTGGTGGTGGTGGTGGTGGTGGTGGTGGTGGTGGCTGGTACTGATTTATTAAAGAGCTAAGGAATGAGTTTACTCAGCGTTTAGCGAGCCACCCTGAGCCATTATGCCACGACTCTCGGTCGCGCTAAACATGTCGATTTTTTTTTTTTCCCTTCTGGGAAGCTCTCGGTGTGTGTCCAGGAGAATGAGCACACACGTTGAGACCCAGGCAAGAGGGCCAGGGACTGGGCACCCGCGCATGTGACTGACTGTCCAGTTGTCTTCTCTCGCCCCAGGATCCCCTTGGCAGGAAGGATTAGCTAACAGCTCGCTTCAGCTTACTCAGAGCTGCCATTGACTGAAGGGGCCGACCTCAGTGAATGATTAATGATGCGCGTGCCGGATTTCAGGAAACCCGAGAACAGAGAATTTCCATGTATGCAATGCCCCTAATGTCATCTATCTGAGAAATATACCTGACTCACATTCTTGGAATATTTCTGTCTAAAAACATATTTGAAGCTTTAAACTGCACTCCGATACATAATAATGGTCATTTTAATGAAAAGGCTGTGATTTTGACCGATAAGGTCAATTAGCAGTATAAGCCAAGATACACCCTTATCCATTATTGAGTACCCACTTAAGAATTCCTGTCTCCATAATAAAAAGCATAATAAAAAGCACATAGGTTTTTCAGGCTTGGAAATCTTCCATGGCTAGAATACATAACATCTAGGCAGCTGCAAAACAGAGAGACACCTGGACAACTAACTCAGTGAAGCCACCCTGAGGAGAAAATGACACATCACACATGGATGTGCATAGTCTAAGCACAATGCCCCTAACACACTACCTCAGAGCTATTCTGGGGTGAATACCCTTTCTCTTCTCAATGTTCTAGGCTCAAGCTCTATGCTTTTGACTTGCATAGAGAGTAGGCAGACCTTTATAGGCAATGCTGAAAGTAAGCAGACAATGAATACAGACACCTGGTTCCTCAGAAGGTCCACTTGATCTCTTTCCAGGGTGAATAGTTGTGAGATGCTGAGCCTGGGCACTACATCTTCTTCTGCAAGTGATACCCTTGGATCTGTGACAAAGCCGTCAGGGTTTTAAGGCCCAATGGAGCTGCTAGATGCCATCAGTAAATTCTCCTGTATGTCAGACAGTCTATCACCCATGCCTCACGTGACAAAGAATTTCCAGGACAAATCCAGTTTGTTTCTCTGCCTCTTCTTCCTTAGGAGCCTGCTGAAAGAACAGGTGAATGGATCTCGCCCCAGACTCACTATCGCCCCCTCCACAGACCTGGGAGACCGGAGAACACTCTGGGGGAGTTTCTGGAGCTGATCAGGCCTCTTGTCATTTCTTTGTTTCAGCTTTCCAAAACTCCCCCCGACTGAAATAACCATTCTTGTATCCCTCTGGTCCCCTGCAAGATTCTACTTGGGGATTAAACTTTTGTCTAGGACCCAGGAAGGCCAAGACACCTACTTGGGCTTTAGTCCAACTCAGCCTGGCTGGTGGCAAGGTGCACTCTGACTTCCTCTGGGGTTTGATGGTGAAACTTTAAGAAGAGCTCAGCGTTTACTATGAGGAAAGAAGTGACCACTTCTCGTGGGCAGTGATTGAGTTTGGCGAACGAGACCTCAGGTTTCTTCTAAATTCTTTTCTGTACTAGGGGACCAAATAAAAAAAAAAAGTGCGCTCTTAGAACCGAATTGGCATGGTGTGCGTAAGCGGGTAGACTGGGTGCCATTAAACTTGAAAAATCTGTAACAAGAGAGCTGAACATGTATTTGGATTATTTTTTTAAAAAACAGCTACAAAAGCTGAAGAGTGAAAGTAGACAACACTGCGCTGTTCCGCGCTGAGTCTCCAAGCCCCCTCCCTTCGCAGCTCCGCAGCGAGGGGGACAGGTCGCCCCGAGCTCCTCGGCGGCGCCCTCCCCGGCGGGCGCGTTGCCTGCTCCGCAGCGCGGCGGTTCTCCCCTCAGCCGGTGTTCACCCCGAATCCGCGGTCGGAGAGATTCTCATGTCAGGGTCTCCCTACTCCGGGCTCTACTCAACACTGCAAGCCTGTGCCACTTTTCCTCGGGTTGTCTTCTGGTCATCAAAAGTGCCCTGGCCGGTTACATTCCCGCGGTCCAGTCACAAGCCGCGGAGCCGGCTCAAGGTCGTCAGGTGGACGCGAGCCCACGGCCTGTGCTGTTCTCAATTCCCACGCCCCGGACACGAGGTCGGGGAGAAAGTGTACGCTCCCGGCTCCCCGCAGAGAGAAAGCGAACCGTCCTCGAAGAGTAGTTGCCAGTCATCACCACCCCACAGGGGACTGAAAATCTAACGGGTTTGTGGGTCCCACCAATCGCCCAGGCTCCAGGCTCCGAGTGCGCCTGCGTCAGATGCAAGGGGCGGTGGGGGAGCAACCTCTCGGACTCACTTTCCTCAGCTTCTTCACCTGCTGGGTCACACAGGCTCGGCAGCCCCGCCACAGCCTTCTTTCTCGGCCTCTCCGAGCCCTGTTTGGGAATTCAGGGGGTGAGTTTCCCTTACTTTTGTAACTATAGCTGTGATCCAGTCACTAGCCACAGGAATCAATTCAAAGCCTGTATCCTCAGTCTGGCACCCAAAATCCTAAGGAGAGAGAGGTCAGTTCTGCAGCTTCTCTTCACTGGAGGGACAAGCTCACTGTTTACAAACTTCCTTTGGTTGTACTCAGAGCCCAGAGCTAGCTCCCTGAGATCAGTGTTACCCAGGCAAGGCCATGAGCACCTGGTTCACCACCCCCAACACAAGAGATAGATAGTGGAACAGGGTAAGCATCCCTGGGCAGTGCATGCCAGTGTCATAGGAAGCTCTTCTGCCCTGGAACCATGTTGCCACTGAACCAGCAGACTTCACACAGGCATTAGTTCCAGAGCCTCTGTGGCTCCACGTCTTCCCTCCTGGAGGTGCCAACACTCTGTGAGGTTTGCCTCCTCTGAGGTTTGCTGCAGTAGAAGGCAAAGATAGATTTTTCTCTAAATGATCCAAGAAGACAAAAGCCCAGAGGTTTACAGAATGTTTTCCTAAGTGAGCTGCTTGGCTCTGGCCCTGAAAGGCTTTGTGGTCCTCCCTCTCTATTCCTGCCACTCTTCCACACAGAGGCTGCATCCAGATAAAAAGACCACTTTTTGTTAACCAAGTCCCTGGTGACTCCACAGTCTTCTAGCTCCATCCATTTTTTAATGGAGGGACAGTCATATTGTGAAAGAAATCAGGATTTGACCCTATCTGGGCCTTCAGTATATTTTCTTGCCAGGACCCTCTATTTCCTCCAGGCCTGGCTTCTCACCAGGCAAGTTGGCAGCAACTACACAACAAATAGCCTGTGGCTAAAGGAGCATTGAGCAGGCTGAGAGGGTAGGAAGGGCCGACTGTGAAAAGGAAACAAAAACTAAGAGTGTACATGCAGGGTGATGATGGTGTGATTAGAAATTCTGCAAGTCCTGAGGTTAGATCTCTTCCTCTTCCTCCAGGGTCTATTACTTTCCTCTGAGGAGGTATTTAAGATGGCCATAGGCAGCTGGTCTAATCTATATCTGAGTCAGAAAGCAAAACAACTTTTGCTAGTAAAGAGGTTTTTTGTGACTTGAATTAACTTAGTAAAAAAAGTAACTTCAAGCTCAACTATAAATCTCAACTCAGGTGCTTTCCAACTAATCCGTGACTTTTTGTTTCTGCTTCTAGTACATCCATGCACTGAGTCTCAAAGCACTATAGGCCTCCAGTTATCTCAGGGCACAATATCTAATTTCAGGGAAATGACTGCTCTTAAACTACTAGAAGCCCCTTCCCTGTGTATGACCAGCTGTAGAAGATAGAAGAAGCAGTTCTTAGTGCCTGTTACACGTGAGTTCAAAAGTTATTTTTAATAATCATGCCACCATCCCTTTCCCCAAACAGAGCCCACTCTACCCTTTGTAATGGGTTTTGTTCCTGGCACACCTATGTCTAATAATGTCTAGAGAGGTCATTCTGAGTATATCTGGGGAGGTGCAGTACTTCCAATCTCACTATCCTATAAGAAGGTTGGGATATCAGAGACTTTTCTTATCTATTAGAGAAGAGGAGGGTGAATTAGAATTGCTGCTATTGAAATAGCTGTAGCAATCTGGATGTTTGGTTTGTATCAGGACAGGCCGTAAGCAAATGGCCACTCATTCAAGAAAAATGAGGGTGGAGGATAGAAAGAAAGAAACTACAGTATCTTCTTCTGAGGCATCCTCCTTGTGCCAGATGAGACAGGGGACGAGAACAGAAGTGAGACCAAACTTGGTACCAGTGATAAACAGATAGGAAGCTGCTGAAACCCAGGGTGCCTGGGCTATTCATTCACCAACCCAGTCAAAGACCATTTGTTCAGAAAGTAATTTGATCAAAGCTGGTTTTTCAGACTAAGTCTGAGAGCCAGTCAACACAGTATGGTTTTTCTTTTTAACATAACAAGATGCTTATTTTTCTTCAGTGTTAAAGGGGTAGGGAGACCAAAATTGGAGATGCAACCATTGGAGGGCAAGTACGTGAAATTTTAAAGATATCCTTAACAATAGCATGTGGATGTATAGATTCAGTTTAGATATTTTTTTTCCAAGATAAATTTAGGCTTCACCTTCTAGAGAAATACTCCTTGCATACTTTTTCTAAAAGCAGGAATTTAAGAAGTCCAAAAAAGTAATTTCAGCTTAATCAAAAACTTAAACAACTAATGTAGGGAGGAGACAAGAGAACTAAAGTATTAAATCAAGCTACACTCAGTGATTGAGATATGCTGATCAGCCCTGTAGCCAGGCCACAAGGACACCTGCAGAACAAAGGAAGCTTTCTGCTGAGATTGCTAACAATTCATTTCCTACACCTGTGAAGGGGAAACAGGAAAAACAGAGTTTTAAAGTGGCTGCACTACACAAAATACAATCACTCATTCCCTATGGCTAAAACCATAGAGAACCTATGGATTAAAGACTAGGAACTGCCAGCAAGCCTTTCCGGCTAGGTAGTCTCACCTTGTCATGCTACATACTCTTATTATCCTTCCTTGCTGTATGTCCATATCAAAGGAAATGGGTCAACAAAGTCTTTAAACTGTAACTCTAAAGAAAGATATATAATCTGAATTCCCTGAACACTTGAGGTCCCTCTTACTGTCTTGACTCAAGTACCTCTCAGTGACTTTACACTTTCTCACTGTCCTAGTCCCTCTGAGTCTCTCTTAGGCTTTCTCATGCTCTGCCTCTGAGTGGAGACCACACTATCTATGGAGTGTTACCCTTTCTCTAATAAACTTTCCTTTTGACTCCAACTTTAGCATGTATTTTGAATTCCTCCTACACTTTCCAGCAAGAACCCTCTTCTTTTCTCAGTGCAGAGCTTGCCACCCACCTCAGCCAGGGAAATTTGCCCTGTCATGCATCATAACAACAACAACAACGATGATAACAATAAAAAAAATCCCATTCCTTTGGTCACTAGGATAGTTATTTGTGAACACCTCTTTTTGTTTTCTACTATTTTTTCACACTGCAAAATTGCTAGCTCAAAAATCCTGAACCATTCTTTTGGTGATCACAGTATAAAAGCATTCAATAATCACAGTATATAACAGCTAAAATTGAATTACCCCCCGCCCCTGGCTCCCATGTAACATATATAAGAGATTTAAGATGGAACTGAAGAACTCAATACATTATAATTTGTTTTGAATATTCTGATCCTATATAGATAACATGAGGATCATGTTAAAAAAAGGCCATGACTTCTGATGTATCTGCGTCCTCTCCCTTGGCTCCTACCACCCTCAGCTTTTCTTGTCTTTTTTTTTTTTTTTGTCAGTAATACCTCATATGTATACCGCATTGTGTGTTCACCACCTAAAGTTAAATTTCTTTCCTTCACTATGTATTTGACTTCCTTTACCCACCCGTAGCTTTTCATTCCAGTAGCTGGCTCAGATCAGAGCAGTGAGAGGATCCTTAGGTCCTTAAAAAAATGAGTGACTAATTTGTGTTCACAGATTTTTTTTGTTGTTAAAAAAAGAATCTACCTATTCAAACCACTCTACTCTCTGCTCTGTCTTTAGAGTTTCTGTGTGATCCTTAAGAGAGGAATTGAGGAGCATACAGCTTATTACTATCAAGACTTTTCTTGGTTGTAAAGGAGGCAATTTTCTTCTGGAAGCCAGAGGAGTGGGTACACAATAGAACTGTGATGATGGTCATCACCGAAAGTCCTGTGATTTGATTACTGCTCAGCTATTTCACTTTTCTTACTGTCTGTATGGTCTCAAGTAAATCATAAGCTCCTCACAGGCAGTTTCCTTGCAGCATACACTGCCTTTTAACCCCAAAATGCATAACAATGTACAACTCCAAAATGAGAATCCCTATGAGAAATATTTTCAAAAGATAGCTTAATAATCATTTCAATTTCTCCCCAAAAGAAATGAGAACATTAGCATTTAACAGTACTTTGCATATATGTCAACTATAATTTTTTTAAATGATAAAACATAAAAGAAAGAAAAAAGTACATTATAACACTGGATCTGTCATTTTCTCTATCAAAGGGACAGGATTTGGAAGAGTGTGAGTACAAGTATGTATGTGTTTTCATCATGTGCATTATCATTGCTCTTAATTACAGTAATCATTTTCACAAATGGGCTTTGTTTTCTACTCTGGCTCTTTGGCTTTTGGCAGGCGGCACCAGGCAAACACCTGTTGTCTGGGTATAGAGAGAAACACCTGTCAACAGAGCCACTAAGTACTAACACAGGGGCTGTCATTCCGGGTCTTGGGAAGCTTTGCTATTGTCAGAAGAAAGTAAGGAGCACCTGCTTCCAGCCCAGGAGGGATGAATGATAGCTTATTGACTTCTGACAGAAGATGTCAATGAAACCATTCCCCTTCTCTGCCTACTCCTGAGAAATGCAGCCTGGGGCCGCAACATCTGTTAATGAGTGAATGAATGTGGGCAGATTCGAGGAAAATACCTTTTAAAAGAAACTAGTTTAACAAATACAGGGCTTTGAAGCATCATACTCTAAAACGGCTTTTATAGATGAATATCTAGCTGATGAGAGTAGAGGATGGGGAGCAAGAAGAGAGAGAACCTAAAGAAATGTTGGGAGAGCATGAAACATTATGCAAAGAAGATGTTTACTCTATAATAATCTCCTTCAGAAAATGACCATTTTGAGTGCATTGATGGTTCTGGGCTGGTTCCACATAGAGAAAGGTATGCCAGTCTCATGAGCATCATTGTAAAAAGTCAGTATCAGTTTCTAAAGTAATCAATTATCCTTTGACAGTTTAGATATTTAGATATGGCTTATTTCCCCACCCATGGAGAAGGAAGAGAATTAAAATACCAAAAGGACTGGGAAAGAGACAGAAAGGAGATTAAAAACAAAACCGTATTTTTTTAAAGATAGACTCAATATTTATTTTTAGATTTCCTAGCTCCCCTCCTCTAAAAAATATATATAGTAATAAAGAAATCCACACCAACTCAGTGAAATTTCTTGAACCTGCTTATCCTGTGAAGATTACCCACAGAGCTGGCTATTATGAGGATGGGGCCCCTGAGCCTTCCCCTCTGGACCTCTTTCCAATTGGAGCTGTTCTCCATGATATTCTGTGGGAGGGTGTGCCAGCCTAAACTCTTTTTCCAGATGGATTATGCTTCTCTCTTCTGTCTCATTGTCTCTCACAAATCCACTTTCCTTCCCTTACATTATACTTTTCTTAGACTTGGGAGCTCTCTTGGCATTGCGTGCAAAGAGAAAGCGGGGTTGGATGAATAAAATAGCGGGTAGAAAGGAGTGCAAACAGGAGAAATCATTAAGGCAAATTTTTGTCTTTTCAGCCTAGATTTTTCTCTTTCTTGTACCTACTATATGCAATCCATCTCAAACTCCTTTTGACTCTATCTTCCAAATATATGCAAAATCCAAATACTTCTTTCAGTCTCCACTGCAATGCTCAAATTTAAGCCATCATTACCTCTCATATGGATGACTGGGCTCCCTGCTTTTGGCCTTGTGCCCTTAGAGTTTATTTTCAATGCAGCAAAATAATATTTTTAAAGATAAAAGTCAGTTTGTACTACTCTTCTTAGAACTAACAGTGACGTCTCATTTCACTCAAAGTAAAAGATAAAACCCTCTCGGTAGTCTTTAGACTCCTACCTCAGACTCCTGCCTGATATGCCATGGAGTGAATGTGTAGCCTGGCCAAATTTCAGAACCTCATTTTAGTTCTCTGTAAAAAATAGGGGTCGTGATTTCTATTCTGATGTCCTTTGTTTTGAGAAGTAAATAAAAACACAGGTGTGACTATGAATACAAATTCATTATGCAAATTTAATTTTAATTAAAATTATACTCATTTGTTAAATTTATCAAAATAATGTACTTCCTTAATACACACAAAAGTCTAATGTATGACATAGAAATAGTTTAATCAGTTCGTCTTGCCTTTGGAGAGATGCAGATAGTAAAATAAGTAAAATTAATGCTGTTGTAGATCATAATTTGTGGCAGAAGAGCCTGGCCCAGTAGCTTTTTACAAGACTGGATTATGATTCCCTACAGGTATTTCAGCAGCAGAATGACAATTCCAGATGAACTTTTGTGAATTATAGGATGAATGAGATTTATCTGCCTGATTCTGAAGAACAGTGAAGGAAAAGAGGACAATCAAAGTCAGGAAGTTCATCTGAATTTTCAACCATCTTCTTCAAATAGTGATCCCTTTTATTGCTAGAACTATAGAAAGGCAGCAAGAGTCACTTGCTGTGTCATTTTTTCTGACCCTAAGGCCTCCAATTGCTGTAGCAGTTTGCAGGATGTGAGGATCTGTTCCAATAACTTGTCTACCCCTTAAAAGAAAGGTGTATCTCTTCAGATTTCCATGTCAGAATACCTTTGTGGCAGCCACCTAATGCCATGGTAGTTAAAGCTATGTGTCTTAAAATCAAACAAATAATCTCACAGAGCCTGAATTGCTAGAAAAGATCTCTTGTGTTTGGGCGGGGAAACATTTAACTTTCCCCTTTGGTTCTCCTGGGTGATCAACTAATTCGAACAACATACAGCAGGTTAACAAAAAAAAATAAATTTTTAAAAATTAATTAATTGATTAATTAATTAACTTGATGGTGACATTGGTTAACAAAATCCAATAAGTGTCAGCTGTACACTTTAACAGTAAGGCATATATATATTTATACTGCATTCACCTCCTATAGTTAGATTTCTTTCTGTCATCACATATTTGACTCCCTTTACCCCATCTACCTCCCCCCTCTCCCACTCTCTACCCTCTGGTAACCACTAGTCTCTAGTCTATGTCCATGAGTCCCTGTTTCTCCTGTTCACTTGTTCCTTTTAGGCTTGTATCCTACATATAAATGACCTTAGGTGATTTTCAACTTTTCTGCCTGGCTCATTTCGCTTAGCATGATTATCCCTAGCTCCATCCATGTCATTGCAATGATAGTATTTCATCTCTTCTTATGGCTGAGTAATATTTCATTGTATGTATGTACCACAGCTTCTTTAGCCAATCATCTATCGAGGACACTTCAGTTCCTTCCATGTCCTGGCCACTGTGAATAATGCTGCTATGAACATCGGTGTGCAAATATCATTATTGATACAAGTTTTCAAGTCTTTGTGGTAAATACGTAGTAGAGGGATTGCTGGATTATATAGTAGATTAATTCTTAGTTTTTCGAGGAACCTCCATACTGTTTTCCATAGTGGCTGTACCAATTTGCAGTCCCACCAGCAGTGTATGAGGGTTCCTATTTCGCCACATCCTCTCCAGCACTTGTTATTATTTGTCTTGTTGATTATAGCTATTCTAACAGGTGTGAGATGGTCTCCCATTGTGATTTTGATCTGCATTTCCCTAATAGCTAGTGATATTGAGCATCTTTTCATATATTTGTTGGCCATTTGTATGTCCTCTAAGGAAAAGTGTCTGTTCAGATACTCTGCCTATTTTTTGATTGGATCATTTGTGGGTTTTTGTTGTTGTTGTTGTTATTGAGTTATATGAGTTCTTTGTATATTTTGGATATTAGGCCCTTATAGGAGGCAAACATATTTTTCCACTCAGATGGTTGTCTCTTTACCTTGTTGATGGTTTCTTTTGCTGAGCAGAAGTTTTTTAGTTCGATGTAGTTCCATTCATTTAATTTTGCTTTTACTTACTTCCCTTGTCTTTGAAGTCAAATTTATAAAATCTTCTTTAAGTCCAAGGTCCTTGAATTTTATTCCTGTGTTTTCTTCTATGCATTTTATTGTTTAAGGTCTTATATTTAGGTTCTTAATTCATTTTGAGTTAATTTTGATGTATGATGATAGACAACAGTCTAGTTTCATTCTTTTGCAGGTGGCTTTCTAGTTTTCCCAGCACCATTTATTAAAGAAGCTTTTCTTTCCCCACTGTATGTTTTTGGCCATTTCGTCAAAAATTATTTGCCCATATAAATATAAGTTTACTTCTGGACTCCTGATTCCATTCCACTGGTCCACATGTCTGTTAGAAAATCAAATTTTAATATGTGTGCACAGAGAATTCACATAAACATGAAAATTCCAAAGACAGAGCGGTAAATGGGTATATATATCATTTTGGGCAAAGGAGAAAAAAAAAAGAAAGGGGTCTGGGACTTCAAAGGGGAAATAGACATTCACAGATAGCTGAGAAAGTGGCTAACAAATTCTTGGCAGGCAACTCAGAAGCAATGAAATAGAGAGGAATCTAATGAATGGATTTTGCTTAGATCCTATCTGTCTGACACACTTAATTCAAATGTGCTAAAGTGAATATGCTGGGATGATTATGCTAAGGTTCCCTTCCAGAAGCAGGTTTTTCTATCTGAATTACTTGAAGACGGAAAGGGGAGGGGAGTGTAAAAAACTCTTCCTGCGTTTGTCAAGCTTCAGTTGTTTCAGCTTGAAATAATCTGCACACCAGGGTGATAGCAGTGTGAGAGACTCACTCCTGACCCCCCACCACCTTTGGAAAAAGCTCTAATCCATTTTCACCTCATTTTCTCCATTAGTAAAACTGAGATACAAACTTTTCAGCTTTAAGAGGTTTTCTCATGTAAGATTAATGTAAAATGTTTTTTAAGACATATTTTAGGTAAGAATGGGCAGAAGACCTAAATGGACAGCTTCTCTCAAGAATACATGCAAATGGCCAACAGATATATGAAAAGATGCACAATTACACTAGCTATTAGGGAAATGCAAACCAAAACCACAAGGAGATTCCACCTCCCACCTGTTAGAATAGCTATTATCAACAAGACAATTAATAACAAGTATTGGAGAGGTTGTGGAAAAAGGAACATTCATACACTGCTGTTAGACATGTAAATTGCCACAGCCACTATGAAAAACAGTATGGAGGTTCTTCAAAAACCTAAGAATAGAATTACCATATGACCTAGCAATCCTTCTTTTGGATATCTACCCCCAAAATTTGAAGACATTTATCTATAAAGATATATGCCTCCCTATGTTCGTTGCAGCATTATTCACAGTGGCCAGGATATGGAAACAACCAAGTGCTCTCTGATGGATGGTTGGATAAAGAAGATGTGCTACATAACTACAATGGAATATCACTCAGCCATAAAAACCACGAAATACTGCCATTTGCGATAACGGATGTATCTTGAGATTATCATGCTAGGCAAAATAAGTCAGACAGAATAAGTCAAAAGCCATTCGTATGTAAAATATAAAACTGAAAACAACAGACCAGACAAACAAACAAACAAAAACTCATGAACACAGACAGCAGTTTAGTGGTTACCAAAGAGAAAGGGGAGGAGGGAGGTAGAAAGGGGTCAAGGGTGGTGCTGGAGGTGATGTCCAAGCTCTGGGGACCTGATTCTTGTCTTATGTCACGAGAAAGAATTCACGGACAAGATAAATATCAAGCAGGAAAGCACAAGGTTGACTGAAGCAAAAGGACACACTTAAGAGGAGTGCAGGTGAACTCAGAGATCCAGTCAGTCACCAGGAGAAGGTCTAGATCATGGCCTTTTGTTCCTCTTGGGTGTAGGGCCTGGAAACAGGGCACTGATGTAGGCTTGTTGTATCCTCCCAGTGGGCGGGGAACTATGGTTTGCTCTTTCTTTTCTTTTTTGGCGTTTCCAAAACTGTCATGGGGTCAGGTACAGGAGGGGAGCTGTAGTAACTACAACGCAGATACTTGCATTGTGGTTCAACAGAGACTGATGTTATAATGATATTATAATTAGCCAAAAGTCTGGTCTCTGTCAAAGATGGCAACTGGACTGGACTGGAAGAGCTTTGATTTGTCTCCCCTTGCCAGTACTGAAACAGGGATGGGCCTGAAGAGAGAGAGCCCTGAGCTACATCTTGTGGGAGGGTAAGTCCCTAAGCTACCTGTCCTGTCTCAGGGGTCAAATATAGGGTGATAGAAGGAGATTTGACTAGGTGATGAACACACAATGCAATATACAGATAATGTATTTTTGAATAATACACTTGAAACATATAATTTTATTAACCAGTATCACCCCAGTAAATTAAAAAAAAATTTTTTTTAAAAGGTAAAAATATAGAAAATATATTTTGGGGCCTCTTACTTCATTAAGTTTTATCTGCAATGCACTTTTATTTGTTTGGAGAAAAATGAGCAACAGGATTGCATATTTTTAGTATAATGCAGTATCATAGTGACAGCTTTGGCCATGTCTAAGATTAAAAATTTTAAAAATTGTGTGTTTAAAAAATATCATAAAGTAATTGTCTATTTCAGTGGCAAAGCCTTTTGAAACATTTGAAATTGTCATTGAAAACATTACCTTTATTCTTAATAATGAGGAGGGAAACTCTGAAATTCCTGCACTTTCTTTTGCAATTGTTTCACACCTGATCTATTGTCACTGAAAACAGGATTGATAATGAAACAAAACCCTGGGAGACTTTGGCTATAGCTTCTTAAAGGGAATCATATGAAACTACCTTTTACTTAAATTTTAGGGAACAGGAAATACTGAGGTCTTAATATGAATTGACAAAATATGCATGTATCCAACAGGAGGATATCAGCATACACCTAAACATCAGCATTAGAGGCTGCTTGAGTGAATTACTCAGCTTTACTTCTTTCCACAACCACACCTGGCCTTGTCACATAAAATATACAATTGATCCTTCTGGTCAGGCATGAGGATCAGAACACTTCTTAGCTCTGCAACCTGGAGCAAATTTCTTAACCTCTCTGGGCTTCACTATCCTCATTTGTACAACAGGGGTAGTAATAACCTCTGCCTCTGAATGCATTTTAATCATTGTTAGAACTAGGGAGATAATGCACATAAATGAAGCAGTATTGTCCTTTCCTGGCACATTGGATGCCTCAATTGCGTCAACAATCAAAATACAATCCCTCTTTTTTCTCTCACAGATTTTGGAGAAAATCATTTGGGAAGAAAGGGGATTCACATTTTGACACAAAACAACAAGTGCATATAAATGGACTTTCCCTTTCTAAGTCATATTTCTTCAATTCTGTGAAAGGTAAAGAAAATGCTATTTAACCCAAGCGGTAAAAATAAGATGGGATTTCTCTTGTCATAAATATCAGAGACTGTGTCATCAGATGACATGTAGAGAAATGACAGGCCTCCGATTTAACAACAATGGTGCATGAGTTTTGCAGGCTATGACATAATGATTTCTCATTTCTTCTCATTACTGGAGTGATGACATTCAGGCACCTATATCATGTGTTTTACCAGTGAGTGAAGCCATATTTCTTCTAGATAACAAAGGTACCTGTCATGTAATGCCAGAATCAAGCCTCCAAATGACACTCTATTTGTCAAACCAGCATGTTACAAAATATGTTTTTCTTCTAGGGATTTTCCCAGTCTGTCTACATATTAAAGCCATATCAACGAGTTCTTGTGTTAGAAAATAAAACACTCAGACAAATAAAAGTGAAAGCAAACATTCCATTCCCATGGGGAAGACTTCCCAGGAAGCACACATAATCCTGAGCATACTTAGATGTTACCTGTTGCCTTTCAACAGAGGCTGAAGAAGCAACCATACAATAGTAGTCAATATTAAATTTCTATTTTGTTTGATTTTGTTTGTATTTCTTTAAAAAAATTACATGTAGTAAAATTCATTCTATTTTGTGTATTGATCTGTTTTGACAAATGTATAGACATGTAATCATCACCACAATGAAGATCTTAATTTGGTTTTAATTGGCCTTAAGATATATATAATGCAATACAAATGATAAAGTGTAAGTAACTCAGTCTTTTAAATGGAAAACATGAAGCGTGGAGGAAAATGTTAGAGGAAAGTTATACGGGCTTCTGTATTCCGAAATAAACCCTCCACTTCCCATAATTTTCTTTGACAAATTTCTTCTCTTTTATTTTTTTATTTTTTTAGTCTCTCAACTTAACAGCTGTTTTCTCACCAGAAACTTCCCTGACCCATCTCCCACCCCAAATCTAAATAAGATCCTCCCAGGATGTGTTTTCAAAGTATCCCATTCTTTTTTAAAGTATCCCTACATACCACAATTGTACCTATATAGCTTTTTTTTCTACATAGCTTTTTATGGGATAATTAGTCAAATATCTGTCTCCCACACAGCCCAAGCTAAAAAAGGAGTCAAGTGTATGGTAGGTCCTGATAGTCACTCCAAAAATGACATTTGTTTTAAGAATATTTTTCAAGCCCTAAGTTAAAATAAGCCCAATTCTTTCATTAAACTCCTAATGACACCATACCAACCTTCCTCCACCATTTAGATAAAAGCTGCGTGAATGTAAAGATCAAAGTGTACAGCTGAAAATCAGCAGTATGATTTATAAAGTGCATAAAAGAAGTTAAATGCGAAAGCTTTCTTATATGAACTTGTTTCCAACTGACAAGTGGCATAAGACCTGCCATCAGTTGCCGTCTTCCTAGGGTTAGACCACAGAATCAGTTACACTTTTTTTAGCTTTCACTGGACAATACGCTCTAAGCAAGGCTGGACCACATCAAAAGGTTGATCTGGGTTCAAAAAAGACAACCTAGATGCTAGTCAAGGTTGCTTTCACTTTGCTTTACTACAGAACCAACAATTAAGCAGAGTAAAGATTACGCAATAAGAGTTTCCAAGGGAGTGTATGAGACTGATTATTTCGTCTCGGTTCCTCATGTTAGTGTGTGCAAAATAGTGTTAGGTCCTTCCATCTTTTAAAGAATCAACTATGCAAGAGGAGACAAAAACCATCAGCCTACTGCCTTTTATGCTTGGAGACTGAGGGAACAGGCCACATCAACAGTCAAAATCCTATCATCTATGAAGTCTTGCTACTCCACAACTAAATATTCCCAAGTTCTCTTTCTTATGTCATCACTGAATATATAGCAGCGCAGCCATGGCCTACCATGAACTCCATGGTAGGAGTTAAATCCCCATTCCCTAGCATCGTCCCTGCAACTATTGCATGAGTGAATGAATGAATGCATGCATGAATGAATGGGTTCCTGTGCTGGCTGTCATTAATTAACCGCGTAATGGACAAAGTCACTTTCTGCATCTATCAGGTTTTCCTCAACTATAAAATGTAAAAATCTGTAAAAGTGATTAGATTAGGTAATCACTTAGATTCTTTAAAAATAAGATAAATGTCATAAACATAGGATCAACAGGCAAAAGTCACTTACCCCTGCTCCTAATTTCAGGCTTTACTGACTATACTGCAGCCTATTTCAATTAAACTACATTAAATGCCAGATGTGTGTTTTAGTCCTGGCAATGCTGATTGTCGGTATGTGGCTTTGAATATATCACTTAAACTGCATGGACTTTCATTTTCTTATGCATAAACTTAGGAGAAGAAAGAGAATGTTTCTGACCTTTTTTTTTTTATCATTAGCACTTGATTATTCTAGTTTCTTCTATAGGTTTTATTTAAAGTTGCTCTTTTTTTGTGAGAATCCTTGAATTAATGTCTTTTAAATGTCCAATTTCTAATGAATCTCTTTAAATGTAAATCAAATCAACAAGTCCTATAAACTTTATGAAAAGGATAAATATGAAAAGAATTATTTCTGAAAAAGACAATAGAGTAGGTATAAAACAGAGAAACAAAGAATAGGGGGAAAATGATATCCCAGAAGATGGGGATCATTGTGCTTGCAGAAGGGTTAGGATTAGGATGAGGAAATATGATCATGGCATCCTTCCCACAAGAACAGAAAGAGTGCTCTAACTTACAAGAGTGGGTTAATCATGACATCTCCTAAATTTTTCATTTTTTGTTCTCTTTGAGACAATAATTTTTATTCAAACAAAAAAAATTCACTTCTCCCAGGATACAAACCGCTTTTATTTCTGTAAGAATTTCTTTTAGCCTTTGGAAAAGTGCCAAAGATCCTGGATTGTTCCAGGTTTTAACCACATTTCTGACACTGTGCATCCAATAAGATATGACATATGGACATAATGGGTTCCTAGAGGTATTAAAAAAAAAAAAAGGAAATGGCTAGGTGAGGAGCCAGAGGAGAGAAAGAGCAATTAGGGGTTTGTTTTATAAATTATATAAGTGTCTAACCAATGTACTGTATACTTGAAACTAATAAAATAAAATTTTTTTAAAAAGCAAGAAAATTTACTATTTTTGTTGTTACAAGAGTAAACCTCTCTTAGACTGATAAGACCAGGTAGGGTCAAATATCTTTTATTGTATTCTTTCACTTTTTTTAAAAGAACAGTATTTTGTATTTGATGAAATGAAGGCACAGAGATTATGGAAAATATGCCTTTATCCAGAGCAATTAGATCAAGAAGAAAATTGGATGTGGCCCTATGGCCAGACACTCAAAAGGGATAGGAGATTCTCTAAAAAGAAACTTGAGCTGTTTATAGTCACATATGATGCATGTGAGGAAGAAAAAGGTGAAGCATTTTAAACAAAGTTTTCTGTTCAGCAATTTTTTAAAGATCTCAGACTTGGAAAAAAATAGTAAAGTAGAAAAGGGGTCATAGAGCAATAATAAATGTAAATGAGTGACAGAAATTAATTAATTTCTAACTTTCTAATGGACATCTTCAATTAATCTCCTCAAAACTCCAAAAACTTCACTTATCCTAAATGTCATTTGATATCTTTATCTTAGTTTTGATAAAAGCTTAAGACAAGCATTAAGTGTAGATAGTTTATTTGAAAGATGATCCTAGGAAGCAGAAAAGAGAGAATTGAGAGTATCAAAGGGGACCAAAGTGTTGCCTCTCCAAAATGTGCCTTTTAGAATATTGATTTTTAAACTGATTATTATGAAACAGAAGATTCATAAAAAAAATCTTTGACTCCCTCCCACCCTTTCCTGACTAAGAGCTTCAGGTGAAAGGCCTGCTTCAAGAAGCAAACCTTATAGTCACCTCAGTATTAAATAGGAAGACTCCAGGCAGGGGCCTCAGAGCTAGATTCTAACCTTCCCCTCTCCTCGTTTTTCCTGGGTTGTCTAGCAAGAATTTGCCTGCCACCTGTATTCTGCTCTTTCTCGGTTCCCTGTACATTGCCTATTTCCTTCCAAATCTCAGACTCAGACAATTATTCAGTTTCTCCTTTGTCCATAATAGCATGTAATCCTCAACTTCCAATGTATCTGCGGTCATGTCTTATGTACTTCTGGCATGTACATTGTAATAAACTTTGTACATTTTCTCCTGTTAATATGTCTGTTATTTTGATTATTAGCATAGATAGAAGAATTCTGAAAGTAGAAGGAAAAGTTTTTGTTTGTTTGTTTGTTTGTTTGTTTTATTAGCCCCAAGATATAAAACCAGAAATGAGAGAAAAAGCAAAAAAGGAGGCAGGGGGATAAATTATCGGACTGGTTACTGGCATCATTAACAAGGGCTCAGACACACTGGAGACATGCTGGGCACCCTGTAGACACTGCCTCAAAATTGTCTCACAAAAGAATGAGGAAATTGGAGCAATTATTCATTAATTCCTCTTCCTTCCACTCCCAGACTGCAACTGTGTGCTGGTTGAGGGTGTGCTGGTTGAAGAAAGCCCTGAAATAGAAAAGCAGAGGGGTATAACAGTTCCCATTTGAGATGGCACCCTGGCAATACACACGTAACTGTAACTGCTTACCCCAGCAGTGCTGAAATCATTTGAGCAAAGAGAAGATAGTACAAAGCACTCCAGAATCTATTGATTATGCCTCTTCATATATATTCACTTTTTCCATTAATGCAGTCACTTATCAAGTTGCCCAAGCAACTTTATTTATTTATTTTTTTTAGGATTTTCTGTCATTTCTTTGTTGGGGCAGGAGATGCATCATTCATACGAATCTCTATGCTGGTCCCTATGTACACACAGGTATGTATACAATACACTGCATGAGGTCAGAGCTCTGTTGGGCTAGGGAAGTAAACTCTTGTACAAGAAGGTAGTAGAAAGACTGATTCCAAAGGACAGGTGGTGTCTGAGGCTGTAGCCCCACCCTAGTGGGAAGCCAGCTCTGCCTGAATTCCAGGGTGCAGCTGACAGTGCTGGGAGCCCAGGGGCTGGGCTGTGAGAAGCTTGGCTGGACAGAGTCGTCATATACTTTTTCATCCACCATATCTAATATTGAAAAGTTGTGGTAAAAAAAAATTGTGTTAAGACACGTATAACATAAAACTTACCATCTTAACCATTTTCTTTTGTCTTTTCTTTTTTTAGGCAAGGCAACCTTTGGTTGACCTCACAGACTGCAAGGACCTGTCAGCTTACAATTCCTTATTTTTTATTTTCTAACACCTACAGCACCTGGTTTTCCTAGGTGGTCTCCCTTTCAAATACTAACCAGGCCTGTCCCCTGCTTAGATTAGATGGGATCAGGTTTGTTCAGGGTGGCATGGCCGTAGACTCCAGTTTAACCATTTTCAAGTAGTGTTAGTTCAGTAGTGTTAAGTATAGACACATGGTTGTGAAACAGACTTTCAGAACTTTTTCATCTTGCAAAACTGAAGCTTTACATCCATTAAACAACAGCTCCCCCTTTCTCTTTCCCTTTTATACTTTTAGGTGGGGAACGGGCCATATCAGCACCCAAGATCCTATCAACTAAGAATTGTTGTTACTCCACGGTTAAATGTTCCCAAGTTCTCTTTCATATGTCATTCTTAGATAAATAGAAGTTTGTTCAGACAAATTAGATGAAGGCCATTTTAATTTTTATTGAAAATAATAAAACTTTTTAATCTAAGTATTATTAAAGAAAATTAGAAAACTATCAAAAAAAGAGAAGAGCAAATTACTTATGATTCTAACACCTAAGCCCATTTATAAACAATAATTTTGGTGTGTTTACTTTCTTTTTTATGTTTTAACAAGTAGGTATATTTTTCACATAGTTGTAATCAGTAGTATATGCAATATAGTTCTTTTTTTATTTTAACATGGTGAACACAATCAAATTGAAAGTGGATAATAATAAAGTCCTATATTTATAAAGCTAAAAAAAATCAATTGCTCAAGAATAAGACAGATGATAGAAGATCTAACATAGTTTGTGTTGAAACATTCACAAATACAACACACAAGTGCCAGACCTGGGGTTGTTAGTTTGCCACAATCTCAAAGTAAATCCCTATTGAGGCAAGCCTCCTAAAAGTGAATTGCAAAATTGTGGTACTTTAAGAAAAATATAGATAATGTTTCCAAAGCTGAATAACATATCTTAAAATAGAACCAGAGAATTATGACCAAGACAGTGTAAAATTCTGAGAATATTATTTGATAGAAATGTCTGGGGATGTTTAGAAAATAAAATCTGCTTTTTTTGGAGTTTTATCCTTTTGATGACATTTACATGGATGTATTCCCAATTTCAACCCAAACATAAAAGTGTGTATTTAAAAAATAACAAGGACCTTATTGCCATAATTTTATTAGAGTTGCACAACTGTGAATAGGATGCTTAATGATTTATGTATGAAAACGAAGGGTCTGTCTCTTAAGTATAAGTTTGACTGAAAAAGTGAGTGTATGATTTCCAAGCCAGAAGAAATCCTAAAAACAATTTTAATTTTATGTACAGTTATAGAACAGCATAGTTTGAGCTTTACTTTTAAAAAATGTGCTTTGTGTGTTTAGATATTAAAAATTTAAATTTAAAAGAATGTAAACTTATTTAAACAAATGATATATATTTAAAAATATATAATCAGTGTTGATGTGTATATTTCATGCCTTTTTTATGGTATTTCAAGTATTTAACTCTCTCTATATATTTGAGTTGCTTTTTTTTTGCTTTAGGAAATGAGATATGTTAATACACATGGTTGCATTTTCCTCATATAAAAATATGCCAAGGGTCACCCTCTTGGACTAGATTAATACATATAGAACTAATTAATTCTATTAAATATTTGCTTTATGTTCCATAAAGTCAGCAATAAATATATACCTTTTTATAGTTATTTAAGTTGTTTCCAAGGTTTTTTTATTATGACTACTTATAATGCAAAACATTCCAATGCACCTATGAATTTATATCTGTGAGATAGATTCCCCAAACTGGGATATCTGGATCAAAATTTATGTGCAATTTTTATTTGAATAAATTTGCCAGACTATTTTTCGTAAAGTAAAGCTCTCCACAGACTCCTTACCCCCTAAGCAAAGCATTAAAATCTTGATTTCTATGGCTATTCTGGATTTCACATTTTTGTAAAGATGTCATTAATTATTTAAAGGGATTTGCTAATGAAATTAGACGGTTTTGTATCATTTTAAAGTATAGAACTAGTATAAATAAAATCAGCTTTTGGCTTGGTGTAATTTTTCTAGCAATTAGACCGTCAGTAAATGAAAAAGACTGCCTTATTAAGGCCTACTATTTTTGGAAGTAAGAGTTCACTATTTTTGGAAGCTGTGCTTTAGAAATAACCTGCCTAAAAATAATTCTTATATTTGCATAATAGTTTATTGTTTACATAACACATTCCTATCTTTTGATTTCCATTGACATTTGCATCTTCATTAATGTAGTATTCTATAGATATGCAAGGTTTTAAAAATTTTGTATTTTGAATATTTATTTTAATCCTGATGTTTTAATATATTCTTTCATTTTCCTTTTCTTTCTTCTTCCACCCCAGTTTTCTCTTTGGCATTTTGGAAAAATAGAATATTATGGGGCACATCATTTATCCAGAAATATGTGGTATAGTCATCAATATCTTCAATATCTTAATTATTAATTATTCACATTTTACAAATCATATACTAACTTAATATTTACTTTAAAACCCATAAGTTTGATTCAGACTTACCTGTCAACATAATAGTATTAGTTAATTTAGACTTATTTCTATTACTCTAGTTAATGTTAGTGATGCTGGAACCAAACTTATAATACATCCCTCCCTCTCTCTCCCCTTAACTAAATTTTGAAAAGAGAGGTAAAGGAGAAGCTTAATGGAGTTATTTTAATTAATGGTTAGATTTTATTTTGGTAGAAGTTGCAGTTCTTAGAAAGCCAGGAAAAGAAAGTGTTCTTGGAGCAACAAACACCACAGACCTCAGAACTGTGTGGTTAAATATCTTGGCAACAATGAGAGTAGTAAACCATCTCAAGGACAGATGACATGATATTTCCCAGATGTCACTGTTTAGTTGTGACACTGTCCAGCGGCAGTCACTGATTAGAAAAAAATTCTTCCTTCCCCTGAAGGAGCATGGCCAGTGCTGACGGCAGTAGGGGAGATGTTGGCAAGTTACTGGAACAGGTGGCAGCAGCAGGTGTGATAGGCAAGAGATGACAAGGGCACAGAGTGTGTTGTTGGCAAGCTGTCGGTAACCAGAGTTCAGGAACTACTGATAGCAGAGAGAATGCAGAGATGGTGCACGGGGATAGAGCAGCAGGGCAGAACAGACTGTCATAGCAGGATGACAGGTACCCCCTGAACAAGCACAAATGGGGAACGTGATGAGAGTGGAAGTGGTGGCCTGCAGCCCCAAACCGGCCTGGGAGGATCACACCACAATGACAGGGACGCCTGCGGTACTCCAGCAGACGTGCGAGTCACCCAGAGCTCACATGCCAGAAGGCAGTCCATCCACTGCAGCAACCGTGGAGAGCGAAAAACAAAGAGAAAGGAAACTGTTTTGATATTTTATTTTTCATTTACTTTTGACGTTTTGCTTTTTTTCGACTCATGAAACAATGATCTAAGAGGAGCGTTTTGGCATTCCCAAATATTTAGAGAACCTAGAGTTCTTAGGTTGGAATCAGAAATTAAACATCTTGTTATAGCCCCAATTCTATCTGCTCTATAGCCATGTTGAGACCACATACCAAGATGACTAATTATAGATGATTATAAAATATTTCTCTCATATAATTCAACTGAGTAAATATTGACCAATGCCAGATTACTGCATAAAAATTATATAAAATAGGGAGTCACTAAGGACAACTGCTATGCTGTATTTGAATACTGCCTTAACACTGTGTAACTAACTATACAGTGTGAAGACAATTTAATTCAATGTGATAGAATTCCATCAATATTTTATTTTGTTTACTTTGACAAATTGTCTCACACAAAAAAGATATTCCTCTAGGAGGATAGTATTCAAAAGCATCAATCCTGTTCAGGGGTGAGTTGAGCTGTAAAACAGAGTTTAGTTTCAGTAACTAAAAGAATATTGTTTCCTGGTATACCTAATAATAATTTTTAACGTGGTGGTTTTAAAAATGTCAATTTGTAGCAATGACAAAGTTGGTTTTTACAGTTAAAATTTTTTTCTAGTACTTATTTTGTACCAGGTTTGTTTTAGGTGCTAGAGGTGTCATAATAAACAACAACAAAAAAGCAACCATGACCTTTATTAAACTTTCACTTCAGTGAAGGGAGGCAAATGATAAATAAATAAACCACTAAAAAATATTAAACACAGTAAGCAGGATGGGGATATTAAGTTGAGGAAAGAGTGCTGCTATTTTATATAGAGTGGTCAAGAATGGCATTTTTGACAATTTGCCATTGTGTAGAGACATAGAACATGAGGAAGCAAGCTGTGCAGGCATGGAGAGGAAAGATATTCTAGAAAAAGCATGCTTGGTGCAATTCAGGAAGAACAAGGAGGTGATTAAAACAGAGACAGAATGAGAGTGGTAGGAGAAGAGGTCAAAGGGAAGGGGGATACTTATCATGTGTAACCTTATAGAGATGGCAAAGATTGTGAAATTTGCTCTAAGAGGTAGGGGGACTATTGAAAGGTTCTGAGCAAAATTATATGGTCTGAATTAATTTTCTAAAAGATTACTCTGGGGGTTGGATAGATGATAGATATAAGGGACACAAGGTCAAAGCTGGAAGTTCTATTAAGAGGCTATTGAAATAATCCAATCCTGAGCTGATGTGTCTTGGACTAATGTATTTGCATTGGAAGGAAATGAAGTGGTTGGATGCTGGGTATATTCTGAAGACAGAGCAACAAGAGCAACTGATGTTAGTAGAAGTGAAACAGAGGAAGCCAGAAAGGACACCAAGATTTTTCTAACTAAGCAACTTAGTGGAATGGATTTGCCATCAGCTGAGATAGGAAAGACTGCTGGAAGAGTATAATTTTGGGAGACACATTAGGAGTTCTGATTTGACTATTTATTAAATAACTATGTAAAAATATTGAATACAAAATGATAGGGAGAAATCAGCTCTAGAAATATAAATGCAAAGACTATGGGCATGTAGATGAAATTTAAAACCCTAAAACCAGATGAGGTTACTCAGGAAGGTAGCATATATAGAAAAGAAGTCTAAAGACTTCTCAGTTAAGTCACAAATAAAATGAAAGTAAACAAACAAACAAACAAACAAACAAACTGGAAACCCCCAGTTAGTGGAACAAAAGAGAACGAGAGGTGGCCAGAAAACAAGAGAAGAAATTATTTTAAGAAAGAAGAAGTAATCAATTATATTAAATGTTGATAGTTAAGTCAATGAGATCTAAGAATTGACCATTAAATTTGACATGATACTTATAAGTGGACTTGGCAAATATTATTTTTGTGAATGATGAAGAAGAAATCTTGCCTGCAATGAGGTCAAGAGAGAATAAGAAAGAATTTGAAAAATTCTTTCACTCACTTACAAATTTTGTTGTTTGGATAAATGGGGAGGTGGTTAGAAGGGAATGGAGAATGAGAAAAAAGTTTTCAAGATAAGAGATATTTTAAGGTAGGAGTATGTTTGCTTGGAGATAGAAATAATCAGGTAAGAAGAGAAACTTGATGATGTAAAAGAGGGAGGGGGAAGGTGCTGGGTAGAATTCAGTGATCTAGCAGAGAAAAGGGTTTCCTAACCTCAGCACTACTGACATATTGAGCCATACAATTCTTTGTTGTAGGGGTTCTGATCTGTGCATCTGAAGATGTATCCGACAAGGAGCAACAAGGAGGGTAGCAAATGGTATAATCTATATCGTAGGATGCTTAGCAGCATTCCTGGTCTCTACCCATTAGATGCCAGAAGCATCCCCTCTCCGAGTCAAGTTGTGATAATTAAAATTGTCTGTAGACTTTGTCAAAGTCCCCCTGGTGGTGTGGTGGGGGTGCAAAATCACTGAGAACCACAGCTGTCGAGTTTGGTTTTAGGTAGGAGTACAGATGGTTCATCTACGGTAGCAGGAGGAAAAGCAGAGTAAATGGTCACAAATTCAGATAATCTCAAAGATGTGATAGTACAGTTATGAGAACGTGAAGGAAAAAGAATGCACTGAAAATTGGAAAAGAAAAGAGCAGCATCTGCTAAAATGACAGGGTAAATAGTCTAGGGAAATGTAGTAGGATTGCCCGAGAGCACTAAAGCTAGTGGGAATAAATTTAAAGTAAAACCAGTGAGCATGGTTAAGGCACCATGGCTGTGGTTATGGGTGGAGGACCAGATCATTAGAAGAAAGGAGATCAAGGACTGAGAGACAAAGATATTGAAGGATATATAATATGGGTATGGAAATCATTAAGGGATAAGATGAAAATAATCGTGTGTGTGTGTGTGTGTGTGTGTGTGTGTGTGTGTGTGTGTGTGTGTCAGAGAGGAGAGATAACATCTTCGAGAAATAAGATCTGTGCATCTGAAGATGTATCCGACAAGGAGCAACAAGGAGGGTAGCAAATGGTATAATCTGATGACATAAGACCCAAAGCTGGGATTTTAGGAAGAAGTGAAGGGCAATGGTCTGGAAAAACACTTACCTCAATTCTGGCCCAATGGAACAATAGTCCTGAGAGAGAAACAGCTGTGACTGGAGAAAGCTGTCTGGGAAGCAGGGTCCCCTGCTTAGAGGAGAGTGAAGACTAAGTTAGAATAAGAAGATGAAGAAACATTAAAAAATGCAGTGGAAGATATAGTGAAGTTTTCTCATTATAAAACATAAGGTTCAGATGGCACAGTAGAAAATGAGAGTGAGCAAAGAAGGATAAAAAATGTTGGATGAGGAACTGTGCAGAGTTGTATGGAGATAAGAGCCTTTGTGTAATGATGCAGTAAGCTGGGATGTAGGGCCTGACAGCACTGGTCTTGGTAGTTTCTTGGGTCAGTGTCTTTAAAACACTTTGTTTAAAGAAGTGTATTTTATGTAGATTCAAGAATACACTTTCACAAAGTAATACTTAGGCTAACTGTGTGTGATACATTTGGATGTACTCTATTGTTTTTCTCATCTAAACTATTCTTTTTAGATGTTGCAACCTACCAATTTGATTTCCCAACCAACTAATAAGGCATGTTTACCAGGTTGAGAAATGTCATTAACTGGTTGTGTAACTGGGAGATCGAGAATGAATGGGGAGATCTTTGTCTCTCAGTCCTTGATCTCCTTTCCTCTAATGATCTGGTCCTCCACCCATAACCACAACCATGGTGCCTTAACCATGCTCACTGGTTTTACTTCAAATTCACTCCCACTTTTTCTTAAACACTGTTCAGTCATAAGGAACTAAGAACAAGTCTCTTGTAATGGATATGAATTTCTAAGAATATAATTTTATTTTATATAACAATTGAACCTATATCTCTGGGTCTTTACTATGTCAGATAGGCACAATATTAATGAGTCATTTTTCTGGGTTTTCAATCCCTCTCTCCATGGTTGGAGAGACCTAGGGGCCTTGGTTATTAGCTATTTGTGAATATAGTGTACCACTGGAATGACCATTGATCCACTCTGGATTATCCCTTCAGAATTATTAAACTTGTGCTGGTGTATGCTGTATCTGTGGTATGAATCCACCAGGCAATTTTCTAGAAGGTCTTCTTCCTGTCTGACAACACTAACAGAGCCTCACACCTCATATATCTGCCTCCAGACCACCCTACTCACGATATTGGAGGCTGTCCCTTTAGTCTATGTGTGGGAGAGCCCTACCTCTGCCCTTGAGTCTCCAAGGTGCCTTGTTGATACCTGAGAATTCCCTTGTCCCTTTGTCTTTATCCACAAACTCTCTAAGTTCTCCTAAGTCTTTGAGTTTTTAGTATGCTGAAATATTTTTAAGCTGTTTCTGCTTCTACCCAGCCATGTAGTTCCTCCAAAACAGTAAATAGTCACTTGCCTGGAGATTAGGAAAAGTAGAAATACACAGATAAAGGGAGGTAAATTAGTAGCTCAAAACATTCTCTTATCACATTAGTAAGGTACTCATGACTACTTCTAATAAAGAGATGTATAATGAGTCATATTGTGAAAATTGTAAATATAGCTTATTCATCTTTCTCATCAAAAGAACTTTATCAAGCTGACCCCAAAACTACAATGATTTGGGAAGGGGAAATAATAGTAAAGATTTGTTATAAAACATAAAGAGAGAGAATGAAATAATATTTTACTTCTGACATACAAAATAGAATTAGGCAGCAGGACTGCTTAAGAATAACCTTGCAAACCAAGTCTATTGCCTTGATAGACCAGGGTTTCTGAACCTCAACAACATTTCTCTGGGGACTGTCCTGTGCATTATAAGAAATTTAACAGAATTCCTGGCTTCCACCTAGCAGCACTCCACCCTAAGTGAGACAACCAAAAATATTCCCAGATACTGCCAACTATCTCCTGGAGGCAAAACAAAAACCACCCTTAGTTGAGAACCACTGTGATAGAATTAATAAATTCCTTTAAGTTCCATTTATATATTGAGTCAGGCTTGAAGAGACTTATATAATTGAATCTTCCATAGGATGAAGAAAATACTCCTTTTATCCAGAGTAGTTAAACCATAGGAAAAGGGTATATTCCAAATAGAGGGGGAAATGTATAATTAGGCAAAATACTCACTTTCTTTATAACACTAAAAATCTACTTTCAATTTGCATTCAATTACCATTCTCTGGAAATAAATTTAATTATTTATTTAATTGTTTCTCCATGTAATAGCACTTCAGCTATTTGAAGACAGTTATCATGTCCCTTCTAGCTCTTCCTCTTTTAGGTTAATCATTCCAAATTCCATCAATCAATTTTACATGCTGGTAGATTTTTCTTGTGAATCATTTTCATGGAGGCCCTGAAGGGAAAGTCTAAACCGTCCTGAATGTCAGCAAGAGTATAAATCCTCAGGGCTTCTTTAGGTGCTCAGCAGACATACCTCCTAAAACGTTGATAACAACCACAATTCTGCTTCTTTCATGAGTACATAATTATCTTAAATATATATCGTTGGCCTTTCTCCAAAAGCAAGGACACACCCTTCTGGTGTGGATTTTGGCAGTTAAAGAAGAAAAGGAGAGTCCTTGAACTGCCTGGAAATGGGGACACCAGTCTCTAGAGTAAGTTTCAGTACCAACTGTTAGTGTGACCCTTATCTGGTGACTTAAATAATTGATGTTTCTTCTTTCCAACAATCATTGTGTCTTTTTACCTTTATTCTTAAGCTACAACATGATTATCACTAATTGGAAGAAGGAGAAGTAAATAGTGACTAAAAGAATTCTAGTAGCAGTTACACCAAAGGAGGAAAGAATGGGGAGAATACGCTAAAAATGGAGTTAATAGCCTCAGAAAGGCAAGTGGGGGGTGGTAGATGAGGAGCAACAGCAAGAAAATAGCTGAAAAGTATAGGACATGAGTATGCTTTCTCCTTCCTTTGGGGAACTGACTGCTCCCAGTCAGCTATACCAACAAGAAGGAAGGAGTGCAGGCAGTGGGTATGGCAGGACCTGAGTAGGGTTAAACTGAACACCTGAGAAAGGAAAAGGAAGGAAAGTGACACGATGACAAAAAGAAGTGTGAGTGTTAAAAGGTATTGGAGTATTGGTGTGTCCCAGCTGAAGAAATGAAAAATGAGAAGGGAAAGAAATCTGAATTTAAAATAGAAATTGGTCATCAGAACAAAATTCAAAGAGGCAGCAAGCCATGAAACCTTTGTTAAAACATACCTAAATATAGATAGCTTAGAGCCTCTATCAAAGAATTAGAAATATAATTCTTGAGACATATTTATGTATTATAGATTACCATATAATTATAAATATTATATATTGTGTAAAAATAATTTTGAAGAGAGTTAAACAGGTGTAGACAGAATAGCAATATGGTTAAGAGTCTACTAACCATGCTACTAGTGAACTGGGAATGTTGATTTGTTTGACCAGCAGTTAAAGGTGAGTGGTTGTCCAAATTCTCCTTATATGTTGCCATGGTAAGAAAAAAATATTTTTCAACAATTCTATTTCAAGAATGAATATACTGAATTTAAATTTTGGAGGGAGAAAATACATGAAATACTTTAAGATTGGGTGCTTGGGTTTGGTTTCATGATATGTTTGCACTCATGTTTGTACAACAATGAGATGCTGAGTCTGTTTAACACGAGGCCTTTACAGAGGAGCAGGCCTGACTACCTAGCTGCCTCTTTTTTTTTTTTTTTTTTTGCCTCTTTTTGACTATACTCTACATTTGACTTAGAAAACAAGTACAAGGAAAATTTTAAATGTATTGAAATAAAGAACCATTTATTTTAAATTTATTCTAACATACTTTTAGACTGTAACTCATTGTCGTAAGCTACCAACCCAACTTTAATGAACCCAAAATGGCTATTTTGTTTGCCATGAAGTCTTGATATTCCCTCTATTAAAGATTTTTTTTCAGGGGCAGGGGGAAGGAGGCTAATTTATCATTTCAAAGAAGTTCTTGTTAAATTTCAACCTCAAAACAGGAGTAATAAATATGTTTCTAAGCTATTTAAAATATTATTTATTATTTTGAAGACTAAAAATACATTTGTGGATCATTCCCAGGTTTTCTATGAAGAATAAATGAAAAAATGTATGTGAAATGTTTTGGTAAGTATAAAATACCAAAGAAATTTTAATTTTATTATTCATATTTCTCCTGAAATGAAAGTCATTGTAAAATATGCATTACTGATAGTTTAACTAAGTGAAAACATTATATAATAAAATACATCTGAAGAAAAATAATTCAGTTCCTGTACATTTAGAGAAAACGAAGTTTGGAAGACACTACAAATATTTAAAAGAGAAAACCAAGAAATGTTAACCAAAGTTTAAAGAGGCAAAGTTACTACTGGAACTATTATAAGGAGATAATTGCCACCTCAACTTGCAAACTTCTAAGGTTTAATCATAGGCGAAAATTTTCTTAGAAATAACTTGTATTTGTAAGACCTATTTCAGAAATAATAAGAAAAGTTGACAAACTACAGTCTTGTTACAATGTGAAATGTTAATAATAAATGATTTTGTAAAGATGAACATTGGTCAAAAGAAGTAGTGACTCAGATAATCTATGTGACTGGCATATAAAGATAAGTTAAATTAAAATGAAACACTATAAAACAAAAGATCAATAAGCAATGGAAACTCTATAGAAAGTGATGGTAAAGAATGAAGGGAGACTTTCTGGATAAAAGCTCCTTTAGAGAACAACAAAAGAAGAGGAAGAAGTGACATAAAGCAGAACAGGTTGGTTGCACTGCATCGGCAAGCCAGATACCTGGCTGATTGATTTCAGGAACATTTGAAATAGAGTCAGCATCATGGGCATGAGACCCACGCAGTTGCACAGGGCCCTAGCGTTAGAAAGACTCTGCTTGGTATAATGTTCTGCTCTTGCCATCTTGAAATTCTTAATAATTTTATCTTTGAAATTATGTTTTGGAAATGAAGTCTAGTGGGACAATGGAGCATATGCGAGAGCAAGGTAGATATACTCAATGGGAGAGTCTGTTCCTTAGTGCCTCATTCACATGTAGTGTTTGTGATGCCCCATGGCCATCAGAACACCCATGATGTGTGGGAGTTAAGTGTGGCTCAAAGTCAGTCTAGGTAAGTTTTTATATCTAAAACCAAGTAAGGTTGGGAGAAAGGGGTAGCTGCTGACAGTCTTAGGATGCCACATTTCCAGTGTGAACCAGAACTTGCTTTGGAAGCAGATAAAAACAATGGCTGTGTGCCATTTTCTTGTATTAGCCACTCGCTTATGCTAAAAATGACATAGAAGAAAAGAGAAAGATAGGATAATCCACAATTTCTTTTCCTTTCAGTCCTTTCTTTCTTCTCAGTAAGACAAAAGTCCTGGAGTGTGTTGGTAGAATGTGTGTTTATCAAGAAAAAAATTAAAACAGTTGAGTGAGTTTTGTGCAGATTGCCACTATTCTGGTAAGAACAATATACATATATACACACACATGTTTGAGGTAACAAAATAGATTGTATAATTTCAGTGACGGTGTATATGAGTTAAATGTTCTTACATTTACATTTAAAACTGGCATTGTCCAATAGAAGATAAACAGAAAAATTTAAACAGTAATATAAATTTTTAATTTTTCTTTACTTAGAACAACATTAAATAGTTAATGGAAAGCAGCATGACAAGTTGAAAGAAGCAGAAGAAAAGGAAAAACTTTTATATTTAGTGCTCTTTTCCTTGCTATTTTAACAAGAGGCCCCACACTTTCGTTTTGCACTGGGCCCTGCAAATTATGTAGCCAGAACTGACTGGAACATCTGTACCACCTCCTGACATCACCTCAAATCCCCTTCCACTTAGTATGGACTTAAATTCTGTTAAAAAACACAAAGCTAGTCATTTAACAATAACAAAAATGCTTACACTGCTCAAAGAGATATAATACAGAGATCATTGATTTAATTACAAAAGAGAGGTTGGATGAGTTCCAGCACTTATATTTTCTGGCCCTTGATTTCCTCAACTGTAAAATGGTTGAACTAATCTATCTGCAAGGCTGCTTGAAGCTCAAAGGAATCTGTGACTAAACCAATATGAAGATTGTGTAAATGACTAAATTACAGTATTCTATACAGATTTTGTGATTACCAGAGATCTGAAAGGAGAAAGAATGAGAGTATAAATACATGAACTGCTTCACTTTTTGTAGGATGAGCTCTATGAATAAAACACTCTAGTAGAAGTATAAGGAAGAAACAAAGAAAAAAGAGAAAGCATTACACCCACTGTGCCAGGCACTTCTCATATTATTCTACTAACATCTCACATCAAGCCCAAAGTGAAGTAAAACTGTCATGTTAGGAGTGGAGAAAGAGGTTTAGAGGTTAAGCAAATTGAAGTGACATTGTTAGCACAGTGGTAAGGATTTGAACCTCAGTTTGGGTGCCAACAAAGACCACACACTTTCCACTATAACAGAAAATTAAAAAGGTTTTTGGATAGAAAATCAAGTTATAAGAAATAAAAAATTAAAAAGTTAAGTTGCAGCAACTTAGAAAAAGAAAGTTATATGCATATTCTCTGGTCTAGCCTTCATAGGCGATAAACCAAGAATCAAAGGGCAAGGGGAAATTAACTACATTCTTGATGATATAATTACACAATTTTAAAGTTTTGGATAACAGTTAAAATGAAAGTGTATAAAAATTAGAGTCAAAAGAAAATGTGAACTATATACATACTTTAATGTTTTACAGCATTCATTTTGTATATGTTAGTATTCCTTAGAAACTGTTTTAAATTTACTTAGAAAACAAGTCATTTTAAACTCATTAAATGATATTAAAATGGCAAGATTGTGTTGTTACTTTTTTCTAATATTAAAGAAATTCTCTAATCCTATAATTATTTAATTTCTAATTCTAAAATATGTCCTTTGTAGACCAGCCAAATTCTATTCATTTCTTAAGTTAATTTCCTTAGAACATTGGTTAATTGGGTTTCCTTCTAGCCTCTCAGACCTATAATCAATGCAAACTATAACTGAAAGAGCTCAGTTTTTTTTAAATACACCCATAATTTCTTCATTTGCTTCAGTGGGAAACTGAAGGCAGAAGGAAATTCTTGCCTAAATTCTCAAAGCAAGTCAGGAACAGACTTCTAAGTTTTATACTTCTTGTATTATACCCTGATAATTATTTCTGCTTGCTCATTCCCACCACAGCTCTATAATTTGTGGCCCAATCCTGGCAAGTTGATACTCAGCATATTCAGGTGAGCCAAATTAGCAAAGATTGTGTGATGTTGCCCATACATATCTTTTGACTCATTCATTCCTTTTGTCCACAGCAACACAACTGTGTGAATACCAGCAATGCAATAGTGATTTCTGGCTAAGTCAGAGAGCCCTACTTATGAGAGTTAACTTTCTTAAATTGTGAAAAAAAATTTGCTTTCCTCATTTATAATATAGATCAATGCTACTTAACCAGAGCACTGTGTTTTTCTGAGGTTTGAATGAGATAATTGTGAGAAAGAGATTTGTAAACTTAAAAAGAACATTTCAATGCAAAGTAATATTATGAAAAAAATCAGCAGAATCACAAAACTTACAATTACATTTGAAATTATGAGACTGCTAGAAATTATAGTTTCTATACTTTATTCGTTTATGAGACTGAAATGAAATTCGGTATTTCTGACAGTTTTCCAAAAAATAAACTTGGATAAACATCCTGTTGTATTATATTCTGTGGTCACCAAATAAGCTCTATTACTCTGTGTTATATTACTCTGTATGTTCTTTCTCTCTGTATTATAGCTAAACTTCTCTCAATCTATAAACAAATAATTTTATTTTTAAATGTTTTATTGACTATTTTATCTCTTCTGGCTAGCATCTCTGTTGTTTTTCCTTCCTTTCATCCTCTGGATGGACTGTCTCTAGCATGAGACAGAAAAAATCCAGCTAATAATTTAAAAAGCAATGTTAGATTTAGAATGTCACCATTTTTCAGCATTTAATATCAATAAAGGCAGTGGCCTTCAATGGTCATGATTATTTCTAATTGAAACAACCAGATATGTGACTCCAAATACATGTTCATAGTACCACCCACGAAGAATTTTAATCAAGTCCCTACAGATAAAGGTGACAGAGAGACATGGTTTAATGACACCACAAAAATACAATAAAAAAATGGAGAATTGTAGAAAATTTTATAGGTCGAATGGCCCAGTTTTTTCAGGAGATAAATTGCAGGGAAAAAATTAAGGATTTTTAGATTTTAAAAGGTTTAAAAGACGAATCAGTTGCAATTTAGATCTTAATTCTAACTTGGTAAAATGAGTATGAGACAATTAGAGAAATTTCAACACTGATTTGATACTTGATGATGTTGAAAAATTATTCTTAATTTTTAAAATGTGGTTTTTTTCTCTTTTAAAGATTCTTTATCATTTAGGATTACATACTAAAATATTTGCAAATAAAATTATTTGCTGTCTAGAACTTGCTTCAAAACAATCTATTAAAGCAGAGTAAATCATTGTTGAAACTGAGAGATAGTTACATATGGATTCATTATTCTATTCACTCTACATTTGTATGTTTGAAATTTTCTGTAATGGAAAGTATCCAGAATTTAATCATTTACTGCCACTGCCTCTACCACCACCAGCCCAGGTAGAGAGAGTGATAATCACTTCTCACCTCAATTATTGCAATGTCTCCTAATTGGTCACACTGATCCCACGCCTGCCCCCTCGGCAATCTATCTTCAGTACAGCTACTCGAGTAATTATTTTAAAATTTAAGTTAGATCAAATTACTGAAGGTAGAAAAGGGTTTCAGCAAGAAGTATTAGGTTATTACAATAATTCAGGCTTGAGGTCATCATGGCTTAGATCCAGCAGGTTAGTGACAAAGATGAAATGTGTATCATATTCTGATACATTTTGATGTCGAGGCGACAGGATTTGCTGATAAATTGCATGTGAAATAAGAGAAAAATAGAGGAATCAAGGATAACTCCAAGGTTTTCAGCATGTGAGAAACTGTGAGAATAGAATTGCATATATTTATGAAGAAAAATCATATTTATCAGGACCAAAATAATTTAGTAGAAAGAGAAGCATTGTTTAATATTTTTGTAAATTTCTTTGTTATTTGTATTAAAAGAGCTGGATTTTCATATCTACACGCAATCTGTTGAGATAGTGAAAATCTTGCAGCCTTGAAACTTGACAATCCAGTGTGAGATTGAGACTTAAAATAGTGTTGACATTGTGGACTTCCCAAAGGTTTCTCAGGGTTCTCTGAACGTTTATAATTGCTGTTGTACACCACTGGTAAATTTTAAGTTCAGGTGTCTGTTTCTATTTCTAGAATATGGAAATGATAATTGAATCAATTCTTCAGATTTTCAGAGGCATAATTTTCCACCAATTTTCAATATTCATTTTTATGCCCAGCACAAAATAAGCATTCTTTAAATGTTTGTTGAAAAAATTACAGATTCCCTATATTGTCAATGGTTAGAAATATTAATTACAATAATGTCAAGACCAATACTGGATTACTTAATAGTTGTTAAATCTTAAGCCCAGTGTTCTTAGAAAATGCTAGACAAAGTATTTATGTAGTTTAAAATTGGGTTGCATTTGATATTTTAATCAACACCAGTGGTATATTCTTTATATCTTTGGCTGGAGATTTCACTGACAAGCAGTCTCAAAAGGAAGGAATTTACAAGAAAACCAAAAGGTTAACTGTTTTAGCTGTCTCTAAATATTTTTCTACAATTAGCCCCAGCTTCACTCACATTAGATGTCTAGTAGACTAATGTGTTCTGCCTGTAATTTCTTTGGAGTACCGAGCATCAAAATAATCCATTACAGCTCAACACTTTCAAAATAGTAATTGTCTTGTTTAACAAAAATAATATTTTATTATGTAAAATACAAATTTAAAATTAATACTGTGTTTCTTAACTTAATAAAGGTTGGCTGTCAAACTTCAGCAAAATCATAATGATGACATATTAAAATTTTTCCTATTACAGCCAATAGAAGACATAGATGCCCAATAGTCACTCTATTCAACATTTTAAAGATCTAGTTAATGTAATGAACCAGACAAATAAATAAGAGGTATATATCTTAGGAAAGAAACAAAGCTGCTATTATTTGATTATGATATAATCACTGATGAAAAAACCATACAAGAGGATTACCTGACAAACTGTTAGAATCAATAATTAGAATTAATCCATTTGGGTAGACAGACACAAGATCAAACTTTAAAAATCTGTAGCTTTCTTTCATACAAGCAATCTCTAGAAATGGCAAAACAAAAGATTCTATTAACAATATCAATAGGTATATCATGACTGTGAATAAACCTGGCAAGACTATTAGAAAAATACGTTAACCGAAGGACAAATATGACATAAAAATTTCAGAGATACTTATATTCATTGATGAGAAAACTAGATACATCATTTCTCCCCAGATTAATATGGGAATTCAGTGCAATTCTCACTTTCTATAGAATTTTTTCAGTAACCTGAACAAGCTAATTCTAAAATTAATGTGAAAGGGTAAATGAGCAAGAATAGCAAAGATAAGTTTAACAAAAATGAAGAAAGAAAAAATGGTTTGATATGTCAATTATCAAAATGTGCTAATTTTTAAAATGTGGTGTTACACCAGAATGCACAAATAATAAAATAACAATAAATTAATAGTAAGGTGGCCAGAAATAACTCTGTGAACATAAGGAAATTTACATTATCATAAAACTAGCATCTTATACTAGCTATGAACTATTTATCAAATGATATTAGAAATATTTGTTATTCATTTGGGGGAAAAAATGAAATGAAATTTGTACCTCACATACAAAACTAATCCTCAGAAAATCTGAAGACCTAATAATTTTAACAATAAAACTACAAAAAAATAGAAGAAAATATAAGGTAAAGATAAATGTATAAGGTACACATTTATTTTGAGGGTAGAATGATCTTAAGCAAAATACCAAAATTAAAGTCATAAGAAAAAGAATTCATAAATTGACAGTGTAAAAATAAAAATATTTCTTATGACAGAAAAATAAAAAACAAGGTGAAATATTAAAAGATGAACAAGTGAAATATTTGCATGAATATAACCTATGAGCACTTGATATTCAAAATATATAAAATCTTCTAGAGATTATTGCAAATGATGCAATAGAAAAATGGGCAAAAAAATATGAATAAGGAATTCACAGAAGAGGAAATAAAATACACAATAAATGTATAGAAAGATGATATATACCTAAAGTACTAATAATTGGGCAAATATGATTTCAAAGATGAGATACCACACAAATGACAAAAATGTAAAGTTTGATACTGCGTACTGACCAGGGTGTGGGGATCATGCTATTCTCCAATTGTTACTTGTCAGGAGGACATTGTCGTAGACACATGGGAGAGCTATTTGACGGTATATATTAAAACATTCAATGTCTTCTTAGTAATTCTATGATCTTAGTAATTTTCTTCACAATATCCACTGTAGAGAAATGCTTGATCATGTGTTGGAAGATATATACAGACATATCACTTCTAAGAGAGAAGATAGAAACCAACTAATTAAACTTTCTTAAGTAAATGGGTAATTAAATGATGGATTATGTCATTTCTCAACGATACTATGCTGTAGTTCAAAAAAAAAATGAGAAAGATTTAAAGAAATCAGCATGCAAATAATTTCAACACCTATTACTGAATAAAAATTAAACATATAAATAATAAAACAAGTTGTTTGATGCCACATAACATTTATTTTAAAAAACACATTTGTATTAAAAAAGAGTTTGGTGTATATTCTAGGTGTTCTCACATTTGAATGTAAATGTTTATCACAAGATTGGGAAGAATACACAAAGGAGTTAGTTACCCTTGGGAAGGTTTAAAAATTAGAGCTAGTGAAGAATGAAGGCTACAGCTTACCTGTAATATATCAGCATTTTACATGGAAAAATTATTCACAAATTATATTCATGCATAAAATAATTTTAACAAGCAATACTATGAAAATCAGGTAGCATATGTATAATGAATGTATATCTGACATTTTAACTATTTTTCGTGTATTAAACATTTTCAAAAAAATTTTTTTCAAACAGTGGAAATTAAAGTGGTGTATTTAGGTAAGTCTTGTTAATAGATTGACAATGCCAATTAATTGAAGTATGGTTCAAAAATGATAAATAAGAAATAGAAAATGATAAAAAGAAATAGACATTCGTTTGGAAGGCAAGAATAAATCTCTGTATGTGATTTTCATATAAATGTCTCCATTTAATAGAGAAATGGGATATTGCACTATTTATGAGTTTAAAAACTGCTGATTTGAGGTAAATTACAAGAATAGCTGAAAAAATGTTTTACATCAATATAGTTACAGATATAGGAGAGATATAGTGGACAATGAGAGAAGCCTTTTGCAATATTATGCCACATGGCTTAATAGAAAATGCACAAGATTATTACACAAAGGTTATATATATATATGTTTGCAATGTTACCTTTTATGCACAAGTAGTTGTACTAACATAATAGCAGCTTGTAAACATTTTGATGCTAGTCAAAGCCTCAAGCATAAGGAAAAATAATAAAATGTCTTTTAGTTAGATAAAGCAAAGTACAACAGGCATTCACATTTTAGAGTCATTGTTTTTAAAAAAGTGGTTCACAACATAGATCATTAGGGAAATTTCCTGACAAAGAATGATGAAATTCAGAGATTTAATTCAACAGATGCAGAATATTTTTCATCAGTACTAATGTTTGTGGCAAGAAGTAGAAATTGGCTGCTTCTATGTCTTACGAAAGGCTGTACACTGCTGGTTCTTGCACACTAATGTAGCATTACAAAGTCCAATAAAACTTTAGGAAATAAACACATGTTGCTGGTGTTCAGATAGTGATGTTTAAATAATCAAAAATTGACTTAATTAGATGTCCAAAAAGTCATTTAAAAGACACAATAGAAAATACACTTGAAATATAAGAAAATATAATTCTAGTATCAGAAAGATTTCGGGAAAAAAAAATGTTGAGAGACCAGAAATTTTTCTAGGAAGAAACAAAATTCCAACACTGGAAATGAAGATGTGTAAAAAAAGATTCAAGATGATTGGCATCAAGAATTATTTTTTGGTTTTTAAGGGAAATAAGTTGAAAAAGTGACCTCTAGTGGACTCTTAGTTTCATGTATAAAACTGGCTCTTTGAAAAAAAATAAAAGTTTTTATTATAAATATAAATTTCTGAGGACATAGAAGCTGGATAACATATGTTAAAACATTTATTGAGACAATGTACTTGTTTTGATTGTTTTCAAAATGTAAAAAACATTATTTCAAAAGGAGTTCACAAATTCTCCTGATAAAATCTAATGTATTCAAAATAACATAAACTTTAAAAACTACTTTTCATAGGCAGAATAGTTTTTTGGCCAAAAATACATTTCTAGTTGGGCTAGGACAGACACAGTTTGGATTCATGAGAAATGAGTGATAGGTCCTCATCTCACATGCATTTGTGGGCTTAACAGTTCATTTCTTTTACCTCCCACACTGCTGGTCGATGGCTCACCTCTGCAACACTGACCCCACAGCACATGCTGATTTTTTACGTTCCAAAACAGGGCTAATCCTTTACAGGGGCCCAGAGCCTCCTGTGAACAAGTGCCATAAGCCAGCACCAGTTGTTTCCTGACTTCAGAATCCTGAAGAAAATTCGTTAAAAACACGTGTTGGAAACAAGATGTTGATTTATGGTAGTGTGAAGAGATAGTAAAGTAGCAGTCTTCATTGAATTAAAGATGAGATTTCTCTTCAAAAAGCACCGTGAAACATCTCTTTATAAAGAAATTTTTTTTCTGAGTAAAAAAAAATTAAGATGACATTTGATCAATAAAAAAGAAATGTAGTCAAAAACTATATTTCCAAGCAAATGTAGAAATTCTGTACAAATTTCAAAGCACCTACAGAAATTTCCCAAATGACTATTTTTCTAATCCAGGAAAACTGTCAAATCAGTAATTATTTTGAGATTAGGAGATTTTTAGAAGCAGAACTTTCTAGGTCTTCCTTAACTAATATAATTCTATAGGACTAAAGAGTCTTTAGTAACTTTTGGAAACCTCTGCTAGTCCAATCCCCCACTTATTCAGAGCAATATTAAAATAGAATGGGTTATGTAAGCTTATGATTACTTTCACCTACTTTTCATATATTCTTCAAACTTAATTCAGGCTGAGACTAAACTAAACAGAAATTGAATTGTATCCTCTGATCGGTGTCTTGTTTTTATTTTTTACTCAGCTCTCTTAGAATGAAAACTATAGAACCATGAGCTTTTCATCATTATTGGCTGAAATTCTTCCAGTAACTAGGTAATTTAGAAAAAAGAAGACCTAAAAGGCTATTTAAAGGGATAGGTTTATTCTTTTCCAAAGTCAAAGATAGGTATTTGAAAATGTTTTATACAGAATCATTTTTAGGACTCTAATATTATAATAACATTCATGCTTTTATTCTTTTTTTACAGACTTCTTGGTGACCACTTAACAGTTTGTCTCACCAGCGTCTATATACAAGTGCTCAGAAGGCATCGTGCATCTTCAGGTAGCCAGCTTATCAGGACCTCCCACGCTGCTCACTCTAAGCATGAGTGAGCAAACAGGTCTGGCCGGTGTGCCCTAAAGGCCAGCATTCCTGGGCTCTACCAGACCACCAGGGAAGGGAACTCTCTAGAGTGGTGAGCTTCCAAAGAAGTCTGAGAGAGTGGATTTTTACCCAAGATGTTTAGAGGAAATATGGAATTTCCTCTAAGGAATGGAGGAGTCCCTGGTTCATATTCCGACTTGATACATCTTAGTTTCCTATCTATAATTCTCAAGGAAAGGAACAACCTGTATCCTGGGACATCTCTTTTCACTGTTACCCAGCAATATCCTCCTCTTTGTAGAGAAAGAGTACAGGAGATGCTTCCCTTCATTCACAGAAGCGAGAAAAGAGTTTATAGTGCTAAAGTTGAGAAACCATAAGAAAGTGAAAAATTCACAAAGACCTATAAAGGGGAATTATGAAAAGAATAGTTTTCAAGTATTTAGTACCTACAGTGTGACTTGGACTTCTGTATCTTATTGCCAGTCTTTACAATAGCCCATACGGTTTTCAATATTTCAGTTTACAAGGGAGAAAACCGAGGTTTGGAAAAGTAAGGTGACTTGACAGCAGGGTACACTGCAACAGAATACTACCCAGTGGAAACACTGCAGTATTTCCGACTTCAATATCTGTTTTTGTTCCACCTCCCAACAGAGCCTAAGAAAGCAAGGAAGGACAGTGGTCATGCCTTAAGTCATCAGCAATTTCAATAACTTAATGATTACTCTTATTAGCTGCCTAGCCAATAATTCTGAACTCCGACTTAAGTTTTGTCTCACCATTAACTAAAAAAAAAAAAAAATTCAGTAACAAAACAAAAACTTATGACTTTTCTTTGATCATTTGGAAGTCAAATACATCCACTCAAGTACACAGAGGTATTAAAGATATAAAACTCTATAAAAGAGAAAGCATTTAGGCAGCTTGTGCAGTCTGCTAATATAGTTTTTGGAATGCAGCAACAAGAAGACAATGAATTGTTATAATTTGAGATATTGAAAAAGAAACACAGACTTTGAATCTCTGAGGCATTCGTTCGACTCTTAGAACACTAAAATAGACTAGGATACTTGCCAAATGAATGTTTAGTTGAATATTAATAAGTTTATTATCATGTGTATGTATAAATATGTACAATAGAACTGAAGTTAATAAAACATTTTATACTTAAGCAAACTGACATTTTATGAGAAAGAACTATTGTCAGTTTTGTCTATGTGGCCAGGACATTTTTGCATCTTAACACTCTAAATTCTAAGTATCAGCCAGCCAAATTATTTTATTATACTACAACTTCTATTATGAGCCATAGGAAATACCTGGAATTTAACATGTATACTTCAGAAATCTCTTCTCCTTTATAATGACAAAGACCTTTAACTTTCTTAACTCAGCTTCCCTGGAATGTATATAAAATGAGTATGTGCATTTGGATAACAACAATAAAAAAAATCAATCCAGCCAAAACAAAGTACCTATTCCATGGGTCTAATCTACAGTAGGATGCTTCTTTAACTGAAATGGAGTATTTTAATTATAGTACCAGAGGGGGCATTACCTCATCATTGTGCATCTTATTTAATGCTGTTCCACTATAATGCAGGGAAAAGATGAATAATAATGGTAATCAATTGACAGACACATTTGTTCAAGAAACATATATATTAAATTATGTTGAAATTTAAGTCATTGATCAATCTGAGAGTTTTTTTTTCAGATCTATAGAAATTGCTTCCCTAATGACATGTGTCATGACCTTTAATTTGTCCTTGTCACATTCAACTGTTGTTTCAGGCATCTGTCTTCCGTATTTTATTGCTGAAGCTACCAACTTAATTGAGGATTTAGAAGACATATAATAGGCTGGTGACATCGATAATGAAAGTGATGTGAGGCACTTTAATGTGATAGACTAAAGAGTGTTTCACATTATTATCTGAAATGTTTACCTCTGAAACTAGGTGGATCTGGTTACTAAATTATTTGTATAGAAAGAGCAATAAAAGAGAAACAGTTACACATTCTGAGAAGGCAGATAGCTTTCAGCATCATATTTGGGACTTAAAATATTATTTTTTTTTTGTTTTCTTATTTGAAAGATAATAGGTAATTTGGGCAACAAATGCCACAAAATCCACCTATGAATCTAATAATTATTCCTAAAGAGAACACACACAAAGAGTTTTTAGGAATAAAAAATGAGGCCCTAGTCGTCTTCTCCGTTCTCCTCAGCTGTCAGAAGCACCTTTCCTAGATGTCATTCAGAATAAATATACTCTAGAAAATTGACAGTTCTCTTTGTATTTTGCTTGTTTCCCTTTCTTGACTCTTTTTTGGGGGGATAGAATAAAAGAAGGGAGAAGTAAAAGAAGTTATTAGAAATATTATAATTAGCATTTTGGACAAAGCCTTCATCCCTGAACAAAGCCTCAAACAAACTTTTATTAATGCTCATATAAATGTAGTTTCTCACAACTCATTATTTAAAACTTGAGGGATTATAGCAAACTACCTACCTGTAGTATTTCTAACACCTACTAATTTAGCATACTTTCTTGCTTTCCATAGACATATAGATATTTTCGCATTAAGTTCATCGTATTTGAAAGGGAAAGACTTTCAATGATACTTCTATCTTAATGCTGTACAGAAAGAAAACGTATCCAACAATTTGAGCCAAAACAACTTGATAACTTAAGCTCACTGAATTACATCATCTGAAATAGGACCTTTTCAGAGGGCATACACATAGTAGGGTTAACTAATTAAGAACTGTGACATTCTTGGGACATACCAAGGGCTATTAAAAGGGAAGTATCTTTAAACTCTCCTTTCCTTCCCTGGCCCTTGGTGAGAAAGACTTACAGAATTACCAAGTAGTGAATATCATCCTTCATGCTTGTTAAAGGTCAGCAACAGTAAATCAGTTAATAGCAACTTCCTAAAAGTTTAGGACAGGAAACAATAAAGGATGCTATATCCAATTAGAAGCTGCCAGGATAACTTAGCTAGATAGAATGTAATTGCTAAAGTTAAAATTAGCCATGTCACCTTACTCTTATGGAAAAAAAAAACCCTGGGAACCTGGCAACCAAATAAATAGATAGGAACTTCCTTCCCATTAATAAGCTTCTTTTAGTTCTATGATGAAATGTTATTCCAAAGACATACACCTATTAACTCGCCAACACTATTTCCTAAATCAAGTTTGGGCACTCATTTAATTATGTAAAAGACTCTGAACTAAATAATTATGAGTGCCCATTACAAATATATAGTCTAATCATACTAGAATTGAAAATAGCTTATAATCTTGTAGTTCAAGCATGTGTTTTCAAATGAGGAAACAGGCCCAGAGCTGTGACTTGTCTAAACTCCATAAGCTATATTTACATTGGTTATTTACTATACTATTGACCTTCTGTGGATGGAAAATATTTTTTATATTTATATATAAATTTTTTGTCACTTTAAATAAATGTCTTTGAGGAAAATTATGTTCAACTTTGTCACTCAGCATATATATAGCATCTTGTTAGATCAGTAGTTGCTAAATAAAAATTCAGAATATTTAACTTAAAAGTCAAAAGTGATATAACAGCTAAACATGGAGGACATCCTTTAATTAACAGAGCACAATTATTCATGAACAAAAGACACTTTGAACATTTCTTATACTAATCATTTTGTGGTTTAAAAAACTGAATTATTACCAGATGATTCTGCCCTTTTTCCACTAGGTGGCAATATATCTTTTTCTTTACACGGCTTTCCAGGGTATGACAAAATTATTGTTTTGAATAGATCCAGTTGAAAATTAAGATTAAGAAAATCTTAAGAAAGGGACATAAGAATTCAGGGATGTATTAGTATAGGAGATAGGGTTGTCTTAGAAATGCAGAATTAAAATTAAAATAAATTCTGCTTCATATATACTCATAATTAAAATGTACATTAAATTTACATGGCAATGTTTAAAAATTGGCAGTGAATTGTTGTTTATTTGAGATCAAGTTTGTTATTTATGACTGGTAGAAAAAAAATCACTGAAAAAAATTGTAAGACCTGTTAATTAAAACATCATCTTTAAGATTAGGTCACAGTATTTTAAACTTAGGTCACAGTATTTCATACTTATTTCCATAGCCTATCTTCGAACAAGACTTTGAAAAAAACAACAACAACACTAAATCACATTGTTTTTCATACCTTTAAAACTTTTTTTAAAGTTTACTGTATTCATACGTAGTTGTGTCTATACTTGGTTCTGAACTAATAAAGAAGATGAACTCTTTAAAGTCTGACAGGTTTCAGTAAACTATTTGAATAATACATTAATTTTCTAGGGCTGCTGTGATAAAATACCTCAAACTGGGGGGGCTAAAACAATGGAAATTTACTTTCTCACAATTCTCGAGGCTAGAAGTTCAAGTTAGATGTTGGCAGGGTGAATATCTTCTGAGGCTTCTCTTTTTGGCTTATAGATGTCCATCGTCTCATGTGTACTGATGTGGCCATCCCTCTGAGTTGTGTGTGTCTTAATCCCCTCTTCTTACAAGGACACCAGTCATATAGGAAGAGGCCCCATCTGTACAATCTCATTTTACCTTAATTTCCTCTTTAAGTACCCTATCTCCAAATGCAGGCACATTCTGAGGTACCAGGGATTAGGACTTCACAGTTCAGCCCATAACAACTAATAAATCTGTATAAACAGCATGCCCAATATTTCTAAATTGTGGTGGAGAACCAAGAATCCTAGATTGGAAGTTGGAGTTCTAGAGCTAAGGAAAGATCTTAAAGTTAATCCAGTCCCGATTCTCAATCCTTGCTACATAAAATAACTTTTAAAGCATACCAGTACTCTGGCCCCACATCCAGATATTCTGCTTAATTAATTTGGAGAGGAACCAGTCATGAGTACTTTTTTAAAAACCTTCCAAATGTTTCTAATATGTGGCCAGAGTGGAGAATCATTGATCTAGACAAATGTTTTCAAAAGTAGTTAGAGAATCACTCAGAGGGTTTATTAAAATGCAAATACTGGCCACTGCACCTTTATTCTCAATCTCCAGAAACAGAACAGAGCCCATTTATCAAGCTCCCTAGTAATTATCATGAACCCTAAAGTATGAGAAGATCTGATATCGTCTAACTCTCTCATTTACAAGTGAAATCCAAGGGCACACAGCTAGGAAATGATAAAGCCAGAAGAAATTAGATGTTAGGTCTTCAGACATCTAATTTTTGGCAAGATTCTCTGTACAAATAGAGAACTGTGTGAACTTTAAAACAATCTTGTAACTCTAAACTTAGTATTTGATTGCCTCTGCTCTTCAATTCAGACATGTCCTGACCTAGTAGGGCAGGATTATCATAGCTACATTTACATTAAAAATGCATTCCAAGAGCCCATATTGTGTTCAGGGATAATGGGCATCATCAGAACTGATGGGTTCTTGTAATTACTGCACTATACCTAATGCTGCCAGGCCCTTTTGGTCCTGCCTCCTCAGACTTAGGCCTGAGCCCTTGGTGGAAGGAGACTAGAAATCAGTTAGAAAATTTAGTGAGATGAAACCAGTGGAGGAGTCTGTTTCCCTGGTACCAGTAGCTTCAGCAGAAGGAGTCGATAGTTTAGAATTACTCACCCTCAGAAAATGGCAGCTTCTGTGTAGGCATCTACTGTCAGAGAAGCATCAATGATTGACTGGTGAGCTGGAATGGATAGCAAACTGCTAGCTCAAGAGATTATCAATTCTGCTGTTTTTATATATTCAAAAAACATGGGGAGAAAGAGATCTTAGGAGCTTGGTGTCAGAGACTTAGTTGGTGAAGGTTGTAAACACACACATACAAATAAGTTGTGACACAATTTTAGAAAACCTAATGTATTGATTGCCGAAAAAAAAAAAATTAAAAGCAAACGCCTCAAGAGGTGATGATCCATGAAAATTTTAGAATTTTTTTCCCTAAAGATTTAGCTTAAAGTTTTTCTGAAACAGGCTTTTTATGCCTTTATATTTTTTGTTGTTCACAGTAATGATCGATATTTGAGTGGGAAAAGAGCAAAATGTTGACATGTTATACACCACCAGGAATTGAAAGTCAACCTAAAACAGAAAACTACTGAAGATTTAAAAAAATTGTAATAACAGTATAACTCAAGTGATCCTCAATAGGTCAGAAATACAGCAATTTTCTAGACTGAGGTACTCCTGTTTTAGTTTAAGTCTCCATAGGGCTGGTTATTGTTCTCAAAGTGTGGATCAAGAAACGCTTGCTCTAGAATCTCCTAGGATGATGACTTGAAATGCAGGGTTCTAGGCCTTTCATGAGATCTCTCCAATCTTCAGAGGTGTGTCTGGGAATCTGCATTTTTAACAGCTACCTAGGTCATTTAGGGAGATCTCTTCCTTTAGGACCTCTGTAATGTTCTATAGATATTATTACTTTTTATCTCCTCTGCAAGCTCTTAATATCTATCATTCCTAATGAAAACTCCTGAGAATGGGAGTCTTCTGGAGTTGTTTTCTTACTGAGTCAATGAAATTGTGACATCATTATTAGTCATTTTTCAGTATTTTTATCTGATTTGAAAGTTGACTCTGTTTCTGGGTCTCTGAGCTGGCTATTGAAGAGCTGATATGACAGGGATTCAGAAAGTATACATATTAAATCTAAATTTCTTCTCTTAAAATGTGTTCAAAGGCAAACCACTGTCCAAAAGAGAGAAATTTGTGCTACTGAAATCTCAAGTCCCTAATTCTGAGCTATTATAAAATTGGCTAAATACCAAAATAAATGTATTTTGAATATTTAAAAGACTTAAGAAATTCAGATGTAAGCTTCTGGCAATCATGTAACTTGATGAAACTTGTTTTACCATGCTATTATCTTTACTATGCATGGAATTAGATTTCTGAAAGGTAGGTTTTCTAAATATCTCCCTGGTTTTAAGTTTAGGCATGTTTGGAAGCTTAATAAACACTTTCAAATGCAGCTTCAAAATCAAAGACCTCTGATTTGGAAGCAGTTTTAGGCATTATCACCCAGGAGGAAAAGAACTTGTGCACACCAATGCTTCATCTCTCCTTAGACTATTCCTAAATTAGAAATTAAGACTAAAAAATCAAATGGAGGGGGAAATACCTTCATGTAAATTCATTTTTTTTCTCTTGCTATATGTTCATAATGGTAGCAACTTTGTATATGTACCACCGCTTTGTTGGAGGGGAAAGGACTAAGGGAGATCTAAGAAAGCCTAAAGTCTAGAGGCAACTGAAGATGCCTCTAGGTCTTGAGATGGAATTCAGAGAGCAGATTAAATGTCTACAAAGATAAGCTTCTGAACCATTCACTATTTACCTCTATCTAGCCCTGCTAATGCAAGTAGTTTAACTTGTACTCTCCAAAAGTATTTCAACGAAGAAGTCCAATTTACTCCTCTTTCTAGGAGGGACCCTGTAGTAATATTCTTTTTTATTTTCTTTCCTCCATCCTGGGTAGGCTCCTACACTAGGCTTCTGGGCCTAGAGAACAGTATGAATACTAAGATTTTTCTAATTGCATAATCTGCAACATTTTCTGGGCTGGGTGTCACTGTTTAGCTGTGTTTACCTTTCTCCAAGACCCAGTAAAATCTTGACAGGGGGGAAAAACAGATCTTAATTCATTTGTTTAAAAAAAGAGAAGTCATCAAATGCTTTTTAAAAAAAGGTTTCACACTTAACAAAAAAGTAAACACAGATAAAGCTACTTTAAGTTCTACAAGTCATGGGTGTAATGCACCCACCTGGAGATGAATCCCCAGAGAAAAGTGTAATCGTGCTACAGTTTTCCAGATTTCAACCCCCACAGCAGGTGTGCTCTGGGATTTTGGTCAAGGGTAATACTGATTTCCAGTTTTTTCCCCTGACGCTCATAATCCTGGTTTTCTCCAGAGAAAATGCAAAATAAGAAATAAGAGGAATTTGGAATTGGTAGCTGGACATTTGAAGAGAAGGGATAAAAATCTGCTAGAGTTAATTGCTTTTGTCCAATTATTTTTTTCATCCAAATCTCATTCCTTTTCTTGGAGTTTAAAAGGAGCTTAATATTTTCCCCAGATAATTTACTCCCTAAAAGAGTTGAGAAAGAGAATATATATTGTATGCACTCTTCAAATCTCCATTTTAAAAGAGAGAAAAGTATAATAAAATAATGCATTGTGGCTCTAGGTCCATTTAAAAACTCTGAAAAATTTACACTGTGGTTAGGGGTCCCTTCTGAGCTTATCAACTGATGATGAGTATCATTCATGAATTGCTATGACATGCATGCCCAGAGTTGTTTTCATTAAACACAGATCGCGGGATAGCTTTCTAAGCAGGCTGCTATTTGTTACATGGTTCCCAGGAAGAGAAAGGGGTTTCTCTTCTGCATTTTGACCATCTTTCCACAGCAGGGCAAATTATAACTAGGACTCCTCTTTACAGATGCTTTCATTCTTAGTGTTAAACTGGTTTATAATTTTTAAGTACTGGGAAAACACTGTACTTATAATTTAGAATTATAGTTAAGCCAATCAAAACTACACTTGAATGGACCTAGAGGCTTGCTTGTTTTTATTTCTCAAGTATTTTTTCAATAACCTTCTGTAAGTTTGGGACATTAGAAACACCAAGTAGTTAAATACACATTCACAAACTGAAATCAGCTATTACTCCCATTGCTTAAAAATGAGCAAAGATCATTAAATAAAGTGAAGGCCACAAAAGATTTCTTATAGCCATACTAGAGCATCCTGACCACCTGAGGAAGATAAGTTGTGGCTAAAAGGTTATTGCTTTCACCAGCAGCAAAGTCAAGCATGTATAATAGTATGAAAAGCTTCTACATGAATGATTTTATTTGCTTTGCAAAACACAGTTGTTTGGTAAGCCCATGGGTGGTATTATTCACAAGTTCAAGTAAACTGAGACACACAGAAGGAATGTTCACAAAATTTGGAGCAGGCCTTCTGACTTAGGAGTCACTATTCTTTCCATTACACTCTATTAAAGCTCACCCTCCTGTTCCAAGGTGACAGCCATACTAATCATATGATCCTAAAACATGATAGAGTACGACACTTCATAGACTTTCTCTTGGGTGTTATTATGAGAATTAAACCAAGTTAGCATATGAAAAGTAGTTAGAATAGTGCCTGCCAGTTGTGTGCCTATCTGTGTGTGTACTAAAAATAGACATGTACACTTGCATATATAAGTATATGTGTATATAACATACACATATATATGTGGATATATGCCATGCATACAAATATGTATACATATATATTCCAGTAAACACATACACAGACATGCACAATTTGAAAGTGGATAAGAAAATAATAATTACCATAACCAGGTTAGCTATTCAAGTAGGACGCCTTACTATATACCTCTATCCCTAGAGATTAAAAAAGAGAGAAAAATTTAAAAGAATTTTTCTCCAGGTTCTTCATCTACTAGTTTTGGAGAAAGACATGTTTCAAAAAATTTTAAGTCTCGGTTTAAAGTTAGAAGAACCAAAATTACCTTAGAAATACGATCTGTGAATCAGAAAGGCAGAGGGCCATCCCTTCTTCCTGCTCAACTAGATTACAAGCCAGAAGGCATTCAGGCCCACCAGTAAGACATATGTTTCTGCCTCAACATTCTAGGCCTCATGGCCCACCTGTCGACCAAAATGCATTTGGAAGAGAAAAAGGAGGTGTCCCGACTTCTGGCTCCATTCCCAGGGTAGCTTCTAGACAGGCGCACTTTCAGGGGAAGACAATGACATTTCCAAAGACGGTCAGAACATATCAGTTCAAAAGCCATTTCCTAGGAGGAACTGTTCAAAGGTGGTGTGTGTGTGTGTGTGTGTGGCAGGGGTGGGGTGGGGGACTGAGGACTGGCACTTGCCTATGTCTTTGAATCCGGATGGAGGGTGGGATTGTTCTCAAGGCCCAGTAATTGACAGTGCAGTTTCCTGCTGGGCTGGTGCGACCACCACAGGAGTTACCTGGATTGGTGAGAATCATCAAGGAGGTCTCATTAAACTCCAAGAATGATCTCAAATCTCCAGGATGCTTAAGAGATGGAAAAGAGCATGGAGGTGAGGAAGGATTGAGGGAAGAGGACCCAGGAGATACCATAGAATAAGCCGAATTGATTCCAGAACATGGGATTGGGCAACGGGAGAAAAGAGAAGACGTAAAAACTCGGGTGGGGTCCCTGCTCCCGGTGTGCGCCCCGCGCTGCGTCGGTGCGCGGTGGTCCGCGTCCCCGCGGTGCTTCAAGTCGGGCTCGAGCGCTAAAGGCTGCGGCTGGAAGGGGCGTCTGCGCCTCGCAAGCGCACCTGCCCGGAGCCCTGCAGACCAGCACGGACTCTGCCACCTGGACCCGCAGTCCCGTCCTGTGGGCGAAGGGGAGTCGGGCGGATAGTGGATGAAGAATGATCCCCTAGGCGAGGCCACTCTGAGGCTCGGGCCCTTGGAGTCCACCCAGGTGGGGAGGCGCACGTGCTCCCCGGCGGGTTTTCGGGGCATAAGTGGTTCTGGGTGTTTGCGGTTTCCCGGCTTCGGGTCACGCTCACTGGGCAGGACGCCTAGAAGATACGCTGCGGGGAGGGGAAATGTAATAGAGGACAGGAAGCGGGCGGTGCTGGGCGGTTCAGAGACGTGGGTGGGAGGGGGAAACTCAAACCCCAGCTGGATATTTGTCCCCAAACGCCACCCCCGGACGCCCGGCCCCGGCCACACAACTCTGCTTGCAACTGGCCCGCACATGGCTGAGACTGCAACGCGCGGGACTCTGGGCCTCGGAGGGCCGCGGAGCCAGGAGTGGGCCCGGGACCGTGGGAATTTTCCTCAGGTGCGTCCAGTTTCGGTCTCGATTCTGCGGTGCCCACCACCTGGTGCAGAGACGTGCGTGCGTTCCTTCCGGCGCCTTCTGGATCCCGCACGCCTGTGGGCGTTCGCGATACTTTGCGAGCACGTCCTGGGAAATACAGGCGTCTGTCCCCTCTTCTCCCTCCCACCCTCAGCCCAACTCACAAAAGGCAGATGAGGAGAGGGGTTTGGAATCTGCTCCGAGGGCACGCTTGGAGATCGTCAGTCCCAGGCACTCTACCCCTGACTGGGACTCAGCAAATGCTGGTGCAACAACCAGTTGGTTTTCCCTTTCTCTAGTCCCGGCGCTGGGAGCTCAGGCCACTTGCCTGGACTTCGCAGGACCTGCGCAACATCAAGCTTCTATGACCTTGTGACCTTGTTTCTTCCGCAGCCACGTGCAGGCATTTATGCCCAGTGCCTCAGCCAGCGACCTCAGCTAGCTCGGCAGGTGGGAGGGGTTATGGAGTTTTAGAAACTGTCACCTGAGAAAATTCAGACACAGAGTTAAGATACCTCCGAAAGCTTGAAAATGCGGGTTTAAAATAAAACATTTCTCAGTTTGCTTTGGCTGAGGGCGAAACTAGTTCTGGGCGCCTTTCCTCTGCTACTTCCCGCCAAAAAGGTCTGTGGGTAGATTGATCAGCATAGCTGCCCACCCCTAAAGTGTCTGCCACCAACACACCTACCTGGATCGCCCCCGGCAGTAGCTCAGCCAAGACTCGGCTTTCTTCCTGATTGCGTGTGATTAAGTTAATGACTATACGAAAGAAAACACACAGGAAAGCTCAGGGAGTGTCTATATGTATCCTTCAGAAAAAGAGATTCCAGACAATGAGGAAGCTCTTTTCAAAAAGCACTATTTGCTTACCTTTTTCTAGATCTAAGTTCATCTCTGAATCCCCAACAAGTATATGAAGACACCATAGTGAGATTCTGGAAGGACAGAAACAAAGGGGCATTCAAGTTTTGTTTTGTTTTGTTTTGTTTTGAAGTTACACCCCAGAGAACCTGGGTTTGTTGTTTGTTTTTAAGAAACTTTTGCTCCAGGGATCCACTAGTGTTCCAGGTATGGACCATTTAGTTGGCCTCCCAAGTATTGTGATTTAAGGATCTCTTGGGGCCCATCTTCCATTTGCCCCCTATTTTTCTCACTTCTTGCCATCAACTTTGCTTCTCAGCAAGTCTTTGACTTTTTCTAGAAAATCCCCTTTGGACCTGGATTAACCTATTAGAAAAATCAATTCTACAGTGCTTCAAGTGCTTTAAAAGTAACAGAACCTGCCTCATAGTACAGGTGAGAAAAACGGGTAAATCAAATACTACCAATAATAAAGCAAGGTTATACTAGTCACAAATAGCAGACAGAATTAGAATTGGAATTTTGGACTGTTCTCATCACACTTTCCTGGGGGTTAGTGTTTCAGATCATCCAGCTGTTGCCTAGCAGGCCCCCCAAAAAATGTAGCACAAAAGGTACTTGATCTTAAGAAAGTCAATTTGTGTTTTCATCAACCTTAGTCACACCTTGGTTACATCTCTTTGCCCTGTTTCTGGTCTTTACCCACTCCTTGTCCTAATCATAGCTAGTTCTGTAACCACCTTAAGGTATGAAACTTTTATAATTCTTTTAGGACAAAACTTTGAAAGCCTGCAATGAGAACTTATGCAAGTCTACCATTTCAGAACTTTTCACAAGTGTCCTCCTTCTGACAGGGGAGAGATGGCAAAGGAAAGGTAGGGGAAATTGGGAAAGATCACCTCCTGTGTAGATAAACCCCTGTTGTGTCTGTAACTAGATCACCCATATAGTGAGTCTGAAGATGACCATGGATTAAGTACATGCCATCTGAAGACCTTTGCATCTAATGGTTGCTGGATACACACACACACACATTTTCATATGTACACTCTTTTAACTAAAATCTGTTTGTCAGTATGTGAAGAATACAGAGGGACTCTTCATAAGAGGAAGGGGAGGGAGAGGAGGAAAGTTATAAGGTTCTTCTGTATTGTAATGCTCTAGGACTAGTGTTTTCCAGAGGCTGTGCAGCTGCTCAAGTCTTCAGTAGAAATGCTGGGGCCTGCAATACAGACTACTGTGGTCATTTCACTTTAGTTTCTAAAGAAACTCTCCATTCGGTCTCTTAATGGATAATGACAGAATGATGACAGGTTCTGGAGGACAAAATACTCTTCCACATAGGCATTACCTTCAGAAGGCTTTTCATCTGGTCTCCCTTATCCAGACCTAAAAATTGTCTGTGGCCACTTGTGAAGATGCTAATTATCCTGCTGCTGAAAAGAATGCTGACATCCCAATGAAGGTTAGCTTCATAGTAGGCATCTTTGTTTAAGTAATTTTTCCTTTGATCAAGACACCCGACGCTTTCCAACTAAAGATTTTTCAAACAATCAAACCTTGTCTTCTCACTTTTAGGCTCGAAATTGGCTTAGAGTAAATAAATGCAAGTGGGGCAGGGTTTATCATCCCTCTCCTGCTATCTCTTCTTTTCATCTATCAATGAAAATAGATGGTACTACTCAAAATAGCCCTTGATTCCAAAAGGATATTTGAAAACACCTTCCAAATAATTGCTTTGAAGAAAATAGTCATTTATTGTCAAAGCATCCAACATACCCGAATAATCTATAAAGTTTAATAAATCTTTCCAGGGATAAAAGAAACACATAACTATTCAGACTCAATTTCACTGGCACAAAATTACACTTTGTAGTAAAAGGAAATACATATTTACACAATGATGACATTCTTCATTGAAGTCCATAATCATTTCATGATACATGCACTTCCCCCTGGAAACTTAAATTGAATGGTGACCCCTTTTTATTCGTTTTGTTTAATTTTGTAAGAACACAAACAGTCATCAAGAAATGCAGAAAGCATCTCACCCTCCTTTTACTTTATATCTAAAATAAATTTTGCCCTTACATATAATTATTACATCTAAACTGTAAGTGCTTAATAATTTAAGTAGAAACGTATGACAAATGCATCAATATGTTGCAATATATGACATTTTTAAAAATGTACCTTTGTTTTTGGGAAAGTGAAAATGCGTGCATTCGAAAGAAAATCCCTTAAACCCACCCAATCAAAAATCCACCATCCAGTCCCGCGCGTGTGTGTGCGTGTGTGCGTGCGTGCGTGTGTGTTTGTGTGTGTGTGTGGTGTCAGTCTCGGGTAAACATTTGAATGAGAAAGGGGGAAAGACGTGTGAGTGTGTATGACTTGCTGTGGGTGCAATGTTTCGGGTCGCGAGGAGGCGGCGGATGTCCTCGTGTGTCCATTCCTACAGGTGGCTTGACTGTGCGTGCGCGCGCGTGGAGAGCTGGGGTCCCTTCCGTGTCAGTTATGCGAGGTCATGTGCCTGGAGAGGTGGTGGCGCTCCCTGAAGGACTCGTTGCAAATGGGGCACTTGAGTTTCTCCTCCCGCCGCCGCTTCACCAAGGGCTCCATGGCGTACTCCTTTTTGTGATGCGACCTCATGTGGTACACCAGGTCGGAGGTCATGCGGAAGGAGGCATTGCACTTGGCGCACCAGTTCTGCGCGGGCAGACACAGCGAGGTGAAGGAGGGCGGCAGCAGCGTGAGCGCCGACGGCAGCTGCAGCTGCAGGGGCCCCGCGGCCGCGGCCGCCGCCGCTGCCGCCGCCGCGGCGGAGCTCTTGGGCCAGAAGGCGGTGGCGTAGAGGAAGGGGCTCTGCTTGGGCAGCCCACCGCCTCCGCCGCCGCCGCCGCCGCCGCCGGGCAGCGCCCCGCATCCCCCGTTCAGCTCCGCGGCTCCCTGCAGCTTCACGGCCAGAGGGTCGGCGGCGGCGGGGTAGAGCCTGGCGGGGCTCACGCCGTCGCCGGGGTGGCAGGGCTCGAGCGCGCTGAGCTTCTGGCCCAGCACCAGCGGCGGCAGCTGCGGGAAGGAGCGCGCGGGCTGCGAGAAGGCGCTTTTGCGTTCGTCCGCCGCGGCGCCCTGCCCGCCGGCCGCGCCGGCCGCGCCGCCCAGCTGCGGCACCGAGGTGAAGGCGCTGCCCCGCGCCGGGCTGCCGCCCTCCAGCCGCCCCGGCAGCGGCGCCCCGGGCCGCGGGGCCAGCAGCTTGTCAGCCGCGGCGGGCGACGCGGCCACCGGCGTGGAGGCGCCGCCGCCCGCGTCCGGGTCCTCGGCAGCGGCGCCCGCACCGTCGGCGGCGGCCGCGGCCTCCTCCTGCAGCCCCGCCGCGCGGGCCGCCTTCTTCACCTCCACGAAGGCGCTGCGCTTCGCCTCGCCCGTCTCGGGGCTCGGCGTGGCAAACAGGCGGCCGTTCTCTTCCAGGCCGAAGTAGCTGCCCGAGGCGCGGTACTGCTGCGGCGTGCACACCAGGTCCTCCTTGGACGCGGGCAGGGGCCGCTCGGCGAAGCGGCCCCGGCCTCCCCCCAGCCCCGCGCCGCCGCCGCCCTCCGCCGCCTCCTCCGGGAATTTCCTCTTCCCTTTGCCCGAGCCTGCGGCGCTGCCGTCGGGACTCAGCTCCGCCTCCTGGTGGCCGCCGCCGCTGCCGAGGCTCCGGCCTGGGGAGCAGCTGCTGCCTCCCCCCGAGTTCTCCAGCTCCCGGGCCAGGTTGTGAAAGTCCGTGGACGGCTTCGCGCTGCCTCCCACCCCGGCGGCGGGCTGATTACTGCCCTCGGGGGAGGGGGCCGGGTAGTGGTGAATAGGGCCGGCTTTGCAGAACTTGGAGCCCGGCCCCAAGGGTGCCTCCTGTTGCTGCTGGTCCTTGCCACCGCCGCCACCGTGATCCTTGGTGCCCATGCCGCCGCCTTGCTCATCTTGGAGGCTCCTATCAGCGCTGTGAAGTCTCTTGGGGCAGCGGAATCGTAGATGCGCCACATAAGGGAACTCAAACTGGAATCGTTGGCTGCATTCCAGGCATGTGTAAGGGGACGACCCTGCTTCGTGAGCAAACACCACACACACACACACACACACACACACACACACACACACACACACACACACACACGCACACACACACCCCACAAGGTTACTCAGCATCATCACCAGGCCAGCTTGCCATCAACCCCTTTACAAATCCACCATCTCTCAGGGCCTGAGTGCCTGAGAAAAGATCTTGTACAACCCGACTTAACTTTACCTACTGATTTTTTTTGGGGGGGTGGTGGTACAGTAATTAAGCCAAGTGTACCCCGATTTATCCTCACCTATCTGCCCCAACTTCATTACGGACTGGCTATCAGAAGTTTTGTGTTAAGAGATGTCCAAAAAGAGGAAAGGCACGCCCATGCGCCAGAGTGAGCCCCCAGCTCCCTGGATTGCTCCCCAGGTTGCTCCCGGCTAGGTAAGGGCCCACACGCAGGTCGCAAGCCAACCTACCATTCATTTTGCTGTGGGGTCTAGAGGGGCAGAGCAACAGTAACTCAGTCAGTTCTTTCCCGTACCAAACTAGTAACTCCTCGTCTTTGGCAATCCTGCGGAGAGAGCGGTAAAACAGCTGTCCGTTTTTTATATAGGCTTCAAGGTTCTGCTCTTCTTTATCTCTGGCTGATTGGACCAGACGCAGCCACATGAGACCTTCTGAGGAACCATTTGCCGCTGAGGTGTCTACCTACAGTTTAAGGAAAAAATACAAGAAGGAAAGGTGGAGAGGAGGGAGACTTTTGTGAGAGAATGATGCCAGAGGAACCAGGGCCATTTTCTCTGTTATTCTTTTCCAAAGATTTGTCTGAGATCAAGATTCTAAAAACTTGACCCAAGTTGGCACCCATCCTCATGTTTGTAACCAGCAGGCAAGATAACCAACTGTCCCTTGAATTGCTGCGTCAGCCATATAGACTATTTAGTCATTTTCATATAGTGGTTGAACATTAAATTCAAAGTAGTGTTAACCTCTTGAGAATTTAATTCTAAATTATCCCACATTACAAAAATGTGGGAGAATTTTGTTTGGGACGTGAAAAGCAAACTTAGATCTTAGAAATTATTCTGTGGTATTCATGCATCTTCCTAATTTTGGCTTAGTTTTTCTTTGTAAAGAAAAAATAGGAAGTGAGAGGACCTTTATCTTCTATCTCAAATATATAGATTTAATAATGTTTTATTGTCAAAACATTAACATTTTTATTTAATTGCAGACTCTAGGCACTAGCTACCTTTTCCAGAAAGAGTAATATTTAGGGGAACAGAAGGCCTCCTAGGTTGGAAGGCAAATGTGCCAATACTTAGAATAAAAGTGCTTACTGAAAGTACTTAGTATGTAAATAGCCTCAACCCTGGTGAAATTTCCCCAAGTTAAGAAAGTAGCGTTCATCACTAGGAAAGCCTGGAATTGAGGCACTGATTTAGACATAACTGCCATTCTAAATCAAATTTTGTCATTTATTTCAGAAAATCAGTTGACAATAATTTGAATTTAATTCTCCTTTTCAATTTTTAGTGGTAAAATAGGATGACTTATATTATGGCATTTTCTACATTCAGAACATGTCTCAGCTTGTCATTAGAGTGAGTCTTAGTCTGTTTTCAATAGGACATTACCCTCAAACCCTAAGCAGTACCCACCAAGACTTACCCGAAAAATGTAAGGAACTGTTCTCTTGTCAGTGGACTTGAGAGCTATGAAAGCTATGCTGTCGTACAGTGAAGTATGGCTCAAGACACAGGGACCGAATATAGCATTCTCAGGAATGTCGCAGGTGGTGTAAACGCTGGTAAAAATATCTGTCAGACACTGTTGGACAGCCTTGGCATCTCCATCCCAGATGCCTCGCTGTATGCCCGAATCCTCCATTGCTGGAGACAGATACACAGGACAACGAGGTGGGTTGCATTACTCCTTTTGCCTTTATGAATACAGGCAGAACATTTTAACCACTCGACAGATTTTTTTTTTGAATTCACCTGATTTTTGCACAGCTATAATGTCAGAAATAAAGCCAATGGCAGATTAAATCTGGAGTATTCTGAAAATGCTAACTAAAGAGTACTTTCCCTTTCTTTAAAAAGAATAATTGGAATAGTAGTTGCTCGGGACTGACTGCGAAAAAGAAAGCATAGGGCTAAGGAAAGACGAGATCGTTTTTTCTTTTCTTTTTCTTTCTTTCTTTCTTTCTTTCTTTCTTTCTTTCTTTCTTTCTTTCTTTCTTTCTTTCTTTCTGTCTGTCTGTCTTTTTTTCTTTTTCTTTTTTCTTTTTTTGGATTAATTTGGGGGAAGATGGAGCAGGATTTTGGGGGATAGGGTAGGGGAGAACAATAGTATTTTTTTACTAGTCTATAGATTGTCCTGACTGAAAGAAATTTCTAACCCTTGAGAGAAAACACCTCTCCTCTCTTCTTAAGTTTTGAACTGGGTGTCGGAGGAGCTGATTTTATTTATTCTTCCAAAGAGGGGAGCAGCATTAGAGAACAGGCGGAAACAGCCGAGCATGGCGAATGGATTTCAAGTGGAGTGTCAGGGCCACTGATTTCGTGTCAGCTAACCTTTTTCTGCAGCCTACAAGAGGGGACGTATGTCTGCTCATTACCATAATCCAACACTGTCCCTCTGAGGCTTTAATTAAAAGCAGCAAGCAGAGGTAATTATTTTTTCTCGACATGCTTATTTATGGATGAGGGTGAATCCCAGTTACCTTGTTATACAAGGGGGTGGATTGAGTCGCATGTATCTCATGAAGTGAGTAGGTACAGGGCAGACCCGAAGTGTCTCCAGTCTAAAATACTGCGTGTGTAATGACTGGTGAATTCTCGCTTCCCAGATACGACCCTGTCTGGGCAAGAGGGGCAGCCTGCTTGAGTAGACCTCGGTAGGCTTTCCAGCTGTTTAATCCGCAGCAATTTAGAAAGCAATGCCCCGATGGAGGGCTTTCTATTAAACTGTAATAAAGAGACATTTTTATTCCTTTGCCACTGGACACTCCTTATGAGACTTGTTTTAAAAACACAAAAGAGGTATTTAAAATTTAAACTGACTTTCATTAACTGCATTGTTCACTCTTTCTGACTGATTAAAAGATTCCTTCAAGTTGGTTTTTCCTTAATAATGCCACGATAGGCAGTAATTTTTGTATATTTGGTATAATTTAAGTAACAGAAAAGAGTAGACCTAATTCTTTTCCTGAGAAGCTGTTCATTATGAAATAATATTAGTAATGTCCATCTTAATCTTAATGTCTGTTAACCAATTAATGTTGCAAATGTCATTACAAGGTAGTGGTTTTTTTTTCTTTCCAGCTAATAGAGCATGAAACTTTGGCCAGCCTCTTTTCCCATTCACTCTGCTATATTCCCCCAAATGTCAAGTATTGGGCTGTATCTACCAGACAAAAATAAAAGAAATATCCATAAAGTAGAAACTTACTTTATTATGATACAAGATCTATCCGTGGCCATTTTTGCCCCACACAAGGTAGATTTTCTGATCTCCAATTGCAAATTTTAATATATTTTAAAAATCCTTCAGAACTTCTCATCTCCTTTTCAACAGAATCCTATTCTCTCAGTTTCCTCAATTCAGCATTTTATGCCCCAAATTTCTCTCTTCCTTTAAAAAATCTCTTTCACACAAGCGTTTCATTGTGCCGGGAGGTCGCCCCGTCACTTCGGGCAACAGCAGGGACGCAATCATTAAAATGCAGTTCTACCTAACAATACGGTGAAAAGATCCTCGCCACGCCGCGCTAATAGGGGTCCGCGTCTCCAAGGCGGCCGCCACGAGCATCGAGACTGTCACAATAACCGCCCGCTCGCGTGCGGTCGTCTGCTACCCAACCCTTCACAGCTCGGCATCCTTCTCTAGGCCCCAGGTTCTCATCGCCAGGCATCCTCTCCAGAGCCGGCTGGGCTTGCCAAAAGCCGGTTGCTGCTGCCGGCTGCTCGCCCTCCCCTGGAGGCAGGCATTGTCTGGCGGCCGCGCGCTCCCCAGTCGCTCGCTTCTCCGGCAAAGTGCTCTCCACCAGCTCCTCCCTTTGTATAATCTTATTGGCAGCAGAGATCCCCTCAACAATTACCACCCCACCCCCGGTCTTCTGGATAATGAGAGAACAAAATTTTTCACTCTCCCCACCAAACCTACCTTCCTCCCATCCCCCTCCCACGTCAATGCACTTAGACTTACCAGGAATAAGGTCAGGATGCAATCGCCCAAATAAGGCCACCTGAAAGCGGGAGATGCAATCGAGTGTTTCTTTTCCCTATTGTATCAGTGTATTTCCATGTCAAGAGGTGTGGATGTTGCTGTCTTGTAGACTCTGCCTAAAGAGAGGAAAGACAGAGGGAGAGAGGAGAGAGAAATGGGGGAGAGTAGGAAGGGAGAGAGGGGGGGGGGAGAGAGAGAGAGAGAGAGAGAGAGAGAGAGAGAGAGAGAGGAGAGAGAGAGAGAGAGTTGTACAGATGGACCCGATGCAGTGACTGACTGGCACGCAGACACACACTTTTTGTTTGCTGCACATAATCTGCCCAATGACGCGTGACAGCCCACGTCCCCTCCCTTTAACTCTTTGCTGGGCTGGGCGCTCCCTCCGGCGCCGCCTGCCTGGAAGCGGTCTCTCCCGTTTGCCGACGCCCCGCAGGTCCCGAGCGCTTTTCCCAATGGGCAACGCCTCTCTGAGTGTGGCCCCGCCAGCCACCTTCTAAAGCATCGGCCCTCTGGGACTGGTAGGAGAAGAAAACCAGTTTCGGGGTCAGAAAGGGAAGTACCAAAAGAACTGGAAAGGGCCTTTACCCGTTTCGCCTGGCACTAGGGAGAACCTCTGGCAAAAAGGTGGCCTCAGCGCGCGCACGGACGTCGTGCGCATTTTCCGAGTTTGAGTTCTATGCAGTGGAGGGTGGTTGCGGATTAGCCCGGAGGGATTCTCTGGCTATTGAACCCTCGCTGGTTCGCGCAGCTAGTTGCCTGGGGCTGATAAACCAGCGCCACCTCTCTCTAGGAGCGCTCACTCTACCAAGCCCTTGCGAGCAAGATTCAGAAAGGATGCGCTTTGGTGAGAACTTGGCTCAGTCTTTCCGTGGAGCTGGAGATGGGGTAAGGGAAGGAAAAGAGGGACCCCGCCAGACCTTGGAAGGGGATTTACAGGGGTTATCTGGTCCCAGGACCCAAGTACCTGAGCAGGGGAAAGGGTACGGGAGAGATGGTTGGGAAGAACCCTGGATACTAGACTCAAGCTGTTCCTGCTGTTCCGCCCTCTGCCCCGTACATTCTGCGTAATCCCCAAGGGGGTCCTGTGCTAGGGGAGGCGGGTATTCTAAGACCTCCGGTGGGTGAGGGAAGAGTGAATCAAAAGTAAAAATTATTACCGAAGTGTGCCCCGGAGAGCTTTCCACACCCAGCCTGCGGTGGAAGAGTGGATGGAGTTGCCGCGGCTGTCTTGGGAGCCTCGTTTGTGCGCTAAGCCACTTAGAGGCGCTGGCTGGCCCCTTTAGTGCAGCAGCTGATGCTAATGACTTCAGGTCTTTAACAGTCGTAAAGTTGCCTCCTTCAACAGGGGCCGAAGCACATTTTCGCTAGGGATCTCAGGGTTCTTTTTCGCCGTTTAACTCTCTACTGAGGGAAGAAAGGCCTTTGAGTGATGTACACGGTCCCACTCCCTCGGCCCCACCCACAACACCATTATATTGAAGAGAGCAATCTGTTAGCTTTAGGATAAATCAGATGTGTAGCCAGCTAAAGTGGGCGAGCAGACAGCCTTGTTTTTTATTCAGTGTGGAAATAAGGTAAATGGATTGGGCTGGCAAAAAGCAGTTTAAAGGAAAAGGTGTGTACCGAGTTGGTTTGATTCTTTCGCAGCTCTGAAACCTCCCTCCGGAACCCAGTGAGGAGTCGAGGCACTGAGTCTTTCCTTGCTGGCGCCTGCGGTCTGAAAGGGCTAGGAACGGATTTTGCTGAGGAGAAACAAACAAACAAAAAAAACTTAAAGAAATTTCTCATTAAGTGAGTTATTTTCTCCTTGGACTGTTCCCTTCTTTTTTCACTGGGCCCTGCAGTGTCAGCCTTCCACCCCCGCCCCGTTCTCCTCCTATAAATTCTCAGTGCTTCGGATCAGACAGAGCTTTTGCCTAGGATTAAGTTGGTGATCAGGAAAAGCAGGGTTGAGAAATTTTCATAAACTAGGAAGTAAAGAGAGAGTTCTCCCTTTATTTACAGGTTACCTATTGACTTCAAAAAGAAAGCTTTTCAAACTGCAGTTGTCTTTTATCTTAACATCATTTCTCTTATGCACATGTGCACACTTATAAATAGTTTGGCTAAGGACAACTCATATAATGACCAAGGCTCAGTGCTGAGGGTTCTCACATGTCACTGTATGAGAAATCTGCAACTGTATTTAGCCACCAGTTGTCTTATGACTGGATGCTCCATTCTCCTCTCAGCCTTTCTTTCTCTCCACTCCCCCAAACCCAAATACTTTGTCTAAAGAGAGGGTGAGAGAGTTAGAAATGTCAAAAGAATTGCTTCAAACATCTGTAAAATAACCCACAAGGTTCAAAACAGTGAATGGCCAGACACTTAAGCGAATTCAGAGAAGGAGTAAGAAAAAGAAAAAGAGATAGGTGTAAACAACAGCAAGTTAAGAGAGAAGTAGCCATAAGGGAGTGGTGGTCTCTTAGAAACTGACAGCATAATAAAGCAAAGGGGAAGCCATGTGTGTGGTTGGGGACAGTGTCCGCAAACCTAATTCCATTAAACTGTTGAACAGAACACTACTTAGACCCTTCTTTTGCTGTTAGAGAGCAGGAAGTTTGCCTTTTCCAGGGAAAGTCATCTGTCCACACAAGCCACTTAAAAGAAATCTCCTTACATGGTGTAAGTATAAAAAATCCATTCCAGAATACCCACATTTTGGAGTACCTTAAACACTAAAGGAAAGCATTTTTCTTTCCTCTGGCCTTTCCTTTCTTAAATATAAAGGGCACATCTTAGACTATGTTTTATTTTAGGTAGTATACCTAGACTTCAGTTTTTAGAAACTAAAAAATGTTTCTGTGCTTACATTGGGGTAAAAGGACTTGGCCTTCCAAATGTTAAGAAGAAAAAGAGCTAAAATTCTATACATCAAAGAAGAGAGATGTGTATTGAGAATCTGGCCATCAAGTGATATTTTCTCTCAGTTTCATTTTTCTGCCCCTTAATTAGATTTTCCCTATTGATTTCAGGGGGAAATCCTAAAATAAAAGAATTTCTAACATTTACTGAATTCAAACAACTCTTTATCTTATATATTAAATGATTGACATAACAACAACAACAACAAAACTAAATGTGGATAAGATTAAGCTTGAAGTTCCTACTTTGAGGTTCTCAATATTTTAAGTGGTATCTATTTGTTTGGTAATATAAATGGTCTAAATAACAATCATTAATAATAGGAAGTAAAGAAAATCTACAAAATATTTTTATTTCTCTAGAAATTTATGGGCTAAAACTTATGGGCATAAACCACCTCAAAATCACTCTTCCTTATTACTTACTGAAATCCACTGATACTAAATAAATGATTGAGGCATATATTCAGCCGCAAATAGTACTATAAAAATGTACCTTGGTCAATAGTTTTATTTGATTCACATGGAACAATGGATTTATGCATATATTTGGAGCTCTTTTCCCTGGGATCTTATTTCCAGTTAAATGGTTAGAAGGATGACAATGAAGAGTGAGAGTATGTTCTCCTTGGCTCCACTTAGCAAGGCTTCAGGCAGTTATGGCAAAAATACATGTGTAGACAACTGAAGTATTGTTTTGGAATAGAAGGCTGGAGAGAGGCTGATGAATGATTCCTGAGGTGCTGCTTTTTATGACTTAAGTGAGAGGGTGGAGAAGGGGTTAGAAAAAAACCCTGAATCTTAGAGAATGTTAGAATGGACATATTGTTTCTCCTCCCGGAGTAGAGAAATAGGGCCCCAAATCTCTCAACTTCTGTGACAGGAGGCAGATCCAGTCTCTAAAATAATTCACTTAGAAGGATTATTGCCCATTGCTTTTTTTCTCCCTTTCTAGGTCCTGTTTCATCCTTCTCTAATCCTATTGCTAAAGTACTATATCAGCAATGGCTTAGTTAAAAAAAAAAACAAAACAATTCATGGTGAAGGAAAAAATGCACCTGAAGACAAGTGGATGGCAAAGAAGCAAACGATGGAGACCTTTCCCTAAGCTTACTTATTTCCCACAAGGACATCTCTGGAAAGGGCTTTGAAGGTTGGGGGAGGCAGAGAATGGACCTTCATAGCCTTACCATGGAGAATATGAAAAGTTTCTAAGGAAAAACTTAAAGGCAAGAAGCAGACTTGCTGAGCTGGATAAAGGTTTACAGGGATAGGGGACTTTTTTTTTTTTTTTTTTTTTTAAGTTAACATGGCAATCTCAGTTTGGATCCATTCCTCATCCTAAGTATTAGATTTAGTTCATCAAGTGATAAGTGAGTGAATGTTTCCCAGCCGATTCTGGTAGAGGCAGAAACTTAAAAAAGGGATGGATTATTTTTGTAGCCTGTGAGGAGGGACTCCAGGCTACCAACTACAGGGATCATTACTCCTGACTCATATTTTTCTCTCCAGCTTTTCCTCTTTCTTAATGAATGGTTGCTGTTTTAAATGCTGCTGCTGCTTCTACCATTATTGCTGTCATTATGATTATAAACTATCTTTCTCAAGTTTAAAAGCCTCTCTCTGATGGATCTCAGTTTCCACTTGCCATTCTGTTGAGGTTCAGCTGTGAGCTGGACGATCTTTGAGAACTTTGTATAATTCATTTCCTCTTCTGTATCTGGGTTTGTAATCAACTGGCTTAATGGCTTCTGAGTACGACTTCCAGCAGGGCTAGCAACTGAAGTGATGTTAAAGGCAACTACCACAGATCTGAAACTAATGCCTCATGTTCACCTGTGTGTGACCTGTGACTCAGATCCAGTACCAAGTATCCTGACCCCAAGGAGTCTCTCTTCCTTTTATGTCTCTCCCCAGATGAATATTTAAAGGGCTGGCAGGAATATCCTGGTTTTCTGTCAAATCTGAAGTTTTTCCAGAGTCAGACACAGCAGTAGTAGAAGGGGGGTGGGAGGAAAGAAATGTAGGATGGCCAACTCTCAGGTACTCTGAGCCTCCTCACTCTCGGAGCCAGGTTTCCAAGCAGACTAAGGACCAAGGAAGGGGTGTCCAATTGTCTCAAATGGAAAGGAGTATCAGATTTTGAGAAGATTGGCTCAAATTTGTCACCAAGTCGAGAAACTATATCAAATTTCTTTTCACAGCCACAAAAAGGGACATTATTCCAACATTCAGTAGGTGAGTTCCACCTCATTTCTGCTCTATTTTAGTCTCTGTGTAATTCCTGTGTGTAAAAAAAGAGATGATGATTGACACTCAGTGGATACATACTGGGCAAATTTGATTCCTTGGCACCTGATCACAGCTAGCCCTCTAAGGTGTGGACTTAGACTAAATTGGGCTGCCAGGGGATGAGCTGCATAAAGCTGCTCTCCTGGGAAGGGGTTCTAGGCAGAACACAAATGCCCAGGATGTTCTAGTTTGGAATTTATCCATAGCATACTTTCCTGAAGCCTGAGAAGAGAGACAGACACATCTGATCTTCTTGAAGGAAAAGGAGGACAAAAAAGAAAAGAAATGAAAATGATTTGGGGGACTAGATAGCAATTAGTAACTACAACAGTGATGATTCACATTGCTTTGTTAGAACTTTGGAAATATAGTTTATTTCTTCACAAGCTATGCTTTCATACCCAAATTGTTCCCCTGCTCATATTGCAAATTGGACTGTTTGAGTGAAAACCATCTTTCGATTTCAATTCAAGTGAATTGCAGGTGTTTCATGATTTAATCCAGAGGTATTACTCTAGAATCCCCAAATATTATATGGAAAGCCAAAAGGTTTTACCAGTTTCATAAGCAATTAAAAACTACCAGTGTAAGTCTTCAATTCTAATACTCGTGGAAGTGATCCCTTAAAGAATTCAAAGATCAACTTGTCAGAAACAATAGTAACAGCATGACTACTATAAACAATACTGTATATATATTTCAAAGTGGCAGAAATAATAGGCAGGAGGACTGAAACATACTTGTTCTCTTGAATATGCTGACCAAAAGGCCGGTTCTCAGATTGATGTAGTAGTCTGGTCATGTGATATGAAGGTAACCAAGATATTCATAATCTTCTTTAACATTTTAAGGAAAGCCCATCTTTTAAAATTAATAATATCCAGAATCATCAAATAAATCATTCATAAATTTCTAATAAGAATAAAAATTTTGACTATAAAGACCTGGATGTTGACATTTCCTGAAGGCCTAGAATCCAGTTTAGGTCTGAATAAATTTATACTTGATCCATCATGGGTGTGTGTGTGTGTGTGTGTGTGTGTGTGTGTGTGTGTGTGTGTGTAAACAGATTGTGGGTGAATATTGTTGAGATCATCAATTTAAAAAACTGTCAGGACTCTATCACTTTTCTTGGTTATATGTCCATAAAGTAGTCAATGTTCCTTTTTGCACATATTTGTGTAAGATGGTTTTGAGAAAATAGTTTGTGTATGGTCATATAGGAGAGCAATTGTTCCTGGAGAAACAAAACTAAAGAGAGCTTTACAGAATATATTTTACTTATGATTTCTGTATCTAATACCTTATGTGTGTGATCGTATGACTCATAGCATTATCTACATTTTAGAGTCAGTTTACCTTGGGCTCTAGGAAGTTAATCTTTCCAGACAAGTTGGGAATTCTCTGAGCTTGTGAAAACATCATGGAGAAAGTCAATGCACTGAGTGCAGTGGATTCTATTTCTTACCTGGGAAACTGAATGACTTTCTCTACCCCAAGCCACTCACAACTGAATTTGGGCCCAATGTTTGGGTGGAAGGCAAGGCACAGAGGTGACTGTTAGATCCAAACAATATTTGTCTGGATTCTGAGGTGCTTATGTCTCTGAGTGTGCAGAGAAGGCCAAATGACCTACCGGCTTCATTGTAGGCAAATGAGGTGCCTCTGGGAGACAGAGCCAGGGAGGGTACTATCCCAACAGCATCACGAAGACACAGACACCACTCCCAGTACATTTGGCATGATTCATCAAAAGTGCAGAAGCCTGACACTGAAAGGCACTGGACAGCAGACAAACTACCTGCAGCTGGGTGGGGGTTGTGTGTGTGTGGGGGGGTGGGTTGCTTTTTCCCGGGTGCAAACCATGAACTTGGGAAGACCAAACAACATACTGGGTGAGCTCCAGGACACAGGACAAAGCAGGGACCAAGGGCAGTTAAGCCCACCCTCCCACGTTTTCCATGTTTTCCAGCCTCCTACCACCTCCCTGGAATTAGTGCCAACATTTGTTCCCTACTAGATGACCACTTTCTTGGAGGAAAGGTGTCCTGAGGGCTGGACTTCCTCAAACAGCTATGATCCTTTTTATCACCATCACTACCACCCCTGCCCCCAGCACACATCCTTGCCCAGAAGGTTCCCTGACTACCTTTCCCAGGGCGTGGGTCTATTTTCCCATTTCTTACTAGCTAGGCTGACAGTGACCTCTCCCAGCCTTGTTTTTTTTTTTCCCTCAGGCAAACCAAGCCTGGCCAAAGAGCTGCCTCGGGGTCGCTGGGAGGAGGAGTCAGTTGAGGGAATGAAGACAGTGCACTTTAGGAAGCCAGTTGCTGAGCAGATGGTAAGGGATTACTTCCCAGAGCTGGGGTTAGTTTCATTTCAGTTTTGGGCATCCCAGTGAGGTCTTGATGCCTTCATTAAGAAATATTCTCCTTAGTTAGAAGTCTGATGAACTGACCAAGAAGGACGAACAACTCAAGTTCAGGCCACAACTCCGTCAGAGGAACTAGACCTCCTGGGTTTGAATCCCGGTTCCTGACGCTGGGGAGTTGGGGGGTGGGTTACCTAACCCTTCTGTGCTTCAGGCCTTTGTCTGCGAACCGAAGGTAATCAATTTATAAAGTTATTGTGACTGCTGAGTTAATATTTAGCAGTTGCACAGAACAGCGCTTGACACATATTAAATATCCATTTCAGTGCTGCCAATTGTTGTTGTTACAACCTGCCTTGGTTTCCTCATGAAAAATCTTGGGAATTGTATTACGCACCGTTTTCAGAACCACCGCGTGAAGGCTGAGTGTTTCTCAGTGTTTCTACGGAGGTTGTTAGGAGGCCCTGGAGGATAAAGTAGGCAGGAGGAATCTGTCCAGGTGTTCAGGGATACCCTCTACCGCAGAAGGAAGGGCCCGAATGTTCCCACCACAGGCTACCATTCCTCCTCCTTTCTCCCCTCTTTATGAACCAGTTTTCTGCAAGGAAACTGACACATCGGGCTTCTACCCCCATGCCCATCGGAGGGCCCTTCCTTTAGGCCAGGGAGCAGCGCCACGTTAGAAAGGAGGGGTAAGTCAGGTTGTCAAGGGCTGAGGCCTCGCGACCCAGAGAGACGGAAAACATGTGAACGCCTTGCTAATTAACTCGACTGCCAGAGCCTGGCGAGTGGCCGGAGGTCCTGGGGGACCCGGGCGTCCACCTGGAGCAGAGCTCAGGGCTCTGCTCTCCGCGCAGCCCCTCCTCTTTCTTGAAGACCCATAGGCCCAGACAAGGGCTAGCCACCCCGCCACGCAGCCTCCCGCTCCCCAGCTCCCCGCGCACTCGGGCCTGGGGAGCGTGGCGGAGTCTCTGCAGCGCTGGGGGCGCAGCCACGTGGTGGGCGTCGCGGCGTCGAGCGCGCCGGCTTCCCTCCTGCTGCCCTCAGGCCCCGCCCCGGGCCCCGCAAGCCAGCCGCGCGCGGAGCACTGTGGGCCGCAAGGCCGACAGAGCCCCCAGTAGGGGCGAAGGCTGCGGGGCAGAAGCGCCTCCGCCCGCCCCGCGTCCCGTCGCCCTGGCGCGGCCACAGCCCTGAACAGGTACCCTCAGTTCACCTCCTGCCGGCAGCCTCTCACTTTGCGAAAGCTCCTGCCCAGGCAGGGGACCCGTGACAGTCTGCTGTGGTCTCCTCATGGATCTTTCTGCTTAAGGATCCCAGAGAGTTCGAAATTTGGGATCCTAAATGTTCATGTTTTAGCCCCAGGCCTGCAATCTACTAGCTGGGCGTATTTGAGCAAATCGCCTAACCTCTCTTAACTTTTAGTTTTCTCATTGACAAACTATCAAAAACGTTTATCCCATAGGGTGGCTACGAGTATTGCAAAGGCAAGCCTGGGTTCAGATCCCAGCTGGACTGCTTGCTTGGGTTGGTTAGCCTCTCTGTGCTTCTGCTTCCTGTTAAGGAAGGGGAGCTATGAACTAAGGATAATAATACTTAACTCAAAAGGTCATAAGAATTAAGTGCAATAAGCATGGCAGTGAATTCGATCAAGCACATAGTAAAAGCCCTAGCTTATTATTTAAAGCATCTCAGTGCCTGCCAGTTTGAAATACTGGGTAAATATAATTTTTAAATCTTACCTCTCCTGCTCCACTTTTTCTCCTCTTCAGAAAGAGACAAAGTGCAAAGGTGCATGTCACTATGTGCGGTGGTAGTGCATGCAGAATTGGGAAGAGGTAGCTTGTGGCAGAAAGTTAGGTGACACTACTGGAAGCTTCAGGCATCTCCTGGCCTCTTTTCTTCAGTTTCTTGGGACAAGGCAAAAGAACAGAAAAGACAGAGGAAAGGAACTTAAAATGTGGATGGTAATCGGTAATTTTGTTGTTGTTGTTGTTGCAAATGCCATTTCAAATATTAAAGAGACAAAGAGTCTGTCTGAAGTGGAATGGGAGACCCAGCACTGAGACAGGTTTCCATCTCTCTGTGCCTGGCTGCCAGTAGGCATTTTGAGAGTATTTCTGTGTGACATTATGTCAGGTCCTTGGAAGAGGAGAATCTCAGAGAGGTTGAAGAGAGGGGCAACTGCTCTAAGAGAACAGGTTTTGGGAAACTTTGGAACAATTGGGTGCACCCCCTTGCATAAGAAGAGGTACATCTCTGCAGCAGACACAGAGCATACCTGACTCAAGAGGAGTAAAACTCTATAGAAGTGAATTCACTTGGGGTGAATTATGCTTCCAGAAAAGGGTTGGAATCTTTCCCAAAGCTTGAAAATTCAATATGGAGTCCAAATGGTGAAATTCACAGTAAGTCATCCTTACAGCCAAGTCCTTTCAGGGTAGAGGAGCACACCTACATCACTATATGCCTCATCACTGCCCCACTCCTTCAATACCAGTGTCCTCTTCTGACTTTAAATGGGAACACTTACATCTTTATTTTGTTGTTGTTCTTTATAGATAATAGGATAAGGGAGGATGACATTTTACTTAGCAACTAATAGGACGCCCAGGAAAACAAGGCTACAAACAGCGCTGGAGACCATACCCTTCCATCCTCCCCGCCCCCCGCAGGTCAGAGAATGCTGATGCAACAACACTCTAAGATATTCCAATATGCTTCTGGGTCATAATCTCCTCTCAGATCCTGACTAAATAGTGTTGCTAGCAGAAAGTAAAATAAAACCAATTTCTCAGTGTTTCAACCCCTGGGCAAAGGGGACAACTGGTGAGAAGTAGCTGTAACTTGGGAAAGGTTTCTTATTCCTGGCCATAAATCTTATTCTCCTGTTCCGCTGCCCAACGAAGCATAATAAAGTCTTTTTCCATAAAGTATTCAGTATTAGAGCCACAAAGCTCCCCCAATCAGTAGCCATCTGCTTCTAACCAAACCGCTGCTGCCGAAGCCGGGAAAGCAGCAGCAGAGAAAGGGCACCACTGTTAGGCTGCTGGACAAATGAGGAGACTGAATAGCTTTGGTTTTCCTTGTGTATCTGTATCTATAGAGACAGGGGAAGAAAGGCCGCATTATATTGATACAACAATTGTGAAACAAAACACGGAAGAGGCATCTGAAGGGCAATATCGCATGCATCAGGGGTCTCCAGATAAAAGGGGAGCTAACAGATTTATAGAAACCTTTAATTGGTTTTCAATTGAAAGCTAAAGAGGCTGGGGCGAAACTGTGAAGAATGGCAAAGTGCTCCTCTTCAGCCGTCTGGGAGGCGTGATCGATTTCATGGAAGGAGAAAAGAAGAATCCGGAACCCGCCGGGGCACCTCTGCGAGGGCAGGGAGCAGCTCCGTGTTCTGAGCTTTCTCCCTCTTTGCCTAGGGAGTAACTGATTTGATCATAACAAAATCTCTCACTGACTTTCTTTCCCTTCTCTCTCTCCTCCCTTGCTCCTGCTCTCCTTCAGACTAATAGGCAAGTGGAGAGGTAAGGAAAGGAGGCAAAAGTAAATCTGACTTCCCATCCCGTAATAAATAGATCTCAGCCTAAAAACACCGGGTTTTAAGCCTGTTCATCCCCTAGTGGGGAGGCCTCTTTACAAGAAACAGAAGTCCTGCCCTCACACTACCTCAGTCCTCTCCTCTTTTCTAAGACTCTTAACAGTAAAAGCTCAAGTTCATAGGAGGCTGTCCACTTAGTATGGTGAGAAGTCTTGGCTTGTGCCTACTGGGTGTGTTTCAGAGCGGATCTCTCCACTCAGCTGTCACCGCGTGCCTTTTCTTAACCCCTTCCTGCAGGGCGGGAAGCAGCGGGCAACCCGCCTCCTTGGGCAGTGCCCACCCATACAGCAGCCCCAGACGTTCTTCAGTTCCTAAGGCTAATTTATTGGCCCGACCCTCCATTATCTTTTTTGATTTCCTAATTAATCAAAGATAAAAGGCAATGGTGCAAATTACGATTATGAGGGAACTGGAAGACGGTTTTGAATAAAATGGGAGAAAGGAAATATGATTGATTGAACGACAGGATAGTGAAATCTCAAGTGCGAAAAACAGGCCTGACGGGATCAAACCCTGCCCTCTTGTGTTCTAGGTGGGCCGGTCCACCTGTCCTAGCCTTGTCGCGAGAGGACACTTAGATTAGGCTACCTAGGTCCGAAGTCTTAAGAGAAGAGAGAAGTGGGTATCCTCCCAGCTCCTAACCCCACTAGGTGCCACTGCTACCGCAATGAAGCTCCACCGCCCCTGCAGAATTTCAGAACTCTGGCCAGTCCAATCCACTTCAGGAGCGCCTTTGAAGTGGACCCCACCATTGCGTTAACGCGCGGCGAGTGTCTTTCTTAGTCTCCCTTCTGTCTTTGAACATTCTTCTAGCTAAGTTCTCGTGAAATTGCAGGAGAAGAGTCTAGTGGATCAGAGATTGCAGTTGCTCGTGTAAGGGATTAATAGAGCCCAGTCTGATGCCGCTCTCCAGAATTACGTTCGGGATTAAAAGGCAGACACTGCACGGACACACATTTTGCATTCACTGGAGGTTGTGATTAATGTTTCCGAGGAGATTTGTGCTGGGAGCTTACGGAACATGCTCTCAGGGGTCTAATGCCTGACGGCCGCGGCGCAGGAGCAAGCAGAGGGTCTGTGGGCACGCGCCGAGCACTGGGGGATTAGAGAGATGTCAGATGGGCGCCGGGCGCCTGGAGCGGTGGCCCTTTAGCGCCTTCCTTCCTCTCTCCCGCCCCAGCACAACTGCTTCGGGGGACAGCAGTGAAAGATTGTACCAGGTGGAGAACTTTAGCTCTTTCAGGGTGTGCATAAGAGGATGATGCCCTCGAGTTTCCTGACTTTTGGGTGGGACAAAGGAAGCTCAGGACCATCCCTGCATTCATCCAATATGGGGGAGTTCTGAGCTCCGCGTTCAGGGGAAGCGTTTCTCTTAAACGCACCTCTCACCCCCGAATCAAGGTCTCCCAGTCCCGACCTGGAAGAGAATGACCTCACTCCCGCGAGCCTGCCATTCTCCGGGCTGCTTTCTTGGGAATCCAAGAAGGTACCTGTGGAGAAGAGCCAGAGCCTAGGCACGAAATACATCCCCCTTCCGGAGCAGTCGAATGGACAAGAGAAGGAAAGTTCCAGGATGCAAGGGGGAGGCAGGGAGAAAGAAAGCAACCCAGCAAACAAGAGAGAGAGAAAAAAAGGAGCAAACAGAGAGTGAGGGAGCAGAGGGTAGTGAGAAGAGAGGAGAAAATGGGGAGGGGTGGTCGCAGATGGTGGGCATTTCGGCTCTCTGGCAGAAGGGGGCACCTTTCCGTCGGAGACAGCCTTCCACCGGGTGGGGCGGGACCCCCGGGCGGAGCCCGCCGTCCAGCCGCGACCGGGATGCTGGGCGCCCCCTCCTGGCGGCTGTGCGGCCGCTCCCTGCGGTCCCGCCGGGACCCGCTCCAGCAGCTGCCCCGCCTGCGGCGCGGGCGAGTTGCGGTGGTGCGGGGAGGAGTGGGGCTTGATGGTGGCACCGGAGGGTTCGGGATGTCTCCTCCCTGTGCACTCCCTCGCGGCTCCTCACCTGGGGCTGCGGGGCTCCTTCTCCGCGAGCACGGCTCCTGCGTGCCCCGTGGCGGCCCGGCTTCCGCCCCAACCGGAGACTGCGGAGGAGCTCGCCCTCCTCGCCCAGCGCCCCAGTCTTGCCGCAGCAGCTGGGAGGGAGGGAGCGACCGCCGGCTGCTGCCGGGCGGCGTCTGGGGGCCGTGAGCCGAGCGCGAGGAGTCGCCATCTGGAGCCTCGGCAGCGGGCGGGGGTGCGGCTGCAAGGGAGGGGGCTGGCGGCTCGGCCCGAGGCGCACGAAGGGAAAGGGTCTGAGCGTGGGAGCATTGCCCGAGAGTGTGCAGTGGAAGAGTGTGTGTGCCCCTGGAGAGGAGGAGCAGAGCTGGCCCTCCTAAGTCCCCTGAATTCCAGGGCAGGTCACGCGAAAGAGCCCGGGACCAGCTCGGTGGCCGCCCCGTGCCACTTCCCCGCGGGAGGTGGAGACCTGAGAGGGTAGGAACCGAAACTCTCCTACACTCGCACACACCCGCTGTTCGTCAGAAGTGGTTTTCTCATTTCCCTTTCCTCCCACCAAATCCATCCCACTCCAGGAAATCTTCCTCTCCAGCCGGCACGGAATCCTGGACATCTCCACACTATGACAACTACTTTAGCCAGAACGTGGGGCACTGACAGGATATCACCCTTGGAAAACGCTCTGGTTTTCCATGGACCATGGAAAAGGAAAGGGATGGGGTGACGGAGGCTCATCCTTGTACATTTAGCGTAGTGAAGGAGAGAGCAATTGTGATCTCTCCCTTTCCCTCCTTCCATTTTAGATCCTTCCAATGTTTTTATGTCTTTAACTTAAAAAAAAAAAAATCCCCTCTTTTGAGTTTGGGTGGGGGTGGGAGCAAACTCAAGTAAGAAAAAATGTGATGAGTGTGGGAGACAGGCAAGGGAGGTGTTCCCGGAACAAAGTTCGAAAGTTTCCGGGGCTCTCTCTGGATGCCCTATCTCTAAGATGCCCTTAGCCAAGGTTTTAGTCTAATGTAAGGGTAGCTGATTGGGCGTACGGGTGGTGGCGGGAGGTCTGAATTAAAAAAAGAAAGGGAGACCCATTCCCACCCAGAGGCATTAAAAGAGTCCCCCCACCTCCAGCTGTCTCGTGTCCGGCAGAATGGCATTATGTAAAAGATTTGGCATGTCACCCAGTGGCACATCTGGTAGGTGTAGATGGCATTCATTAGCACAGGGCTTCTACTTCGCAGCATGCCAAAGCCCTGACAGAGATGCCCGCTGCCAATCATTCATTCGCTGCCAATCCCAGAGCAGGCAGGGCGGGATGGCTCCCTACCACTCTGGCACCAGGACTGAGGGAGGAAACAATGTGTCAAGATGCAGAAAGATGAAAGCAGAGCTGAGGACGTGAGGCACCCAACAGATGTATCCCGTGAGGAGATAACGGTGTGAAGAGTCATTTAGCGAGAAAGCATATGCAAGATCTCAGGAGGGAGGCTTGGGCAGGGGTCTGACTGCCTAGGGCTGAGCTGAAGGAGGAGTAGGGGAATCCCTTATGAAACATCAAAGTTGAAGACGCTTTAAAAACACGCAAAGACCTACACTCTCAACCCTAACTGTAAGACTTCTCTCTCCTCCCTCTATTTCCCACTACCCTCACCACCTCACCATGTGTAATTCTTATCCATCTCTGAAAAGATGAACTTCTCAGCCCTCTTCAAGGCTTTTTGATTACCAATATAAAGAGCACCTTCCTGTTTTTAATGTTGCATTAATCTCTTTGCCCTATAATTTGAGGAGGGAGGGGAGCTGTCAGGCTTTACTGCATAAAATTGTTACTTCCTTTTAAAAGGTAACAGGTGTTGGGACTAAGATATAGGCATGCATTAACATGGATAAAAGAGGTAAAGTTATTTCTTCAATTTCTAGCCTTTCAAGTAGGATAAAGGTGAACAAAGGAAAACAAGAGAATTATTAAAAAGGCAAAGGATGGACAAGTATAAAATGTAAAACAGAAGTTGCCTCCATCATTGTTCTTTTTCTTATACTGGGTTGTGGTTATCTAGGTGGTGTATTGTTTTTCTTTATGCCATGCACATATTTTAGAAATTTAATAAAACAACAACAAAACTCAGAAGTTTAAGGGTTTGTGAAACTCAGCATTTGAGTCTAAAAGCTCTTTATTGAATATATTCATGCAAATATACTATGTATAAAACTATAATATTCTTTTAAGTATAGGTATATAATATTATGAAATATTTGGGACATACTAATATTGGTTTATGGTCACAAGATGACTGTTATAATTTCAGGCACCATACCATTGTTTTAGGCATGAAGAACGGGAGAGGAGCAAAGAAAAGCAGTTTTCATTTTATCAGAGAAATAAATACTTTTTATTAGCCAGATCTGGGTCACCAGGCCATGAATACCTGCAAAAGAGTCTGAGAGAACTAGCCTCAAAGTGTAAAGAGTTAGGGATAAGAAGATTGGAAATAGTTATTGAGTTGCAACCAAGGGTGTCTGCTAAAAAAAAAAACAAAAACAAAAACAAAAACTGAGGACAAAGAAAACTCAGTGTTGGCACCAGTCAAGAGCAGATTATTGAGTTTTATCACTGTTTCAAATAAAATTTTTTGTTTTCATGATAGTCATTAAAACTTATTAGTCAGGGATACTATACTTAAATTTAGCAATTTCTTTGTGAATGTCATCAAATTCTATTTCAATATAAGGGCTTAAGTTTCATCAATATGTTCATAAAACAACCAACATAAAATCTCACTTATATTTAAATAAAATTAGTCTTTGGAAGAAAAAAATAAGTAGAACCTGTTTACAAATTTAAATGAAATAAGGAAAATGACTTCAGTTAGAAGGATTAGAATTTTAATTCCAATTCTGTGACTCACTATGTGTGTGACTGGGTATTTTGCTTGTCTAAGTCATATGTCTTTATCTGTAAATGGGTGAATAATACCAATAATGGCTTGCAGGGTTATGGTGAAGCTTAGAAATAATAACACACATGGGTCTTAAAATATGTTAATTATTAGGAACCCAGCAGAAAACAGAATTCAGTCTAAATGGATCATATGAAGAGATTACTTAAAAAAAATATGGGCATGGTTATGGGAACAAATAAGATGGTAAAGCACACAAAACAACACAACAAGAAGTTCTTAAAGGGATTAGTGTTTCTAGAGCCCAGTCAGGACAGGAACTTTGGAGGATGGGCCCACTGAGTCATAGGGACACAGCTACCACCAGAGAGGCAGTGGTATAGCAAGGAAGGAGCAGGGACAAAACGTCCCAATCTTTCTCTTCTCACACCCTCCAGTTTCATGTTGTTATCTTCCATCGGCCAAACCCCACTGGAAACTAGTTGGCAGGGTGCTGGAGCATGGGTTAATCTAGGAGGACACAGAGCCAGGCACAGAAGGATGTGGAAAATAGATCTCGGAGACAAATGGAGAATAACCAGTATATAACTATTATCATTCATAAATAAGATTCTCAGAGAACACTTTCTGCTAACATCTTTTTGAGGCAGAATTCCAACTGGAAGTAAAAACTTAACAGGCATTATAAACCAAAGCATCCAAGTAAGATTCATCTCTTGGAGCCCTTTGGCTGAAAGATTCTTACTAGTACTCATGAAAGATTTCCAGAGGTCTTAAAAGGCTTTGCAAGCCAAGACATGACAGGCTTTGCAAGCCAGGACTTGAAAGAATTTGAGAGTACACCCTATTGATTTCCCTTGGGCATCCTCAGGTCTCATCGTTTTGTAGCTTCCTGTGTTGGAATTAGTCTTGTGAGGCATAGTTAGTCACTTGCTGATTGCTGTTTTCAAAGAAGTCAGCCAGTCTTCAGTAAAAGGTGTTCTTTTTCAAGATTGCTTTGGTATTCAGGGTCATTTGTGGTTCCATACAGATGTTAGGATTGGTTTTTCGATTTCTTTAGAAAATGTGAGGGCATTGTAGAAATAGGCAGGAGGCTAGGAATTAGTAGAGTTTAACAGCTGCATGTGATGAAAGAAAGGGTTGAAGAGATTACTACTAGTACCACTGACATCCCAGAGTGACTTGTGGGCTGTGCCTCCCTGATCAGAGAGCATCAGAGGCTTAACACTAATTATGTGCATGTGTGTATATTTGTATGTGTTGAGGGCAGAGAAGAGGGGGAAGAATAACAGGCCTGAGGCAGGCAGGGGACAAGTTCTCAAAGTTGCTGCAATGTATTATCTAACCTGTCCAGTTTCCAAGAAAAAAAATTAGAAAGCATGAAAAGCAAGAAAACATGACCTATATATTGTATAAGAAGCAGGTAACTGAAAATGCCAGTGAGAATGACCAAATGTTGGCTTTAACAGAAAAAGATTTTAAAGTAGCGATTGTAAATGTGTTCACAGAACTAAAGGAAAGCATGACTGAAGAAGTAAAGGAAGTTATGATGACAATGGTACATCAAGTAGATAATATAAAGAGAGAGAAATTTTAAAATATGGAAATTCTGGAGTTAGAACGTGAAGTAACAGATAAAAAATTCACTGGAGAGGACTTACAGTACATTTAAAATGGCAGAAGAAAGAATTAGTGGACTTAAATATAGATTGATAGAGAGTCACAAACTGAAGAACAGTGAGGAAAAGAAAGAAGAAAAATGAACAGAGCTTCAGAGAAATGTGGAAAACCATTAAGAACATATTTATAATAACAGTACAAGAAGGAAGGAGAAAGGAGAAAAAAATAGGAGAAATAATTGCTGAAAAATCCCTAAATTTATTGAGAAACAATAACCTATGTGTCCAGAAAGCTCAATGAATTTCAAAAAGGATAAATGAAGAGATAGCTATAAATATACAAATCATAGTAAATATGTTGAAAGTCAAAGGAGAGGAGAAAATTTTGAAAGTAGCAAGAGAAAAATCACATCATTGATAAAGGAACACCAATAAAATTAATAGCTGATGTCCTACAGAAACAGTGGAGGCTGGGAGGATGCGGAACGTTGTATTCAATGTGCTCGAAGGAAAAAATTCACCAGGGAGCGTAAGCCTGCTCCCTGGGGGCTTCTCCCATATGGCCCACTGTAAAAGAAGAAAGGTATCAAATCAATTATCTAAGCTTCTACCTTATACTAGAGAAAGAAGGGGAAAAGAAAAATGAAAATAAGTAATAAAACTAAGAACAGAAAAGAAAATTTAAGAATAAACAATAAATAAAATGAATGAAAACAAAGCTAATTCTTTGAAAAAATTTATAAAATTGGTAAATCTCTATTGAGACTGACAAAGAGAAGATTTACATTTCTAATATCAGGAATGAAATAAGAGATGAAGACATTAAAAGGATACTAAGCTAATACTATGACAACTCAAGAAATATAGATGCAATGCAAAGTCCTTGAAGACCACAAACTACCAAAACCCATCCAAGATGGAACTCGAACAGTCCTAAAACTGCCAAAAAAATTGAATGCATAGTAAAACAAAAACAAAAACAAAACAAAACAGCACCACCAAAAATTCAAACAGAGAAATCTTGATGCTGAAGTAGCTAAACTGTTGAAGACATGACACCAATTTTACACATTTTTTCCAGTAAATATCAGACAAAGAAACATTTCACAGTTTATTTTATGAGACCACCTATAAAATCCAAAAAAGAGCAATACAGGAAAAAAAATGTACGGGTCAATATCCATCGTGAACCTTGATACAAAATCCCCAGTAAAATAGTAAATAGACTCAACCAATATATAAATGAAAGTGACACTAGAGAAATGCCTGGCTGGTTCAATATTTGAAAATGAATCAATATAATCTACTATATTAACAATCTGAAGAAAAACCTATATTATCATATTAGTTAATCCAGAAATAGTATTTGGCAAAATTCAACATCTATTCTTGATAAAAACTCTAAACAAACTAAGAATAGAGAACTTCAACCTGATAAAGGACATCTACAAATAATCTTTAGCTAACATTGTATTTGTTGGTGATAGAATGAATGTTTCTCTTCTTTGACAGGAAAAAGACAAGAATATCTGCTTTCACCATTGCTATTGAACATCATCCTGAAGTCCTAACCATTGCAATAAGGCCAGAAAAAAAAAGATATATGGGTTGGAAAGGAAGAAATAAAAGATGTATAGAGTGGAAAGGAAGATGTATAGGATATGAAAAGGTATAGAATAGAAATAAAAAAATAAAATTGTAAAAATATAAAAATATGTGTAAACAACATCATTTCCAACATGAAAAAATTCCCATGAATTTATTTTAAAATCCTAGGATGAATATGTGAGTTAAATAAAGTCACTGCAACCAAGTTCACAAAGTGACTACACAAAACATACTAGCAATGAACAACTGGATATCATATTTTTTTTTAAAATACAAGTTCACCACAAAAAAGGAAATACCTAGGAATAAATCTAACCAAATTTACAATGTCTATATGCTGAAAACTAAAAAATGCTGATGAAAGAAGTCTAAGAAAATTTAAATAATGGAGAAATATGACTTGTTCATGGATTGAAATGCTCAATATAGGAAAGTTGTCAATCTTTCCTAAATTAATCTGTAGACCTAACGTAATTATGATCAAAATACAGAGGCACGCTTTGAAGATACAGATAAGATGATCATAAAATTTATATGGGAAGACAAAAGAAATAGAAAAGCTAAAACAATTTTGAAAAAAAATACATTTATAGAATTTATAGTACCTGACTTCTAGACAGTGTAAAGCTATAGTAATCAAGACAGTGTGGTATTGGCAAAAGAATAGACAAATAGATCAATGGAACACAATCGAGAGTTCTGAAAAATATTCATACAAATATAACAACTTAATTTCTGGCAAAGGTACAAAATAATTAAATAAAGAAAGAATTTTTTTTTTTTTAAATAAGTGGCATCGGAACGATCTATATGCAAAAACCAAGAAAACAGCCAAAGCTCACACCTTATATTAATATTAATGAAAAATAGATCATAGGTCTAAATGTAAGACCTAAAACTAAAACTTTTAGAAGAAAACTTTGGAGCAAATCTTCATTACCTGGAATTAGGCAATGAGGTTTTAGGCATACTATCAAAAGAATATTTCATAAAAGAAAAAATGATAAATTGGACTTAAAAATTTAAAACTTTTCGCTATGAAAGACATGGTTAAGAGAAAGAAAAGACGAACTTAGACCAGAAGAAAATATTTGCAAATAATTTATCTAATAAAGGATTTATCTTTAAAATTAAAAAAAAGAAACCTTAAAGCTCAAAAGTAAGAAAATGAAGAGCCCAATTAAAGTATGGGTAAATGATTTGAAGAGATACTCACCCATGAAGATACATGGATGGCAAATGAGTACATGAAATGATGTAAAACATCTTCTGTCAGTACAGATAATGAAAATTAAAAAACAATGATTTTCAATATTAGAATGGTTAAAAGAAAAAATACTAATGATACTAAATTTATTAATCTGCTTGAGCTGCTATGATAAAAATACCTAGATTAGGTGGCTTAAAAACAAGAAATTTATTTCTCACAGTTCTGGAGACTGGAAGTCCAAGATCAAGGTGTCAGTACAGTCAGGTTCATGTGAAGGCCCTCTCTTTGGTTTGCACATGGCCACTTCATATGCTTGGGAGAGAGAAATAATCTGTATCCCATCTCTTTTTAGAAAGGCTCTAATCTGTAATGAGGGCTCCACTCTCATGACCTAATTACCTCCCAAAATCTCCACCTCCAAATACCATCACATTGGGGATTCAACATACGTATTTTGGATGGAACACAAACATTGATTTTACAGCAGAACAATTGGAATTCTCATATATTGCTGGTGGGAGTGTAAAGTTGTCCAGCCACTCTGGGAAACTGACAGTTTTTAAAATAAAGTTAAATATACACTTATTTGACCCAACAATCTTATTGTTTGGGTATTTACCCTGAAGAAATGAAACTGTGTTTTACATTTACAAAATCTTATTCACTAACATTCATAGCAGCTGTGTTATAATTCCCCAAACTTAAAACAACCAAAAGGTCTTTCAATGGGGAATAGATAAGCCACTTTGGTACATATATATAATAGAATACTACTCAGCAAGAAAAAGGAACAAACTATTGATGATGATATAAAACTTGGATGATTATCAAAGGAATTAAACTGAGTGAAAGAAGTTAATCTGAAAAGATTACATATTGTTGTTTTTATTTATATGACATTTTCAAAAAGACAAAGCTATAGTACTGAGAAGTACTTATACCTTAACACCTAATGGAATTCTCTTGTATGTATACCCAAATTACCTGGAACTGATGACCCCTTTATTCTTTCCAATTTCTCCATTTGCAATGAGAATGTTTATTCTATGTCTAATGTCTATGCTTATTCTACCATTGTATTTTGGAAGCAGATAACAAGTACTCTTATTTTACAAAACCAGAGAAAGAAAACTTTTGTCCCAGAATGGACTATACTCAGACTCTAATCCAAACCTGATGTAAACAATTTTTAGGACTTCTGAGTTCATGATATTTAGATGAGCAGTTGGACTTAAGAGTCCATGCCACAATGAGTTGAGTCTTTGGAAGATGTTGTGATAGTTTGAATACACTTTACATGTGAGGCAGAGGTGAATTTGGGGGGAGGGCAGAGGGTGGATTCTAGTGGGTGGAACAGTGTTACTCTCCAAAAGATATGTCCACATTCTAATCCATAGAATCTATGTATCTCTTGATTTCTCCTTTTATTTCTTCTATGACCCAGTTGTTCGTTAGTAGCATGTTGTTTATTCTCCACGTATTTGTGATTCTTCCAGCTTTCTTTTTATAGTTGATCTCTAGTTTCAAAGTCTAATCCCTGGAATTTGAGAATGTGATTTATTCGGAAAAAAAGTCTTTGCAGATGTAATTAAGTTAACAATCTTAAATATAAGATCATTCTACATTATCTGAATGGGTTCTAAATCTAATAACTACTGTTCTTAGACACACGGAAGTATGATGCATAGGAAGATGAGGAAAAGGCTGTTAAGATGGAGGCAAAGATTGGAGTTATGCAGTCAAAAGCTAAGGAGAGCCATCAGGAGTTGGAAGAGGCAAGGATGTTTTCTTCTGGAGCTTCAGAGAGAAGAGCAACTTCATTTTGGATTTCTGTCCTCCAGAATAGTGAGATAACCTATTTCTGGTTTTTTGGGCTACAGGGTTTGTAATAACTTATTATGGCATCTCTAGAAAACAAATACACGGGCCTTGTTATTTTTTTAGATTTAAAACTCTGTCAAGGGAGGATTACATTAGCATTATAGAAGAGCTCCCATATACATTTTGTTTTCTTGTGTAAATTTAGGAACCTAGGATTCTTGGTTCTGGAATGACTTGGACATGAGAAAAATAGCCCCAAATTTACACAGGCCCTTTCATACCCCCTGTGCAGAGCAAACTCTTAGGAACAACTTAAGATTCTGTGTCAGATACGGTTTTGCATCTTAATGAACAATGTACAATTCCTCTGACAAAGGTATTTTGTTTTTAATCTCCTTCCAGTTTGTGGTGAAATTACTTCTAGAATAGGATATAATCCTCATATATAATTTAGATGTAAGGATAAGCGGGCAATGTTTCTGAGCTAGTTTTCTCATTTGTGAAATGGGAAAGCACCAATAAATAGGCAATTGCAGAACTGTTTAATTTTTTTTATGAAAAAGAATATCAATGTGCTTTTAAAGCTGTAAAGTACTACGTGTGATGGTTAGTTTTCTGTATCAATTTGACTGGGCTTGGGGTGCCCACATTACACACACTGTTTCTGGGTGTGTCTGTGAGGGTGTTTCTGAGTGAGATTAGCATTTGAATCTGTGTAGTCAGTAAAGTAGAGATTCTTCCCCAATGTGGATGAGCAGCAACCAATCTGTTGAGAGCCTGAACAGACAAGAAGCAGAGAAAGGGAGAATTTGTTACTTTCCTGCCTGCCCACTTCAACTGGTACCTCAGTCTTTTCCAGCCCTTGGAGTAGGAGTTACATCATTAGGTCCTCTTCTTCTCAGGCCTGCAGATAGGGTCTGAAATTACACACTAACTTTCCTGCATCTCTAGTCTGGCAGACTGTGGGACTTCCTGTCCTCCATAATTCTGTGAGCCAATTCCTCATAATAAATCTACCTATTATCTCTCTCCCTCTCTCTGTCTGTCTTCTCCCCCTTGGTTCCAGTTCTGTTTGCTTCTATTTCTCTGGAGAACCCGATTAATACACTATACAAATCTACTTTAAACCTACTTTAAGTGTTAGATGATTTTAAACCAAATTATCACATCTTTTATGTTTTACATTGTCAAGTTTTTTATTTGTTTTTCCTTACTTCTTACTCAATTAGGCTCACTCATTCAATCACTGACTTAGGTAGCCCAACTTCATATCACTTTCCACATTCTGGACTATTTACCCATTCAAGGCCAAATTCAGACTAAGAATTTTGTGTCCAGTTTTTGAGACCATTAAAAAGAGTAAACTGCCTATGTGAATTTGTGAATAAGCAGTTTTCTCCTGCGATTGATATATTCACTGAATCATTATCAGTTAGTTATCTGCTACATTCCAGAGCCATCCAGTTATTTCGATGTTTGTTTTATCTGTAAAAGGTTAGCTATGAAATTTTTGTTTGTTTCTCTGTGCTGAGAAAGCTAAGTATTCAATTATGTTGATTTTAATTTTAGAGTATTCCTGTGTCTAAGAACAAAAACAGAAAATGAAGATTCTAGCTGAAAATTCAATCATAATCTAAAGGCATATTTTGCAAAATAATTTCTCGTATATGAATTTTTCTGTTTTAACCTGGATTTCTGATGTCACTGACTATAGCCCTTATGTTAATTAAGTTCGATCAAATGGAGACCATGATTTTAGTAAGAAATGTCAGAAAAAATAAGGTAAGAAAAATATGTCAACCCTCGCCATTCATGTTGCAGCCTTTAGCTGTAAAATAATTGAATGAAGGCTATCTGAATTTATTCATGCAAAACAATTACTTCTCATATCTGATTCATTACCATGTAGCCATGTTAACTCATGGTAGATTCATTTCCTTTATTTGCTTTCTCTGAAGGCATTTTTTTTCACTTTACTGTTTACTGCTTGTCCAATATTTTGTTTTTTCTACTATTCTTTGTTCAAACTGCAAAAATCTGAAATAAAAATATAATATAGAAGTATAGGCATCAGCTAACATTTTCTATGGCATATGGTACTTCAGATGCCATATGTACCAGTGTTTAGTGATTCTGGCAAAGAGGCATAGAATGGTGAAATCCAACTGCCAGGATTGCTGAAAACAAATATGTAAATGCTCCAGGGCTTTTGTTATTCATAACATACCTCTAACACAGCACATACAATATGCTGTTCATTCTGTAACTAGTATATCTAATAAACCACATTTTTCTCTCTTATGTTTTTAAGGCTTCTCCAAGGTTGTGTGTTCTTCAGCCTCTAACCTTGAACCCCACTGTTAAATTCTGTATTTCATGCAGCTCATTTCAATGAAAGAGGCCTAGGGGAATACAGTCATCCTTTTTTCAAGAATATTTATTTTTTTTTTCAAATTAAAAGCCAAAGTCTTCTGTAGGCCTCTTCTTGAAACAAAGAAAATGCACTGGGCATGTTCTCTAGACAGTACATAGTCACTGGGGGAAAGCAGCAAACATCAAGAAAGGCAAATTTGGGTTGCAGAACAGGAAAGTTTTCATTTACTTTGAGACCGTTCAGTGGTCTTCCCAACAGTGACGTTCTAGAGAATGTAAAGTGAGAGGAGGTTTATGAAGATAATTACTTTGAAAAAGGGAAATAATAATTTGATTACTTTTAAGATACTAGAAGCATTCAAGCCCCTGTATAATGATCACAATTTCAGTAATAAAAATTGACCTCATTTTGTTATGTTTTTTTTTCATAGATGGGCTACCTACACAAAGTGGAAAGAAGAGCAGACTAGCCAAAATACTTAGAGGTCAGTACTTTCCATTTGTCATCAGACAAGCCGTTTAACCTCTTTGAGCCTGTTTCCATATGTACGATGAGGATAATATCTTCCCTGGGCATATTACTGTGAGGATAATATGATATAATCTTTATGCAAGTGCACTTATCTAGCATTATTATTATTAAAAAGAAAGCATCTGTAGATTTGCTGGTAGTTCAGAGACCTAAGGAGGCTGTACTACTTACCACTGAGTATTTTTCTGTATACGCAAAAACCTAGGAGAATATTGGAAATGGAAAGTTGTGAACGTGCCAACAAAATGGTCAGCACTGAAAATGACTCCTGGATTTAATTCTTTTAGTTTGAATCACATGAAATTGCCATTTTTTGGACTAATACAAGAAATTTTATTTGGTTCTTTGTAGCTGTTTTGGTGGATTACCCATGATCATCTCTCTCTCTCTCTCTCTCTCTCTCTCTCTCTCACACACACACACACACACACACACACCTTTTCATTTAAGCAGTAACTAGTAACTAGAAGAGTAGTCTGATTTCTATTTCTGCTTAATATCTTCCCTTTCTGTGCCCTGCCTCCAATTAGCCATTAAGTTATTTAGATTGTAACTTTGAAATGCCTCTCAAATGTGAAGCTCATTTCCACTGCTAAGTCTCTGTCCAGGTCTTTATATCTTGTTTAGATTATTGAAATATTCTTCTAATATTCAATGTAATAATTCTCTGTGACAGCAGCATTGGTAATTTGAGGGCTTTGGGAAGGGTTGTGGGAACGTAATCTGCAGCACCAGGAAATTGCTCCAGGTTTAACCTGAAATCCAAGATACAATTATGAAGAGACATCAAGGACATTAACAGTAGGCTGGGAGGAAAAACTGAATGCTTAGGAAATGAGTGCTAAGAGCTATTCCAATGAGGAAGACTAGATCAAGAATCAGGGAGCTCTAGGATAAGGTAACAGAACTTGGATTAAGAGAGTTATTAAACTACCCATCCAATAGTCTTACTGTCAGCCACTGGGACTGGAGAATAAACTCTTCTTACATAAGTGAAAATTGTCTGGAAGGATTGTTTCTCTGAGAAACTTGAGAACTTGAAATTTCTATAGGAAAAGTATATAGAATTGTGTTACAGAGGCCCTAGAGAAAAATTCCTAGATGAGGCCTGAGGTCCCTAGAATGCTACCATATAATAATAACTTTTTCTTCCCATGGGTGCATAGCAGACTGGTAAATTGTGACTTTTTAAAAACAAGCTGGCCTAATGTTGCTGAGCTCTTTTTTGAAAGCTTCATCACTTAATTGAAAAACAAAATGAATAAAATCCCTTTTTAAAAGCTCTTTTTATTTAGGAATTATACTTAGTTAGTATTTTGATATGTCTATATCCACATATAAAATAGGAAAAACATTGTCTCTGAATTCCGAGAGAATAAAAGGAAGTTACAGTTGAGCTTCACCACAGGTGAAATAGATCAAAATTTTTGCCTAAAAAAAATAGCAAAAAATACTAAGAATAAGAACACTTTCACTCCTTCCCAGTATGGCATATTGGACAAACATGCAAAGAATCAGCAATTAGGAACAAGTAATCCCTCTATCATTGGGCCCCAATTACTGAAGAAATAATGCCAACTCTGGGTTCATCAACAATTAATAATTTTAATGTTCAGATAGATATGTCTGACTTAGAGAGGGAAGCATCCTCAAATTCAGCAGAAACTATGACATATTGTTATCTTAATTCTATCATTGACCTAATACTTAGTAGATATATCTGCCCCCTAGAGAAGTCCTTCAATCAGAAAAAAGGAATAGTGGTAATGAAAACTCAAAATAGCTTGCCTTTGATCATTAGATGGAACCAACATAATGCAGACATACTCTAGAGAATAGCATCATTCACCATCGATCATAAGAATTCTCTAGTGAGACTAGGTCATAATGCTTGATTAGATCTTAGGTAAAAATGTCAGAAAAAGTTTAAACTACCCTCATGCACTTCTAACTACATTTTGAAAATTTCAGAAAAAAAAAAAAACCCAAAAACCAGAATGAAGTGTTTTATTACAAAGTAGAGCTCCAAAGAATTGCTGACAAATTAACCCAGGACAGACACATTAGTCAATGGATCAGTCAAGTAATTAATTCAATACTCTAGAACTAGATTTTATAAGAGACACTGAAGATAGAACGACACAGTCTTAACCCTCAGGAGTTTAGAGTCTAATAGAAAAGGAAGAAAGGAAAGACAAAAAGACTATACATGACTTATTGTCATGGTATAAGGTAGGGAGTGATTCATTCTGTTCAGATAGGTCAGAGAAGGCTTCACAGAAGAATTAACTGAGATTGACTTTGAGAAATGAATAGGAGCCTGCCAGAAAGAAAGGGAAGACTTTAGAGTCAAAGGGAACAGCACACAGTAGATTTATAAGGCTTTGAAGAATTATTGGAAAGGGCAGGAAGTAAAAGATTGGGATTTATGGAAAATATGGGTTATAGAAGAGAGAAACTAGGAAGGTGAAGAGAAAATTGAGATTTGGGAACTTGAAAATGTAGTAACTAGATTTTATTTGTAATTTGCAAATAAAAAATTTATTGATGGTCCAGTTATTGTGATCAGCTACAAGGTTCAAAGTATAAATGGGCTTAAAATTGGCATAACTGAGGCACACTCCTAAATAACAAGAGCTAATTACATATTTGTAATTCTGGATTTCCCCCACCTAATCTATGCCTTCAGTCTCTTCAGCCCCCAGCTCTCACTTCACTGAATGTCTTGGTGGCTAATCTACATGGCACTGTGGCAAGAGTAAGTATCTGGGGGGTTGAGAGTGACTAATTTTACTACAGACTATTGTATATTACTCCAGGAGTTATACCAAAGACATTTTTTTGAATGTCCCCAAATTGCTGGTCATACCCTTACTTCAGCCTGATTTTGCTTGTTCTTGAAACGACCAAAAGGAACAAATCTGCTGGTGGATTCTGGTCAAGGGGAAATCCAAAGAAGAATGGCAGTGGTAGCATTTCTCTTTCAGATGTAGAGAGAAATGAATTGAGTATACCTTTTGTTTATCCACTGGAGCAATAGAAACTTGTTTATATTCTTGCATTTTCAAACATATTTTTTGTTTATACTATGACTACCTATTCTTGTGGATCATCTTCTAAGACATGCAAGGTGGATGCTGGAAAGTGCATTTTATTTTTATTTATTAATTTATTTTAAAATTTATTTTTTAGTTATGGTTAACATACAATATTATGTTAGTTTCAGGTGTACAACATAATAGATATTTATATTGCCAGATGAGAGGGGGTTAGGAGAATGGTGAAAAAGGTGAAAGGGATTAAGAAGTACAAACTGCCAGTTACAGAGAGTGCATTTTAAATAGAAGTAAGTACTGTACTGAGAAGACAGGATCTCAGTGTTATTCCATTATTATGATGTATTTTCTAAGTAAATAATTATTTATGATTATAACAGCATTATAATAACTCAGGTAAATGTTGCCATTAAAGAATTAAGAAAATATTTTTATATATCATCTATATATTTTATAGAATATTTATGTATACATATGTGTGCATGCACGTACACAAATACAAAATGTACTTTAGAAAAGAGTTAAACCCCTTTATGACAAATTTGCTAACAGAATAAACAATCTTGAATATAATGCAAAGCTTGCCAAGTCCTGTCAGAAAGCTCTTGTGGCTCAATGCAATTCTCGGATGGTGAGGAACCGCTAAAATAACCCCTTCACTTAGACTCCTGTGATTCCCTGCAGGGAGCTTTCATTGCAGTTGTCACTGTGATAAAGCAATCAAATTTAACATATAGATAGAGAGCATGAAGGCGTGTGTGTCCTTGCATGCATGTGTGTCTGCGTGTGTGGGTGTGTACACTCTCATACACATGTGTATGTCTGTATGTGGATGGACAGCTGAGGTCTTTGCGCTAATAAAATATATATGAATAATGGGTAAAAGGGTTTTGCTAGGATTTCATTGTCTTTTTTTTTTCAGTCAATAGAGTTCAAATTTTATTAGAGCTAATAGAGATTTTCATTCAGGTGTACATTATTAATAGATATTTTAGTCCACACTCGTAGGACAAAATAGTCACATAGAGCACCACTTTTCAAATGATAGGTTGTGATCTATTAGGAGGTTATGAAATAAATTAAGAGAGTTATAACCAGCATTTTACAAAATGAAGTAGAATAGAAAACTATGAGAGGGTGTATATGGTATATATAAGTGTATTTGTGTGTGTGTGTGTGTGTGAGAGAGAGAGAGAGAGAGAGAGAGAGAACTGGATCATAATTTTACTTTAAAATGGGTATTGAAATTTCAAAAAGGTTGAAATTTGCTGATTGTATTAGTCTTCCCAGATTTTCATCACAAAATACCATCAACTGGGTGTCTTAAACAATATAAATTTATTTTATCGCAGTTTTGGAGGCTGGAAGATGGAGATCAGGGTTTCAGCATAGTTGGATTCTGGTGAGAACTCTCTCCTTGGCTTGCATTCCACTGCCTTTCTCAAATGGTGGCAGGAGAGTGTAAGCTGTTATAAGCACACTAATCCCATCATGAAGGTCCCATTGTCATGAACTCATCTAAATCTTTTTATCTCCAAAGGCCTCTTCTCCAAATACCATCGTATGGGGGAGCAGGTAGGGCTTCAGCATATGGATTCTGTGAGGGAGAGAAACAATTCAATTTATAGCACTAACAGAGTTTATGTCTTAATTTTGTGTTTAGTTTACAGTATTTTCATGCTGGAGGGTGTAAACTTTCTGAAAACAAGTATTGGTGGTATTTCATCTTTCTACCCTACACTGCCCTAGGAGTGTCATACGCTTTTGGAAGATCACACAGTAGTTATCAAACAAATACTGAGATCTCCAGATGCTTGTATTTAAAGGGGCAATAAAGATAAAAGTTTGTATTGATATGGCACATACTACTTTTCAGAGTGCTTTCCCTCAGTGATTTCACTGATGATTTGGAAACATTCTATTGAATGGAAGCATACAGAATCTTATATTAATAAATTTAATTATCTCCTAAATGTACTCCACATTACCATGGTACACAATGAGGCTTTATTTAAGTAGACCCTAAAATTTATGTTAGGGAAGAATCCAGGTTTTGTGGGGCTTGAAATTTGCAGAATATTGGAATATTTCATTAAGAACAAGAGTACACATTGATGAATAAAAAATTAATCCAATAGTGAACACTTATTTAAAAGAAAAAAAGAAATTGCAATATGATTTTAAAAGTTGACAAATACCTCATTTTAATTTGCAAATGTGTATTGCTAGAATATATAAATGAAATTAATATTTATAGATTAACCTTGTATTCTTTGACTGTGCTTATTTCATTTGTTAGAATTAGTAGCTTTTTGTAGTTCTTTAGGATTATCTGCTAAGACTACAGGTCTTCTATGAAAAAAAAAGAAACATTTGAAATTTCTTCCTTTCCAACAAGAGTTAATTTTATCTATTTTTATTGCCTAGCTAGGATCTCCAGTGTGTTGTTGAATAAAAGTGCCAAGAGTGATTGTACTTGCCTTATTCCAACTCTTATAGGTAAAATAACCAGTCATTCATCACTGAATATTCTATTGATAATAGATTTTTTTATCAACAAATAGATAAAAGATAGAAATTTCTTCCTATCTGTACTTTAGAGTTTTATCATGAATGGCTGTTGAATTTAATCCACAATTTTTTTTTTGATGGACACAATTTGATTATTATGTATCTTGGCATGTCTTTCTTCAAGTTTGTCCTGCTTGGTGTTTATTGAGTTTGTTTTGTGGTTTTAGTATTTTAATCAAATCTGGAAATTTTTCATCTATTACTTTTTCAAATATTGTTTTCTCTCTCTTGTCCTTCCCTCCTTTTGGAGATCTAATCACTTGTATGTTTGACCATATTACTAATTCTCTGCCTACTTAATTTTTAGTAATTTTCCCTTTTGTCTTTCATTTTAGATAGTTACCATTATGTCTCAAACTCACTGATATTTTCTTCTCGAATGTCGAATCTGCTGTTGATCCCATTCCATGCCATTTATTTTTTCCTTTTCAGATATAATATTTTTACATCTCTGAAAGTACAATTTTTTTTTTAAATATATACCTTCTATTTCTCTCCTCATCATAGTCAGGTTTTCCTTTTGATTCTTAAATATATGGAGCTTATGCATATTGAATGTTTTAATACTCCTGTTTGCTAGTTTCATCATCTATGTCATTTCTCTGTGTATTTCTATAGTTTAATTTTTTTTTCCGGTTAATGTGTCATGTTTCTTATTTATGTGAATGCATTGTAATTTTTGATTAGGTATCAGATATATTGTTGATGGGTGGATTTTAATTTATTCATTTAGGTAATGTTAGGTGCACAGTTAATCAGTTGTTTTCTTTCAAGATTTAAACTTTATTTGTAAGTATAGAGAACCTTTTAGTCTGGGAATAATTTATTCCCACTACTAAGGTGATGTCCTCGAAAATTTCCTCTGACCATATGTTATGAGATATTTTCATCCTTGTGTAAATTCCAGAATCGGTTTGTCTACTCTCCTTCTGTACTTCCCTCGCTGACCTTGCATAGTTTTCTCTTACACATGTGAAGATCAGTACTTAGCAAAAGACTCAGCGGGATCCATCAAAAGAGCTACGGAGATCTTTCTGGATAGAGCTCCCTCCTCTTCATAACTTTGCCCTAAAAATCATAGCTGCCTTGAACTCTGTCTCCTCAGCTAGTCAGTACTGATGATCTTTGTTTGGATTCTTCCTTCTTGTTCTGTGTACTGGAAACTGTCCTCTGAGCAATCAGCTAGTGAAAATGTAGGGGTCAACTTGTTTGTTTCCCATTTTTTTAGGGATAACAGTCCCATTTCTGAAAATTGTTTCTTCATATATTTGTTCATGTTTTTAGTTGTTTCAAGTGGGAGAGTAAATCTGGTTTATTTTATCTGGTCAGAATTTAAAGTCTAGAGTATTTTCAATTTCTACATGGTATTCCATTTTATGAATATACCATAATTTAACCAGTTACCTGTTGTTGGATATTTATATTTTTCCAATCATAAAAATTCTTATTTATAAATAGTATGAAAATTATTATGTATATATACTTCTATATTTAAGTGTTTTAGATAAAATTTTTGTGTCAAAGTATATAAAAACCAAAAACTTATTGGTAAATTGTATGACTATTATTTATCTTATTAAAAATAAGTCCTGGGATTTTTAGGAACTCAGTAGCAATCTTTTTTGCTATTCATTTTTCAAACAAACTGGTACATAATACAAAGTAATGTAGTTGTAGGCAAAAATAGAATCTGTTGCCTTGAGAAAGTAGGTCAGAGCATGTGAAAACTAAGTGCACCTGCTACCTGAGCCCAGGGTGAGTAGAATTGCTAAAGTATGAGTAATTGTAGACCAGGGGGACAGTCTGTCTCTGGAGAAGTAATGGGTAGCTTGTTCTCAGTGGAAAGCCACTGGCAACAGCTTCCCAGGAGAAAGCAAGAAAGAGCTGAGCCAATAACACTCCAGTTTATTCTTCCCAAATCTTCTAATCAGACAAGTCATTACACTTTGTGGTTAAGTAAAGTTGTGTAAAAGACACAGACAATTACACTAATTAAGATCTCTCAGTATGGAAGCAAATATCAGGAAGGAGTAAGAAATGTTTTTTGCTGAAAGAGGCAGTCCTCTTTCCATGCCCAGTGCAACCATGGCTCATGGTCCCAAGAAGCAGCTCCCAAGCATTAGATGCTGGATAAACTGATGGGTGTGTTTGCTCCCAGTATATCTATCAGTCCCCACTAGCAGAGAGAATGTCTCCCTTTCATCATTTTCCTAAGAAACAGACTGTAGTATGCCCTAACACTAGATGAAGTAAAGAAGATTTTCATGCAATGGTTTATTAAAATTGATGGTGAGGTCTGGTCTGATGTAACCTACCCTGCTGATTTTATGGATATTATCAGCATTGAAAAGACTGGAGAGAATTTCTGTCTGGTCTGTGACAACAAAGGTCACTTTGCTGTTCATTAGATTACACCTGAGGAGGCTGAGTACAAGTTGTGCAAAGTGAGAAAGATCTTTGTGGGCACAAAAGGAATCCCTCATCTGGTGATTCATGATGCTCACACCATCTACTACCCTAATCCCCTCATTAAAGTGAAGGAACATCATTCAGATTGATTTGGAGACTGGTAAAATTCCCAATTTCATCAAGTTTGACACTGGTAACCTGTGTATGGTGACTGGAGGTGCTAACTTGGGAAGAATTGGTGTGATCACCAACAGAGAGAGACACCCTGGCTCTTTTGATGTGGTTCATGTGAAAGATGCCAGTGGAAACAGCTTTGCCACCTGACTCTCCAATATTTTTATTATTGGCAAAGGCAACAAACCTTGGATGTCTCTGTTTGGCAACCAAACAGAGCAGTGGGTGAAGTGATCTCCAGAGATGCACACTGAAGGATATACAGAAGAAACGAGAAGCAATCTGGAACTTGCTTTGGAATAATCTAGTGGGTGAGGAAGATCAATGAGACAAAATTGACCATGTACTGATAATGTGGAAATCAAGGGGCTTCAGTACATGGGCTTTCAGTACACTTGTCACTTCTGTCATTTTTAATGTTTTTAATAATAAACTTGCAAAGAAACAAAAAAAAAGTTTCTCTGGTAATAATAAGTAATAGTTATTGATAATTTACTATATGCCAAGTAACATGTATTATATCATTAAATCCTTAACTTATTCCTATGAGGTAGGTACCATTTTATAAGAGAAGTTGAAGATCTGAGGGGACATAGAATTATTTAGAGGAGTTCAGTTCACAGTATTTCTCATAGTGTGATTTGCAATATGGAGAGCTTTTCAAACTGTAGCAGGTAGCATAATTTCTAAAATTTGTGAGAAAATATACATTTTATAAAACTTTCACATAACACAAAATTTTAATTTCTGCCTGAGGCCACTCTTCCCAGTTGATGACAAAAACATTAATTTATTGACATTTTGTTAAACCCAGAAGTTCATAGATTATTCTGTCCTTGTTGGCTTAAATTTATTCAAATTTGGAGTTCTGTTCCATCCCATTTCTGAGAATGTATCTAAGTTCCAAAGTTATTTTTAATGGTTCCAAGCATCAGAAGTTTGGTCTTTACTGTCCTCTAATCTTTTTGATCTTTGCTGGCTATGAATTTCATTTTACACATAATTCTATTCTCCCTCTGTGTGGTTTCTTTTCCTCTAGTTGGGCAAATGCCATCTTTTTTGGCTTAAGGTAGATGGGGGAAATGATATGTTATCTGACTCTTTTTCAAATCCATTGTCTATTGAATAATATTTATATTTTTTGTTCAAAATAAGCCATTTTTTCCCATTTCAAAATTGTATGGTCTATAGAATTAAATTTTCTGTTGAACACTGATAGATTCTTGTTATTTTTTTGTACTAAGGTAATGCTGCCTCTGATGAACAGGGGAAGAGAAATAAGAAAATTTAGTAATTGTGTGATAAGTGTAGAAAAACCTCAGTTGTTATCTCAAAGTATTAGCCTCTTTTGTGAAAATGAAGTAGGATACTTTGAATCAGAACCTCTTGAGTACCAGGCCTGGGGATCACCATTTTATTAGGTTCCCCAGCTTTAACACTGATCTCAGATGGATTCTAGATGATTTTGAGGAGACTGGAGATGACCTAGTCATAATGATGTTATAAAGGTGTGATGATTATGTGAATACTTGTCTGCTCAGACTAGATCTAAGAATTTACTTAGATTTATCGGAATGCATATCATAGAAAAATCAAGAAGGCTTTCATAAAGTATTTTATCTTTCAGTCTTCTTTCCTTTTCCCTGGATCTCTGATTTTTCCTTTGTCCATTCAGTATCATTTATCCAAGATTTCTTTCCTTTTTTCTCCTAGATGTAGAGTGTATGAGTTTGGACGGGGTGGGAAGATTAAAAGTTACTGGGAATTTATGGTGTTCCTGAAAATTTATATGATTTCAGTTAATCTATACAACATCCAATTAATACTTAGAACGTTTAAATAAATTGCTAAAGATTGCACAGTTAGCATATGGTAGAGCTGGGATTCAAATCCAAGCCCAACTTGTGTCAAAACTAGATTTTAATTACTTTATGGCTCTCCTTTAAAGAGGCTATTTAGTGATACTCCTGATTCCCTCATCATCAACATCTCCCCTACTTCCCAGCCATATGGAAAACTTAAGCCTTACCTTTTCTTTTTCCCATACTAATTAGCAGACTGAATCTGTAAAATAAATTTTGTATGTTGTATTGTCTTTCCTGTTTTAGATTTTCAATAATAGTACTCCTGTTTTTTGGCACTTTACAAGTACTCTATGGAGCTGTGATTTAAGCACTCTGATTAATAATGATGTGGGTTCAAAGATCAGACCAATAGTTATATGACCAAGTTAACCTATAATTCTCCTTATTTTTCTCTTTCTCTCTGCCTTTTTTTATTTTGGGGGGTGGTGGTGGGGGGTTGAGTTAAAACTCATTTCATGTATATATTTCTTCCTCTGACTGAAATTCTTTATGTCTAAGGTGTCTGAAGATTTCCTTTGTGTGTGACTAACTTTTAAGAAAAGATATAGGATAAGTACAGAAGTGAGAGGACAAAAGTTTCCAGAGAGAAAAAGGGGAGGGAGAGTTGTTATTTGATTGTTGACCTGTTGACCCTTTCAGGTTCCCAGAGCTCCAACATCCTTTAATGTACAATCTCATCACTTTCCTGGTCTCAGGTGGGTGCAGCTGGCTGTATTCAAGAACTTTCTTGTCTGTGCAGCCTGCTGTGCTTGGTGCTTGCCTTTCTCTTTCTCCATATCTCTGAAAAGTGTAAGTATAACATCTCTAGAAAATTTAAGTGTATTCATATACTTTAAAAATTATTTATTTATTTAAATTAGTTTCAAGTATACAGTACATTGATTAGACATCTATATAGTTCATAAAATGATGCCCCCAAATGCTTCTTCCTTCCCCTAGTCCTCCACCTAGCCATCATATTAATACTAACTGCATTCCCTATGCTGTGCTCCCCATTTCCATAACCAACTATCAACCACTAATTTGTACTTTTTAAACCCTTCACACTATTTTCACACCCCCCCAATTCCCCTCCCTTCTGTCCATCACCAAATTGTCCGCTATATTTGTGAGTCTGTTTTTGATTACCATTTTTTATTCCTATTTTTGATACCTGTTTTTTTTTTTTTTTCTTAAAGAAGTTTCTCCAACATTTTCTATAATACTGTCTTGGTGGTGATAAATTCCTTTATCTTATTTTTGTGTGAGAAGCTCTTTATCTGGCTTTCAACTCTAAATGATAGCTTTGCTGGATAAAATATTTTTGGTTTTAGATCCTGGGTCTTCATCTTGTCTAATATTTTTTGCCAAGACCTTCTGTCTTGCATAATTTCTTTTGAGAAATCAGCTGCCAGTCTTATGGGTGTTTCCTTATAATTAACTGTTTTTCTCTTGCTGCTTTTTATATTCTTTCTTTGTATTTAACCTTTGGCATTTTAATTATGATGTGTTTTCATGTAGGCCTCTTTGGGTCCCTGATTTTTGGAGTTTTCTAAGCTTTCTAGGGTTTTATGTCCATTTCCTTCACCAGGTGGGAAAGTTTTCCATCATTACCTCTTCGAACGCTGTTCAACATCTTGATTGTTTTCAGGTACGCCGATGAAAGAGGTATTTTAACCTTTAACAGTGTCCATATTCTCTTTAAATTATTTTTATAGTCTTGGCATCTAATCTCTTGCTATTCTGATTGTGTTTCCCTGGCTTTCTCATCCTCTAGATAGGGCATTTGATTCTTTTCTTTTTTTGGTTTATTCCTTTGTTTATTATATTTGATATATTTTTCATCTTAGATAATGTGTTCATTTCAGACTGGTTCCCTTTTATAATTTCCATTTTTATGTTTTGATCTCTTTGTTGAAGTTCTCACTGAATTTATCCATACTTCCCAAAAGTTCACTGAGCATCTTTACAACCAGTGTTTAGAACTCTGCATCTGTTAGATTACTTAACTCCATTACTTCTGGATCTCTGTTCTGTTCTCTCATATGATTTCTGCTTCTTTGTCTTCCCATCTTGGCTACCTTTCTGTGTCTGATTCTATTTACTAAGTAAAGCTCTTAGGTCACCCGGTCTGATTAGTGTGAATTTGTGAAGTAGGTGTCCAGTGGCACAGTCCTAAGAGGGGTTCAGCTGTAGGCCAATTTAGCCCAAGCCTCTGCCCCTCAGGGGCCACCTTTTAAGATTCAGCAAGTAACCCACAGATGCTGTGCTTATAGTTGCTTCCAAAGGCCACACCAGAAACTGAGGCTGGCTCTCTCCAGCATGAGTCTAGGCACTGCTCAGCAAGGAGCACCTGACTCACTGAGGATACACCTGAAAGTGGTTTGGATGGGGCTGTGAGTTGGAGGATGTGGAGTTTCAGGGAGTCCTCTGGGCAGAGCGACCTCTGTTATCCAGTTTGATGATGTCTAGGCTATGGCAGCACTGTGTGTGGTAGGGAGGGCTCAACAAGGAACTATGGATACCGCCTGCACTTCTGTACAGAGTACATCTTGCCTTGGCCCTCACTCCAACAGTCTCCCTGTAAGTCCCTGGTGCCCCCTGCATGCTGTCAGTTTGGCACTGGTGGTCAGAGTAAGCAGGTCTGTCACTGCAAAAATCCTCTGGCAGGTGTGGCCCCTTTAAAAGGCATCTGCTGCTGCCCAAGATCAGGCAGCCCCACATCCTCACCCCATTCTACTTTCTGCCATTGCAGAGTGCTTGCTCAGATTTCTTCAAGTTGTATGGCTTGTTCATCTAGATACAAAGAGATTTTTTCTTGCTGCTTGCTCCTTGTTTCCATCACAACTTTGATTTGGTCACCAGAGGGATGAACAGAGCCTCTACCATCTATGCTATTTTTTTCTTCCCCTTATTCATATACTTCTTGATGTACTTCAGGAGGATATTTTAAAAATTAGATATCAATAATTTTTCCTTTGTAAGTAAGAGAAAGTGTGGATTAATTTACTCTTAGAAGACATAAAGTCTATTCAGTGGGGGTGACATCAACATAAAACTTTTCCTCTTGAGTCCCTCTTTGCTGGGTAGTGTGGATTGTGCAATGGCAGCATTTACACTGGTCAGTTAAAGCGGTCTCATTCTTTTGGTTTGAAATGGTCCAATTTTATAATAATATTCAGATTCCAAAGGTCAGTTTTAAATGAATACTCCTCTCTTATCCTACTTGAAAAATGACATCTAGATTCCAGAGAGCTTATGTGTCCTCATGATCATGGGAAAAGAGGAGAGTGATCTATGGGGCTTTTGTGTTCTCTTCTCTTCATCGCAGGTACCCTAATGGAATCACCTGCAGAAGTCTGAGGTTAATGAAACTTGTCATCTAATCTCTTCAGCAGCTTTGACAATGATGCCACCTCATTTCTCATCTCCACCTAGCAGGTCTTCTGGCTCTCAACTCAGTTACATCACATCAGAGTTTCTAAATCTCATAAATCTCACAGAGAAAGACTCAGAGGTGTTATTTCTTTCCTTTATTTGTGCCTTAATATCACATTATTGTTTTAATCTCTATCAGATACTCTGCATTGATGACAGGAAACTTGGATGATGATCTGCTAGAATTCCAAATGAAAATGAAAGAAACTTTTTACTTCCTATTCTGCTTACTTGTATATTTTAATATGCGTTCCTCCCCTGAAGCAGCCCCAGAAACAAATATATGAGTGCATATATCTGGGAGAGGGTGTGAGGAAACACCAGTAGGTGAGTGGGGAAGAGAGACCAGGAAGGGAAAAAAGCCAACAAAGCATACATTATCAAGCAACTTATGATGTGGTTTAAAACAGAGTAGACCATAAGCCTCAAGGATAGATATCCTATTCAAAGGAGCAGTGAGTTGGGGTATTTATATACCATGTTTACCAGTCATAGGTTGAGGGTTGATTTTGGGGGTCTTCATATTCAAGAACTCTCTGTCTGCTGTGTGTGGAGGCAGAGCAGGCTTTGGTGGCCAGAGAAAGCCATCAGGCAAAGAGATGAAGGTGCTGTAGTTGGAAGTCAGGTTGGCATGCATAGATGGTAAAAGCAGAAGGAATATGGCTGGAGAGCCAACAGCATCTGCAACAGTCTACTTCTGGCACCACTTAGATACGCTTATGAACCATGATGAGTTTCTTTGTTCTGTCACTGGTTCTTCAAATTCTTGGTTGGTCACAGCTTCAACAACAACAACACAACAACACCCAACACTAAAACAAGAGTAAAATCCCAAATAAACTATTTAACACAAGAGGGTTAGTGGAATAAATTATGGACCTGACTTCTGTAGTTAGTGCTGTGATTGTAACTGAAATTCATTTACTTTCCTCCTCTTTTACACATTGTATATTCTCCTCACCCTTGGACAGCATTTCTGCTTATCTAGATTGCTCACTCAAGTATCCCAAACCTTCACCCATGAAAGGTCTGATCCCCTAGTTACTATGCCTTTGTTGGGCTGTGGTTTATGTAATTTTTTGCTTTTTCCATTTGTGGTTAACATCAGGAATGTAGGTACTAAGAGGTGCTTCAGTGAATTCCCTAAATTCTAGACATACTTCTTTCTATTTCATATCAGCGGGTATAGTGACTGATAATGATAACCAGGTAGTATAGTGACTTTTCTCTGCCTGAAACAACTAGGTGTCAGCTGCAGCTTAAGGTTTATTGAAAAACTTGCTATATTCCCTGTTAGAAGGAATCACTCCAGGGAATCATAAACTCTAGTTCTGAAAAGCTTAAAATTATGGAATGGGAAGTATAAATTCCCTCAAATGAATCACTAGGAATAATGGTGTGAGAGGCCATTCCTACTTCCATCTCTTGGTGGTGGATTCGGCACCATATAATGGCTATTGTTTCAAAGTATATAGCCCATCTTGAAGGACACACATAGTGTTACAGGGTGTCAACTCTAGCTAGCAATTGGCTTTACCTTTAAGGGGGCATTCCAGTGTTCTATCAGGCTTACAGCTTCTGGAGGATAGGGGACCCAGAAGTCACATGTCTTACTTCATTATAAAATGTTCATATTGTATTAGTATTATCTCAGTCTTTTTACCCAAGAGTCCTGTAAATATTTGTATATTCCACTTTTATTAGTGTAAAATTTCTCCTGTAAGTGGTTATAAGTCATTCTTAGAAGGGGGATCACTATTATATAAATCTGTAGCATGCAGGCTCCTTCCTCAAGGAGATTTGCTTCCCCTTTGATCATGGACTCTGGGTCTGAGAACTGGCTGAAATTTGGAAACTGGGTGAAGGGCCATGATATTTAATGTCAAGTTTGTCTCTTGGAAGTCTGTGGTCTATAAGCTATTGCCATATGGTTTTTCTGTATGAGGACCCATCATTGTCATTCCAGTTTTGCTGCCTATGTCCATCTTACTCCAGGAAGTTATGTGTGATCACCTGGTATCTCTTATTTTGGAATCCTATTTTCCCCATGGAAACTATGGGTCCCAATTCCATATGAGCAAGTCTTGTCATCTCTGACTTACAGAAGACTGCCACCTCTACCCAATGATGCTAGTGCCTTATTGCTTTAAGGAAGGGAGTTTCCTTTGGATCCTCTTGAGGAACACTGCTGATGGGTTCTCTGGTTATATATAATAAATCCACTTTAACATGTTCATTTCACTGAGTCTTTTGACTTCATCATCAATACTTTGCCAAAGCAATTCTATTGCATATACTGTAGACCACTATCATCTCTACATTTTGAGGAGCTATCACAGCAGCACATTTGGATTGGCTCGAAGCATCTTCATTTCCATTGTCCTGAGTCAAGGGAGAGTCCCTACAGATCAACAAACTCAAAACTGCTTTATATCTGCTCCTCCCCCACCCTTGACATTTAGACCATTCTTGGGAATTTTTTTTTCTTGGCTCTCACTGACACGTTAGTCATGTTCTGTGGCGTTTTTGGTAAATCACTTCTTTTTTTCAAGCATATAGTGCTTTCCTAATCTGGGCTGGGCTGAGTTGTTCCTGATTATTATTCTAAACAGTGGTTCCAAAGGTGTGGTCTCCAGACCAGTAACATTAGCATCACATGAAAATTTGTTAGAAATGTAAATTCCAAAGTTTCATCTCAAACTTACTAAATCTGAAATTCAAGGGGTGATGGCTCAATAATCTGTTATTTAACAAACACTCCAGTGATGTTGATAAATATTAAAGTTTGAGAACCACTTACCTAGAAGCCATGAGCAGAAGTGTGGGCAGATCTTGAGAAATGCAGACATCACCATGTGCATCATTTACCTTAAGTGAGGACTCTTTTTCATGGTCTCTGAGAAAGGAAAGGTTTTGATTCTCTACCAAGGAGAGAGTTGCTTTTGCTACAGAGCTTTAAAGAATTTAGTAGTTCAAGATTCTTATGTATATACATCTGGATGTTCTTATTCCAGATTTTAGGTCCCCCTTTTCCCTATCAGAAGGACTTGCCAAGGAATTGTAAATTCAACTCTTATTTGTAACTGCTACTTTTTTTTTTGTTTTTATAAGATCTATTGCCTGATTTTAAGCACAGTCTACCTTCTGGCTGCTGGAGATGACAATCTCTTTAAATATTGTCATGACAAACCAATGACTTTCACACTGTTTGAGTTCATAGTTCCCTGATATGACCTGTGCTTCGCTTTCTTCATTACTTTGTTGGCATACCACAGATCTTAATATTACTATTCTCCCCTTGCCTCTTAAAACCTAGAAATAAACTAGCATAAGTCAGTGCTCCCTTTCACATGAATCCCATTCCAATTCACCATAGGTAGGACTCTGATTACATTGCTACTGTGTTATAGGAGTTACCATTATTTCATTGGTATCTTAGTTTGGGTCACTCTAGAAGAATATTCTCAAGCAAGGATTCAATTGCATGTAGATTTAGTAACTCCCATCTCATTGCCCAGAGAAGTAGCACTTGGCCTAATTGTATAGATGACAATTCAAGTGAGTATTTAATTTCTCTACCTGCTATAATGAGAAGCAACAAGAGAAGAGAGGGATAGAAGTGGATATTGACTCAGCCAAACAGCAATGTTTGCCCCAGAAGTATGTAACAATTACTACACATGAACATGCACATGTAGGTTACTAGGGAATTCTTGCACTTCTGAATACCGAGGAACTCTAATACAAATGTATGTAAGGAATGCTAATTTAAATGAAATAATTCAGAATAACTCACTTGAGTACCATTTTGGTAGATAATAATGGCCTGTGATTACTTTGTAATCTCTCATGTCATATTCAAATTCACTTTGACAAATAAATACTTTTTTCTTTTCTCACACAAAGTAGAAGCAGACAGTGGCAAGGTTTGTGATATCTCAGATAGGGACAGATCCAGAGAAACCTCTTCCCAATCTGTTGGGGGTGGATATTTTGCTTTTTCCCCATTTCTGAAGTCTTGTTCCAAGTAGAAGGAATTTAATTAGCGTGACATTCATGCCCTCTGCCTATGCCCTTATTCTTCCCTTGAAGAGGAAAGATAGTCAATCTGCTAGTTGAGTTTCACAACTTCTCTGATATTTGAGAAACTAGCCAAGCATAGTTTATTTCTCTTATTTTTTATTTCCTTTGGGATCTAGCTGTACAGAGAAAACACTCATACAATTTGACTTCTGCCATAAGTTTTACGGGGGCATGCCTCACCTCTTCACTCGAGGATGCTGTGGCAGTAAATTGTTGCCTATCACTGAATGAGTAAATATGAGGAAAGCCCTTGGCCTACAAACAAGTCTAATTAATAAAGTGGTATTTTGATTTCTGTCTGCTTGATTACTTTTTGTTTTTCTCTTAATTAGTCCAAAATGTGGTTATAAAAAGAAGGGTGTTATCTATTATTCCCACTCCAATATTGTCCTGCATTCAAGTCATAGAGATAGAAATTTCCTGACAGACTTTTTTGCATACAGTTACTTACAGATGCCAGTGATTATAATGTTACACAACTGCTTGTGATGAATATCACTCCTCTTCCACAAATCTCACCTCTACAGTTAGATTTGCATTTTTAACCAAATGAGGCCTATATATCCACAACTTTGCTAAAACTGCGATATACTTTTCATCATTATTCTATGATTTTACTTCACAAAATACTTTTTACCAGACAAAAATTATTTTTTTTATTTGTTAATAACATTCATGCTACCCATAGTTAACATTGTTAAATGTTATGACAGATTGCTTTTTTTTTCAGGTATTAAAATGAACTGTTCAATGACAAGACAAGTGTGTTGCTAAATTTGACATACAGATACTATGCTAGTTTGAGTTCCCTTAAAGCAGAGACTGAGACAAGCACTTTAGATGCTGATATGTTATTTGGCTGAGGGTGGAAAGAGTTTATGATTAGAAGTTAGGAGAGTGAGGCAGAGAAGGAGGAAAAGTCTATAAAGGGCATTTACTGAGTTGACTTTTTACTATGTGCAACAAGACCTCAATCTTACTTGGATCCTCTGAGGAACCATATAGAAGGCATTCAGAATTGTCCCTTCAAAGGACAGGAAATCAAGAAGCCAGGTAATTTGTTTAGTTACTCTCCTTTTTCAATTGATTGAGGGTTCTCCTTGGGTTAATTAACCACTCCCAACTTCTGGGCTGCCCTTTATGCAAGGAGAATGAAGAAGGTGGAGTGAAACAGTAGAGACTTGGGGTGGGGAGGAACTTGTAGCTTGCACGATTTGTTCTCCATAGCCATAGATGAAGCCCAAGATGAACTGAAGGGATGTGGCATAGGACTCTAAAAGAATCTACTTCAGTTATTACCCAGAAAATGTTCAAAGCCAACTACTTGCTAAGTTCATCCCATTAGTCAGTACCCTAATTGTGGATCTTGTATGACTAACAATTGTTTACTTTTTCACAAATTCATCTTAAGTTCCTTTCAGTTCTTTCAAATTACAGAGCAGTCAGATATATCTATATCTTTATCTCATCTATCATCTATCTATCTATCTATCATTAATCATCTATCTATCTATCAACATCATCTATCTACTCTTCACTGATTTAGTCAAAACTTCCTTTATCTTTCACCGATTTTGAGTTAGTGGTGCATATTACTGGAATAATAATTATGTATTGATATTAATACTTAAATAACGTTAATTGACTATTAATTAATTGATCTTTGTAAGGAAATTTCTACTCTTTACTTTTGTATGTGTGTACTTCTGGCCCAAAACTTTGGGATTATCTTGTGATTTCAAGATGATGATTGTCCTGTTATGACTTACTTTACAAGAGTGAAATCAGGGCTTCATAGGTCATGGACTATGTTTCTTTTTGAATCATGCTATTGGCAGGGAAGGAGGGCAGTCCCCAGGGAGGGAACTGAATTTGAAAGTTTAGATTATTGAGTGGTGGGTGCTGAAAGAAACTTTTTTTGAAGCCATCCATAATCTAGATAAGATAAATAACTTATGCTCCAGAGAAAAAAATTCATAATTTGTAGTCCAGATTTATAGTCCAAACCCTAGATTCAGTTTCTTTCTGTGTATATTTTTCTTTCCTCTGGCATCAAATAAAATCTTGATGAAATGTTTAAGTCCATTCTTCTCCATAAATTATTTTATTCTAGTGATCTATTCAACCATTTAGTATTAGGAATTGACTCAGAAGCTCATCTTATTAACATCTTTATAAATGATGTAGAAAAGGAAGTGTTCACAATGAAATCCCCAAGTTTGCCAATGACCCTGAGCTCTTCTGGTTAATGAAATGCCAAGCTGATGGAGATAAACTGCAGGAAGATCTAATGAAGCTGCATTGGTGAATAGAAAATTGACATATGACCCTCAAAGAGGGCAAGGATAAGATAATGAACCAGTGCATTTGAGAAGAAAATCCAAACTATACTTGCAGAGTAATGGGCTTGGAGTTATCCATTACAACTCAAGGATCATTGTAAACTCTTCTCTCAGGACAGTGATGAGTCTACTAAAGGCGGATAAAATTCTGACAATCACCAGAAGGGGAAGGGAAACTAAAACACAGTATTCTTTTCTTACAGAAAATGGTGCAGATGTGTCTATTCTTTATTGGTCTGATCCTATATTCAAGAATATAATGAAAAAAGGAAAAAATAAAGGGTAAGACACCTGAAACCACCAAGAAGAATGGCAATGCTGCCATGTAAATATAGACTAAAATGATCTAAACTTAATATAGAATGGAAAAGTTTGAGAGAAAATAGAGTCCAAACTTTCAAAATCCTTAAGGAGTTTACTTTATATGTGAACACTAGGTAACTCTCTTAAAAGAGCTGAAACAAATACAAAAATTAATGGAAATTTTCATTGACAGATTCAGCAGAGAGCAGATATTTGAAATTTTCTAAAGAGATTGTTCTTGATGAAAGTAAAATTTTCAAAAAGAATTTAACAAAATCTTGTGGTATGTATTTAATTTATTTAAGGAGGAAATAATTATTGTGGATTTATTTATAGCTTTTAAAGCTTACTGCTCTTATTACCCATCCTTTGGTGTTCATCAGAGACAAAAAATAAAAGAGGCTCTTAAAGACCAGTAGTTTCATGAGTTGAGAAGTTAAAAATGGAGATGTATAATTAGTACATGAGTTTCTCAAACATCTGTCACATCATATTGTTTAGTTACTATTGAGACAAGGCAGTGAAAATTAACAGATTTAATCTTTGTAAAACAGAAACATTTTTCTTTCTTAAGCAAATTAATGAATTCTCATCTGGGGGAGACTAGCCAATATTAGCAAAATCCCTGCTGAAACAACATGGAAACTCAGGAATTTCTTTATGATTTGAATTTATGGTTTAAAATAACTGGTTCCCGACCTTAATTGTTTCCATACTTTTGATTTTTTTAATAACAAATTAAGAGTATTCTGGGGTAAAATTGATCAACTGTAGTGTGACTGGTGTTATTCAAAAACAACCATAGAATGGTTATTTGACAGCCATGCATAGACACAGTCCACTTCTAAGGGAATTATATTCCGTGATCTATTCTCATTTGTCTAAAGATTTTTAAGGGTAAACAGTAATTAAAATTTCTCTAAGGCAGGTTCAACAAACATTTTTTGAAAAGGTCCAGAGGTCCAGATAATGAACATTTTAGGCTCTCTGGATCATATGGTTCCTGGTACAGTTACTCAGCTCTGCCATTGTAGCACAAAGATAGCCCAAAACAATATGTAAACAAAGAAGCAAGGCCTCTTGTTCCAATAAAGCTTTACTTCTAATAACAGGCACCAGTCCTGATTTGATTTGTAGGTCAGCTGGCATCTAAAGGGGTAAGTGATAGTAATGAAATATAAATTATGTAAGCTTTCCAAAGTAAAAACATTAAATGAAAGCACATATTTCACAGGACTCCTCTTTAGTTTAACTGGTGTATATAGTAGGTCTTTACATTTAAGAGCTGTTCTGCTCTCTCAGGGCTTTGTTTTAAAAAGAGTATGGGATTTGTAGTCAGATGGCCTGGACTCAGGGCTCATTCTTCTATTTGCTATCCGTGTGACCTTGAGCAAGGGACTTAACTTTTCTAAGTCTTGGATCTTTATTTATAAAATGAGACTATAATAATGTTTAGTTGTGAAAATTAAATGAGATAATATCAACAAGAAGGATTTTATAAAAATCATATATAAATACTTAAATACAGTAACAGTTACTGATACCACTATCCTGGGTCATTGGTAACCAAGTGCCATTTTCCTCTCTGTCACTGTCTTCACAGGCGATTTAGTCTATATACTTTCCCTAAATGAGAAATAGAGCAATCTAAGGGGAATCTAGCAATATAATCTATTTCATTGAAAGAATTAAATTACTCATTAATCACAAAGTTTTAAGAAATGTATATTTATAGAGAAAAAGAAACCCTGACATTTATAAAGAGAAATTGTAGTAGCTGATGTAAATGATAATACAAATCCAAGAAGAAAAGAATGTTTAAGGGCAAGAAATTAGAGAAAATAAAAGAAGTCGAAGAGAAACAATAGGTCAAGAGGAAAAACCAAAATAGGGCCAACGATGTAAAGTTAGTGGGGAAAAGAATTAAAAAGTCAAAGTTAATGAAAATAGCTCTAATTCAGAGTAAATATCAAAGTCTGAAGGCAAAGCACTGAACAGAAAGCTTGCAGCTCTGTGCTTATCTGTCCTCATTATCAGTGTAACCATTTTGCCTTCTACACTTTGTTTTAGTTATTACACTTGAGACTTTCCCATTTGTGTCTGTATTTGCTGATAGGCATCCAAAGATAAGAACCAGGGAAGCATCTGAAATAATAGCCCAGAGTTCTATTGGTTCTGCATTTCTAATCAGAGAAAGCTTCCCTGAAAAAAAAAATGATGTCCATGTGCCCTGACTACAAAATGAGTTAAGATAAATGAAGAATAAATAAATGACTTGTTAATCGAGATTTGGGATAGACTTAAATTTTCACAGTCCATTTTCTCGCTCTCACTTTCTCGCTCTCTCAAGCCTGTATTCCTGCTTATACATTCTCACAACACATCCACACCCACGCACGCCTGTCATACTTTCTCTACCCAGATGGATAAAATGGACTGAAGTTGGGTGCACCAATGTGTCTTTTATAATAAGTATTCACTGTCTCAGAGTCAGACAAATGAGGAGGAAGTAAAAAGCATACTCTTTTTTGAAAGCACAGAGAAATGACATTCCTATTTTTTTTTTCTGTTATGACTCAAACTAACCTATTTAAGTACAATGTTCATATTAAGTAGATATTCAGTTCTACCATCTGGCAAACAGAAGGTTAAAAGTATGACTGTTTAAGGAGAAACAAACAATTCAAGAGAATTTTATTTTCATCTCAAAAAAGAAGTATTTGAAATATGTCTCCATCCCCAAACACAGTTATTTTCAGTCACTGGATTATATGTAGACTTGGCTGTACTAGCAAAAATATAAAAACATACTGAAGAACTGTATCTTTTGTTATTTTGGAGTTGTAGTGGAGTTGGAAGTTTGGGCTTACCGGGAAAAGAACAATTATATCCTGGGTACAAGAAGAATGGAGCAGTTTGATATGTAAGAGAAAAGAATTGCTTTGAGAAAAAATACTGAAAATTCTATGAAATACTACCTAGGGTTCTCAAAGATGAAAATCTTTTCAGAAAAATAATTAAGATCAAAATACTAATGACATGTGTGTGTGCGTGTGTGTGTGTGTGTGTGTGTGTGTGTGTGTGTGTGTGTGTGTTCTGCATTTAAGAACGGAGGAAAATGTGTTTTGGATACTTCTTAAATATCTGGGGGAAATGCATGTTCTGGTGGTAGTACCATCTCTCTTGGTTTCTTTTTCAGCAATTTAGGTATTATTCTGTAATAAAAAGCAGAATTTAATAGGGCTTTCCTGAGGCCCAAAATGCCCCATCTAAGTAAGATAAATCATTTTGTAGTTTTTTTTTATTTTTTAACAGAACTTTCTTTTCCTGATTCCAAACTTACTTAAGCTCTTCCAGTCAAAGAAAAAAATTCCTAAGACTATGTATATGATCTTCCAAAAGGACTGAAATAGTGCGTATAAAATTCTTTATTTTTAACCTAATGATAGAGAGAGAAAGAAGACATAGTGTTAATGATACCCCCTATCCACCCCCTCGAAATCATTCCTCCTTCTGGTCATTATGGTTGCTACAACCAAATAGAAATAGGTAGCACAAATGTATGTCTGACTTCAAAATTTTATTTATGTAAAAGAGTCTCATCTTATTTGTATCACTTCATTTCACTCATAAGACAGTAGTTTCCAAATATAACAAGACCATTATTTTAATCAGTAAGTAGAGTCAGGAAGATTTGAAGGAATGACCTGAATTGCCTTTAAATTCTTTATCTCTAAATTGCTTTTTAGATAATTACAGAAACCTGAAGTAATCAAAAACGTGTGTTTAAACTTTGCAGAACAGCTTGTCAAAGTCTGTTTGCTCAAGAATATCTGTTTTTTGCTCTTTTTTTAATAAAAAAATTCATTTAAGAAGAAATACTCCATTATACGATGAAAGTGACACTGATTTGGAATGTAAATATATGCAGAGTGTTTTAAACTGACAGCATTTTGTATGTAAAAATACTTTTAAAATTTATACTATATTTGAAATTAAATTGACAGTGAATAAAACAATAACAATCATTCAATTCTAATTTTACTCTAATTTTTAAAGTATACATTGGAAGAGGATATTTACTCAACAATATAATTTTTTACTGTTAGAAAAGATTGAATATCTTACTCATTTATTTTTTATAATACTTGCCTATGAAGTGGAGCTGTTTGAAAAATTGACTTTTAATTAGATTGAATCAAATGAAATTGTTGATATTCAAATATTATTTTTAACCTACAAAGAGAGTAATTTCACATAATTTAACTGAAAATCAAGGACTGCCTCCAAGGAAAAACATCTCTCCAAAAAAAAGATACTTTCTTTTTGGCTACTTATTTATTTTTACTTTTTATTATGGTGTCATCGATTAATGAAATTCAGTAAGTTTCAAGTGTACAATTCAACAGTAAGTCATATATACTTTGCTTTGTATGTTCACCGCCCATAGTTAGATTTCTTTCTGTCACCATATATTTGACCCATTTTACCCTCATTTACCTCCCCCTCCGACACCCCACATATCCTCTGGTAACCACTAGTCTATTGTCCATGTCCATGAGTCTGTTTGTTTGTCATGTTTGTTTGTTGCTTTTTAGGTTTATGTCCCACATATAAGTGATTATCATGTGGTTTTCAACCTTTTCTGTCTGGCTTATTTAACTTAGCATGATTATCTCAGGGTCCATCCATGTTATCACAAATGGCAGTATTTCATCTCTTATGGTTGAGTAATATTCCATTGTATATATGTAACACATCTTCCTTATCCAATCATCTATTGTAGAATACTTTGATTATTTCTATGTCAAAGGGTACTTTTTAAAACAGCAACTCTTTCATGTTTTATATATTTTGAATAGCAATTTACATTTTGTAACTATACCGCCTGTAATTTATTGGATAAATATTTGTTCATGCAACTTCCCAGTGTTATTTTTCTGGAAATCAGGTGGAAACATTTGAAATCCCCATGGACTTAAGGCTCTAATGTAGGCTCACATTTTTAAAGTCTTGAATTTAGCCATTGGTTTGCCAGAACTGTTTAATGACTTGTATTATATTTACACAACTATGTGTCCACCACCATAATCATAACATAAAATGTTTCCTTTACCCCACCTTATGCTCCTTTATAGGCAATGCTCCTCTATTCTTAGGCCATCATTGATCTGACTCCTATTACTGTAGACTAATTTTACCTTTTATATAGGACTTACAAAAGTAGAACTATATAGTATGTTCTTTTTGTTCCTGCCTTCAGTCAGTATAATGTTTTAGAAATTCATCCATGTTGTTATATCAGTAGTTTATTTATTTTTTTATTGTTGTGCTATAGTAGTTACTATATGAACACATCATAATTTTGTTTATCTGTTTACCTGATGATGAGCTGCTATCAATTTTTGGCTATTATGAATAAAAAATGCTATGAGTACTGTATTTTCATTTCTTTTGGGCAAATACCTAGGAGTAGAATTGCTGGGTCATATAATAAGTTATGTTTAGCTTTTTAATAGATTGTCAAATTGTTTTTCAAAGTGATAATACCTTGACTTTTGCTTTCTAAATGCTCTACTAATTTTCTTATTGCTGCTATAACAGATTATCACTAATTTAGTGGTTTAAAACAACATATATTTATTATCTTTCAGTCTTGGAGCTCAGAAATAGAAAAGTCAAGGTATTGGTAGGTTTCATTCCTTAATGAGTCTCCAAGAAAAGAATATATTTCCTTGCCCTTTTCGGCTTCTAATAGGTGGCAGCCTTGGTTCATAACTACAATATTTTACTTATGTCTTTACATCTACTGTCTCTTTGATCTCATGTTTCCCTCTTATAAAGACCTCTGTGATTACATCAGACCTACTTAGATAATTAAGGATGATCTCTTAAGTCAAGATTTTTAACTTAATTACATATGCAAAATTTCTTTTGTTATAACAGTCACAGCTTCTGGGAATTAAGACCTGGACATCTTGGTGGGCCATTATTCAGCTTACTAAAACCTCTAAACTTCTGATCAAGTGATTTCAACTAAAATTATTCATTTAGCCAAAACTCTAAGATGCATAAAAGATTTTTGTATAACTTACCTAAGCTTAATAGCTACTAGCAATTGTTGGTTACCATGTGCCAAATACTGCAGCATGGAGTTGGCAAAAATGCAGGATAATGTAGGATCATGGTCTTTTTTGTCACTTAAAAAAGATGAAATTCTAATCAAATGGTGGCGAGAGGCAAATCTGAGAGGGCCCAGCTAGTGCTTTGGTGGTGCCAGAAATGTTCCCACTTATTTCCGTTATTTGGAATCTAAACCCCAGAGAGAGGGCAAAAGAAAGTCTGGTTAAGTGTGCGAGGATCCCAGAACAGATGGGACCATGGTGGAGCTTCATAGGGCACAACCCTCAAACTGATAAATTTAGATTAATTCAAGTCCAATAACATGCCTGAGTTGTAGATTGGCCATGCTAAAGGAGATTTCTGATCAATAAGTTCAAAGACACTTCACAGAGCTCCATGCACACTAGTGGGAGAGGAGAGAGCTAAATGTAGGAGGCTAGTAGTTTATTCACTGATGACTGGAGGCTATGACAAAACAGGCTTGTCAAAGTCAAGACAGGCATCAAGTGACAAAGTGGTACCCAAAGATAGAGCTAACAAAATATTCACCATTGGCCATTGATAACTGAGAATGGCAGGCACACTTTGTAGACATTTCTTGTCTGCTTTGGAGACACAATGTGAGCCCCATAAGACTTATAATATCCTTGAGGAGAGGGGAAGGAGAAAAGCATGAAATAATGAATTTTAAACCCAAAGAAACTGGGGCATATCTGGAAGTAACTGAACCACCCTGAATTTAAAAGATTGTTTTCCATTAATGCAGACTTGAGTGCTAAGTGAAAATCACTTACAGAAAAAAAAAATAAAGTTACATTTTAGCAAACCTGACCTTTGGCCTGAGCTTCCGTTTCCTTATAAAGAGAGAAGGAAGGTCTATTAAAATACTTTAACAAAAGTGATTTGATGACCAGGCTTGATGAAGATTACTTGGCTGTAAATACTTGTACCTAGAGATTTTGAATTCCTTATTCTTAGAATCATCAGGAGGGCTAGCCTTATATTTTTTAAACTAATTAAAAATTTTTTAAATTACAGTTGACATACAAATTATATTACTTTCAGGTGTACAACACAGTGATTAGACATTTATCTAACTTACAAAATGATCACCCCAATAAATCCAGTACCTATCTGACACCATACTTGTTATACAATCTTATTGACTGTATTCCTTATCTTATACTTTACACCATCATGGCTATTTTGTAACTACCAATTTGTACTTCTTAATCTCTTCCCCCTTTTCACCTACTCTCTTTCCCCACTGCCATCTGGCAACAATCAAATGTTCTGTGAATTTATGAGTTTGTTTCCATTTTTGTTTATTTTGTTCTTTAGATTCTACATGTAAGTGAAAGCATAAGGTATTTGTCTTTGTCTGACACTCCTCCACTCAGCACAGTGCCCTCTAGGCCCATCCATATTGCTGTAGATGACAAGATTTCATTCTTTTTTTATGGCTGAGTAATAATAGTCCAGTGTGTGTGTGTGTGTGTGTGTGTGTGTGTGTGTGTGTGTGTGTGTGTGACCTTTTCTTTATCTATTCATCCATATCTTTACTATTATAACTAAATAATGCTGCAATGAACACATGGCTTTACATATCTCTTTGAAGTATTGTTTTGGTTTGTTTGGATAAATACCTAGAAGTAAGATTGCTTGGTCCTTCTTTGACTCTTGTTATAGCCTTTGTTTTAAAATCTATTTCATCTGGTATAGGTATTGTTATCCCAGTTTTTTTTTAATATACTCATTTTCATGAGATGTCTTTTTTCATTCCTTTACTTTCAGTCTGTGTGTCTCTCAATCTGAAGTGAGTCTTGTAGATAGCATATGTAAGAATCTTATTTTCTTATCCATTCAATCACCTTTTATTGGCGCATTTAATCGATTTACATTTACAATATACAAAGTAATTATCGATAGATATATAGTTATTGCCATTTATTATTCATATTTTTGATCTTTTTCTTTTTCTGTTTCTTCCTCACTTTACCCCCTCCCTCTAACATTCTTTCTAATATTGGTTGGTGGTAATGAACTCCTTTAGCTTTTTCATGTCTGAGAAGCTCTTTATCTGTCCTAAATGATAGCTTTGCTGGATGGAGTAATCTTGGTTGTAGGTCCTTACTTTTTATCACTTTAAATATTTCATGCCAATCTCTTCTGGCCTGCAAAGTTTCTGTTTAGAAATATCAGCTAATAGTCTTAACGGAGCTCCCTTGCAAGTAACTAATTGCTTTTCTCTTGCCATTTTTAAGAGTCTCTCAGTTTTAATGATGATGCGTCTTGGTATGGGCCTCTTTGGGTCCATCTTATATGGGACTCTGTGCTTGAACTTGTATGTCTATTTCACTTACCAGGTTAAGGAAGTTTTCTATTATTATTTCTTCAAATAGATTTTTAATTCTTTGCTCTCTTTCTTCTCTTTCTGGTACCCCCATGATTCTAATGTTGTTATATTTCATGTTGTCCCAGAGGCCCTTTAAATTATCCTCAGTTTTGGGGATTCTTCGATCTTGTTGCTGTTTTGATTGGGTGTTTTCTGCTACCTTATCTTCCAATGACTAATTCAATCCTCTACTTCTAATCTACTGTTGATTCCCTCTAATATAGTTTTCATTTCAGTTATTATATTCTTAATTTATGACTTGTTCTTTTCTATGTTTTATATCTTCATTTTTATGTTTTCTATCTCTTTGTTAAAGTTCTCACTGAGGTCATCTATTCTTTCTCTAAGTTCTCTGAGCATTTTTAACTCTGCATCTGGTAGATTGCACATCTCCATTTTGTTTAGTTCTTTTTCAGGAGCTTTGTTCTGTTCTTTCATGTTGGACATGTTTCTTTATCTCCCCATTTTGGGCTGTCTTCCTGTGTTTGTTTCTATATATTAGATAGAGTTCCTATGTCTCCTGATCTTAGTAGAGTGGCCTTATATAATGGTGTCCTATGTGGCCCAATGGCATAGTCTCCCTGGTTGTTCCTGGTTGTCAGGTGCTCCAGGTGTATCCCTTGAATAAGTTGGGTACGCCCTCCTGTTGTAGTTGAACCTTGGTTGCTATTTGCATTTCAATAGAAGGTATTGACCCTTGGGCTCACTGTTTATGAAAACTTGTTGGTAACTACAGTGGAAGAATTGTTGTGTAAGGACTGTAGGGAGCAGGATTCTAGTGCCTTCTCAGTCTGCCCTTTGGGTGTGTATCATCAGATGTGGTGCTGGGTGTTGCTCTGACTTGGTCTGAAATCAGAGCACTCATCCCAGGGCCTCTTGGGAATTGCCCTGTTGTAAGCCACATTCAATTGCAGTCTGTGTCCTGCTCAGGGCCACCTGGAAGAGGGTCACCAAGCAATTCACAGATAGCCACAACCTATGGTGGGCTTGGAGGTGCCTGAAGAGGCCAAGCCACGAACTAAGGTAAGGGCCATGCTGAGGCCAGATAATGCTTGTTTGGGTTTCACGAACATTTGAGAACTTTTAGGAAGGTCTATAACATAAGCTGAGGTAGGCAACTTGTATGAAAAGCCCCTGGAAGTAGCTTAGGTGGGCCCACAAGTTGGGTGGGATGATGTCTCAGAGAATCACCAGGGCAGGGCAAACAGCATTAGCTTGGTTGATGGAGACTCAGATGTAGTAGCCAACTGCATCTTCATTTTAGAAGGTAGGAGGGAACAACAAAATAAGAGTAGATACTTCTAGTACTTCTGTCTGGGAGAAAGTGCCCCTCCAGCCTTTGCCCTGAAGCCAGACAATTTGACTACTCCTTGTCTGTCTCTGGTGCCTTTTATGCTGCTGCTCCAGAGCTGGAGCTCAGAGAGATTGAGTACATCAGCAGGTGAGTCCATGTATCAACCCTTTAAGAGGACTGCCTGGGTCTCCAGCAGCCCACTGTCTCACTCACCCACAATCTCCATTGGTTTTCACAGCCAGAAGTTATGGGGAGCTTCTCTTCCCAGCACTGAAACCCTGGGCTTGGGACCCCAGTGTGGGGCTGGCACTCTTCACTCCTTAGGTGGGACCTCCACAGCCAAGATATCCCTCCCAATTTTTAACTGCTACACACGTGTGTGTCACCAGTTGTTTTGTGTCTGCTACTCCTACCAGTCTCAAAGTGGTTTCTTCTGTATGTCCTTGATTGCAGGACTTCTGTTCAGCTAGACTATAGGCGATTCTCAGTGATGGAAATGTACTTTAGTTGTGATTTTGATGTGGTCATGAGAGGAAGCAAGCACAATGTTTATCTATTCCACTATCTTGACTGGAAATCAGCCCTAGATATTTTTTAGAGAGTAATCTTAGAGGTTAACATTCATTAAGATCATTGAGAAGATTGTAAGAGGTAATATGTGTGAAAAGTTAATGGAAAGTCCAAATGGCATGAAAAAGACCATTGTTTTTAATTTTGAAATGACAAAACCATGATCACTTAACTGTAGTTAATTCTCTATTATATCATACACATTGTCTTCTATTGCATGAATTATCTTTTCCTGCCCTATCTACTGTAAGATAGCAGTATCAAATGATGCTGAAAAGGAGGGAACAACAGGTACTTCAGTCTTCCACTCACACAAAGCAAGGCAATATTAGGTGTCTGACTAGTTTGTTAAGAACAGCTTGAAAATAAGAGTGTCACTGGGCTATGAATATTTTCTGAAGTTCATCATTTTAGCATTTTAATGTAAAATATTTTATAGAGAAAAGGTAGGTAGGAGAAGATGCAGATCTAGCCTCCATCTCCTGTTGATTGTAACCATGTTTGTCATTCACCTGCTTGAACTGCTAAAACCCTTCAGGAGCCTGACTGTAGAAGCTTCCTGTTAAGTGGAAAAAAAAAAAAGTTTTCCCTGCCTCTTAGCAAATCATTGTAAACATGTCAGTACATTATTGTATGTGGTAAACTTTTGAATATGTGAACATCCGATGAAGAGATTTTTTTTTATTGGAACTTTTATGTTTGTTAAAGAGTTAGGACCAGTTATTTATTTATTTTTAGGTGTGTGAGAGAGGTATACACACACGTTGGGATCTGGGGTCAATTCTCTATGAAATGTATGGAAACTCATTTAATGCATGAGCTTTTGAGTCTCCCCCAACCCCTTGTGATATTTTAAAACAGGAAGTCCTACCTCTAGGATATTGCCTAGATATTCTAAAATAGATACATTAAATCCAGTACCAAATGCAATCAGATTTTTTTTTCTGGCTGTTTGTAGCACATTTGTACAAGTTGTTAAAAGACTTGTTTTGCTGAATTTTCATTAGCACATTCTTAGTGAGATAGTAACATTCAATATCACTGACAAATACATTGGGCATTTCTAGTTAAAGTTTTTCTAATTATTTGATTTGTAGATATTCAGGAGTTGGCAGAAATTCTAAACACTGGTAATTTAAGAAATATAACAATTATTGTGATGACTCTATTATTCCAACTAATTACAACCACAGCTATGTTTTTTGAATACTAATTATATTACAGGCATTGTTCATAGTACTTTCCATGTATTAATCACAACAACCCTATTTGGTAGGTACTACTATTATACGATTTTAAAGATGAGAAAACGGAGGCACTGAGAGGTTAACTACTCTGCCCTAGGTTACACAGCTAGTGAGTGGTAAAGCTATAACATGAACAGAATTAGTCAAGCTATACAATTAGTACTCTTAATCATGATTCTAGTGGTTTACTTTATATTTTAAATTTTATTTTTTATCGACTTTACTTTTTTGAAGCAGTTTTAGATTCACAGAAAAATTGAAGGGAAGGTACAGAGATTTTCTATATACCCCTACCATCCCTCCACCTTCAAAGTGTATAGTCTCCCTCATTATTAATATTCCTCATCAAGGTGGTATATTTATTATGATTGATGAACCTACATTGACACAGAATAATCACTGAGTTCATAGTTTACATTAGGGTTTACTCTTGGTGTTATACAATCTATGGGTTTGGGCAAATAATGACGTGTATCCATCTTAATGGCATAATTCAGAGTATTTTCACTGGTCTTAAAAATCATCCATATTCCACCTGTTCATTTCTTGCTCCTCAACTCTTGACAACCATGGATTTTTTTTATTGCTTCTGTAGTTTTGCCTTTTCCAGAATGTTATTTGTTAAAATCATACAGTATATAGTTTTTGCAGATTGGCTTCTTTCACTTAGTAATATGCCTTTAAAATTCTTTCATATTTTTTCATGGCTTGATAGCTCATTTCTTTTTATCATTGAATAATATTACATTGCCTGGATGTACCACAGTTAATTTACCCACTTACCTACTGAAGAACAACTTAATTTCTTCCAAATTTGATAATTATAAATAAGGCTGCTATAAACATTCACGTACAGGTTTTTGTATGGACATAGTTTTTAACTTCCTTGGGTAAATACCCAGGAGCAAGCACTATTGGTGGATCTTATGGTAAGAGTGTGTTTAGTTTTGTAAGAAATTGTCAAAATGTCTTCTAAAGTGGCTGTTCTAGTTTGCATCTCAGCAATAATAAATTCCTGTTGCTCCTCATTCTTTTGAGCATATGGTGGTGTCAGTGTTTTGAATTTTTGCCATTTTAATAGGTGTGTAATGATAGCTCATTGTTATTTTAATGTGCATTTCTCTGATGACATATGATGTGGGACACCTTTTTATATTCTTATTGCCATCTGTATATCTTTTTCAGTGAGGTGGCTATTAAGGTCTTTGGCCCATTTTTTAATTGGGTTGTTTATTTTCTTACTGTCGAGTTTTAAGGTTTTTTTCTTTTCTTTTTGTATATTTTGGATTGCACTCTTACCAGATGTGTCTTTTGAAATATTTTCTTTCATTCTGCCTTGTTTTCTCATTCTCTTAATACTGTCTTTTACAGAGCAGAAGTTTTTAATTTTTATGATGTACCATGCATCACTTATTTTTTTTTCATGTTTCACCTTTGTGCTGTATCTAAAAAGTCATTGCCCTAACCAACGTCAGCTAGGTTTTCACACATGTTCGCTTCTAAGAATTTTCGTAGTTTTGCATTTTACATTTAGATCTATGGTAGATTTTGAGTTAATTTTTGTGACGGATATAAGTTCAGTGTCTAAATAAATTTTTTTGCATGTTGATGTTCAGTTGTTTCAGTACTATTTGTTAAAGAGCCTATCTCTGCTCCTTTGTATAGCCTTTTCTTGTCAAAGATCAGTTGATCCTATTTACATGTATCTGTTTTGGAGCTTCTATTCTGTTCCATTGATCTATTTGTCTTTTTTTTTTTCCACCAGTACCACACTGTCTTGATTATTGCTGCTTTATTATTGTCTTTTCTTTTCTCCTTAGGGCTATATTAAAAGAGAGATTTGAGCCTGATAAGGTGAAAATGTGAAACTAACACAACTTTCACCCTTTTCTACTCCTTGCTGTATCCCAGTCTTCTTGAAGGACTTGAGGACACTGTGTATACCTAATAAGAAAACTTTCCTGAGCCTTTCCTTTTTAAAATTCAGTGTTTCAAGACTATTTTGCCAAATTGATCTCGGCCCTTGATAAATAGTTTCTTTGCCAGTATCTTCTCATCAGTAAAGTATCTTGATTCTGAATCTCAGTCAATACTGGGCCATTGATGCTCCCAAGGTTCCACCAAAGTTTTAACAGTGTTAAACTCCATCCAGTTTTTACCACCTCATATTTAAATGAATGCCTTGGAAATAATCTAGTCTTCACCTGATCCTAAGAACTGATGCTATCTAGAATTTATATGTACTCAAATAGCTTCTGAATTTTTCCTATCTCAGCACTTAGCCTGCATACTGTTTACTTGCTTACCTCTTCACCCAGTCTCTAGTCATTTTGGGGACAGAAATAGTGTCTTCCTTATCATTGTATCTTCAGGACCTAGTAGTGTTGTTTGACTAAATGAAAGCTTTATCAGTTAAGACTCTTTCAGTTGCTAATGACAGAGAATACAATTCAAACTAGCTTAAGTAAAAAAATAAAACCAAACCAAAAACTCCAAGCAAATTATCAGTTCATATAACTGCATATGGAGCTCAACTTTTTCCATTTTTTTGCTCTCCACTCTGCTATGTTTTTTTAAATTATTTATTTTAATTAGTTTCCAGTATATAGTACATTGGTTAGATATTTATATAGTTCATTAAATGATCTCTCCAATTGCTCCCTCTGTCCCCTGACCCTCTACCTAGCCGACATAGTGATGCTAAATACATTACCTATGCTGTGCTCATGACCATCTACCAGCTACTAATTTGTACTTCTTTAACCCTTCACCCTATTCTCCCAGGCCCCCCAAAACCCCCGTTCATCACCAAATGGTCCACTATATTTGTCAGTCTGTTTTTGATTAGTTTGTTCTTTTTATTCCTTAGATTCCACATATAAGTGAAATCATATAGTTTATCTTTCTCTGTCTGACTTAAATACCTTCTGGATCCATCAAAGCAAAATCTTTTTCCATCCTCTTCCTTTCAGTCTCAGTGTCTTTTAATCTGAAGTGAGCGTCTTGTAGGCAGCATGTATGGGCCTTGTTTTCTTATCCATTCAGCCACTCTATCTTTTCGATGGAGCACTTAATTTTTCATTTGAGGTACTTATTGATAGAAATATTATAATTCTTTATTTCTGTTTCTGATACATGTTTTTTTTTTTCTTAAAGAAGTCCCTCCAACATTTTTTGTAATACCGGCTTGGTGATGATATATTTCTTTAGCTTATTTTTGTCTGGGAAGCTCTTTATCTGTCCTTCAACACTAAATGATAGCTTTTCTGGATAAAGTATTCTTGCTTGTAGATCCTGAGTCTTCATCATGTTGAATATTTTTTTGCCAAGCCCTCTGTCCTGCAGTTTCTTTTGAGGAATCAGCTGTCAGTCTTATGGGTGTTCCCTTATAGGTAACTATCTGCTCTTCTCTTGCTGTTTTTAAGATTCTTTCTTTGTATTTAATCTTTGGCATTTTAATTATGATGGGCCTTGGCGTGGGCCTCTGTAGATCCTGGTTTTGGGGACTCTCTGAGCATCCTGAGGTTTTATGTCCATTTCCTTCACCAGGTTTGGGAAGCTTTCCATCATTATTTCTTCACATAGCTGCTCAATATCTTTATTTTTTTTCAGGTACACTGATGAAACAGATATTTTGACCTTTAACAGTGTCTCATATTCTCCTTAAATTATTTTTATAGTCTTGGTATCTTTTTTCTTGCCATTATGATTGAATGTCCTTGGCTTTCTGATCCTCTGATTTAATTCTTTTCTTTATTCACTTTGTTTATTCCTTTGTTTATTCCATTTACTATACTTCTCATCTCAGATAATGTGTTCATTTCAGACTGGTTTCCTTTTATAATTTCCATTTTTATGTTTTTATCTCTTTGTTGAAATTCTCACTGAATTTATCTATACTTCCCAAAAGTTCATTGAGCATCTTTATGACCAGTGTTTTGAACTCCGCATCTATTAGATTACTTGACTCCATTGTTTCTGGATCTCTATTCTGTTCTCTCATATGATTTCTGCTTGTCTTTCCATCTGGTTGCCTTTCTGTGTCTGTTTCTATTTACTAAGCAAAGCTCTTAAGTCTCCCAGTCTTATTAGTGTGGATTTGTGAAGTAGGTGTCCAGTGGCACAGTCCTAAGAGGGGTTCAGTTGCAGGCCAAATTAGCTCAAGCCTCTGCCCCTCTGTGGCTACCTGTAAAGATTAAGCAAGCAATCCACAGATGCTATGCTTACAGTTGCTTCAAAAGGCCACATCAGAAACTGAGGCCAGCTGCCTCCTGTGTGAGTCTAGGCTCTGTTCATCAAGGAGCACCTGACTCACTGAGGATATACTTGGATATGGCTTGGGTGGGGTTGTGAGCTGGGGGAGGCATGGTTTCAGGGAATCCTCCCGGTGGAGAGACCTTATCAAGCTTATATTGTAGTGCAAATCACAATTAAATCCTCTTAAGTTTTTCCATAGTGAATAAATATGGATTAGTTTGTAAAGAAGCAAAGTAGGTAGGATTTGATAGAAGACTGGAGAGAAAGATCCAAAATCTAAGGCAGAGGAGCAAGTATTGTTTCCTTATACAGAGAGGAACAAGAAGCCACTAGATCCCTGGAGAGAAAGAGACACAGTTACAGTTTGTTGAAAGTTTAGGAAGGGGAAAAGCTCAGGCTTTGCTTATGTCACTAGTTTTCATAAAGATCAAGTCTAGTTAATAAATAGGTACTTAATAAATAATGGTTGATTTATGTACAAGTTGGAGTTTAAGTCTTGCTTCTACTGCATACTTTGTATACAGAAATTAACCTCTCTGTACTGATTTCTACATCTATAAACAAAGATAATAACAATATAAACCTCACAGGATTATAGTGTAGTACAAATACAGGATTATAAGTAAAAAGCACATTTAAATTATAAAGCAAATATGAATACCATCAGTTGTGGGGTCAGAAACACAAAAGAGTGTCCAGGTTAGCAAATGCTCCTTTAAATATGTGTGCCAGAGAAGTTCAAAGATCTTATAGAAGGTTCTATGACTATTAAATCAGTAATATTTGCTTTTCTCCCTTCAACTTTCATGCAATTAGGTCTAAACACCTTAATGGTCAAAGCTATTTGTTAATTTTGGCATCTGATACAGGTATCATCATTTTGCTATGGCTTATAGTTCATGCCTAATCACAAATGCTTCTGAGATTTTTGTTGATAATGACATTGTAAATATAAACACAAGTAAAGCAATAAAATAGTCCTTTCAAGAACAACCGTACAATAATATTCTCATTTGTAGACCTAGATATAAAAGCCTAAACCTCACTGATGTTAAATAACATGTCTCTATCACTATGTATATTGTCTTTCTCTTTCCCCCTGTGTGCTTGGGAATGCCAAATTAAAAAAAAAAGAAAAGAAAACAACATTCATGTGAGCCGTTGTCCTCAGAACTATTAGCCAAACAAATGAGTATTTCATAGACTTAACGTGACAATGAACTACACATCCAAAACAGGTTGTGTGCGTGGTTTAGCAAAACAAAATTAAGAGTCATTCTAGGGAAGGACATTGCCACAGCTTTGGCATAATTAGGAATCATCATAATCAAATACAGGAAATTGGCACATCTGCTTTTCAGGCTGTTGATCCAACTGTGAGGCTGCCTGTGTGCACTGGCACAAGCGGTTCTGATGCAGCTTGATGTGTTCTGCAAAGCTGTCTTTGCATAAATATTTACATAATTTTCTCCAAACACCACTATAAGCAGTTGTTTTTTTATCACTTTTTCTCCCTTGGGTTATTATTATTTTTTCCATTCCTACTTTTGGTGAAGGAATGATCACTTGTCATTATAAAGATTCAAGAGAAGCTTAAAGGAAAATCTTAGAACCTGAGACTTTTATAAAATGAGTGAAGAGGTACCTTTCATTTGGTATGTTTTTATTAATATACAAAGAGAAGGACTAGATCCAACTCAGCTGTGGAGAGTGCAAAGCAGAGGGACAAAAAAGAAGTTGGAAAGAGAATCCACTCAGGGGTTGAGAATGATAAAGAACAGAAGGTCAGATTAGGTGAGGTGGAATAGCATAGCCTTAAAAAGTGATTTACTTATCCTCTCCATTTTCTTTAGTTATTAAAGGGTAAAATAGTCTTTTACTGAAGCATTGTAAAAGTTGAGGAGTTCTTTTTTTCAATTACATTTGACATTTGATATTATTTTATATTAGTTTCAGGTGTATGATATAGTGCTTAGATATTTATATAATTTACAAAGTGATTCCCCATTTAGTCTAGTACCTACAATTGAGAATTTTTATTTCACTTTAAGTCAGTTAATAATTCTGATAATTTTCTTTTCTTTAAAATGATAGAAAGGATCTCTCATCTCCAGTTTTGATATTTTATTTTACATTGTTGAAACTACACATTTTAAAATGACACATATTTGACTCTTTTAAAAATCCAATTTAAAAAATCTATCATTTCTGTTTTCCACATTGTTTTTCTTACCAATACAAAAGTGTTCTATTTTAATTACTGTAAGATTTATTAATAACATTTAAATTACAACACAAAATATTCGATAATTCTAAATTTTATAAGAAATCTCTGAAGTGTAAAGCATATTTTTTCTGTATTAATATGAGCCCTTTGCCTTTGATGCAGACTTGCTGGCATGTCTTAATGAGTGTGAGATTTGTACATTTGAAGGTAGCACAAGACACATTTTAATAATAAAATAATTGGGTGATTTACATGGGGAAAGGTATGTTTATTTTCCCCCAAAGCATTAGAAAGAGGCAACTTTTCAACAATCTACATATAAAAAAGAGAAAGGAATCAAACTAAGAAGAGGCAAGATATCTCCCTTAATCATTTCCCGTTTCAACTTACATTAATATACAAATTATGAATTATTGGCAGTTATCGGTTGTGTCGTTAGTTATTGGTATATATAAATGCTAATTTGTGAGTAAAGATGTCTGTAAGATGCTTATTTTAAACTTTTTAATGAACTTTACATAGTTTGATTACAGAGTTACTTCTTTACAATGAATTCTTCTGTTATATTAAACTATATTGAATGATAAGAATTTCTTTAAGTAATATTTAAAACTTTTTCCTCTGTTAACTCTGCCATCCTTAAAGCATTGTTTTTGTTCTTAGTCTGATGACTCTGGATTTTTTTTTCACTTTCTGGCCAGGTCCTGGTAGTTAGTAAACACCTATGCTTTATCTCTAACAGATCATGGTTGAGATCTGATTTAAAAGGCTGAGAAATTGTCAGCAACTTCTTTGTATCTAATCCAATCATCTGGAAAATTTTAAATTTTTTCTGCTTGTCTTTATCTAGGGAAAACTTTTTGAACTCTACATATACCTTATATATTTGCATTTTAAAATTAGTTATTATCATTCATATCTACTTAAAGTTATTCTGAAATGTATAACACATACTTCAAAATTTAAAAGATAGTGTTGTATGGTGAAAACAACTCTTTAGTGTTCATGTTCAAGAGCTCCAGTTTCTTATCTATAAAGTGAGGAAATTGAACTGGACAAGATTTTTTGTCAATATTTATTGAGCAACTACCATGTACTGCAACTGTTGTAGATGCTGATAAGAAAAAAGAGATAGATTCTCAATTGAAGCTTATGATATTATTTGAAGAAGATTAAATTCATAAACAATTACAATAAATTATAAAAAGTATCTATTAGGAAATGCAGAGAGAACTAGGATACATGAAGGGTACATTTGTCTTTCTCCAGAGGGAGTCAGGAAAAACTTCTTGGAGTAAATTATGTTTAAGGTGAGAATGAGAATAATAAGTAGCAGTAAAATAAAGAGAGGTGAAGTAGTATATAAGATAGAAGTCCCCTTATGATATAAAAATGCTATTAGTAGGTCATTTCAACTGCATTTATGTGATATAATAGTTGAGAAGATAGAATACTCACCTTTTAGAAATATGGAACTTTAGGCTTATCTGTAATGATAGATCCTTAATGATTTTGCATTTCCTGTTACATTTTTCTTTTTCAAGAGCTTCTTCTAGGCCTCCTAGTTCAGAAAAAGAGTATTCATAATTTGAGCTACATAATTGAAATAATAGAATGTTCAAGCTGGAAAGAACCTGCAACCTTATTCAGTCCAGCCTTCTTATTTTGCAGAATGTTTCTTTAAGGTATAGAGATTAAGAAACACATGAGCTAAGTTCTAATAGCTGGTTAGTGGTTGAATTTGCACTAAATGTAGTTTCTGATCTTGGTTTAATGATGGTTCAGGTATCTTAGGCTGTCTTTTCATAGTATGAGGATAAAAAAAAGGTACATATTCATAGAATTTTATATTCTACCAGGAGAAGAAAAGTTTTAAAAAGGAAGAGAGACAGAAATGGAATGGGATAGATATTTTTGTTTGTTTGTATTGTTTTGTTTTTGGTTCTCTGGTTAGTGATTTCACCATTGTGGCAGTTATGAATGTTTTTCTAAAGTTCAAAAGTGGATATATTCACTCTTGGTTTCTTCAGGATACATTTTGATGTTAATTATGTATCTATACTAGTATCTATATTTTAATTGAGAAATATTGTTTTAACTTATTTCAGCTAATATGTGTCTGAATTTCTCTTCTTCCTAATGAAGAGAGGTTTTCTAATATTATCTAATTTTCTGGTATTACCTTTTAAGTTACAGGTTATTCTAAAATTCTTATATCAGTTTGGTTGGCTTAATTTAACTAGGGTTAAGAATTAAAGTTCAGGTATAATTCTTGGTTAATTCTGGGCTCAGTATTTACTTATGTAACTTTAAGCAAGTAATATATCTACTGTCTATTCTATGTCTTTATCTGTAAAAGAGATGAGATTGTGATGAGAATTTAGTGAGATAGTTTATATAAAATATTTAACCTAAGCCAGAAAAGTGTTCACTGTATGTCAGTTGTTATTATTGTTGAATCATAAAAAGTCAAATTCTCAGTAAAAATAACAGTTAGACATGGTCCTCAGAAACACTGCTTGCAGGAGTATTTGTCAAAGCAAATAAAAAACAAAGTTTTACATCTGTGGAATGGACCAAATCAGTTTTGATGTTGTTGTTACCACTGCTGTTGCTAGAAACCAGATTTAGTTTCTGGGTCTTGGCTGCCAGATAAATGAAGTGTAGAGCCAATTTTTCATGAGTGGGCCCTCATGATTCCTGGGAGTGTCCGGAATGTGAGGAAGGCACAATGTGTGTTTCTGTTGCAAATCTCTCTTCCTGCCAGGAATGACATTATCTGGATAGCTTGGCTCAGCCTGGTTATCCCACCCTATTGGCAGCAGGACAACTGTGAGACAGGAACAGCCTAGGCCAGGTGAAATAAACCACTGGGGAATGTGGGAAGGCGGTGCAGGAGCTTGTGGAAAGACAAATAACAACAAGAAAGAAGTTGGGGCAAGATGTGATAAAATAAACACTGAAGTATATCAACTCCATTGGATTCCAATTGGAAAATGTGGGATGATATATTTTTGAGATACTAATCAAATTTTTCTTGGCATTTTCCTTTTCCACTATCCTTCCTCCTAAGCTAATCCTTCACTCTCTCCTCATTTGTGCACTGAATCTGGTTGGCATATGCCATGAGGACAGATGACACTGAGGACCAGATTCTACCTGTCCTTCCTCCACTCCTTCCATATATATAAACACCTTGGTAAAGTGTCTCTGATTGTAGATGAACCCTGCAAAAGGAAATAGGGAGTCACAGGGATTGACTGAGATTATTTAGGTACTTATGAAACTCGATCAGAGTTCAAATTGAGTAGTTAGAAGAAAATAAATAATATTGAATTCCTGCACATCTCAGTTTGCAGATGGGATACAAATGTGCAACATACATACATTTTATATATTTTTTCCTCTTGAATTTCCAGTTTTCATCCAAAGCAGACATTAGGTAGAATTTAAAAAAAAGATTAATATTCTTCTAACACTTATGAACAAGGAAGTATAAGGAAGTTTCTCATAAAGATTTTACTGCTGCTTTCTATCAAATCATGAAGCCAATATCAATGCAATGTAGTTCCATTTGAAAACAACAGTGACAATAAACCTTGAAACTTTATTGCTGAAGTGAACTAAACCTATACCTAAGGGTTAGGTCTTTATGTTAATTCTTTCCACATTTATTGAGCACCAATTATAGGTCAGGCAGCATGCTTGGCACTGGGGATATACCGATAAGAAGCATACGTGGTCCAGAGAGAGATTATTATGCAACTAGACAAGCTGCGATTCTATGTGAAATAGAAGTGATGAGTTTATGGTTCTTGCAAGTAATTTTCACATAAGGTTATTTAATCATAGACTCAAATAAAAATTGAATAATCTGTAATTTCCTCTCCCAAACCAACATCCCCATTCCTTAAATAGCTTTGGAGAAGGCCAGAATATTAACAATGTGAACAAGTATGTTCTCATTGGTTGATCTGGCTTGGTAATTCAAAGTATAAGACCTCACCTCTCAGTTACTCACTTAACATTCCAGTATATTTTTGGAACAATGGTAATTTTAGAAGCTGCCAAGTGTCCCGACCCGCGGGACCTAGTTATTCGCGGGCTCGAAGAGGGTCCAGCCTGAAAGAGAAACGGGCGAGAAAAAGGAGCGGAGGCAAGACAGTATTCTGATCAAGCCTCCGATTTTTTATTTTAGAGCAGGTATATTTATACAGAAGAACAAAGGGGGGCAGGAATGACTAGGCAGGGGGATACTTGTTACAATTTCATTGGTCCTTGGTTGATGGGGTTAGGGGGTACAAAGGTTTAGAAGTGAAGAGAAACAAGGAGGAGAGGGGCTCCTTGGGCAGGTCCACAGCCATTCAGTAGGTCCTTCCTTATCCGGCGGGTATGTTAATACATTCTGTGGTTAACTATTCCCTGGAGCATTATCTGCTCCTGCATTCTTTAGATAGCATACAGGTTTGTTAACGGCCAGGTTCTATGCCGGGGGCTGGGCGGTCAGGATGAAGGCCTTTTGGCTCCCAACAGCCAAGCAGATGGATGAGTGGAAACTGACTTAGCAGATTTAGAAAAGCTGAATCCTCAGCCTACCAATAAGTTAATTAAAACTGCCAAACCCTGAAAATGCTCTCAAATTGAAACCGTAAGGTGCTTTTGGAGGTGAGAATAGAGGATGGGGCTGAATGCTGGAGAATAGGTTGACAGTGCCCCGTTCCTTCTTATCCCCATTCTTTCCCAAGGCAAAACCTAGAAGTTAACTCGTTGAGCCAAAGATGTTCTGCTCTCGAAGATACCAGATACAGTTAAGAGTGGATATGGAGGGTACATACCATAATGAAAATGGGGAAAATGTGAAAGTCTACATTCTGAAAAATGAGAACCTTATAACCCCTTTCCATGGGACTCAATACTGGAGGCCAAGTTTATATCCCTTAGGCAGGAGCTTGTAGGATTCATCTCTGGGGAAACAGCCCATAAAAATAACTTACAGATATGTCACTAATACAGCTCCTCTGGAAAGATAGTTGGAAAGAAATGTCTGCATGTGAGGAATAGGTATAGGGAGCTAAATCCCATCTTTTATAGAATGTAGTCATCAGTGAAAAATCAACATATGTCACAATAAATAGGTTATTTGTTATTACATAGTATTAGAAATATAGATAATACCAGAAGATGCTGCTAAAGTACTGGAAAATAGATTTACCTACTTATCTCCTCCAATCAAAGATTAGAAATGGGGTAAGAAATTGAGAAACATGTTTCTTTATAAAAAAATTAAAAATAAAAATATAAAAACAGTTAATATAGTTCCATGTAGTCAAACATACCTGGATTCAAATTTCAACTTCTCCACCTATGAGTTCTGTGACCTTGGTCATGTTGGAAATTTTCTGAACTTCAGTTCTGTACTTGGTAAATGAATGAAAATAAAGTACTAAGCACACAGTAAGAACTCATGAACAATATCTATATCTTAGGGTTATTTTGAATGTTAAATTGGATTATATTTAAACACAATACTCAATAAAGTTCAACTAATATTATTATGACAATACTTTGAGAAAGAAATGAAAAATCAACTTAGAGTAAGGAGAGGAATAAATAGTTGGCTCTGAGTATACACAATTTCACAATACACACAGAAACACGATATATAAATAGAAGGAAAGGTGCATGAGGGATAGGCATATTAGAATTTATAGAGAACAGTTATATTTGTTCTTTATCCTTATGTTAAAAGAGCCAGAATAAGAGAAACAATCTTGATTCCAGTAAGAAAGAAGTAGAGAGATAAAGTTCCTCAAAAATCTTTGTTGACTCACCTGAACTCCTTTTCTCACAAGGTGACATATAAATAAGTCCAAAGGATTTACAGAATACTTACAATGTGAAGGTGCTAATTTTAATTATAAAATCACATCATTATTATATTTAATAAAAGTACTATCACTTTTATTCTTTCACTGAATTTTTATAATCATCCTGTGAAATAGGTAGGATAACACTTTACAGTTAGTTTTATTAGGAGGTAAGTATTGAGGAATAGTGGTAAAAAAAAAAGAGAAAACTATAGAAATTGCCTAAATATTAGCATACCTATGGAAGCAAGATAGAAATAATTTTATTATAATAGGTATTTATTTTTATAATTCAATGTGACAATTTGTTATTAATTTTCAATGAGAAGCATGGCTGCCAAATAAACCAAAATACTATCACCTGGTTTACACACTTGCTCCCTTCTAAAAAAACATTTCTATGGAAATTCAAATTGGTTGGTAGAAATGCAACCAGAGCACAGTTATGGGATGTTCTTAATGGCTGATATCATCAAATTCTGACACATGATGTCCCCCAACACACTGTAAGTCTGTGTTTGCCAAGCAAACACATTAGCTGGCCAAGTGACCTTCATCTCTGACAGAATTGTGTTCTTTGACTTACTTCATGCAGACCATCTGGCGACACTTACTCTTCAGTTATATTTCAGTACATTTGATTAGGTTTAAGTTTTCTCTTATATTGAGTCATACTTCAGGCATGCCCTCTTGATGAATTTTACATATTTCAAATTATATTTGAAAACTCAGTTTCTGTGGGGATTAAAAATGAGTAATGTATCCATATGGTTTTCTAATATTTTTATAAGTGCATTAAAAGAAAACCCAACAATTAACTAAAATGAACTCAAATTCATTTTAATAGGAATGAAGCTAAAGATGATATCTATTGCTTTAAACAAATATGGCATTAGAAGCATAGGTGCTAGTGTCAGAAAATAAATGCAGCCTGGGATATTCTTTATATTATATGTAGATTTAAGATACTATCAAACTCTTTTAATCACCATCCTTATGTTAGAAGCTTTGTTTGTCTTAGCAAATGAAATGTCACTTCAATAAAACCAAAAGAATTAAAAAAAAATACCCACATGCTTAGAAAACAGAAAATAGCAAAATGTGGGAAAAAAGTCATTTTTGCAAGGAAAGGTCAGCAGAAACATATGGATCCAAAGTGAAATTAAAATAAGGTTTCTGTACAGACTAGATACTGTGGCAGATAACGGTGCCACAGGCCAGACAGAAGGTTGCCAAGGCCCCAGGCTGCTTTCTTACTTCTGCTCGGCTCAAGACTTTATCCAACATTATTTTGGTGATAACACTTGTTATACATCCTCTGGATCCTCAGATGCTAAATCATCCTGTAATAGACTTCATCCAGAAAACCTAAAGGCCAGCCATATTTCATCATTTCTTAAGTTTCAGTGATTATAAAACAGCCATCTGTACATGTCTGGAAGCATATTTTTATTTGGGTTATTACTTGATAATGTACAGACAATCCTATCTCCAATCCTCTCTAATGCATCTATTTTTAAAAAGTCCATAGGAAATTTTAAAATGACTACATTTTAAAATTTGCATTTTATTTAGTTGAAATCTACAGACTTCTTTCATTCATGGAATGACAAAATTATGCTCATTAAAAATATTTGACTATATTATATCATTGAATTATTTTTTAATTAAGCAAACTGCTCATGTGCTTAGAGTTGGAGATCACACATAAGCAATATAGAAAATCCTCCTGGAACTTTCCAGTAAAGCACATTCTTTTACTTTTGTCTAATATTAATGTATTACCTATCAATTTTTATCTGTTAGATGCTTTTGTCACCAATTAGATTCAGAGTTGGGAATGAGTTAGATACTTTTAAAGTAACTTTGAAATTCAGCCCTAGCAGCACTTCTTTTTCTTAACTACAGATCTTTGAGCCTGCATGGTCAAAAGCACTTGAATGTAAGCCCCCCTGCAGCAGATGCCTGGTATTCTGCCATTACATGTTTATTCTTTGACATTAAAGTGAATATGCAAATGCTGCTGGTCAACTAGGAGATGAACTAGAAGGAAAGGTAATATGTTAAATATTTATCAGTGATGCATATATTAGTGTGAATGTTTTTTTCAGATTGTTTTCTTTTTATGAGGAAAGCTTGACATTTCTTGTCTACAGCAAGAAATGCAAGAATGGTACTTTAACAGAAACAAGAGCGAGAGTTGTTGAGGTGGAGTGTGGTAGAAAAAGGAAGTAGGATTGGAAACTTGTAGGGAGTTGGAGAATACTGTTTAGGGGTGAGCCATATCAATCCTATTCCTAGCAGGAAACAGATGGAAGACCCTCAAACTGGATAATCTAATGGAGAGGTGATTTATAAGGGATGGGGTTGAAATAAGAAGGAGTAGATTCTAGAAGCAAAGAGCTGTGTAGAGAGGGCTGCCTGATTGAAGCTGTGCTCTTTCATGGGAAGACCCTGCAGAGCAAGAGCCAAGGCCCAGTGGGAAAAAACTGCTCCCGGCAGACATCAAAACCGAAGTTTGTCCTCTGCAATGTATTAGCTAAGCCTTGATTTTCTGTGCCTCAATTTTCTCAATAAGAAGATATAACATCTTTTCCAGAAAGTAATTGTGAATATCAGATGATATCATTTATATGAAAGCTATAAACACAGAATCTGACAAAGAAAGGTCAGAAAAAAATGAATGTTTAATTTAAAAAAGATGCACAATTTAAAAGCACAGGATTAGAGAAGACCTACTTCTTTACCTGATACAGGTCCTAAGGATAATACATAGAAGGTGTTAGTCTACATGTATGTGCTCACAAACAAATATTTCAGAGACACATCTGCATAAATATGAGATAAATTAAATCAGCCAAGTTAGGAAGAGAAGGGGACCAAGGGCAAATACAAAAAAAAAATTCCAAAAACCTTTCCCCAAATCATTAAGATAAAGAATATTAAAGATCTCTTTGCTAGTGGAGGTCTGACTAAAGAGAGAGTGAATAATACAGAAACAATCATAGGGTCCATCACCCTCACATACTAAAGATGGAATAGTTTGTAGTTTTTTTGCAAAGAGGTGACTGCAAATCTTTTGTTGTATTTCTTCAGAAATTTATATTATACTAACATATACATTTTAGTCTGTACTGTTAGCTTTCTTATTAAGCCACAGCAAGAAGACTTAAAAATACTATTTTTTTTTTTGCTTAGTTTCCCTGTGGAACTAGCTTTCAGTTTAAATCCCAGCATATATTACATATAAAGTATGTCAATGAACTTTATCTCCTACAAGGTGCTCTTGTAAGGAATGTCACTAGTTAAAAATTCTGCACCAGGGAAAAGAGAAATTATTTATTTGATCTCATGAGTTTGGTATTGTGTTATGATATCATCTAACAGGAATGCAGCTTAAAATTCTATGTGAAGTCCCTCTGTTTTGACTGTCAATTCAGGGTAGAAAACGATTTTGTTAGATGTGTCAAAAATATGATGAATGGTGAAAGTAACAACTTTGTTAGCTTATTTTTTTGACTGCCACATGATTCTTCTTGTACTATATCATGTATGAACAAAAAAGGCATAATTCAAAGACCAGAAATTCAATGAATTTTAAACTAATCACCTTAAGGTGCAATGAATTTATCTGCAGTAACCTTTACATACTGATGTTTGTGCCTACTTTGCTCCCTTGATTTATATTCAGTCTTTGTGCTATAGAAAGGAAATCATTAATGAATACCTTTAAAGTGCAAATTTGTCAAGGTCAGAGTTTCAAAAACAAGCTTTTTTTGAATCATCCATTGCATTTTATTTCTCTTTAATAGTTGGGTAGATTATCAATCAAAATGTTGACTATAATTGTTAAAATTAATTTATAAAAGCCATTACCAGCCTTTTCTTTGTCTGACCGAGCTTCATGTGAGAGAAAAATCTTTTATACAGAGAGGTGATGAGAATGATCCATATAAAAATGCAGATATTGCACTGTATAGAACTGTGTGTGGTATTCCGTAAAACTTGAGTATAAGTAGGATTTTTGTAAAGTGACTCTTGCTCCCTTGATGACTCTCTTTATGAAAGAGGGACTATGCTTCTTGTGGAGAACACTTTGAGACATCTTCCTAGTACCTCATCTCTAGCAAATGTGCTCTCACCAGCATGGGTGGGGCCCCCTTGGGCATGTTTTGGTTACATGCTCATGCATCTGAACTTGAGCTGCAATCAAAAGTGGACACTGGATCCAAACTAGATTAATACAACAAAATCTTCTTTCCCTTCTTTCCTGAGAATTTGAAATTGGGACCTTGAATTTCCAGGTTAGACTCTAGTCACATCTGTAAGTTATAGTCCATGAGACACTCTATAGCTTAATGATGCTTCCTTTTGACTATACTTAGTTCACATTAATATCTGTTACTATAACCAAATTTACTTCTTCCTTGGAGTAAACCCTATGGATTGGATTGAGGACTTGGGCTTAGAAATGTCAGGCTCACTATTGTCAAGATCTTCTGGGGCCCTTTTCCAACAATGAGAGTTCCTATGTGCTGTTTCCTCTGAGCCTTCCCACCCACGGTCTCATGCACAGTTGCTCAGTCTCCCACTTTTTTCCAGGCATAGCTTACCTCCAGACTACATGTATTTCTGTGAGTCATAGAAATTCCCTTACCTTACCATCTTTAAGAATGTCATTCTTCTGATTTACTGGTAAATTTACAGTTTTGAATCAATCTAAGCCTTAACGTTTCATTGGACACAAGATAAAAAGCAATAAAATAATAGTAAATTTTATCTATTTTGAAAACAGTTTTAAGTGCTCTCACCTCCTTAGCATCTTGCCTCTCCAGTTTGTTTTGCCACAGCACCTGATTATCCTTCTAAAAGCATAGCTCTGTTCAAACCCCTCTGCCATTTAAAATATATTATTGTCTCCATTTTGTCTACTCAAAAATGTTCATACACTGAAAGGTTTTTACCTCTGGAAAACTTTTTTATTAAAGGCTAGATAGTAAATATTTTAGGCTTGTGGGCCATATGACTTCTGCCTTGACTACTCAATTGTGCTGCTGTAGCACAAAAGTAACCACAGTTAATATATAAGAAATGAGCATGGCTGTTTCCAGTAAAACTATTTACAAAACAGGTGGTAGGCAGCATTGATCTAAAGCCAGCTACATATTGGATCTCACCTAACTCTGTCACTTTACTTTATACTTTATCTCTACATACTCAGGACTCCACTGAAATTAAATTTCTTTCTGTGTCCATTAGGTACTCTGTACATTCACTACTCTATGCTTCTGTTCCTTGGATGGAGGCTAGAGTGGGGCATAGACTATTGTTTCTCCAAGTATATTTTTATAAGCAGTTCCTTTATATCAACTTTAAAGTAAGGTAGTCTTACTACTTGGTAAGAAGATGCTGACAATATTCTGGAGAAAGCATAATGAAATATATGATTAAAACTCAATATTAGTACTATGAAACGTGTGATACTATGAGACAGGTAAAGAAGATAGTCAAAAGGTTGTGCCTGTTTTTAAGAATATGCTTACTCTTCTACCCATCTTAATTAATGATACCACCAGCCCTTACCCTCAGATATAGAAGCTAGATATGCCTTTTCTTTCTGCAATTTTCTTCCTCTCATATGATAATCTTAAAAGCAATACCAGTCCTATGAGATGCATGTTAAAGCATCTAACCTTTATTAACCTTGATCTCTCCAAATAAGAGTAATTTCTCCCTATTCTGGATTCCTGTTGTACTCCACCACATCATTTTGATATTGGTACTCTGGTTATTTATTTATCTTAGTTTAATACCTAGAATATCTAACTACTCTATATCTCTTCATAGACTCTGTGTATCCCAAAAATCACACAGAACAGTGCTTTGCAGAGACCAGGCATTAAATAATTATTTGATTAATACATTTTTAAAGTTTTTAAGAATGAATTTCTTCAAATTGAAACTCCTTTATTTGATGAAGAAACATTAACTCTATAATAAAGATGAAGGTCAAAAGCAAACCACTAGTGTACTAATCTTTAAAATATAGCCTCAGTCACTTGTGGTCCAGAGTTGCTGAACTTAAGTTGGTATTTTTGCTAGCCAGATTTGCTGCATATGAAACCCATTGGCCATTTGGGGACTGACAACTTTCCTACTGCTCCTTTCAAAGAACTTCCCAAGAAAACTGGGGTAGATAATCTATGTGCCATATGTGCTGTTAAAATAAAGTTGGATATGCACTAATCAAGCGGTTTCCATGAGAAACGCTAGGCCTCCAAAATATGAAAAATCTTTTTAATTGTAGTACTTATGGTAGGCACTCCAAATAGCAAAATTACATTTCAAACTTTTTTTATCTAAAAAAATATAGTTTATACCAAAGCTTAAATATCGTGGAGCAGAAACACCGTGGCTGTTTAAAATGTTATAAAACAAGTTTGAAACAAGTAAAAAAAAGTTTTCCTTTTCATGTTGCCTGCAGTCTTTAAATTAGAGCTTTGCTTAAAAGAGTTGATTTTTCTTTTTGGAAATGGTAGAAACATAGGTGTAGGGGGGCCCTCTCCCACGGCGGATTGCAAGCCAGAAAGCAAGAATAGCCGGATCTGAATTCCCTTAGTTGGAGGGATTGGCTAAGGATAACCTAATTTAGGTGGCATACTCAGGATAAGTCAGTCTTTTTGCTTGTTTCTTTTGAGAAAGGTTATAGATAAGGAAGAATTGAGATCAAATACAGTTGATTTTTAATGCACCCAGTGTTTCCAGCCAGCTGGTTGAAAACTGAAAGTGTTTATCAAAAAGACAACAGAGACAGAATGCTGTAAAATCTTTAAATGGTTACCTAAATTTGTTTCTATTATTATTTTTCAAGTATTATGTATTACAACATATTGTAAAATAGATATTACAATGATAATTTAAATTCTTCTAAGTTATTCTATAGGGTAACCTCTTAGAAGTAGGTATAAATGTGTAATTTATTTAAGGTAATCTGGGAGTGGCGGATTGAAAGATTACTTATGTCCTTTGCAATTTTAATCAATTTTAGCTGTAACTTGTTTCATCTCTCTTCTGAGTTACTTGTTTCTAGCTATAGTCTCTTTTATACTTTGAATTTTGTTATTTAAAATTTCTATCTCTGTGTCCATAAGTAGCTAAATAGATTTGTACTTGTCTTGCAATATTCTCAAAGAAGTAGATTGAATCTTTTTTTTTTAATTTAATTTCTCTTTTTCCTCCCAGGGGTATTTGAGTTTACTAAGGAGAGGAATAATTATTACATGAGTGCAATGGGTAATTTTAAAATTTGCAATTTCTTATCTTTTCTTTCATTTATAACCTTTAATCACAATTATAAATACCAATAAAATGATTAATTTAAGGTTCAAAGAGATTGTAGAATGTTAGGATTTGTCAGTGTCTTTGAAAACAGAATCTACTCTAGTCCCTTTAAACGAAAGTGACCTCACAGAGTCATTTGGATTGCTGAAGGAGAATGAAGGCTGATTTTCAGGAACAACTCCTAAAGTACACTTCAGCATTGAGCTGCAAGGGAACTGCCCTCTCTGCTGCAATCAGGGAGGACATGTGCAAAGACATCTAATGAGCCCCAGGTGCTGCCTTCATGCTGCCTTCACACTGCATCTGTCATGACGCCCACCAGTAGAAAGGACACCCCATGTCCTGCCTCTCTCCTTTTGTAACTCACTTCTGAACAATGTCTTACATGGGCATATGTGGGTGGATTAGATCATGAGGAAGCTTACCTGTATGAGAGTCTAGGAAATGTCCATTTAAAGTGTTTTTCTAGCATGTAAAAAGACGTGTTAGTTGGATTAGTGCTGAGTATATCCACACAGCTACCATTTCGAGCAACTTTATTTTTCTTTTTTCTTTGATTCCCACATCTCCCTGAGGTGGGATGCTCATAAACAGCAAAATGACTAGAATTTGAAAACTGGCTTATGAATCAAGTTGTGTCAATATGCATCAGGACCTCTGAGAAGAATTACTATTTTCCTATTTCCGTATGTGTAACTTCCTTCTCTGATGGGAAAATGTGGCTCCTATAGTCTATATTTACTTAATTTATCAAACCTCCTGTGTGTAGGCTATTTCCCATGAGCATTATTAGCCCCCGCCACCACTGATTCCTTCAGCTGCAGGAGTTCTGACACTGTCACCACCCTGTACCCCGACTCAGGCTCTGATACTCTGTACTTAGCCACCATTCTGCCTGGGCAATTTCTGCAACCTATCTCCAGATTTTCTGTTACCCTCTGGGGGGAAATTGATCCCTGACGAAAAGTGTTCCATCCATTACTTGGGTTTCGATTTCCCATGCCCAGTTGCTCCTTATCCTGAAGCTCCCCTTACCTGCATAAGTTTAGCCCCACACCAGCCTGTGCACAATTCCTCTGTGCACTGCTCTGCTCAGGCTCTTATACCTGTACTGTGCTGCTCTGCCTGCTGCTCACTCATATTCCACTGCAGGCTCTCTTCTCTCCTCATTCATGCTGGCACCCTGTGATGGGTGATCCCCTTGCATAGAAGCCCATGCTTGGACTCTGCTCCACAATGAGCTTCCCCACTGTACAGAAGTCTTTCTCCCCTTAATCTCAGAAACCACATATTGGTCAGTGCCACAACTACACACACACACACACACACACACACATACAAACACAGCACGCACATACACTATCTTCTTCACTTGGCTTATTCTTTGACTCAGGTTGGGCCACTGCCCTCTAGTGTGGACATCTCCCTCACTCTTCTTGGGCTTCATTATTCCATGTCAAGTTTCCCCTCCCTGCACCAGGGGGACACTCTCCAATCTGCTTCACCTCTGACACCCTGCGTTGGCCTACTAAGCTCCTCTCCACCCTGAGACCATTTGCTTGGCCCTGCCTAGTTGCTTTTGACCTGAACTTTTCATTCAGGGAATGAAAGGGAAGAGATAAGAGACAGAGTTTGACATGTGAAACATGGTGTCAGGGAAATGGTACAAAATAAAGTAAGACCCAAAGGTGTAATTGTGTAAGTATATGAGTGACAAAGTGACTACCCTGGTTTCTCTGGAGCATAGAGTACATGAAGGGACTTAATTTGTTAGTGGCAAGGAGAGCTAATTTGTGATGCTGTGGAGGGCCTTAAGTTGTAAACAAATGATATCTCATTGGCAGTTACAGGTAGGTGATTAATGTGCTTGGCTTTACAGTTACTGAAGTGTGTAGGAGGTGTGGGAAGACAATATACTATTAGAATAACTCCACTGAGAATTGAGAAACTGACCTGGACCAGGTCTGTGATAGAGGGCCTGAGAGGAAGGGATGCAGTTACAAGACTTTATCACCCCAGGATGCCATTCTGATCCTGACCTAGTTTATGATGGTGTGACATTGCACATGAGATATGACTTACATCAAACAAGCTGCCAGGTGTCCTGGCTTTTTGTGGATATTCTAAATGCTATTGTTGCATCACTAGATTCCTCCTTTAGGACTGGGGCACTCATTCCCCATACACAAGAGTTTCGCTACTGACAGCTCACCATGAGTTCCTCCTTATAATTGCCCTAAGGCAAATGAAGCTGCCTTGCTCCAAGGTTATCTCCCTCTAAAGGGAGAGCCCACACTTAATGACTGGTCCATGAGGGGACACAAAGCCTTGGTCCCATTGCTGCAGTCAAATCAGAACAACTGTGAATCAGAGCTACCAGGGAGTCTACTGAGGCCTCCTTTGCCATTGCATCACATCCACCTTTCGCTCTGGCCATTCCTGCATCTCTCACCCCTCGTAGTGTTTGCCAGAGAGCATGTTCTAGTATACCTTCTGCATGCACAGCTGAGTCTCAGGTGTGCTTGGAGACTCTGGATTTAAAACATGTTCAACCCTAAATGCAGACGTTGGTAGTCATTCTTTGTCTTTGGTTGACTTCTTTTGTTGTCATACATGGAGATATTAATTTAGAAATAAAAGTACTGTCCAAAAGCATTTTGTTCCCTCTCAGGAACTAGTTCAGACATTGGGGAAATCTAGCTCTTTAATGACTCTACCTGATAAAAGTTTAAATAAGCTTTGTCACCTACAGGTACTAAAGATTTATTTGCTTCCTCTGAGTCACTGTAGATATCATATAATGAATCATTCCATATGTAATGTGAATATGAATCACATCCAGTACAGTACTTAACTTCCAGGAGAGTCATGTTTGTCATTGTGAATGTCACATAAAGATATCTACTTGTAAATAATATAGATTATGTGACTTTTTTTTTACACAGAAAGGACACATTTATCTCATTTTATTTTCCTGTGTTTATTGTTGTTGTTTATTTGCCCCTCCTGTTTGTTGTTTGTTGGGGTAGGGAAGAGATAGAAATAAATTAATATTAGAATGTTGGTAAGGTGAACTCCTGAGAAGAGAGGGTATGACATTTCTGCTTAGAACATTACCAGATATATAGTTGGTATCAATAAATATTTGTTAAATAAAAATTATTAAAGAAATAATTAAATAAAAATAAACAAGAAATTTATAGGTGGTCTGAACCTCAAAAAGAGACAGTGATAGAGGCCCTAGTGAACATTTTTAGTCATCAGGTGTCACCCTCAAGCTATTCTAACCGTGTTAAACTAAGTTTAAAATGGTTTTGGATTAAGTAGTGTATTTTACGCAATGAGGTGATAAATTCTAACTTAGAATTCAGAGTTTGGTTTGATACAAAGAATTTTCAAAGAATTGGGGCTTGTATGAATTGTGAGGCAAAATACTTCAGGGGAAATCTAGAAAATGTGATAAAGCCAAATATTTTAGATTTATTTATCTAAATAATTCAGTCTAGTCCCTCTCTCTCTCCCTCTCTCTCCCCTCCCCCGGCCACCTCTCTTGCTTAAAAATCTTAATTCCCTATCCCATTCATGATTTAAAATGGAAAGTTAAACAGAGTTCCAGAATATCTGCCATGGTGCTATAATAAGTTTGAAATCTTACCTAATTAGGGTACAGGAATCACAATTCCATAGTCTTCTCACCTAATAGAGGAGAAGAGAAAGTATTATTGTTATTGCTCCTTCTTCATGGCTTGCTGAGAGTCCCAAGTCTGCCCTCATTATTGCTTGGAAATCTGGTAACCAATATTCTTCTTTGCCAGGTACTATCCCAGGGACTGCCCCAGTTGTAGCCCTGAAAGTCCCCTGTCCCTGGACACCTCTCGTCTGGGGCAAATCTGCACCTTTGTTTGCTCAGTAATTAATGACTTCCCCACTGAATTTTATTACATGAAAATGATTCTGATAATTGTATGACTATTGATTATTTATTGGTCTGTGCTAGGTAAGGACTTTTTCCTGCTTTGCTGAAGATCTTATATGAGTAAAGGAGTAAAGCAAAAAGAGTTACAGAACTGGTCTGAATTAATTACACAAATAAACAAACAAAAGAATGGTGATTTGTTTTAGTATGTTGATCATCTTTACTGGCCTTATCAGAAAAGAAGAATTGAGTGGGTGGACTGAGGAGGGCCTGGGAATTTTGAGGCAGTACAAATTTTAAGTTCAAAGTATTCTGGCTTTAGTTTGGGCCTATGTCAAGAAACTTTCTTAGATCAGTTTATGGAGGGCAAGAAGATAAGCAGACAATGAGTCAAGAAGCTAGAAGAAAAGGCAGCCAATAAATGTGAGTTTAAAATACTTCATGAGGATATAGTACATGGTTAGCATCACATCTCATATTTCTTCACTGTCTCCTGCTAACTTGAAACCAGTTGTCATTATAGATTTTCCCCCCAGATTTTATTCAGTCATATACTGGTAAGGTGTTAATTGCTAAAGGTATATATCTTTGATTCTGTCTTGATTAAAAATAAAGTTGAAAATGAAGACCAGTTTTAGCCAATGATGTGATAAAAATCTTGAAAAGAAACTTTAACAAGCTTCTTTGATACAAATTTTCCAGAAATGTCAGTCTGTTTCAGCTTTGTTATAAGAAGTCAAGTAGATTAACATATCCATGGTTGGGCTTAAACATGAAATGAGAGATGGCAGCACATCCTCTGAGTCCTAATAGCTGCAGAAAATCAGAATTTCAGAACCTCAAAAAAAGATGAAGCTGAGGAAGACAGAATTCGGATGATTTTAATATAGCCATTCCTCTCCTTGGACTTTCTTTTAGAGCTCAGTTATTTTCAGTTCTAATGAAAGATCAAGCAGCCAGTTGCCCCATCGGTACCTTCCCTACCCCACCAGGTGGACCCAGAGGATGATACTGGAATTTTCACCTCCAAGTGGCAGATAATTTTAAATTGAAGATCATCTGTATTTATTGAAGCTCTCATTCATTCATTTCTCTCAGTTTAGCCTCTATAGGGATTGTAGTCCAAGGTACCATCTTACTGTGCCCTGGTCTTCCCGCTTTCATTGTCACTGCCTCTAAGTCCATTATATTGTATCAGCCAGAACGATCTTTAAAAAACATAGATCATATCACTTTATCCCCTACCCCACCCTCAATGTTAAACTCTATTGGGCTCCTATTACAATTAATATCAAAGATATGATTTTTTTTATCACAGTTTATAAAGCAACACATAATGTAGCCCTGTTTACCCCTCTTCATCCTACCCATGAAGCTCCAGTCACTCTGCTTTTCCTTCTGTTTCTTGACTGTGCTAAGTTGATGCTTCTATGGAGACTTGCAAGAGCCAGGAATATTTTTTCTTTTAGTTCTTGGAATAGCTGCCTTCTTTTTGTTAGTCATCTATTCAGTCATTCTCTATCATATTAGCATATTTTAAACCTCTGCAAACCACCTTCTAATATGGGCATTTATTTATTAAGTTTTGTCTGTTTTTCCTCCTCAACCAGACTACAAGCTTCATGAAAACAGTGAGTTGTCATCTTGTTCTATACATTAACTGTAAGTCCTAGAGCAGTGCCTGATAGATAGTTGATACTTAATAAATTTTTGTTAAAGTGAATGGTTTCTATCCTCAAAATGCTTATAAATCTGGTTATATTAAAGATAATGTAAATGAAAAGTTATATATATGTATACATATATACATTTATACATATACACACATATATGTATATCTATCTATCTATATATAACAAGAGTTTAAAAAGCAATACGTGATTAAGTACTATGAGAACTTTTTATCATAAAGCATTGATTTAGTTAAAAGACCAGGAAGGAGGAAATACCTCATATTACTGTTAATCACCCTAAATTCTAAAAGCCAGTTAAAAGACTGTTAAATTCTAAAAACCAGTTTTAACAAAAGGAAGGTAAAAGTCATGGGGAAAGAGGAGGGCAGTGGGAGGAGTGTCGAATGAGTACTTCCAGAATTTGAGTGCATGCAAACTCCAGCTCCTTCACAAGTCTGGCATGGGTGGCCTAGTTTGCCCAGAGACGAAGTTCTTAATATCTGGATCTTGGGATGAATGACAGTGGAATTAAATATTTGGAAGTAAAACTTTCCACTCCTTAAGGGTTTTGTGCGCACCTTCTCCCCCCACCTTGTCTTGGCTTGGTGAAATGAAAGTACAAAGTAGCTTTATAATAGAAAAAGAGGAAGTTGCCTACCTAGGTAGCAGTTTCAAAGTGAAAAACTGTGTGCTTGTGGTAGCGAGGGTGGGGTCGAATGAGGAGACCATCACCTCCCTTGAAATTGCTAGTCTTCGGTCTCCCAGCCCCATAGAGGACTGTTCTGCACAGCTGCTGACATAGGCCAGGCCTGCAGGATCTATGGATATGTTTAGTTTCTACAGGACATTTGTTTTGCTAAAGTCCTTCTCCCCTTTCCAAAATTTGGCAAGCGTTAGTTAGTCATTTTCGGCTCAGGCACGAACCCACAAGTGTGAGTGTGGCTCGCAGGCTTCAGATCTGGCCCCGCCCCGCCCTCGCCCCGGCCCTCAGGCGCACACTGACACACTCAGCTGAGACTTGGCCAGATCGCGCTTTGGCCCCGGCTGGAGCGGCCGGTCCGAGCCACCAGCCCAGGGCCCGCTCAGCCTCCTCCCCGAAAGAGGACCGCCCGGCCGCGTCGCGCCAGAGCGGAGCCGAAGGAAGAAAGTTCGGAGAGCAGAGGGGACTTGGACCGCCGGGGGGAACCAGAGACGGGGAACCTCCACCCCAAGTCTGCGACCCCGAGGCGCCCGCCCGGCAGGACGTCAGCCCGGCCGCCCGGAGGAATGGCCCTCCCGGTCCCGCTTCGGGGCCGGCGCTAGGCGCGAGGGAGGAACTTCTCCTGCGCGCTGGCTGTCGCCGTGGGCCCTCGGCGTCTGCAGGAGCTCTCCGGAACCCGGAGGGGAAGGACGGGACCGCTCTGCCCCTGGGATTCGTCCAGAGTTCCGGCGGCAGCTGAGGCAGTCGGTGGCAGAGTCTCCCTTTGTCCTCCTAGGACCTCCCTCCTTCCCTTCCTCCCTCCCTCTGTCAGCGAGTGGGTTCCGCTGCCCCGGGCGCCAGCGACCTAGTTGCTGGCTGTCCCCCACCCCAGGATCCCTGGTCACTCCTACCGCCTTAGAGTCGAGCCGAGGGGGCCGCGAGCGGGACGGAACCGCAGGCCCCTGGCCGCAGGATGGTGGCGGGACCGTCCCCGGCCCGCGGTCCCGGCGGCTGGCTGGTCCCGGGGCTGTGGCTGCTGGCGCTCTGCGGTCCTGGGGGGCTGCTGAGAGCCCAGGAGCAGCCCTCCTGCAGAGGAGCCTTTGATCTCTACTTCGTCCTGGACAAGTGAGTGCCAGAGGGAGGTCCAGGGTCTTCTGCTGTGGGTGGCCCTGGATGGATGAGCTGTGGCTGGGGAAGAAGCTGAGATGTGTGTGCGCCCCGGGGAGGGGTGTGTTAGAAACCCTCTGATGGTGCCTTGTTGCACTTCTCCGTGCGGAGGGCAAGTGCTTTAGGATCTGTGGCGGCCTGAAGGAGTCGAGGTGATAGGACCCTGGAGTTGCTAGATTCTGAGGGCAGGGGAGGTAGTCACTGCTCGCCAGTCAAGCGGCCTTTGGGAAGTGGAAATGGAACGCAGACAGGACTCTTCCTCGGCCTCTCTGTCCTTACTCTGCTGCTCTGGCTAAAGTTTGCCCGGTCTTATACTAGGAAAAGACAAGGGTTAACATACCCAGCGTGGTTTGCATTTCCCGCGAAGGAAGTCTGTATTTAAAGAGCTGGGATCTTACTCCAGTTAGCAGGCAGGTGTACCAGAAGTTGGGTTGACTTCCTTGGTTCTTGTAGCACCTATATTTCGGCTAGTGATATTATTACTTTGCTTTTAGAAGAGGCCAGTTTACCTCCATGTAGATGTTTGTTTTTTTTCTAATATGTTCAATTTCATTTTTCAGGTCTGGGAGTGTGGCAAATAACTGGATTGACATTTACAATTTTGTCCAGCAACTTACAGAGAGATTTGTGAGGTATTTCTCCCACTTTACTTTTCTAGGCAGGGGAGTTAGAGGTGGAGGGGAGTAGACCAAAATGTAGGGTATCCCTTTTTAGAAACCTTTTGCAGTAAAAGCCTTTACTGAAATGTTGATTATTAAGTTCCTCAAGATTGTTATTACACATGAGTAGTTATTAGGACAGCCTTCGGTTGTTGAGTGCTTATTTCATCTGGACCTCCAAAACTTGGCCCAGGCTCTAGGGAAGCATCTTCAAATACTATTCCAAATGTATTTTCCTTTCTGAATTTTCATCTGTGTTGAATTTCAGTTATGCTTCCTTATAACTTATCACATTAAAATATTTTTATGCTGACATTATCCATATTTTCCTTTCCACATAATTCTTAGTACTATAGAGGTCCTCATTAAAAACAAACAAAACAAAAACAAAAACCAAAAAAATACCAAAAACAAAAAAACAAAACAAAACAAAAACACAAGTGTTGATAAACTTTGAATGAACATGTGTTAATAACTCACTACTAGAAAAAGCATTTGTGTATATGTTTACACAATGCGTGGGTGTGTGGCTGGTTTAAAATTTAACTGTTCTTTATATGCAATAAACCTTACTAGGAAATACTAGTTTCTTCTTCTATAAAAAGCATAACTGCTATGAAATCTAGCTGACTCTCTTATTTAGAGGTAACTGGGAATTAGTGGCATTCCAATTTAAAAATAGCCCCAGGACACCAGGCTTTTGAGGCTTTTTTTCCCCTCTCCTTTTTCTTAAAAAAATAAAATAAAATGCAATAAGTAAATACAAGTTTATCAAGATAATGGAAAGGACATGAAAATGAGCTGTATCATTAAATATTGCTTCTTTCAGTCTTGTTAGCCCAAATGTTTTCCATAAAACAGGCTTGGATGATCAAAACATTTTGAAAGTCATGTTGCAAGTAACTTCAACAATCTGTAGAGGCCTAGGCAATCCTTGCTTTCAGTTATTGGCAGCAGTAAACTCATCCCTATAAAAATGTATGCTTGTCCATGTTCAATCATCAGTCTCCTGTTTAAGAAGCCAAGTATAACATTTATTTCTGAATAGACTCTAAGGTAAAACTGTCTAGGAAAGAAAAATAAGGCCCTATATCCTTTAATGTTAAAGGCAGAAGAGACAATTGTTTATAAATTTTCTAATTCAAGAGGATCACATAGATTCTGATTGAAAGCAATGAATCATTTTGATACAGCATTTTTAAGAACCGGGGCTCTTATTTATTTGGTCTGATTTGCAAGTTGGAATTCTGTCATACTCAGTTCTCTGGCTCAAGGTTACTTCCTTGGTTACTAACAGTATATTGTAAGTGAATAAAGTGTGACTACTGAAGATAATTACTTTCAAAGCTTGTATAAGCCTTTGAGATCATTTTCATCTTCAGTTTATAAATGTTAGTTTCATATCTTGTTTTAATTCTTAGTAATGGTTGTAAAGAGTGTCTTAGAAACAAGAATCATTTTGTGAGATAAATGCTTAAAGCTTAGAAGATGTAGCTAACTGGGACAATTGTTGACGATCAGAACTATGATGTTAGAGACTTAGAAAATTGAAAGTTCTTACTTAAAATGGGATTTGTTAGTCTCTTTCACATTGTCCATGGCACTCTTTAAGTATCCTTACTTCAGAATAACTTTTGTGTGAACTCATGTCATCATTATGGTAATTAAATCAAACTGACTGTTCTCCAGCTTAAATATGGCTAACAATAATCACTCTGAAGGGTTTGGCCTCCTTTAAAAAAGATGAGGTAGAACATCTAGGATTTTCTACAGAAGAATTTTTTTGCATTGGCCTAAAACTTATCTTTCTTGTTAGACTCCTCCTGAAAGGTCCAATGGGTCATGGAAGAGTGCTTGGGTGTTGGGAAGCACTGACTAAATCCAAAGTGACTTATGCAGTAATGTTAAGCAGAGTTAGTGAGTTAGTGTATCTACTTAGGGAGTTCCATGTAAAAGGAGCCTGAATCATTCAGTGAGACATATTTTAAATGAGACTCCCTAGCTATATGTTTGTATTGTATCAATCTTTCTTTTAAAAATGTTTTAACTGCCTCTCTTCTTATTTTGCAGCCCTCAAATGAGATTATCTTTCATTGTGTTTTCTTCTCAAGCAACCATTATTTTGCCATTAACTGGAGACAGGTTAGTGCATTATCATTTCACTGCAGGCTTTTAGAACAGACTAATCTTAAAAGAATGATTGATATTCCAAGTGGCGATTCAGGCCTCTCAGTGGAATCAAACAAATGCACAGACAATTCAGTTCTCTTTACTAATAGAGGGGAAAGGATGTATGAGTAATATAAAATAACAGATAATCTGAAAATCAATATCATTCATATTGGTTGTGGAATGCACAATGAAACCCAAAACTGTGCCTTAGTTTTACATTCACTACTTCCCACCCTTTCCCCTGTTACTGTAAGTAGTTCTATAGCTTTCTTATTTAGATGTAATATATTAATGAACTAGTAATTTGAAGAACATTAGGCAGGAAAAAGATATGGATCTATTTGGATAGTTTACTAGATTCAGCAGACAGACATCCTGGATTTCCAGTCTTACTCTGAGGTCCACTGAAGCTAAATATATTTACCTCTATGAAGAAACTTGTTTTCTGCTATATAATATATATATATGTGTATATATATATAAAATATATATATGTAACCAACATATATAATATGCATACACACACATATATCACATCTTTTACAAGATATATATTTTTTGTAAAGGTACGGCTTTTTCCAAGCCAATGTCATTGTATTTCATATGATCATTTCTATGTCGTTTGAACCCATTGTGGCAAGTAGGAAGTAGTCATTGCTTTCCATGGGGTCAGTTTTGTTTACTAGACTTTGAGTTCCATAGTGGAGGGAGATTTTCTTCTTTATTTTTATATCTATATTATTTAATGCAAAGTATGCAAAATAGTTCTTGCTCAGTTCTTATTGAATTAATAAATGGGTTAGCATCATTTCAAAATCAAATTTCTCCAAACTGTGGTTTTACCAGGGGAGGTTGGTTTACTTTGTTTTGCATAATATGTGGATTTCTCAAAAGTTATGTGTAGAGTTTTTTATTTTTTATAAATTGATTATTTTCTTTAAAAATGTAAAGAAAACATAATACTTAAGTGGACTCAGGCAGAGAAATTATATAAACTTTTAATTTATTTGTGCTTTAAGTATTACTCTTCCTGGACAGGAAATCTCTGTTGTGGGGAGTCAAGTTTACAACCTCAGTCTTCTTACTGATAACTTCCCTTCAGTACTTACTTATGTGCACCTGAGTTTTCTCCAAGGGCCAGAGCAATAATAGGGCCTTATAATCCATATAAAACAGTGTCCTTGCCTTCATGAAAATAAATTTTCTCTACTGCCCAAGTTAATTTACAAAGAAATGGCTTTGGAATCCAACCTATCCATTAGGAGAAAAAAAGAAAAATGTTAACGTTTATGGAATGAAAATATAGAGAAAAGCACTTAACATAATGACAAACACATAGTAGACCCTCAGTAATTATCACCTGTATATGCTGTGCCAGTTTCTCTGTTAGACGCTTTACATATGGGTCTTCTAGCGCTTTGAAGATGAAGCATAGTTGCTGGTTGACAAGATTAATATTGCTTAGAGATGTACATAAAAAGTTTAAATTGTTAATCTAAATTAGAGATTCTTCCTTTATCACTGGTTGAATCTAATAGGGGAGAGATTGGACTTGGGTAACGAGGCTTCTATTTCAAGAGGCAGCATAATGTTGCTTTAAGAGTCACTGAATCAATTTACTACCCAAATGGTCTTGGACAAGTTACTTAACCTCTTTATGCTTCCGTTTTTTCCATCTATATGATGATGATTAGGATAACAATCATAAGATTGATAATGATGATGATGATAATAACAATCATAAGATTGTTGTTAAGAACTGAAGTCATTGAATGTGGAAAATGTAGGATAGAGTCTGAAACATATGTATTCAGGAAATGAAAGCATTGTTATGATTAGCTGGAGCTAGGGAATGTGTAGTATTTTAATGAGCAGGGGAAAATTGTGCTTATATAAAGAGATTATGGTCCTGCTTGAAAGAATGTAATATTCTAGGTGGAATTTTAATAATGCTGCTTGCAACTTATTTATATATAGTTTGCACACCTGTCTTTAAATAGAAATTCATGCAGTTTTAATGAATTGCACAATTTATGGCATGTTCAATTAGTTTGGGGTGGCAGAAAGTTCACTAAGAAGATTTAAGTGAAAGTTCCACTTTCACCATTTCCTGTTTTAGAGAGTAGGGTCTAATCATCTACTCATCTTGGTGGGTTTTTCCTTCTATAAACTGCAGATACAAACTACGAGGTTTTCTTAAGAGAAATGTTGTGAAAATCAGAAAAAGACAAAGCATAGAACACTGTATATCACAGAATAGTCCCCATTAGAGGATATTGTTTTTTGTACCTCATTGTTCTTTTACTAATTTTATTTAATTAAATCTGTAACTTCTCAAATTTCTTTGGTCCTCTATACTTGGATATAGAGTCACTTTTCATTCATTACACACTTTCAAGTGTGTAGAAACTGTTTGTGTATTTAGATGAAAGATAATGGTTAACAAATGTTTTCACAAGTATCATGTATCTTTGTTTCCAAGCCTAGATATTGGAATTCCACATATCTATTTTCTCAATGTCACATATCACACTAACAAGTAGATCTGAGTACATGAAACACTCAAAGGTTGAATATAGTAGGTTTCACAATTTTGGTTCTATTACTCGTAATTCTTCAATACCTTGGTAAATGTGAGAAGTACCTCTTTCTTGTTTCTCAGAATGTTGCTAAATATTTTCAGTAGAGATGAAGCAAGATTAGAAGGCAGTTAAGTGCTTATATGTCTTCTGTTAGGGTTTCAGCATAATGTCTGGTACTATGTAAATGCACGAATAGAATAATAAACACGGCAAGAAATGATCAGTTATACATTTTATATACTCATCATTTAAAACTTTTATTAAAAAAAAATTTTTAATTTAGAACATTCCCTTCTTTTCTCTTGTCTTTATGATTTTTAACCTCCACATATCTGTTAGTCCCTCCTTCCACCTACCTACCTACCTGCTTGCCTCCCTAATATAGTATGTATTGAGCATTGCAGGTTCTAGGGGTAACACAAAGATATACAGTCTAGTATGTATGAGTGTAAGGGGCTGCATTATACGATCAGCAAAAAAGAAGGTACTGAATGTTGATTCAATAATGAAATATCTAGACTCTAAATATTAGAGAATTTGAATCAGGACTAATTTTAAAGGATATTTTTTATTATGTTGTGTAATTGGGGATAGTGAATTATGCTCAGTTCTGTTCAATATTATCTTAATGATATAAAAGTGATTTAGATGAGATCATTTAGTGAACAATTATTATGTTCTAGGCAATGTGTAAAATGCTTTTCATCCATTACCTCACTTAATCCTCATATCAACTCTGTGTAACACAGAATATTATTATCTCCACTTTACAAATGAGGAAACTGAAGCTAAGAAAGGTAATGTAGCTTGTCCAAGGACACTCACTTAATAATAGTAAGTGGTGAGCAGTGTATTAGCCAGAATGGTCTCTTAATGTATAAAGTAGATCATGCCACTTTCATGCTTAATACAATTTAGTGGCTTAGAATAGAAAGCACAAGTCTCCCAAAGGCCTAAGAATCCTACCTAATTACCTCACCCAATTATCTCCTACAGCATCGGATGCCACAGGCTAGCCCACTAGCCTTCTGAATAGGCTGAATGTGTTTCCACATTAGGAATTTTGTTCTTTCTCTGCTCCAGATCTTGCCCTGGCTAGCTCATTCCTGTCATTTAGGCCTCATCTCACATGTCATCTGCTCTGAGAGACCTTGCCTAGCCATCAAGTCTAAAAGAAACCCTGCTCCTCTACCCCAGTAGTTTCTCATAATACTCTATTTGGTTATCACTTTTTGAAACTGTTCTGTTTATTAGTCAACTTATTTTTATCTTCATGACCCTAAAGTAAGCTGAATGAGAGCAGAGACGTCTTCTTTATCTTGTTCACCCATATGTTTAACACCTAGAAAGAACAGAGCCTGGCACATGAGTAATGCTCAATTAATAGTCATTGAATGAATGATTGAGTTTTGAATTTAGAAACTGAGTTATTAGTTTCTATGATATATTCTCTTTGAGAAATGATAAATGAGGACATATTTGCTAATTTTGTCATTACTATTCTTATAGAACAAGCATATACTTGTCCCCAAATTGAAAAAGTCATGTAATTGTTTGATCTGAACACAATTATCAATTACTTAGGGAAAAAATAATCCTTAGGCAGACTGGTAGGGAATTAAAGAGAAGCTTTTTGATTACATTTAGATAATATACACTATTTTATGATTTGAAAGACTTTCTTCTAATTCCTTATAATCTGAATTTAAAAGTTACTATAAAATATCCCTTTTAAGAGTTAGTCAGGTAAATTTGGTAGTATCTGTAAAAATTTAGAAAGTTTCTATCAGCAATTCTACTTTTGGGGATTATATGCTACTGAAATACTAGCATCAGTGTGCAAAGATATGTTTGTGCAAAATTAGATACTTCATCATTGTTTATAATAGTGAAAACCTGTATTCAATCTAAATGCTCATCAACTGATGGTACAATAATTAAATTAGGGTATATACATAGAATAAGACAGTATGCAGTCATTAAAAGAATGGGAAAATTCATAAATATCGACATGAAAATATGTCTAAGATGTATTGAGAAAAGAAAGTTGCAGAAACCTTTGTTAAGTATGACCTTTTTAAAAAAAATCAACAAAAAGTCTTTAATTGTTTTTATGATGTGTGTGTATATGTGTGTATGTCAGAGGGGGGAGAGAGAGAGAGAGAGAGAGAGAGAGAGAGAGAGAGAGAGAGAGAATGCGTGAATTATAAAGGCATGGAAAAAAGTCCAGAAGATACATAACAAACTGTTCACAATGATGCTGTCATGATGATGTCCTATTCAAGACAGGGAGAACCTTCATCCTATTAATTTACATTTGTCTGGGTTCCTCAGTTTTATTTTAACAATAACGTATCATGTAAAAATTAAACAAATGCTTAAATTAAAAAGAAATGTTACTGCTGTTACTGACTTCTGTAGCTAGAGATAGCTATCTTGGAATCAGAATAAATTCAAGGATTGGAAAGAGTAAGCAATATGAGCAGAGCATATCCAGCTGTTACACAGGAGGGTCCTGAAAAGCTCCTTCTTAAAATGAAAACACCAGGACGATATCTTGGCTCAAATAGACATAGGAACTATATTTTAGCTGTGTGACCTTACACAAGTTACTTCACTTCTCGCTGCCAATTTTTTTTTGCCAGTTAAAAGGAGCTAATCGTTCCTACCACATAGCAATGTTGAGACGATTAAATGCATAATAATGCATGAAAAGGCCTCGTTGACGACTGGGTGGAAAGGAGATTGGAGGTTATCGGTGTACACTGTCATTATCATTATCATCGCGCTGTGCCAGGATTCTAACAGAAATTTAGAGAAGTGACTTCACTCAAAGTGACACAGCTAAGCAGTTAGAGCCAGGATTCAGCCCAGGTCTGATTCAGCCCAGGTCTGATTCAGCCCAGGTCTGACTGCTGAACATGAGCACTGAACCGCTGTAGTGCCCGAGACTCTGTTTCCTCTTTTCCAGTTTTCACAATTAGTCAGAATTTATCATAAGTCAAAGACATATTCATTCTCTAAATTTATTCTTTTATCTTCCAAACCATTGATGTGGTGAGAGGAAGTGACTATAGTTGGGTTTAAACGAAATTCTGTTTAGAAAAATTAGCCTTGGCCACACATTGTGCTAAACCTGAGGTCTGGACAAGGAGCAGCTCTGATTCTGGTCATGGATATGTTAATACTTACTTTCAATGAAGTCCCACATCTGTTTTATCAGTATGTTCTAGAAAATTAAATACACTGTTACTCGTGCCTGGGAGACAAACCTGGTATACTGAAGTGGCAAAACTCAGAGGTCAATTTCTTGGGACTCATTAAGGCATTGAGTGAGGAAATGGAATAAATATGTACAAAATGCATCAAGTATGGACTTCAGGTGTGATCCGGGTACCACACTTTGGTTAGTGTAGACTAAGGTGGAGGAAAATGTTTTCACAAAACCTAGCCTGTGTGGAGCATTTTGTAAGCAGGTATTTTAGAGTCAGGGCTACTATCTTGAGTTCGGTGGTCTGGACTTGGGATCACAGAGGTTTTGTCATATGTTGGCCTTAGAGTGACCTGTTAAATAAACAATAGGCAAGTTTTTATATAAAGTGATAGATAAACCTCTTTGTAAGATGATACTGTGTTAGCAATTCTTTTTAGAAAATAACCTTTCACTCTTTTGAAACTTATAAATAATTTTAAGTTGAGGTGCTAATAAAGAACAATTGCTTTTTTTTGCAGTTTATCCTTTATACAGTATGTACTATAGCAGTATGTAGTAACACCATTAAATAGATAATTAGAGTGGGTGTGTTTGAATGAACAGGTTTCCTCTAATACATTTTTTTTTTCTAATTTGTCAGTTTGGTTAATATTTTGGCTTATTAATGGAAGTAGACAATAAAAGTACTTGATAAAGTTCTCGAGCACTTATTATGTATCAGACATTTGCTAAATGCTTTATATGCAATAGTTCAGGTAAAGTACAATGCTAAATGGATTACAAATCATTAGTAATTTTGCATAGACATACGTAACATCTTGAGAATGTTGTTTTGCTTCATGTTCTACTCAATCTACTAAGTTTTATCTTCTAAAATAAACATTTAATTATGTTATATAACTGGCTAATTGTTATAAAATTTTTAGGTATTGCTACATCTTGTTTGCAGTTACTGTTTATTTCAAGGACTAATGATCCTGGCCAATAGTCTCTTAAGTATAAAGAACAGAATTGACCTGTGATATAAACACCTATATATTTATGTTTATGCAGTTATCTAAATTGGCATTTGGTAGCATAGATGTATGAACCTTTCAGATCTTGTGGTAAGTTGCTCCAATGAAGCAGAGGATAATACCTATACATACATACATATATATATGTGTATGTATGTATAATCACATATACATGTATATGTGATTATATATGTAATATGTATAATATATAAAATATATTTATACATAAGATAAATATATTTACTTAAATATATTTTAAAAAATCTAGGCTAGCCCTATTGCTTACCTTAATTAATAAATCACAGCAGACATAAATATGAAACTGTACCAGTTAAGTGCTCGAATAAGTGCTGAATAAGGCATAGGAGTTTCCTTTGGTAGCCCTGCCATATAAAACTCTAACTACCATAGGACACCCATGGTAGGAAGAAACATAACCAAGCCACATTGAGAAACCACATGGAGAATAAAATTCTAGCTGAGCTCCTAAGCAATAGCCAGTACCAGCATTAACTTGCCAGCCATGTGAGTGAGGTCATTTAACTCTTCTGGACATTCCAGCTTCCCAGCTGACAACATATAAAGCATAAGAACTGCCCATTCAGTGCACAGTATCATGAGAAACAATAAATTGTGTTTACCCCACTAATTTCTGGGTAGTTTATTATGCAGCAATAGATGGCCACAATAGAAATTATGACTAGTAGAAGTTGAATGATCCTGAGGAGATTGATTGTAAAAACCAGAAGGGCAGTGAGCAAATTGTTATTGGAAGCTGAAACAGTGATATGTAGTGGTGGAAAGTTTGGTGGAATGTGGACAATAGAAAATGTACATAATGAAGTTGCAATATAGCTAAAGAGATTTTCAAGAAGGATATTCAAGGTGTCATTTGGCTTTTTTCAGCTACTTATGAAGACATATGAGAGTTATGAGATGAGATAATTAAGGAACTTTTCAGTTTTCAGACAGGATATAAAGAGCCAAGATGTGATGGATTTGAAAATAAAACTCATCCCCAGTTTCCCTTGGCAAAAATACTCCCCTACTTTAAGAAATGGTCTTAGTTCAATGATCTAACTCAGACTGCTGCTTGTAAAATGTGGCATCAGAGGAAAAATCAGATTAAGGGTGCAGTTTCAAGACCCTTGGTTATGACTTCAGAAAGATATAAGATGATGTCTTGTAGACCCTTTTATCTAGATGGAAAGACTTAAAAGATGTGCTTCATGTTTACTCTCAGGTAAATATAGGGTTTCTAAATTTGGGGGGTTTATGTCTCACCTGACTGACAGCCTACAGTGGAGGAGAGCCTATTTTGAAGAAGTTTTGTGCATGTGGCTTTTGTCTGATAGAGTAGATTATAATTTGATACATAGGAATCTCACAAAAATTTCAAAGGACATTTAAAAATGTGAATTAAAAGAGACATATTTCTAAATGAAAGAGATTTCTGGGCCCTCAACTTCGTCTAGGCAGGAAAGAATCACACGTATGAGCTATTTCTTATGAAAAAAGGAAGATGACTCAGAAATCAAAGTCAAAGCTTAGAGGGTGGAATCAAAAGCCATTAAGATATATCCCCAGGAAATAGGACTGAAATGTATCAAATGTTTTACCTCATTCAGTTTTCAAAGAAGCTTTATGGAGTATTAGTGTTACCTTTATTTATATGCAAAGCAACTGAAGGATGCAGAGGTTAGATAACTAGCCCAAGCACACATGCCTAGAAAATGGAGGAGCAGTCTTGCTCCAAAGCCTGGAGTCCATTATGCCACCTGTTACCTCAGATCCAGACTGCCACCATTTATAGGTTTTCTAGGAGGGCAGCATAGCAGTGTGAAGGAGAAACTATAATGAAGAGGGTTTGTTTTGGGTGCTACTCACTTTCTTTTTCCTCTCTCTCTTTCTAATACTTCCTTTGTCTAGGCACCCACTTCCTTCTGATTGCTCAAAGCTACTAAATAACATTATATTATTAATATCATAGTAGGTACCTAATAAATTACTGTAGAATAAATAATTGCAAACTCCACTGGGGCAGGCATTGTTATTTACATTTTAAGGGTGTGGAAGCTGAGCTCCAGGAAATTAAATAACTGCTGATGGTTGCGTAGTTCATTAGTTGCAGAACCAGAGCTTTAGTTCATTGCTGATTTACTCTATGTTCTGAGCCTTTCCACTGCATTATAAAGCTTTCCATATAATTCCTTTCCAGGACTTTCTCCTCACCAAAGCTTCACTATCACACTTCCTTTTCTCTCTTCTCTTTCCTTTTCCCTCCTTCTGGTCTCTATATCAAAAAATTTTAAATCTTAGTTTGCTGAGTGAGCTCTCCTTGGAATCAAGAAGAAAGTAAATTGGGTGAACAAAATCCTACCTATGGGAATAACTAATATCAAGAAATAACAGCAATAGTGGCTACAACTAGTACTATTATGTGCCATTTAATCCTCACAATAGCCTCACGGAGTAGATATTTTCATCCCTCTTTTATAGATGAGGAAATAAAATAGGACGTGGAATTAATCTGTGTTCTCTCTGGCTGTAAGTCATACCCAGAAACTACATCTTACTGTTAAAAGATTATTTTGTCACCCAAAAATCCCTTCAGTAGGACTGACTGGCAAAATAAATAAGGAAAAGAGCATTCCAATAACATGAAAAGGTTTTCAAATGAGATCAGACCAGAAGTTCTTGATTCTGGCTGGATATTAGAATATTCTGGGGAGTTTCCAAAAAATACTCTGACCTCATCACAAACCACGCAAATTAGAATCTCTTCAATGAGAGCCCAGAAAGATTTTTTTTTAAACTTTCTAGGTGATTGCAAGGTATAGCCAGGGTGGAGAACTACACCCCGTCTGCAGAGATGTGTATAAGAATCACCATGAACTTGTAGAATCGCAGTGTTCACATGTGCTGCATGTGGTGGTGGTTCTCAACAGATGTGTATAGATTGATTGACTGAAATCTGGAAACAGCTTTGAAATCTGGGAGGTTAAGATGATGGCTTTGAAAAATTCAAGTACTATAGAGGTATATTGTATAAATATACATCCTTGGTCATGAGTAAAAGGTACATAAAACAGTGCCTTAATTGTGCTAGTTTGGAAAGTCAGAGTTCTCTGCTAACCCTTTTATTATACTGTTATTTATAAAATTATATCTTTATGTTGGGTATGACATCATGAACACCTTTCACAATCCACAGTGTCCTATGGATGGAGAAAAGCCAGGTATGGGGCTCAGTGCATGGTAGTTGTAGTTGCTGCTTCCTTCCCTTCTTTTGTCTTCTTACCTTTTCCCTTACCTTTTTATCTCTTCCTTTCTCTACTCAGCAGGGAAATTTGAGAGATTCTAACAGGGACAAAAGTGTTAATTTTATAGATTAAAAAATGAGTCAATGTTTTTTTGCAAATCCCCCGATCAATACAATTATAAAGAAGAAAGAGTTGATTGTAGAGTTTGGGCCCCTGATTCTCAACAAAAACAACCAAGAGGATTAGAAGTTTTATATATTGTTATGTTTAAATTCTTTCTCTTTCCAAAAATTATTTGAAGTTGCACTGAATATAACTGCAGAAAATGAATAACATATAAAAATGAAAATCTTGAAAAGAGGATGTAGCCATATGATAACCATAGGACTTAGCAGGATTTTGTCGATGTGTAAGAAATTTACGGTAGGTTTCCTGGTAGGGGAAGAAACAGTTTACATAGTCGTAGTTAGCAGAAAAGAGGAAGTATATAGAGAGTACTCAGGGATGACAAGAAACTTCCTCCACAAGACCTCATAGGGGACATTTTGTGTCAGAAAAGTAGCATCCTTGACTACAGCTTCAAAATAAATACCAAATAGTTTCATTATTGCTGTTCCTCGTAGCTGAAGACATAACATTAAAGCCCAACTCATTGAGGCTGATCTTCAAAAGAAATGTCGGATTTGAGCAGATCTTTATAACATATTCATTTTTTCTTCATTTATTTTTACCATTTCCTCCTTGTTTTCTTTAGAAATTTGTCACAGTACAGATGAATGAGTTCTGGTTTTTAACCTAGCACATAATTTTGTGTCTCCCTGGTAAATGTTTACTTATAGAGAAATTTAGTTTCTTGGGATCCTTCAAAGACCTGAGATCTGCCCTGTCTGATTTTCATTTTCATTTTCCTTAAAATGATGTTTGTTGATGGAAGAGAGGCTGACAGACTGTATAGTTATGCTGGAAAGAGGCAAGACCAGGACTCATGTGGTTGATGTTATTGGTTATGGGCAAAGAACATCTTTCCTCCAATGACTGTGCAGTTATAAAAGTAATTGTGCTATTTAGTGCTACTTAAAATATTATGGTGGTAGGTGTGAGTATGGATAAAAAAGTAAGAGACGCTTTGCTTCTTCCAATGAAATAAGCTAGCAGAGTCCACCTTCCCAAAAGACTCTGAATTCCACGTTTGGCATTTTTTTTTTTTTTAGCCTAGAGTCTTCTGCTGGTGTTGTCTGATCCTCAGAAGGAATGGTGAGCTGAATCTGAACTGAATGGAGAAGGCAATTTTTGCCATGCAAAATTTGTTTGTGTAAACTTGGATTTCAGTTGTCTTTTTCATTTTCTTTTTGGCAGCAAACATTAATGCTTGAGGACACGCTGCCACTCATTTCTGGGAAGCACCAAATATTTGGTTTTTATCTGTATTCAGACAGAATCAGTTTCAAGTTGTTTCTGTAGATACTAAACATAAATATTTAGATAAAACAAGCTTATAAATTATGTAATTTATTCCATCACTTGAGGAATTATGAATTTTTTCCAGTGATAGATAGAAAAATTTATTGAACATTTACTTTGTAAAAAACATTATAATAAATAATAAGTGCAGAGTAGAGGGATATATTATACATATAGACATGGGGATAGCCCACTGTAAACTTCCACTCTAGTAGAGAATTGAAAATATAAAATTACTTTAATTATTTTAAGTAGAATGTTTTTAAGAGGCAAGATTATTTATTGTAGTGAAAGTTTAACATGCATATTTATAGGGCATCATAGAAAAGAGATTGTAATGAAGTTAGAGATAGATTCAGAATAGCTGGGTTTTAAACCATGTATTAAAAAGAAATATCATCATGGGTTAGCAGAGATGACCGAACTAGGAAGGAGGAAGATTAAGGTCATGCTTTGAAAGTTGTCTTGTGTTTTCTAAAAACTTCTTGATTTGAAGAATTCGTCTGATAACATTGCAATATTAAAATATAAGCAGTAAGTTACTTTTAAAATATGATTGAGGCTCTGGTGAATGACTCATTTATTGCAAGTATTTGAAACACAACATTGTAACATGATAAAATAATAATAATAATAAGTAATTTTTAAATTACTTTTGACATGTGTTTTAATGGTGTATGATGTACATATATAAAACTTTGTATATGATCCCATTAAGATTCTTGATGTTCAGATTATACACTTTTTATAGTGTGTAGTTTATGCAAACTTGAATTATAGTTTTCTTTTATCTATCATCCATCATCCTCAGTAGTCGGGGTACTCTTCATGTTTTATTTGAAGAATTACACTTTAGTTTTATATTTCAAAACTTATGGAAAAAGGTATTTTTCTTTGCTTTTATTTTAAAACTAAAATTCTGAAAACAATATATTAAGGTCTCTCTTCTAATCTTTTAAAGTTAAAAATTTAAAAAGAAGTTTTGAGTTTATTTTGGATTGTTTTTGCAACATTATTGCATTTATCTTTTAAGATTCTTGCTTTTTAAATTTTTTTATTTTTTATTAAAGGAGTCTTTGGAACCTATACCTAAAAGAAACCTGAAAAATGGGTCTTCTCTGACTCATTCACACAAAACGGCTCTTAATATTTTAGTCATTCTTTATTTAGACATACTTCATTGGGGTAACTAATTAGTCATGATGAAAAAAGGTTTCATTTTTCATCTTTTTAAATCATTTTTCTTTCTCAATAATTCATTGTTATCCATCCATTCATTTATTCTTTTATTTGTTCAGCAAATATGCATTAAGTACCAATAGTATTTAAGAAAATGAGCTGTTGTGTGTGGATAGGTGAGAAGGTGCTACAAAAGTACCTACATCATGAGACTTAAAACTTTGGGAGACAAAATTAGAAAATGTTCATTTCCACAAATAAGGATTAAGTAACATGCTTTAAGAATTTACAGATAACAAAGAAAATTTTTACTTCTTGGAAAGGTAGGGGTAAGCGCTTCAGAAATACGTTTCCAGTGGAACTGACCTATTCGATCCTTGTTTTTTTTTTTTTTTTGGATGAAGGAACATGTTTTACTCCTTTGTATTTAGTAAAACAAATATTAATAGATATCTGTTCTCAGCTCAAAATGCCTAAAATATGCTTAGATTTTCAAGACATTTCACACTGTAAGTACTTTTATTTTTGGAGTTAAAATACAGACATTATTAAATACTCATTAAAATTACAAAGTATGAAGAGCTATCTGCCCTCAAAGTTGCAATGCTGCCATGTCTTTGAGAAGTGCTTATTGTGATTTTTGCTCATTTTTCTTTTGTTTAATATTATAATATGTTATTTTCAGAGGCAAAATCAGTAAAGGACTTGAAGATTTAAAACATGTTGTTCCAACAGGAGAAACATACATCCATGAAGGACTGAAGCTTGTAAGTTCTTTTACATTTATGAGTATGGGAGAGAATATTTTCTTATTCTGTAATGAAATAAATTATAACTCTCTAGTAAAGCTCAAAACCACTTTACATTTTATATTAGAAAAAATTTTTTAATGCTTTTTGTTCTAGGGATGAAACTGATAAAAAACATTATCATGATAACAAAATGTTTAGATGACATTTTGCCTTTTAAGGAATTTTCTCTTTTCTCTGTGGTTATATTTAGACTAGTCAACCAAAGTTAAAAATCTATTTTATTTACACTCGATAGTAACTGCTCTATAATGTAAATAAATGAATATTTTAAATAAAATAGTTAACACAAATATTGTGTTTTAAAGGCCAGTCCATAATATTTCAATTTTGTTAGACTTACAAATTCAGCTTTTAAACATACTGGTTAAAAGTTAAGATTAAATCTTGAGTTTGATAATTATTTTTCATTTTCAGGCAAATGAACAAATTCAGAAAGCAGGAGGCTTCAAAACCTCCAGTATCATAATTGCTCTGACAGATGGTAAGTTGGACGGTCTGGTGCCATCATATGCAGAGAAAGAGGTGAGTATTTAACTGAAGCTATTCTTTACACCCCAGCCTTCTCTGCATGTTTATATAGCATGATATGTATATTTAGCATGATATTTGAATAATATACCCCTCCACCTTCTCTTTCTCCATAGGCACAAGTTTCCAGGTCATTTGGGGCTAGAGTTTATTGTGTTGGTGTCCTTGACTTTGAACAAGCTCAGGTGAGTACAGCAGATTTGCAGACTTTAATCTCAATCACATAATTGTCTTAAGGATAGTTTATCTAATTCTTTTCACTGATGACTCATTATGACACAAATTGATTGTTGAACATTTCCTATAAAAATGGCCGTTTGCCTTGATTAATAAAGTCTGATTTTGGTAGGTTTCATAACTGAAACAATACTCTAAATTATTTGAACATCTATTTAGTTTGGAGTACCTAACATAGGACAGATATTTGGGTTAAAATAATATGAATACTCCTGTTCTTTAACTCAACTAACAAGATCATTATGGCAGTTTTATTTAGCATTTCATTTGATGTAAAGCTGGACTCTTAAGAGTGCAGGAATTTGGGAAGTTCACTTGTACCTTAATAATTTTCCTTACAAAAAGCATTTTTTTCATGAAGTTTTAAAGGTTTATATATTACATTTTTTCTCATTCACAAAGTGATTTTACATTTAAATTTTGGGTCGAACATGACTAAGTCTCTTGTGTCTTGTGACAGTTACATTTAGTAGAGCTCTGCTTTGTTCTGAAACTGAAATTTGAGGCCAATCTAAAAGGGCTGTGGCTAATCTCAGTTCATTTCATTGTGATACATTGAGAGTAATACTAGTACCATCATCTTTAATTCCTGACAGACTACACTAGCGAATTAATCCTGCAGTGTAAGTTTTCAGAACATAATTGAAATGCAGTGAGGTTTAGAAAGTATTAAATGTCTCAGCCACACTCAATTACACTTTTTTCCTTTTTCTAAAGCTTGAAAAAATTGCTGATTCCAAGGAACAAGTTTTCCCTGTCAAAGGTGGATTTCAAGCTCTTAAAGGAATAATTAATTCTGTGAGTATTTCTCCATAGGTACAAAAGGGTCATAATTTTAGATTTATTTTAAGCTGTAAAAAACCATCTTGATATCCAGTTTAAGTGGTCATTATCTTGAAGAGATTAAGAAGGAAGTTTGTATTATGAACACAGTGTAATTCTGAAGACCTGGATTTTGTTCATAAGTGAGATTTGGCATTAATTCTTGTAAATTGAGCTCTGCGAGACTGTGATTTTAAGTTTAAGATGTTCATAAACAGTCTCTGACACTTACACCCTTTGAGCATGGAGTTCCTCACTGTCTAGATATCTTGAGCATTTTATAGGCTTTGTGGAAGAAGTGTAAAATGAAAATTTGGACTGGAATGTGTGATTACTCCCTCTTTCCAATATGGTATTTCCCAGCTATCAATCGGGCAACTTGGACCAGCATTGGAGTATTTAACTGCTGTTGTTCTTTCCATTTTAATGATTAATAGTTTCACTGGCACTCGTAATATTTCTCTTTCAAATTCATTTGAGCTGTCTCTGGTGATCATTAGAATATGGGCTATCCTAAAGAGGGTACGGGGAAGTGGAGTGATGAAATGCAAAGCAAAACTCCTGGGCTTTCACAGCTGAGGTTTATGTTTCATTTTACTGCCTTTTGCTAGAAGCACTAGGAACAGTTGCTATTAAGTATTTATGATATTTTGGTAAACATTACCCTAAAATGGAAGTGAATAATGTATATTCTCTAAGCCAAAGATTTCCCTTTAATCTTTAGGTGTTTATTGAAGGAAAAAAAATCTCTGGTTCTTCTGACTTGGTTCAGGCATTTAAAATTTCTCTTTAAAGATCATGTTTTTCAGGAACACAGAGTGAGATTGGATTTGGTTTTAGTATCATGCAGGCTCTTTTTCTTTTCTAATTAATGGAGCTTTTCAGATAAAACATGCAATTTTGTCCTATCACATATCAGTTCTTCTAGTGAATAGGCCAAATGTAAATACAGAATGGAACAGAGGTTTAAATATTTTAGGAGTGTACATATTATTATTGTGTTTAGTTTTTAGGAAAAATTGCAAAATAAAAATAATAAATATTTTAATAGCTGTATTCAATATAAATACTCTACAACTGTGATTTGAAATATAGGAAAATGATGGACAATGCAAAAGAGAGGATATATTTTAAATAGAACTTTATTGTGCTTGGGAATTTACAATTATCTTTATAATTATCCTGGGAAGGAGAAAAGACCTCTCTGGGTTATATCCTTTGGATTTTTTTTCTTTATATGAAAAAGTTTCATTTAAAATTCTCCAGGTAACTAATTGTCTTTTCAAAACTCTCTTTTAACTAATTGAAACCAGATTCACAAATATAGAGGACAATCTGGTGATGACTAGCGGGGAGGAGGAATGGGGGCTGAGAGAATGAGGTAAAGGGCTAAAGAAGTACAAATTAGTAGTTGGTAGATGCTCATGGGGATGGGGAGCAGGGCTTACTTAGGGAATGCAGTCAACAGTAATGTAATGGCTATGAATAGAGCCAGAGGGAAGATAAAGTACCTGGAGAGTCATTTCATAAACTATATAAATGTCTAACCAATGTACTGTATACTTGAAACTAATAATAAAATAATATACTAAAAAACCTTTCTCTTTAAATGGGCTATGACTACAGATTTCTCCTTCAAGAAATTTATAATCGACAACCAGAGGAGATAAAGTTGTTGTTGCTTTATTATATTTATTTGTTAAATTTCAGTTTTAAAAATTTCATCAACAATTTTAGGCAATTTTAGGAATTTTTAACTGTAGTCTTTCTTGCCTGAAATTGTTAATGGACTTTAGCTTCAGTAAGTTATGTTGAAAGATTTAGCATGATATTAGAAAGACTTGTGTTATTTTAGCTATAAATTGCAAACAAAGCCTCTTGAGTTTCATCTGGCAGGAGTTGATGAGTACAGCTTTCATCTCAATTTAGTTAAACTCCAGCTATTTTGTCACAAAGGGCGGTGTAAATTATTCTCAGGGTAGTCAGCCTCTGGGGAAAACCTGACAGTAACTTGGCAAAGTTGGCAGGTAGACAACTGGAGCTTTTACAACCAAAGTTGATCTCACTAATGACTGAGATTTTTATCAACATTATGATAGTTTGGGACTTTTGCCCACTTTGTAGAACTTGAAGGCACTTTAATCACTTTATCTCTCTTCAAGGCAGAACATGCTCCACATGATAATATACAGAAGCTATAATTCTGCTTGAAATTCAAACTGCATTTTATACTTACAAAGTACCATATTATTTTTTAAAAATTTATATTTAGTATTTAAAGCAAATGTATCTATTTCAGGGTAAGGGCAGACAGAAAAGAATATCCTTCTATTTTTTATGATTTACCATACTAATAGATAAAATTGTACTTGGAATGTATTTACACAAAGCTAAGAAGCAAATGGAAGAAATGAGAAAATTTAAGTCTTTCAGATGTTGGTACCATGAAAGCAAAATATTTCAAAATTGATAAATAATTTTTTTCTGGCTAGAAGTTATTTAAATACATCTGGCCTCATTAATTGTCAATACGTTAATTTATTTGAAGTTAATTTGTAATTGAGAAACATTGATAACATGGTTTTCCTGTTTTCTCTGTCCTCCCCACCCTTCCCACCAAAATCTATAACCTGAATGGTCTGGTCCCCTTACTGTAGAGGATGTCACATTTTATAAAGACATAGTGTTATTAAATGAAAAGTTTGTTCATCCAGTGCTGTCAGAGCCAAACACTAAAAACACTGAGAATTGCAGTGGAGAAATAGTTGCTATTTTTATTATGAATAGAGCCACCCAGGAGAATGGAAAACTAATGCCCCAAAGCCCAAATGCCTCCATAGTGTGTAGGTTACAGATTATAAAACACAATGGATTAGGGGGTTTTGGAGTTGTGCTGGGAGTTTATTGGTTAGAGATGAGGTAAAGATAATGAATCATTTTTTTAGGTCCTGAGGGCAGTTCTGAGGTCAGTTCCAGTGTCCTGTATAGTTTCATGGGAAAGTAGCCAGGGGGTCATTTCACTTTAGGGCTCAGGAGCTGAAACATAATTTAGGATAAAATGTTATATTTAGCCTGCAGAGGTCCAGACTGTGAGACTATTAGTCAGGTCGGCTACTTCTCCCACTGCCTCATGGATTGCTGATTATCTAGAGGGGCGGAAAGGCTAGGTCTCTGAGGGGTATATATATATAGAGATATGGTTTATAGAGCTAAGATTTAAAGCTAAATTTAATCAAAGTCATTAGGACCCTTGATTTCAATTGTTTGTCTAGAATCAACTTCTTATCAGCAAAGATAAGTTTCATTTTGGAGCCTTTCTTTATTGCAGTTAAAAAAAAAAGAAACACCAGTTGTTCTGTCTTTTATAACTTTCAAAGCAAAGGACTAAAAATGCCCTTTGTTATATTTGCATGTTAACAATTTAATACCTTTGTAAAATTAAATTGATTTAGACAATCATTTTAATGCTCTATGTTAATTTGGAAGAAAAATATCATTTGAAAATTTTTAGATTTCTATCCAGGCAAACATATATGACGTTTTTCGGAACATTGATTTAATTTCCAATCTTAATTAGTACTTATGAAAATTTAAAATTTATTATTATCTCAAGTAGGTATTGTTGAAAAATTTTCCTCTTTTTTACCCTACTTTTACCATTATCTAATTTGTTCTATTTACTCATTTGTTGAGCTCTTAGTATGCTTAGGACATTGTGTTAGGCTTGGAACAGGGGACACATACTTAAGTAAGACAAATTCTCTACTTTAAAGGGGCTTGAAAATAATGATAATTTGAGGTTTGGAATATAGTGGTCCCCTGAAAAAATTACTAAGTGTGGGAATTTGGAGGAGGGGGATTTCAGTTAGTCACCCTCTGTGATAGAAAAGAAATCTTATAATGCAATTTGTGTTAAAATGCCAATATGGCTAAAGTTGACAGGAGAATGGGATAAGTTTGATTCTGTGGAGTCATGGAAGGCTTTTTGTGGTGGAATTTGAACTGTACTCTGACAATTAAAGTAGATTTAATTAGAAAAAATGAACACAGAACTTTAGAAAGAGGGCTGAGTGGCTGAGGCAGAGGAGAGAATGTGGTTTGGCTTAGATTATGGAAGGATATGGAGGGTAAACGTTGCCAGGTAGGCTGGATCCAGATTATGGAGACCCTTAAATATTTGAATGGGGAATTGGTATTTATTTCATAAATAATTGGAGAACCATAGCAGATTAATTCATAGCATGAGATTTATATGTTAGCAGTGAATGTTTAGGAAGAATATTCTAATGGTAATGTATAGGCTGCTTTACAAGATGGAAAAGTGTATCATAAATCTCTTGCAATAGCCTTTGTGAGACATGATGATTGGGACTAGGAAGACCCGAGTGTGAGTTCCAACTCTGCCTCTGCCTGGCCATGTGACCTTGTGTATATCCTATAATGTAATTTGATTTTAAAATACTCATTAGTCAATAGGGATAACAACATTCATTTCATTGAGTTGTTTTGTGAATTAAATGAGATAATGATTAAGAATCATCTAACTCAGAAGGGCTGGTCCTTAAAATATTTGGTAGGAAGCTAGGAACGGCAGGAAGCTAGGACAGTGAAGTATGGAGTTATCGATCCTTCTGTAGGGCAGTCCACTGAGAGAGATGGCCAAAATGATCAATGACTTAGGTCTAGAAGGGTATGGAAGTAAGAGAATCAAATCTAGCAAGTGGGTCCTAATTAAAAGGATTTCTAAATGGTAGAGCTACGCCAAGTTAAATATCTGTCTGTGCCGTAGTTCCAGATCCTCAAGCATCAGAGTAGGACACAGTCCACAACTAGAAAGAGAGATTTGGCATTCCCAAGACAAAAGCTAGTAGAGTTTCAGGAGTTTTCATTTATTAAAGAGCCTCATTCTTGTGGGGGAACCTGTAGTCCTAATTAGTGATTCAGTGTAGAAACCTAGTTGCTAGGGGGCCAGTGGCATCCCCTGTGGACCTCGGTTCCTCAGGGCTTATTTTAGGCTCGGGGATTCTAGGTCTTTTACAATAAAACTAGGTCAAAGGCCTTGGGGGAAATGATGAATAAATAATCTCTCTGCCCTGTTAAGAATCTCGTCAGGGACTGGGTGGGGCTGAACCTCTAGGTGTAAAATCATTTTGCTGAGTCAGGCTCTAAAGGCCCTGGCAAGTGTTAGCTGGCAACTGTTTGTTACTGCTGTTATCATTGTGATGACAGTGAAACTGGAAATCCAAAGGTAAATTTAGGAAACTTTAAAAAGTTAATAGAACCCGAGAGCTCACTAGATATATAGTAAAAAGGACAGAGAGGGGGTGAGATTTAACTTGGGTATTCTGAGCCTGACTAAGAATAGCTAGAAGCTGTGAGAGCAAAAGTTGTTTTCCCAGAGGGGCCTAAGGTGTTAGAGGACAAGGTGGAACTGGGCAGAAGAGCAGAAGGAAGTTGAATTGGGCCTAGGAATAAATCTTGGTGTGGGCTGCCCCCAGGGAATAGGAGGTCCATTGAAATGTCCATATCAGAAAACTGCAGTTTCAGTCAGCATTCCTCCTCTTGTTTTCTCCCCTTCTATTGCACACAAACATAAGGATGTAATTTTTTTTATTTTCCATTTTAGGTTATCTTTGCTATTTTAAAGGGTCTAACAATTATTTTTGCTTTTTTGGAAAAGTGAGTGTAAGAATTTAATTTCAAAATGAAATTTTAGTCAAACTAGTATAGGTCAGAGTGACATGTGAGTGCCACGTGGTTTCTGGTTCAGTGTTTCATAATGCAGTGCTGTAGAAGAAAACATTAAAAAAAATTTAAAAACCAGGATTGCCGAATAATATGGAAAGAATAAAAATCAAAATGCTCTGTGGTGACCCTCCTCTTTTCTTCTAAAAACAAGACCATGGGATGTTTTTATCTTTGCAATTATTTCCACAATTTTTTTTGTTTGATAGAACACCTCAGAAAGTATTAAAAAGAAGAGATGAATCAGTTGTGAAGCTGGTTTTATAAATAACCTCGATCTAAAAGAATTAAGAACACTGAACCCTAGGTGATAGGAGCAGCAAATGCCAGAGTTCCTCAGTACCTAATGGGAAGTACGGGAGCATAAATGGGAAGGGATTGCTCACTAATACTTGTAGGAAATTTACATAAAGCTATAACAGATTTTTTATACAAGGATAAAGGTGCAATATACATTTCAAAAAGTAACTTCATTCCTAGTGCTAGAAATATAAGCTTCATTTGACCTTTGGAGCCAAATCATTTTTCTCAGTAATGACTATTATTGTTTTGAAAAGTATCCAAGAAAGGTGTCTAAACCATGTTTAGTGGAATGAGAAGACATGGCAAAATCATTTTCTTCACAGGCAAAAAATTTCCATAGAAGAGGGTACATAATGAACATTCTGATAAGACCCTATCTTAAGTGCTTTTATCAGGTTTTATTATGAATATTGACTGCTTAGTTATAGAAATCTCTTTATAAAATCATGGTTTGTTGAAAATCTAAAACTTGAGCTAACTATAAAGATATATTCACAGGGGAAAAAAACAAACTGGTAGGACTTACTCAAAATTGGAAATCAGTTTCTAGGAATCCTTTTAAAAAGGACCAGCTATAGTGTGAAGCTCACTATAAATCTGATTCTTCTGGCCTTCTGTTTATCTTTAGTACTGAATGTAGATGAGGAGTCTCGTTATGACATCTTTCATATTAATGGTAGGAAAGTTAAAACTGTATTTCCCCCCTCCTTTTATTTATGCCTAGTGCCTAATATGGCATTGGGTAAGCAGTCATTGCTAAATTCAAATTTATCAATGAATAAATAAAATCCATGATCCCTGCAAATATTTTTGTATTTTTATAACGTGTATGTAAGCATTGGAATATTAACTTTTTTTTTTTTTAGCCAGAAAATATTTGAATTGACTTCTGATTCCATGTAACTTAGGTTTCATCCTTTTATTTATATTCTACTGTATTAACACTTTTGGTTACAAATGACAAAAACCAAGTTCATACTAGCTTAAAGAACAACAACAAAAAAGAAAGTTATTGACATATATGACTGGGTGGTTTAGAGGAGGAAATTGCCTCAGGTGCAGCTGGATTCAAGGAATCAATCCGTATTCTTAGAGTCTTCTTCCTTTGTAAATTTCACCTGTGGTTCTATATGCCTCATTCATTCAGAACCGTGTCAGATGAAGGTAACTGCCGAAGGTTTCAGACCTACATGGTCCTTAGCAAGCCCATTAAAAAGAGAGAGAGCTATTATCCCTGGGCATCAGTATATTTGCAAGCATTATTTGGACCAGCTTGAGTACTGTGCCCATTTTCATGATAAGAGTTTGGGAGTAAGGTTGTGAGGGGGGAAGGCATCTTGATCCATAGTCTCACTAGGACTACACTGAGTGGAGAACAGTTTCTCCAATAGAAAAGGAAACATTTTTCATAGATATGTAAGGATGAAAAAGTATTTTGGGTAGAAAAATTAATAAATATTACAATCCAATATATTTAAATACATTTAAAATATTCTTGACATATTTTAATAAGACATTCTCTTCTAAATTTCGGTGAACTCAAAAATACAAATAAAAAATTAGATTAACTTACTCATTTTTTTACTGAAACTTTATTATGTTATCTTGACATCCATTATCCAATGTTCTATTTACATCTGTACTTTTATTTAATAGTAACATTATTTTTTTCTTTATTTGCTTGGGATTATAGTTTAAGAAAATCAAATATTTACTTATTTTTGAATAAATAGAGCTTTGTGATATTTTGTGAGAAAACAAAACTGGTGACATTGTTTTATATAGCCAAAATTAGTGCCAAATATTTATTTATTAATATTAATCCATTGAGATATAAAAGGAGATGATCTTTAGAGGCTCACCTGTTCTCGAAAGAAATTTTAGTAGAAGGACATTGAAAAAGAGGATAAAATGATTAAGATTATGAGTAAATGTGCCATCAGTGGAAATTATAATTGGTAAATGCATGTTTTCTCAGTTATATCTTATTTCTCCCAAATATTATAATTCTTAATTTATTCAGAAGCATTTTTTGAATATCTACTGTGTTCAAGATATTTTTCTGGGTGTTGGATGACAAAAATGTATGTGGTACCCTTGATTTTCTGAGCTCACAGTTTTTAGTCATATATGTTTGATTATAAAATTAATAGAAAAACTGATAATTTTTTTCTATTCTTGTTGATTAGGGAAATGTTTTATTTAACACTAGAGTTTTGAAAAATCAAATGGAATGAATATAGACTTAGATTGCTTGGCAGATTTATTTCATGATTCAGTTAATAAAACATGAGAGTGGGCAAGTTGAACTAATATGAAATAATATATGCATCACAGTGAAAAATATGTTTGGACTCAATTTCTTTAGATTTTGAAATACATAGTGCATTTATTATTACTTTATCCCATAATTTCCATGCTCTTTTCATGAAAATTTATTTATCATTTAAGAAATCATCAAATGATTATTCTGAGTTTGTGCTGACCAAAAGAAAAAAAAAGGAAAGGCAGGTTAAATTTGTTTCAAATCACAATTCATTTTTGGTATATTTCTATGTCGTATTGGAAAAGGAAGACCTGCTAATATGATTTGCTATGAAAATTCTAATTGTGAGAGGTAGAGGAACTTAAATGTCTTTTGGGATTTTTGTTTCACAGTTTACAATATGGGCAAAATTTCACATATACTCCGAACTATGCATCTGTTATGTTTGGAGCTAGAACAGTAAAAGGCAATGATTACAACTTACATTCTTCCCTAGAGTTCTTAAGAGTAAAAGTTGGTTTAGAAATTTTTCACGCGTGCTTGTATTACTCACTTACTTGCAAAGGAAGGGAGAATCCATATTTAGAAATAGTTCGGTGCAGAACGTGCTGGATTGAGCAACTGGTATTGTGAAGCTCCAAGCAGTTTTTAAAGATGAACTCAACTAAAACACATGATTACAAATTACAGTTGTTTTTCATTGAAGCATTACTACACTTAGAGGAAAATATATTTGGTAGGATGTTTGGTAGCCAGAGAGAAAATAAAAATTACATATCTGTTTATTGAAAGATGAAAGGCAAACAAGAAAAGCAAACAAGAAAAGATTGTGAGAAACATCTTCCAATTGTTTTAGCTTCTTATTCTATCACACACATGGCTTATTACTACAGCTTCATTCTGTTGGGGACTTTAGAACTAGTGCTGTTCAGTAGTTTTTTTTTTTCCTTATGAGATCTAAACTTGGAATCTTTTTTATATTTGGATTGAACCAGAAAAATAGATCTTATTATTATCCATACTGATATTTTCTGGCATGCTGTATGTCATAGTAATGAGCAATTTCTACTTGTTAAGGACACACCCAGGGTGCTCGTAATTTATCTGTAATGTTCTCTTATAGGTGTTATCATGTACTCAAAATCGGTATTAGAAAATTATTGCCATGATAAATATTTTGAATTTTTAATAAAGTTTTAAAAATATTAGAGATGTTTGGGTATCATATTAAATTTAAGTATAAGGAAATAATCTATTTTGAGGAAAAAAATTTTATTATTTAGAACTGACCTTAAATATGATACTACAAAGGAAATTATTCAATAAGATTTAATATCCTTTTTCTCTTTTCATATATAATATTTAGAATTAGCCCCCCTTTTTAAAATTAATTAATTATTTTTATTTTTAAATTAAATATATTGGGGTGAGATATTGTTTAATAAATTTATATATGTAATTTATAATTATATCAGTAATACGTCATATGTATACTGTATTGTATGTTCACCACCCAAAGTTAAATTTCCTTCTGTCACCATACATTTGACCCCCTTTACCCTATACCTCTCTCCATTCACCCCTCTCCCTCTGGTAACCATTAAACTGATGTCTGTGTCCATGAGTCTCTGTCTTGTTCATTTGTTGCTTTCAGTTTTATATCCCTCATAAAAGTGAAATCATATGGTTCTCAACTTTTTCTGTCGGACTCATTTCACTTAGCATGATAATCTCAAGATCCATCCATGTTGTCATGAATGGCGGTATTTCATCTTTTTTTATGGCTGAGTAATATTCCATAGTTTATATGCATTACATCTTATTTATTCAGTCATCTGTTGAAGGACACTTCAGCTGTTTCCATGTCTTGGTCAGTTTGAATAATGTTACTATGAACATCAGGTTGCATATATCTTTATAGATAAATGTTTTCAAATTTTTTGAAGACTTCCCTATTTTTAAAGAAGAAACATATCTTAAATTCATATTTCTTTTTGTGCTGTTTTTGTTTCTTTTTCTCTAAAAGTTTTCCTCTGCATCTGGCTTAAACACTTATACCTGCCATTGATTATCAAAATTTGAACAATCTAAATAAGTTTTTCTTTTATTGTGTGTAACCGAAGATGGGATTTGATTAATTCAAGTAGTTGTTTATTAAGCTCTATATTTTTTTATATGCTAAACATTCATCGTTACACACTTCATTTATTTGTCTCATAGTCAAAATGCTCATGGTTTTTATCTGAAAGTTCTATTTACTTTTCAATTAATTCAATAAACATTAATTGGCCAGCTTCTATTTATAACATATTGTGCTATACACTTTCTTATATTAGTTGGGTTTGAAAGTGTGGTATTTTATTTTTTGTTAAAAAAGTATTTGCCAAGTTTCCTCTGGAATGGCCCCATTATATTTTCAAAATATAGTATCCTTCCTATTGTCATTTAGAAATTGGAGAAGATATAAATTTTAAAATCTGTCTTGGCTTATACTGATTTTAAGAAGTATTTTTTTTAATATATAATATATAACTAGATGCTTGACCTTCAAATCATAAGGCCTAGATATTTCTCCCAACTTCAACATAAATTTCAAATATATTCAAGGTCTTAATATATTATTTTGACTGAGGTATCATTGACATAAAATCTGTTAGTTTCAGATGTACACAATTATGATTTGGTATTTGTATATGTTGCAAAAATGGTAATAGTAACTCTGGTTAATATTTGTCCCCATGAATTTTTTTTCTTATGAATAGGAGTTTTCTAAATCATATTTAGACTTCATCACTTCATCTTAACTAATTCCATGTTAAATTTTATCTTGGATATATCCCAACTGCAACTCTCCACTAATTAACCCTTTTATCTTAAAAGCCAGAAGAAAAAGTTCATAGCTATATCAATTATATGCATTTTTTCAGTCTGTAACATGGCGTTTACTACTTCTTACTTGTCCTGTATTTTTATTATAACATGTCCATTATATAAACATGCCTAGAAACTTAGAAGATCTCAATCAAAAATTTATAAGATCTCAATCTGTAAGAAAAAGAAAGAAATCAAGTCAAGATTCTCACAAAACATATCTTTTGATGCTATCTGGTTATTTCTGCTATAGATGATTCCTTGATAATACTGTCACTCTACTTGGTTATTATTCAGTAATTGCAAAAATCTGACTGTAATTCTACAGACAAGTAAGATAAATTGCTTTATAATCAATGGGGTTCTTGGAAGAGTTGTGTCTTTGATTGAGCTATGATCTCCCCAGCCCACCCCACCTCACCCCGCCCCAAACCTTTCTAATCCTGACTCCAGAGTGCACACCTGCCACTTGTTACTTTGTATGCAAATTTGGCCTATAATGAAATACTGCAATCTGACCGCATGACTCTAGGTGTAGATTTAATTCAAATTAATCCAAATTAGTTTTGAACATTCCTGGAGTGTCCAGAGTGAAACACCATTCTGTAATTCCAAGTTGGGCTTCAGAGAGTAACACAGTGAGTCTACTTTTATCTCTTGCCAAACATCTGTAATCTCAGGAAGGCCAGGAGGCAACTGACTCCTAAAGCTGCAGCTGGTCTTACTGCTAACCAAAAATTAACCCAGAGGGAGGCATAAACAACCTTATCTTATTCTTATCTCCCCTTTGCCAAATGAAGAAATTCCATGAAATTAGTATTTACAGCATTCACTGAACTATTGAGAATGTTCTGATTATCTAAATTGTACAAATAATGTATCAAAATTGTATACGATTAGTTAGAAGCAACAGAAAATAAGCAATTAAAATTTGTAAGAGTGAATGCTATTCTTCTGCCTGAAATTGTATCCCCAACTTGGAAGATGGGAAATATTTGGATTTTAACTTTCTTATGTTAATATATGTCAGGCTGTTAATCATATGTTTTACAGGAAGCATTCAAGATAAATACATTTTAAGGAGGACAGAAAGTTTTGATGATGAGGCCAGGGATTTATTATAGAAATTAAATATATAAAATATTTATGCATTTTATTCACAGTTTAGTACAACATGCTAGAATGTAGAATTTTTACAAAAATTATCAGAATTTAGAATTCTCTGTATTTTACCTCTTTTCTATTATAAATTTCCATGGAGTTATAAATACAAGTTTTGCAGTTAGTCTTGTGTTTACCAACAGCTACTCTGTCTAGACCTCTTCTTGGAAGTTCGCAGCTTTATCTTCTATCCAACCTGTGCCCTGCGGGTGCAACTGTAGGTTAAAAAGTTTTAAAGACCCTGTAGTTCACAAATATAGGAGGGAAAGAAACTAAGAAAAATAACAGAGAATAGGCCTCCTTCAGGCACACTTGTTTTCTAATGTCAGCATCCATTTTAGAAAACATTTTCCCTCATGCTGCTTACATTTACTAAAAATCTCTAAAAAAAAGTCCTCTTTATTATTTCTAGATATAATCCTATCTAGGCTGTTTTAAGGATCATCATTTCACACTCACACATTAGTATGAATGAGTTCATGAAATGCCAATAGCTATGCTGAAATGTAATATTTTAGGAGGTAGGGAGAACCTGGATAGTGATTGTATTCAGAAATGGAGTGTCCAGGCGAAACAAAGGGATGGGGAGAGACAAAGGCTAACCTATTCTCTCTCAACAAGTTGCCTAAAGGCAGTTTCGCATCCAGAAAAAATAGAGAAGAACTAAACAAAATAAAAAAACCCAAACTTTTGTTTCTTAGTTCTGAACGTCTTTTCTGTTCCCAGAACCCAGGGAAGTTCTAGAGTTTTTGAACTTTGAAGCTTAAATACCATTGATGTCATTACTTTTAAGAAAAAAAATGTGTTTTAAGGTCAAATACCAAATTAATCTTTCTAAACACAGCTTGATTTCAGTTTTCCAAGTGGTTGCTGTGTCCCCAGACAACAGGACCTCTGATAGCATGTTGTTTTAGTATGGCTTCTTTTGTCTTTAGGTTCTGGGTGATGCTGAGAAGTAAAAGTATAAATGTTTTAACTGTATAAAACAACTTCGAGATAGAAAGCTGTAATAAAATAGAACACTAGAGAAAAAAATTAATAGAGGGCACTACACATTTGAGTATCCTATTAATTTATAAGATGATCTAAAATTTTAATTTGTTCAAAGTCAGTGGTATTGGGAATTTTAAAACAAATGTATAAAGTCCCCAACAACTAAAAGTCAAAGCTTAGTGACATTCTTTTGAAGATAAGAAAAAAGCCAGATTTTAGATTGCTTTTGATAGTATAAAGGGAGTCCAGGCAAAACAGGCAAATAAATTTTACTAATTTATTAAATATTCGGTTTTATAATAGTTAGATGGTCAAAAGCATGGAGGCTAGTAGAGTGTATTGATTAGAAGAATGGACTTTGGACTCAATCAAACCTGGGGAGATTTGGCTCTGCTATTTAAAAATTAGTCGTTCTAGGACAACTTTTAAATATCTCTGCAAGCCCCAGCTTCCTCACCTCTTCTATGAGGATCAAAATAGTGTATATTCATAAAACTTGAGAGTATTAACTGAAGAAATTCAGATAAAGTACTCACTCAGTTCAATTCCTGGAACATAATAAGTGCTCAAAAAAAGGTAATTTTTATTACCATTGTTAGAAATTCATTTGAATTTTTGACTACTGAACATTTGTACTAAATTTAGAAAGTTTGGCTTGTCATCTATGTTAATATTTGAGGATTTAAAAGTAGGGATTTGGTAATAATGTAAATGTTATTTGCATTTTAAATATTTCTTAATACCAATATTGCTTTTTGAATGAATTGATGCTTTTGAGTGAACAGATGCTTCAGTAGTATACTTTTTTCATGGTGAACATCAAGTTCTTTGCCAATTTATATGTATATGTGTATGTATTATGTATGTATGTATGTATGTATGTATGTATGTATTCCAAAATCTCAAATGATGCTATTTTGCATCTAGTGTGTGCGTGACTTAAAGTGCCCTGGCCTGTCTTTAAATTGGTCTGTGTTGTGATTAGCTCCCTCTGATGTCAACTAATACTGACCTTTAGTGGAAACTATTTTCTGTTTCTATTGAGATGTAATGAAGACAGATGGCAACAACATATTTGAATAAATTTCCTTACAGGATCCTCTGTTGTACAGGAAGGACATCAGTTATCATAGATGGGACACCTGATCCAATGTTTAATCAATTAATAACAGCATTTAATTTGCTAAAAATTATCTAGAGTGTTGAAAATATTTGTCCCTGTCTATCAGTTGTCATTTATTGATGATAATTTTACTGTAATAAACCCATTTTGATATCTTGTACATTTGAACTTGTGAAATTACTTAGAATAGATTATGAACTATTTTGTATTTATAGGACAAATTGTTTTAAAATTTAATAGTGTAAACTTCTTGCATACAAACATTAAATTATTTTGACTTTTAGTTATTTTCTTAACAGAGGAATATGATAAACTGTAGATAAAAAAAAAAAACAGAAAAAATGTTATTTCCTAAAAATTCTTACTCATTTTTCTTTCTTGTCTTTCCCCACAACATTTTCCCCTCCCTGGTTATTTTCATTTGGAAATGGTTTTGGTGAACTTTGTTTCAAATTACGTGTTTCTAGATTTCCAGCATTCACTATTTATTGAGGACTAGGTGCTTTTGTCTGTAAATCAGCTTTATTCTGCCTTGTCTGGTCCTAATATGATTGTTGCTTTGCTTACTAGATAGGCATTCTTAATATCCTCATTAATTCATGCATCCAGTCTGTGTTCCCTAAGCATTTGTTGGTTTTACTGCATGCACAAAACAATGTGTGAGTCCTAAAAGAGTGTACAGTATAGTATGATCTCATTTCTGTATGCAAAGCTTGTCTTCTAAAAAAGGAGGTGATTCATCCACTCAAATAATATGATATAAGATCCAAAGAAATTTAAAAAATAAAAATACACTTTAGAGAAGGGCAAGTAATGGTCTGTGGGGAATTCAACTGCATTATATCAAGTGGTGATGCCAGTTTTATGACTCATGGTCTAAACTGCGTGGCTTTCAATGAACGTTACCTGAGCCACTTTTTTGATTCAATAATTTAATTTCCATGAAACTCCTTTTGTTAAAATAATTAAGTACAAATATGAACAAATACAAGTGTGTTATTATGTATAAATGTATATTATACAAGTTATTGCAAAATATAACCAACCTTTAGCTATTCTTAATCTTTGCTTAATGTAACTTGATTTTTTAAATCCCAAGACTTGAGTGCAGCATAAATTACTAAATGATACTAAACTTTTTTTTTTTAAACCATCATACCTTACAGGGGATTAACAAGGTCTGACCATCCATAGTCATCTTGGGAGATACATAATGAAAATTGTTCATTTGATCTTGCTATTGGAACTATCATTTAAAAAATGTTTTGATGGATTACAACAAATTAAAAGAGGAAGTCAGCATACACACATTTGTCTTAAATATTATGAATTATGGTTAGTATTGGTATGAGAGAGAAAACCAACATTTCAGAAATTCACACAGGTCATTCTGGAATGCATATTCTTTGACACGGCCTTTGAAATTTCTCTTGGCAATTTCTCAATATATCTTATTCTAAGGAATTAAAAAAATGATTTCTGTTTCCAATAGATTCAGCCTTTAAATCTATCTCATACTTTTCCTTGATGTTTGAAACATTTTTCAGTGATGCTAACAGAGGCATGGCTAAAAACTAATAAATAGATTGCAAACTTAATGATGTTGTCTCCTTAATAGGATCTGTTTTAAAAAAAATTTCTACAGCACTTCTAGCAAACAAAATAAATTTGGAGGCTTTGTGTTTTCCTTCGACCTTCTATTTTGGTGGCTCACGGTTCTCACTTTTATTTCAGATCAGCCAAAGCTAAAGCTATAATGCTCCCCTGTCCCATATTTTGTTAGTTGAAATCTTTTGAGCTCCGTATTCCTTTAGCAGAACTTTTCTATTCTATTTCTTTTATAGCATTATTATCTGAATTATGTCAAAATATTTAAAGATGTGAGTGATATGAAATACTTTCTCTCCAAGAGGACACATTAACCGTTCATAATAGCCTTCAATTCTTACCTCAGTTCTTAATTAAACAATGATATTCACCCCTCAGAGGAGTGAGTGTTGATTATGAGATATAATAGCAGCCTCAGAGGAGGTGTATGGGTACTGAAAGGTTTTTGGGTGCCTTTTGGTCATTTCTGAATTTAAATAGATCTTATGCAAAACTTCTTAGAAAAATTTTTACCATATTTGTTTCCTAATCACTAAAACTTCAATCACTGTGTGAAAAGTGGATTCACTGGGAAACGATGTAAAAAAGTAGAAATGGTGCCCCTATTCTGAGATACATATTCAGCAACGAAAATTGCCTGATTTGACCCAGCTGAGACTTAGAGTCTGATGATTTATATTTCCATTGTTGTCAAAGAAAGCATTAAAAGCATTATTTCCTGCTATAGCCCTTCCTTCCTCTTCTAGTTATGAGCAGAAGATGCTAGAAACCACTGAACATCATCTGTTTTCAGCTTCTGTCAAGAAAGGAATGTTGTTCAAAGATCATCTGGAATTTGTCTGATTTTGATAATGTAGCACAGAGCAGTTCCAAAAATAAAGATGGGCTTGTTGTGTCCATTAGGAACAGCTTATTTCATCATTGTTGTTTTTCACTTGTAGCCTTGTGCCTTGTGTGGTGGTTTCTGTTTCTCAGAACAAGCTAAAAAGAGCCATTCTGTTTCTATGCTCTGGGAATGCAGGAGTACAGAGTCTGTGTTTTTGAGAATATTTGGCTCATACAAGGAGACTGTGTTTTGCAAGTGTAATGTCTGATACATACAAGGGGTATTAGTATCCATGGGAATCGAGGCTGAGAAATAAAATAGAACTGAGAATCAAGTATAGAAGTTTTTATTTACTGATATTATATTTAACCTCTTACTAGAAAACATATTAAGGTAGAATAATTAAAACAGGAGGTCTTATTTGCTATCATGGTTTTCCTTGGTGGGGAAAGTCTGCATTGACTTTATGGCTATCAGGAAATGTTCATTATGTTTTTGTATCCAAGGCTGGACTTTGAGGCAACACCCACTTCATCTGTGCTATCTGTATTCAATCAAATAAAGATTCCTACAGAATATATTCTTAAAATTTATACTGAAAGACAGCACAGAAATTTGCTAAGAGCTTGGTAGCTTCATATGTAATGGTGAATAGATTTTCTTTGCCGTCTATTGAAGTTAAGGGGAGGACTTCAAGGTTATTTATTAGTAACTTTATAATTCACTTCATATAACATAATTGGCTTTTATATCTTGGTCTTTTTTATTTTCTTTTTAGATACTAGCTCAGTCATGCACTGAAATCTTGGAATTGCAGCCCTCAAGTGTCTGTGTGGGGGGTAAGTGGTTAGAATTTAAAAATACCATGTAAGAAAATGTATTTTTTTCCTAGTTAAAATATATGATTTGAAACTCATGTTGGAAAGAGAATAGCAAAATTAACTTTTTTGGCATCTTTTTCTGTAAGAATTTTTAAATAATTCCTTGAAATATTTCTATTTTAAATTTAAATTTTTAAGATTGGAGTGTTATTTTAAATAATGAACATATTGTGTGACAGGCTTTTAGAATCTTCTGTATATTTAGTTCATGTTTGAGACCTTTCCTATGACAAGTAAAAAAATAAAATTTTTTCTTTTATCTGATTATACAAACAGTTATGTATCTGTAAACTTTGAGTTCCATGCTTTGATGATCTGGCCAAAGCATAGTATCCACTAGCTCAGGGCACATAAGGAAGTGACTTATGGCTGGATGGCAGGAAGGAAGCGGGTGGCTTTATCACCTAGTGCTAAGAAATGACTCATGTTTTAACACCTTAATGTCATTCTTACTCAAAGAGAGTATGATTGTCTTTGGCTTGTTCTATTTCTCTTTTTAGCTTGACCTGGAATTCATTTTAACCTGACTTTGCTTAGCAAAGGAAAAATATTAGGCCTGGTAGGGGAGGAAATGTGCTGTATAATTTACCATAGAGCCTCCCAAATGCAGGACGTGGTATTAAATTCTGCATCTTAAATTTCCTGAATTAATGATTGCTGAGATGTCTAAGAGAAATAGTATATTTGAACAACCCAGTAGTTTTATAAACCCTGATCCACTGAGGGGGGAAACTGAGGCACAGACAGGTTCAGTATTTGCTATTAGTAATTGTTTAATTAGACCCTTGTCTGTCTAACCCTAAATCTCATGTTCTTTTTACCAAGTCATATTTTGTTTTACATGTTTTTATTTTAATTTACAAGTAAAATTTCTTTTATAACACACTTAATGGAGTGCGGCAGGGCAGTATTTTTTTCATAGTTAAATACTATATATGTATTAGATTATGTTAGATAAATGTTTGAGAGGATTAATCACTGTTAAAACAGTTGATATACCATCTTGCAGCTAAGCAGCAAATATTTCTTTGCCAATCAAGATATTTGATCAGTTAACTTTTCTTCTGAAATATTATTTTACTTTCTAACATTTAGTGACTGCTCCTATTATATAAACAGAGTGCAATAAGTTAAATCTGCTTTCTTTAGTGACTGGCTATAGATTGTTAGTAGTCCAAAATAAGTTACCTCTGATGAGTCACACATTTGTATGCAACAGAAAATGAAACTGGGATTGGTAATGTGAAGAAACTGGTAACAAACTCTGTATGGAGTGTCATAGATTAAACATAACACATGACTGTTCTAAGAACCAAGCACAGAAGTAATTAATTTTCTTTACATTCCCATACCTTAGTACATGAAAGTAGAGAAAAACAAAGAGGATTCTTTTTTGATGATATTTTTCTAAGGATAGAATTTGGGAAAGTTTGTATTATATCTGTATGGGAATGACTTAAAGCTTCAATTCTAATATCTTGGTCACTATTAGAAAATACTTTGTTTAAAAAATGAAATGCTTTTCTATGTGGCAGTGAATGATATCTTCATCATATTTCCCTAAAGAGTCTAAGAAAGCAAGTAGAGTTGGAAATGGAGCCCTGTCTTATTATTAGTTGGCTGAATAGTTTGAAGAAATTCCTTCTGTGCACCTTGATACTTTCAAGTGATGTGTTTTTGTGTGTGTGAAGCAGTGAATAAAATGTTTATTTTTTCTTTTTACTTATAGAGGAATTTCAAATTGTTTTGAATGGAAGAGGATTCAACTTGGGCAGCCGGCGTGACAGTGTTCTCTGTACTTATACAGTAAATGAAACTTACACAAAAAGTAGGTCCCCATAATCTCAATGTTGCTTTAATACCTACGCAGCAAGTCGGTATCAAGCGTTATCCTCTTTTCTCCAAATGAAACAATTTATACTATATTTTTTAACCAAAGAAGAGAGAAATTAAGTCCAGTAATAATATAAATAGTAAAAATAATTATTTAATCATTATTTAATGATGACAACATTTGTTCGTAACTTAATAAATGCTAGATCCCATCCTGATTAGCCTTATTATACAGATGATTGTCTTGTGGCTGAACAAATCAAATAATTTGTGTGTGTTGACACAGTTAATAATGGACAGAGCCGAGAGTTGAACCCAGTTGTTGTGACTGCACTCTGTATGGACTACTTCAACCACCTGATTTCATTGTCTCTCCAGATTTATTTCCTATCACTCTGGCCTGAAAAATCTAACTAACTCAGACTCCTCTACTATTTACTGCCTTATATTATTGTCACTTGTTTTCTTTATCTAATTTCCTAATAATTTGTCAGTAAGCTTTTTGAGACAGACTTTTTGTCTTATAGATATTTTATATCTCTGGTGTCCACCCAGAACAGTGTTTGTTGGTAATTATCATATTTATGGAATTAGGTTTTATTTTCTCTAGCTTGGCTTTCAAAAAAAAAGCAGATGAGTGTGATGCTTTTATCATCATTCTGAGAAAAATTCTTATTAAGTGATCTTGGTATTCTGAACATTTTTGGTTTCTAATAGACATTTTTTCCTCATTGATGATTATAGTGGCTCTTAAAATTTTATACTTTAAGTCAGATGCTACAACTCTGAGAACTTTGGTAGAATTATTTTTTGGAACTTTCATGTACAATTTTGCTAAAAATTTGATGGTACTAAACCCTCTAATTAGTATAATTTGGCCACACACAGTAACTGTTTAATGTGTGTTTGTTGAATTAAAGCGGTGATGATCTCAGCGTGATATATTTTGTAGTGAATTCCTCTCTTTTTGTTAAGATCATCATTTTGGTAAAGCAAGACAATAAAATTTGTAACAAACTCTCTTCATAGCAGGTTCCACAATTTAAAAGGATAAAATAATTTTTTAATTTAGTAGTCATCTCTGTCTAAGTTTATCTAACTTTTTTGATTGCATATTTGAGTTGATTATGATATAAACATATTTTACACTTAGCTTTATAAGATTAAGCTTACTAAAACAATTCCTCAAATAAATAAGTGGAGTCAGATTGTATTTTCACCATTACCATTCTAGTATTATCTGATTTTGTAATTTTTGTAAATATTTATAGTGTAGACATTTTTCACATATATTATTAAATTTACAAGTGCAATTTAAACATTCAAATTTATAAAATATGTTTTTTATTGTAGACACAACTATTTTATTAAAATCTTGAAATAAATTCATTTTCCTTTGGACATTCTTCTTTTCTCCACCATTATTAAATTCTGCTTAAAAATTATGTATATGTAATTTGTCTTTAAAAATCTAAGATATTTGTAAAATTGAGGCAGTAGGTGGTAATTTTATAGTATCTATAAATGCATATGAATTGTCTAAGTAAAAAGAAAATCACAACTTATAATTTACCAGTACTATACCCTAATGAAAATATAATCTCTATTTTTTTACTCTCTTTTCATTCTTTTTATTCTTTAGGTGAATATTTTTTTCATTTTTCATGCTAACATATCTAATGTTCCACACTTGAACTCTGATTACCATGTGCTCTTCATATTATATGAAACTGCAAGATACATAAAATGCTTTTTTAATTCAACGGCATTTTATTTTTTAGGTGTAAAGCCAGTAAGTGTGGAGCTTAATTCTATGCTTTGTCCTGCACCTACCCTGAATAAAGTTGGAGAGTAAGTACTTCATTAAAAACATTTAAAAAACATTTTAGCTAAAAATCATTAGGAAATCATGACAAATTATACTTGGTTGCTTTATCGTGTCTTGTACACATTGAACATGAAATAGTAAGCCCTAGGCAAACCAACTCTGGTTAGTCCTTAAACTGCATTCTTAGTAGGTTGAAAATAGTGACGTCTGTTTTATCTTATTTTGTAAATATTTAGTAACAAGCTCTGTACGTATTTATCTGGGTGGCTCTGAGAACTATTGTTAGAGCCTTTAAATAATCAGAACCAAAATTTATATCTACACCCATCCTCCCCCCCACACACACATGTGCGTGGTGCATGTTCCAAAGTGAGACATTTGACTATTATAGTTTTTAAATATTAAGATTGAAGAGATAAAAAGAACATGGCTCAATAAGGCACACCTCAGACTAGAAAATATTTGTGCTTTAATTTGTTTCTCAGTCCTGTTAGGGTCTATATTCTCATGTTCTTTAGTGTGGTAATAAACCATAATGATAGTTGGTTAAAATAAGAGATATTTAGTTTAGAAGAAGGCTTTTATTTGAATCACCTACATACAAATAATTTCACTAGTAATTTAGTATTTCCACTCGTGATTTTTTTCTACCCTCTCTATTACAAAGGAAATGATTACAAATGTTTCAGATCTTCCCTGGCCTAACAATAGTTGATGTAACATGTTTATGATAATTAAGAGGATATAATTTTTAAGTTCACTTTATACTGATCCTGAACCTAGAGCAGGAGAAAGTAAAATATATACAGCCCCAACCCAAAGTCTGGATTAGTGTTCAGAGGGCAAAGATTATATTTTTCTCTATGGAACTCAAGAGAATCATTTTAGTAGTTTCAGGCTGACTTGAGCACTTCTGTTTAAATAATGCTTAAATATTTAAAATATCTATTGGACATCACTTCTGGTCTGTAAGTAAACTGGAGTAGTATCAACTTTATATTTTAAATTTATTAAAATGAGCTATATAACATATAAAAGCAAGACTATCAGAATTTTTCTTTCTCTAAAAAAGCATTCATTTTCTGTGTCATGTAATAATCTAGTCTTATTGACAATATCCTTGTGGCAACATTAGACTGTGTCTTGGAATTTGAGGCAGATTCATTTTGCTTAGAGTCATCTTAACCTCAATTGCACAGTGGGACTCGTGGCTTTCTGAGTAATCATGTCTTGTGTTAGCAATAATAAATACATTGACTTGAAGTTTGGATCTATTTTTAGGACTCTGTAATTCCATATTGATTCTTCTGATTGTTTCCCCCAGTCTGCTTTCAGAGCTGTGTTCTCTGTCTTAGTCATTGGTATCGCCATTTTTTTTGTTGCACAGGTCAAAAACCTTTGATTAATGATCTCTCTTACACTCAGGCCATCAACTAACCTCATCTGCTCTAATTTTAAAATACGTTCGGAATCCAGTCCTTCCCAAACACTTCCTCAGATACCATCCCAGAGCAAGCTACTTTCATCTCTTGCTTGGCGTATTAGCCTTTCAGCTGTTCTCTCTGCTTCTGTCCTTGTCTGAAATAGTCCTGTTAGTCGTTTTATTCCACTCCTCCACTCAAAGTCCTCCACTCAAAGTCCTCCACAGTGAGTTCCCTATTCCACTCACAGTGAGAGTCTAATTACCGCAGTGTTCTACAAGGCTCTACAGGATCAGGATTCTAACTCTCAGACTTCATCTTTCTGACCCTTCTGTTATGGTAACACTGGCCTCTTTGCTGTTCCTTAACCAAGTCAGATACTCCCATGGCAGAACTTTTACACTTGCTGTCCCCTCTGCTTAAAAGGCTGTTCTCTCATGGCTCACTCTCTCATTGTCTTTAAGTCTTATTCAAATGTCACCTTCTCAGTAAGCTATGCTTGATGACCCTATTCAGTCATACAGGCTCCCCCTTCATTTGTTTGGAACTTTCTATTCCCTTTTCATGGTTTATTTTTTCTCCAGAGTATTTGTTTGTTTGTTATTGTGTCTCCTTCCTGCTAGGATAAATTTTGTTTGCCTTATTTCTTGCTGTATCTCTAGCACCTGACATGATGCCTGACTCATGGTAGATTCACTAAATGTTTGTTACCTGAAAGGGTGAATACATTTTTCCCAAATATTTTGATTTGCTAGTTATGTAAAGAGCTGAAAATGCATTTGGATGCTGTGGGGCAGAGGCCTATATCAATAAGAAGAAAAATGATAAGATTCCTATTTTTGGAGTAAATGTTATTTAAGGGAAAAGAAAACTATCTTAGTGTTTTAGTAGTAATGACTAGTTGAGGAAGGCAGCTTACTTTCTTCTTCATAATAATTATAAAGCGCAATAAGCTGCTTCTATCTTGGACACTGAATTTGTTGTCTCTACAACAAATTGCTCGTGAGCTTTGTTTACTTTTGAAGAGAAAAACATAGAGCCTGCTAAAAGTCCTAGGTAATTTGCAGATTAGGAGATATGAGTTTTAAAAATCATATAGAGCAAAATAAATATTAGACATGAGAAGTCCTTATTTGTTTGGCTTTTGATGTTAATATTTCACCTAAAAGCAATGAAAATGTTTTGTTGTTGTTTATCAAGTACATTATACCATTGAGGCGAAACGAGAAGATTTTATTTGTTAATGTATCGAGTATTTGGGGACACATTATTTGTTCTACGAAGTACGTAGCAAGTAATTTGGAACTTTCCTTTGCCTTGAATTTTCTTCAGATACTTTTGTAGGTGATAAACTCTCTTATGAGATTGGATTAAAATCAACACAACTGAAACAGTTTAGCCTTGTAAGGTGACTGATGCTTAATATGTTTGCCTAATTAGCTTTTGGCTAAGGATTCAAACCCATTAAGTAGCTAGTTAGTCTATGTTTCAAATAAACACATCTGGCCCAACGATGAATGAAGTTTTTTCCTGTGTGAGGGTGACAGATGTGGTGACGGTTCCCCCTGTTCTCTCACTTAAATAATTAACAACACGCTGGTGAAGTAACCTTAGACAGGCAGCCTCAAAGCCAGATGCATAGTCTCAGAGCTGGATCCTTGGGCATGTGCCTCATCTCATTAGCCTACTCTAAACAGTTCCTTTCTCTTCTTTATGTTATACTTCCAGGATTACGTTTTGTTTCAAGGTTATTTCATTAAAAACCCAGGGCTCATAAATTTTGCTTTGAAAGAGTGTTAACATGAAAATGTTTACTTGGAGATGAAGACAAAGAATTGTAGCAAAGTAGTTAGGCCATAGGTTTGTATTTGGAAACTGATGTCAGGGAGTAAAAAGTTAAAGCCATCTGGGCAAATTTTATGAAAGTATGTCATTGTTTAGCATTTTGAAATAAGTCTTTGAAGTACTTTCTTTGGGAGAATTTCTTTAAAGTTTTTTTATTTGATATAGATTTTTAGACTAAGATGAACAATTCATAGTATTTAAATGGAAGTATGTAAAAGTGGAAGTAGTGAGGTTGTTCTTTCTATTTCCTTCATTGGATACGATTTAATTTTTAAAAGTCCCATGATTAAACAAATTGTCTTACCAAGAAAAATCTGTAGATTGTTTGAAAGTTTATTTCTGCCAGTGCTTCATTTGTATCAAAATGTCTTAAATTTAAATAGAAAGGCCTCTGTGAAGTTCTTTGAATCCTCCCCATTCTGCAGCAATAACCTTGTGGTATAATGTGCAGGTGTCACCAGTATTTGCAGTATGAGCTTATTTTCTGACCCTTGTTTAGTGAAACATCAACAATAGCACAGCTGCTCTGCAATAGTTGAGATCTCAAACCTGCAATTTGGCAAGAAGAACAGAGTAAATTGGGTAAATATACATAAACACATTGTGAAGAAAGAAAAACAGAACAGAATGAACCAGAGCCTTATCCTACAGCTTGTTTGATAGAGATGATTTAAGGAGGCATATGGTATAGTTAAATGTGCTTTCAAAAATGTTGGCCAGAATGTTCTGGCAAATATGAAATAAATATCTAAATTAGTTGAAACTGATAGTATTAGTTCTCTGAAGAGGCAGTGTGGAAAGACATTTGACAGAGTGTTTTGAGTAAGAAGTAGTGGGACATCAGTGAGTGTGAAAAATTTCAAGCATCTGATGCTGAAGGATCATTGAGATGAATGGTGTGTCAGAATTAGGGTTAGAGCCTAACTTGTTCATAGAATATTTTTCTCAACATTATTATTTTTTCAATATAATCCATTTTTTCTGGATTAAAATTGATTAATTTTATTTCTCTTTTGTGGTTAGACAGATTTCACCTTTAGCCTGGCTTCTCACATGAACCCTTTTTTTAAATGTACCTATGTATATATGTGTATGTTTATCTGTACAGTTCCTAATTTCATAATCTTATTAGCAGGTGATACAAACCACAACTTTATTCCTTCTTCTGTTTCCTATAAGGAGACTTTATTTATTTATTTTTATCACAAATACCAGGACATTAGTTATGTCTTTATTTTGAATATAAACATCAGAATCTCAGTGAGAAGAGTAAAGGCTGAGAACCCTCTCTGTTTCTCTATCTTTCTAATTGTATTCCCCTTCGCCCGCGATGGAACATTTTCTTTCACATAGTGTATTCCTTTCTGATTATACCAAAATATGATAACTTCACCTAATTTGCATTGCATTTCTATTCTAAATATTATATTCATTTCTGGAAATTGTGTTTTAAGGGGAACAACAATTAATTTGAGCACATCTATTTGTGGCTAATAAGGTGTTGCCAAGTACAGAAATAGGATGCAATTTAAAATTTTGATTGAGATATAATTTGGGTGTAACACATCAGCTCTCTTTAAACAATGGGTTCGTTACGTGAAAGGTAAATTTGACTTATTCTTTATTGCTGCAAGGAAAGGAGACAGAGTAGAAGGTAAGTGGAGGCACATTTAAACTCAGTATTAGGAAAATCTTTCTGACAATTAGAATTATCTAGAGAGTGTTTTGGTAACTAAAAGTGTTAAAGAGAGACAGCTATATAATGAGGTAGAGGATATCCTTAAAATATATTCAGATCTTATATATCTGTTTCTAAATTTTAAATTGTCAAAGTTTTTATTATTACCAAGACATTTGACATTTTTAGATGAAAGGCACTAAAACTTGAGTGATTATTTCCAAGTGTCTTTTTCTGTATTTTATTAAAATATACAAATCAGTTAAAAAAAATTTACTTTTAGTGTAATACAGAAAATGTTAACAATAAAAGTTTAGGTATGCTGTTCAGTACATCTCTGAATACAGCTTTTTTCCTTCTGAAATGTAGCAATCTTTCTGACTGCAGTGTTTGTTTTGTTTATACACATATATTGAAATATCTCAAAAAGAAATTATTTCATTCAAGAATTCTTTAACCACTTTGAAGGAAATATGCTTAAACAAAACAATTTACTTATGTATTCATAACTAAAAGTGGAATCTTTAAACTATTCACTAATATGAAACTTTATTTTTCAACTTGTAATCTTTATTATGCATAAAGCTAACTTTAAAAAACCTCTGCAGAGTATTAAATGGTGGCACTTGACTTCAAAATACCTTAGGTCACTGTAATTTTCATAACTATTTGAGCAGTTGCCAGTTTAATTTTCAGTGTGTGCAAATTGGAGGTAAATTATTTATTACTTCCAGTGAATGTTCTTTTAAAATTTAATTTAATTTTTTAGTCTTTTTTAATGGATCATAAAATTATGGTCTTTTAAAAAATTTTATTAGGGGTAATGTTGGTTAATACAATTATGTAATTTTCAGGTGCACATTATAATTATTCTATTGTGTGATTACCACCCAGAGTCCAGTTTCTTTTAGCTACCATATATTTGATCCTCATTACCCATTTCACCCTCCCTAAATTCACCTATATTTACCCCCTTTATCCTGTCTACTTCTTTCCTTCTCCCCCACCCCTACCATCTGGTAACTACTAGTCCATTGTCTGTCCTTGAATCTCTGTTTGTCCTGTTTGTTGCTTTTAAATTTATATCCCACATGTAAATGATATCATGTGATTTTCAACTTTTTCTTATGTCCGGCTTATTTTGCTTAGCATGATTGTCTCTAGGTCTATCCAGGTTGTTGCAAATGGCACTATTTCATCTCTTCTTATGGCTGAATAATATTCCATTGTATAAATGTACCTCAGCTTCTTTTTAACTCATCTGTTGTAGGACACTTTGATTGCTTCCATGTCCTGGCCTCTGTGAATAGTGCTGCTATGAACATTGGTGTGCAAAAGTCTTTTCGGATATAGGTTTTCGTGTCTACCCAGTAGAGGGATTGCTGGATCATATGGTAGATCAATTCTTAGTTTTTTGAGGAACCTCCATACTATTTTCCATTAGTGGCTGTACCAATTTGCAGTCCCACCAGTAGTGTATGAGGGTTCTTTTTTATCTGCATCCTCTCCAGCACTTGTTATTACTTATTAGGGTCTTATTGGAGGCATTGTTTGCAAATATATTTTCTCATTCAGATGGTTGTCTCTTTACCTGATGATTTCTTTCACTGAGGAGAAGCTTTTTAGTTTGATGTAGTCTCATTCATTTATTTTTGCTTTTCCTTCCCTTGTCTTTGAGGTCAAATTCATAAAATCCTCTCTTTAAGTCCAAGGTCCTTGAGTTTAGCTCCTATGTTTTCTTCTATGCATTTTGTTGATTCTGCTCTTACATTCAGGTCCTTAATCCATTTTGAGTTAATTTTGGTGTGGGGTGATAAACAACAGTCTAGTTTCATTCTCTTGCAGGTGGCCTTCCAGTTTTTCCAGCACCATTTATTGAAGAGGCTTTCCTTTCTCTGCTCTGTGTTTTTGGCTTTTTTGTTGAAAATTATTTGCCCATATAAATATGGGTTTAATTCTAGATTCTCAACTCTGTTCCACTGGTATATGTGTCTTTTTTTAGTGATGCGACCAACCTTATTCTTTTTTCTCAGCATGAATTTGACAGTTTGGGGTCTTTTGTGCTTCCATACAAATCTGATGATTTTTTATTCTATTTATTTCAAAAAAAGCTGATAGGATTTTGATGGGGATTACATTAAATCTGTATGATGCTTTAGGTATTATAGTCAAAATGATGGTCTTTTAATGGATGTGCATAAAGTCAGCAGCAAGTGAATACTTTGTAAATAGGTTACTGTGGACTGAAATGCCAATCATATTTCATGGTGTATGAAATTTCTCAGATCAGAGCGAGTCTGACATATGGCACTAAGCTATTTTTCTCTTTTGGAATTATTGTACATTTTTAAACATTAAATAAATACAATATGAGCATGAGGAATTACTGAATTTTATTTACTTAATTATATATTCTTTTTATTATTTAATAATTTCTCAAATGGAATGAATTTAGTTTTGTCATTATTAGTTGAGTACCAATTGATATTAAAATGAACTAGAAACAATTTTTTTGTTATATATGTTGTTTAAGTTTCCTCTGTCTGCTTTATAAAAAATATTCTAAGGGTGGAGCAAAAAGTAGATTAAGATATTTGTAAACCATTCTAAACAATGTAGAACCTATTAATAGAAAAGGAACATGAGTTTTAGTTCTCAGCCATATCTTCCCTGACTACCCTGCGTTATCTCCAGCCCTGTCTTAGAAGGTCCTCTTTGTGTTTCATGATTTATATTCTCACCTCCCTGGCTTCTCAGATGCCACCTCATACTCCTCTTCTTACAGTCTTTTAACTCTTAATTTTTACCATTGTCGGATTTCTGACCTATAAACACACCTTCTCTAAGGCTTTCTTTTCTTGCTAATAAACTCTAAATCTCTAGACAAGATCTTTTCCTTAGCACTAAATGCTACTCAAATGTCCACTAGCCCACTCTCCAATTGTCTGCTAACTCATTTGGATTCCCATAGACACCTTGAGCTTAAAGTTCCCAAATTAAACTCATGTATTTCTGTTCAAACCTGCTCCTTTTCTTGTTTTCTGTGCAAGATTACCCACCCACCTGTGCAAGACAGAACCTTTGAAATCATCTTTAACTATTCCTTCTTCCTCACCTCCTACATCCAATAAATGTCTCTCAGTTTTCATTTTCACACTGCCTTTCATGCTACTATTTTAGAATCGCCACAGATTCTAATTTATACAGGCTCTTATTTGAAATACTCTGAGACATACTTAACTGGTCTTTCTACTGTAGAAATTTAGTCTTCCAACCCATGCGCTACACTGCAACAAGAGAGATATTTGTAAAACATAATTCTATCTGTATTTCTACCTAACTTAAAAATTCTTAAGACTGATTCCAAATGTCTATAGGTAGCATCCTGGGTTCTTCATGATCCTTATCCTTTTCCAGCCTGAGGTCAATATATTCTCGCTCTCGCACTCTGTGTTGCTGCTAGATTAAGTGGCTTTGGTTCCTTGACTATTCTGTGCCTTTCTTGCCTTCCAGCTTGTCAAATAGTGATTTATCTTTTTAGATCTCCTTCTAATTTCTTGTTCTAACTAACTTCTGATCATTCTTAAGAATTTATCTTAGAGTTGACTTCCTGCAGGAAACCTTTGTTGTTGTATCCATGGTAGAAGTGAAAGCACTTGGACTCCAGAGTCAGAGAAGTCTATTATTTAGTCACTTGTTAGCTTTTGAAGTTTCAACTTTCTTATTTGGAAGATGGAGATAATGCTATTGCCTACCTCAGTGGGTTGTTGTGAGAATTAAATGAGAAAATGAGCGTAATGTGTCTGGCTTATAGTAAGGAATTGATAAAATCGTCATTATTGGTACTGTTGTTGCTGATAATGTTTTGATTGTGCTATGACTACTCTCAGGAAGGTGAGAATTATATTGTTTTAATTGAGTGTATATGTCAGAAGAATCATAAGGTGACTTTCCAGGTCTGTAGGGACTTAGTTTTATTGGACATCAACAACATTATATTAGACAGAGATTTGGGGGATTATGCGAAGTTATTTTGGTTGCCTACCAGATTTTATCAGCATGAATTTCTACTTTAGGAAAGAGTGAACTTTGTTGTAAATTAATAATCTCTTCTGCCGATCTCTTGAAAATTGAGTCAATAAGATTACCTGCAACCGTCATACATTGTTATGAATCAAATAATCTTCCTCCAAACTGAAACCATGCTTACCATGTCAGTATGCTTTCTGGTGCATGCGTTAAAATAGAGGAATTAGGAACTAGAAAATATTTTTTTTGGATTCAGCTACGCTTAGTCTTTAACAAAACAAAACAAAACAAAGCACTCAGTTTTGCAGAATAAGCAATTAGTTTTAAATTTTCTTTTTTAAGTAAGCCACTTGGCATTTTGTGTTGGAATAGTTCAGAAGTTCAGTTAAGTTGATATAAACACTCCAAGTTCTCATTCTTCTCTGGGTTTAGCAAAGCCTTTTTTATTTTGATTTTTTAAACAAAGTGTGTTGAGGCTATTTTACAACAAATATTTTTAATAAGAGTATTCCTGAATTTTGAAGAAAAGTTTAGCTAGAAGTTTGCTAGTAGTATCTTTCCTGGTGACTTTATTCCTGTACAAATAAGCTGAATATCATTGAGAAAAGAAGCACATTAAGGACTTTCATTGTTTGTAGTATAAATGGAAAGAGTTCAAGATTTGTTAGAATCCTCATCTTACCACTTTGGACAAGGTAATTAATATTTCTGGGCCTTATGTACCCCATCTGTAAAACTGTGAAAATACTACTTACTTTAAGGGTTATTGCAAGGATTAAGTGAGATAATGTTTGTAAAATGCCTAAGGTAGCATCTGGCACATAGCAGAGACTAATATTTCTCATCTTCTCTCTCTGGCACCATTATTGAAAAATTTACCAGTGGCTTGAGATTGTTTCTGTTTAATCCTAACTCTCCATAACTAAAAGTATTTGGCACTCATTTCAAGGCATAGAGAAGAAAGCTAACTATAACAAAATTTTACTAATTCAGAGTAATTGAGGCAAACTTTCTGGCTATTAATTTTTATAATTTAGAATATTTTATGGGAATTAGAGCATAGCATTGTACAGAAGCCAGTTTAACAAAATATTACCTACTTTTGCTTTAATGAATGGATAGCTTGTATTTGATGGCAAAACGATTATTTTATGGTAATATTATCGGTCAACTCTTTTAGAAATGAGCTATTTCCTTAATAGTTTAAAACCTCCTTGTCATTTTTTCCTTTGATATTGTGTTAGAGCTATTTAAAAAAAGTTACTAACTCCTGGCTGCCTGATCCCAAATAATGAATTACTACACTCTAAATTAATGAAATTTAAATTATTTTGAATTATTTTATAATGTGAAATCATATTTTCAAAATGAGAGCTATATTTTAACTATGATATTTCTTAGCCATGGAGACAATTATTCTCTCTTATTTCTACCTTTGTCAAGATATTTTAGTATCATAGGACCATCTACAACAAATTCCTACAAATAAGTAGCACTCATTTTTTTTCTTTCAGTTTCTTTTTCTTTTATTATTATTTCTCTATACTTTATCCCAAAATGGTTTATTATTTCCATTTTTTTATTCTTAAGCAATTATGATGATAATGTCTATAGATAGAAAAAATAAACTAGTGGGGACGTTTTCCCCCTTTTTAGGTTTTTGTGAATCTGAAATAATCTCAACATTTCTCTGGATTAAGGAATTTCTTTTTTTCCCCTAATTTATTTAAACTGCGAAGTCTCCCATTATCCACTGGTGATAAGACCCCCAGTACCAAGACCCCAGGTGCTTGCATGAAAATGTAGATAGTACCAAAGTCTATTGATACTATGTTTTTTTTCCTATGTATACATACCTTCCAATTAAAGGGAGCACTTCACAACTTCTCTTTAGCATATCTGAATTGCTAGCATCACTACTTTTGTTGCGTGAGGCCATTATTAAGTCAAATAAGGGTTACTTGATCACAATCACTGAGATACCTTGACAGTTAATCTGCTCACAGAGAATGTTACTAAGTGACTGCTGGGCAGGGAGCATATACAGCATGGATACATTGGACAAAGGGATAATTCAAGTCCAGGGCAGGGCAGAGCAGGATGTTGAGAGATTCATCATGTTATTCGAAACAGCATACAATTTGAAATATATTAATTTTTATTTCTAAATTTTTGATTTAATATTTTTGGATATTATCTAGAGTTGACCACTGATAATTAAAACTGTGATAGGGAAATTACAGATAAGGGGGGGACTACTGTAAAAAATAACAGGAATTTCTTAATGTTTCTATTTATGTTAATGCTTCTTTTAGGAACAATTAGGTCACTTAAGGAATTTGTTTCTGACTATTGCAATAAGGAGTAGAACTAAGAAAAAAAAGCTGGGGTAACTGCTCAATAACTTTGACTTTTTAAGTAGACTTTCTGGCTAGTTTTGAATTATGTAAGAACATAAAATCTTCTACAATACTCTAGCTTTTCATTGATTTTGAATTGTTTCTTCATTTTCTTTCAGAACTCTTGATGTTTCAGTGAGTTTTAATGGAGGAAAATCTGTCATCTCGAGTTCATTACTAGTCACAGCCACAGAATGTGTAAGTAAAAAGTTTGCATGAGGTTACTTTTAAAAAGTAATTTTATCTAGAAATAATTTATGGATTCTTAGGAGGTACAAACAATAACACTGGAGACCATTATAAGGAAAAATTTGAATAGAATTTATTTTATGTTGTTTTGGTTTTTCCTGTAGCCACTTTTTAAAAGGGTATGCAGATAATGTACATTTTATTTTGATTTTTGTAATATTCAAAAGTCATATTTAAAATTAAAACCAGTAGGGGAATGATTTCCAAATGAAGCTTCTTTTTCTTAAAACATTAAACATATAAATGGAATAATATTTTTCTGTTATGAAGTCTGCACTATAGTATCTAAGACATCTGTTTGAAGTTATTAGTGTGTATTAAGGAATGAACTTATTATTTTGTCCATTTTAATGTTGGTGCTTTATCATATGAGTAAGGAATTTGATTTTGGTAGCTTGATAATATCTCATTTGAGACTTAGTTTAAAACTATATTTTAGTTGAGATGATTGATTTATTTTGCCTAAGATTCAATAACTTGAAATTAAACTGTATTGATAAACAGTTTTTTCTTTATAGATACTATTTAAAGTTTATGGAAAGTTTTAATATTGCTGACCTCAAAAAAAGAAAGCACTGAAAGGGACTGATCACATTGTTTCTATGAGTAAATGTTTTTGTAAAAAAAAATATATCAATCAAAGCAAAAAAACCAAAAAATCAAAAAAAAAAAAAAAACCTGCCTTTAAAAGACCAAAACACCAAACCTAAGCATTTTCTAACATCTTATGGTTTCATAGTTTTCTATTTTGATCCTTTAATTTGAGAGACATCCTTCCTCCAAAAAACAAAACAACTGAATATTATCTGTAAAGAGATAGTTGTTTCTTTCATTGCAAAACCACATTGCAAGGAAAACAACATCCATTTAGACTCTTGGGTCACTGTGGAATCTCATGGATAGCTCTTTATCAATACCTATTTCTATTTTGAAAATAGCTAGTTTTTTTTTTATCCCTTATCATCCATCTGTAATTCATGTTGCAATTTGTAGGTTTTGGGGATGTTGGAATATGTACATTTCCTGGTCCCTCAGGATGTGGTTGAGATTACAAACATTTGTGGTATATAGTTTGTCAGTGTTTAGCTCACTGAAATGCTGTTCTTTCTCCATCCTCCTTCCTATTCCATACCTCCAACCATCTTTTTCACCTCCCTATCATGCAAAAAGGAAAACAGAGCTTGTCTGTATCCTGTAACTATGCATGATTGCAGTGTGCAAGAGAGCTGAGGTTAAATGTCTTATCTGGAATATACATGTTGTATGCTTTAAGAAAGTCTAGGTCTTGCTTGTTCTCAGGAAAGCGTGTCACTCAAGGTGGTTAAAGATTAAGGTGATTTCAGAAAAAGAGACATTGGTTGTATCAGAGATGGAGAGAGAATGAAGAGGCAAGTTGTAATATTAAATAAAGGATTAAAAAAATTTTATTGGAAAGAGATTTAAGCAAAGACTTAAGGACAGCACGGAAGTGAGCACTTAAGACCACCCAAAGAAAAACGTTTCAGGCAGAGGGAGCAGCCTCAACAAAGCCTAAGTTTAAAGGAGGGCAACATGGCCAGTAAGCTGGAGTGGAGGTAGATGGGGGGAGTAGAAGTCTTGAGATAAATAGGAGTGGAAGGAGTGGGGGTAGATCATGCAGGGTTTTGTTAATCATTGTAAGGACTTGATTTTTTCTTCTAAGTGAAACAGGGAGCATTGGAAGATGACATGGTATGAAATGTGGCTATTTTAATAATCTAGAAGAGGGAGGGTGGCTCCACTAGGGAGATGACAGTGGAGATGGTGAGAAGTTGTTGGATAAGAATTCACTTTAAAGGTGGAGCCATGAGATGCCTATGCAGATTATCTGTGGGTGTGAGAAAGACACTAAGGATAGTTCCAAACTTTTACTTGAGCAACTAGGACGACTTTTCTTCAAGCAGAGCAATTTTGGGAAGAAGATGAAGTTCTGTTTTGAAATTACTGAGTGAAAGAAAATAGAAAAGGACATTAAGTGATATTGTGAAAAATAACTGCACATTGTATTTAAGTGATAACCAGTCTTTCAGACATATTCAGATATGATAATTAGGTAGATGATGTGTTGTGCTTTCACAGGAATTTAAAAGCCAGACAAATAATACACTATTATTTTAGCAATTGATTAATCCTTGTGTAAATCCCACAAGTAAGGAAGTCTCTTTATGTACTCCAAGAGCAGTTCTGTTAAGGCACTTATGTCACTGAGTTGTCATTTCCTGTTTACTTCTTGGCCTTTTTCAGCCGTCTTGAGACAGTGACAGCAGGGCTTGTGCTCTGCCTGATCTTTACAAAGGGCTCATGTTCCAAAATTATTTGTTAAATAAATGAATGAAAGTAGCTGCTTATCTAGTTTAAAAGTGAGGAAACATAAGTTTAGATTTAAGAAATTTAAGATTTGAGCCTGAGGAGGGTTCATACTTAGGTAGTCATTTCTCTTCATCTATCTAAGATCTCCCAAAATGTGTCTACTTAAAAAAAAAACACAGTTAAAGATATTTCTTTTTCCTCTCTTGAAACTGGTTACCTCTGTTCTGACTCATTTAGAATAATAGCAAGAACATGTTTTCTGAGCATGTATTAAGTGCAAAACACTGGGCTAAGCACTGTCCATGTGCTAAGCATGTTTTGACTTTATGTAATACTCAAAACTCAAAAGAAGGCTATTGCTTTACCTTAATTTTATAGATGAGAAAACTGAGGAACCTCTAGAGAGCCACCTTCAATTGTTAGTGCTTATTTATGCAAAAGTGCTAGAAGTTACTTCTGTTAGGTGGACTCGAGGCTCGCTCGGCAGTGGTGTGTGGCTTGCTAAACAGAACACACCCTCACTGACCCCAAGAGAGTGGGAAACTTGGAACCTGAGGCTCTGGAGTTGCAGTTACTTGCTCAGTTTCATAGATGATTAATGCTAGAATTGAGAATTGAACTCAAGTTCATCTTTCCTGCAGCCTGAACGCCTCCACAACCTGCCATTTGTAGCCAGGCCCTAAACTGACTTTTGTTTTGTTGTTTATTTACTGCAAAAGAAAAAATAGTAATTGTTTCAGGCTTTGGGGGCAGTATTGTTTGTCATAACTACTCAACTGTGCCATGCAGCACAAAAGCAGCCATAGACATTCTGTAACCAAATGGTCATGGCTATATTCAACACAACTCTGCACACTGAAATTTAAATTTCGTGTAACATATTCTTCTTTGGATATTTTTCAGCTGTGTAGCAGTGTAAAAAATTTTTCTTAGCTTATCAGGACTCTTATGAGATAGATGAGTTGATTTGGCCTTTGGGCCATAGTTTGCTAATTCCTCATATGGAATATTCCAAAACAATCCAGTAAATAAAATTGTATTCTATTTCATGATTATTTTTTGTTTTCCTAACACTAAATCCATCAAAACAAAAGTATGGAGACCTATTTTTTCTTTTCTGTGTCTGTTTTATTTTAATGTGGTTGCTATGACTATTTTCTAGATAGATTACAACATGTTACTCATGCAGTTTTGAAATTTTTGGTTGCTTCCTCTTTTCCATAGTTATTTTGCAAGTACCATAATGACTCTGCATAATTTTTATATTTCCATGATTCTCTTATTGGAATTTCAGTTCTATCTGGCAAAAAATTTTGTTATTATACATTATAACTTGCTTTCATTAAGAAAAGGAAATTAGATACAGAGGAAGTTAAAAAATTTAATGTGTCCAAGATGAGTAGAAAATGTATTTCTTCTACTCTGATGTCAAGCTCAGGGTTCTGGTATGTCCCCAGTTCACTCTTAAAAGAGTTTTGGTTTCATGACCTTGACCAACATCTGGGTACTAAGTCTCTGACTAGGCTCCTCGGTTAACTTTCATACCCTCGCCTTCTTAGACATCTGAAAATGCTACTTGTTCAGAATTATAGTTAGGAAGAATTGGTCCAACAAACGGCCAGTTGAAGAATCATCCAACAAATGGCCAAACCTTCTGTAAGGAATAGAATTTCTGCTTTTCAGAAATTTATGTTTCATATCTTTTTTTCCGCTTCTTCAGGTGCTACCACATGCCCTCAAACTCTATGCTCCAGCCAAATTTGTCTCTTTCTTATTGCAAGAAGCCATAATTCTGCCCCTACTCCCTCTCCAAGCTTTCTTATACTTCCTCAAGGAGGTCCTCTTAGAATCCTAGACCAGGTTAGTTCCCACTTGGACATTTTTCCCTTGTAGTTACCTTCTATACTCCTCACATTTGTATTTATTTGCTCAAGGCTTGTCTCTCCAGCTAACCTTCTGGCTTCATGTAGACTTGTCCAACATTATAAGTTTGGTACCCATGTAACTGCCTAGCATTCAAAGAGAAGCATGCTAATCTCAAATGAAAAACGTTTAGTTTTTGCCTAAGAGACAGACAGACCTGTGTGTAATCACATCTAGTTTCATCTGACTCTAATGTCTGCTGTTTGCAGCACAGTGTCTGCTCACAGGGCTGAAGTCTATGTGTTTGACATTTCCTTAATTTGTTTATAAAGTTATGCGAACAATGAAAGTATTTCCCTTTCATGACTGAAGTCCTTTATACTCTGATAATGGCCCTGGCATAGCAAAACAAAGGAACTGGGAAAGTCTGAATTTGTATACAGTTAACTGAGCTAATGTCTGGGACCAGGCATCCAGGGCTGGGTCTTACACATTTATGGCAAGGTCAGGTTGCATGAAATTGTTTGCTTCTTCTGTTTTCCATCATGCTTAGCTTAAATATGTTAAAGAATAGGTCTGTAGGTCTTTAGAAGGTATATATATTTGTTTTAATTTTACTGTAGATGTTTGGAAACAACTGAGATGAGAACATTGTCGTACTAAATATATATTGGCATCTAAACATGCATAGTGGTTTGTCAATGTTTCTAGTAGGAGCTTTTACTGAGGGAAAATCAAGAATTTTAACTGCCTGTCGTGACTGGCTCATCTAATTTATGTCTTATCAATATGATTTTTCAAACTTCCTGCTCATGATACATTCATAGAAAGAAAAAACTAACCACTATATTTTTATCAGATTCATACCTTTTAGTTGTATTTCCTTGTTTTTCTGAACATGGGGTCTGAATTCTACAAAGAAAATCAGATGTTCACAGAACCATTTTGAAAGTCGTATAGCACAGTCAAATGGGGAGTGACTTCCATGAATGCTGTGGCTAAATCCTCTTGTAGGAGAGAGGCCTGATGGAGAATGTTGTACTCATTCCAAACATGGGCAGTCATGTATTGGTAGTATCTTGTATAAGACCTTATATTTGAGGGTGAGCTCATGAATTTATACATCTGACAACATTTTTTTCATAACGTATCAAAGTTTTCTATATATTTCTTTGACATTCTTTTTCTGTTATATATTCCTGTTTGCCTAGATTTTAGAGCTGAGAGTAATCAAACCTGTGGAGAGTTGCATGATTTTTAATGAATGTTTAGACTACTGTGTAAAAAGATGTACTTTTTAGTATTTTCCTAAGGTGCCTGATGTACACCTTGAATTATTTTCCTTGGTTTTAAGAAAATTTAAATATTTACCTGGAAAATTTCTATAGAGTATTGTAATTCTCTCTCTCTCTCTCTCTCTCTCTCTCTCTCTCTCTCACACACACACACACACACACACACACACACACACACACCTTTAGATGTTTAGGATACCTCAGTAATCAAATATAGAGCTTCCATTTTTATTCTACCAAACTCTACATCAAGAAATTGCTAGATTAGGATATCTTTTTTATTTCTTATATTTTAAATTAATTATGGTAAATAGCACAGACTATATCATCTTTGAATGCCTTTAGTAAATGGTAGAGTTCTATAAGATGTTGTGTGTGTGAAGTTCTTATAGTTATTTTTCTTGTCTTCTAAAAGATAAATTAAATGAAGTGATCAAGGATTCTAAGTGATACTTTGGTGGTGTCTGTTTCAGTTAATTTGAAACCTATCATGAGCTATATGCTTATTCTCTCTTCCATTCAGATACAAAATTAGAAATCAAAAGATACTTTAATTATTCATGTATACTTAATTCTTAATCTTTTTCTGAAAATTTCTGAAGTTAATGAATGTTATATGGTTTTTGCTGCTTTGAAAATTATTTCAAAAGTTATTTTTTTAAGTAGATTTATTAAAACAAAAAGTCTGCTAATAATAAATGTCTTTGAAAATTGATTTGTTTTGGGATGGTTTCCAAGCCACTATCTGGTAATCTCTTTTCTTTGTTTTTCATTGTGATACTAACAGATGACACGGGAAATGACATGTGTTTTTAGATTTTTCAGATTAGCTAAATCAAGTATATTTTGCTAACACTTTGCTAATCCTTTTAAAAACTACCTTCTCTTCTCTTTTCAGTTATTTACAAACTGTTTATATAAAGGTTATTATCTCTTTTTTGTACATAGGTCATTATGTATTACATTTCAAATTCCACTATAAAGTGTTCTAATTAAATGCTACTACCATTGTAGCTTAAACATCTGAAAGTCTCTTAGCTTTGAACAATCTTTACATTTTCCAAAATGTAAAAGAACTAGGGAATCCTAGTTCTGCAAGATATTGAAAATGTTATGAGAAAAAAATTGTTCTGTGATGATATAAGTTGGACTTCTTTACTCCAAAACCATTCAGAGCTTTATAAATATGTTAATGTGCAGAGTGATTTTCTAAGAGAGGTTTAACAGTCACGGCTTTTCTATAGTTTCATGATTTGGGAGCAACTGGCTTTCTTATTTTGTGGATTTGTCTAGAGGTCTGATTTTAAGTAAGTTGTTTTATTTCTTGGGGCTTCCATTTTCTAGTACTTTTAAACCAATGAAATTCTAAAAGGGTACTGGTAGGTTGTCTGCCCCCTCCTCCCAATCTCTCTCTCAGATCTTGGGGTAAATGTGGCCCTGAATTCTGGGCTTAGACTTCTTATTTGTTTTGAATGACAGGAAATATATCTTTGAGAAGCTGCCTTATAAAATCCCACATCTTTACCTAGGGTTTTGATTTATTATTTTTCTTTCCTGAATTTTTCCTCTTAAAAACAAAACATTATTAATGGGGATCTCACCAAGTGGGTTAGGAAGAGATACTTTGTTCCCTTGGAAACTTTATCTCTATACTGAAAACTCAGTAAACACTCTTGTTTTTGTGTTGTGGCTTTTGCAGTATCATTTCTTTGAAGTTCATTCTTTTAGTAAATAGCCAAGCATGGAATATATGTTGGTGAGTAGGTTGGACCTAGTAGCTTCTGACTTCCTAGAGCTCACAGGGAATAGTGGCAGAAAAGAGAAATTCAATAAACAATTACAGTTCACCATAAACAAATGAACAAATAAATTGTGATAAGTGCTGAAGATTAAAGTATAGAGGACTATGCATCCAAGAGTAAGGTGGGGCATCTCAGCCAGAGGGTTCAGGGAAGCCTTCCAGGGTCAGTGACTTCAGCTAGGTTTTGTAGGATGAATAGGTGATTGCGATATGAAGGGAGCTGGAGGCAGAATCTAGAGCCGAGGGCTCAAGCCTGAAGGAACTTTGATTAGGAACTGATAGAATACCAGTGTGGGTCTCCTGGGGGTTAGTATTTGAACTGCCATGAGTGATCTCCTGATATATAAATGCATGATTGCACTTTGGCATTGGTGCGCAAATACAATTTGCAGACAAGGACCACTGTTGTTGGTTTATCACCTGCTTGGCGATTTTTGATATTTATCTGTTCCTTTCATTAAATATATAAAGTAAATAGTGTTCTATCATCGAAAAGTGACCATTCTATTACCTCAAGTAGCGATTTTTTCCTGCATTCCTTCAAGTCATGATTTAAAATGGTCTCTAGCACTTTGCAAGATTTTATATTAATTATTGCTTGTCTTATAGTAACATACATGAAATGGAAATTAAAGAAATTTATGCAATTTAAAGAAATATAGTAGAAATCTGGTTTGACATTGTTATGCTTCTTGTATTATTTTCTGGTGTTTTCTTAAAAAAAATATGTACGTACATACATACAAACTGAAATTTAACCCTAAGCTTTGCTGACCACCTTGTTTTTGTTTTCTTCCTACTCCAGTCTAATGGGGTGGCAGCTGTCATTGCCATTTTGGTGTTACTGCTGCTCTTGGGCATCGGTTTGTTGTGGTGGTTTTGGCCCCTTTGCTGCAAAGTGGTAAGTAAGAAGGATTTGCAACCCTACTCTTTTATTTATTTATTTATTTTTGTTAAACCAATGATGTGTAAGGCCTGAAATGTAAATCAATGCCACATTGTACAGCAACAGAGTTTCAATTAGCAAATTGAGTTTTAATAGTTTTTATCACTAAAAAATTCTAGAAAACATGCATGGCAATACTGTTTATTATTAAACACCTATCATCTAAAAAATACTTTAAAATCAGGTTTAGAGGAAGAAGGGGAGAGATCATAGGGATAAAAAGTTTTCCACTGAAGCATAAAAGAATTTAAAGTAAATTGAATAATATTTTCTACTGGATTCACTGGGAGAAATTGATGATCTGTCAGGTTTATTTTTCAGTGCTTTCATTACCTTTCTGAAAGATCTACCATTTCAGGACCTTCTCTAAACAGAGAAAAGAAAAACATTTTAGAAGTAAATCAAGTACAAATGTTAGGGTATCTCTTAAATAGTCACTTATGGTCACGGCAGTTGGTTTTCGTTTGAGTCATTATTCATGCTTGAGTGAAACCCTGAAAGAATATGGGTGTATATTAGTTTTATATTGCTACTGTAACAAATTGCCACACATATGATGCCTAAAAGCAACACAAATTTATTATCTAACCATTATGTAATCATGGATCCAGCCTGGATCTCACTTGGCTAAACTGGGCTAAAATGTTATCTACAGGGATATATTTCTCTCTAATGCTCTAGAGGAGAACCTGTTCCCTTGCCTTTTCCAGCTTCTAGAGGCCATTCACATTTCTTGCCTTTATCTTCAAAGCTAGAAACACGCATCTTTTTGACCATTCTTCTGTAGTCTCCCTCTGAAGCTGAACCTAGCTGGGACAGGACCGCCAATGTTAAGGAACAAAGTGATAAGGTTGGATGCTTGAATAATCCAGGATAATCTCCCATTTCAAGGTCTTTAACCTTAATCATATATGCAAAGTCTCTTTTGCCCAGTAAGGCAATTTATTTACAGTTTCAGGGAATGAGAGTGTGGATATCTTGGTGGGGTCATTTCTGCTTACCACAGGGTAGAATGTTGAGTAATGAGTGACAGCAGATTTCAAGGAATCCAATTGGGATTCTTCAGACTTCATAGAAAATATCCTGAAGAAGTACTTTTTCAAAGCATACCAGCTACTTACTTTGTTAGTATTCCTTTTATTATAAGCGCATTATGTATAACAGTATTCTATAGATCGCACATAGTTTTTTACATAATATTACTAGACTGCCTTCCAGCCCTGTACCTTTGCTGTGCAATTTCAGCTTCCTTGCAACACTAGGCAGTGCTTTGTATTATTCCTGCATTTATTATTAATTGTACTTCAGTCTGCTTTCATTAAGTGACTTTACAGTCTTTTATTTCAGAGAAGTTAGCCCATGGAGGAGGCACAGGATTAATTTAAACAAAAGTAGAGACAAGAAGCATCCTGTCTCGTTGTTGAACTCATCAGCTTCCTGGTATTGCAATGTATGCACAAACGGTTTCCTGTTGTAATCTCGATTATCTTAGATATGCCTATTTTAGTGTGGCTAGCATTCTTGAGTCTAAAACTAAAAAGCAAAAAAAAAAGTGCCCTAAGGTGATTTTTGCTCCTTGTTTTTTAATTTAAACTTTGAAATGGTGGATTTTCTTCTTTCATTATTTTGCAATTTCATTTAGTATTGACCAGAAGGTTCAAAAATGTCAAAGTATGTGTTTTTTCTTTTTTTTTTCCTCTTTAAGGAACTCACAAAAAAAAAAAAAATGTGATGGACTCTTTTGAGAGGTTTCTAGATGGGCCCAAATTAGGCTTCAGCATCATTTTGTACTTTATAGAGAGGATTCAATCATCAGGTCATGAGAACAGATTTGTTCCAACTCTAGGACTCTACAGATTATGAGTCACGGAGTGTATTTCTTTATGCCAGGCATAGAGGGCCACCTTTAAAGTGTGTTTTCTGAATGTGAGGAGGGCTTCCAATCCTCAGAAACAGCAGGAATGCTTGCTAATTTCTAGAATTTATTTAATAGAGAGAAACACCTTTATATTACATTTAGGAATGTAGATTAAAGAGCAGCTAGTCCTGAGTATGAGCTTGTAGTTTGATCTTGGTACAAAAGAGTCACAGCAAATATTTTCTAAAGTAGGTTTAAAAGCAAGGAGAGAGAAGGTAGAGGCAAAATTTCACATTCAGCCCTTGGCAATCTAATATGTGCCAGTACTGTGCTAGGAATTGGGCAGAGGAGAGTGTACAAAAATGATAATAGTATGATATGTAAACTAATCTTTTAATATGTAAAAACAGATTTGTGGCCAAAGTGTAAATGGAGGGTCATGAGTGCTCCAATAGCACTCTGTGTAAATACCAGTAAGAACGCAAAGGAAGAGGGATTTGCCAGAGTTAAGAGACGGTTTGAAGAAAACTGACTGAGCCACTGACTCCAAATTGAGTTTTTAATAATGAATAAATTGTTGGCAGTTGATGAGGGACATTTCAGATGAAGTGTGTACAGAATTACGAGTTATTCTGGCGCGCTTTAAGGAGGCGCAGCCTGTGACCTAGGGTGCCAGTGACAGGGAGTGGTGAGAGGCGGTTTGGGATTTAGGCATGAACTTCATTAGGGAGGGCCACTTATGTGTTTTAGAAAGTTTGAACTGACCCCAGGAATGATGAGAAGCCACTGGAGAGATTTGCTCAGTATAATCCCCTGAAAGGAGCTTTGCTTGTTTCTTGGTTAGTGTTCTGAGGTCTGGTCCTGGCGGGGGATAAGTCTATGCCCAACTGAGTTTCAGCAATTGAAACGAAAAGGCAGTGACAGGTAGTGCACCTTAGGTATGGCTGGATCAAAGTATCTCTAACAAAGTGTAGCGAGTGGGAATATAATATGGAAGTTAAGTGAGCCAGAAGAACATGAAGGGAGAAAGGAGACTGTAACCCGTGGGGGAAAAAAAAAAGATCTTGAGTGTATCAGAGGGTATTGTAGTAAAGTTGCAGGGTATTTATTTTATTTTGCTTCTTTTAGAAAATATATACATGCAATGCTAGATTAGAATGTGGGTAAATAATTCTAAACAGCATTAATTTATTAGAGATTGTTTCACTTTGACTACTGTTACCAGTAATATTACTTTTTAATGGGAAGTAAAATGTATTTCTTCTAGCTTGGTGTTGGACAAATTTCGTTTGAGCTTATTTTAAGTTCTAGTGGCAAAAATTTAAATCAGTCTTTCAACCGAAACATGACTAAACAACCTACAATGTGTATTCTCAGGCACAGTTAGATTATATCCGTGAGCCACCTCTTTGAGAATCATATGTTAGGAGCTCTTATCAAGGTAGAAAGCCTAAAATAAACCCCTGAACAGAGGCCTCTGTATTTGTCACATATTCTCAATTCAGTCATTTCATATTTTATGAAAATATCTGTGATTTAATTATTTATTGTTCAGAGATTAAAATTTCACAGATATCTAACAATGACTCAAAGATGAGAGAGTTACTTATATCTTAGGCAGCGAGTCTCAATCCCCTCCACCCCCACCCATTGCAAAAGGCTCTCAGAGCAGTGGCTGTCAGATTCCCAATGGTGGTTCTCTCTGAGGGCAAGAAATGGGGCAGGTGCTATCCGCAGGGATCAATGCAGTTTAAAAAAGGCCCTTGTGGTAGGCTGAGTAATGATTCCTAAAATTATCCAGGTCTTAATTCCTGGAAACTTAACGTAATTTTACATAGCAAAAGAGACTTTGCAGACATGATTCAGTTAAGGATTTTGAGGTAGGGAGTTTATCCAGGATGACCTAGGTTGTTTCTAAATGCAATCACAAGTGTCCTTATAAGAGGGAGGTGGAGGGAGAATGAAGATTAGACTACAGAAGGGGAGAAAGCAATGTGACCCTGGAGGCAAAGATTGGATGATGCAACTACCAGCCAGGGAATGCTGATGGTTACCAGATGCTGGAAGAGTAAGGAACCGATTTACTCCTGCAGCCTGCAGAAGGAAGCAGCTCTGTAAACACCTGATTTTAGCCTTGTAAGACTCACTTTGGACTTCTGGCCTCCATAACTATAAGAAAATAAGTTTCTGTTGTTTAAAGCCACTCGGTTTGTGGTAATTTGTTACAGCAGCATTAAGGAATTAATGTACTCCCTAAATGATTCTGATAATCTCCAGGGTTAGGAAATCACTGTTTAGGGTGGTTATTTAGGAATTCTTAGTAACGTTTTTGGATAAACTCATTAAAAAAACTCTTCATGGGGTACAAGTGGTTGTAAGATGGAAGACAACAAAATATTCTTCAAAATGTTTGCCATGGTTCTAAGGCTATTAAAATCAGTATGTATACTTTAAAGTTAAAATTACTATTCTGTTTTGTTTGGGGTAACTGTAAAGTAAATATACATAATGATTTATATACTGAATAGATTTTGCTTACTGTTTCAGAGTGACAAGGAATGTTTGGAAGAAACAGGTTTCTAAATTTTAGAGATATCCAAGGCATAGATGTTATTAGAACTAATTGACAATGGGGATCCATGGACAGCTTTCTCAGGGTGTTTGTTATTTTCTAAAAGAAGCGAGTACAATTCCATTCATATTTAGATATTGAACCATTAAATTGCTGAAAGTTAGAAATTGACATTTTTGCTTTTCAGAGAAAAGCAAAGAACATGAACATTTAACTAAATATTGTGTTGGTGGACATACCTCCTTAGCTGTACCAATTTGGTTTCAGGAATAAGAAACAGAGCAAAGTCATAAATATTCCCTCTAGAATAAAAATGGTACTTTTTGTGATATGTAAATGAATTTATGATTAAACAATTACTTATGTGATTATTTGTTGAACATTTCTATCATTCTAGAGTCTAATAATTTTATGAAGTATTGTGTGTGTTTTACTCATCTTTGTAAACTAGTTATGTTGCACAGCAAGCACTTATCCTTCCTGAACTATCTCAGTTCTTCAAATTGAGATACTTCCTATCTTTTTACTTGGAAGACAACTTCAAAATAGGGTAAACTGTTGCCAGTTTTAATCAAAATTCTGTCAACTAGGCGGAAGTATTGTTCATGAGGGGATTCATGATACGATTTATGGTAAAATCATTAAAAATAATGATTTTAATTGACTTTATTTAAAAATGTGTTGCTTACAGTATATATACAATAGGAAATGTGGCCTTCATAACTCTTTGTAATAGGAACTAAGATACAATTACATACAAAATTAAAATTTAGAAACAATTTAACTTTTTTCTAGTTGTTTCTACATTACCTCACAAGGATTTCTAACCAGAGGGTTATGAACTTCAATGGAAAAAAATCTTTATATTTACTTCTAACTAAAATTTATTATTTCCTTCATTTATGAATATAGACTACTGTCCACTAAAGTATTAGCAGTTCTGAAGACTTTGTCACCAATAGTAATCACAGATACCCCAGATCACATTTATGGTTGTTCAGATATTTTAAAAATATCTTTTACACGTATCACTACTTTAAACTATAATAGTTCCTAGAACTGCTATTATATTTCATTATTTAATGAATTAATAAAGAAGCACATATTTCGATATCACAGATTTGTTTTTACATATTTGGAAATTATATTTCAATATAATTAGTTTCCTTTAAATCCTATAAATTATTGTGGATTTTAATTTAGCTTAATTATTCTGAGAAGGGGGGCCATAGGTTCACTAGATTGCCAAAGAGGGTCATAGAGTAAAAAAGGTTAAGGAAAAACCCCTGCAATACAATAGCTGGACAACCAAGATGCTTTTAATATGAGATCCTTTTGAAATTTTAAATCTTTCAGTTCATTTTAATGAGTATTTTCAAGGATAAAAGAGAGATATCATTAAAACCTTGCAGAATAGTGCACTCTCTGTGCCTGAGCTTTCTATGACACATACAAATATAAAACAATGATATTTAAAGAATTTTATCTAGTAATAATCATAACAAAAGAGCCCTCATGCAAAGCGAAAGTTTTAGGTACTAGCATTAGTGACTTGTGGAGTGTGTTGAGTCTGCAAACTATTCCATGAGGGAAAAGTTCTCATTTTTGTGTGAAGTTATTTCTCACCATCTGTTAAGAGTCCGCATCCTGCTCACTGAGTACACTCAAATCCATCCTTTACAACTGCTTTTCTTTAACAAAGACATCAAGAACATGTTTCCTTTTCCCTTAAATTGAAAAATGGAACAGGAAAGATTAAAAATAAACTTATTATGTATTGAATCATGAGTGAGAGATCAGAAAATATGGATGTTTTCATCATTGTTTAGCTAAGAAGGTATGCTGAGTTTACAGCAGATTTGTTTTACCATCAGGATGGCAGAAATGACAGTCCTGTAGTTGCATCATTTGGAATAAACAGACACTCTGCAGAATTACAGATGTAAGGCTAATGAGGTGGCTAACAAAGGCTTTCTGGAGTGTTGTCAATTAGAATGTGTTATACAGCTGCAAATAAATATCTGAAGATGCTGGAAATGATAGATGTTCACTTTGCTCTAATGTCCTTGGCCAAAGTTCTCCATCCTCAAGGGAGTCCTGCGAGCGCATTTTCCTTAGTGAATTTAAATGTTACATAAAGATCTCATAAATCTTGATTTAAAAGCCATTTAAAAAGTTATCTTTTTAAAGCCCAATTTGCTTGTAACTAAGTTGAGCTTTCACGACTGTGGATATATCTGACTGGAGCGCTATAGAATCATTTTCTTAGCCAGCAACAGCTGTGCTGTTTTTTCTAAATAGTAATAATGTTTCTACATTCACTTGTTTTTTATTGTCGAGGAGGGCTCTTGGTGCCTTTATTGAGTTACTTTGAGAGCAGCCTGAGGTTTTTTTTTTTTTTTTTTTGGAATGCACAATAAAACAGAAGTAATTTAAATTTTAATATGCCTTCCTTGCACCATTAATTAAAATGATATATGTTTGGTTGCCTCCTTGAAATAGAATGTGATGTTAGTACTTACTGCTTCCATGGTGATGTTTTCCAACAGAGCATCATTTACAAAACAGGGTATCAAACTCTTTCTGGTTTTATTTTCTTTGAGAGAAGCACCTTTACTCAATTCTTGGTAGAATAAACTTTAGCATTCTTCTTTCCAGTCCCCATTTGGCATTTTAAATGATATTTATTGTGTATACTTTCCACCGATAATTTATTTATTCAAAATAAGAATCTTTGAACATCGATGAGTCTGGCAAGAAGGAAATTTACTTTCCTAAGAAAGATGCGGTAACAAAGACCATATTTGTAGATTCAGAAAAGGACTTTACAAATTCCAATGTTAAGAGAATTTGTGTTTATGCATTTCAGAGGAAAGGAACTACACTGGCTCTCTGATCAAATAGAGAAGAGAGAATGAAAGGAAGACCCATCTATATTTTAAACACGTTTTTATAACCGCTAAAAAGGATTTCTCTATTGTCTGTGGGCTCTTAGGCACTTAGATGACACTGCTAATAAATTGGGCTTTTTTTTTTTTGTCACTGGCAAGAATCAGTTCTGAAATATTACTTGATCTACTGTTGTTGTATAGTATCTTTTTTCTTCTTTTTTTAATCCAAGGCAGTTCACTGTTGACAGTTCTTTTCACTCTTTTCTGAATATCAGAACATATGATTGCATCAAGCTGGCTGCAGGCTCCAGCGCTGACATTTTCTAGCGCAAAGAATGCCCACATCACTCGAACATTTGAAAAGTGTTAATGAGCAGATCAAAAGGACTGTTGCCTGAAGCAGCTAACTTTTTTTCCCTAAGAAATCGGCTCTTCTCCAAATTGAAATCTTCATTCTAGCAGCTAAGTAGATGAGATGTAATCCTCCCTGATGATGATAATAACATGAAAAAAAAAATTGGAGAAAAATCAAACTCTGCATATGGTTCATAAAGTGGTGAAAGTGTTTTCCAGAATCTTCAATACAGAGCTGAAGGATGCTAAGTGGAAAAATTCCTGGCAACTAGGCAATATTATGCCTTTTAAAATCTGCAAATTCTCATAAAATATGGTGCATATGAATACATCTTTTTCTAAAATGAATGTGTTCTTGCACTATTTAATACAAGAATGAGATTCGCATGACTGTTATTTTTAATGTATTTGGACTAACAGTAAGGTTTCCTTTTCTCTTGCGCTAGTTTTATTGAAATGTAGGAATATCAGTTAGACACAGAGTTTTGTCATTTTGAGCTGAGTGGCTTCAGACTATTTTCACTCTCCTTTGTTACTTATGAGGCTGTGTGGTGAGTGAAGAGAGGGAGCATTTTGAAACGTCACAAAAAAACCCATTTTATTTCCTGTTGCAGCGTTTCTAGTTTAGTGATGTAGGGCTTGTGAATTAACAAGTTATATCTCAAGAAAACAGGGATCATAATCTTTATTTTACATAGTCACCATAAAAATTAAACTATATCTATCTGTCTACCTATTTATTTATTCATTCATGCTTCCATCTATCCATCCATTCATCCATGCATCTTACCAAGTAACAACTACTCAACGAATCTTAAGTCTTTTCTTTTGCACCCTTTTCCTTTCCAGTCCAAACCTTCTTTTGAAATGATGTCATATGGCAGAAAAGTTGAACTCAGAATTTGAAGGTAGATGGACTTGGGTCCTGGGTTTAAATTCTAATGGTTTCTCTCTATGTCCTTGAGCAAGTTATTGAATTTAGAGCCTCTCTCTCCTTACATTTAAAATGTAGGTAAGCATAGTAATGGTACAGATTATGAAAATAAGAGAAATATAGTGTGTGGTATGTGTCAGAACCAATAGAAGGTGGGTATTGTTAATAGTAAGAATAACACACAGATGAGTCATGGCTCTGTTTCTGTTTCTGAAGATTGCATTATTTATTGTGGTGATTGTGTCTCTTAATTTACCAGGTCACAATTTGACTTAGAGTTTTAAGGCCTTGGTTTCTATTGTTAACAATGTAGAAAATATACCTGCCAGGATTTCAATTTAAATTTATATGAGGTCACACATTTAGTCATATGTAAGATTAATTATGTTATTGGAAAACAAACTAATTTTTTTTTTCTGGAATAAGATGAATACAAATGCATTTAGACATACGGCCTACTTAATTATGAAAAGGTATTGAAGCAAAAGTCCTGATGGAAATAATTATGATATATATATTTTTAAACATTCTATTAGACTTTTCATATTGGAAAGGACCTAGTATCATCACATTATTTCTCAGATGAAGAAATTGAGGGTAGTCTTACATCTTCCCATCTGTAATTGAGTTTCTCAGTTCTCTGACTTTATTGGTTGAAAGAGAAGTTTGATGCTTAATTTTCTTTGGAATTAGCAATATTTTAGTTTCATGGAAATCATCTCTGTTTATATTTATACATTTTTCCTCATTTTTCCTTATAAATTTAGAGGTTGGTTATGAGTCTTCGTAAATGTTCTCAGCTATTTCCTTCAGCTCACTTTCAATCATATTTTTACTATCTGCTGTCTGCAGAGCATTTTATTAGGCACTGGTGATATTTATTTATTTTTAAAAAGAAATTATTATTGCCCTTAAGGAATATACATTCTTAAAGGGTAATTGAAAGTTTTCAAAATAAGCAAATAAACCCAAATTAATGAGGTATGAATGGTTCAACTTTGTAGCAACATATAGTTTTGGAAGTTTTCAAGCTTCTACATAAGACAGTCGTTAAGTTGGTAGGCTAGTCTATGAAAGCTGGGTGAGACTTAATATTTTATTTGCGGGAAGCAGCGGGATCTTCAGTCTGCCTAAAGTAGAGGCACATATAGAGAGATATTTGTAAATAGGTTGCTATGGAAGAACTACACCATGCTGAGGCATTTAAACATTGGGAATAGAAGAGATGTTCATGTAAATGCACTAAAATGGAGCTTCGGTTTTCCACTCTGGCTTATGATACCTGATAAAGAGTCTCCAGTAAAATGAAAGAATATGAAGACACGTCTCGTGAAACTGTGTGAGTTTCTCAGCAGCGATCATATAAGGATTTTAAATTTAGATTCAATTTGCCCATATCATTGCAAAATGTTATGCAGGATAATGAGTATGACAGAGAAAAGGCAGTCATGGAGGAGTATGTTCAGTCATTCTCAGGAGGTATATTGAATAAAGTTGGGAATACTGTTACACCCTCAGAAATTTATATACTGGTGCAAGATGTACAGGTATTAAGCAGAGTAAATTTGAAATCCTCAAAGGATATGAAAATGGGTTCAGATACATTATACTTAGACTTAGTGAGTGTTTTTCTAGTGAGAGAGCTCTTAACACAATGTGATTTAAGAGAAGAAGCAGGATTTGTAAGGTTGTTTCAATAAAAGTCAGTAAGTATTGATTTCAATTGTGGTCATTGGAACCATTGACCCATTTGACCAGAGAAATGATCGATGAAGCTTCTGTTGAAAAATATTGACCTGTCTACATAAGTTATAATGAAGGATGGATTAGAGACAAATGAACAAGCTAGATACTTAATTTAAGTAATAAGAGCATGTAGACAATGATGCTAAGAAAAAAACAAACTATGGTAATTATAGACTATCAATCAATGTTATTATTATGTTATTAATTAAAACGCATAAATGAGTGAGGACTGGTGGGGGTGCATCTGTTTTGTCTGAGAACTATTCACACTATTAATTCTGGAAAGCACACTTTGAGATATTGATCAAATGAATGTATACTAAAAAAATGGACCAAGATGACCAAATAATTCAGAACCATTACATGATAAATGGTTGTGATGTTTACCTTTCAGATGAATAGGCTCAATAGATATGTGGTTATTATTCCATATTCAAAAATAGGAACTGCTGTCTTCTGGAAGGAAAATCAGATGTGTGTGTGTGTGTGTGTGTGTGTGTGTGTGTGTGTGTGTGTGTGTGTGTTTCCACATCCTAGGAGCAGGACTGAACAGTGGAATCTACAGAGAGGGAGGTTTTGGCTTCTTTTGAGGAAAAAACTTTCAAATGATGTGAGTTCCTTGCCAATGGAATGAATTGCTTTGTGAGGTAGTGAATTTCTATTTATTGCAAGAGTTCAAACATAGACTTCAACTTGGCGGGAATTTTTCAGAATACTGAAGTTTTGATTGAATGCATTAAAGAAGTTGAAAATGTGCACTAGATATTTTTAAAGCCCAGGGAATCTTGAGTTCATGGTTTTAGGTAATGATAGTGGGAATGTAATGCAAAGAATCTGTCCTTCCCTGGTTCTTCCTCTCCTTTTCTCTCCTCCCCTTCCTTTTTCCTCTCTCACCCTTCATCTCTTCCTCCTTCCTCTTTTCTACCTTTTCCACCTTCCTCCTTTTTTATTCTCCTAACTTCCATATTTTCCCTTTCTTTCTTTCCCTTACAAAATAGAAGTTTTACTAAGTACTGGGAATACAGTGAGGAGCAATGGCATAAAACCCATCCTCATGAAAGTTACAGTTTTTTGGAACTAGAAAATGTTATCAATTCTGATAAATGCTAGGGAAGAACAAATAGGCATCTACACATATGAAAGAAATCTGATCCGTTTTGGGACAATTGAGAGAATTCATGGAGAAGGGAAATGATTTCAAAGACTCTATTAGATATAGAAATGATTTGGTGAAGTTGTTTAGAAGAGAGGAAGAAATTATAGATTATATGAATAATTTGAAGGTTGCAACTAGAAAAAGTAATTTACTTGAAAGATGGAGGGGAGATAGGAAGAAGAGATGACTTTGTTGAGTGTGAAATGTTGATAGAGCTGGTTTTCATTGATTGTTTTTTGATAATTGGGTTGACAATGATATAGGTGACTCCTTTTTATAAAGTAAATGCACCTGTAGCTTGATAACCTTAAATTTATCTTATTTTACTACAGTCTTATTTTAAATCTTAATTCTCCACTGGCATTTATTTCTATGCTAACAGTAAAAATATACAGATTTTTATCTGTCAAAGTTACTAAAAAGAACTTGAATTTTGTTTATTGATAAAATAAAATTGAATTAAATAAAAGGGTTAAACAGAAATAACATTTCTTATAGCAAGCATTCAAAAGCTTGAATGCTACAAGAATGAGTTAATTTGAGTTTTCAGTCAAACTAAATTATTGTCCAGTTAGATCAGTGTGGTTGTAATACTGTCTGTATTCTTTTCCTGAGATTTGATCTAAACTAAAATTTGAATGTTGAAAATATTATACATTAAAAATTGAGCCAGTTCTCTAAAAAATATTAATAATGTTAAAAATTTAAAAACCCTTAATTAAGGAAAATTTCAAAAATACACATAGGAAAGACTAAAATAATGACTTCTATATCTTCTTTACTCAATTTCAATGCTTCTCAATTTATGGCTAATCTTATTTCATCTATAATTTCATCTACTTCTCCACCCCAAATTATCTTGGTGAAAATATTATAATTTTATAATTTAAAATGGAAGTTATATATATATATTTATAATCTTTAAAAGACAAGCAGTCTTTATCGTACTCAGGACAATAGTAATATACTTAAATAGTAATAACTAATTTCTTGATGATATTCATTTTCAAAGTTACTATTTTAAACTTTTGGAAATTTAATAACATAATTGAAAACATTCAACATTAGAAAAGTGAAGCAGTTATATTTTTAAACAGTATTTTTTTTTTTCTTAGTTTATACTTGGTTGTATACCTGTGTGATCAGAAGCCATTGGCACTTGGTCAATAATTTTCTAAGATGATGGTGCCAAAGTCCAACTGTAATGACCGGTAAAGGTCATTGAAATTATATCTCAATCTCTATTTTCTCACATAAAGAATTAACTGTATAAAACTTCATGAAAGTAATGATTCACAGGGAATGTTTCTTGGCTAAATGTTGGTTTGCTTTTAGATTAAATGATGGGAAATTAAAGAAATCAATTTCCTTATCATCTCATCCAAAGCAAGCTAAGTTTTGTATTGTCAATTTTGAAAAGTCAATAAATCATAGCAGGGTGATTTTACTAGTCAATTCCTACTTTGTTTGAGGGGACATACTATAATCTAGTGAAAAATGTTTGCATTTTGACATTAGAAGAACCATTTAGTGAAACTGTGCAAGGTATTTGATAATGTTTGTTCTTATTATTCACCTGAAAAATGAAGCTGATAATACTTCTAAATCATAAAGATAAAATCAATGAATATGTATGGGGAGTTTTGTGAATTTTAGGTGCTTGTTATCCAGTTCTGCCTAGCAAATGACTCTACAACCTTGTGCCTCTAAATATTTTGGTGTCTTTACGGTTCTGTGGAGACTGGCTCAGCTAGGAGATTCTTACTTTGCTGTTTTCTCATGTGATTACAGTCAGGTGGCAGCTGGAATCATCTGACAGCTTAAGAGGCGTCTATGTCCAAATGAGATTCTTCTTTCACATGTCTGGCAACCCAGCTTAGATGGCTGACATGGCTGGGACTGGCCAGGAGCCTATCTCTCATCACTCAGTCTTTCCATAAGATTATCTTGGACTTTCTCACAGCTTAATGGTCTCAGCGTAGACTTCTGACATGACAGCAGGCTTCCCCCCAGAATGAGTGTTCCAAGGGTGTCAGGGGAAGTGGTAAAACTTCTTTTGACCTAGCCTCAGCAGTCACGTGGTACCACTTCTCTCTTTTGCTAGAAAGCTGAGATTCAAAGGGAGGGTTATACATGTTGGGAGACAAGGATCATTGGGGATGTCTTTGGTGCTAACAGAGTATTTTACTTACCTAATTATTTTTTTAATCCTTACTGTTTCTTCCCTATACCACTTTTTAACATTTTATTTTTACTTTTAATTTTTGGACAGGTTATCAAGGATCCCCCACCTCCACCACCACCCTCTGCACCAGAAGAGGTAAATAAATACCTAATAAGTGATGTCTGTGTTTCCCCCCCTGTATTTAGATATATATCTCCAAGTTCAACCAGTTACATTGTTGTCAGATAACTATGATACCTATGCGATGACTTTTGAATTATGAAAACCAGTTGTTGTTTGTCCTCTATAGTTTTTTTTCATGTGCTAGAGGAATGAGTCCTTCACAAATTGATAAACGTAGACTGGCCATAAAGATAAACAGTACATAGTATCAATAGTTCTGCTGTTACTTATATAATTTACAAAATGTTGGAAAATCCAAATTGGTAGTTTTAAAAATGTTATTAGTTTCTTCAAGATGATTATTACAGTAGTCCTTATCTGTGATTTCTCTTTTTACATTTTCAGTCAATTGAGGCCTGAAAATATTAAATGGTACATTCCAGAAATAAACAATTTCTAAATTTTAAATTATGCCATTCTGTGTAGGGTAATAAAATCTTACAACATCCTGCTCTGTCCTGCCCAGGACCTAAATCATTCCTTTGTCCACTGTATCCATGCTGTGTACTAGCCTGTTGTCACTCTGTAGCTGTCTTGGTTACCAGAGTGACTGTCAGAGTATTGCAGTATTTGTGTTCTGTAACCCTTAGTTTACTTAATAATGGCCCTAAAGCTCAAGAATAGTGATATTGGTAGTTTGGATATGCCAAAGAGAAGCTGTAAAGTGCTTTACGTGAAAAGGTAAGTTCTCAACTTAATAAGGAAAGAGAAAAAGAATCATATGCTGACATTGCTAAGATCTATAGTAAGAATGAATCTTCTATCCATGAAATCTCCTAATTTATGAGATAAACTTTATCATAGATATGTATTTATAAGGAAAAAACATTAAATATATATAGAGTTTGGTACCACCTACTATTTCAGGCATCCACTGGGGGTTTTGGAATGTGTACCCTGCAGATAAGGAGGGATTACTGTACTTTTATATTATTCTGTTTGTTAGCCAAAACTGTGTTGGCAACATGAAATATAGGATGTGCTGATGTGCATCTTCAAAGGTTCTCAACTGCCAATCTCTTTAGTGCAAACTTGGCAGAGTTCAAACTTATATATATGTTGATGCTTTAAATGAGTATTAAAATGCTGTCCTAATTTTAATATTTTATCTTTTTAAATAGGAAGCAATGAATAGGAAAAATAAATGATGCTTATGGCAACTTTTGGTATTCTAGTGAAATAAGGCAGATTCTTAAAGTTGTGGAAGGGAAAGAGTCTTCATTCTGTAGAATTCTATTTGAAATTTATATATGTAATCACAAATACATCTACATGAAAATATATGATTTTTACTACATTTCTTACATATCAATGGCATTGTTTAGAAAAATGGTTAAATGTGAGCTGGTTCTAACTAAGCAATATTTTAGAAATTTAATTTAACCAATTTTTAAAAATTGTATCTAAATAGGAAGAAGAAGAACCTTTGCCTAACAAGAAATGGCCAACTGTGGATGCCTCCTATTATGGTGGTAGAGGGGTTGGAGGAATTAAGAGAATGGAGGTTGGTATCTTACAAAACAAATGGAAACTGCTAATTTGGAATTATATTTATAGAACTATTAAGCCATGGAAACTGTACTTTTTATAATTCAGTATCTCAATACATCCATTTTTACTTAACACTAGCTTTTTGGGGGATTTTTTTTTTTCACTATGGGAACATCTTAGCCATTTTAAAGCTATTCAGAATGAACTGACTTCAGTAGTCAAAGAATTGCATTGATAAGAAGTTTGAATTTCAAAGGACAAAACAAAGTTAGGGTTTTTCTCACTATTTTGGAAAAAATTACTGCAGCGAACATCAACTTTGAAGTAGCCAACCACTTAAAATCACAACAATGGTCATCTTTGAGAAGATCCAATAGTTATGTATTATTTGAAGGGAAAATGTTAAAATATTTAATATTATGGATATGACTCATTTCAAATTTAGAGGAAGCACATTTAAGGCTTTTTTCCTATCTTTTAGTTATCACTTATGAATGACCTTAATAAGTATTAAATATTTATGGAATGTATTGAATATTTTGACTGGCTTAAATTGTGGGATAATTGAACTTTAATATTATGTCTTAAACATCAAATGAGGTCTTCTTACTACCACAGAAATATTTTTCAAAGTGATTAATCAATTAATAGTAAGCATTCATTGGAGCACTGAACCCTTAACAACAGTTTAGATATGCTATCATCTCACCCCAATGAGTAATTAAAGAAATTTTTTCATTGATATATTGACTTTATTATTAAACACAGATCTTGACATTTTCTTCATATTAGTTATCCTTTAATTTTACTTCTTAATAAGGAATTATTTTTGTGTTGTGCAGTTATTGCACTTGTCTCCCATTCTTGTATCTGCTTTGTCCCATTACTGCCAGTAAAAATCAATTAGCTAATTAATAGCCTGTTGCAATGTTTTCTTTTTATACTTTTCAATTGAATTCAGATACCTGAGTTGTTTCCCCTTTTCAGAATAAGTTTCAATATTTTTCAAGAGAAGCCCAGGCCTACGTAGTGTGGTTGTCATTACCAAAATGGTTATTCAAGTCATCTGATAGTGATTCTCACTTTCTTGAGCACATTGGATCTTAAAATAATGCACATTTTCCCTAAGACTTTGCCAAAGCATTGCTGAAATAGTCTTTGAGACAAGTACCTCATTGCCAGTAAGCCATGGAAAAGGCAAGTGCTTCTAGCTATTACCTTTATCTTTTGGAGAGGAGATTATGTAAGTGTTTATATAGGGGTAATTGGTAATATTGAGTAGTACAGAGAACATGGCTGGGCTAGCTCTTGTTGTTTGATATAGAAGTAAGGTCATTTTCCTTTAGCTTGCCTTTGTTGTGTCGTTCTAGTATTAGAGGGGTAGAAAAGAATATATTAGATGTTCCTATCTATAAAAAATATGCTTGTAAATAAAAATGTTACATATAGATATCTAAGTAATATCTGTCACAACTCATTTTTAGTTTATTTATTCTTATTCCAAAAATATGTATGCAAGGGAGAAAAAGGTTTGACACAATATGTTACAAAATGTTAGAATAATTTTCTCTGGATGGAGTGATTTTCAATTTATACTATATATTTTTCTATTTTTTTCCTAACTTATTCGACATTAAGCTTCTACTACTTACATTCAGAATAATAAATTTAATTCTATTTTGAAATCCACATGTGTAAAATACCACATGACAAGATATGGATATATTAATATGTGATGTATGAGTATATGTTAAATGAATAAATAATATTGTTGATGAAAATGCTAGGAATTACGCCAGATTTTAGTTAAATAGTCCAGTGTTCCAAAGATTGAGATCTCTTTCTAAAGAAAAGCATAGGAATGAGCTGAATGTCTCCTGAGTTAAAGGGTATATTATTAGTTAATGCTCAAGAAAGCCAAGGGCTCATGCACATTCTTGAGTAACTCACATTTCAAGTTTTAAGTATTGACCCGTAATATGTGATATTATGTTGCCCATCCTGTTCGAATTAGGAAAATTCATGAAAAAAACTCAGTCACTTTTAATAAATCAAGATATATTTTAGCTGTAGATAATTCTGGCTTAATTTTATGGAGTGTGCCATCAATGAGATGGAAATGAGAATGAGAATGTAAAAAAAATGAGAAAGTAAATGTGGGTATTACAAAGAGGAAACACAATACATAAAAATACACAAAAATTGAAGTGAGAATTAAGCATCTTTAAATTTTCTCAAACACGAACTTATTTAAAGGAAAATAGAATGCATAATCTGGTTGAAAATTATGCTTATTCAAACCTAGAGAGTATATATATCTCTTAAAAAAATACCTTCAGTTGGGGAAAGTAAAAGAAATATTAACTAATGTTATTTTAAGCCAGTCTAGGGATTTTACCTAGAAATTTTTTTTTTACTCCTCTTTTAAATTAAATAATTAAACACTATGGTAATAGAAATTTGTAGAAAACTGGAACTGAGCTGATGTTAATAACAGCTGTTAGCACAACTAATCCACAATACCTAATGACTTAAAATGTGTGTTTCTGCCAATTCAGTGTGAAACTGTTTTTGTTTCTTTTCTCTATTCTGAAATTGCTCCTTTATGATAACTTCCTAGTCATCTAAATATACTCTGGAAATTATAAAATTTTATTGTAATCATGACAGCCAAGTAGAGTTGGAAGAATTTAGATGTCATGCTTGCACTTATTGTTTTCATGGTAAAAAAGAAAGTCAGACATATGAACTCTGCTAAGGCTCCCTTAACAGTCTATTTTTGTTATTCTTTTATCTTTTTTGACTATCTTATTGTGGTAAAACTGAAATATTAAGATTTATACATAGTATGTTGATATTTAATTGCTTTTAGAGTTTTAGGAAAACTCTATAAAGTCTTTCCTAGTGTTAGACTTTGAGATTAAGATAATTGTTATGATGGTGACAATGATGAAACAGCTACTTCATGAAATAACACTAAGGGGTTTATTTAATGATTTCCTTAAGAACTCAGCAATTATATTTCATAAGTATAGTCTTTTGATAGTTAAGTCCCTAGAAATGCCACATTTGGTAAGAAATCTAGTTTAGCTAGCTCCATGTTCTTTTTCTGATAACGGCGTCAGTGAAACTTAGAGGAAAAATATGATTACCATTACCTCTGCAATATCAATTTGGAGACTAGGCTAGGTATCTATATATGTTAAAATTTTAAATTTCCAAATAGATTTAAAATGTACCTTATATTTCTATTCTGAATTACTTCTGAGTTATGTAGTTATATGTTTATCTCTTTTTTGTTGTTTTTTTTTCCCCTTAAAATCAAGACTTTATAACTGCAAGTATATGTATCCTGGTTTTAGAGTTTTGAAGTTCAATATAGCTAATATCTAAAAATTTTAAAAGTTTTAGTTTATTTAGGTAGAGACACTGTGATTTGAAAGAGAAGATCATTTCTCTGGAAAGAGAGCCAACTATCTAGCTCTAAATCTTTAATGGTGTTTAAAATAATTTTAACAACGTCATGAAGAACATTCTAGTACCACTGATCACACTGAAACATACAGATACATTTTAATGACTCAATAGAGTCCACTTGTAGTAGAAAGCCTATTCTAAAATTATAATGTCTAAGTAAGCCTTATCAAAAAGCTGTGAATAGTTCTTTCTATGAACAATATCTGTATTCCTCCCCACTAACTCAGATTATTAAAATCCTTTAAAAAGTACTTAATCATTTTTTTCTTTTAGAAATCACTTAATTCTGATGAATCATAGTGTGCCCTGAACAAAGCTTCCTATTTCTTTTCAGAACTTCACTTATGTTATCTCTGTCATCTTTGATAATGTCATTGGTTTTTGAACTTTTCTACTGCTCCTAGGGGGACAAAGCCTTTCTATAGGGACCATATCCTGTTTCCATGCCCACACATGAAAAAAGTTTGGCTCAGATCTAGCCCTTAATTCTTGTTCATTGAGAAATAAAGAAAACAGTCATTGGGCCCTGTGGTTTTTCAATGTCCAGAATTTGAAGAGAACGAAATTCTCTAAAGTTTGTGGAATTCCCTGGTGTTTCTGAATTTTTCTTTTCAAAGCAGTTTTTTCCAATTTGCCTTCCTCAGTGAAAAATTGATATGTCAAGTAACCATACTCAGATGAGTCCAGAAACTAGAGACTAAAAGTTACTTTACAAAGTCAAACTTTACAAGAGTAAGGAAAAATTGTATAGAATTAATTTACTTCTGATCACTAAATGTTTAAATCATACATTATGCCTTAATCAAATTTAATGTAAAGTTTAGAAGGAATAATTAACTCCATTTTGTAAAATACATTTGTTAAGTTCAAACCTATTTGAAATGTATTAACCCATCTGAGACTGCCTGTAGTCAAATCTTTGCCCTACTACTTACTAGCTGTGTGGCTTTGGGCATGTTGCTTAACCTCTTTGTGTCTGTTTCCTCATCTGGAAGGAAAAAATACAATATCCATCTCACTGCATTTTTGTATGGATTATATGCAGATTGACACATAGTAACCCTTTAATAAATGCTAATTATCATTATTAACATCTATTTCCCACAGTACCAACAGTATATATTCGTATGTATTTAGCTAGTAGGGGAACCTACCTAATTAGAGAATAGAATTACACACTCTACGCATTTCATATGTAAACAAAAAATTAATTCCTTATTTTAAACAATGGAGAAATGGTTGCTTCAAGTTTTAATTGACCCAAAGGGTCTTTTCCCTCCTTAAAATCTTAATATTAAATGCATAAGAAGTGATGAGAAACTTAGTAAGTCTCAGAAGAAGAGAAATGTAGAATTAGTATACATACTCAACTTCTTACTCTGAGGTGTTGAGCTGAAGGACCATTGGCTAAATAAGAGCTTGTTTTCCCAGGACACTGTATGTCTGATACGAGTATTTCCCTGTGTTTTAAAGGTTCGTTGGGGTGATAAAGGATCTACTGAGGAAGGTGCAAGGCTAGAGAAAGCCAAAAATGCTGTGGTAACAATTCCTGAAGAAGTAGAGGAACCCGTCAGGCCCAAGCCACCTCGACCCAAACCCACATACCAGCCTCCTCAGACAAAGTGGTACACACCAATTAAGGTAATTTGGCAGATTTTGTGTAATTTAACTGAGACTTCCTAAGGAAACTGTAACTTTTTTAGTCCTCTCTACCCTCCAGCTATCTGAAGGAGGACTAAGGTAGATCAAAGAGCAGACATTCATTTTGCATTATAGCAACTGAATACTTTTCTCAGCAATAAAAATTTCCTCTCCTCTCCTCTCCTCTCCTCTCCTCTCCTCTCCTCTCCTCTCCTCTCCTCTCCCCTCCCATCCCCTCCCCTCCCCTCCCCCTCTTTCTTCTTCTTCTTCTTCTTCTTCTTCTTCTTCTTCTTCTTCTTCTTCCTCTTCCTCTTCCTCTTCCTCTTCTTCTTCTTCTTCTTCTTCTTCTTCTTCTTCTTCTTCTTCTTCTTCCTCTTCCTCTTCCTCTTCCTCCTCCTCCTCCTCCTCCTCCTCCTCCTCCTCCTCCTCCTCCTCCTCTCCTCCTCTTTCTTCTCTCTCTCTCTCTCTCTCTCTCTCTCTCTCTGTCTCTCTCAATTCATGAAATAGATGGGAATAGAGAATGAGGCTTTACCTTCTTCACCTTAACTCATTTGTTCAGCAAATAGAGGCTGAATTTGTTTCCTATGAATTTACAAGTCATGTTCCTTTTAGGGTCGTCTTGATGCACTCTGGGCTTTGTTGAGGAGGCAGTATGATCGGGTTTCACTGATGCGACCTCAGGAAGGAGACGAGGTTTGTATGTGGGAACGTGTTGAGAAATAACTGATCATGGGGTTTTTATCATGAAATTAGTGGAAGAATCCAAAAAAAAAAAAGTAAAGCTCCCACTACACTTGAGGAAAGAATTATCATCTTGTGGAAATTCCTATTAATAGGGTGCTTAATAAGTTACCTATTGTTAGAATATATCTTCAAGCAATGGTTTAACACAAGTCTCTTTTCAAGCAATGCATAAAAATTATGGTCCATGGTACACATGCTTTAATAAGCTCATTGGTACATGCATTGCTTCAGCCTTTGATTTGGACAACATCACATTAGGTTTTACCCAATGAGAGGACAGGCTGGGGATTAGGATTGAAGTCTTTCTGTAGCATTTACTAGAAATGAAACCTGGCCAATGTGCCTTAGAGCCTCCATTTTTTAGGTATAAATATGTTATTTGTCCTGCCTCCAACAGTTGATGTAATTTCTCAAATATATGAAGTTATCTTTAAAGTTATAAAGCATTATAGAAATCTGTAATGGTCACACACACATGTATACATGTAAAAATAAATAAATACACACACATATGTATGTGTGTATGCATTTTCCCGACCAAGGAAGTCTATTTGGAGCTTTTTTGTTTTTGAAAATTTGTCTAGAATTACTCCAGTCTTATAATTTCTTTAATATATTAGCACCAATTCCTATTGTATCACTGTAAGAAAAACTGTTTAAAAATTTTAAATATGTAACAACAGGCAGGTTTGGTTCAGAGACACACTACTGTTAGTGTTAATAACAGGATCTTTTCTTTGTCAACATGATCACCGTTATGTTTTAAGAAGTCTGTGAACTTTATTGGCTTCAAAAGACTAGGTTCATTCAGGTCTAATAGGCTTTTTTTCCCTTAAGGATGAATAATTGATGAGATTCATATTTCTTATACAGTGTGAACTAAATGTTAGATAGTAATATATAATTTTAGCTTGGTGTTTAAAATACAAAAACATCTAAGTCTTAATAGTTTACTTCTATGAGATGGGGGTAATTTAAAAAACATATGAATTCAACGATTTAGGAAATCCTGTTTGAGAAAATATTCCTAGAATATGCCCAAGAGATCACGTACCCTTTGTTAGGAGCATGGGTAGAGAGAACGAGGTGGTTTATGAAGCAACCTCTTTCATTACCAGACCACTATGGTTAATAGATGTTCTCATATTTAATGAAGTTTGTGCCTCTGTTTAAACACTTGCATGGTTTGGAGTTCTGCTTTGGGAAAAATATATAACATCGCTACTTACCCTTCAACTGCTATACGTTCACTTTATGTTTTAAAATGGTTTTCATGACATCTTAATTTCATTCCATTTTTGTTTTCTCTCCCCTTGGTTAGACATTAGTTCATTTGTTCAGTAAATTTCACTTTTTTCAGTAGCGAGTACCATGTTAACACTGAAGATGTACTGGCCAGCACAAACAGACAATGGTTCTAGCACTCTTGCCAATACTTTGTATATTCTTTTAACTCTCAGAATTAAAATTTAGCTTTTAGTCTTTCATCATTTCTACTAACTTTGATTTAATTCAGTAATTTTTGGATTATATATATGCACAAGTAATGGCATCAGATAATATTGAGGAATGGGTACAAACTATAGCCTTAGCCATTAAGAAACCTGGAATTTGAAAAACAAGACACATACAAAAATATTTATTCCAGAATGTCATCTGGGGCATATTATAGTTAGGTATCTAGTGCTCTTGAGGGTATGGAGGAAGAGAAGTTAACTCTTCCTAGAGGACTTTGGGGATGCTTCTTCAAAAACATAGGTCTTATTTTTTTTTTTAAATGAATAGGATTTCATCAGATGGAGTTAGCATTTCCATTGATGAAGCATCATGAACAAAGTCTGTGAGGCAGCCAAGAATATAGTCATTCATGTACTACTAAATATTTGTAGAGTGGGGCTTAAAAACAGCTTTGAGTTAAAGCTTTGAGTTTGGATAAGTCAATATATTTGATTTTTAAATGATGCATTACACTCAATCTTTCATTCATTCAACAAGTATTTATCTAGTGCCAAACATGTACCAAGAACTTTATTAGATACCATGTAAATTTAACATTTTTATAGTGCTAGAATATTCTATGTGTTGTCTCAACAGGTTAAATTATTCTTTTTTCCATGATTGAAGACTGATACTTCTTTATTTGTCCAAGATTTCCTTTGATTTTTAGTAGTTTTTTCACACTTTTGTTTAATATAGTCCTAAAGCCTTTTAATCTAACTCTTGAGATCACATTGTTTCAAAATTCAGAATTTTTCAGATTTTTAGGAATTTGATATAGTCCATATATCATATTTATGTATGCAGTACTTCCTGATCATATTCAGACATTTTGCTACACAAGTATTAAATACTAAAAGTAGATAAACGTAAACTATAGTCTCGAGTTAGTTTAGGTCAGGTTTTGCTTCTAAATCAATTTTGGTGACAAAGTTAGCACAAAACTTTTTAAAGATTTTGTATTTTGAAAGTTTAAATAAGAGATAGTAAACATTTACTTTGTATGATTAACTAAAATACCAATTTTTTCCCACTCTACTCCTATGTATGCTGGTTATGATTTTTTGTTTTTTATTTAAATGCAGATCTTTAAACTTAGTAAACATCAGCTGCTGTTAAATTAATTGATTTGTTTTTCTATCAAATATGTATTATGGCTTTATGTGTGTTTGATACAGCATGACTTAATCTTTCTCCCTAATACCTATTTTTGATTTACTGCTTTCAACAATTTTTCTCTTGAAAATTTTTATTTATTTGTTTGTTTGTTTATTATGGTGACATTAGTTAACGAAATCCAGTAAGTTTCAGGTGTACAATTCAACAGTAAGGCATATGTATATTGCATTCTGTGTTTACCACCAATGGTTAAATTTCTATCACCATATATTTGGCCCCTTTTACCCCATTTACCTCTCCCTCTCCTCTTTGCCCCTGCCCTCTGGTAGCCACTAGTCTATTGTCCATGTCCATGAGTCTCTGTTTGTTTGTCTTGTTTATTTTTGCTTTTAGGTTCATATCCCATGCAAATTTTTGTCACTTATTTCAAGCCACTGTTAAAACCTCAGTGTGGCATTTCATGAAAAATTTTCCCCATGGGTTGACATTCCATAGTTAAATGACAGTATGGCAAGCTAGGAAACCACCCAATAGTAAACTCTTAGATTACCATCTTATTCACAAGGCTTTTAATAAATTTTGTTAAATTATTTACTGAATTTGAGATATAATGTACATTTATGTATTTCCCCTTCAACAAGATCAATGATGCAAAATTACTTGATCTTGAAAATCAGGTAAGCTCAGTATATGTTGCTCTATTGCCTCTGTTTCTTGCTAGTGATCCTTCATAATATTTATTATTTTTAAATGGGTTTGATATAAATTCTGTGGTTATTAACATATAACCTTTTCCCTTTAGACAAGGAAAATATTTGCCATCCCATTTTATTTGCCATATCCCATTTTGCATGTTTCAAAAATATTGTTAAGAATATCTGTTTCTGTCAACTCCACATCATCAACCAGCTCCACTTTATTTGATAGAATTAATTCCAATATAAACTTCCCAACCTACATGTATACGTAACTATAATCTGTATTTTTTCAGTTTATAGAATTACATAGCAAAACTAATTCTAATGCTTTAGCAGAATTAGTATTCTGTACATTATTAGGATAACTGAAGAATTCCAGTGTTTTTTTTTTTTTTTAATGTTTCATTATCTTTTAGAAAGCCAACATCCTGTTTTGATTGCATGGTCTCTAGAATGCTTGCCTTCCTTCCTTCCTTCCTTCCTTCCTTCCTTCCTTCCTTCCTTCCTTCCTTCCTTCCTTCCTTCCTTCTACCCACTCATCCATCTTCTTTATTCCTCTTTGTTTCTTAAACACATTTATCTCCATTATGCTTTCACTTTCAGATTTGCTAATTACTTATACCAGTTAATTCGTTTCTTATATACTATAGTAATTTTCTTTTTCGCTTCATTTAAATGATTGAAGCCTTTCAATTGCTCAAATCTTATCCTTATGAACACAATAACTATCATTACTGATGAGGCCAACCATATGACTCTGTAATACTTGTGCCAAAAAGAATTTGCACCAATCAAAGGACACTTAACCGTAGTAAATATTTTGGCGAACTTTATCTAAAAGTCTTTACAGTAACTGAAACATCAAATATTAATATCAAAGTATTTAATTATTCATTTAAATAAAATCACAAATGCATGGTGCAATGGCATAGTACAGATATCGAGACTCCAACTCTCTATAAATTTTATTTCTGTTTTATAAAAAAAGAGGATATGATATTTCTTAAATATAATAAACAAAATAATTTATCTAGTATGAAAATGAGGATCTAGAGGCAGAGAGAGAATCAGGGATTTAGAGCACATTTGGCATAGATAATTTTAATGTATGATTTAAAAAATGGAATGATTAACTTTGGTAGTGTTTTATCTATACATAAAAAGAAGACCATGCATGGTTCACTGTTACTTTCTATATTGTGGCTAGTTAAGCCCTCAAAAGTGAGACTGCTCGAACTTCATAGTTTTATCAATTTTGTATATATATATTTGTCTCATAGGATTATATAGAGTAGAAAAAAATGTAAATTTAGGAGGATGTCCAAGTGGCAGTGTTTTCTTCTCTGGCTATTCTTTGTTTTGAATTATCAAGGTAAGTTAATGCATAATCATCGAATAAGAAAATTAGTCTTGGAGATGTTTTGATTGCTTTTTACATAACCATACTCATCTGTGATAGGGCTCCACAGCATAAGGGTGAAATCCTGTCTTCAGTACTCACCTGAAACCAATCTGTACCTGATTAACTAAGTTAAACATTTGAAACTCAGACTACTCATGAAAGATTTCATGTGTGTATGTACACACAAATGAGATGTTCATTGTCTTTTGAAACTGTTTACCACTTTCATATCAAAATTCTGTTTTCCCATTAAATTTTCCCATTAAATATTAGAAAATTTGTAAACAGTCCTGTATCAACTTAGAATTGGATGCACTGATTCCTCCTAAAAACATTTGTCTCTGTATATCAGATAATTCATTGCAACAAATGTGATTAGTTATTCAAGGCCAATTATTTTTAAAAGAAACTTTTATCGACATATAAATTGATGAATACATTTTGAAGATAATTTTGTTATTTCCCTGTGCTCATAAAGTCTTGTATGTATTTACTATAGATTATGCGATTATGCTTCTAATGAAGTATTTGTAGAATGGTATAGGAGGGTGTGTGTGTGTGTGTGTGTGTGTGTGTGTGTGTGTGTGTGTGTGTGAGTGTGTGAGTATCCAGCAATTTGTATGTTGTAGAAATCAGGTAGACTTTTGGAAAAAGAATATTCTAGTTGGAATTAGATGCAGTTTGTTTAATATTGTCAAGAAGCAAACCAGAATGTTTTCTCCTTTCTGAATTTTAAAGGAAGTAATATAGTCACTCTTAATGCTGCTTAATAGACAAGAAAACACAATTGTTTTCAGGCTGTGGCTGATGGTTCCAAAATAACAGAACCTCTGCCTAGTCAGCATCAGGTTTCTACGCTGGAAAACAATCTTGTCATTTATTTATAAGCTGGTTTCTGTGGATTCTGCCTCTTGAGAGTTTAGTTTAGTAAACAAATCAGCGAACGTGGAACTAACCCCATAGTCCTGGCACATTTACTCTGCAAGTCGCATCACGCTGCATTTCAAGCCAAATGCTCTCCTTTTATGGCTCGAAGGCCGCACCGGGCTCTTTTGCAGAAGAATTCACCGCTGAATTGAAGTCCTTGATCAAGTAATTGAAGTTCAGGCATCAGGTATCAAAGCGGCGCGAGATCTCTCCGTCCCCCTCTCTCTCCGCCTGCCTTTTGGTGCCGCCAGCTCCTGCCGAGGCGGTTTTCATGTTCCGCGGGCTGCACACACCCCAGGCACCGGCTTTGATTGTGGCGGCAACTCCTCCGAGTCATGAATGTTTCAGCGCACGGCGGCGCGGTCAGGGCGGCGCGTCCAGGTGTGGGCTCGCAGGTTGTCGCCGACATCTGTTCGCGGCCGCAGCGTCGGCGGAGGTCGCTGGGAGCCGCGGAGCCGTTTTGGTCTTTCCCTCGCTGCCTGGAGGCCCTCAACACCAAAGGTAGGAGTAGGGGTGGACACAGCTGCGCTCCCAAACTTGCCTTAGGCACACAGAAAGAGATCTAATGCAGTGTGACTCCGTTGCGGCGAGGAGACGAGGACAGCCAGCCACTTCAGAGACGACTTAACGCAGCAACATCTGCCGCCAAGTTTCCAGGGAGTGACGGGGGACAGCAGGTACAGATCCAAGGCTCCACACAAACAACCTCCGTTAAGCCATGGACTCTTTTGAAGGGCCTCCATCAAACAGGCTGGAGTCCGCAGCAGGAGTTGGTTTGGTTTTCAAAGCGGTGTTTTGTTTTTGCAATAACAAGGTAATTTATAAATGATGCATTACCATGCATTCTCCCCTTTTTGTTTGAAAAGAGACAGAAGCAGAAAGGCAAAGAAAGAAGAAAGCACAGCCCTAGTTTTGGAGTTGTTCCATAAACCCATTAACTCTCTGAGGAGCTTCTTGGCTGTAACCGAGGTTATGTTAACCTTCAGACTGCAATCCCTCGTTTTCCAGTAAGCAGACGTGAAAGTGTATGTGCTGCACTGGAAGAACGCTAGCAGTAGTGACACCGCGAAGTACATCCACTGTTTTTAAACTTGTATCACGGAATTCCTTATCACATGGAGGAGAAATGGTGTTAGAGCTTTTTCAATGGGTGTATATTTTAGAAAATTGCATTGACTTTAATTTTCTTCCTATTCATAAAGACTTCATACCTATAGTTGAATATTAGAAATAAAATTTCAAGTCAAAAGTAAGAATTACATGTTAAAGGAAGCATTTTTCTCTTTTGAGGTGGTTTCCCTCTCCACCAGCTAGATTAGGCCAGAAATTTTTTTTAATGTGTACAATTTTCTCTCAGAATACTGCAAAAAGTCATAATTGTGCACATGTGCGCACACACACACACGACACAATAGAATTGGTTAAAATATTAGCCTGACAAATAAAGCTCCTAGGTATGGTAAGATAATAAGGACTCTATGGTAATGTAAACTATTATTAATAATAATTTCAGGTTTCCTCACTTAAGGAACTATCTGCATCATCATTGTGAAATAAAGGTGCCAAGGCAAAGGCATCCTTTTGAATGGGAATAGCCAGGGAGCCATGGCCTGGGGAGAGATGCTTGTGTGTGGCAAAGTTTTCATCAGCAACATAAGTGCATGGTGAATTTCCATTTGAGCGAAATTTATTATGCTGAGAGAACTTTTAATTATACAAATATAATTTTATTTTTTTGAAATGACTAATGGTAGCTACTTAAAAGAAAATGTCCATTCTGACAGATTACAATGTTAGTCTTCATTTAAAATAAAACTCTATAGAAAAAAATCTGAGAACATAACACAGGTTCATTTAAAGGCACTAGAGTGGCCTGACAAATTCAGTGAAAAAAAGGCTAGACCTCCTGTTTGCATATCTAGTTCTGGATTTATACTCACTCCTCTGTCAGTCCTGCTTCTGAATTCTCACGCTCAAAACAAACTGGCCTCACCTTTAGTGGAGGCTTCTTCGATGATTCTGTTTCCCAAGGATCAGTTAACTGTGTCATGCTTACAAACCACCCAGTGCTCAGTGCTGTCAACCATTTCATCTTCAGGCTGAATGAGCATCTTGATAGCAGAGATTTTGTGTCACACTGTCTTTAGGTTCTCCATCACATTTGCAAAATGTGAACCACTTTGTGGGTGTTTTTGAGCAGATTGAAACCTTCACTCAAACGATTTGATATTTCAAATGTTTTCAGTGCTTGGAGTTATGCTGCTAATAACTGCATGATTTTATTTTTTAAATTAAATTTTATTATTATTATTATTATTATTATTATTATTTTAACACCAACATCACCTGGTATTCCTAGGTGGTCTCCCATCCAGGTATTAACCAGGCCCAACCCTGCTTAGCTTCTGAGAGTAGACAGGATCTGGCATGTTCAAGGCAACATAGTTGTAGACAGTAATTGCATTGTTAAACTTAGTTTTTGTGTTCCATCTAAATATTTTGTGTCAGATAGCTGAACTTTGTAATAGATTTTTGTGGCTGTAAGAAAACCCTTTATTTTAGCCTGAGTCAGTCTGCTTATACACAAAATGACCATGATGCTTTCATACCTTTTTTTTTGTACTTAAATGAAATATTAGAGAAAAATATCAAAAAAATGTAAAACTGTAAAGTGATAGCTTACCTTTTATTTCTGTAAGATCTGAAATTTTATGTAGCTCTTTAGGCCAATTACGATGTTACCTCACTGGAAAAAGGTACTACTAGGCTTTTCTATCTTTTATGTTATTTTACATTCTTACTATCTCTTATCTTTATATTTTAGGGCATCCTTAAAATACCTTAAATATTCTGTTTAAATAGGTAAAAGTAATTAACTCTGGCTTCTACATATATGAAAGATAAATTTTTATTAGAATAGTCTATGTCAGGAGCAATCCCACTAACTGACTTATGTGCATGTATATGTATGTGTGTATCATATGGTATATATATATATATATATATATATATATATATATATATATATATATATATGTATGTATGTATATTTATAGAATGTATTTTCTTGGTGTTTATGTCATCAACTAATGGCTTTTAATGGAAAAGAACAAATTTATGAAATAGGGTTCTTTTTGTTACCATTTCTTAGCTTAAAAAAAATCTCCCAATTATATGTGTAAGATGACAAATATTGACTCAGCTTGATTCTCCAGAATATGCAAAATTTAATCATGAAATTACCAAAAATTTTACTTTTTCAAAAAAGTATAAATAAAACTTTGATATATAATTGGCTTTTACCCCCCTGATCCAGATATAACTTTATTTAGTGGTATCATATACCACTTACAAGTTTAGATATTTTTCTTGTTAAAATTGGTCAGCAACCTTTTGATAATCAAGACAAAAAATACTATATTAGTATAAATATTCTCTTCTCAAATTAATGCACTTATTTTAGAAATGAACTTTTTTTCATTATCACTGAGCTTTGGCACACTAAAAGAATACTTTGAAAATCTCGAGGGTTAACACTGATTGTCCAGGGCTAAACAAATTTTTTCTTAGGCTCAGTACACAGCTTCAATGTAGAGGACTGTGAGGATATTAATTATATCATACAACTGGGAGGAGAAATGTCAACATGGATATAATTTTTTACCTTTTTTTTCTGTTTTTTTGTGTACTTTATGCATAGCCTTTATATGATTTTAATTATAGAGGGTGAGATACATAATTATTTAAATTGCATTAGAACATCTAATAATTTTTAAAACTATATTATTCTGCATGTGTTAAATATTCAGATTTCAATTTCGAGCTCAAAAGACCCAGTCCAAGGTGGGGGGAGGGGCATTATTTTGTAGACAGTTTGTTATTTTAACAAAGTGCATTATGATGATGCCTTTCTGTCTACCAGATCCGCCATTGATCAGTTTTTAAAAAAGCTCTAACTCAGTTAAGGAAATTGACTTGAGTAGGAAGCTTTTATTGCCCCCTTATTCTTAAAAATGAATTTATATTAACACATTATATAAATATGTACTTTTAAGGACAAATGCCTTTTTGGCTACATATCTTTTATTTTCCATTTCTAAGTAAAACACTAGGATTTTTATATGTTTATAATCTCTAAATGAATCATCTTCAAAACTGTTTTGCTTAATCTTTACTTATATTTTCCACTAATTCCACTTTAAATCAAATCACAACTTCTAACATTTGAGAAATTGGAAATTGATGTAATTTGAGGTATAAAATAAAAATGATTTGCTTTTCAAACTTTGCAAGAATTTATGTTTAAGAATATTAACGGAATTCAAAACATTTTTATTTATCTGCTTTTGGATTAAAAATGAACACTTATTTCAAAGGGTTACATGAAATTTTCTTTTTTTCTCCTTATGTTTTTTTTTATTTCAATTAAAGAAGTTGGAATAGTTTTCATAAACTTTCTCTTTTCAAAATAATTTATTATCTGATTTACCTCATATCTCTCTCCTTAGAGAGCTCTTTTCACTTGGAAAATGGGGAAAATGAAGATTCTAATTTTCTAAACTTTAGATTTCCATAATGCTTCTTGGCAAGCAGGCTAGTGTACTAAAAATTATATATATATATATATATATATATATATATATATATATATATATTCATAATCTTGTTCATTACTAAGCACACATTTGAATCAAAATTAGAGATTTCTAACACTTTTTTAAAAATCAAGTACTAGTTCTTACTTACAATAAAACTTTTTACTAGAACCATTTCCCGATTCATTTAATGATTTTTTAACTAAGTGTTTATTATGAATTTAGTATATTTCATTCAAATAGTATTAAGTTCTACTCTTGTTAAAATCATACACACATACATAACACAGGGATTATACATATTTGCAATTACATACGTATATCTTAATTGCTTAACAGAGTTAGCAAGTAAATCTGAAAAACACGTTTCAATAAAATATTCAAATAGTGCATTTACATACGTAATATAAAGATAAAACTTCTAGAGTAAAGAGCAATTACTCTTAAATTATCTTTCTTTTTATCATTTCTCTTTATTCTCCTACTTCCTAACATTGGTTGATTTCTAAGTTTTTATCCTCAGTCTTATGTTTTTTCACATCTCACTTTTTTAGAGAGCACATAAACTTTCACCACTTTGCTGTCATTATGAGGCACATCATTTTTAGACCATCTACTATCCTGAATTCTACTTGCATGTCTCTCAAAGCTTATACAAATTTTCCTCTTGGATATTCTATTGTCATCATAATATCTGTTTCCAATTGGAATTACCATATTCCCTATGTATGGCTTTCAAATTTTAGCTTTTCTCTCAGTTATTCTCTCTACCCTTCACCTGATGCATCTAAGCTGAGGTCCAGTAGACCTCGTGTTTCCCACTACTCAGTGAGCAGGATTAAGACTTTAACATCCTAATTCTGGCTGTGATGTCCTATTTCCCTATAATATGCACAAAATAATTTGTTCAATGAAGAGCAATGTGTCTATTAATGTCCCACCTAGTTTTATTTAATTAATAAAAGTGGAAATGATCTATTGATGAATATACGAATTTGGCTTTAGTTGATTTTTAAGAGATAAATCATTTGACTTTGTAGAATTTAAACGTTTTTGCTATTAGGACTTATAATTTTACCTTCATGGTTCTACCCTGAAACTAAGCTACTGAGAAAATTAAGACATCAGAGCAATTCTGATATTTGATAAATTTGAGTTATAAAGATATGGCTGAGGATGCTGATACATAAAAATGTTATTTATGTGGAGTGAAGATTTATTATTTTGAGGTGATGATTCATTTTTAATTTATAATTAAATCTATTGAACATTTTCTGAGTTATAAAAATATGACACAATCATTTTTGTTTAGCTGAATTCTGAATAGATGAAGGCTTGTAATTTTTATTAATTCTCTTTATCAGGATATGTTTATTACTTTGTTGCTTGCAGTTGCATTCTTCTCATTTTTTCTAAAGCATATTTAACCTTTGTTTTATATTTGACCCAAGAAGAGTTTTCATGATTAGAATTCTTGTGAGATCTGTATTTGTCCCAGTTAAATCATACATTATAATATCAGTCTCTTACATAATCATCTTATGCCAGCTCTGAGTATATCATTAGTCTGGTTTACAGAAATGCTGGTTCCTCTCAACAAATAGTGAGAAGGCTGACAATTGAATTCAGTCCCTACTCTCTAGGAGAGGTGTAACGGCTTTATCTGTCCTGTGAATCCAGATTTATGAATTAGTCCTATGCTCTTAACTAGATTAGTTCCTCTTTCATTAACTGCTTAAAGTAGGGCAGCCGTCTGAGTTGTTGGTTGTAAATTTGCTAATGTCTACTTCGTTAATCTCAGATACAAAAGGCAGCAGATAATAAGATCAAAGTTTCAGGACCTCAGGTTTTTACAGCCTGAAATGAGCATGGAAGGATCGATGGAGTGGGGAATTGAAGAGATGGGAGGAAGTGTTACATTGGGGAAAAGGGGATGACTTCTGTCATTAATCTTAATTAATTGCCAAGAGTTTTAAAGCTGAGTTATTAATACTGAAGTTAAGTCCTTAATACACTGTTCATGCTTTGGCATAAGATGTCTTTAATGAGATAAAAGGTTTATGGGAGAGAGAAGTTGTGTGTGTGTGTGTGTGTGTGTGTCTGTCTGTCTGTCTGTCTTACATAAATATTTTCATTTACATCTTTCAAAGATTTCCCTGGGTTAATATTCAGGCCTTTACCTTTTGACAGTTACTGTAGGACAGTTAAGAATTATAGACAAGAAACAATAAATCCAAATAAAATCCCTGGGTATAACAACAGCAGTAAATCTGAGTAATGTTACTTTCATGTTTACCAGCATACAAAATACTTTGCTTAAGAGGAAATGTCAGACTATGGAGTGAAATAGAAGGAGGGAGATTCAGAAACTAGAAAGGAAAAAAGAAGGGAAGAACAAGGAAAAAAAATGAAGAATGGGGAAGAGAGATTATTCCTCTGAAAAACATGCAGAGATGATAGGAAAATTGTTTATTTAAATAATAAGCTACAAATTATATATTCTGTTATTACAACCTTAATCATTTGGAATTCAACAAACTGAACCTTAAAATGACAAAGCAGTCTATTCTTAAAATTCTTATGTTTTTCCTCCACCTGTGGCTATTCCATGCATATTTATTGACTTAAACACCTTTCACTATCAAATCTATGTTATTAGTCTGAGATATGTTTTGATAGGAAATCACTACTAAATGTATTACTTATAAGTATTTTGGTCATAGAAAAATGGCTTATACTTCGTCAAAGGGAAGTCTTTAAAAAGAAGATAAAAGTTCAAAACTTTAGAAATTTGATTTCAGGATTATATCTCATGTTCTCCATACATATGGACAAAATAAAAAGAAAAGGTCTATAATGAAAACATACAATACACAGTTAATTTAATTTTTACATCTGTATCTTCTGATGACTATGACCTGAATTTCAATAGCACATTACAGTCAGTGGCTTGAGTATTATTGTCTACAAATTTTAAATTGGGAATTTGGCTTAGATATATATGTTTCTTTACTTCAGTTTTTCTTCCTTTTATGATCAGCTTTAAATGTAAATAGAAAAAAAACATGAAAGTGTCACTTTCATTTATCCACCTGTTTATTTTTGTGCATAGTAATTGATTATCGGAGGGACCACAAAAATCTGCAGGAGTCCAGAGTTTAGATCTTAATCTATAGGCAGTGCAGAGCCAGCAAAGTTTGGAGCTGGGCAGTAACGTGATTCAATGAAATTAGAATTAGGGTCGGGGAAGGTTTGTTATAAATATGTTTATAACAGGATTGGAGATAACATGTGTTTTTCTGTATAGTTTAGCCCTGTGTCAATGTTTTTGTCTTTCATCATGAGTCACAAAAAATCACATAAAATCATGATTGAGCAAGTCTGGTGCATTATCATGTTGTAATGTGGTTTCTTGGATAAAATAACACTTTTTCCCCAATATAAACTCCATCTTTTTTTTTTTTTTAAAGAACAGTGTAGGTTCATTAGCTAAAAATAGAGATTTATGTCTTCAGATATTTTTCTTGATTGTCAGCTGTCTTCTTTCTTGCTTCTTAGAAATATTTCGAGAGACATATACATTTGTATTGTAAGTCTGAAACTCAGAGTTTCAAGGGCCAGAGCCCTTGTTACTTGCTCAGTTTCAGGAAAGGGGGAACAATTTTCTTTACAGTAAAGGTTTAGAACTCCCATTTAAGTGGCAGTAGTTGAACACCTACTATTCTTAGGTATATTCAGTTAGCTATGTTCAGCTCTTAACAGTGTTTACAGTTAGGTGTTATACTGCTCCCATTTTACAGATGAAGAATATGAGACCCAGAGATGTTTTGTGAATTTTCCAAGGTTACATTTCTTAAAGCAACAGAGACTAGAATCAAACCCAGGTGTTTTGATTTCCAATTCAGTGAGTGCTCTATTATGCCTCACTGTCATTTTGCAATGCACCACTTCATTCTTCCTATTCAGTCAATAACTGACTGAATTAGAACTATTATGTATGTAAAGAAGTACTTTTAAACTTTTGATTTTGAATCTGATTCTTTGGTGCCAAAATTATCAATTTTGTATCTATGACTATATAGATTGATAAATGATTTCGACAGGTATTTAAAATGCATATGTATTACTCTATATAATATTTAATTTTATATTTAATATTAATTTAATATATATTATATTTAATTCTGCATGCATATATAAATAAAAGGCAATGTTTAGAAATGGCTCAAATTCACAGAAAGTAGAATGAAGACATTTTGCATGAATAAGGGGTAGTGTAATTCAACCCTTTTTTATATTGCAACTTTCTCCAAAAGGAAGGGCATGTTCAAAGGAACAAGAGGGATAAAATAACTTGCATATTCCAGGAATTGCAGGTAGTTTCCCAGGCTGAAGCAAGAGACTGGTAGTTGGAGAGGTAAGTTATTGGAAGAAGGCAGAATTATAGCAATTTCTAAAGCCGTTGATGGCATGTTGGTAATATTACTATATTAAGAGTCAGAAAACCTGGGATCCCTATACAGTCATTGATTAACTTGAAACCTAGCACATGTTTCTTCATCTCTTTGGTCCTCAGTTTCTCATTTGTATATGGAGAAATAAACAATCACCAAGATACCTTTGAAAATACATCATTTTACCTAATTCCAATCACATGAGCTCTATGAAGATGGAACTTTTTCTGTCATGTTCACTAGGGTGACTTCCAGACCTTGCACATTGTTGCTCAGACAGTAGGCTTTTGTAATCTTTGTTGAATGAAAGAATTTATGTAGATAGGAAGTTTGGTCCTGTGAAGTACTATTGTGTTCCTGTCATTAAGTGTGTATAGCTACATGGAACTATTCTCCTGTTGGGTCACTCTGAGATTAATTTTTCATCTTGGGCTAACAGTAGTAGACAAAGTGAAGTACTATATTCCTGTCATTAAGTGAAGTACTCGTATGTTCCTGTCATTAAGTGTGTATTGCTACGTGGAACTATTCTCCTCCTACTGGGTCACGCTGAGATTAATTTTCCAACTTGGGCTAACAGTGGTTGACAAATGCAAAATGAAAATCAATCACTTTGTAAACCAGGTAAATACACTTCTTTTATTAAGTTTTTTTTTTTTTTTCCCTTATAGACAGCTAGATGGCAAGTAATGCGTGTGATTACTTCTAGCCTTTGAATGCTTTTAACACAAACATCTAAGGACAATGGCTTAATCATAATGTTATTTTTATATTAGAATTATCTTACTCTTGACCAGTTAGATAAAAGTACATTTTAGATATTATTTATAAATAGAAAAGATCTGAGTTAATTTTTTTAATCACAAACTCTTAGACCATTAATATTTCAACTGTATATCAGAAATATTTTATTACAAATGCAATGTAGATAGAAATGGCAAACTGTTATTGGGAAATATAAGGATCTAGCAAGATATGGAAACACAGCAACTTTTAACTTCATTTTTAAGGAGGAAAAAATAAAATAAAAAATCAGGAAAGATCTCAATATGGTGTATACCTTAGATAATTATAGTGATGTTAGGAGAGTGTCAGGTTTCAAAACTGTGAGTCAGTATATTCAAACTTGAAGAATATACTTAACTAAAAAATCGAGACTATATAGTTTTGTGGAAGTCAGCATGTTACCATCATTATTAATATTATTAATAATGAAAAATCATCATAAGCTGTAGAACAATAGCTATGTGCCAGGCACTGTACTAGTAATTTTACATATGTTACTCTAATTCTCAAAACAACTCATGGCAAAGTACTATTTTCCACTTTTTGTGGATAAGGAAGCTGAGGATCAGAAAGGTCAAAAAGTTGCCAGTCATGTAGGCAGGTAGTGAGTGAATGTATTAACTTTGTTTAAATAGATTATTGGAAATTTTAGTTAACCACTTAAATTCTGCATTACTTTATGTTTTAAAATTAATTGACCAATCATACAGAAAACACACCACAGTTTAAAATTCAGGATTTTAGTTGTAGTTTATAGGCCCATGAGTTAAATTGAGAAAATTAAAACAGTAAAATTAATTGAAAAGGCAAATATAGAAATTGGAATTACTAGTAAACTATTTAAATAACATAGGAATCACTAGGGACTATCCAAGTATAAAATATGTGAAATATTAATGTTAAGTATTTTAATCACATTGTTGTAAATATTAAGGTTAGAAAAATATTTGTGTGTTTACTTTTTTGGCACCTATAGGTATTAAAAGGAGCCAAGGCTTAGGAACATTTATGACATATATTTTCCTTAAAAAGAAAATGAAATATAATTAGTATTAGAAAAGTAAATCAGCAGGTTACTCTTAATACTAAACTTTTAAAACTAATTGTTTTTCTAATATATAAAATCACAGTAGAAAGAAAAGTTTCATCTGGCGGCTAAGATTATGACACAATCCCAAACTATATCTGCCAAATGTGTTTCATATTAAAACTCATATTAACTATAAAATCCATAATTTTAGTTTAGGATACTGTTGGCACAGTCATGTAATTTATTGTTTATAATTCCTCTTAAAATCTAGTTCTCAGAATATTTTATCATCATTTTAGACTTCAGTTAAATTTATATTGAATTTACTGTTTACTTCTCCAATCATTCTCTCTTGCTTGAACACTCATTTTGATCTATGTAGCAACTGATTCCACTTGTCAAATTTATCCTTTGATCTTGCTGCAAATAGTGTGCTCAAAATTATTCTAAAAAAGACCCTCATTGAAATGCTTTTTTCAAACGTCCCCTCAGATACATTAGTGAAAATTGAGGCCAGTACTGTTAACAGAAGTCTCTCAATTGTAAGTAGTGGGAACTGAAAGTTGAAAGTCTGAAATTCTCTTCAGTTGATCTGCCATCAGCATCATGGCCTATACAGTGTGTGTGGTTCTTCCATTTCTTACATTTCATGAGAGAGGCCAGGGTTTCCTTCTGATAAAGCTGTCTTTGATCCTGTTATTTCGATAGGGCACTTTGAAAGACTTCATCACGGCATGCTGCCATTTTTGTTACCTTTATTGTTGTTATTTTGCTGAGGAAACATTAAATTTTAAAAAATAATGTCTCCCTTATTCCTTGGGTATCATTCTGAGTATACCTTTTCATGTAAAAAAGCTAACATCTAAATTAATAGTAAACTAAACAAAGAGACTCACAGAGAACCTATTCATGGCTGGGACATGGGCAAAAAAGTGAAGGTGATTAAAAGGTATATTTTTCCATTTATAAAATAAATCATGGGATGTAATGCACAGCATAGGGAATATAGCCAATAATACTGAAATAACTGTATAGAGGCAGATGGTCATTAGACTTATCATGATATATAAAAGTGTCAAATCATTACATTGTGCACCTTAAATGAATATAATGTTGTATGTCAATTATAGTTAAAAGCATTTTAAATAATAATAAAAACAATTAATAGTAATGATAAAGCAATTTAAGTAAATGAAAGCATAAGAATAATGTCCATATAAACTATATTTTAAAACTTATGCTATAATATTTATAATAAGCAGTTTTTCTAATCATTTATAAACATTTACTGCTTTGTTTCTGAAGTCTTTTTAGGAATAAGAGACAGGGAAAACAGTAGAATAATTAATGGTATTAATGAAATTTTAATATATGGAATATAGGACTACAGGTGAATATCTGTTAGGATTTAAAATTATTAATGGTAGAAAATTTCTTTTTGGTGTGTTGGAAAACATGAGCATTTAAACACATTTCTGGCTTTTATCTTTTCCAAATTTTTGGTTAAAATGTTTTCAAAAATTAGACTGAGAAGAAAATGAACTATAATCTTGTCACTAGACTCTTAATCAATAGAAATAAACTTTTAAAATAATTTAATGATGACTAGAAAGACCTAGTAGTTAGGAAATGATTTCCTAGTTGGGGCAAGATATAAAATCTCAAAAATCAATTCAAAGCAGGGCAAGCAAAATTCGATTAAAAACAAAAAAATAAGTGCAGTCTAGATGGAATTTAATTCCTAATACTATTTTCTACTATTGCATGGTCTGAAGTAGATGATAAAGCTGTTATTTACTTTATATTAATTTTTAGCAATACATACACAAATGCATTACAGATAATCTATAATATGTATTATACAGCAAAGAATGGTTTAAAGTATATATAAAATATAAATATCTCCACAATTATAATTCTACATCAAACAATTGGTAGTTTAAAAAAATGAACTAGAATTAGGATGTGAGGCATAAAAATAAAATTAATCACTTCTTCTTTAGTACCCACTATTTTTAAGCAGTCTTTGAGACTGCAAAATATTTAGTACATAGTCCTCATTAAGTCTGTAATCTGCTCAAAGACCAAGAATACACATTTAGAAGATAGAATAATGAAGTATTTAAATACCAATTCAAGGCAATAACAAGAGATGTTGCAAAAGTGTTGCCTAATTAATTACTAAATAAATGTTATAGACACTAATTGCTTTTTGAGATTTTAGGGAAGAACACTTCAGACTAGAAGATGACAGTTCACAGAAGAAAATAGATTTGAATTAGCCTTGAAGAATTTGTTCAAGTAGAGAAGATAAGAAAGTTCACATTTATTCTAGGACAGTAGCTCAACTATTTTCTTTAGCAACTTCCAAAATATGTGTAGGAAATAATAGGAAATAAATCTAGGTCATATCTAGTTCTAGAGGGTCTAGTATATTAGACTAACACTTAACATCTGGTAAATATTTATTGCACTGTTTCTCAAACTTTTTAAACTTTTACCCACTAGACAAAAATATTTTATTGTATTTTGTTTTCTAGTTTTGTATTAGGATTTCATGAAAAAAAATTTAAAAGTATTAGCTTGGTAACAGGCAGTATTCTCTTGGATAGATTAAAGGCTGGACTAATGCAGGAACCATCATTTGAGGACCTGCTGGAGGGCAAGGGACTGTGGGATTCCATTGAAATGGAAATAAGAGTTGAAAACAGGCCCTTAAAAGGACTTGGTTACTAAGTAAAGCTAGATGTGTGGCAGAGATAGGGAGAGAAGAGAGAGTACCTGAGGATGGTGCCATGGAATTGAATTTGAAAAAGAAAGTTGGAAATGCTCAGTAAGAAGTTAGAAGTATCAAATTTAGCAGGAAAATCAGATCTGGACATGGAGACTGGAGAGGCTGGGAGTCTTTAAAAGACTGAAGATCAGTCTTGTCCTACTTTAGTATCAGATTTTTTCTCTTTTGGGTCAAAAACAGCAACTGATTTAATTTTTTGTTAATTAGAAATTACATATTGATCTCTCCTTGGCATACTGTTCTTATTTTCCAACTCTTTGACATTTTTGATTGCATGAAATATATGACAACTGAAGTATTTAAATAAAAAGGAGGTGAGTGAATAGAGAGAGAAGAGAAAGGAGGGAGAAGAAATAAGAAATAGCAGCTTTAGTTTGTCAAATTCTGAAGCTATTAACTTGCTACAGATATTTTCAGTAGCTTAATTATTTCGAGATAGATGGCCTCTTTTACTTCTAAAGCAGAGGGAGTTTCATAAGTTGACAAGGGCAATAACAGAGATAGTGTCTGCAAGTTCTTGTGAATCATTATCTGAAAGAGAAGTGTTAAAGAATGTGAGTGATATTTGATGTTTTTAAGGAATGATATGAATAGTAACTATTAAAGTCTTAACTGGACTAGGGAAACAGTATGAAGATATCATCAAGGAACTTTTGGTGATTTTCTACAACTTTCTAAGACTGATGATCCAGTGAAAAGTTAGGATGACTGTGAACAGAATGAAAACAGATACTAAACAAAATAATGCATGTTGATAGGAATTTTATAGACTTAGTTGGAACCATGCATATTCAAAGAGGATAGCAGTGATAGCTGTGCTAATCTTCTCCTAATCATAAAATTTTGTATATAGTTATCATTTAAAAAATATTGGACTATTATTCATAAGTTATAGGATTTATAAATTGATGTACTTTCAACAAAACTTGAATTTGACCAACTTGTTTAGTGGCTTAGGAGATAATTAAAATTTATCCCACACCTTCTGTGTGGCATTTATGTTACATTGATCTTGCTATGTAATTTTCCAAAAAAGTAGGTTCCCCATTATGTACATAGGTTAACAAAGGTCAAACAGTTGGTAAGTGATAAAATTTTTATTCAGTTTAATGACACCAAAGTTTTCTCTTACATTACACTGGAAAGTGATTTATAAAGACATAATCTACTAATGAGTAAATTTGGGGGGCATTGAGGACACTGAGATTCTATGTGTGTTTCTGTGTTTAATAGTTATTGCTTAAATATTTTAACTGGGCGTTTTGGCTTGCGGTTTTCTCGGGAAGACCTCCATAGAACAGTACATTCACCCATCTGGGACAGTGACAGCTGCTGTAGCTGAATCCAGCCCTCGTCATCATTAATGACCTGTATTTGACACTTTATCCCAGCCACCCTTGTTCGGTGTACAATGTATTGCATTAGAATAATTACTACCTGTCATCCTCTATTTAACAGACAACTCTTAGTCATCACAGCCATGTAAAATGTCATGTGATAATGTGCCAAACCCATGTTAGGTCCTGTGTTTCATCTTGTTTGTGCATACCTGCGTCCTCTGTCTTTTCTTTTTTTCTCACAGTGTTCAAGTACATTTTATACCTAAATTAAAGCATTTTTAGTCTATCACTCCTGTTGCAAGGGTTTGTCTCCTTTAGATAATGGCCAGACATTTATTAAGGGATAATATTTTCTGAACATAAAGCATGGCTGATGGATTTAGAATCTCTATTAGTCCTGGTAAAAATACTGGAGAGCTAAAGTAGAAACCAGAGAAAGGAATAGTAGTGCTGACTTGAGAAAAGGATGGTGACAAAATTCAAAGGGTATAAATTATGAAGAGAGGGAATCATAGTGCCTATGTTAAAAATTTTGTTTTAATTTAAACATCTGAGTGATTTCCAGGGGCAATTTTCTTTATGTTCTTTTCTACCTTTTATTTAGAGTGAGGGAGAGAAACACAGGGGATTCATTAAATTACTGAGAAAGAAGAGACCTCCACCATGATTTAAGTCATCATAATGTTGTATATTTATTGAATGGATTTAGAAATAACTTTATCTCAAAGAGTGAAAATTGTGACTTTTTTTAGACTTATATTATCTTTGTTTTGCTTAAATCTCTACTCATAGGCATCTGTTATGGTTTATTTTGTTTAGGAGAGTTAATCTAAAATGTGCTACTGAATTTCTGTGTATCTTAATTTGACACTCTAAGAAAACAAAATAAGTCATGCCTGAAATTTGGAATAACACATGCCTTGTATTCATTATGATTTACACCAACTTTATTGTCAAAATCCAGGTTTCAATATCAGCTTTTCAGTTTACCAGCTGATTGGCCTTGAGGAAGTTATATAACCTCACTGAACCTTTTTTTTCCTTAAGCAAAATTTTCCAACCGAGTCTTTTATCTGAATCACAGAATAGAGAAAATATTATATATAAGGGATTATTTTTCTCATTCTCCTAAGGATGCTATACAACTAGCATAAGGTTTGAGTGAGAAATTAGTTTATCATATACAGTAGATGACTTCAAAGATCTTAGTGTATTCATTTAATCTCAGATGAAAAAGGCTAATGAAGATTAAAAAGTTTTTTCCACTTTAGATATTTTTACCAGTATTTTTCCCATTAATTGAGAAAAAATGCTTTGGTTTTGCAAACCGGAGGTGAACATAGTCAACTAGCAATTTATTTTCTTTAGTTCCCTGATTATTATGCAATGAAAAGGAGATTTCTCTGAAGCTAAATTTAGTATCTTAAATAGGTATCTTCTGGATGAGGTAGAATTTTATAACAATAATGAATGGTGAGAACAGAAATCTGTTTTTAGATGTTCTTATTCAAATCTATATTTTTGGTATTAAATTCACGTATACATAGTTACATTTGGAATGCAATCTATCTTAGAGTTTTATAATATTTACTGACAAGATACTTAACAGTAGATAATTATTGTGCATACCTATACATTTTTGCAGTGTTATATCATCACTCAAAAGTGACCTTGCTAGCTGAGGGAAGGCAAGAGAGACATACAGTGCCTCTTGAGAGCAAGAGGAGTGATGCATATCAGAAGACACTAAAGATTTATTGTCTGTGGCAAAGGAAACACAGATCTCTGCTTGTGCAATAAGTGTTTTTTTGACATCACCCATAGCAGAGTGTGATTGGGAGCTGTAAGTTAAAAAATGTTCTGCAGGAGCAAAATAATAAATAATTTTATATTGTTTGTATTATGAATTTATCTTGTTGTTTAGTCTTTGTAGCACTTAAAACATGAATGATAGTCATGCCAAACCAATCCTTGTTGTCAGTAGGCCCTTGCTACCCAAATAATCAGGTCTACCTGATCGAACCAATATGCAAGATCACGTTTGGTTATAAGAGGAGGTAGCAATGCAGAGTAGCATAATTATTATTTTTCTTCCATTCATATTTTCATTAGAAGATCTGCCTTCCCTGTTTATACATGCTAGTATAAAATAAGACAAATGTGAATGATCCACTTAACCTGAAGTTTGAAGGAAGGAGAACATTTCTAATGGGAAGAACTGCAGACTTTGGGGTAGCTGTTCTCAGTAGTCTTAAAACAGCTCCATCTGGCTGAGAAGTGGGGATTATGATTCAGTTACTGTAGTTGGTTCCTATTTGCTTCTGGCCAGAGGAAGCAGGCATTTTACTCACAGAAGATATTCACAGCAATTTGGAATATTGTCTTTGTGGGTATTTAAATTTTCATTTTAGTAAGAAAAGAATCAAAGCATTGTGCCCTGTTAATTTTATATGGTATCTAGATCCTAGGGTTTCAGGATTAGGACTTTATGGAATATATACCATCTGCTCTATATCTTCAGGTAGCATTTAACCATCCTAAAGGAATAAATGCCTTCAATTATAAAAGAAAAACAGAATTTTATGCCTTATCAGCTATTCTCTTTTTGTCTTTTCCTTTTTTTTTTTTTTAAGTTGGGCATTTCATGAGAACTATAGGAAAATTATATTTTCTCCGATGGTTCAGTAGAACAAAATAGAGCAGCCCACATTCTGATTAATGTGGAGGTATAAAGGCATGGCTCTCCTTCAATTTAGAGCAACCCGAAGGCTTATTCCAGCTTCAGAGATCCCGTAGAATTGTTTGAGGCTTCCATTGAAACTGCAACACAATACAAATGCTTGTTTTGCCCAATTCTACTGCCTTCACAGAAATGAGTTGTTTCTGAAAGCACTCTAATAAACATTTTGAAGACAAATATTTATCTTAGAGTCTGTTTACAGGGGCACATGACCTAATTTAGTAACGCTTCACTGCTTTATCAAACTTGGGTTCTGTTCCTGATTGTACTACTTACTATGTGCCCTTAAGCACATTCTTAGACTCTCTAAAACTCATTATTCCTTTTTAAATATTTAAAATGGAAATCATTATATAATAGCACTTATCACACAGGATTGTTTGAAGATTAACTGGAACAGTAAAGCACATAATCCAGTAACTGAAACTCAAAAAATTCTTAATAAACTTTTGCTATTATTATTTTTACCATGTTTGTTATTATATTTCCAAAATTGTTAGTCTCAATTTCTCAATTTCGCACTCTCTCTACATTTATATCCGCAGCTCTTCTTTGGAAGAGCTTACTTTCTCTGCTTTTGGTGCTTTACATTTTAATTTTTAAAAAGTTTAGATTATGAAGTTGGCAAACCTGAGGTATACATTTATGTGTAAGAACAAATGTATTAAAGTAGGTCCTATTTGTGATGACCAAAATGTATTTAATTTAGGTTCTAGTTGGCATAATTTAGATCTTTTTGACTGCACGAGGCTACTTCATCCAGTTATATCAGAGGTGGGATGACTAAACCTTCTGGAGTAGAGCCAAATGAACACCATAAAATGAAACAGAATGGCTGTGATACGAAGATATCTAATAACAGTATTTTGGTTTCAACTTGTATTAGGAATTTTAAATCAGTAGGTAGTAGGCTTATTAAGGCAGAAAACATTGAAGAGTAAGACTATTCCAATTTTAGGTTAACTACAACTATATAGAGAAACTTTGGGACATATTCCTAAAAAAGAGATTTCCATATTAAACTTTTGTACATATTATTTAATGTAATAAATTGTCTTCTAATTAGGCAAGAAAGCTCCACATGTTTGCTTTCTTATTACCACCTTCAGTGGGCAGGAAAGTGAGAACCTCATGCTCCTCCTTTCAGTAGCTCTTTGAGGGTGAATCTATCTCCATTAAAGGTGCTTGATATTAAGCTTGGATTCATGAGTTAAATAATTCAGAAAACATTTTAAAAACCAAGAATAATCTGTTTGAAAAACATTTATGCTTGATTTTAGAAAGTGTAAGAACAGAAAATTATGGTGTTATTAGGCAATTACAAAACAACACTGTAATTCCAACAGAATTTCTCTATTTTGGTGTTGGCAGGAGTCTCTCTGCTGAAACCTCAGCCTCTATGGGAAAACACTGGACTGACTAGAAGGAAGGACAATCAGAGGGGCAGGAGAGTCTGGCAGCAGTAGTGGATATGCTTAAATGTATTTAAAAGATTAATAGGCTATTGAAATTAAAATTGCCAATAGAAAGCTTGTTATACCAAACTTCACAAATATAAGTGTAAAAACATAAGGGCCATAGCATAGGCCAGTGGCTTGCTTTTTTATATTGTGACAGGCAGAGTAGGCTTTTTTTTTATTGTAAAGGCTGAAAATAATACTTTTATTTGTCACACACATTTAAAATATATACCCTTAAATACAAGACTCATGTTCACATTTTCCCCCCAAGCAGTGCAATACATCATATTTTTGGTGTGGTGCCAGAATATGATACTATAAAAATCTGACTGTTTTTCTCCTACTGCAGCAGTTTAAAATGGTCTTGAGATTTAATGATTTTAAATGAGTATAATAATAGTAATTATTTCTATATATAATACAATATATTAACCACCATGGATAACAAAGTAGCAATGCTTAATGTAATATACTACTTTTTCAGCATTATTTAAATTTTTCTGTAAGGGTTGAATTGGTTATAGAGAGATTGTCAGAAAAATGTAGATGCATTGATACATTTGGATACATTTAGCTTGAATTCTAGAGCTCTATTCTCTTTCCTGATTTTCCATCACCATTCTGTGGTTCACAAAGATATTCTCTAGAGTAAAATGTTTTGTAATTTGCATGAGTAGCACTACCGGTAATGTTAGGCTTCGCAAAGCCTTTGTCAGGTTTTAATTAGCTTGACTCAATCACAGAAGTGAATGACACTCTGTCTTTAGACCTAGCAAGAGAACTTGCCATTTCATTTGGTGTTCTTGCCTTCTAACTATCTCTTTCTACATGGGCAACATAATGTTTATAATCCACTTCATGAACACTTTCACAGAGTTGAAACAACAAATTACTGAAAATGAGGAGAGTGTAAGGCAGTTATTTATGAGTTAAAACTAGAATAAAATAATAACCAGATGTCACAATATTATTCCTTGTTTTTACTGAAAAGCAGTGAATAATTCAGTACTCTTAGAAGGTTTTAAAAGCATCAGCACAGTGCTAGGTACATGATTGATGCTCAGTATAAGTATGCGGCTCAGTTGCTACTTATTTGCTCTAGTTGCACTTTGTTAGTGACCCCACAGCATTTTATAATTTCTTTAAATCATAATTTCTTATAGGTTAGGTAATGAAACAAAAATCTGTTGTTTGAGAATGCCATAATGTAGGCTGTATCTGAATTAGGGAAGATATAAGTCAGAGCTGGGAATTAGTAGCCCAAGTGAGTGGCAGAAAAAGTCACAGATAGAAAATTTTCTGTGGATGTACTAAAGTTAGAATTTCAAGGAAGATGTGTGCAAGCGCACATAATTAAAAACCTGTCTCACTGGCCGATACTTTTTTGGATATTGAAACAATCTTCTAGGGAATTTTTTCTTCTGTCATATTTTGTGCTGTTTTAGATGGTTATATGAAGTTAGCCTTCAAGGAACTTAATTAGCCAAATCTGACTCTTTTGAGGTTTTTCTATGACTGGTAATTACCTCATTAAGAAACTGAAATGGGCACCTTGTTGTCTTAATGCTACTGTTGAGATTATAGTGATTTGTTTCCGTTCTTTATAACTAAATTAAAAGCTTAATTAAGTTTATGGGTGTTTTTTAAAACTGTATAAAATTAAAGCTAACTTTTCTATTTCTTAAGAGTAAAGCAAAAAAGTTATAATTAACATACTTTTACTTCTTTGTAACAAAGATCAAAATGAGAAATGCCTTCAATTTATTGAGTGAGTGCATAATCAAATTTTTCATTGCTTGCTGACTTGGGGTCTAGAATTGTACACAAAATAGAAAAAATAGAAAATATAAGTATAGTTCTTACCCTTGTATAGTAGTAGGTAGGAATGATTCTAAATGAAAAGGTGATTACAATTCATAGTGCAATGCCTGACCAGAGTTTAAAGTGAGTTGTTTTAAAGATTGTGTGATAATTATAAAATTAATTGTTTCCTAATTATGGTCAGATGTTAGTTTTTTTTCTCCCTCACTTTCTTTTAGGACTAACAAAGGATTTTTATTTCTTTTGTATCATTCTCTGGTCTCTGAGACCAGTGTAAATACTGTTGAAATATTTCGCTATTTCCTTCCATTAGCAATTACACCTGAATATTTATGAGGAAATAAATTATTTTAAAAGGAAAAGAAACTCTGATAGGATTAGAAAAATGTGAGAACATTTGGCTATATTTATTTAGGTACTGAATGTGAAATTAAGGGCAAAACTTCTCATTTGGGAAGCCTTGAAGTGGAGTTCTAAAGTAGTGCTACCAATTACAGTGCAAACTTAGGAAAGAGAATGGTAATAATCTTGAAAGAGAATAGCCAAGTTCTGATGAGAGATCTGAAAATGACACAGTTGAAATAGTATTATATCAATTTAAAATTTATGTGACTAGAGATTGATTAAAAATCCAGCAAAAAAAAAAATGCACAATGACTAAATAATTATATCATTGTAGTACATGTTTAAGAGTAGAGCTTGAAGCACCTGAACTTTCAAAAGTAGTTAGTAAAATGATACTGGCAATGATCTGTAGTACTCCCTACATTTACAACCATGAGTAATATCTTAATATTAGAGTATGTGATCTGTAATCAGATTGTACACATGCCAAAATTTAATAAATCCCATTTTCCTAAAACTTTAGAATGGGATCATAATTCTTGATGCTTTTTTTTTTTTGTAGAAGAGGTATTTATAGTTCAAGAAGATAGAGCCTACTGAAAGCTAAGTCATCTCTTTTGAGTATATTAACTCTTGTCACTCTTTAATATGCAACAGCTAGACTGCTGTAGAAATGTACTACGTATGATTTCAGTGAATGTGAAATAGCAAATGTTCCTTCCCATTTACAGTCAAATGGGCACTCACCTCTAAATCATCTTAGAATTCTAAGTCCTTTGACTGAATAGTAAACACATATTAGAATTTCTTCACATTGCGATATTTATAGCCAGAGGAAATAAGACTTTCATCCCATTTTATTCCACACACCTTAGGCATGCAAACATAAATGTCAATGTACAGTCTTACAGTTTGGTTTCTACTTTGCTTCCTCATTTTAGTAACTGATCCAGCCTTCACCCTAGTTACTGTTGCTTCTGGTATTTCCCCCAGTTTTAGGTTCCTTTTTTTCCAGTCCAGCTGGCCTTTGAACTTCTCTTTTTTTGTTCATTATTTCTCTCTAGGTAATCTACTCCCAACTATTTGTCACTACTTCATTTTCACATTTGTGGTCTTTGAAAGACCATAAAAGGTTATATATAATTTCAGGAATGATGTTTTTAGTTGAGTAAATTATGTCCTTTATAGAAGTGGAAACTGAGGGACTTTGTGCTGGTCAAGCTCAGTCAGCCTGGAGGAAAGTGTGCTTGTTCTAATTTGCCAAGGTAGTGCCTTTTTTTTTTTTTAAAAAAGAGAAGGAAACATAACAGGTTTTAAACTCTTCACATTGATAGATGGCATGCACTTTAATTTTAGAAGCATGTTACAAACCGGTCTATCCTTTGCAATAGTCAGCACTATTTAATTGTTTTCTTAATGAAGTGCCCAAAGTCAGTCCTCTGAAAGCCTGTAAGATATTATCCAATGACTAGACTGTATGTTTTCCCCAAAAAACTGCTGAATAAATAAATATTTTTCTGGTTTGGAACTAGACTAATAAAGATTTTTTGCTTTTGTTCTTGATTTGTTTCTCCAATTTCCACTTTAAAGTTTTAAACAAAATTTTTATACATCAAACTATTTGCCAGTTCATCTCTGTTAGAAATGGTAGTAAGAATGAACAGCACTTAGAGTTTGTCATCTGTCAGGCATAAAGCTTCATGTGCATGCCACAGCTCTCTCACTAACTCTATGAAGCAGTGCTACCATTTTCCACATTTTATAAATGAGGAAAACAAGATGGAAGAGGCACATTGCTTCAAATTAAATGACTCTAATGGTAGATTTGGTTTCTAAAGATGAAAAGAGCACACATTCTTGACCACTCCTTTCATCTTATTCAAAGCAGTCATTTTCTGCTGTTCATATCACAGAAACTCTATTGCTTTTTTCTAACACTTATTTTTTTCTGTGCCATAGTTTATATCTGAGAGAAAATTCAAAATTATTAAAAACTATTTAGTTCTTTTTTTAGTAATTTTATTCAATGGCTATATTTATATATAGATATAAATTGATGGAGGAGGTAAAGAAAAATAAATAGGGGGGTTACTTTTAATTTTTTTATTTTTACAAACAATAAATACTTAAGAAAAGTTGTAAAAATTTCAGGACAAAGAAGAAAAAGTATCTTTTCATTATATAAACAAAACTATTAAATAAAGCAATACTTCAGAGTTTTTTTCTGAGTCTGTTTTGTAAATATAGTTGAAATATACTCTATAAATATTAATTTCTATCTTTTAAAATGTTATATTTCTTAACACTGTTAAATAGATTTCAAGGTAATAGTCATATAACATTTTATCAAGCATTTTACTATAGTCAATTTAGAAATCCTCTGTGTTTGGATATTTAATAATTTTTTCCATTATGGGAAAGGCACCACTATAATGCAGCAACAATTACTTTTATTCAAAGTTTGGTATTTTCAAGGGGAAAATAAATAGGTTTATATTGAAAAATTAGGAAGGAATATCTTTCTCCAAAGAAAATGCATCACTCCTTTATGCCATTAAGAGTTGTGGTGAGCCATTTAAATCATTGACAAGTGATTCTTTCTGCACGCCTCCTTTGCTGATCTTCTTCGTGCTCTCCCTAGACTTAGTCATACACTAAATGTTTAACTCTTTTCTTGGTGGCATTCTTCATGAAACAAACTTAACTATGGGGTAGGCACAGACAGAATTACTAAACAAAGTTAATTTATTAATGTTTTGCTTATATTAAAAATTTAAATGTGAATATTAAAGTCCTTAGTTAATTTACCTATATAATAGATATTTTGTGGACATTCTAAATTTAGAGTATGGTGATATGATTTAGTTAAAAAAAAAGAAAAGAGAAAATATTAACCACCTCATGTTACATATATCAGCAGTCAACAATAAATTTGAATGTACATCAGAATACTGTTATAAGGTAAGAAAATAGAGAATGGGTAGGAAAGAGTCTATGGATACTCATATATAGATGGACTTGTGAATGCAGTCAGACATAGCACAACTTAGATTATACTCATTTAATATTATTTCTAAAGATACATCATTTATCTAAATACCATCTAAATTAATACACTTAAAGCAAATAAAACAAATTAAATATGCTCATTTGCTCAAGAATTTCTATTGTTGATCTGGGAACAAATAGCGAGCTCTCACAGTTGCAGCTTTAACCTTGCCAATCACAGACTTCCTGTAAGTGCACTGCAGTTATTTGGAACCTTTTCTGGGTTGGCGTTGGCATTCTTTTGCTAGATTACATTTATGCATTAGTACCATCTGTGCCTGCTGTACCTTCTGTGAGTTAGCCCTGGCCAAATGACTGGCATTTATCTGGAAGGAGAAAGAGGAGGGGGCAGAGAAGAAGGGGAGAGAGAGAGAGAGAGAGAGAATGAGAGTGAGAGAATATGAATGAGAAGGATCCTAGAGCGTTTATTTTACTTGCTGTTGGCACAGTAGAATTTAAAAATGGAGACACATCAGTAAACATAAAATATTTGCAGCTGATGTCCCTGACTTCAACCTTATAAAGCTGACTCTGTTCATTTGCTTTCTCTTAAAAAAAAAATGTATCTATAACAGCTATTTACCTTTAGCCTGTGATATGGTGAAGAAGTTCAAACCAAGCATTTAAATAAGGACGTACAACAAAATACATTTATAAACTTTTCAAGTTGAGAAAAATTATGTACAACTTGAATATGTGTGCACTTTTTATGTGACTGCAAATATATATAATGTGAGTTTGGTGTCATTGCTTAGATTTGGTCAACTGTTTGAACTGGATTCTATTTTGGTAAATGTGTTGAAATATAGACTTAAGAATATTACAACCATTTGAAGGCAAAGTATGGTCTTATATTCAACATATAATCAGCATTGAATTTATTCTGTATAATCTTTATGAGATTGTACTATTTTAACCATAGAGTATTGTAAAATAGATCAACAACTCCCATATCTAAAATACACTCTAGAGATGTAAATGGAAATAAACAGGTAAATAACTCTCCAATCAGTAAAAAATAGATGCAAAGAGTTCCAGCTCATTTACAACTATTAACTATTTTTATTTTATACCTACTTTTAGTGAGCTTATCTCATTTCTGGATATGTGGCAAATTAAAAGCATTACAATAGAATGGGGGTAGAGGAGCTGTGAAAGATGGATACAGCACAGTAATGCAAGTTAAGAGTTCCAAGGAAGAGACACAAGACTCAGACAAACACTGCAATCTGGGGTCGTTATCAGGATAATCATTTCACTAAGAATTACTTGTTCCCAACTATTACATATAGTTAAGATTTTGACTCTGTTAGCAGTCTATTTAGATTAGAATAGTAATATATCTAAAATAGAATTTTGAATTAACTTTTTAAATGTCAAATATTTTCTTAACGATGTCTTACAAAAATACATACTAATAATTATTTCTTTATATGCCATCATTAGTTTTATTTCTTTAAAACTAACCGGCTTGGTCTATAAATTAATCGTAAATATATAGAGAGATAAATACATCTTAGCAATTTATAATAAAATCTGTTATATTTATAATGAATTAATTAATGTTTTCATTTAAAATATTTTTCTATAATATTTCTAACTTTAAATTACTGTAATATGGTGACTTTTTGATTTGTGTATATATTACATTCACCTCACAAATTTCTATAAAATATGTTAATTTCAACTGATTTTTAAAACCTATAAATAATAGTTTTTCTTGTGGCAAAATATGTATTTTACCATTTTTAAGTACATAATTCAGTAGCATTAAGTACATTGACATTGTTGTACAATATTACCATTATTGATGTCCACAAGTTTTTCATCATCCCAAAATGAAATTCTATACTCATCAAACAATAAATCCCCATTCTCCCCTCTCCCTAGCCCCTGGCAATCATTATTTAATTTTTGTCTCTATGAATTGGACTACTTCAGGTACCTTCTAAAAGTAAAATCATACAATATTTGTTTTGTTTTGTTTTGTTTTGGTCTGGCTTATTTCACTTAGTATAATGTTTTCAAGGTTTATTTATACTGTAGTGTACATCAGAATTTCATTTTTTTTAAGCCTGAAAAATATTCTATTGCATGTACAAACCACATTTTATCAGTTCATCTGTCAATGGATATTTTGATTGTTTTCACTGTTGGACTATGGCAAATAACGGCTTTACAGATATCTGTTTGAGTCTCTGCTTTCAGTTCTTTAGGGTAAGTACCCAAAGTGGAATTGCTGGATCATGTAGAATCCTATGTTTAATTTTTTGTAGAAACACCATACTGCCTTCCACAGTATTCATACCATTTTATAATTCCCCTAGTAATGCACGAGGATTCCAAATGCTCTACATCTTCTCCAACACTTATTTGCTGTTTATTTATCAATTTTTTTATAATAACTATCTTAATAGTGTGAAGTGCGATAATGATAGGTTTTTTTATCTTCTACTTTTATCCTTTTTACATTTATAAACAGGTAGTATATACCTTCAAATCAGGCTTTTTACTTAGAAATGCAAAGATAAAAGACATATAATAAATTCTGGTAACCTCATCACAGTTTTCTTATATAAGAGATATAGTTGGACTTCTCAGTTCATTTAAAAATATCTGCAGACGTGCTATGTTCAGTCATCTTCACATTTGATGACACTGATTTATTTTTAAAATAAAATAGTTTCACATGCAAGTCTTTACAGTTCTTTATAAATTCTCAGTTTTTTTTCTAAGCATAAAATCAAATCTCTTTATATACTTCAATATGGCAACCAGCTCACTCCTCTTTCCACCCACAATAGCTAACACAATTTTCTAGACTGGACATTGATATGTGATTTGTAAAATGTTAAGTTTAGAACTAGAAACTTCTGACATCAAGTTAAACACATTTCCTGTCTCACTAACATGGTATAGTAAACTATTTTTTTATAGACATGATTGAGATTGCTATGTTTTGGTAAGTTTAATATTATGATTAACTAAATTTTGTCAAAATGCATACAAGAACATATGAATCTTAGATTATTAAAAAAGTTGGATTCAAATTCTCATTCAAAAATATTGGCTGACTTATTCAATACATATTAATTCAGCAGACCCTTGGCAATCTTGAAAGTTTCCCAAAGCTATTATCTTAAATCAATTTTTATTATACAGTTCTCCCAAGGTAAAGAACATAAAACATTAAAGCGATTGTTTAAGAACACGCTGATTGGTGGTAGATAATTTCTAAGGTCATTTTGTTGGATATAGTTTGTACTTTTTTGCATGCAAATGAAAAGCAACAAAAGAAAAATGCTTTAAAAATTCTTCTTGTCTAGAGAACAACTGAATGATGTTAAATTATTCTTTGTCAGACTTTGTTGTTCAATGCTTATTTGTTAATGGATGCCATCTCTGTGATAATTCAGTTAAATGATGAACATTGTTACACTAATAGTACTCACTGGTTGCTGCTAATGAATTTAGTGACTGATTCGTAAAGGTATTATTTTTAATATTGTTCAATAAGAAATGATCCAAGTCACACAAGAGAACTCTCTTGATATAAACCTTTTAAAATCTGGGAATAAATTTTTTAGAACCTGAACAATGGGATATCAACTGTGGAAATTTTAAGTCCTGAAGGTTTGCATGATTACAGCAAAGAGATTGTGTTTCTTAGTTCTGAGTCTCAATAAATTTGAGACTGCACCATTTGAAATTACTATAAAGTAGCTTTTGAAATAATATTTGTGCCTGGGACTCAGATTTGCTCTTTCTTATTTTCATATGCTCTGTTTTAAACATATGTTGAGTTGTATATTTAAAGCTAGAAGTACCAAAAAGCTCACATTGAAGTATGGTTTCATCATTATCAAAGGCTTCAATGCCATCATCATTTGGTGGGGAAAAAAAAAGAAACTGAATATAATGTAAGTCTGATTTTTAATAGCACCAAACAGAATGAACATCTGGCTTTCTTTTCACAAGGTGCATTGATGTTGTCAAAAGAGGCTGAATTAAATGCTAATACAATTGTCCAGGTTAGGAGTTTGCCAATACAAGAATATTTTATTCATTCAGTCTTCTCTTAAGTTCCAAAGATAGGTGTTGACTTTGATGAAAAAATACAATGATATATATTTAGAATGACCAGTCTTTTGACTGAAATCAAAAAATGTGCTGCTGCAGTTGGATTTTTCTCAGAGATGCCATTCAAACAACACATTCCTCTGTCATCTCACATAGCCTTTCTGGGTGCAAGGTTGGGCATGACAGCGTGACACAGCTGTGATTATGGCGTTGTGCTGGTGCATGACTGTGAGCTCCTCTCTTTTGTTTCAGTCAAAGAGATATTTTCAGGTGGCAAGGTTTTGAAATGGAATTTTCATTTTCATATTTAAAAAGTACAAAAGACTGCACTTAAAGCAAGCTTTATGAACAGTAGATTTTTGTGCAATTATAAAAGGCAGTTTCTCATCTTTTTCTTTCATGTTTCTGACTCTGAAGAATCTTCTGTGCTCTAGTCCTGCCATAAAATTAATAACTTCTCTAATAATATCTCACCAATGGAAGAACAACTCCAACAATGTATTGTAGATTCAGGACTTTTTCAAGTTATTTGTATTCCTTTCAAGAATGTTTTTGTTCTTTTTAAGCCCAAATCTTTAATTATTGACAGAGTCCACTATCAACTAAATATTTTATTTATTTATTTTTATTTTATTAAAAAATTTTTAAATTAAAATATAGCTAACATACAATATTGTATTTGTTTCAGGTATATACCATAGTTATTCAACTTTTATATTCTTAAAAAAGTGATCACTGTAATATTTCCAGCAACCATCAGAAGCCATACAGTGCTATTACAATATTATTGAATATATTCTCTATAATGGACACCACATCCTCAAGACTTATTTATTTTATACCTGGAAATTTAAACGTCTCATTCCCCTTTACCTTAATCCCCATTTTTTTAAATTTTCAATATTATTTTATTTTAGTTTCAGTTGTACAGCATTGGGTTCAGACATATATAAGACTAGTCTGGTCTTAAACTTTCACATTTGTCAGCAAATGCCATCAATTTTAAGAGCATTTAAAAAATATGTATTTTGGGAAATCTGAATGAATTATGCTATATTATTTTCAAATTAAATAATGCTGTTAATAAATCCAGAATAACTTCTCATTGATGTATAACTTGGTCTCTGATATTTTTGACATAGAGTTAACAAGTAATATGCCACTTGTGAAGAAGGAATATTGATTTCTTTCACAGGGAATAACAGAGGCGTTAAAGGAAAATAAACACTCACAAAATCAATGAATTAGCTGGGCACCGATTTAATGTTTCACCACTGCATGATATGTTTTCATGTGGTTAGGTTGCTCAAAATGACCACTTCCTGCCTGTCCAAATATGTGATGTATTTAGGTCTAAGAATCATAATGGACTTAGAATATATACTTTTATCTCTATCTTCTTTGTCTGTTGGTGGTTTCAGGCATAAAACAGATTTCATTTCCAACCATCTGCTCTCTATTTAAAATTGACATCAAGTTCAGTTCCTCTCTGATGCCTACTTGTTTCCCAGCTTAGAACACTTCTATCCTGCAGTTCAGCCATTACCCTATTATGCCTAGCCATTGAGCCAACATAGAAGAAATGGGACATCTAGGAGTGCTTGAATATTCATACCACAAAATAAACCAGGAAGACTTTTGCCCATGGAGTGATTGCCACTATTGCTTAATTACAAGTCAGTAAAAACTGAAGTATAGTTTTATAGTTTTCTGTTTGTATTTTATTTTCCAGCTTGCTAATCATTGTGTTGTTAGATTGAAATATCTCGATATTTATACAAATATTGATGTCAATATCAGTTATACGTTTCAGAGAAATATTAGCTGCATAGGTCAAATTGAATATTTCAAACCCAGTAGTTATCATTAATTTGGCAAATATTTTTAAGCTCTTAAATTGTAGAGTGAACACTGAATTTGCAAAATGATGGTTGAAGAAAAGATAATGGAGAATACAATGTAGGACAGAAGTTAGAGTTTAAATAAATACTTAGATTTGTTTGTTGAAAACAAAAGATTTGTTATAATGCTGAATAAACTTTGCTGTTATCTAGAGTCTAATTATATTTTTGAAGTAGAATATTAGACTAGTTATATTATTTTCAGTTTAGAAAATAATTTTGTCTTAGAATATCAGAATTTGTTTTTCTAAGCTATCTGAAAATGGACTCTTTATATTCGTATCTGTCTGCCTGCCTGTCTGGCTGTCTCTCTCTCTAACATCTGTCTGTCTGTCTGTCTATCTATCTATCTATCTAATCATCTATCTTTTATCTATCTATCATCTATGTATCTATGTATCTATGTATTTATCTATCTATCTAATCTATCTATCATCTATCATCATCTATCTATTTTGCACTAACACTATACCCATTGCTTATCGATAAATCTAAATGACAGTATCTGGTTTTTGGATGTTGAATAATTATGTATGGACAGTCAAATGAAGATTTAATAATTAAAGACAGTCACTTTTTTTTATTTGACTCTTAAATGTAATGACTTTTAGTATTTTTGAGTTCTGTGGACCAACAAACTGTCCTTTGTGCATAAATGTAACTTATTACACATGAGTAAGTAATTACTACTTTGAAACACTATGACAACCATATTTCTTTTCTTATTTGAATGTATATGCATGTATGTGTATAAATGTTTAAACTTTGAAGGTTGATTCTTTCCATTGAGGGAATTATCTCTCTAGAGATGGTTTAATATTTTCCCAGTTTGAAGAGTCTTATTAGTTGATATGTTATTTAAACTAGGAATCCCTGTATTAATTAAAGGACAAAAGTAATGAATATTTATTTCTTTTCAAACTGTGAGCAAGAGATTCCCATTAAATGCTACTGTATGCTCACTGATCAATGAAGTGATGTCTGTGTCACAGTGGCATCTATCTTTGCAATATAAATCTCTGTGTCTGTGTATGAAATGCGTGTCCAGACTTGCACCTGCACATAAAGCAGGTATGGCTGGAAATTTAGCCATCTGACAAATCACCCAAAGAGCTTTGGATACTTTTAAGTAGAGACAGCTAATGGAAATATGTCTGAATCAAGTGTATACTGAATCCATCAACATATTTTTAGTTATTAATTTCTTGACTGGGAAAACGTATACTATTTTAACATCCCAGAAGTAAAGGTCTAATTCTTAGAAACTTAACTATGGATAAATCATTGCATCCCTAGGGTTATATACATTAGGAAAATCTCTTAATAAATGTTTTCAGTGCTAATGATGTATAAACTTTCAGAATTTTTTTAAATGTGCCAAAAGCAGTTTGTTACAACAAATTATATGAGTGCTTAAATTTCTAGGGGGAAAAAATGAATTGCCTATAAAATATTTGCTCTGTGGTGTTAACAACTGAGGTTAAAATTTCAAATCCAGAAGTACTCTAGTAATAATTAGTATTTTTGTGTAGCATTCTTTCACACTGAGTAAATTAATTTATTTTATTTTCCGCCTGATAAAACAGTAGTGACATAATATGCTTTCGTTTGGATTTTTCTAACATTTTTCTAAATGCATAATTTAAATATGGATCGTGTTTTTAATTAGTCATTATTTGACATGATTTTTGAAGTTTGGGTTCTTTATTCTAGTATTATTGTCTACTGTGTGTGTGTTTGTGGTGAGTTGGAGTACATGTGAATTTTAAAAAATTTAAAAAGTAGATGATTTAACATCTTAGCTCAATCTTCTATAAAGGAGAAGAGAATCGATTCAGATATTAACTTTGTATAATTAATAACTTTGATTTTGAAAAGAGGATTTATAGCAGTTAGTGCTTCAAGGCTTTTTATGATAGGATATCTCCTTCTCTCACCTCCTCTTGCTCAATCTGCTTCTGTGTTACTTTTCTACAGACATGCCAAAGACACTTTCACTCCTGGGCCTTTGCACTTATTGTTTTCTTCTACTAGAATTATTCTTCCCCAAATAGTCAGTTTCATTGACTTTCTTTGAATCTCTTCTCAACTGCTACATGAACACTTTTTATAAAGTACAACCCTTTTAGCACTGGTCTTGAACACACACATATATATTGATACTCTGTAATGCTTTACTCTGATTCAGATATACTTTTTTTTTTTTTACCATAGATGATTCATAAGTGGTGCTATGCATTTTACAATGCATCACATCAATTGTCCTACTATTGGTGATGCCAAGACACATCATAGAAAGCAGGTGGTAAAGGCCTGATCCATTATATTGATTATTATATATTTTTGACATGGCCTATATTAGTCTTTGATAATTTTTTTTCAGTATAACATATCCCATGCTTATCTACCAATTTTTAATTTTAAAACTGGAATAAAACATTAAACTCCAAAGAGCTCTAGATGTTTTTAGTAGATAATGGTATTTAGAAAACATATTTTGGATTACAGGGGTGCTGATTGTTATTGGGTTGTAATTGCTTTCTAAGCATTTTTAGCTGATAGAGCTAGGAAATTCAGTACTTTGAAAAAAATCATGAGTTTACAGTATATTTTAAATTCTAGTTTAGAATTAAGGTATCTTACTGAGTATTTATAAATTTATACTTGTATCTCCTTTCTCTTGAATGAGAAATCTTGGCCTTACAATATTGAAGAACTTACTTGTTTTCTCTATCCTAAAATATATATAGATACCAATTAGTAATGAAATAGCAATAGTTAAATTAAGATTAATGAGTAAAATAAAACATTTCTTAGCTTGCTCTACTTATTCTTAGAGATAATAATATGCTTCTTTAATGTTTCACAGTCTGCCATCATATAATATTATACTAATTTAAGAACAATATATAAACATTACCATGGCCTAATTTTCATTTCCCCCCAATTCAATGCACTCTTACTGTCATATATTTTACTTCTACATATGCTACAAATTCAGTAACATAATTATTTTTTGCTTTAATTAATGATGTCATAAAGAAATATGAGTTCTTTTATATACTTATGTTTCTTATTTAGCCACTTATTTACTGTTTTATTTTTCTTTATTCCTGCAAATCTGGGGCTCCATCTAGTTTCTTTTCTCCAGTTTTAAGAACTTTTTTTAGTACTTATTATTGTTGAAGTTTATCACAGATAAATTATGTCAAGTTCTACTTGTCTAAAAATTTTTTTATTTTGCCTACATTTTTAAACAGTATTTTCTCTGGATATAAAAATTTAGGTTGACTTCTGCCCATTTAGCATTTTAAATTGTTCCTTTGTCTTGCATCTTCCATTGTTTCTGATAAAAAGTTGACTGTTATGAATATTTTTCCCTTTATGCAAAAGGTACCCAATGGCTCAGCTAACAATTTTTGACTTTATGGTGAAGCGGAAGCGATATGATTCAGTAGAAACCACACTTTGAATTCTGAATTGTGATTTTTTGTCAGGCTAATGATAAATGATATGGTACTCTTTCATGATGCTGGGCAATGGCAGCAAGCTGCACCTTCCAGCCAGCCACAAGATCACAAGGGTAAACAACTGAGAATCTAAAGTGTATTTATTGTATTAGATGATTTTACTCAACTGTAGGCTAATGTGAGTATTTAAGGTTAATGTGTAGGCTAATGTGAGCATGTTCAAGGTAGTTTAATCTAAACTATGATATTCAGTGGTTGGGTGTATTAAGCACATTTCTGACATGATATTTATAACTTACAATGGGTTTGTTGAAGAGTTCCACTGTAAATTGAGGAGCGTCTGATAATGTCTTAGGATATCGTGATGAAGAACAGAGAGGTATGCTTTTATGATAGTCTTTGGTTTACATAAGTTTTATTATATATTCTCTGATATGATTTTCTGTGTAATTTATCCTGTTTAAGGGTCACTGAATTTCCTTGATCTGTGGATTTATGCCTTTTATCAAATCTAGAACATTCTCAGTCATTATTAAAAAGAATTTTTTTTTGTTTCATTCTGTCTCTTCTTCTGGACATCAATTACTCATATGGCAGACTATTCGATAATGTCTCACAAATCTCAGATTCTATTTAGTTATTTTTTCTCTTTGTATTTTTATTTGCACAGTTTCTATTCTCTTCAATGAGTTTTTCTTCTGCTATGTCCAGTGTAATTTATCTGAATCAAAAACATTATTTCAGATACTACATTTTTCTTAACTTTTCCATCTGGTTCTTATTTATAATTTTTACCTATTATACACTCTTTTTTCTAATACTTCAAATATTTCTATTATAATTATTTTAAAGTCCTTTTTCCATTAACTATAGATTTGCCTAATTGTGTTTTCCATCGATTATGGGTCATATTTTCTTGCTTCTTTGTATATACCATAATTTGTGCTTTTTTATGCTAGACATTATACATAAAATATTGGGACTAGCCTAGATAATATTTACCTCTAGAATAGTATATAGCACTTTCTCTGTCATGTTACTCATCTGTAGTTGGGCTGGGTCTCAGTATCTTGCCATCTTAGTTATTTTTAGTTTACTACTGGCTTCAGAAATTTTGAGAGCAAGAACATGGATTTTCCTTCAGCAGAGCCCCTCCCATGTTCTGTTTTACAGTATACCTATGAGCTTGGCTTGCAGTGGAGTTCTCTTTACTCTCAGGATTATGTTCCCATGCCCTCCCAACTCACTCCCTACCACTTTCTGAACCTTGAGCGACCTGTTTTCACGTTGATTCTCTGCCTGCAGCCTTTGACTGGCAAAGTTCTCGTATTGTCAGAAGGCCTCATGAGTCTTGGAAGGATTTTTCTCATTTTTCCTACTCCTAGGTTTCAGGCTTCTGCCTTATGGTTAATGAAGGCTCTGGGTCCCTCATAGTTGTGCTTTTCCATTCCTCTTGCCATGCCTCAAACCTTCAGTTGGCTGTTTCCTTTTCTCCTGGAGAAGGCCCCATGTGTCTTTGAAGAAGGAAGTATTTCTCCGCCTTCCTGCCTTTCTCCCAGACTTTAGTTGACTATTTCCTTGCTCTCAAGGAAAACCTCATGTGCTATGGAGTGATCTCTCTCAGTTTTCCTGTCATGGCTTCATCTTTTGGCAGGGTTCTGCCTTGCATTTAGTAAAGGCTATTTAGTTTGCAGGGATTTTTTTTATTACATAACTTTTTGTTTGCAAATGTAAACTATTTACATGGTTTCACTTAATAGCATATAACTAGATCTATTCAAAGATATTTATATCCTTATGCATTCCACTCTGTGCCCTTTTCCCACCTATATGTATCATATATATTGATATATCTCTCATATATACATATGAGAAAGATGATAGTATGAACCCTCTCTTCAGTCTTGTACCTCTAGTTGCTATGGAAAATCTTCACTCAGCCTATTGTTGGAGGATGGCAGTCAAGATAGCATAGAGGGTGGAGGCTTTGTAAATCTCCTTTTGTGACCACACCAAAATAGTGACAAATCCACAGAGCAAACAGCAAGCAGAGTTGCTTGGAATCTAGATGAACAGAAGCCCTACAACTAGGGAAAGAATTAAGAAATCACCTTGGACTGAGCAAGACAGAGGCTATAGCAGCTATAGCCGGCAGGTACAGATGTTCCTTTTAAAGAAGTTGCAGCTCTATTGGACTTTGGTGGTGACAGACTCACTCACCCTAAGCTCTAGTGCTGAGGTGGCTACTGGGTGGGGTGCTGGGCACATATGGGGAGACACTAAGTTGTAGAGCTTCGAGGCAAAGCCTAGAGGTGCTTTTTCTCCCAGGCAGAAGTGCTGGTGGTATCTATGGATCCTTGGATGAGCCTCAGCATGTGGATGCAGGCACTGCCATAGCTGAGACATCATCAAACTGGATAACAGAGGTCACTCTGCCCAGAGGATTCCCTGAGACTCTGCCCCTCTCAGCTTGCAGCCCTACCCAAGCCATGGCCAGTGGGGTCCTCAGCGTGCCCTATGACCCTTGCTTAACAGCTCTAAGCCCCACACTGGTGGCAGCTGGCCTTGGTTTCTGGTGTGGCCTCTTGAAGCAACTATAAGCACAGCACAGGTGGCATCCATTATGGATTGCTTGCTGACACTTACCAGGTGACCTCGGAGGGGCATAGGCTAGAGCAAAACTTAGCCTACAGTTGGACCTCTGGGCCCCCCAAAGCCACACTACTAAGACCAGGAGACTTAAGAGCTTTATATAGTACATAGAAACAGACACATAAAGGCATTCAATATAGACAGAAAAGCATGTCCTACATGAAAAACAGAACAGAAAAATAAATAAAGTATAGTCAAGCAATCTAACAGATGCAGAGTTCAAATTCTGGTTATAAGGATGTTCAATAAACTTAAAGGAAGAGTAGGTGAACTCCATGAGAACTTTAACAAACAGACAAAGAACATAAAAAGGGAGATGGAAATTATAACAGAGAACAAGTCAGAAAGGAAGAATACAATACTGAGATGAAGAGCACATTCATCTATTGAGAGTGGATGAAGAGAAGGATCCAATTACTGATATAGAGGATGGGATCATGGAAGACACCCAATCAGAGTAGCAACAAGAAAACATTTTTGAAAAATGAAGATGACTTAAGGAGACTATGTGACAACATTAAGTGTAACAGCATTCACATCATAGGGGTACCAGAAGAAGAAGAGAGATAGGAAGAAGTAGAAAACCTCTCTGAAGAAATGATGGAAACCTCCCTAACCTAATGAAAGAAATAGACATGCAACCCTACAAAACTCAGAGATTCCTTCTAAGAAGAACCCAAAGAGGCCCACACCAAGAATCATCAAAATTAAAATGCCAAAGGTTAAATACAAAGAGAGAATCTTAAAAGCAGCAAGAGAAGAACAATTACCTGGGAGCTCTCATAAGGCTGGCAGCTGATTTCTCAAAAGAAACTTTGCAGGATAGAGGGCTTAACATAAAATATTCAAAGTGATGAAAGCTCAGGATCTATAACCAAGATTACTTTGTCCAGCAAAGCTGTCATTCAGAGTCAAAGGACACATAAAAAGATTCTTGGACAAGAAAAAGCTAAAGGAGTTCATGACCACCAAGCCAGCATTACAGGAAATGCTTGAGGGACTTCTTTAAGAAGAAGGAAAATATGTATCAGAAATATGAATAAAGGATGGCAATAGCTACATATCTATCAACCATTTCTTCAAATGAAAAAGAATTAAGTGTTCCAATCAAAAGATAGGGTAGCCAAATGGATAAGGAAACAAGACCTTTACATAGGCTGTCTGCAAGAGACTCACTTCAGATAAAAAGTTAAGAGATAGATAAAGATATTGCATGATGGACCTAAAGGGTATTGTGCTGAATGAAGTCAGATAGAGAAGACAACTGCTATGTGATTGCACATACTTGTAGAATCTAAAGAACAAAATAAACAACAAAAAACAGAAATAGACACAAAGAACATTTTGAGGGTCACCAGATGAGAGGGGGTTTGGGAGTTGTTGAAAAATGAGAACGAGCTTAAAAATTATAAATGAGTAGTTACAAAATAGTCATAGAGATACAAAATATAGCATAAGGAATATAGTCAGTAATATAATTATGGATGGGGCAGAGGGGTACTAGATTTAGTGGAGTGATCACTTTGTGAGTTATATAGATCTCTAATCACTATGCTGTACACCTGAAACTAATATAATATTGTATTCAAAGTATAATTGAAAAATAATTTTATTTTAAAAAGCCTATTGTTTCCTCAGGTCAACATTTATTCCTAATATTTGTGATTTTCTGGACCTTTTCAAATTGTCTTGTGTCTGCTTCTATGTGTACTTGTGCCTAGTATACAATTTTACATTTGAATCACTGTTTACTGTTTTACAAAGCATGAAGGTTTAGTAAACTCTTTCTAGAAGTGAGGATATAAATAAATCATCTGTATTTGAAAAGTCTAAAGTGCAGTTGTATGCTTCAGCTTGTCAATGGATATTTATGAGGTGAGCATAATACTATAACAGTTCTAGCAGTGAAATATATCCTGCGCAGATAGCTAGTAAAGGAGCTTGCAAGCATTAATGCCAGCAGAATTTTAATGTTCAAGAGACGGGAAATGTGACACTTGCTCCAGTTAATGCCACTCTTACTGGCTACAGTGAAAAAGAATGGGTGAAATCAGTTTTCAGATATTGCAACAGAGTCAGGGTCTATACACTTAACCAAGAGCAAATATGTCAGTTCCTACTGTTTCCATCTTTTAGTTTACTGGAGAGTAATAACATAGTACCAGACAGTTTCATTTGGCTGTCTACTTCTAATTTCTACTCATTATGAGACCCAAGAGAAGGCATTGCTAATGATTTCCAGACAATTGTCAATGTTCTTATTTTAATAGATACTTGTTACTGCCTGAAAATCACCTAAGTAAAATGAAAGCTGACATTCAAATTGTTTATTTAGCCTTTGTTATGACCAAAGTTGTATTTGTGGTTTATAGTTAGTACATTCTGTTCCTTATACTGAGGGAGAGCAGGTTATGGAGTAAAGTACAGAGCTTCAGTACAGAGCTCTGCTTTAAGAGATGAATCGAGATGTTAATAAATTTTTAGTTTATAAAGAATCACATTGTGCTCATCTTTCCTAGCAGCCAAAGAAAATGAAATCAAGTGTTCAGTCTTTAGACCTGGGCGATTAGTTCTTGTAAAAGAACTTTTGGGATTTAGGAAGAATAGTGTATTTCAACACGCTTGCATGTATAAACCTCAAGTTTATATTTATTATTTATGTTAATTTAATTCAGGTTAAGGTCAATTTAATCATCATTTGAAATCAAATGTCTGCAAAGTACTTCATTAGCTCCACCAGAATAAGAAAAGGCAAGAGAGAAGGGAAATAAACATGATACAATAGAGGTTGAGGTAATAAGTTTATTGGAGGGTTTTACAGGTTTAGATGAATTTGGAGTCTTTATGACTAGGAAAGTTGAAAATTAAGAAATATATATTAGTTTACATATACTTATACCTAGACTATTTCTATAGATTATTGAGAAAAATACATAATAAAACTTCAGAATGAAAACAGAGAAATAAATGTGGGCCAAAGTCAATACATAGCAACACCAGAAAATGTCCACCAAGTGTGGCAGTTCCTTTTAGAACATCATGTAAATCTGAGCTTTCTTAAAGCAAAGGTGCAAGGAGAAAGACTGAGTTATTCAGTTGTTTTATATAATAAAAAGGATGCACACAAGCTTATCAGAAGGGCCAAGATTTTTTTCTAGCTAGTTCTGAAATCCAAGAATTGATCCCTTGATACTAGCAATTGTCAAAATGCAAAATTCTCTTCATGTGACCAAGTGTAGAAGGGATACTACTATAACGTTGTCATAAACCTAGGAAGGTGTTTCTGAAGAGAAGAAACAAAGTCCAAGTAAATAGTATACTTTTGATCTGACTTAACATAGGCATGCATATCCTGAATAATAGTTATCAAACTACATTTTTAGCACAAAAATCTTAGGCTGAATTGCAGCTTTAAAGGGTAGATGAGAATGGATCTGCTTGGGTCGAATTAGCATTGAGAGGCTTGTAGTGTGGCTACCCTTCTTGTGCACCACTCCAGCTGGAGTGGCCCCAGAGGCACCTTGTAGAGTTCACGGGACTTTGTGGAATACAGTATGAAAAAAACACAAGTAAAGAAATAGCTAGTATTTCATTTAGAACTTCTCTCTCAAAAGTACTTTTGCCAGCTCTGGAGAGATAGGATTCTGAAGTTATCTCTGATATGTGCCTGAAGTATAAATATTCTACGCTATTGATTGAATAAGAGAAATATCTGCCCTAGGTACTGGGCATGTGTTTAGAAAGTTTAATGTGATATGAATATTGAAGAGTTTCCCTTATATTCTTATTTAAACTTAATCAACTCTAGTATGCACAGGGCTTCAGGTAGGCTGTATGTGCACACATATGTGCACATAAACACATTTTAAAAAATTGGATCACTGATTGTGACCTGTGCAAATGATGAACAGGCATTTTATGGAAACTCTTAGAATTGTGTACCATAAAAATGAAAATGCTGACTATGAATTATAAGATTTATTAATCATTGGCTTCTACCATACCCATGCACTCTTGAGTAGGACTGTACTCAGATCGGTTCACCAGGATATTAACTGTAAAATACAACCCTGGCATCAGTAAACAAGCTGACCTAGGGAACATTGAGAGCTGAAAGACTTCAGCATAGTTAATGGTCAGTGGTGTTTCCTGGGAGTGAGTAGAAAACAAGCTCCTAGGCCGTCTTTTAAAATCATGTAAGTATAGGTGTTTAGAAAGAATTGCATTTTTGCTGATTAAGTTTACTCTTTGAAAATTAATTTTTTAAACTGTCGAATATATAAATATACAGAAAAGGTATAAAATAGAATGTAAGAACCATATGCAGTTCCACTACTTGTATCAGGTTGATGTATTGTCTCTTAGTCTTATCTCTTATTCTTTTGACATATGTTGTGTGATTACAATTATGCATGTATACAATTTGGCATTTTTTTATTTACCATTTCTCCATATCATTAAAAAGTTTTTATTTAAATTTCTATTTTAATGGCTACATAATATTTAATTAGATGAATCACAGTATATTTAACTATTTTCTAATTGTTAGAAATAAATATAAATTAACCAATTATATTTTTCATTATTATAAAAATCCTGTGGTAAATATTTTTAAGTCTTTGTCTAGACATTTTATTGTGTTGAATCTCAATATGAAATTACTGAGTCAACAAATATAAGCTTTTTAAATCTATTACTGTATACATTTCTTACTATATAGTTTTTGCTAATTTGTATTTACATTAAGCAAAGCATGAAAGTTCCTTTCTTACCATGGAAGTTCACTAATTAGGTAATGTGATCAATATGAGGTTATAGATAGTATACATTCCTTTGAAGCCATATTTATATTAGGCAGATAAAATGTCATACCAAGATCATAATACAGTGATGTTAATTATTAATATATAAATGCATTTCTAATAATATGCTACAGAACATTTTCAATTGGTAAACATGCCAATAGTAATCTTGTTTACAGTTAATTAGGCTGGTTATTTAGTATACTGAGAAGGTAAACTATAACATAGTCAATATCTAAATTATCACCATTTTGAAATTAATGTTCCTTAAATGTGTTTGGCTATAATCTAAAGCCAGTAGTTAAATTCTATTCATTCTGCCTAACCTTAATTTTTTAAATATTAAGAAATTGTACTCCTAATCTGCTATGTCATGCAAAATGAATAAACTTGACAATTATATCATTGCATCCAAGGAATGCTGTATTTCTAAGGCAAAAGAATGGAATACATTCATAGTTCACTTTTAAATGAATGTAGTTCTCAGATACTAATTTAATTCAATTCTAAATTGACTATATTTTGTTATTGTTGACTGATGACCTAGTGACTTAGAAACCATGATACCAAATTCAAACTGGTTATATTCATTGACTAACTGAAAAAATACTATGGGTGTTTCTTAAAGCATCACAATAGTACATTTTGACTTTATTCATTATTTAGATGCATGATTTTATATCAAGGAAATTTAGAAAACAATAATGAATTAAAAATTCAAAAAATAAAAAAAATGTTATTTTTTATATTAACATTTTATAGTACAATATTCATGTCGTATTATTCTGTGAATACTTATGCCACCTGAGTTCAAATTTTAAAATTATTTAGTAAAATATAATGAGTATAATATTACACATTTATTTTAACTCTTGCTAGAAGAAATCTTGTGTTAATCTGTTTTGGCATATTACAATTTTAGTGGTTTATTCTAAAGACTGTATAGTCCTGTTACCTAATAGTAGTATTAATCTTTATACAGAGAAAATAGTATTAACATAAAATATATGTCTCTATGTATATTTCTATATAATTAGAATTCATTGAATTGTTTTTTAAGCCATTTAATTAACTTCTAAAAAAATTTCAGCACTTTTATTATTCATCAGCAAAAAGAAATATTCTCAGAAATTGAACAGTAGTAATTAATACTATTTTTTGTTTTGTACTAGTTGATGAGTTGTATGTTCCAGCAATTTTATATTTCTTTGCTTGTTATGTTGATAACATACCTTTATTATATAGGCACTGTAAACATGAAAATATGTCTTGTAAATCTTGTCATATCCCATTTCTTGCCAATAAAAATTGCTCTGCAATGTTCTGGCATATATGGCTTGCCATGATATCAGTGATAGCCAAAACATTCATGACCTTGAACATAATTAGTATTATCACAATGAGTTTTATAAGATAGTATTGAGTAGTATTTCAAGGGCCAGAGAAACCTAATCACAGTTACCTACAACCAAGCTGTGTTGCCTTGATTTTAGAACATTCTATAAGTGGATAGTAGCAGTTAGCATAAAATAATCCCTTGAGAGTACACCTGATGGAATATTGAATAAAAATTTCTTTCTGACCAATAATTTTTTTTTTGTTGGTCATACCTTTTCTATCTTTTTTTAAAGCTACTCTCTTCTGTTTTGCCATATTTTCTTCTCTCTTTTTCCACCATTGTATTTTTCTTGTTTGTAATCCTCTTTTTCTCTCTCAAATCTACACTTATTCTATGTTACCATTTTTTGATGTCTGGCTCCTCCTGAAGTGGAGGTGTGGTCATTTTGTATTCATTTATTTGTTTCTAAGTGGTTATAATTGCTCCATTTTAGACTGTGCAGTGATATTTTAGAGGGAAGATGGATGACAAGTACCTATATTTTACTGAATTTACTATATACTAGGCACTGTTCTAAGTACTTTATATCTATTAACAGATTTTTAATCATCATTTAACTAATGAAGAAACAGAAATACTCAGTAGTTAAATGTTGCCCATGATCATACTGTTAAAAAGTGGCAAAGTGGTATAATGTGGTTTGGCTATAGTGGAGATGAATGGGATCTTTGGGAGAAGGAGCCCCATCACTGGGAGTACCAGGCAACACCATACATCACTTGAACAGCACTCTTTCATATTATCGACTTTTTAATTTCTGTAAAATAAAAATATATCCAGACATTATCCGCTTTTGATAAAAGTGAAAAACACTAAGTCCATGATTAGGAGGGGAAAAGGCATTTTGTTGTTTTTGTTAATAGGTGTGTACTAAAACACTGTATTTAGCAGTGGTTTTTTGTTTGTTTGTTTGTTTGTTTGTTTGTTTTTACATACTTGAATCAATATTTGACAGCTAATGATCAATATTTAACCTAAGCTTTGGAAGAATTGAAATAAGGACCTCAGGATCAAAACCAATAAGGTTTTCTTCATTTGAGTTTCCATGTCTTTAATTAAACCATATCAAATGAGATAGAAAATAATTAGGTTTGAAATAATTTAGGTGTTGAAGTGATTTTGAGAATTCTGGTGAACTATGAATCTCACTTCTTAAACTATCTGAGTGCTTAAAGTAAATGAATCAGAGTCACCAAGATTAATCTGGTGCGTAGAGCAGTAATGGTCAGAGAAGGAGTCTTATATCTAAATCTAGTTAATTAGTGATGAAACTCAAGTAAAAGTAGGAATTTATTATAAGTTCCTTTCAAAATGATGTAGAAGAGCAAAACTTACTGTTTTGGTACATAAAAGCACAAGAAAAAGATGTCACAAATTCATATCTTTGCTATCATAATATCACTCCTCATATATTGTTTGATTCTGGACAATTGCCAAAAGGTAACATTTGTAATGTTCATCACTTTTTTAATTGCATAGCTTATATATATCACTGCATATTTAGTTACACTGTTGTGGCTTAGAAGCACTGATTTATTGCTTTGACCAAATATTTATTAATTATGTCATTTTCCTAACTTCCACATCTCAAAAGAAAGTTTGGAAAAGAGATGCATCATGAAAATAACATCTTTAACATTTTTTTGGCATATGGTGTCATACTTAGCTAATCAGTAGAAGAGCATATTTTCACTTAATATTCATTCTAAATATCTTGTTTGAAAGTGCTAGATCACTACATTTACCGATGAATTTTGACCTCATTCTATGTGCATCTTTCTGCTTTTTTCTTATTTCCTTTTGCACAAATATTATTTGTAGACATTAGAGACAAAATAAGTAATAAAATTCCAATTTTAGTAATATTATTGCTTCCAAAATTATTTAGAACACAGATAATTCGATTAATGTTTGACTATTAGTCAAAAGCTAGTGGAAACTAGTTTGCTTCTATGTTTTTATTTCTTCATTAATTTATGAATTTCTAAATTTATTGAGTGGTAATTTTTAAAAGGAAAATGGACTAAAGTCCTATTTTATATTCCAAATTTTCTTCTCCAGCAATATGTGTTGTTCTTTTTGAATATTACCATGTATTGTAAACAAATATATTGTTCACTTTTAGAGGGAAATAAAGAGAAGTTCTAATTAGAGAAATTAGAGAACAGGTATTATGAGGAATAGAAAAAGTCTCAATAGGGTGATAATCTTCCTTAACTAGAAAGCAGTAGCTTTTGGCCTGTTGAAGAATCTGGATAATATTTATGTACTACAGCATACCAATAGTGCCGTATCAATCACAAACTTGGTTTTCAAATGTATCTTAGATTATTTACAATTACATATGAAACAATGTGGCTCCACAATCTTCACTGAATCGCTAAGGAGTTGGAATGGCAAAATTTCTCTAGAAATGTGCAGTGTAAATAAATAATTACCATTTGTAGAGAGCAAATAATTATGATGTGCAGCTGTGAGAAATGATCAACAACAATGGACAAGATCACAAATAAGACCCTTGCAAAAGTGTGTAATAAAGTAGATGACATCTCTCTTTCTCCCTGACTCCTTATCTTCAGTCTCTTACTACTTCTTACTAGTGCTTCTCATGTACTTTGGAAACACCAATTTTATATCAGTTTTAGAAGCACCAGATTACATAAAGGAATATTTTTATTTTAATTTATTGTAAAAAGAAACATATAAGGTGGCTTTGATATTTTATTGCTAGGATAATAACCTCATACTTTGAATAGCAGTAACATATTTCTCTTCATAGAATTTTCTGGTGCCCAAATTTACCATATTGTGTAGATGAACTTGCTGTGGAAAAGATCTAAATAAACTATATGCTTTGACTCAAGGAAAAAAAAACTTACGACTTGATATCTCATCTTAACGTTGACCTTAGCTTGGGCAATCATTTATTATGGTAGGAAAATAGGTGTGTTATGCTTTTTTATAATTGCTTTAATATTTCAATAAGGATTTGTTTCTTTCCTAGGGCCGGTGCATAAACTTCTCCCGAGTTTCGTCTCAGTAAAAGGAAAGCAGGAAGACCAAGAAAGTATGAAGATGGTACATCTTCACACTGCTGAATTCCAACCAAATGAGAAACTAATTAAGTGCATTTTAGAAGTTTTTGGAAGAGCAGCTTGATTCCTTTCAGTCAGGAAATGTTTTCTCTGCCTTCTGCTTTGCTTGCACCAGACATTTCTAAACATTTGTTCTGCCATCTACACGGCAATTGATGAAACCCAGTGGTAACTCATGATTCATGACACTGAAAATAAGGAAGAACTTTAATGTATGCTCTGGTTTGTACAAGAAAGTTTGAATGCGTGGAAGAGGAATAAAGCAAAAACGACAGCGAGAAGATGATATCAAAACAGAGACCACAAAACAACTGGCCATGATGGATCTTTAATGAGAAAGGAGTGTTTCACATGGAAACGTGGCACTTGTGTTTTTACATGGCAAGATTGTTTAGCCATGGGCAGAGTATAAAATTTCCCACCAGGCTAAGCAAATAAAGGGATCTATTGCCTTATAACTCTGTCATATCACAAAATCTTTCTATGTCCCCCACTACAACGTGCCTTACGGGAAGCTTCTGACTGGACTTCTTGTCATTCTAACACTGAAAAGTGCACACGCATGACAAAATGTAGACAGGATGCCTGAAGGTATTGGTAGCAAGCAAGATTGTGCCCCTTAGTTTTTGAAGACACCTTTTTTTCATTATGCACTTGGGAAAAGAAGAAATTAATAGAGCGTTATTCCACAGGAAGACAGCCACTAGGCAGAGATCTTGAGTGGAGTATAAGGGACTAATAATTAAGAACTTGTCCCTGTGATTGGTAGATTTACTCCTATTTCTATGTGTAGGGTTTAATAGTGCATAAAGCATTAATATCTGTAAACATACCTAGGAGTTTTGTTTGCTTTTAATTTAAAGGAAGCAGTAACATCAAAGCTTCTGCTCAGGGTTTTTTCTTTCTCCAAGTCTCTGAGGGCTCTTCAGCGTCACAAGCCAGCAACTCTCTTTGCATGAAAATTTCAAAGTTTAATTAATATAATTAAAGGCAACAGCAAGCAGCAGCCTGTGAAGATTTTGCTCATCTTTTTTATGCCTTTTGACATTGAATGACCTATTACTGTATGCACATTACTTGGATTTTGAGGAGCACTTCACCTTGGTTATGATTCAGTAGAGAAAAAAGATCTCCACTCATCAATTTATAAATTAAATGTTCAGGAGGATCCGCCACCACAAAACATCGAAAATGTATGTATTATAATTCTTTAGAAAAACCACCATCGTGTCATGTCGACAATGCCAAATTATGTTAGCGTGAGCAGAAACACTGGGGGAGGAAGAAGGCAGCAGCTGAAGTAAAAAGCTCAAATGATCTAGTCACTTTCGATACTGTACTTCAGATGCGAAATGGATATTCGACTCGAAACCTGACAAAGCGCGCCTGCTTTGATGTGAACTGGTATAGACAATGACCAGTGGCTGGGTCAGTGGGATGTCTCTCTGCGAGCACAGAGGCTTATCAAATGACACTAAAAATAAGTTCAACAACCATCACGTTGGAGGGGAGAAGGCGAACATTTCATGTTTGGCGGGCATGTGAGTGCACAAGATGGAAAGAGCGATTTGGAGCAACCCATGTAATTACCCCCATTGTGCTCTTAATGGATATTTCAAAGGACGGCAGTGATTCTGTTGGTTGGTGTCCAGAGTTGTGGCACTGTTCCAAGAAGCCTTACTCACAACACAAATATACATAAACACACACACACACACTATAGTTTGAATCTTTTGCTCATGTTTATTTATGTCACTGGCTGGCTGGATCCAAAGTCATGTGTCTACATATTCATAAATAAAAATTTACCTGTGCCTCTGCTACCGTTTTCTTTAAGCCTATATAAACTCAAGCCTTGTTTGGTTGAATATATAATTGTCCTGGTTAATTTCAGGGACAGAATTATATTGAGTTCCAACATGTCTTTTATGTTCACAAATGATACTATTGGCAGTAAGTATTCATGTGTGCAAGTGTGACTTGGAAGCCAGATACACATGCAATTAGTTCTTGTAGACCTTCGTTCTACATTTGCATCTGGGACAGCGCCTATTGCTATTTTCTTAAATTGGCACTTCATTTCTGATAAGTGCACACTCCTAAATGGCATTTAAGAGCATTAATGATGCTTAGAGGGTAAGGTTGTTCCTTTGATCGTTACTTTGAATTTGTTTAGTATCGTATGGCATTTGTATGACACTTGTATTTTGCTACATGAGCAATAAAAGTAGATCATGGTCCTTAAATGGTAAAATAGCTTTCTGTAGATTGTCATGCAAATGAATTTTCAGTTCTAACATAACTATGAAGAGCTCTCAACAAGGAAAAGGCAATAGTCTATTGTAGTCTAATAAAAAACCCTCATAAAGTTCAAAGACAGATGGAATTTTATTGCACTTAAAGATGTGAATCAGATCTTTGTCATGATTTTCTCTGATTAACTAGCAAATGAGAAGAATTTGCTTTAAAGAGTACTGTTTTCTCACCAAAGGACTAAATTGAAAACTTCTACATCTTTTAACCAGGAAAATAAAAGCTTAGGATAAAGCCATTTCTGTAGTTTAATAACATTTTATATTTAACGTAAAGAACTAACTCCTATTTAATATTTTGGACATAATGTCAGTGAAGATCTTTTTGTGAATAAACTAGTAAGTCTTTATCCATAATCCGTTTGTGCTGCATAAAGTTGCAAAAACAATTAAGTGGGAAATGACTCCTAACTTATGTGTCTACTCTGCCTGGAAAGAAAGTTTTGAAGGCATCTATATATATTTCATAACAATGTCTGTTCTTTATGGATTTGATCCATAAATATTTATCTATCTGAAAACTTTGATACTTGGAATGTTTTCCTTAAAGCATTTGGTGCTCCCAGAAAAAACATTTGGTGCTAAGAGTTACAGCACTGATGCCTTTCCCCAAGTTAATTCTATTTTAAAATTTTATATTTCCTTGTCAATGAAATGTAGAGTAACATTTGAGACCCTCCATTAAGTAGGGAGCAGCATCTGTCACTATGGATAATTACTATTTAGACAAAAATATGTAAGGTTTAAACCTTTTATATTTCAAATCATTAGAGAAAAAAGCAATTTAATTATATTTCCTTTAAACTTCATTTTAACCATTTTAAATCATAAATTATTCAATATTTGTTTTTTAAATAAATCTTTACTGGATAAAAGATCTAGTGTCTGTGAACTTAATAACTTTAAATAGCAATGACCACTGTTTACTGCTTAGAGGCAATTTATTAGTTTTTTTAAATTAAAACTATATTATGGACAACAAAATGTCTAAAATATTTTTGCTTCATGAATTACATATACTCTTTCATTTAAGAGGGCAAAACACAATAAGGTCATATTTACACAAGTATTATAAAGCATTGCAACTTCCTCCACCACAAAACCTTGTGGTTAACTTTTACAAGATTTCGTACAGCATCATGTTACTTTAGGAAATTTATTAGTGTTATTACTACTGAAAAATTTTGGTGGTTATATGTGCACAGTAGAAATACATCCATTAGTTTCATATGAAAGAAAATCTAGAATCTAGAATCATAGACCGTCTCTGGTGCATCTATTGTATTTTTAAGGCAAGACACAAGAAGGTGAGGCTAGAAAATGTCTATTTGCAGATAATGAAGTGAGTGGAGTTAGATTAATATTTTACTTAGTAAATATCTGTAGCATTTCTGAGATCAATTTTGGTATAGCTATACGTTTAATAGATTCTAATCCTGTCAACTTGATAAAAATTATTTTCTTTCTCATAATATAGCAAGCCCTGTGCTTGTTTTTTAGGTACTTTATTTTTGTGATTCTTTGCCAAAAGAAAATTATGATAAGTGCACAACATAACATGCAAATTTATATTAAAATGTGCTTGTTCAGATTGCTTTTCAAGAACTATATGAAGGTAAGGGGTGTGTGTGTGTGTGTGTGTGTGTGTGTGTGTGTGTGAAATAGAGTGACTGAGTGTGATACATGCTACAAACCTTGGCTTAGGAATTTGCTGATGGAGGGCATAGACCATAGACCTAGCCACAACTAGCTTGCTGAAATTGAATGGATCAGCTTCTCAACCACGGGCTGGAGATGAACTGAAGATAACTAAAGTTTCTTCCCCTCTGACAGCATTTCTCTGAATATTGTCATATTGGAGGATTTTTTATTTATTGTATTTATGTATCATGTTTTTAATAACTGCTTTATTTGTAGAGCATGGCAATATTAGCTCTGTAAATTGCTATTTAGTTACAAAAAAGACATTGAAACATAGTACAAAATTAGATAATTAGCCATAATAGAGTAAGTTCTCAATTTCTTATAACTACAATTTTTCAAAGAGGAAACTAATAATAAAGTTTACATCTGATGAAATCCCTCAAGAGATGAATAGAATATTGAGAAATATTTCACATATTTCAGTCTGACTTTACAGTCTTAGCAAGTATCTTAAAGGGGTATATAAAAATGTACAGAAATTGTTATGAGATATATATGCCACCGGTTTTAATGATTGAGGTACTTTGTACCCTGCAAAAAGGTACTGAATTATTTTTTTCTAAGTCAAAAATTGGGGGAAAAAGATCTCAGTTGAGAATAACTATGCCTACATTTCCCATAACAAGTATTCAATGGAGAACATTTTATTGTGAAATTTAAACACAGCTAAGGTCAAGTAGTATGTCAGAGTTGCTAACCTAACTACAAAGTTATATTATAAAAGGAAACTGAAAGTAAGAATTAAAAAAAATAAGTCCCTTAACATCGTCTTCAAATTACTGTAAAGTTATTTGTATCTTAGATGAATTATGTTTACAAGATGGTAAATATCAATGGATAATCCAAAATGAATTGCAAAAGTTATTAAAATGTACATTTAAAGAGATTTCAATGTGATAGAAACATCAAGAGTTAATCTAGAATGTAGACTATCAAAAAGATACGTGCTGCCTAAAAGGCATGATGATTTTAAACAATTTCAATTCCGAACAAAGAAACAGAGCTTCGAAAGTCATAGATGATAGGAAAAAGAAACATCATGTCCTAACTTTGAAGTAAATCTGAACCTCTCTGCATGCTTTCGTACTCCACCATCTGATTTGTATAAGTAATTGGAGAAAGAAACACTGACAATATAAAATAAGATTGACTAGTTCGAGCAGATGACACCTGTAAATAGAATTTTTACTAGTTGAAATTCTGATGTGAAATGAGATGATTATCATTATCACACTAAAGTGTTCTTTCTGAGTTCTTTATTTATTTTTTTTAAATCCTCTAATTCTAAAAGTCTCTGTTAATTAAACAGAGCAATGACAGACCATCTTCTTTAAATACTTTGTTTGTGTGAGGCTGTCACATGGGAAGAAAGATTAAATTTTAAACAATATGTTCAAGTGTAAAAAATCTTCAACAAATTCTTAATGTTTAAAAAAATAAGAGAAGGTTCCAGGACTTTTGTAATTGACATCCTGGGATTCTTCATAGGGAGCTGAACATTCCAAAAAGTTTAAAAGGATTTTACATATTTTTTCAAAAGATATCAAAGATTAAATTATGCCTTGGAATATTCAGTGTATTTTTTCTCATTTTAAGGGATGTTGATTGGTATCATCACAATAATATGGCACAAAACTAAAAACAAAAGAAAATTACCATGGCATTAATGATTGTTTATCATCTTTGAAATGAGATATTTATATCAGTGATTAAAATTTTTTAATTTAAAATGATAGAGACTAATTCACAAGTAATTTCAAAATTATTAAATCTACTGAGTAGAGTAAAAACAGTATATTTCTCAAATTATTTATTAAAATTACAAATAACATGGAAGGCATCCCTTTAAGAAATATTCCCCTTGACTCTTTAAATATCAATCTAATTAACCTCAAACCAAGGTCATTACTATATATGTTTATCATTTCTAACATTGAAAAAACACTTATAATATCAATTAAATTGAGAAGAGAAGGCTTGTATTAGTTTTCTATTGCTGCTACAACAAACAGAGTACCATAAACTTTGTGGCTTAAAACACAAATTTCTCCTCTTACAGGTCCGAAGTTTCACTGAGCTAAAAAGTTAAGGTTTGAGCAGGACTGATTCCTTTTAAAAGCTCTGAGACGAGAATTTGTTTCCTTGCCTTTTTCAGCTTCCAGTAACGACCTGTTCCTTGGCTTAAGGCCCTTTCTTTCACCTTAAAAGTATATTGCTAGCTTCTGCTTCAGTCATCACATCACCTCTTTTCTCTCTGATCTCCTTTCTCCCTCTTAAAAGGACCATTGTGATTATACCGGACCCTCTCAGATAATCCTTGATAACCTCCTCATCTCACAATCCTTAAATAATTACATTTGCAGAATCCCTTTTTCCACATAAGGTATTAATCACAGGTTCTAGGAATTGGGGCATGGACATCTTGGTGGGGGCAGGTGGGAGATATTATTCAACCTACCACAAGGTTGAATAATAATTTGTATTTCATTAAATACTTTCCTTGTATCTGACACCATAACAAACAAACAAAAAAAATGTAAGTTGAGTTCAGCTTCCTCCATTAGTTCCTTGCCTACCCTGATTCTTTAGATCTTGTCATCACACAGTGATTTTGGTTTTAGCGGGACTCCATTTGTTGCCATTGTACTGCTTCCTATTTTACTTGAGATTTTTTTTCAGGGAAAAGAAAAAGTGCCAGAAGATAAATTTTTGGAAGAGCTTTGCCAAATGATAAACCTTACACAAGGCTGAGAAGCATTTAGGTGGTTTTTTTGTTGTCTCTGGAGCATTTAGCTGGCCTATCTGCATAAGTCCAGAAGTTAACCTAGGTTTAGTCCCCATTGTACTTCTTCCTGTCATACTGAAAATCTGTTTAGAAGGTATTGAAATATCACTAGAGACAGAGGACAAAATAGTTTAAGTTCTAATGCTAATGTCAGCAATAGATATATAAAAAAAGAGCTTGATAAGCATTTTTTAAATTATTATATTAACTATTTTATCCTAAACCATGTGGCATTCACACATGGCACACCCTGTCAGGTCATTGATTCCAATCTGACCACTCACATGGGAGAATATATATATTCTGGCTAGTCCTACATGAGAACATATGTATAATTCGTATATTGTGTGTGTGTGTGTGTGTGTGTGTGTGTGTGTGTGTGTGTGTGTGTGTAGTTTTAATTATGTTGTTTGGTTCCATGGAGTGATTTTGTCACTCCAGAATATATATTCTACAACAGAAAAATTTAACAAATAATTATTGAATGTCTACTGAGAGCTAGGCAATATGTGAATCACTAGAAAAGTAGTAATGCATAAATTGAGCTTACATTCTAGTGGAGAAAAAATATAAGTAATAGGTAACAAGAGGATTTAACTGGGGTTTTAGGGGAAAACTGGAGTAAGCAAGAACTTTGATAGATAAGGACACAAAGGGAGGGGAGAAAATATTGTAGACAGTGTGAAATCATACCCTAGAATTAATAGAAACTAGGCTATCTTTGAGGACTGAAAGATATGAATTACAGAATAGCCTGATAAGAGATGAGTCATAATGATATAGGAAGGGATTAGAAAGTGTAGGGCTAGGTTCACTATTTTTTATTCTATTTTCAATATGAAAAGATTTTCAACAAGTGTCTGAAGGTTTGAAGCAGGAAAGAAATAGTACTGATGTTTGGAAGCAATAACAGATTAGAGAGGAGACCATAAAAAAAAGGAAACATCACAGATAACTCAAAATCTGTCCTCAAATCTCACATCATTTTGCATTGTCTGGATATAATATTTCTGAGCTTGTCATGTCAGACTCCCTTTGAATTAAGAGATGATTTATTTTCCATTACCTCAATTAAAACATATTCCCCTCAGTTTTAAACAGATGTCATGTGTTTATAAAGTTAGAGCTAGTCATTCTTGCTTCACACTTGCATTTTTTTCTGTTACTTATTCAAGACTACTATTTTGAATAATTTGGTACACAGTACTACTTCTCACCTCACTTGTACCCCTACTCCATCTCTATGGGAATTCTCACCCCTGTGCCTAGGTTTCTGAGGTCTGACTTCCACCAAGTTCCTAATGCTGCTCTAAATCTTTTAGCTTTACCTTCTTATTGGCTGGAGGTGACTTGCTAATACTAGTAACATCAATTTCACAATATCAGCATGTTCTGCCCAGAAGACCTAGCATAATGCACATTAGGATGTCACCCCTGATATACTATTCTTGACTTTTCGAGCTTCTGCTGCAACTGACACAAAAAGAATCCCATTTAACGTTACATTATAATTTATTTAAAAGGCACCATTCTGGGTGCTAGGGAACTAGTAGTGAGGAGTGGCAAGATCTTGGCTTTCATGGATTTTACATTCAAGTGAGGAAACTGAAAATAAACAGTGGCACTTCTAGAGAGATGCTCTCATAAGGTGTCAAGTATGTAATATTTGTCATATGTGCTGTGAAGAAAATAAAGCAGGATGAGATTAAAAACCAAGTACAGAAGGATTTGTAGTTAAGGTGATCAGGGAAGTTCTCTCTGAGGGCATGAGAATTCCAGATAGAAGGAAGAGCATATTCCCAGGTCCTGAGACAAAAACAAGCTTGATAAAGACAGAAAGTTAAACAGAGAAGAGCGGAGGGGCTGGTGAGAGAGACTGTGGGTTATAGAAGAGGAAGCTAAGGTAGGGCTTTGAAGGCCATGTAAGAATATTAACTAAGACAGAAAGCCAGCTTTTAGAGGATTTGAGGATAGTGATATATTCTGTTTTATGCTAGGAAAAAAAATGACTTTAGCTTCTGAGTGAAGAAGTAAGGCAAAGATAGAAGCAGAGAGATGTGTGAAAAGATCCTGTTTTTAAAATTCTATGTAAGTGTAAGTTCATTATATATTTTGTTCAGAAGATAATGATGAATCCTATATTTGAAGTTGACCATAATATTATTAAAAGAAATACCAGGATATTAAAAATGTTATATTCATTGTACTTGAGTAACTGGAGGAATAAACTGCCCTTCCTGTCCTCTTTGTAGTCAACAAATGATCATAGTGGCTTTTGTCTAAGGACTTAACTTAATGAGGAAGGGCTCGTGCAAGTGACACATTCGAAGATTCAGTTGTTTTTACATGTGAAGTGAATCTCCAATCTAAGTTCTGAAATAGTAGCTGAAAAAAACAATTTCCCTGCATAAAGCAAATCTTGGAGAGTTTTTCCCCCCTCCCCTGAAATGGAAGGGAAATAATATGAAGAAGAAAGGGGAGAGAGCAGGGATTGCTGAGCACTATCATAGGTTGAGCATAACTTGAGAAAATGACAGAGAAAATTTTGTGTTTTTAAGAATGGAGATGTCTGATATTCCATTTTAAATTGTATGCATTCCTGCAATGTAAATTCTTCCAGCTCATTATTGCAGTTGTCTGCTAACTCAGTTTTTGTGTTACTTAGGGAAGTTGGCTGAGATTGGGAAAGCACCCAAGGGATGGTAAAATTATTCTTAAAATAAATATAAAAAATAAGCCTCTCTGAAAATTTGCAGAAATATTGTGGATTGGCCAATCCAAAACTGATCAGTGGGTTTAAGTTAACATATGGGTCTTAAACAGCAAAGTGCCCCCATCTGTTAACTGTTTTTTTCCCAAAATTAAAAAAAAAAAGATATATTTTGAAAGAAAGGAGAATGATTTTAAAGTTAATAAAACTAACATTTACTTCAAACATTCTTTGAGTAATAATCTTGAACAAGACATCAACAACTCTAAAATGATAGACAGTGATCAGATTCTCCAGCTACATTTTCTCTAAAATATAACACTATGTGACAATAAATGACCCTTGAGTTCTTAGGAACAAATTATTAAATTCTATACATGTAATTAAATATTGTTTAAATCTCTTATATGTTTCATTACTTTACACAGCTACACACACTGTTCTAAGTATATTTATAATTAAAAATGCTATAAATGACTCTCAATATGACCTTTTATGTACTTCACTATCCCAAGGATATCTCTAATCATTCATATGAAGCAATTTGACAAAAATAATGATTTCTTGATGTTTCAAACCAGGCAAACCACTAGATAACATTAATAATTGGCATTGATATATAATTTTATAATTTTCCAAAGTACCCCCACATGTATTATTATTTTTATTTAATAAACATGTATTGGCTGCATATTAAGTATACAGTGATAATTTGGACAAAATCTAGACAAACTGGGTATAAAATTGTGGTGGAAGGGTATAGGTAGGAGGTGGGAGAGAGGGCCATTAGTCAGCAAAAAGAAGTCATACAGCATAAATCCTGAGTGACCCATTTAAAAATAAAGCTCATCTCATAAAATGAGATTTAATGCTAAATGAGACCTGTTTTATATGGGCTACTCCAGATAAACTCTGCTGCTGTGAGTATCTCATGTTGCCACACAATTTTCCATGTGTATTAACAGCCTCCCTGAGGAAGCAAAATATTTTTAAATCATTTGTTGCATTTTAAATCACTTAAATTATTTGTTGCAAAACATTACTTTGGTCTAAGTCACAGGTCACTTAAGCACATAAAAATGTAATATTCCCCAAGGGTGAACAAAACAGAACAAAACAGAATACCATAAAAATGATGAGGTTAAATTTGACACAATTCCTAGGGACAAGGGAGGTTTCTGTAGGAAATTGTTTTCAGGGCCAGCTGAAGGACAATTACAGTAGACATCATTGCTCCAACACAATTTCAGAGGCAGTTAATTTGACCAAGAAAGGAAAGAATACTCAAGACAATGAAAGGATAGTCAATTCAGAGTCCTAGTTTTAATTTCCAAGAATCATATAGTAAAGCGACTCCACGATGGAAAACTGAAATAGATTTGTATTTTGCTTTTTCATCTTGTAATAATTAACTGTGCCAGGTATTTATTCCATTTTGAAATCAGTACTTCCCCTCTATTTTACCAACTGACCTCCACAAAGCAGGTAAAGAACAATGCTGCTTAGGATGAAGCCAGGTATAGTGACCTTTCCGCCATCTACAGCACCCTGGTTTTCTGACAGTCCCTGGAGTAGGGCGGGGATGAAATGTCTGGGTGGGGTCTTGGGGTAGAAGTTGAAAGTTGTACTTAATATCAAGAGTGTGAAGACCCATCCCCCCACCCCCCAGATGAGTGTGAACCATGAATAGCTTGGGGAATTGGTTCCGTTGCTGAGAGAAAGGAGCCAAAAGCTGACCAAGATCAATCAGAAGCCATGCAACAATTGTACAGGGGATGAAAAGCAATAAGAACAAAGTCAGGGAGAGGGGGAAATTGCCTTATGTTTGCACATTCTTCAGTTCAGTTAATGAATACTGACAGGTGCCTACCTTGTGTAAGTCTCCACAGGAGGTGATGGGATACTGCCTTGAGAAAGGCAAACTGGTCTCACCAATCTTTTTGGCAAGTGGAGACAGACATTAAACGAGATGAAAGATTATGAGTTCAGTAAACGGAAATGTGAAGTACTATAAAAGCATACAACGGGAAGGGGCTAACCAAATCTGAGTCACTAGGGAAAGCAGTGAAATTTTTGCTGAGACTGCATGAGTATTCCTCTCTCCTTCCTTCCTTTAATCCCTCTCTTTCTACTTCCTTCTCTCCTGCTCTCTTCTTCCTTCTTTCCTTCCTTCCTTCTTTCCTTCCTTCCTTCCTTCCTTCCTTCCTTCCTTCCTTCCTTCCTTCCTTCCTTCCTTCCTATCCACTTAGCATTATAGTATAACATAAAGTTGCAAAGTGTCTGGAACATAATAGCCTCCTAATAAATATTTGTCAATAAATTAAAAATGATTATTCAGACTTCTAGGTTCACGACCGAGTAGTCCCATTTCTCCCATGCCCTCCCTATTACAACTAAAAATCCTGGACATAAAACAAAAACCATGTCATCTCTGAAAGGTGGAAAGAAGACAGCTTAAGGACTTGAGCAACAATCTGCAGGTGAGTCCCCTGACTTTCTTTATTGACTTATCCTATACAGGGTGCCTCAGGGAAAAACCAACTGGCCACTGGACTTGGCGGTCACTTACTTTCTGTGTCTTCTCTATATAAGCAAAGCATTGTAGTTTCCTTGGCGACTCCAATAGCAAAATGTAATGGACACAACTAAGCATTTTTGGAATTGCTGCAACATTCAAGTGACTTGACTACTTCTATCATTTCTATAAATTGACTAATGTGCCATTTCCTTTTATTTTTTTTCTGAAAGGTTAAGCTTACTCTGCAAAGGGTATAATTAACACATTTGTGTGTGTGTGTGTGTGTGTGTGTGTGTGTGTGAACAGTCTTTTGAACTACTTTAACTTGTTCATTCAAATTCGACATTAAAAGGCCTCAAGGCCACAGTTTAATGAGATTCACATTTTGGAGGCTACATTAGTATAGTAATGCATTTCATGCTGTTGTTCCATAATTTGCCTAATCAAATAAAATGAGATCAAGCATTACATTGGAAAGGTTCAACCTCTCCATTCACACAAAGTTTTACTTAGCTAATCACATAAGAAATTACTCTTTTCCCAGAATTTTGTTTGCATTTTTAAGCTAGTGAAAAGTCAGAATTTATTCTAGTCCTCTCTTAGAATCTAGTGGGACCTTTTCCCTACTAAGAAAAGCCAAAATACTGAGAACAGTATTTGAGACTTAATTAATTAATTAATTAAATCAATTGATATATTGATTCTGGATATGTTATAGGCACTTGGTTGGCCACATATTTACAGAAGTCAAAAAAAGAGAAATGTGGTCATTGTCTTTCATGAAGCTGCTTTTCTTTAATTTCAATAGTTTCTCCTGTAACAAATTATCATAACTCTTGTGTGTTCAAACAACACAAATTTATTATCCTACTGCTCTGTAGGTCAGAAGTCTGACTGTTTTCCTTACGGAGGTATAGGAGAGAATCTGTTTCTTCGAGGTTATAGGACTGAGGTCTCTGCTGACTGCCATCCCCAGCTGCTACAGGCTGCCCACACTCCTTGCCTCATACCTTTCTTCCTCCATCTTCAAAGCCAGCAATAGCAAGTTAGATCTTTCTTGCTTTGCATCTCTTCGACCTATTCTTTTGCCTTTCTCTTCTACTTTTAAGAAATGATTAGATTTGCCCCCCTAGAAAATCCAAGAGAATCTCTTCATTTCAAGGACTTAACTTTTATCTTATCGGAATGTTCTTGACATGTAAGGTAATGTATTCACAAGTTCCAGACATCTCTGGGTGAGAGGAACATTGCTCTGCCTATGACATTGCTATAGAGAGTGAATTGAAGAATTAGGCTGGTGAAAATAAGTTCTTGAAATGTTTATTTCAAGTAACAGTTTAAAGTTATATTAGATGCTTTGAAAATGAAACTAAATTAAAAATTACTCAAATTTTTATAATTGTATTTGAAAATGTGTTAATTTCAGATACACTTAATTTATTGAACCTGGACCAAAAAAAGGGTTACATACTAAACCTGAAAAGCTTAAGAGAGGCTTGCCTGCATGATGGGCCTTAGAAATTCAGAGACCGAAAGTAACCACACAGGATGATCTGAACATAAAAATTCCTAACTAAAAGCAAGACAGGGTGGGTAGCTACATCCTAGGCCTGTAGCTTCCTTGACAAATGTCAGTCTTTATCTTAAGTGAGCCCATCTATTGTCTTTTTGTGTCTAAGATAACATACCTTTGAAATGCTGTAGAGATTTTCTTTTCCAGACCCCTCAGGGCATAACCACCAACCAGAGCAGGAAACTACACAATCTCTCATTGTTATCTTGTTCCCTGCGTACCATCTCTATGTGCTGTAAATGTTAGTTATTAGCTATCCTGTATTGACCAATATAAAAGTAATATGTGTCTCTTTATTCTCCTTTTTATCTAAACTCAGAAATTTCCTCACTTTACTCTCTCCTGCCCCCTTAATCTACCACCAATGGATTTCCTGCAACCCTCCTTCCATCTCTTTGTACTCTAATGTATAAAATAAACTGCAAAAGTGCCATTCTCCGGAGCATTTTCTCAATCTGTTGAGATTTTGATTTCCAGCAATTGTCCTCAGTTTGGCTCAAATAAATTTATAAAACTACAGGTTTGGAAGTTTCTTATGTCGACAAGACCCAGGTGGAAAAATTCTGTTTATTCTCATGCCAGCTGAAGTCTCTTTTCTAACAATTTTGAAAGGCTGTCTCAGGTTCTTTGTCTACAGTCAGTTGGCCACCCTCTCTGTACAAATTCCTAATTCTAAACTATTGCTTTCAATTTTCCTTCTACAAGGCTAAAAAATGCCTCTAGAAGATTTAGAATCAATCACAAATTAGAACCATTAATAGATATATAATATATTATACACTTACAAATAGGCTTACCTTAAGATATTATATTGCAGGTTTGATTCCAGACAACCACAATAAAGCTACTATCACAATAAAGTGAGTCACCGATTTTTATAAAAGTTATACTTGCACTATACTGTAGTCTATTAAGATTGCAAGACAAGAGGGTTTTATAACTCAAAATGAGCAGGAACTTAAAAGTTATACTGGGCATTTGCTGATTTGTTAAGCAGGACTACTTCCCTTATATGGAGCAAAATGAAATCTGGGAGCCAGTCAGGTCACTTGTGCTGAGCAGGCAGATGCTGATTGGGTGACCTACTCCCTTTTTCTCTGGGAGAGCCAAGTGTAATCTTAGTTAAAGTTTGGTTTACTGATGTGAGGCTTAGAATGAGTGACTCTGCCTTTTGCCTACTTCAGATATTTTAAAACTTTTGATTTCAGCATCAATCAGGTTTTCTATTGATTATCATTTTCTCTTGGAAATTGTCCTTGATCCTTCATGTGCCCCTCACATGTGCTCTCGTAGTGCCCTTTATTTCTCCTATAATTAATCTACAATGCATTTTTTGGGGTTTCTTGTCTATTGTTCTCTACAGAACTATAAGTATATGTGACCTCAGAATTTGTTATTCTTGATTCTCCACATATAACACACTCTCTCAGTCAATATTTGTCAAATGAATTAAAGACATAAAAATTAGTGAGATAATGCATGGAACACCTGAAAACAGAAAAAAAAAAAGAGAACAAATGGAACAAAAACTGTAATCTAAGACATGTTTGAAGAGAACTTTTTTGCTCCAAAGCAAGACCTGACTATGCAGATGAAATAACGTTATCACATTCTTAGTAAAATAAACAACTAGAAAATAAAGAAAGAAAAAGAAAAGATATACAGCAATATTTTTCAATTATGAGGTTAAAAAAAAGTATGTGTATGTATGGGCATGAAAAATCCAGTTAAAACATAAAAAGAAAAATATCTTAGCTTCAGAATATCTGCAGAGTTTAAGGGGAAACTTTTTGGTAACTTTCATTTGTTACACATAGACATGTTTTAAATGTGAAGAAAGCAGTAAACTTAACGATCTCATAACTACGGCATCCATATTTCCTTCTTGAAAACTTGTTCAGATATAAAAAAAGATTAAGTGCTTAAAATGGAAAGTTAAAAAGTTAAGAAACTGGTGATAATGAACTCATTAAATTTTAAAACTAAACTATTTTAAGTTTAATTATAACTGCATGCAAATTTACAAATAACTATTTAATGTAATACATAATGTAAAAATCTAGAGAAAGCTGAAAAATAAAAGGAGTACAATATCACTTTAATAATCTGATTATAAAGTAGAACTACAAAGTTACTACAAGAGCTTATTTTTTAAAAGAACAATAATAAGTATTTAAATCATTAAAAATATATTATATTTAATTACAATAAACCCATGATTTATACTCATAAATATACTTTCAAACAATGTAAAGAATTTCAAAGTGTAAGAAATAAAAACATCTTATAGTCTTGATTCTACATATGACAGAAAAAGAATGTGTAAATAATTTCTTGAGCTTGATATTTAGAGCCATTTCTGCTGAAACTTTAAAAAAATCATTTCAAAAATGGACACTTTTAGAATTAAAAGCAAACCATTTGTTTCCAAATACCCAAGGAAGACAAAAACAAAGATAAACAAAACAAAATTACTCATGTAGTAAATGACTCAAAAGTGGAGATAAAATAAACATAAAATAAAGACAAAAAAACCCAGAAACTAAAATACCAAAATGACAGAGGTTAAGACCGAATATGTTATTTGTGATTGAAAATAAAAATGGTTTAAACTCTTTTGTAAAATTCAATGGCTTGCATTTTATCATAAAAAACTAATATAGAAGTAAAAGTGAAGTGTAATAAATCTAATTAAAAGACACAGGAATATAGGCGATGAAATAAGTATAAAGAATCATAAGTCAAAATAAAATTCAACTAATCTAATACGGATAATAAAATGTTGATAAATTAATGAAAGGTAAAATAGAGAAATCAAAAGTTCAAAATGTTCAAAGAACAAACACATATATTACAACTGCTAATGAAATAGCTTAAACATCTTTAAAAGTTCATTGGCTCATACTAAGTGAAAGAAGACAAAAAAATAATTTCTATTATATTGCATCTAAAAACAAGCAAAACTAAACTATGGTGAAGCAATCAGGAAGCTATTGGAGATTAAGAAGTGGGGTGGGATGTTGTGAATTGTTGGACTTACTGGAAAATAGAAGAAAGAACTCAGAATGATGAAAATGCTCTATTAACAGTGAGTCTTGATGGTGCTCCCCGAACAGCAATATATTACATAGGAACTTGTTGAATATTCAAGTTCTTGGACCACACCTGACCTACTGAAATAAAAATAAAAATTGTGAAGGTGAGACCCAGCAATCAGTATTAACAAGTATTAACAAGTATTAACAAGTATTAGCAAGTATTAACAAGCTCTCCCTGAAATTTTTGGATATATGCAAATATTTGATAATCAGTATCTTATTCTAGGTGGTAGTTAAATGAACGTAATAAACGATCAAGAGAATTAAATGTTTAGAAACTTTTATTTTATGTAAACTATACTAATTTTATTTTTTAAAAAGTCAAATACAAATATTTCCTGTTAAAACAAATGAACCAAATAGTGGCTTATACTTGGGGATGCAAATAAAAATAACATAAAAATGAAACCCACCAAAAATAAGGACATGAAAACATTGCAAAAGAATGAATAAAGTTTTATAAGAAAAAACAAATGAAAATAGTGGAGTAGATTGCCAGGCACCCAAAATTAAGAGAATGTGATGTCCCATGACTAATTTAAATACTCAAACCTGAAGAAAATTGTAATGGCTTTTTTCAGGAATATTTATTGATTAGTGTGTGATATCAGGTTAATATATAAAAAAGGAAAATGGATATGTTTTAATTAATTAGACAGAATTCAGTGTAATATATAAGGCTCATTAGAGAATCTGAGATATTAAAGATCTCTTAAAACAGAGGTTTCTTCAATATCCTGCTCAGGGATTTAGCTTTAAAGCAATGTTTAGTTATACAGAATGGGAAAGCATATTCAGATAACTTAAATAGTCAATTACTGAGGAAGTGCTAACAGCTGTACTCTATTATAGTCAAAATGTGAACTCTGAGGTAATCCATCATACTTAATATGTATTTGTACAAGTCCCTGTATGACTATTTACAGAATAAATGTAACTGTCTTGCAGAAATGTATTGAAGCATTGAAGGAGCAGTGTATCAGTGTTGTTAAAGAGAGAGTTAGTGTCATGTCATTCTGGGAGGAAATGTTAAAATCCTTTGATGTCTTTATGGAAAATTTTTTAAAAATTCAAATGCTTGATAACTTTCTATACATTTTCATATGCAATACCATTATGATTTCTTCTTAATTATATGTTTAATCCACAAGGAAAAAACACTATTAAATGGGGTCAACGAATTGATGGAAAGAGTATTTTCATTAAACTCATTTATTCTAAATATAGGATAGCATGAAGACAATGAGAATGCAGCATTCTTTGGGCTGTCTTTAAACTAAACAGTTGAAGACACAAAGAAATTTATGAAGAAAGGTCTCCTGATGTAAAGGCAAGGTATAGAACAGAGATTTTGATATTAACTGTGGGCAGTGACTTAGGAACTACTCATGAGTATGTACCAATGTCATCTCACAGTCAGCAACAACAACAGCAACACCAATCAATCTCTCATCTTGACCCCTACATAGCACAGTATTTTCTATGTTCATCAATTCATCAACCAATCATGACATCTAAAAATCATAATCAATTTCCTTCTCTCTTTATTTTCCTGTTTCTTACTAGGACTGTTTTTTTCTTCTTCTTCTTTGCTATTCCTGTTCCAATCAATTTAATCTTAGGCAATGCTATTTAATAGATCTCTGAGATAATGGAAGGCTTCTATAAATCTTCAGTATCCAATGTGGTAACCACTAGCCACATGTGGCTATTGAACACTTGAAATATAGCTAGAAAGACTGAGACACTAAATGCTTAATTTTATTTAATTTTAATTAATTTACATCTAATTATCTACATACTATTACTAATGTCTACTGTATTGGACAGCACAAGTCGAGAGCTTCATAAACTCACTTCATCTATCCATACATTTAGTTATTTAAAAATATTTTTTGGAGGAGAGGTCAAGATAGTAGACTAGGTAAAAAGCAGGGTTTACCTCCTCTCAGGACTGCATTAAAATTACAGCCAAATTATGAAATAATCAATGTAGAGAATCACTTGAAGTCTAGCAGATCATAACATGTACATTTAATTATATAAAAAAGAAACCACATCAAAACTGGTAGAAGGGGCAAAGACGTAAAATGGCCTGGGTCTGCACCTGTGTGTGGAAGTAGAGCACCGGGAGAGAGAATGCAGATACAGAGCCCCCTATGAAGGAGAGAGGGGTCCTGGCCCCATAGGGGGAGTCCCCAGCCTAGGATCTCAGCCCCGGGAAGAAGAGTCCCCAAAACACTGACTGTAAAAATCAGTGGGGATTCTGTCCATCTATGTAAAACAGAAGGAGATTGAAATCCCAGATGCCTTCTTTAAAGGGCCTGTGCATAGACTCTCTCACACACAGACACATATCTTGGGTATCGGCAGAGGGACAGAGAGGCTCATGAGGTGCAAGAGTCCTATGGGAAAAGACTGCATTATGTGACGCCAAAGCAAGGGCTGGAGGAGAAGCCACCATTGTGTCTTAGTTGGGCTCCCCTATGGGACAGTCTACAAGAATAAATGGATTAAAGATTTAAATGCAAGACCTGAAATCATAAAACTGCTAGAAGAAAACATAGGCAGTATTCTCTCTGATATTTCTGCTAATTATTTCTTTTTGGATATATCTCCTCAGGCAAGGGAAATAAAAGAGAAAATAAAGAAATGGGATTACATCAAACTAAAAAGTTTTTTCACTGCAAAGAAAACCACCCACAAAACAAAAAGACAACCCACTGAATGGGAGAAGATATTCACCTATGACACATTTCATAAGGAGTTAATATCTAAAATATATAAAGAGCTCATGCAACTCAACACCAAAAAAAGCAAACAATCAATTAATAAATGAACAGAAGATGCTCAAGGTCACTCGCTAATCATCAGGGAAATGCAAATTAAAACCACAATAAATAACATCTTAATAAATCATCAATAAATCAAGAAACAAATGTTGGCAAGGATGTGGAGGAAAGGGAATACTTATATTTGTTGGTGGGATTGCAAACTGGTACAACCACTATGGAAAACAATCTGAAGGTTCCTCAAAAAATTAAAAATGGATCTACCTTTGGTCCTAGCAATTGCACTTCTGGGTATTTATCAAAACACTAATTTGTAAAGATCTGTGTACTCCTACGTTCATGGCATTGCTATTCACAATAGCCAAGATATGGAAGTGACCTAATACCCATCAATAGACAACTGGATAAAAAATTATGGTTCATATATTCAATTGAATATTACTCAGCAATAAGAAAGAATGAAATCCTACCATTTGCAATGACATGCATGGACCTAGAGGTTATTATGCTGAATGAAATAAGTCAGACAGAGAAAGATAAATAGCATATGATTTCACTTATATGCAGAACCTAAGGAACAAAAGGAACAAACTAATCAAAAGCAGACTCACAAATACAGAGAACAATCTGGTGATAGAGGTGAGAGGGACTGGGGGACTGGTAGAAAAGGGTGAAGGGTTATAGAAGCACAGATTAGTAGTTGAGAGATGGTCAAGGGGGATGGGGAGTACAGCATAGGGAATGCAGTCAGCAGTAATGTAATAGCTAGGTGGAGAGCCAGAGGGAAGATAGAGTAATCAGGGGATCATTTCATAGACTATGGAAATGTCTAACCAATGTACTGTATACTTGAAACAAATAATAAAATAAAATGCTAAAAAAAATATATTTTTGGAGGAAACCTACTATGTACAAGGCATAGTGAAGATTCAAATTGCCAAAGGGTCTATTTGCAAAGAAAGTGATAGAGGTGTCTGTTCAGTATATTATGGCATAATGGACAGGTAACAACTAGATGCTGAGAAAAGATTTCTTGAGAATGGTGGTGCTTAAAATGGGACTTAATAAGAGTAAAGGAGACAGAAGAGCAGATAGAGAAGCATGTATAATGTTAATGAGGCAAAAGAGAATATGGTCCATTTGGAGGGAAATTATAAAAGTTCAGATTGACTGAATTCTGAAATTCGAAGTAAGGAAAATGTTATGAGATGAAATCTGAAAGTTAATCAAACATCTTAGAGTCACGTCTAAGTTTTTTCTTTCTTTCTATTTTAAGATGCTTGGAATATATTAATTAGATAATGGACTAATCAAGGTTGTTTTAATTTTTTATTTGTCCATTGTTAAGTGAAAGAGAGATATAATTAGATGTGCATGTTAGAAAGGTTATAAGATGCAGGATGGAGAAAGGGCACAAAATTTGTGGGGATGTCAGTTGGGAGATTGTTGCTATGAATCTTTACCTGTAATGACAATGGAGAAAGAAAGGAAAATGTACTGAAAAAAAATATATTATGGAGTTAGAATCAACAAGATTTGGTGTCTGATTACCTATATAAGATGAAGAGAGTTGGGGAATTAAGACACCCCACTGGCTTCTGCCTCCGGCAATTTGGCTTATAAAAGACTGGTGATTTCATTTATTAATGTGGGAAGGTTTGACCTGAGCTAATAATTATTTCTAATATAACTCATTCACATGGTTGTTGGCAGAAGACCTCAGTTCTTTGACATATAAATTTGTTGATAGCTTTTCTTGTGTGTCTCCATGACATAGAAAATCTCACATCGTAGAGCAAGTGAAGAGAGAGGGAATATGATTTTTATGACCTAGTCTTAGAAGTCGTGCACCTTCACTTCTGCCATATCATATTTGTTAAAAAAGAGTATCTTACTCAATGACAGGCATTTAGGCTCCATATTTTGAAGGGAGGTGTGTCAAAAAATTTGTTGATGTATTTTAAAGCTGCTACACTAATATCAGGAAAATATGAGCTTATGTATTATAACAGCTAACTTTGCTCTAATAATACAGGGAAACTATGAATTTAGTTCTGATCCTACTAGTTTAACTCCATGAAATATATAAATGGAAATTTTCAATAGACTGTCAGATGTATGATTTTATATCTCAAAAAGAATATTAGCTAAAGCATGGAAATAGATAAAAATAACTTAAAGTTGGGAGAGTGGAACAGAGGAAGGCCAAGATAGAAACTGGTGTAGGGAACCTCTTGTGGGGAGTACGTACACTAGAAGAATAATGATGGAAGTGGAGTCCAAAGATGATTTCAAGAAGTAATAGTCAAAATGTATGAGGGAAAACTCAGAAAGAGTGACACACCTAAGTTAATGAATCATAGTATTTTTAAAAGAAAGGAATGGACATAATACACATTGACTTTAGGTTATAAGCTATTCCTGGAGAGGAAGAAATGGAAAGGATAGTGGTTTTTAGGTATCTCTTAAGTTTTATTTATTTTTAATAAGAGAGAGTTCAAAAAATATGACAAAATATCTTTATTTGCTTAATCTGAGTGGTAATGAGTGTCAGTTATACTTGTTATATGTGTTTGTATTTGAAATTTTTATTTTTGAAGTACTTATAATAATAAAATTAAAAAAAAAAACTAACTTTGTCAAATCTTGCAGAAGGTTAAGTAAAGCAAGGACTGAAATATGTGCTTTGGATTTAGTAATAAAAGTGGTACTAGGGACCTTGATAAAGATTTCAGTGAACTAGTGGTGGTAGAAGCCAGATTCCAGTGTGGTAAGAAGTTAATAGAAGGATTGGCTGAAAAGGTCAGAAATAGCACTTTGTAGGATCAAAAGAAGTTATTATAGAAGTTGTTATACTTTTGTTACAGCTTCCTTCTAAAATGAGGTGACTTAAATTTATTTATAGACTAAGAAAAAAAGAAACCACTAGAGAAGGAAGGCATGCAATACCAAAAATTAACGAAGAAACAAACCTTCAAACAGCAGAACAAGGTCCAGAGAGCAGACAGGTGCCTTGTCATGCAAAGGACATGGGGTTTTTTCTTTCTTTTTGTGTGGTAGGGAAGAAAAGGTGAGAGGGTAACAATAGAGGCTCCTGTCACAGCCATAGAATGAGGGAGCCACTAGGATAGAAGTGGGTGAAAATGGGTAGGGGCTTGAAGAGAGCGATAAAAGTCCGTATATCTGTTTCAGGATTCAGAAACTAACCTCTCACAAGAAAAACTATTCCTAGTGGCTTGGAGGAACTGCCTGAGTTATACAGGCCAGTTTCTCAGAAGCAGATGGTGAGATGGAGCTTGGGTTGTAAATGTTTAATGGAGGTCATTACCTATGAAAGAGTGGAAATCATCTAATAACTATTTTTGGGCACTGGGTGAATAAGCTGTGGATCATCCATATAGTTAAAATGAAAGTATCAATGTGAATAAATCATAAAAATAAAACATTGAGTGAAAAATTAACTTTCCAGAGGATATTGCCATATGATAAACTTTTTGAAGATTTTAGAACAAACACACCAATAGTATATTTTATGGTTGAATATATACAGAGAGAGTAAAAGCACAAAAATATCTATAAGAATGATAGAAATCATTTTGGTTATCTCCAATAGGCATGAAACAGGAAGGAATGGGAAGGTCTGTGAGGCAAATGTGTCAAGCCTCATGCTTGACACAAGAAACACTGTAGATGTAGCTAGTCTAATAAAACATGTCAACATGTATTTTTCTTGTTGGTGTTTATATAGGCATCTGTTATATTATTTTATTGTATGTTTGAAAGCATTTGTACTTAATGATATAATAAAAATACCATCAGGAAACCTTTTCTCATCTTCAAAGCCAATGACACTAATCTCCAACATGCAATATGATTTTAACTTCTACTTTCTGAGACCCAAACCTCTATGACTTGGTGACCAAGTGAATAGTCGAGTCAGTCACACATGTTTAGCTGACTGTACGGGCACACAGACATGCACAAGTGTACACGCATATGAACAGCCTCTTGGTATAACATAAATGCAACTAACCTCATTTAAAGGCTAAAGCTGAGCACATTTGTCTTTTCTCTTTATCTGGTGAATTCTTCAAGGACGAGGATTGTATTCCTTTATGCTCTGCTAGCCGTTCCTGCCATATGCAAGCCCTCAATAAATAATAATTAATTCAGCTCCTTAATAAATAATTATGCAATTTACTCAATGAATAATAATTAATGGTAATGAAATGACTAAAAAGAATGGCAAAACTTGAAAAAGTTATGAGATATACCTATTCAAACCTAATTAAGTGTAATTTTTGTGGACGATGTACTTAGAACTTGAGCTCTATGAACTTGATATAGATATTTTACACCTTAGATTTTAGACCATTCTTGTTCTGTTTGTTCATATTGTCCCCAGCTATATTTGTATACATTTATATAACCTGTATTATGCATGTGTGTATACATATATGGATATACACATATTCTTATATATACGTATATATTTGTATATGCAGAAGCACATTTTTTTCCATCTTGGTCTTTATATCACTGACCCTTAGCCAGTTCATGAGGCATTACAATTATCTGTTTATGTATGTGTGTTTGTGTCTGTGTGTGTATGTGTAGAATCTCTTGACTTTGTAACACCACTGATGCTTTGATGGCCTTATATGCCCCATGTTCTCAACTACCATAGATGTTAACTAATATCACTCTCAGATTACTATTTAATTAACTTCAAATTAATTTGTAATGAGGTATTGAGGTATTAGTAGTTCAATGAATTACTTTCTTATTTAAAAAAGATTGCTGATGCTTTCCTCTAAAAACATTAACCATGTGAATTCCACACATGCCTGTGTTAGAAAGAGGGATCCTTTTGGTGCTACTCAAATTATGGTATTTACCTACTCTTGCTACTCAATTTAAGATGGCAAGTGAAAAATATATTCACCCTGTCATTTGTTTTCAGATTTTCTGGTTTTCCATCAAACAGATGGAATAATGCAAAATGTTGATTTTGCATTATTTTGCTTTACTTTTAGGTTGTAGATAGATTTATCAAAATTTAAACTAACTTTCAGTTCATTTGGTAAAAAGAGTATCACACTAAAAATCATGTGAAATGTCATAAACCAATCTAAATCTGTATGACTAGAATCATCTACAGAATTTCTAGTTTTTCCCTTTAATGTCTTATATGAGACTCATTTATTTACTCCTTTGCCTTCTATAACTGCAACTGAAATTAAATACTGTTCATCTCATTCAGGTTGCAGTATGTACCTCTCAGAAAAATGAATAAATGTTTGCCCTTTCTGAGTTGGTTCCATAGAGCAACTAAAAAGAGTGAACACCCCATTCAAAGAACCATGTAATTTAAACAAGGCTTTTATTGATGAGAACAATTTTATGAAAGTATGAAATCCTTTTAGAAAGAGGATAGTACAAGTAATAGATGCAATAAAAGAAATGAGTTCTTTAGATGACAATGGGGTGATAATAAGCATTTTATGGTATGCTTATGAGTTATTTTGTTATTTTATTCTAAGGTCCTTTAAGAATAGTCTAGGTGGATATGTGTTAATCAAGAATTATAGTGTAGATGGTTTTTCCATCTGACTATGTTGGATTGTTGAATTATGTACTTTTGAAAAGCATTGTTTTCATATGCAAAATATCTTCCCAACATGTGTATGTTTTAAAAGAATTCTCTTACTCAAAATGTAAAAACACAAAAATAAATACCCTAATTCAAACAGAGAGATTAGTTGATGAGTCTTCTAATAAAATAACTAGTCAAATCTGTCCCTTTAAAACTCACCTTTGTCTTTAATGCCTGAGCCATCATTGAAAATTAAAGACAGGATCCAAATAGGGCTATTTCTCATACTTTACCTGTTCATTAAGTGTCACAAGAGTTTTTTACTCAATTATACATCTGTCAATGAAAATGGTGAGCAAACACAACATTAAGGCCATGTTTTCACTTCAATCACTGTTCCTTACTGAATTACAAGGTTGTGAGCTCTCCTACAACAATTTATATTGACCCAGGCTTCATAAATCTGGTACAGTAGACTGAGTTACTGAGCTATATGTTGTGATCATGTCTTTCTACTAACAACATTAATCACTTGCTCAAGAGGAAGTAGCTGTTCAAGAATGTTCTGTCTCACGCTCTTGTCAGAAAGGACATATTAACAGGCTTTAATGTTGCTCTTTCTCCTCAGAGGTTTCTAAACTCATTCCTTTATATGGGTCTTCAAGGTTTAATCAATCTTGCACTCCTTATTTGGCAATGTCAAAATGAACAATAAATATACAAATTATATGCTCATGAGAAAAATATTATATTAGTAAGCCAAAATTCTTAAAGAGGGAGGTACAATTAAAGGGCACTAAATGTATTTGCATATGAAAAAATTAACCTTCTATCATGTCTAGATTCACTCAAAGTTGGAGATGTATTTGCGATAAAATGATTGTTATATTTGCCCTTGTGATGGACTGCTTCTAACTCATTTTTAAAATTAATAATTTTTTCCGTAAGGAAATACTAAATTTAACCAGAAGTCAGCCAACACATCTGTCTCTGAAGTGTTCCAGGGCAAAGATATTAACAATGAGTCCAGTAGGTTACGCATCTGGCCACCAACATTTTAGTGGGAAAGAGGGCTATGACTAACACACAGGAAATTATGTCATTTGACACTGTATTACATTAGAGAACAAAACAAAACAAAAAAATTAGGCTAGTATGAATGAAATAAAATAAATAAGGTTGTTTTAGATATCATACACTGCAATTACACCACTGTTTTAGTGCAAAAGAACAGGAGCATAATAACATATTTTTTACTAAAAAATTACTAAAAGTAAATACATTAAATGCTCTTCTACAATCGGATTATCCATTTGCATCCCTGTAACCATTATTAGGTAACTCTTATTAAGTAACTCTTATTATCCATTTGCATCCCTGTAACCATTATTAGGTAACTCTTAACTCTTATTAATTACACATAATTTGTTTTATGTGTAAAGAAATTTGTAATCAAGTAGTGGATTATTTTTAAAAATAAGGTATATTTCGTTGAACATTATTCTCCCTGGCACTGCTGGCTAACCCATAGAACATTTCTTTCTTTCTTCCCTTTATTCTCCTATTTGTTTTAAACTTTCATAAAGTAGAAAGTGTGTAGGGGATGCTTAGTTTTAGTTCTTAAGGCAAATATGATGGCATTTTATTGGAGAGAAAGTGTTCTCAGAATTTATTTTTCTTACTAGTGTACAGTACATGTTACACTTTCAGAAAATGTTCCCATACTTTGTACCATCATTTGTGATAATTTTAGAAAGTCATTTAAATAAGAGTTTAATTGTATACATTTTATCAGACTGACTTCTTTCACATGGCTAGCAGTTTTAATTACTGTTGATGATATTGATTTGTCCATTATACTGAGTCTGGACAAAAGGAAGGTCAATTGAGTTGACTTTTTAAAATATATAAAATGGTAATGATTTCCCCCTGCCCTTTGTTTAAAGAACTAAAATTTTAATCTCATTTCTGCCACTAACAGGCAGTTTGTAAAACCATGGATTCTTTCATCTTTATCTATATAATAAAGATAATTTCTTATACAACAATCTTGTGATGGACATAGAATCAAATTATTGAAAACTTTATTCCCTGCTTATTAAGTCATCTTTAAACTATTTGTACCTGGACTACATTCTGATTATAATAAAATTAAAATGAGTCTGCATAATAAAGCTGTTTAAAGGAATGTTGAAGAATACAATTCAAAATACTGAGAAAACTATACCAATACCAATATTATTTTGTACAAATACAATGCAATATGATAGTAAAATTGCTGTATCAATAATATTTATTTTTATAACATAAAGTAATGCTTACAAGTCATAAAAACACAAAAAAATAAAAAAGGAAAAAGTCCTTCATAATATTAAAGGTATTTATATATTTTTTAGAATGTTTACTTCCACATTTTTTGTATTTGTACATTACTTTGTATTGAGTGCAAATTTACAAATTAGAATGTCTGTGGAATCCTAATTGACACTGAAGCAAAAACACTTTCAATGATCAAGAAACTCTTTTTACACATATGAAAGCAATTTAACTCACACAAAATATTTTTAAAGGCTACTTCAAAGAGCAGGTTTTTCACAATATCTTTCCAACTCAACTGTAAGTATGAATATTTCAAAAAACTAAAATCAAGGTCCCTCAACATTGAAATATCAGCAGGTTTCTAGGGCTTTCCCAAGAGAAATTATACAGTTAAATGAAAGATTGAGATTGTGATAAGTATTTTGAGATTATCATGTAGAAGATTATTTTAAGGTTTTTTTTTTTTTGTAAAGAGCAGTTAAATGAAAAAAAAATTAAAGCATCTGCCTCAAGCAATGTATAAAAATTACCAAAATATCAAAAAAAATTGAATTGTTCAATTTTTAAAAAGTTAATCTTATTAGTATGTACAGAAAAAAACATTAAAATATTTGAACTACATTTTTCCTGGAAGCTCTTAAATATCATCCATGAGCTAAAGAGTTTTAAATCTTGACCTCCAGTGTGTCCTTTCTTTTCATTGCAGGCTCGTGTACCCAATCACACCATGCCAAAGATATGAATGTTTCAGAGTCACCTTATACTCATTGAGTCCAAAACTGAATCTAGTACATTTTGGTTAAGCCAGAAAACAAAGGAAGAAACCTTTTCTCTTCAAAATCCAAATTCAATCAACAATCAAGTTCTGTAGTTGTATTTAAAAATCTTTTGACTGTTTCACTTCTCACTACCCCATAATAACTCCCTGCATTCAGACCACTATTATCTCTCATCCAGAAATTCTACAATAGCTCCTGCCTGGGCTTCTGTTCCTCTCCAACCCACAAGGCAGTGAGAGAGAAATAGCAGACGGGTAGGGGGTTATATGGAAACTAAGTGAAACTTTTTTTTAGGCTCATTCTTGAGAAAAAGTTTGAAATGTTCTTGTGCCTAAACAATTAAAGGTCATTGTGGTGCCTCTTACAACCTGATTTTTGCTTTCCTCTTTAGCTTCATCTCTCAAAACCTCCTGCCTTAACTTCAAACCCCAAACTAATTGAAATATAATCCTTCAATGCAATGTGACCCTCTCTTCTTGAATCTCAGCATGTGTTTTTTGCCTTTGCTTGAATTTTATGTTTCTACCTTTTGCCTTATCCCTCCAATATGCTTTCAAAGCATCTGTGCTTTCCTTGCCAGAGGACCGACCTACTATACTGCACTAAGATTCCTGGTGACTTGTCAGGTGTACTGGTAGGAATTCTGTCTTCTTAGCCATGTGTACCTTTGGCCTGTTTCCTAGATTTTTCCCACATCTTCCATCTATTCACTTTATTTCCATCCACCTGGACCATCCACAGCTTCTTGAACCTTCCTTTACAGTCCTTCCTCTTGATGTTACTTTCCCTTAGAATCACATTTGTCAATCTTACTTCTTCCAAGTCCTTTTCCTACTTACAAAGTACAGAAGTCTTCAGAGCCTTTGTAATAACATGTGGCACTTAACTGACCTTGTTTGTTGGATGACATTTTGCGTATCTTTTCCCTTGCAGAGACTATATATTATGTATCTGTATACCCAAAACTTGTACCAGTTAATACCGGTACCAAGAAATAAGTATTTTATGTATAAAGAAATATCCATTAATCTCCAGGTTTAGTGTGCTAGGTATAATAATCTCTGTTTCAGTGTTTCTCTTTTTTCTCTCTGAAATCCATCTGCCCTTTTACTGATTCACCTTCTTAAGGAGACAGTTCAAATATCATATTCCCCAGGAAGGCTTCTTGAAATTACCTGCCATACTCTGACTTCTCTTCCACTCTCCTTTCTTCTTGTGTTTCCATAACATTTTATTTATTTTATTTTATTATTTAAAATGTTACCTTACAGATGCTAACATATCATGCTGGTTGTTTTCACATTGTTTCAAGGGCATTTATTTTGTCTTTTAAAACAACTTTTAAGCTCTAGAGATATGCTTTTCAAATGGACTTTCTGCTATAATGAAAATATCCTCTATCTGTGCCTTCCAACAGAATATTTACTAGACATACGTAGCTGCCGAGTACTTGAAAAGTGGCTAGTGTAACTGTGGAACTAAAATTTTACCTAATTTAAATGTAAATAGTAACATTTGGCTTGAGGCTATGAAACTGAACAGTGCAGCTTTCAGTGCCAGAGATAGTATACTTTAAGTTATTACTCTTCCCTAAAGTGTCTGGTAACAAACAGGAAACAATGCTTTATTAGGTACTTTACAATAAATATATAAATACAATCTTAAGTTTTAGTATCACTGACACCAGCAGAATAAATATTACTATACCCAATTTTGAAATATGGTAACAAGGAGGCTAATTGATTTATTCAAAGTCTTATGGAAGCCACTGGTAGATGAATCTGCCCTTGTTAAAGTTATTCTAATCTTTATGCTATTATCCTTTCCTTTCTAATGTTATGTTGACACTTAATAAAGTCTAGTAGTACTTACATCTTAGAGTAAGAATCTTATTTAGATCATGGAATCTTCATAACAGAGCATTTATTAATTCATTTTAAAAGCGTTCATAAACCCCAGCAATGAGGCAAGCATGCTAGGAAGTAGGAATAGAGCGGTGACTATGTGAATCTTTGTTCTGAAAGGGCTGATTGTGTGCTGGGGACAGGAGGCAACACGTGACATAAGGAAGCAAATAAGAACATGGATAAGTAAATAAGAAGATGGCTACAGATGGTAAAAGTGCTACGAAGAATATAAACTGAGTGGTAGAGTGTAACTGGGGAAGTCTCTTTCAGATAAGGTTACCAGAGGAGAGTTATCAAAGGAGTTACCGTGTGAATTGAGATCTAAATAATAAGAATAGCCAGAAGAGAATTTTAGGCTGGGAGAGATTTGATGAGCTTGAGGAACAAAACGTAGGCTAATGTGGCTGGGGCACCGTGAATAGGGTCGGGACTATCTTAGTTTGCTCAGGCTGACATAACAAAATACATAGACTGGGTGACTTCAACAGAAGCAACTTATTTTCTCATAGTTTTGGAAGCTGGAGTCTGAGATCAGGGAGCCAGCATGGTCAAATTCTGCTGAGAGCTTTCCTCTTGGCTTGCAGATGGTCATCTTCTTGCTATGTCTTCATATGGCCTTTCCTTGATATATGCCTTTTCTTAGAAGGACATCAGTCCTATTGGGTTAGGACCCCACTCTCATGACATCATTTAACCTTAATTACCTTGTAAGAGTCTTATCTGAAAATATGATCACATTGGGGGTTAGGGTTTCAATATATCAACTTACGGGGAACATGAATACAGTCCATAATAAGAATATTTAATAAAATAAGGTGAGAAAGAAAAGTGGACTATATCACGCAGTGCCTGGTAAGTAATTTGGATTTTATTTAAAGTAAAAAAGGAAAAAATATAAAAATTGAGAAATCGTAAGTATTAATCTCAGTTTTCTTTCAGCTTCTAGATAAAGTATTCATCCAGTGGACATTTATTAAACTCCTGCATAAGAATGATAATATGCAAACTCTAAGATTATAAGGACAAATCAATCATGGATTACCACTAAAGAGCTCACAATTGAGGAAGCACACAGTTACAAAATAAACTCACAGGAATAAAATAATCTTTTCAACAAAAGGTTTGGGAACAACTTTAACTCCTATCTTGCAGCATACACAAAAATTAATTGGAGGTAAATCATAGCCATCAATGTAAAAGTAAAAGCTACAAAGCTTATCGCAGTAAATGTAAGAGACTGTCTTTATGACCTTGGAGTAGGCAAAGAGTCTTTAGACAGGAAAAATATGTGTAATATAATGCATTAATTGTTAATCAATTTTAATATAACATACAATAAATCGTACATTATAATTATAATGCAATATAATACATTGTAATTATAATGCAATATCTAAAATATAACACAATTATTAAAAATCAGACCATCAAAATTACTACAAACTTTTGTTTATGAAAAGATTGTATTAAAAAATGAAAAAGCAAGTGAAGAAGTAGGAGAATATATCACAGTACATTAATCTGATAAAAGACTCATATCCAGCATCTATAAAAAAATCTTACAACAGAATAATAAAAAGATAATCCATAAAAAATGGGCAAACCGATATTTTATAAAAGATACATGAATAGTTGATAAGCACATGAGAAGGTATTCAACATCATTAGTCATCAGGGAAATGCAATTTAAAACCAGAGGGAGGTACCACTGGCTCAATAGAATTGCTACAATAAAAAAGACAAGCAGTACCAAATGTTGGTGATGATGTGAGGCAAGTTAACTCTCACATTTCTAGTGGAATTGTAAAATGGTATAACCATTTAGAAAAACAGTTTAGTAGATCCTAATAAAGTTAAACATATACCTACCTTATCATTCAGCAATTCTGCTCCTTTGTATTTACTCAAGATATATGAAAACATGTATGCAATAAAACTTTGTACATGCATGCCCATAATAGCTTTATTCATTATAGTCAATAACTAGAAACAATCAAATGTTCAACAACAGAAGTAGATACCAACTTGTGTTATATTAATTTGGTGAAAAATGTTAATATAGTATTAATCACAAAAATATTATACTAACCAGAATAAAATAGCACAAAAGAATAAATACAGTGTGGTTATATTTATAGGAAGTCAAAGTGCAAGCCAATCTAACCTTTAGTAATAAAAATTTTTAAAAATGTTCCAGGGTGAAGTGAGAATGAGAGGTAGATATTAACTAGACAGGGAATTTTCAGGGGTAAAGGAAATCTATATCTTGATTGGGTGATAGTTACACAGGTATGCCATTTGTCAAAATTTATTAAACTCCATCCATAAATTCTGTACATTCTACTATCTATAAAATATAGAAAATAAAAATAAAAATAAATTTATTAGTAAAATGTGATAGATAATAAGAAGGAAATGTTAAAAGAAGGACTAATTATACCTCAGGAATAAAGTCTATAATTTAATTTGACTTATTTGGGAACCTATGTTGAGCCCAGACACAGAGGACTGACCTCACTTGACAACAGTATTTTGTATCAGACTCAATGGCTGGGTACTCTCTCTGTTTCTTCCCACCTATTAAGTCCAAACAAACGCTCAAATAAGTACCAGGGGGAGATTCTGACCTTAAGAAGAATCTTTCCATTAGGAGAACCCATTGCCTTTGTCAGGTCAAGTTTGAGCTCTGCTATAAGCATTCAGAATCTTCCATACTGGAGCTCATTTCAGTTGTTATTTGGTCGCAGCCTGAGAGTGCTAACCTCCAGGTCACAGAGCAAGCCTCATCTGTTCAGTTTCAACATTCAGGGAAGAGTGGTTCAGCTTTAGTCTCTTTGGAAGGGTGAGGATGCCATTTTTTACTGCTTTTGCTTGTTATTTTAAATACATGCAAAAAGCCAGCAGTTGAATACTAGCTTTAAGTTCAAAACAAAGTGAGACAAACTAAAATTAATAAGTCAAAGACAGCATCTTAAAACATGTGCAGCTTTTTAAAGAATGAGGCTGTAAAATAAAAATTAACTCTGTACAGACCTGGATAAATATTTGAATTCTTTGATACCTATCTATACTCTTTTTAAAGGACTTTTTACATCTACCTATTTCCCTGACCTGCTTCTCCTTCACTTACCATCTCCTCAAATCCTCACATCTGCTGTATTTCTACTGCTAAGAGCTCAATTTATTACCTTTATGATATCATTGAATCTATACAATAACCTATGACATATATACTAGTATTATTCCTTTTTTAGCAGAAGAAAAGACAAAGGCAGAGAGAAGGTAAGCAACTTATCCAAAAGTATGCAGCCTGTAAGAGTTGAAATTTTAACTCAGACAATCTAATAGAGATGGGATGCTTAACCATTAAGCTAAACTAATTGTCACCTCCTCCTTGGTCCTTCCTCTTTTCTCTCTATTTCTCAACTGCCAACTTTGCACTTTTACATAAAATATCTAATTTAATCTTTGAAATAATTTTGAAAGGTTGGATTTAAATTCTTTATATATTAAAAAAAAACACCCCAAAACACTAAAGTTCAAAAGGTTCATTAACTTGCCCAAGTTTGCACAGTTATAAGGTTTTGATGACATCTGAATTTGAACCCTTACCTATTTGCCTCCTGAGCTGTGAGTCTTCTACCTAAATAACGAACTTCTGACATAGAATTTTTTTCCAGGCCTATTTGTGTTTAGGTGAATTGCTAATCCTCAGACTGCGAAGTTTCTGGCATCTGGGGAAGTTTCTGGGAAGACAGTTTGGGGTGAAGACTTCTTCAGTGACACACATGGTGGCCACTTGTCCCCTTTTGTAAGTCTGGCACTGTGTACTGTAGCCTAAGCAATGGATGCTACCTCTGCTTTATCTTATGTACATTGCCCAGTAGTCAGTGTTTGCTTGGCCTATGACGATTGTTATCTAAACTTGACATTTTACATTTGATTGACTGACCACTTTATAACATTGCCACTGAATCGGTTTGGAAATCCTCTAAATTTGGTTCTTTCTGACATCTGAACTGGACAGTTTAAATAAGGTGGCTCATCAACTATAAAGTGACTAACTTCAGAAATTGCTATGAAGAGGGGTTTTAAAAAATATCTTTGGAATCCATTTCAGTATTTAATTTACCTAATTATGTTTTACTTAGCTGATTTTTAAATAGTTGGCATACTTTGGGGAAAAATACATGAAGAGAACCTAGAAGTGAGTTGGAAGTCAAGAGAGAATCAGGCACTGTGAATGTAATTGAAACAATGGAAATCACACATATTGTATACATGTTTTTCAAAATCTTTGAGACCTTCTTACTTTTCTTGTAGTCGATATAATGTTAAATTTCCCTAAGCCTTCATTTTCTTATCTTTAAAATCAAAACACTAAACCTGATTTTTAAGACCTTTTTCTACAAAGAATTTTCTTTTCTATGTTGTAATATGCTGAGCCCATATATTTTTGGGTTTTTTTAATATGTAGAAGTATGAACAGTATGAATTAATAATTTCATTTATTCATCTTTTTTTTTTCATTCCATAAATATTTACTGAGAACTTGCTAAGTGCCATGCACTGTGTTGACTTGGGTTCAACAGAGATGAACCAGACACAGTTCCTGCCCTCAAAAAGATTGATGCAGAGAATTAAATAAAGCTATACAGAAGGCTAATAAAATTCTCACAGGTGACAAATTTCTCAGAGATGACAGATCTTAAATACTTTTCCTTTCATCAAAAAAAATATAGAAGATCCTTTTACTTCATGAGCCAACAGGCACAAGCAGTGTTCTACCTTTCGCATAATTTCCTCAGAATCGGGAAGGATCTCTCTCTCTCTCTCTCTCTCTCTCTCTCTCTCTCTCTCTCGTACATAAATGAATAATACAGGAGACAATCAATAGATGATTTATACTTCCTGCTGTCCTTCCAAAGCTTTATAGCCCAAAATAAAGGTGCTGCGGAGGTGGAGAATCCAATTTCCATTCTAAGTTTCACACAGTGGTTTCAGTTAGTTAAATTTTCTGTTCCTAAGATACAGTTGCTTATAGAGGCAAGTAGCACCCACAGTTTTTGGAAACAATGATCTTGGTCTCAAGGCACTATTTTCCCCAATACCTGCTGAGACCTAGGTCAAGGGATTCTGTTCAGTTGTTGCAGGGGTGTCATGAAGCCAATTTTATCTTCTCTCCCAAGCATCAACTTCTTATTACTTGGGTTTTGACTCCTCTAAGCAACACAACAAACATCTTGGGGTGGGGTGGGGGGTAGGAACAACATATTTGTCGTTCTTTTTATCCTCACTAATTCATTGGAACTAGGCCATCTGGCTGCCTTTTGGGTAAATCCATTTTATAACAAGATTTTTTTGTCTGTGTGATTCAGTAATTAAACCCCTTTGGATAGAGTTCAAGATGGACCTGCCTTATGCCGAATTTTTGCTTTATAGCAAACTGTTATTCACAAGTGCCAGTGAATTTATAAATCAGGATAAGGAATCTTTTATAGATTTCAGGAAACTGGTCATCTTCCTGAGTTTCTTATGACCTTAGGTTTAGTTCACTCTTCAGAGGTGACTGAGGTGAGAACATGCTTAAAATGTTGCCCCCAACAGTGTCATTAAGATTGTTATCTGTCATCTTTATCTTAATTCTAACACCTAGGGCTGAAATGTTAAAATTAAGACAAAGCAGTCTTAATATTGTTACTAAAGTATAGACACCATAATAGACTTATTTATTCACTCATTCAATAAACATATGCTAGGCTGGAGTCAGAAATACCTAGAGACAATTGTGAGCTCAGCTTCATTATAACCCAATTCATTAGAGATCCAATGTTTCTTTCTTGTCATTGTTATATGAGGGTTTCAACCATCAAAATGTGATTTGCTATATCATCACCTTTGGAGAATTATTCACTTCTTTTGAGCAAATTACTGTGTCATTCCTTTAAACTCAAAACATATAAGTCAGTACAAAAATGTGGTTAAAAGTCAACTTACCAGTCATATTTTTCTTGAATCTTATGGGTAAATTTTCAGCTTCTTGGCTAGTTGTGCTCCCAATTTCTTTTGCCATGAGTCATGGAAAGTTAATATTCAGATTGAGAATTTTCTTTTGGTCACTGAGTCATATGAAAATCCCTTTGTAAAACATCATCAATTTGATTTGATGTTTGCTCTTTGTTTTTCTTCTTTCTCTCTCTTTTAATCTACTTTCTGATTGGTGAGATGGGCCATCTCTCAACATGTCTATGTGTTTTCTTAGCGATGGTCTAGTTATAACATCATTCATATCAGTAATAATGAGAGATCGTTTTACAAGAAAAGCAACCCCCCCTCATGTAAATTAATTGGGTAACAATTCACTTTCATATCAAGCTAAATTACTTGAATCTTTTAATTAGATAATGAGTTTGGAACCTCTCCTAAGGCATAAGAATAACTAGTCTTAGGATAAATAGGCAATTTGAGTCCTAGCATTTTCCCTGCCTAGACATAGATCTGTTTTCCTTTTTGAGGCCTTATCAATGGTTCTGTGATTTAGTCTCTTTTAGAAGAGACAGACTGTTTCTGAATTCCTGGAAATTCATTAGATGATAGTAGACTTCAGAAAACAAGTGGTGATATTGACTTCCTTATGGCTTCTGTGTAGACTGACATAAACTGATGTTTGTAATTAGAGAGGAATCTGATATATGGCTTAGGTCTTGACTGTGCAAAGACAAACAGGGTAACTCAATAAGTTTAGTGACATAAGACCCATTGTTGAAATTACATTCGGGGCCACATTTGGGAAAAGTTTTCATTTTGCTTACACTGAGTTTCTTAAAAGCTGCTTATACAATTGTAATTCACTTTGAAACTTCTTGGAAACCAACTTCATCATGAGATTTTTAGGCCTTTTAAGTTCTTGTTGGGTCCCATACTCTAAGAGAAAATTATCTAAGTGGAAGCCAAGACATGCTACAATTCAGGCATGTTTATAAAGAGGCAAATTACCACAGGTATTAAAACCTCAAGAGCTCATTGAATTCAGATAAAATTTAAATAGTTCATTGCAAAATTATGAAATGTATTTTAGTCACACATTCTTTTGAGCACCAAGGCACGATTATTTCAAGGGTTATCAAACTAATCTTGTATTGACAGGATTTTTTTATGGCAGAGGTTTTTTTGGCTTGTGGATTTTGTCCTTTTTGGCTACAGTGGAATGCTCTTAGTATGATATATGGATATTGGAAGGGACTAAAAGGCATATTGGTGAATTGTACAACATGCTACTGGAAGCCTTTCTTATTAGTGGGGGGTAAACTCCAAGTTTTCCCTGCTGTGAATAAAATCCTGAAAACTTGGAGTTTACCCCCCACTAATAAGAAAGAGCTGTCTGTGTAAGACAGCTCTTGCAGACTAAGGTGTCTAGTGTCAATGACTTAGGTTTGTACTGATAGCTTTGAGTGAACAGATGTAAGAGGCACAGTGAATATTTGAAACTACGAATGGAAAATATATGTTCGTAGGATTGGCTTTGATGAACAAATTAGTGACCAAAGCAATGGGGCATGTCTTTGTGTAAATTAATTACCTGTTTTTGAAGAAGCAAACCTGTGATTAAATACCACAAGGGGAATGACAGGTAAGTTCCAGGAAAAAGACCATAAGAGACATTTTTCTCTAGCAGAGTTGGCAGAAATTATGCCATTGGTGGTAAAGTTTCACTTGCATGAAGAGGCCAAAAATCCTTGAGGGTAAGATTTTCAGTTTTTATATTTTTTCTTCGGTACATCTTATGCATTTTAATTTTATTAGAATTAAATTATATACAGACATTATAAGTAAAACACAAATTTTCACCCCTGACTTTCAAACCCCACCCCTGGGTTCCACTTTCCAACATGAACACTTTCATCTGTTCTAGTACTCCTCTGCATTTGTCTTGATAGTACAATAATGTTGCTATTTCTTAATTTAAAATTTTTACAGAATATTGTTTGATTTCTTATTTTAGACAGTAAGTATTTACATCCACTTTCCTATTCAAACACCTAACTACAGATATACATGTTTTCTTCCTCTATTGTCCTGAGATAGCTGTTTTACCACTTCAGGGTATGGCAATATTCAGTATATACATTACTGTTATTACATAGATATATGTAATATGTAGAGGTAATAATTGTCTCTTTTTATTTATTGACTTATAAATGACTAATTAATTCATAAAATTACAAAAGAACTTACCAAACACAATAAATAAGCTATCAGTTAAATTAGTTTTTCTTTGAGTTTGCTTTATTTCTCTAGGAGTTTTCAACTTTCTTGTCTTAATCTTGATTGTCAATCACTACATCTTCTGGGATTTCTTCACAGCCATCTTGTCCTTTTATGTTTTGAATCCCACATTGCTGGCTTTCCATATTTTCTGCATTAATGATTCACTCTCTGATTCTGTTGGAGTGCATCCTTCAGTTGCCCTCTGAGAAAGGTTGCATGAGCAATTGATATTTTGAAGTATTTCATCTCTGAAAATATCTCTATTCCATTTTCTCTATCATTGCTACATTGGCTGATTGTTAAATTCTGTCCCGGTGCTTCTGTTGAGAAGTGTGATACTGTCCTGATTACTAATCCTTGACACATGACTTGTTTTTATCTCTCTGGAAGCTTTTGCGATCTTTCTTTTAATTCTATTTTACCTCCATTCCTGGTGTTCTTGCTGATACCTTTAAATCTTAAATCACAAATCCATATTCTTAAGTTCTAGCAAATATAAAACTCACTCATATTCGGTCTTTAATAATTTTCTTTCTGATTTGTTAAAAATTATTTTTTTAAAATACCTGTAAGTCAGATGTTCATCTTCTGGATTGAATTATTTTTCTGATTTTCTCCTTATGTTTTGTCTTTTAGTTTTACTTTATGAGTCAATTATTCAACTTTATATTACAATATTTTTGTTAGTTATTTATATTTTTTATCTCATATTTTTAAATTCTAAAAGCATGTTTTTACTATCTGAACATTTTCCATTTATGTTATCCTATTCTTATTGCACGGTTGCAAAACTCTTATTATTTCTGTGAGAATATTAATTATAGTGTTCTTTTTATCCTATTTTATCTTTTGGCCTCTACCTTTTATTTTAGAGTTCTTTCCCCCTCAAATGTCAGGGGATAAGATTTTAATTAAATAAAATTTTAATTAAATACATTTTGGGCCTGCACAAAAGAGAATATGCAGAAACCAAAAACACAGTGAAGAAGGAACACTTGAAGGTAAGATGGAGGACTCAGGCAAGCCTTTATCCTGAGGGATTCTAAAGAGAGAGAAAGAGACTGAATCAAATAGCTAGATTTGATGGAAAGATGGAGTAGTAATTTCAGCATTACTACTCTTTGGATACAGCTTTAAAAATATTTTACGTCATTTCTTATTGCCTTAAATTTTATTTCATAATGTAAAGGTTTTCCCAGAAAACTTATGACAACATGTAAGGCTATGAGAAACAAATGGATAAAGTGAAGGTTATGTAAGAGGGGCAAATATCAATGGAATTCTTGGTGCATAAAGTTTTGGAGAATTTTAGTCTATTGGAAACAAGGGAAAACTCTCTACCACTTATCAACAGAAATTGAATGAGCTAAGAAATGTACATATATTTTAAGCTTTAAATATTTTAATACTTTAAAATTTTTTTTATTGTGGTGCATTGGTTAATGAAATCCAGTAAGTTTTAGCTATATAATTTAGCAGTAAGACATATATATTGTGTGTTCACCTCCTATAGTTAGATTTCTTTCTGTCATCACATATTTGACCCTTTTACCTCATCTAGCTTCCCCTTCACCCTCTCCCTTACCCTTTGGTAACCAATAGTCTATTGTCCATGTCCATGAGTCTCTGTTTGTTTGTCCTGTTCATCTGTTGCTTTTAGGTTTATATCCCACATATAAGTGCTATCATGTGGTTTTCAACTTTTTTTGTCTGGCTTATTTTGCTTAGCATGATTATCTCATGATCCATCCACATTGTCACAAATGGCAGTATTTAATCTCTTCTTATGGCTGAGTAATATTTCATTTTATATATATATAAGTGTACCATAAAACATACTATAGCTACTTTATCCAATCAACTGTTGTAGGACACTTCAATTACTTCCATGTCCAAATATCAGATATAGGTTTTCAGTCTTTGGGGCAAATACCCAGTAAAGGGATTGCTGGATCATATGGTAGATCAATTCTTAGTTTTTTGATGAACTTCCATACTGTTTTTCATAGTGGCTATTCCAATTTGCAGTTCCACCATCAGTGTATAGGGTTCCTTTTTCTCTGCATCCATTATTACTTGTCCTGTTGATAACAGCTATTCTAACAGGTGTGGGATGGTATCTCATTGTGGTTTTGATTTGCATTTTCCTAATAGTTATCAATGTTGAGTATCTTTTTATATGTTTGTTGGCCATTGTATGTCTTCTTGGGAAAAATGTCTGTTTAGGTCCTCTGCCCATTTTTTAATTGGATTGTTTGTTTTTTTTTGTTGCTGTTATTGAGTTGTATGAGTTCGTATATTTTGGATATTAGACCCTTATCAGAGGCTTTGCTTGGAAATATCTTCTCCCATTTGGATGGTTGTCCCTTTACCTTATTGATGGTATCTTTTGCTATGTGCATGCTTTTTCATTTGATGTAGTCCCATTCATTTAAAGAAACATTTATTTTACTTTTCTTCCACTCAAAACTTTTCTTAACGGTAAACTGAATTAAGTTTTTCATAATTGATAGCTTCTTTCATTTTTCAACTTGTGATGTTTCAATGTGAATTTTTTGTTGTAAGGTAATAATCATGAGACAATTCTTTATTCAATATTAAATCATAGCTCCTCTCTGATGTTTGTTCACACCTCTCTTAGTAACTGACCATTTTGTACTTTCCAATTGGGATGACATGGCAAAAGTGAGAATCTTTTCTTTTCTCTATTTAAATCATTATTCCCTATTTAATTTGTATTTTAATGTTTTTTTAAATATTAAAATATTATATTTCTAAAAAAATTTATTTCACAAATGGACCAAAAAAAGAGAAATGATTCTTCATCCTTTAGTGTAAAAGAATAGTGATATTCTAATACTGAGAGTTGTTACAACAGTCTCTACCTTAAAAGTATTTCAGAAATACAAGTGCTAGAAGAGAGAAAAGCATATGTCTCAGCAAGCAGGTGACTATACAAGAAAAAGGGCTGATCTGAATTTATGGAAGCTTGAAATGGTTCACAACCACAACCTTAATATAGCCATAACAGACAGCAGGGTGCAACTTAATGATTAAAAAATAAAGAAGAAAAAAATTCAGCTACAGATGTTACACGATGAATCATGAAATGGAAGCCATGAACCATGGAACAGAACTTAGCCAAGTAACTTTAACACTTCTGCAGGATTTTAAAATCTCTGATTGAACTAAAATCTTTTTATGAAAAAAAAAATGTAATTTTTTTGAAAAGTGTTTTATTCATATGTATTGTATCTATTATGTTAAAAATGATTTCTAATTGGCAGATAATTATACATTCAGTTACTTACTTACCTTAACTGAATGCCTATTCTGTGTGTCGTACTAGGCATAATGGATGTAAAGGTGTCCCAAAGTTAATAGTCTAGTAGTAGAGATGAAGAGCAACTGAACAAATTACACTATGGGGTAATGAGTTCCATGATGAAAGAAAGCAAAGGATGCTGTGTAAGGAAAGCCACCTAGCACAGCCTATAAGACTCTCAGAAGGAGTTGATATTACCAAGTGAGACTAATTTGGAAAAAAAGTGGTTAAGAGGGTTCTTCTAGGGAGAGGAAGAAGCATGTGCAAAAGTATGAGAGACTTAGTTCAAATAGGTTATTTTGAATTGAATATACTGGTATCTAAGGAGCAAAGACTAGGAAGGAAAACTTGGATAATATTATGAAAGATCTTGCTTGTAGATAGATTAATGAAGATTACAAGTAAAGGCAAGGAGACTAGACAAAAGGGAGACAAGACAAAGTGAGAGATAATAGTCCTAAACCAAGGTAATCACAGTTGATGTAAGTAGATGTCAAAATTTTAGGAAATATTTTTAAAAATAGAATCAACTGAAATTGATGACAATTTTGTATGAGATATAGGAGTAAGAGAAGGTGATGAATCAAAGATGATGTTCAGATCTCTGATTTGAACAATTCTAGCAGGTACTTCCATTCACCTGGTTAGGGTAGTCTGGGAAGAGAAGCAGATCTGAAGGGAAACTGATGGGTTCAGTTTGATATGGGTTCTGTTTACAGTGTCTTTTTAGGCATTTAAATGGAGATTCCCATATGTGGTTATACATAAAAGCCTAGAGTTTAGGAAGATCTGGGTTTAGAGAAGTACAATTGAGAATTATTGCATAGTGATGAGATTAGTATGAATATATCATCCAGGATAAAGTTTAAGGAATGAGCTTAAAGAAATATAGATTCTTATGGAGCAAATAGAGAAAGAAGAGATTATAAAAGAAACTGAGAAGAAATAGCTAGTGAAGTCAGAGTATTACCATGAGCGAGTAGTGTCCCAGAGTCAAAGAAATTCAGAGAAAGAGCCTGGGTTACAGAGGAAATTGCTGAAGTGCAGTCAAGCAAGTTAAGGATTGAAAGGTAAAAGAATGATGATTTAAATTATCCAATATAGATACATTTTTAAATGAAAGAAATTGTGATGTTTAATTTTATATGTCAACTTGAGTGGGCCATGGGATTTCCAAATATTTGCTAAACAGTATTTCTGGGGGTGTCTGTGAGGATGTTTCTAGATTAAATTAGCATTTGAATTAGACTGAGAAAAGCAGATTGCCTTTTCCAGTGGGGAAAGGCATTAAGCAATCAGTTGAGGATTTGAATAGAACAAAAAGGCAGAGGAAAGGAGAATTTACTCTTTTTCTGCCTGACTCCTGAACTGGAACATTGGTTTCTCCAGCTCTTAGACTGGAATTTACAACGTTGGCACTTCTGGTTCTTAAGCCTTCAGACTTGGACTGGGACTATAGCCCCAGCTCTGGGTCTCCAGCTTGCAGATGACCATCTTTCTCAGGCTCTATAATCACGTGAGCTAAATCCTTATAATAAATCTCTATATCTATATAATCTCTCTCTCTCTCTCTCTCTCTCTCCATATTCTGTTGGTTCTGTTTTTCTGGAGAACCCTGACTAATACAGGGATTGCTACTAAAAATTAATATAAGACAAGTAAAACATAGAAGTTTTCCAGGCAAGCCAGGATGTATGGTCATCCTATATTTGGAAGAATTATTTCAATCAAGTGGTAGAAGTGGTGGCTGTAGAAGGCAAGAGTTAAGGAGTGAAGTGAATGGCATAGACTATTTTTTTTAAACTAGTTTATATTTAAAGGGGAAATCTGAGTAGGAGTTAAAAGTAGAGAGGAGGTTAAAGGAAAATGTTTTGTTTGGCAGATGCTTGAACACTCTTACATGCAAAAGAGAAAATGTCAAGGGAGAAGGAGAAGTCAGAGAATTTTCCACCAAAAAAATAAATGATTGGAAGACTTCTGTATGGGTGTTGCAGGGTGGAGGGATGGCAAGATTAACTTCGGAAAAAACAGATATAACATCTTTTCTAGAGAGGAAAAATAAAAAATAAATAGAAAGCAAATGTGTGTGTGGCTAAGTGTGAAGTTGGACAAGTTTTCACCTGATTGTCTGTTTTCTCTGCAAAATATGAGAGGAGGACTTGTGCTAAGAGTTAAGGATGAGATTACAGAATAGGGAACCTATGGAAGGCAGGTAAGGTTAGAACAGTTATTCTGAATAGCGAGAAACAAGCTGATTAGGAACACACTACAGGATTTTTAAGCGATATTCAGGGCCAACTGGACACCACTATCTTAGAGTGACACAGATCTACTCAGTTTTATGTTTTATTCATCTTTCATCCATTTTAAGTGCTGGAGATTGTGGCTTTGGCACAATGTATTGAGGTACAAAAGAACAATTCAATTTCTGAATATTGTCCACGTGGGAAATGAGGACAGAAGGAGGTTGGTTGATGGGTGAGAAAGAGATAGACAATAAATTTCAAGTTTTATTAAGGTTAGGAAAAAAGATGTTAATAGTACAAACAAGATAGCCAGAAAGATGGGAAACTCTGTTCAGAGAGTGAATATAGAACTTCAAGATTTCAGAAGTATGTTAGGTCTGGGTGATGATGAAATCCCAGCCGTGGCAATGTGTGTTTCTAGTGGAGAGGTGGTGTCTGGAGTTGTTGTTGGCTAATTCAGCCACATGGATATGAAAATCACTGAGAATTATGATAAACCTCAGAGCAGAGAGGAAAACCTTAAACCAAATATCAAATTAGATGGCTGACACAGACAAAATGTGGGTGACGATGTGGGTGATATAGCCAGATATACTTTTATAAGAATTTTGAGAAGCAAAGTTCTGATGTGGCCAGATAAATTAAAACTGCAGTCTATGGCCATGCCACACCCTGAACAAGCCCAATCCTGTCTGATCTTGGAAGCTAAGCAAGGTCAGGCCTGGTTAGTACTTGGATGGGAGAAAACACCAAGGAAAACCAGGTATTATAGGTGTAAAAAAATAAAAAATAAGGGATTGTAAGCTGACAAAGTCCTTGCAATCTGTGATGCCAACCAAGGGTTGCCTAGCTAATAATAATAATAATAATAATAATAATAATAATAATAAAAATTGTAAATGCTGCCTTTCAGCTTAATTCTCAAGAGGGCTCTAAGGGGCATGGTATCATCAAATTCAGATTTTAACAAGGACATTGAAATATAGAAAACATTCTATGAAAAGGAGAGTGGAAAATTTCACAAAGTAAGAGTAAGAGAACTGATGAAGAGAAAAGTAGAAAAACCAACTGTACATCACAGGATGGAAGAAAAAATATAACTGAGAGATCTGTACTTGGGGAAAGTGGCTCATCTTTCTAACCCTGTACCATGTTCTATTCTTTCTAGCACTTACTATCATCTGATACATATGTGTAGAATGTGGGATGTTAGCTCTAAGAGAGCAGGCACTTGTAATATTTTGTTTACTTCTGTATTGAACTTGCACCTGGCATATAATATGTGTGCCACAAATATTTGTTGAAGGAAGAAAGGAATAAGTCTTGGGAGATGGGACAGTATAGGACAATGGTTGAGAGCATGACCTCTTAAATTAGAAAGTTCTGAGTCAGGATCCTGACTGGAGAATCTTGGGCGAGTGATTTAATTTTTTTTTAAGTTTAAACTTCCTCATCTATAAATTATAGGTTTTATTAGTAACTATTCTCCAGAGTTTCTGGAAGCACCTGGAACCTAGTTGGCACTCAATAAATGGCAACTGTTGCTGCTACTATTTCTTTTAACAGTTTTATTCTCAAGAGAAATTCTGGTATGACAATAGTTCAAAGCCAGATCTCTAAGATTTCTTATTAGATTTCCAAGGAGAATATTGGTAAGAAATCTTAGAAAAGGTATTACGTGTTCACAGTTAATTAATTCAGAGAGAATGCCTTTCTTGAATTTTAATAATACCTACAAAACTTCTACCTACTTTTAACAAGTGCTCTTTCGGCTACAAACTTCCTGGGTAAACTTTGAATTCCTTGGGCAGAATGACACGGGTGTCTGCTTATTCTGTGATAGTGCAGTTATTTTTCTCATCTCAAATGTACTCAATACCCTAGAAGAAGCTAAAATATTGAGGAAAGGTGTGACTGTGGTTTCTACTTAGTTTGTGCTTTTCTTGGAATTGTGTGTGTGTGTGTGTGTAAGCTTATGAGTTCTGATGACAATCACAGTCTATAGTATTCATTTTTCCCAGAAATAATGGGGATACCTAAGTTATGAATCAGAAATCTTAAGAATATTAGTTTGTCATTTAATTAATAGAAGATATCATACTGCATCAAATGTGAACATGGAGAATCTGGGTGATCTCTATCAGCAAAGCCATTTATTTTATTTAAATCTGCTATCTTATTCCTTACCTGGGTTTGCCTTGAGATTTTGTGGCATAGCTGCTTCTTGGCTTTCCTGACTCTATGCTTTGACTCCAATTCCTTCTCTATCAGCCTTGGAAACATCTCTGCTGGGGATAAGTAACTCACTTCTCCAAAACTCACTTTAATATCGTTATAATCCACATGACTCATGAGGAAGCCAGGAAAATCACTTCCAGCCCTTTTACCACTGATTCTGTCCCAGCCTACAGTTTCCTTATGCTTTTTGCTTTAAAAATCCACAGACTGAAACATAGCTCTTACCCATCAAAACGAGTTTCCATGAAAATCATCAGAATTCATTCTAATCTTACTAAATGGGGGACGTAACTTGATTCCTTTCAATATTGGAAATTGCCTTGATGTCACTAGTTTTCTCATTTCCTCCTCATCCATCAGTGAACTTTGGAACATTATAAAAATTTTGCTCCAATGCAAAGGATCTAGTCCACATTTTTTGTAACGCTTTCTTGATTTATGCTTGTGGATTTTTCAAAATAATATAAGTATTGAACATGAAAATTTAAAATTAAAATGAGATTTTTTTTTTTGTTTTTCCCAACAGAGCCATAATGATGAATCTTTCATGTCTACACTTTCACATCAGTTTGTGTTACTGGATATGGAGCCCTTCTGAAAGCCCAGACAGAGCAGGGGTTTTGATGTGATGAGGTGACTGTGTTGCTATGGTTACTCTGCAGCTGGCCAAGCGGTCACTGGCAAGAGTTTTTGCAACAATTACTTTGATGACAGTAAAATAAAACTCTTATTTTTTCTCTCCTGGAAACTGTAGGTAAGATGGATCAATAAGTACATTTCAATTAATTAACTATGAAGAGAAAATTGGAAAAAAGAAAGGTTGTCAGTAAGGGAAGTTTCTGGAACCCTACTGAAGCAAGTGCTGATACTGTTTTCACCATTAAAGATGAGAAGATAGGGAAGTTAAACATGTCTTCTCTTTCATATGGTATGTGCTGAGCATAGAGGGGCAGGAAAATTTGGTCCCTTTAAAATATGGATTGGATGATGTGATGAATTTTTGTAGTACAATTAGCTTTAATCCAATGAGAAATAATTTGATAGAGTAAGAATATAATGCCCAGAACAACCAGCAATCCTGAAAAATTGTTCATGCTATGTCATGGCTCTAAAGAACACTGTAACATTAAACAGAATGAGATAAAAAATTTTTTAGCTATTTTCTTTCTGCTGCTCAATTTGTTATTCGGTGTCCCCACAGTCATAAATGCTAAATAACCTATGAAAGAGTTAGAATATAAATCAAGTTTATGTAATTGTACCTGTTTGGACATAGATGTAATAATGTAGCATTAAGGATTCTTTAAAAAATTTTTTTTTACTTATTAAAAAATAAACTTACATACATGCCAAAGTTCACATATATATTCTGAAATTGGTGATTAGATTAATATTTAAGTATGTAATTATTATATTACTGTGTATGAGTAAACAAATGAGAGAAATTTAGAGCACTGCAGTAGCCTCAGTAAAAGTATAATACCTTACATATGTTAGCTCTTCAAAAATGTCTAATGATTGAAGAAATAGATGAATCGATAAACATATTACTCTTAGGTTATACTGAAGCATGGTTTTACATGAAAACCTTATTGAATTGTGCATTCTATTAAATATTGATATGTAATGGCTTAAAGTTTGAAGTATTTTCTTTAGGAACAAAAAATAATGAAATGTTTTCTTCCCCAAATCTTTAAGTAGGATGGATTTTTCCACAAAGATGTATTCAGTTTTTATCCTATAGTTTTGTGTGTTTTGGCCCATCGATAGAAACAGTAGAGTGCCTTTTGAAAAATGCCAGTGTCTAGACCTCACCGAAGTCCAATTAAATCTAAATCTCTTAGATAAATTTTTAGCATTGACATTTTTTTATAATCTCACCATGTGAATCTAATATGCAGTCAAGGATGAGACCCACTGCTGTAATAGAGACTTACGCCCCTGAGAGAGATGTGGATGAGATGTAGACAGTATCCATCGTTCTACCTATCTTCACATCCTACCTCTCTTTGAAATTGTTTCCCTCATCACTGGGATCTTCGAATAGCTATAAGTATTCTGCAAACTGATTACAAGAGAGTAGAAACTTGGTTCCCAATGAAATCCAGACCTCACGTGTGGCCCTATGGGATCCTGAAGATCAGCATACAAGCTACTGAGGCTACAGAGGAGACACAGAGCTAGTACTTCTTAACACTTTGAAAATTGATTCCTCTGCTCCATGGTAACTTTCTACATTTAAAAAACTTTTATTTTGACAAAATCCAAATCATTGATTTTTAGAAGTATTAAATAATTATAATTTTATTAGTTTAACTTTTTAAAAGTACACGAAATTCGCCTACAATATTTTCAGTATTTGCTGAAGTATGACATCCCCCTTGCCTTAATCATGTGCCAGATTACTCGTAAACCTGGACCATATGCCACTGCAATTTGTTGATGGGCCCAAGCTGTTTTGATAGATAGAAAATCCAAAGGGATTAGAATGGCTCAATCCTCACTGTGAACAGAGCAATGGCAGGATGGTAGCCACGTGCTTGCCTCTCTCTCCTTGTCCATACAGTACGTCTATTCTCTTCATTTAGGTCATTGGTAAACCAAACCTTGAGATCACATTAATGCCCTCAAAAAATGCGTTTTACCCTAATGAAGCCTTTACTTAGACACTTAGGTAGAAACCTAGTTTCAGAGACACATAGATCATGTGAGGAATGGAATAACAATCATTATGTAAGAAATATGTTTTCCAATTTTGGCTTTAGAATGGTCCTGGGGGGAAGAACACTCTGAAACTGATGAGTGACATAAAGCATCATTCTTTTTTATTTGGCTCCTGTTTTCTACTCAGCACAGTTAATAGTGTTAGTCTCTGTCATCAGTATTTGAATGACTATATAAGTTTTTCTGTTTATAATAAAATAAACCTCTATCCTCTTGAAATCAGAATCAGATGGTTAATTAAATTATTAAAACTTACAAATGACCTTTGAAAAAATATAATTTTCTAGAAGACACTTTCCCACCCTCCACTTTTCTTTCTATTGCATGGGAAACTTCCTCAGATAAAAAAAAATCATTGTGGTTACTTTCCTGTGTCTTGAGATCCTTGACATGTTCTTGATAGCAGACACTTGTTTTAAACATCTGACATCATATCTTTAACATGAAGCCATTAAATCACATTGATTTGAAGTCTATTCATTTTTCATACTGTTACTTTATATAAATATAGAACAGTGGAAAAATACTGGTTATTCAGATTTCTGTGTTGCTATTAAAAAACTTGCTTATTGGGCAGTTAAGCGTGTATCTAGAGGATAGAACTTGAAGGTTAAAGTTGAAATCAGCATAGAAGTCATTCAAGTTAATGCATGAATCATCTTTACATTTTCCTCTGCCCGATTTAGGAATCCTCTCTAAATGTTTCTGAAAAATCTTATTTGAATACTTGTAATGATGAGGATTGCTAGAGAGTCATTCTTTTTATTTGAACCCTGTTCTCTGTAACTTTCATGTATAGTTCTGCCTTTGAGAGCTCAGAAGAATAATTTTGTTTTTTTTCCTATGACCACCCCTTAAATATTTGTCTGAAAGGCACACCCCTATCCTCAAGAACTTGACAGTCACGATAGCCAAGTTTATCATTTATCAAGTTAAAGCATTTGCCTTTCGCTAGAGACCCTATTTCCAATATACATGGAGTGATATTGTCACTAAAAGGCCAAACAAGAATTATCACAATATTACAACCAGCCAATACCCATGAATTTGTTCGAAATAAATTGTCCATATAGAAGAAAGCTGTTCAGCAAGTCAGTAATGACCAAGGGTCTCTTTCCAGCAGTCAGAAAGGGATCAGGCTCTCTTGGGAATTTTCATTCTCTTTGTTGTTTAACATAAAGTATGGCTAATTTAGAAGATATGGCATCATGCTATAAGAAGAGACTTGTGTCTCTTTCACAGTTTCAGTGGTGAGGAGTTCTTTCTTAATCACACCATTAATTAATTAACTAATTAATTAATTTACTAACTGCTTACATCTTTTAATCAATTATTTTTAGTTCATAAGTGACATAAATATAAGACAGACTGACATACAAAACATAGGGATTATTATTGTTATAATGATTTTTGCACAGCAAGACTCAGGTGTAAAATTGCAGGATTCAAACAATGAAACCAAGACTTCCTTTCTCTTGATCTCTTACTTTCTGGGGAAAAATGTACTGTGTTCTCCTTTACTCTTACACTATCACTTTTGACACCAGAGGTGTGGGTTTATTCTCATCTGACCAATTCTCCAGTACCAGCTGGCTGTCCTAATTTTAAGTCACTTCTGACACTATTTGAACTTAGCATCAGATCTCAGAAGTTAAGGACTCAGCTACACAAGACTGCCTCCACTTCAGGGGTCAATTGCAAGTTCCAGGTTGTTGTTTCTACTTCTAACTGACCAACTGTAAATCAATGTTCCCATAATTCCCTCTTTGGGTTTCATAGTTTCCTAGAACAAGGGTTTTAGGAGCTCTGTGTGCAGAACCAGGGTCAAAAAGGAGAGATTAGCAGGAACAGGATGCAGAGACATTATCTGTATCTAATCTATATCTATCTATATCAATATATCTATATCATCATCTATCTATATTATCTATCTAATCTATCTATCTATCTAATTTATCTATCTCTATCTATATCAACCTATCTCTATCTCTATCTCTATCTAATCTATCTATATCTATATCATCTCTCTCTCATCTCTATATCTCTATCTTTATCTAATCTATATCTATACTATATCTATATCTCTCTACATCTATATCTAATCTATCTATATCTATATCTATATATCTCTATCTCTATCTCTATCTCTATTTCTATCTCTGTCTCTATCTCTATATCTATATCTATCTATATCTATATCTATTATCTATCTATCTTCACCAGAGGTAGAGCATGAAGACTGTATAGCATCTGCCTTTTAAGGTCTTAAAGAATATTATAGTCATACCTTAGATGTGTGTTTAATTAGAAGTCTGTTTCTCAGGCCACAGTTCATAGGCCTCTTTCACAGAAAGACTCAGTGTTTAATTCTACTGCTTCCCTCCTGGGCCCTGGGGTGTAGCTACAGACAAGTCCACGTGACCAACTGAAGAACTATTTCTCAGACCATTATACCTTCATAGGTATTGTGGATGCAAGCCCCATAGGCTTTCAAAGCTACGTGCATATCATAAAAGTTGAAATGCCAGATGTGGGGTTCACACCCTTCATTCCTCAGGGAGAAACTTGGCATTATGAGTTTCTTCCTGATTATGAGTTGCCACACTAAGGGTGGGGTTTATGGTGAAATTGTGTCTAGGCCTCTTCTATCAGTTTAGATGTAGCTATTTCTTGTTCGTTCGATGTGTAGGGGTCGCTCTGCTAGATTTGGAGTTTCTTTCCGAGGAAACTTTTGTATATGTAGCAGTAGATTCAATGTGTCTCTGGCAAGAGGTGAGTTCAGGAACCTTTTATGTCATCATCTGGAACCTCTTTAGTTGCCACACATCTATGTGCAGGCTGGTCCCTAGATCCCCACATGTCCAACTGGAACTGTAATCCAGTTTACATGGGCTGGAGAGAATTTGAATTTCTCATTTATCCAGATTATCACTTGATTTACTGTGTTCCCATTTTTCTCCAGTTACGACAGAAACTATAATATACAGGGGGAAGGATGATATATTTCTTATTATTTCACACTTGTCTTTATTGGTCTCATCCTATCCTAATCCAGATAGTCTTTCTCCATGTAGTAGGTGATATGGTTTAAATAGGTTCGAGTTCATATCATTCCAATTCAATGATCTTATAGAAATGAAAAAGTTCTTGTGAGACCCTGTGTGAAAAATTCTAGGGGCTTGGGGGCCACTTATGTAGTCCTGAAGTGGTGACCATGGTCATTAAACACGATATCACAATTAATCAGGACAGAGCCACATGTCCCACTTTGTATCTAGGTTCCAGTAACTGGGGTCTTATCCAATCTCTCTATCTCTTTTCTATGTTGATATGGAATTCAAGGTGGTTTGGTTAAATGTGCACATAGTTATTGTGAATACATGAGTTTAGAAATTTCTTAGTGGTTTTTGGAATTTTGAAAGCCAGAGAAACATATTTTTAAAATTATTATGATTCTGCTACTAAGCTCTGTCCTTGAAATGGCCTAAAAAAGTGAATACATTTCTAAAAATATTTTTTTGAGATAAATTATATCATTAAACCCAGGGAAAATCTGTCACATAGAAAAGATAAAAGGTGGATTTATTTACAGTGATTAAAAAATAAAACAACAGAATTTATAATGAGTGTATCAATTTAAAAACATTTCAAGTCCCTTTTTCTTAAATGAAAGCTTAGCAGTACCAAACTGTATAAGAGGTATTTATTTAGTTTTGGGAGTTAAATAAATTACCATTTCAAATTTTTCTAAAATCTTAAAACATCTTAAGTAATTCTTATAAACAGAATACAAAATGTGGGAAGTGTGAAATTAAAAATGTTTTCATTCATTAGAGATGACCTTATATAGTTTCACCACTTATGAGTTATCAGGACATCTGTAACTTGTGAAAATGATTTTTATATCTTATTCCCAAATATTGTGTATTTTCTTCTCATTTTTGAAAACATGTAAATATAAAAATGCACACATTGAAAGATTTTTTTAATATTTACTTAGTTATACTAAGTTGTTAAATAAGAGTTTAAAAATCCATTTGTTAAGACATCCCAACAAAAACATAACTAAACTTACTACCAAAATTATTTATGTCTTTGCTCCTTCATAGAAAATGACACCTTTCCAGAGGCATAACAAACTGGTGCATCGGGTTATAGAGAAAGATAATAATTTCAAATACATTTTTCACTTGTGTATTGCAGGTATAGTAGAGTAAGCATACATTTTTTTTTTTTTTAATTTAAAGGAAATAGTGAATGGCTGATTAATGGACTGGATAAAAGAGTTAAGCAGATAGAGAAATGGAAATCTGTTTCAAATCTATTTCCACATAATCACTTTTTAAAAAGGGCATGAGAGGCAGTGTTTTAAATAGACAAGTTGGGAAAACCAAGCTGATGTTTTGGTATGATTATGCCAGTTGGCATCTAAATTGGGTGCTTCACATACCTTGTCTCACATCTTCTTGGGCCATTTTTACTTCGGATGTTGCTGCAGCAACAAGTGGTGTGTAGTAGTAATGTGACGGGACTTTGTTATGGCTACACAACCACATCTGTGCCTCCATGGAGTAGGGTGAGGCTGAAAAGATGTCAGCTGGTGCTAAATGTAGCAAGGAAGCAGAAAAGGGTGCCTGGGTAGGGACAGGGCAGATGACAATTTTTAAGAAGGTGGTCAGTTAAGGCCTCACTGGGAATACAGTATTGCAGCAAAGACCTGAGAGAAGTGAGAGAGTGAGTCTCTCTGAAGGAAGGGCCTTCCAGGCACAAGAAAGAGAATGCAGAAGCTCTGAGGCAGCAACATGACTAGAATGTTCACAAGTGCCAAGGAAGCCAGTTCCTGGAGGACAGTGAGCCAGAGAGAAAGAAAAGCAGGAGATGGGGTGAGAGATAATGGTTCCAGGATATAGAGAGCCTCATAAGCCTCTCTAAAGATGATGACTTGGGCTCTGATGAAATGAGAACTCACTGGAAAGTTTTGAGAGAAGGACCAACACCATGTGGTTGGTGTGTTGAGATTAGACTAGCGATTGTGTGGGCAAGTGTGGAGGTAGAGACATCTGTTTGGAAAGTATTACAATAATTTCATCAGGAGATGATAGTGACTTTATAAAAGGTGGCAGCAGTAGATGCAGGAAGGTGAGGTGAGATTTTAGATATATTTAGAAAGTAGAACCAATAGAATTGGTTAACAGGCAAGATATGAGGAGAGGAACAAAGGATAATTTTAATGTTTTAATTGAAAGAAACATGTTGTTATTAGCTGAGACTGGGAAGATGCTGACACTTCGTAAGTCTGAGGAGGGGATCAGGTTTTGGATGCAGGAAGTTTGAGATGCTTGTCAGATGCCAAAATGGAAATATAAATTATGCAGTGGGCTAGGTATATGTATCTAGAGTACAGGCTAGTGCCTGGGATGCATTGGAAATTTGGGATCCTTATATAGATGATAGTTTAGGTAACAAAACTGGATGAATCACTGAGGTAACTTGTGCAGGGCAAAAAGAGGGGTATCTTAAGACTGAGCTCTTGGTCACTCCAATGTCTAAACATTGGTGGGCTAAGGAGAAGCTTGCAAAGGAGCCAGAGAAGGAGTGACATTGAAGTAGAGGGTGACAGGGAGAGTTAAGTCTTGGCAACCAGGTGAAGAAAGTTTTGACAGTGTCATACACTGAAGGGAGGTGTGTGAGATGAAGATTGAGAATTAACCATTGGATTTAACAATCTGGAGGTCACCAATGACCATACAGAGTATTTTCAGTAAAGAGGTAGGGTCAAAAGTCAGAGAGAGTTCAAGTGTAAAGGAGAAGAAAATTAAAGACAGTGAATACACACAACTTCTAAAAGGAAGTCCAGAGTGGAGTTGTAGATGGAGGAGGTCTGTGAGGTCAAGGGGAGGATTCTTTTTTTTTTAATATGGAGGAGATAATAGCATGTATATAGCAGTTGGAAACTATTCAGTAGAAAGGAAAAAATGGTGATGCTAGAGAAGAGAAAGAATTGCTGGAGCTCTGGCCTTGGATAGACAAGGGATTATGTGTTCCAATATACAAGGGACTTTTAATAGCAACACAGTTTGTACAAAGTGGAAGGATGGCAGGGAGCTAGGAAGAACATATGGGCACAGATGCAGGAAAGTGCTTAGGTGTGATGATGCAAACTTGCGGGAGTTGTTTTTCATCATTTCTATTTTCCTGTTAAATAGGAAGCAAGGTCAACAGCTGAGGTGAAGATGGGAGAGGAGGTGCTGGGTGTGTGAAGATAGACAAAGAGATTTGGAATGGCCTTCTAGATGGGTGGGAGAGTGAATGGATTAAGCATACATATACAGTCCTTGAGTGACAGGAAGGACCCGTTTGAAAGCTGTATGCTTTTTGCAATCGTGTGCAGCTGGGTGGAGGAGCAGAACCATCAGAGACTTGAAGTTAACCAGGATAGGTTTTTTGCAATACTAAAATGAGAGAGGCGCAAAGGAACTGAGGCTATAAACAGGGAAGATTTTCATTATAGCATGGCTTTATACCAATTTCATGTTTTGTTTTGTTTTTTTAAATCTATTTCCTCAACTGACTCAGTCTTTGTACTAAAGTTACCACTTCTTATTCATCCGACTTTGGAATCCCAGAGTCATTTTCGTGTCTTCCTTTATCTCACTGCTCAAATACACCTATTTACCAAGCAGTAGTTGTCATATTATTCCCATCCTCACTAGTGTTATTGTCACAGAAGGTAAGTTCAGAAGTTGATAATGTATAGAATGGGTAAAGCAGGATAAGACTGAAAAAAACAGTCTAGTGTCAGAATATGGAGGTCTAGTAGTCAGAGGTAAAGAATACTATTCTTAATTAAACGGGGTGTCATGGACTTCTTACTTGGTGACAGTCTTCTCCACAGTGTCTCCCAAGAGAACCAGTAAGAAGTTGCATGGTCCTTTCTGACCTAATCTCATAAATCTGAGTTAAAGAATAGCCTGTTTTTTGTAAATAAATTTTGGAACTCAGAAAAATTCATTCTTTTACATATTGTCTATGACTGTTTTCAAATTTCAACAGCAGTTGAATAATTACAACAGAAACTGTATGGTCTGTCAAGCCTGAAAGAGTTACTATGTGGTCCTTTTCAGGAAGAAGTTTACTAAGCCCTGATCTAATATATAATAATATATACATCTCATATATAATAATATATCTCATATATATGAGATATGTGTGTGTGTGTGTGTGTGTATTTAAAATTTCAAAGTATCCAAAGGGGAACTTTCAATCTGAGCAGTCATGGCCTTTGTTAGAACTGAACCTCATAATGTGTAATGAAAACCTAACTATATAGAGAGCCATATCTATCTATGAAAAAGATCAAATTTCTCAGTGACATTAGAGAACAATTCCTACCCCTCATTTCCTCTCTCTAGAGATGTTCCCTAAGACAAGACAAACTACATGAACTGCACCCAGATTTAAACATTAATTTTGGGATGTTTGCCAGACCAGATGGTTAGAAAAGCTAAATACCATTGATTTATTTCTTACCCTTTATGAAGCAACATTAGAGACAATGGACCTTATCAGAACAGATGAGAATAAACAACAGAATGCAGATCAGAGGAGAATTAAGAACAAATGCTATTGGATTTTATTATGCTATAATTAATTTTGTATGTAGAAAAGCACTAATTATTAGCTAATTGTAAACGGCACTAACCAAGCTTTATCCAATGGCAGCTGGGCAAGGATGGACTTTTCTGTTTCACAAATGTCACTTTTCCTTGTGCGATATTGTTACAATAACTTTTAGTACCCTAAGAATGCTCTCTTGGAAATGCATTTTATCATCCATTAAATGCCTTTTGAGCATTGGTACACATTCGAGGCTAAAAAAAAACCACAGAGATTAATGAGACCTGATCCCTGCAAACAATATGGTAGTACAGTGGTGATTTGCACCCAGAACTGCAACAATACTTCTTTCATTGTTGTGGATCACAGACCCTTATGGGATTGTGATCAAATCTGCAAATCCTAGTTTTAGAAAAAAATATATGCAAGGCACATATAAAGAAAATGTTACATATGATTTCAAGAGATTTGTTTATTTTCTAAAGGTCATTTATGACAGTTTATATTGAGTTTAATCCAGTTTTTAGAAAATTTGTGCCTAAGAACATAGGCATAACTGAAAGAGTGAGCCAGTGGTGCCTACATGTGCAGATGCACACATATAAGTATCTTAGTTTCTTCAGGAGATTAAAATGGAAAAAATAAAATCTAGGTGGGAGGAATGGCTTATACAAAAACAATGAGACATGATACAGCAGGGGAATTCAGGAATTCAAGACAGGTTGGTATGACACATCTTTAGTGGAACAGTGAAGCCTTGTGAGAAAAAGTTGAAAAGAGACTAGAGACAGGATTACACCAGGTTTTGTATATTTTGGGAGCAGACCCATCTCTTCTCCTTCAGGGATTACATATCCCTCAGGGGGACAAACACTACAGGACATGCCATTTATCACAGAACACTTAAAGACATATATTTGTTTCCTTCTGGCTGATTCATTTTCTCTTTCCTTAATTTTCTTTTCTTTTTCTTTTTAATTAAAGCATATGCTAATAAACAATGATCTTTTATATACTAAATTCTAAAATTTAATTTAGTTTTGTAACATTTCTTCTAAGTAGATTGTATTTTACCTATTTTTGACCTATTTGACCATAAGAAACAGGTTTAGAAAGGTTACTAATGAGCAAACCCACAAAACTAAAAGTGACAGAGCTGGGAATTATACTTACCTTTTTCTGACTTCAGGTTCTATACTTTTTCTTGTAGGCTTATTTATACTGAACCAAATAAATTTTTATTTGAAAAATAACTGATTATTTCTGGCTAATGTAGAATAGTCTCTTACGTTAAGTCAGGTTATTAATTAAAATCATACTTTTCATTTAGTATTTTTATTTATAAATTTTATTTAGGCCAAAAAAATTGGAAGAAATAGGACTTATTTCTATTTTTCAGTAATCCTTCACTCTTACCTTTGGTTTTTATTTTTGTAAAGACAACATTGGAGGAAGGCTCGTAGCTGGGGTTGAACTGAGCTAGCTAGACAGACTGGGAAAGGATTGAAATGGCTAAGACCTGGATTACAAGGCACTGGGAATTCTTCCAAAACACATATTTAAAGCAATAGACAAAATTACCCTGCATAATCAAGAAAATTACACATTAAGAATTTTTGTAAATGTTTTCAGCTTTCTCCAGGGGTGGTGAAATACATCATTACATAATCATGAAGTGAAGGAGGCAGTGACGTTTGTAGAATGGGAGAAACTCTATGTATTCACAAATACAGTCCTCTCCAGTGTCAAATATGGCTTTGAATTCTGTTAGCTTTGTTTTAGGTATAATAGATTATTTCTAGAAGGTCTTTCCAAAAGTTAAACCCAGTTAACATATGAACCTCTATTGAGAACTATATGCCAATCAAAGACTACGGATTCCAAGGTGGTCGAGCAAGAAGGAAGAAACAGTGTACAGGTAAATTTTGGATATGAGAAGATTTAGACTAAGGTGTGGCATATTAATATCAAATGAGTACAGGTTATGGACATTCAAAATCCAACAGAAAAAGCAAATGGTGATTGAAGGTATCAAAAGAGAGGAGGCTTCACTGGATAAATCTGGCTTGCTTTGTAATTGTGCCCAAGGCCTGCTCTGAATATAATATAATAAGATCCATCACTCATAATTTATTAAGAGACATTGAATCATGTTCGCAAAGGAGAAAAAAAACATGTCAAAGGCATTTCCCAATATTATATAAGTGAAGAGGAAGCATTTCTGGAACATAACATGTTGAGTGTTGTTTGTGTTCCCCTAGGAAAGATGACCTCTAACCCTGTTAACTAGACCCAGTCAAGTCACAGCTCTGTTTATGTGGAAGTTTTTGTGACTTTCCGGCATGCTTTCCCCTCAGCTGGATCCCAAGCACAGTCCCATTTCACAGCCTTGCATCATCTCCTCGGAACCCGGCCAGGTGGAGAGAGAACAGCTGGGAAGAGATGATCGAAAAAGCCCCAAGGATTCTACAGAAGGTCCAGAAATCCCCTTTACTAAGTAAACTTAAGGAGCCTGAGGGCACTTTCATCAAACACAAGGGCAGTGTGAGAAGAGAGAACAAAATGCAAGTTGAGTGGTGTGACCAACTGCAAGGAAAAAAACATTTGAGGCTAAAAGTTTTGTATATTACTTAGAATTTGGTAATATGATGACAGACACGTTTACTAAAGCCTAAGAACAGATATCTGATCTTGATACAATAGGGCATGAAGTCCCATAGCAAATCATAAAGTCCCACTGTATTTTCATAATTGAAATACATATTTTAAAGACCCTTTCGATTGTTCAGTGACACTACTCACATTTTAACTCATTTTTATAAAATAAAATCTGTTTCTAAAATGACTCTTCAAAAATGTCAATAGATCCATAATATGAGCTGGAATAGAGTATCAGTCGTTATTTAGTGTTATCTCATTTCTTTAAATAGAAGGACTATTACTAATGAATATCTCAGAGAAATACAAAGCAATTTTTGCCTCTATTTTGTTTCTTTGAATGAATTTCATTGCTATTTCATGATTTACAAGCTGAATATTATTGTGAAACTTTTAATTCTCTCTGTGTAATTACAGCTACTAAATGGAGATAATATTAGAATCTACCTGCTACAGTTCTTTGAGAACTAAATTGAATAAAATATGTAAAGTGCTTAGCAAAATGCTGGGACATAGAAAGCACCCAGTAAGTGTTAGCTGTAATAATTTTTATCATCACCATCAGTATTCATTTAAATTCAGGTTAATCAAGAACACAGTAATTTTCAAATGATAAATTTTATGTTTGAAGATAGTATATAACTTCTGACTATAATTTTACATAATTATCACAGCTGTCTGATTGGAAAACATAAAAAATTCAGCACCTTCCAAATTTGCTTGGTAAGAAAATCATTCATATATATATATATATATATATATATATATATATATATATATATGTATGTATATATGTATATACACATGCACATGCACATATACATATATATATGAAAAGATTTTTATTTTTTTAATTTTAAATTCTAAAAATAGGTTTAATTTTCAGACATGATAATGTTTGATTTGTGACGAATCTAAAAATCTCAGTAAAGTTTGTTGATAGTCGTATTTGCATTATATATTTTGTCTAATCTTTAAATCTATATGCCATCTTTGATGTTTTAAAAAATTTTTATTAAAATATTTTTATTAAAAAAAAAAACATTTGTATACCAATGAGGAATGCTTAAAAAATGTGCCATGCAGAGGAAGATAGACATCTGTGAACATCAGACTTATTTTGTTTGCTATCTTTTAGGGCACTAGATTCTCTAGCTTTATTGAGAAATGTTCAGAGATGAGTGGAAATTGTTTTGAAATCGGAAGATGTGCGTCAGTGTGTATATGCCACAGCATGGAGCCCTCCCTCTGTTTAAAGGCCAGCCAAGCATTGTGTTGGAATCTTCATGTACTCATCCCAGTGACATAAATGGGAGTGTCGGGTTGAAGTCCTTCCAAGCTTGGATACATCATGGCTGGGTGTTTTAGATCTAGATATAAAATTAGTTTCCAGGCTTAAAATCAGATGTAAAGAGAATTAAATATCCTCATAATTAGTTTTCTAAAAGCTACAAAGATAATTTAATTGGGATAAGTCCTGATTTAATAAACAAGTAAAGGTTCCCAGGTTTCCATGAAGAAATAAAATTCTTTGAACTGGTTAACATTTTCATGTTTCAGAAGTTCTCCCTTTCTGGCTCACCACAACTTTAGATTCCCTAAAGGTCATTTGTCTTGATACTCTTTGAAGGCAGATTCTAAGACAAAGTCTTATACACAGGTAGTTTATTCAAGAGTAACTGGAAAGCAAGAAGTGTATTGAACAGAAAGGGGGAAAACCAGTAAAATGATGCATTACTGATTTGGTCACAGGGTTGGTGTTCATTCTGTATTTCCTTCTAAATAGCCTTATGGTATGTGTTTCAAAATTGACCAACTGGGTATTAAAAGGGTGGACATCAACTCTTTAGCTTCTGCTTCCCATTGATCAAGGAAAGCCCTGATATTTACCTCTTTTGCAGTTCTGAATAATGCATGGGTTCTTACAGAAATTTCCATGCAAGTGCCTTAAAACTAAGTTTAAACAAAAATCCAAAAACCCAGGCAGGAATTGAGAGATATTTATTTAACACAGGCTTGAGTCCAGTGCTATCAGGCTGTATCTGTGGGAAGCTGGGTACAGCCTTTTAAGAACTGGTCACCACAGCAGTCATGGAGTAGAATGTGGAGAAAATTTGGAGTAGAGTCCAACACTTCTCAGTTTCCCTCATTCCTATTACAGTGTTCTTTTCAAAGTAGTGGCCAAATTTGCAAGGACTTAATAAAAAAGATAGTGAATCATCTGCCATTCTCACTTTGAATTTCCCTCATATTGGGACAGTAAGAAAATCTAGTTGTTGCCTGGGGCAGTGGCCTCAGACTTTTATCATTCTGAGTCTGGACCATTGGTTGCTTCACCCTTGCTGGGCTAGGATTGCTGCAACTGCTGATTCTCAGTTACCACTCAGTGTAAAAACACCAAAGTTGGCCCTGTGAATCTTCTTTTTTTCAGATTATATTCCTCACTGACTCCAGTGTGTAACAGCAATCCTAACTCCCCATGGGAATTAATGTAAATTATCATCTGCAACATGGTTAACTCTTTGCTTGCTGTTTCGTGGCATGATGAGCCCAACTTGACCTGATATAGTTATAGCTTCAAGTTTACACGAATGCTGACAGGGTAACCTGGTAGAAATATTCCATCCTGGGAAATAGGAGTCCTAATGTGATCTAAAGTGATGGTGACAGGAAGCATACATTCTGAAAGTGGGTCATGGGGAGCTATGGTGAGAAGCACCTACCCTACTTCTACCTTGGTTCTCAGACCTGTATATTCTATCCACAGGGGACACAGACCATTGGTTAAGAATATAAAGCCCGTTTTGGAGAACTGCATGCCAATATCACAGGATAATGTACCTAAGCTGGTGCCTTTGCCAAGCCTTACTACTATTCTACTCTTTAGTTAGCTATTTGACTCAGGCTTATAGCATTTGACTGATGAGTGTGCAATAAGACGAATGGATTCTGTGGATATATGCTCATTCTTATGTTGCTTTTGTTGTAAATAGATCTGTAATTCTCAAGATAAAGCAGACAGAAGAGGAAGGTATATTACTATACATACTTGTAAAGTTTTATACTCAGCTTAAATAATGATTTTGTGGTCGATGGAACCCACACAGGTAACAAAAAATGTGTTTTACAAATCATTCAGGAAATCCAGACTGCTATACAGAAGTTGTGATGGTTATCAGCATCCACAGGATAGGGAATTTTATAAATAGAGCCATCCAGACTGGTGAAGAGCTGTCTTTGATTACAGATGCAGTCAAGCAGATGCCCTGAAGTACATAAGCATCGAAAGAGAAATGGAAATCCCGTGTCGTCTGCTACCTATTCCTCCCTGTCCTTTCTGGAACAGCTGCCGTTCGCCTCAGGAATCTTGAGTACTGTGGGCAATTTCGAAAAAGAAGCTGTAGTTTGAAATTCTGAATTTGCATAGTACTATAAGAATAATTCATACTAATGAGTTTAAAAATCAACTTTTTATAATCTTCTCACCAGCTGCAAAATGTTTCATACTAGTGAATTTTTGCAATAATACAGTATAGTACATTTTTTTAACTTTGAAGAAAAAATACTTGAACTTCAGGAAAAAAAAATAGAGAGTAGGCAAAACTGTGTGTGCTGACCCTGAGGCAGGCACAACACAGCAAGTTTTAAGAGAAAAAAAAAAAAAAAAAGTAAATTTATGCTGCTACTGGAACTCAGACAGGGAGGGCTGTGGTTACCGGGAATCCAAAGCTGCAAGGGCTGTAGCGTAGCTAGAGTAAAGCAACACACTGCGTTCAAGGACATTAACTTCAGGAGGCTGGAAACAAATATCTTAGAGCCCTTTTCTGTCCTGATCCTCAGGCAGTTTATTGTAAGAATGTCTTGGATTTTAAACACTTCCTCACAGTGAAAGGAATCCACCTGGACACGACAGGTGACACCTTCTATACTCAATTTGTTATGGGATGTGTCTCCATTCCCCAGCAGAATAAGACAATTGCATCTGAATGTTTCGACAACATCTGTGAAAAGTGAAAATGAGAAAAGCGTGGCATTAGAAAAGAAAACAGGCCACCCAGTCCTCAGACTCAAGAGAGGCTTCTTCTATAGACTCCTCAGAAGAGAGTGGATGCCTTAGTGCTAGCACCAACAAGAAGGAAGAGCCACCCACAAAACTGTGACCACTCATTATGTAGAGCCAGGCCCCAATGCTAAGAAGCATGTGCTCAGTGTTTCATTCTATCTGTGAATTACAATAAACATATATACCACATCTTAAAATGTAAAAAATCAAAGCAAAACCAAAAACTATTGCTAGTGTAAGGCAATGTTATATGTGATACCATGTCAATTGTGTGGGCATTAGGTAAATACTTGAATAGTAGTGCTGGAAGAGGCTCTGTAGGTATAAAAGAAAAACCCAGGTGTCATTTCTATTAAGGATACTACAGGGTGGAAAAGGTCCACTGTAATGCAATTAAAGTCAGATTGTTGGCTATTCTCCTCAGGGAAGGTGCCGTATTGCTGCTAGTGGTAGGGCATTCAGTAGTGGTGGTAGCTAGATCATTCTTGAAAAGAGAAAGCCCATGCTATAAAGTCCATGTATAGTCTCTATCATTGACACAGTGGCCACATTATTCATAACTCATTATCTCAGCACCACTGGGCTGAGTAAATAAGATGATTGACACAGGATGGATCATCTTGTCCAGTTGGTAACTAAGTGCCTCTTTTGTGGTGGATGCTTCTCACTGGGCCTTAATGTGAGACGTGAATATTTGCATACTCTAAGCCCACTTCCACTGTACCATCTTCTTTCCCTTGACCCTTTTCCAGACTTCCTTCATTCTGATCTTTGATTGTTGTTCCTTTAGACACAGGGGACAATGTATATTCATAAATCAAACCACTATCCCCTTTACGCCTGGTAAACAATAAACTGTACTGCTCACAGTTTTGAACTAAATTTCCTTCACTACAGTCTTTGGGGCCACCTCTGAATGAGGCTGTGGTTTGGCAGGAGTAACTTCTGGCTGGTCCTGGTGTATTACATCTTCCCATCTGTGGACCAGACCTGACTTTTTCCTCCTCTGTCAGTTGCTCATAATTGTTTCAGGTTGGGTCCCCAGGAAGCAGACTGTTTAACAGATTTAACATGCAAGAGGTTTATTAGAGTGTGCTCTTGAGAACAATATCTGTGGAAGGAAAAAGGGACAAGGCAGGACTGGATAGAGAGAGAAGTGAGCTATGATGCAGTTTATATGGAATGCTTCAGCTATTCACACAGAGAAATCTGATGACTAGAAGTTTCAGAGCTGTCTTGAATTGGGACAAGAAGGCAAGACTTTTATATGCCTTTACCAAAGGTCATTGAATGTAGGCCGCTCAAGGAGAAGAGTGATCTTAGCAAGAAGGCTCTTTTAAGCTGAGCAGTCCCCCAAACGGCTGACAACTGAAGCCTGGCTATTATAACAGGTGGGGGTAATTCCTAAAGGGATCATATGCCAGAGTAGTCAACCTCTAGAACTGGATCCCCACCTCTGGACCGTGGACTGGTACAAATCCATGGTTTGTTAGGAACCAGGTCACACAGCAGGAGGTGAGCGGCAGCAAGCAAGTAAAGCTTCAACTGTATTTGCAGCCGCTCCTTAGCACTAGCATCCCCACCTCAGCTCCACCTCAGATCATCAGTCGTTAGATTCTCATAGGAGCAACTGGTCTCTGGTACCAAAAAAGTTGGAGACCACTGCTCTAGAAGAAAAGACATCAGTACAACAGAGATGGTTTCCATGGAAATCTATCATGTAATTTGTTCTTTCTAAATCTGTTCATCTGAGCCTGAATGAAATGTTGTTCTCACTCATACACAGGATTACTGTTGTGCCCACTGAACCTTATGGCTTGGTTGAGCATGTTTGGCAGCACTGGCGCTGAACTCATCTGGTATTTCAGGTAAGGCTCCAGATCTAAATACCCATATTTTTAATTCATTGGATGCAAAAGGGCTAAATTCCTACCTAGAAATTTATCACATTGGTGAAGACCTTATTCTCAAGAAACTTATCTAGCTCCACTTTCAGTAAGTGTAGTTTATTGATGACAATAGTAATTCCATGGAGAATTAGGGTCAAAACAGTAGCATGCAAATTGAAGTTGAAAATTAACATCTGAGCTCACTCTTTTAAATAGACATATTTCATGGAGGTAATGCAATGAAATAACTGAGCAAAAAGAACATACATAATACATGACAGGAATGCTTACAAAGTACTTTCAAATTTCTCTTTCAGCAATTAATAATCAAGTAGTCATAATTTAAATTTCATTTTTTATTATGTATTCTTTTCAAAATGTAGGTTCATAGAACACTTAGATTGCTACAGATCTTAAATCTAGTTAGTATCTTTGCCTATAATTAAACAACTGTATTTGAAAAATTAATAATCTGGAAGAGATACCAATCTTTTAGTAGTTTATTTTAATACTTGACAGCTGTAAGTGAATTTTCCTAATATTTATGTCAATTGACCAATTGCTTGATGTAGATATTAGAAGAATCTATATATAAATTATATTTATAACATATATAAGTGTATATGTATTATATATTACATATACTATATATGTAGTGTGTGTGTATATACATATACTATATACAGGATATAGTATATATACTCCTGCTATATATTATATATTTCTGATATATAAAAATTTGAAAGAAAAATTAAATTACATGGACTATGCATACCTCAAATCTGTAGGATTATGTGATTGTTTTAAAAGAAATTAAACTTCTAATTAAAAGAAATTAAACTTCTAAAATTCCCTCTTTTAAAATCTAGCCTGGCTTTAATGATTCTTATAATTAACAGAATATAGTAGGTGTGAGCTATGTAACTTCCTGGCCGGATCAGAATAGACAATGAAACTTCCATCTGTCTCTCTTGAGAAGCTCACTCTGGGGGAAGTGAGAAACCATGTGGTCTGATTGTCCTGAGACCACTAAGCTGGAGAAGACACAGGTAGATGCTCTACTTAACAGCCCAGCTGAGTTACCGGCCTACAGTCAACACCACATGTCAGCATTTGAGAGAACTACCTTTGACATCTCGCCTATTCAGACTTTCAGATGACTGAAGTTCCAACCAACACCTGAGTGTAACTATGTCACAAGCCTTTAGAATGAATGATTCAGCCAACCATATCTCAAATTCGTAACCTATAAAATGAAGAGTAAAGTAAAATGTTTGCTCTCATAGTTTGGGGGCAATTTGTTAGGCACCAGTAATAACTGATTAGTATGTGCTATGTAAGTCAAAATCTGACTAACCATGACCTGAAAATATAAGACAAAAAAAACCCCCTTAAATTTGTAGAGTAAGGCCCCTTCTTCAACTAGCAAAGGGAAATTGTAAACATATCTCATATCAATTGAATTATAAATACCATAGTCAAATAAAATAATTAAAACACTTTTTAGATTTCAGCATGTGCAGGCTGAAAATGAAAAATTTGGACAAAGAGCCCTAGTGAAAAACAAATTTAACTATTACCATATGAACATTGTTGCCTGAATAGTGATGATGCCAAATGGCTGAGCAAAAGGTATTGAAAATAATCTGTAACAACTTTTGTAAAGATGTTTGGCATAAAAATGAAGATCAATTTCATTTTGAAATACTGAAAAGCATGAGTAAAAATATAATTAGTATCTGTAAAATGTGAATAATTACAGTACTTTGCTTTAAATGGCATCTGATGAAATTCTAGTTCTTCAATATGCCATTACCCATTTAATCTAACATAAAAAAGCAGAAATCAATTTTTTTGTTTTTTATCCCCTTTTAAGTTTACTGTTAAAAAAGAAATATACCTAAAATACTTACTGTATTATATGTCCAGACTGATTGAGGGACTATAATTATGTCTGTTGATGCACACAACTAAATATTTTTAAATTTGTTCTGATTGCGTATGTAGTTTGTAATTTACTTATACCAAATAAAAATATTTTTCATTTTTATTCTGTTAACTTACAGTTTTTAAAATATTAATGCTAAATACTGGAAAAGAAACCTTTCCTCACTGATTACTCCTTCATCTCTCTGATCACCCTTAAATCTTCTGCATAGGTTATTTGCTTTGTTATTCCTTTATAATATTTGATATTTGGGGAATATATTGAATGTTTAGAGTACATTTATTAGGATTTGATTTGTTTGATCCAAGGTTCTGAAGTAGTGGTGTACATAAGATACATCTGGGGAATGCATGATAAAAACCTATAGATTTCTAGGCCATATTGCCAGAGCTTCTGATTGGAAGGCAGTGGGGTGGGGCCTAGAGAGCTGCATGTATAAGGAAGGCTCTAGGAATTCCTTTTGCAGATGGTCAGGGTATTATTTTTAGACAAATACTATCCTAAATATTATGCTAGTAATTTTAGTAACTGTCATGAGATTGTAAGATGTCATTTACCTAAGTTGCCAAATGTGTAGACCTCATCCAATAAAGGTATTTGTTTTCTTTAAAATAAAAAAGTGAAACTTTCCATACTGAAAAAATATTACTCAAAATAAATTAAACTCTTAAACTAAAAGCAAAAATAATTATTATAACTATTATAATTATTACTTAAAATAGTTTTATCAAAATTTAAAGTTAGACAACCTTAGCACAAAATGTTGATAATACTGATCGTAATTACATACGATTATACATTTTACTACATAAAATATATTATATATGATATATACTCTTATAATTATCTAGAAAACATAATAGTTATAATTATACACTAATTAAAATAATTATTAATTTAGTTTTTCTATCTGGCTTAATTAAAATTTTCCTGAAAATTTGCAAATAATAAGTAGCCACAGTTTAAGCAGTTACATAGTACTCACAAGTTGGTGGTTTATTTATCTATGTGCTTACTACTGTCTTGAAGTATCAGAGGTTGATATACAGCCTATGAATGACTTAATTGCTCTTAGATTTGATTTATCTTTACTATACACTCTTGCTACTTACCTCCAGTGTTTCTACATAGAATTTCTCCTCATGATCTAAAAATTGTCATATCTCATCTCAAAATGATCACGAACTGAAATTAAAAATGGAAAGGACAAACTCATTAAAATTTCTCCCACTATAATTAATTTTCATATTAATTCAGCAACAAACCTGCTAAGTAATCCCTATTACCAGACACTCCCTCAGTACTCAGAATATAAATATCACAAGGCAACTTCTCTCTATGATGCCTGTTATAATAGACCTCTGTACTTCAAAATCTCAAAATAAGTTATCTCAGTGTTTTCCTGGAATAGTCATTTCTCTTCCATATCCCCTCTTTTCTATTAAAATAGTTAGTGTAATATATTGAGAAGAAACTTTGAAATCTGCATTTTCAAGGACTAGTTAAATCATCAATGAATTGTGATGTGGAATAAGAACAATTTCTCTATCTATAAAGTAAGGATGATATATTTCATTCACATAGATACTCCTCTCCTACAATTTTTTCAAAAAATTCAAAGATGAAATAATATGGAGACTCTACTCCAGTATGACAGGTAAAGAGTTCCATGAACCAGCTTCCCAGCAAGACTAATAAAAAAATATTTTAAGACAACCATTTAAATCATCTGGAAACAGGTTTGAGGCACACAACAAATGAAGAAATATTTTCTCAAGAAAATCTACTAAAACTTGCCAAGAACAGTGAGATTTGATGGTACTTGAATCAAGGCATTCCCTCCTTCCCTCTTCCATTTTAGCAAGATGGAAACTCTATTCCAAACTAGTATAGCCAAGACACAGAGCTCTCTCTCATGCCAGCTCCAAGAAAGAGAGTTATTTTCTTAGAATAGGAGGACAACACAAGTATTAATCCTGCTCTAAGCTCTGTTGCTGAGCCTAAGTTCTGGGCAAGTATGACTGACAGGTGGGGGCTTCTTCCACTCAGTCCCCATTCATGAGACAGAGACTCTACCTTGGGTAGAGCACCCCTGAGAATACTGAGGCCTGTCCTTTTTCTTGCTTATAAGGTGGGGATTCCATGATGATAAATGCAATCTGAGAAAACCTCAGGCTACTGTTTGCCCACTTTCATTTAGCTGCTAGAGTAGTATGTCTCAGAGAAAGATTTAGCATTGTTTTCATACCTAGCTTCAGAGCCATGGTTAATATATTTTGCCTAGAGAGAGAATCAGGCTATATTTTAGAGATCTCTGAATCTCTTCCCAAAGGAACTGACTTCATTTGCAATGGAATGTGGAGACATTTAAGCCTAAAGATACTCTTAAAAACAGTGGGGGGTGTGGTAATAAAAAAAATTGGTGGGAAATTGGTAAATTCATTGGGGATGGAGGCAGAAGTGTTACCTAGCTAGTTTGCCAGGGAGAGCCAGGGAAAGAGACAGCTGGGAGAAATATTATTTGGCTTAGAAAAGATCTCAAATATTGACTATTCCTTCAAAGAAACCCAAATTTGATTGAATGGATCTGTTGAGCAATTCCTGCCCCAGAACATTGTTGAAAACAAAAAAGCAATTAGCTGGCAATTATTCTAGTTTCACAGCCTGATGTGGGCAGTGAATGAGAGAGTTGAAGAGACTCCTGCTAAACTACTGTCAACCCTAGGTGGCTGTGAGCTATACAAAGCTGTGTACCTTAAAGAGGAATATCAGAAGCTTCACAAAGTGGTGGGTGGGTGACATACTTCACTTTAAGTACAATTAGTCATTAAACAAATAAAGCAATAACAATAACAAGACCTGGAGGATAATGACCACCACCAGAGTTGCTGTAATGTATAATGTCATTTCCAAAAAGAAAAGGTATGACACATGCAAAGAAACAACATGTGATCCATGCATTGGAGAAAAGCAGATGTATGACTGACTAGATGTAAGATTTAACAAAAACTTCAAAGTAGCCATTTATATATTTTCAAAAAACTAAAGGAAACCATGAATAAAGAAGTAAAGGAGGTATAATGACAACAAGAGACTATTAATAAGAAGAAAGGAATTATAGAATAGAACCAAAAGAAAGTTTTGGAGTTGAAAATTTTAATAATGGAAATGTAAAATTCACTGGATGGGCTCAACAAATAAATTTGAACAAGTAGGAGAAATAATTAGCAAACTTAAATGTCGGTTGATAGAGATGATGCAATCTGAAGGGCAAAGAAGAAAAAGAATGAAGAAAAATAAATTGACATTCAAAGAATGTGAGACACTACTAAGTACACCAACATACACATAATGTGAATGCCAGAAGGAAAGGAGAGAAAAGAGCAAAAAAAAATTATTTGAAGAAATAATAGTTGAAAACTTGCCAAATTTCTTGGAAAACATTATCCAGCCACAAACTCCATAGGATAAATGCAAAGTGATCCACAAATAGACAAATCATAGTAAAAATGCTGAAAGCCAAAGGCAAGGAAAAAATCTTGAAAGCAGCAAGAGAAAAATGAATCATCAGTTACAGGATACCCCAATAAGATTAACAAGTAAATTCTCGTCAGAAACAATAAAGGCCAGAAGGCAGTGGAATAACAATATCTAATGTGTTAAAAAAACAAAAGCAAAAGCAAAAACAAAAACAAAAACAAAAAACTGTCAACCAAAAATCTTATATGCGGCAAAGCTACGTTTTACAAATGAAAGTAGAAAAAAGACTTTAAAAGATAAACTAAAAGTGGAAAAGTTATTATTCATAGCCCGACTTTCAAGAAATATTAAAAGAAGTTTTTCTCTATCTTCAAAGTCAGTAAAGACCGGTCAGTTTCTTCTTACATTACTCTGCCCTCCTCTTCTGCCTTACTCTTCCACTTTAAAGCGCCCTTGTGATTACATTGGATGATCCAGGATAACGTCCTCATAGTCAGCTGATTAGCAAACTTAATTGCATTTGCAAACTTTATTTCTATTTTTCCAGGAAAATTAGCTTAGTCTCAGGTTCTAAGAGTGGGGGATATCATTATGCCACCTACTGCAGATGGTAAACCCTGAGTATAAAAGGCTCATGGTAACACAAATTACTCTTTTTATCAGATCAAGTGTTATACCATTCAAAGTGTTATCAGTTTTTGACTTTTTAGGAAACTGGAGGCCTAGGAAAAGTCTCAGCAATTTAAACTGAATCTATTTCTAACTTATGTGGTCCATCTTGCTTCTATTATTGATTTGTGCCATGGTTAATTAAAATTGGTATTTAATATATATAGTATGTATGTATTTGGGGAAAGTGAGAGAGTCTCTTCTTACCAGTCCACAACCAACACAAAATACCAAAAATTCAACATTGATAAAGTTTTAATGCACTATTTTTCAGCTTAGAAATTAAGAATGAAAGTATGGGCAATGCTGCTTTGCTAGTGGAGTCCCTTTCAATCCCAGGGTTTGGTAAGAGACTGAGTATCAACCGCTTAAGGATATTGCAATAAGAATTCAAAGTATCATAGGAATTAGACTAGATCATGTCTAAGATATCTTCTGTCATGTTTTATAATTTTAATATATTTATATATTATATATAATTATAGTAATATATCAACATAGTGAAGTTAATAATGATTTGGAAATTATCCTTATATCACAGTATAACTCAACCAAGTTGCTATCAGCAGGATAGAAAAGAGACTGAATAAGCAGCAAAAATTGCCCCTTCTGACTGATGACATAATGAAAAAAAAATTGAAAAAAGACAGAATTCTGAATCATCTTATAAAGGAAGCTTTTATGTTTCCAGAAAAATTTTGAAAACTTTTTAGGAGCTCTAGTAAGTTGCCCAAAGCCATGAATTAAGTGCTATTTGAAAGAGGGTTTTTAGAAACCAGATGATAGATATTTAAATATGCCTATGCTATTTTATTTGCAGCTAAAAAAGGAGACACTAGAATTGTTTGTCATATCTGAACTGTTGCTGAGAAACTAAGAAAGGTATTTCCAAAGTAGGATGCCATCGAACGCTGAAAAACCTTGGGGGCTGCTTGCCAAGACTGTAAACTCCATTTGTCACAGGGCCTCTGTAGTACAGAGTTTCTTCTAAATTTATCTTCTCCATTTGTTTTTGTTATAGAATTATAAACAATGGGATGTTAGACACATGAAATTGCTATATGTGTTGCTTCTTTTAGATCTGTCAGAAGCAGCTTTGTTTGATATCAACTGCACTGTTAAAATTTTGAGGTCTCAGATTCATTAGTTCCCAACATTTTGAGGGGTAGGGATGCTGCCATGTACTTCTCTCTGTGCTCTAAATTGTCCTGCTCAGTGGCTAGTGCATACTAGGTGATATATATCATCCAGACTTATAAACAAATGAATAAATGAAAGGAGAGATTATCAAATGAATTACTGACTAAAAATCAATGTAGGGTTTTTTTCTTCAATATTTTGTGAAATATGATATAAGCAGATATGGTAAATAGAACCATAAGAAATTGTTGATATATTATTATTTTTGATCTACAAAAATGGTAGTTTCTTATAGTTCAACCTAGTAGATGACTTTAGTAGTTTAGCTGTCTCTCCTCTATTTATTGTATTCAGATTAAATCACAATTTATTAGGCTCTGTTCAGGGCCAGTTAGATGTTTCTTCATGTTATTTTATTTAAATTTTAAAATAATCTCATCATAAGCAGAATTCTAAAATGGCCTCCAAGATGCCTACCCCTTGGTGCACATTTTTGTACATTACCACTGGGATTGTGAATCTCAGATTTTACTTTGATAATTAGGTTATGTCAGATGGCACCATTGACTTTAAGAAAAGGAGATTATCTGGGTGGTTTGGATCTAATCACATGAACTCTTTAAATTTGGGTCCTCGAGGTCAATACAGAAGAAGTCAGAGTTTAGAAGTAAAAAAAGGGATTTGATGTAAGGGAGATGCTAGGTTGCTGGCTTTGCAGACAGAGGAACCATGTGGGAAGGGATGGTGCAGCTTCTTGGTGTAAACAGTGGTCCCACACCCACAGCTGGTAGAAAAAAGAGAGGCTTAGTTCAGCAGCAAGGACGTGAATTCTGCCAGTGTGCTCTATGAAGGACCCTGAACCACCGATTAGAAATGGAGAACCAGCTGACACCTGAATTTCAGCCAATGAGATCACCAACAGAGAATTGAGTCATGTGTGAACTATAGAAACTGAGAGATTAAATTTGTGTTGTATTTCAGTACTTATTATGTTTTCAGTAGGTAGCTGGTAACATGGCAGTAGAAACCTAGTACATATCCTCTACACTCATTTTATTTTACAAAAGGAATGCAGACTCAGTATTAAGAACTAATTTTCTCAACAATGGGTAGAAAAGATTTTAACAAAAGACTTCTGGCTCAGTGGTTAATATTTTTTTCTAGCAAGGCTTAGTCTTTGTAAAGAAGTTTGGAAGAGGAAATGAGAATTTGAGAATTAGAGTTCTGTCAAGTCACTCATAAATTCGCATGTAGATGAGAAGTCACATGGAGGGAAGTTCTCTTGTGGTTCTATTAAACTTTTTACATTTCTGGGTTTAAAGATCTCTTAACACATAAAGATCTCTGTGAACTCAAAAGACATTTGGCAAGAAAGAATCACATAACGCTGGGTAAAATTAGCTGTCTTTCTAAAGTGACACATGCATTTGTGGTAACTTCCAGGGTTCATGGAATTCCTTATTTATTTCTTCCTTGCTGAGAAAACTGCCCGACATTTTATGTCATTTTTAAAAATAAATCTCAATATGCTATTTTTATCACGTTGCTCTGTTTCCTATGGATCTCTAGGACTAAGAAAAGCAAACTACAGTAAAATGACTAAATAGGTTTTATATCTTATTAAACAATATGTGTGTGAGACAGATGTCATTCTGACTTTGAAAACTATGTAAATCACTTAGAATTTTATTTTATTTTTAAAAATAAATTAGTTTAATTGTTTTGATGTTGGCATGTGTGTATCAAATTTTATGTAGATTATGTACTAAGAGAAGTCCTAAGCAGATTTTTTAAGTCATTCATAGTCCTAATACCTAGTAATATTTTTACTGTTTTTATTAGTTTTATTCTAGAGATTGTTTTCATAGTTTTAAGTATATATGTAAGTAAAAAGGATAGATAGGGCAAAAATGGATATATTATAGTATTTTTTAAATAAATAAAATAGAATTTTATTAGGAAGACAAGAAATTAAAGGTATGCTAAACTTTAAATAATTTTCTTATCGCATGACATATTAGTTCTAGAGCTCTCTGAAGCAGAAATGGGAACACTTTCTCTGTAGAAAGCCAGATATTAAATATTTTTAATATTAAATATTAATAGACTGTGGACCACACATGGTTGCATATATTTCTCTGTGATAAATATTAATAATAAATATTACAAATTTAAAACCATTTTTAGCTCCAGGGCTGAACAAAAACAGGTCATGAGCCACAATTAGCCTAAGATAAGAATATAACTTTATGACAAACATTAAGAGATTAGTTTCTTAGTAAATTCCTCTATTAAAATATAATATACTACAGAAGATACACAAATTATGAGAACACAGCTCAATTTTTTTTTTCACAAAGTGAATTCATTTGAGTAATAAACTTAACTGGAATAAAGAAAGTTACATTTTTAGCAGCTCTGAAGTGACCCCCATCCGCTTCTGGCAACCTTGGAGGTGTTGCTTTCACCTCTTTCACAAAGACTTGCTTGTGCTCCAGGAGTGCAATGAGCAGATCGCCCTGAACTGCGCCCCCTTCAGTCTATGGCTGCTAGGGCCCTGCCCTTCTGTGGCAACCCCCAGGCAATAACTGAGCAGAGTGGGCTTTCTAGAGCCTGAGGGCCTCTGTCCATCTCCTCTATCTGGTAATCCTTTTGCAGAGCTTCCTATTTGATTGGCTGAGACTTTCTCGAATCTACACTCCACCTGGCTTTTCTTGCTCAGTTCTGCTTCCTTCTACAGCTGTCAGAGCAGCTTAGGGTATACAGACTCACTCTCGATCTCGCTTCCACCCTACTTATATTTCTTAGGTGTTACCTCTCAATAACCCTGTTGTGCTCTTATCCCATCTCAACATTTGATTCTTGGAGGACTCAAACTGACACCTCTCCTCTTCCTCCACCCTGTCAAGCATAACTACTACCCTAACTTCCACCACCCTAGGTAGTTTCAAATTTGATGTCAGTGGAAACATATGCTATATCATCTTTTGTAACTGACCTATTTTGCTTAATATATTGTTTGTGAGACTGATCTTTCTTATTATTATGGTTATAGATTACTTATTCTTCTTTTTTAGTTTTCCATTCTATGAATATATTGCAATTTACCCATCCTACTGTAGATGGACAACAGGTATTTTCAGTTTGAGATTATTATATCATATCCATAAACATTGTGAATGTCTTTTGGTTAACATTTGATTCATATCTTTTGCTTAGGTTTGTACCTCGAATTGTAATTGCTGGGTCATATGGTATGCATATGTTCAATATTGGTAGATTTTGCCAGACAAATTTCTAAAGTTTTTTTTTTTATGAATTTACACTCTACCAATTGATCCATAAAGTCTTTTTTTTATTTTACTCATTCTGTTGGCTATAAAGATATATATTATATAGTTCATTTGCATATCATTGAAAACAAATGTACTTGAGTATCTTTTTTTATGTTTATTGGTATTTGGATGTTCTCTTTTGTAAAGTGTCTTTAGGTATTTTGCACATTTTTCATTCTATTGTATTCCATTGTATACATTTTTCATACTGACTTTTTGATGTTCTTTATATACTTTGGATAGGAATTTTTGCTGAATATACATAGTTTAAATGTATTTTTTAATTTTTACTCTCCTAATACTGTCTATTGATGAAAAGTTTTTAATTATACTTTAGTTTAGTTTATTTTTTCTTTATAGTTAATACATTTGTGTCCTGTTCAAGAAATATTTGCCTATGTCAAAGTCATGAAAATATTCTGTTTTCTTCTAAAAGCTTTATTATTTTAACTAACATTTAGCTTTTGACTTTATTTTTGTGTATTGATTGAGGTACTCATTTTTTATATGAATATTCAGTTTACCCAGCACCATTTATTGAAAAATACCATCTTTTCTGTATTCCACTGAAAAGTCATTTAGATCATAAAAAAGATAATTTCTTTACTCTCAATTTAGTTTCACTGGTCTATTTCTTTTCTCTTGTACTGTTACCGTATTTTCTTAATTGCTACAGCTTTATGATATATCTTGACATCTAGTATTGTAACTTCTAGCTTTGTTTTTCTCCAAGAATGCCTCAGATATACTTGGGCCTTTTAATTTTTATGTAAATTTTATAATTCATCAATTTTCATTAAGTTTAAGTAAATTAAATCTGTAAACCAATTAGATGACAACCGACATTTTTATAATACTAAATAGTCCAAGTCATGAATACGATATAGCCTCCCATATATTAAATCTTCTTTAATTCCTCTTAGTATTATTTTGAATTTTGTTTTTTTTTTTTTTGGTGTAGAGGTCTTGTATGTATTTTACTATATTTATTTCTAGATATTTATTAATTCAAATAATTTTTCTGTAGATTCTTTTGGGCTTTCTGTGTAGTCAATCAGGTTGACTGTGAATGATTACAGTTTTAATTTTTCCATATCAATGTTTACAACTTGTATTTTTGTTTGTTTTTGTTTTGTTTTACACTTAAGACTACTAATACAATAGGCATCCATATCTTGTTCTGAACTTTAGGAGAAAAATTTAAGTAATATATTATTAAGTATGACACATGGTAAATTTTTGTAGACTATCTTTCAAAGATTAAGGGAGGTATTTTTTATTGAATACATGTTGAATTTTATAAATGCTTTTCTGTATTTATTATTATACCATAATTTTTCTTTTTTTATTTATTAATTTTTCTTCTAATGTTAAGCCAACTTTATAGTCTAAACTCCTTTTTAATACTAATATTTTGTTTACAACTTTTGCATCTACGAAGTCTATGAAAAGCATAGTTTGACTTTTTTCTTTTAATTTCTTTTCCAGTTTTTGTATAAAGATTATCTTGAACCCAGAAATCAATGTTCCTCTTTCCTAATTTCTGAAATAATTTGGGGAAACTATTTTCCTTAAAATTGTGGAAAAATTTAGTGGGGAAACTATCTGGATCTGGTACTTTCTTTTCAGGGACATTTAAAACAATGGATTCACTTTTTTAATAGATTAATAATATTAAATTATCTATTTCTTTTTGTGTCAACATTGATAATTTGCTTCCCCAAGGAATTTGTTCATTTCAAATGTATTATCAAATTTGTTGGTGTAACGATGTTTCATTATAGTCCGTACTTAATTTTTTATTATATTTAAGTTTTCTAAGAACTGACTCATGACTGCTGATTTTTTTTTACTATAATTATTTCCTCTATTTTATTGATATCTGCATTTCTAATTTCATTTTTGTTCTCTTCTAATTTATTGGGCTTGGATTTGCTGTTCTTTTTCTAACTTCTTAACATGAAATATTAGATCATTGACATAGACTTTTTTTCTTTAAAGTTATACATTTTTATGACTTTAGCTATCTCCCACAAATTCTGATATTTTATAATTCAAAGCTTTCCCATTATCTAATTTCTTTCTTCTTTAACCCATAGGTTATTTGGAAGCATGTTATTTACAAATGTTTGCAGCTTTTCTAGGAATATTGTTAGTGATTTGTAATTTAACACTATTATGATAAAAAAAACTCTGAAATATTTTAGTTTTCTTGATATGTATTAAGAATTTTTTTCTTGACTCAGTATATGTTCAATCTTGATGAATATCCACTGTACACTGGAAAAGAGTGTATATCTTCCACTTGTTATGTTAAATGTTCATTAATGTCAAGCAAAGTAATAATGGCTAATAGTATTATTCAGATATTCTCTATCCTGTTTGATTTTTTGACTACCTGGTTTATCAATTACTAACAGAAGGGTATAGAACTTCCAGTTATAAAACTGTGCTGGTCTATTTATTCTTTAGTTTTATCTCTTTTTTTTTCCCAGATGTATTAAAATTGTGCTATTACATGCTTATGCATTTGTGATTTTGTTTTTTGTCCTCTCAATCATTTAACTCCTCTACCATGAAATATTTTCTTTATCTCTGGTAATATCCTAAAATCTATTTTTTGTATTAATAAAGTCATGACAGTTTTCTTATACTTATTGCTTTCTTGGTAAATGTCTTTAAATTTATTTATTTAGTTTATCTCAAAATGAATCATTTATAAAAAGCACATAGTTGAATCTTTTTACAGTCTGACAATCTCTTATTTTAAATGCAATATTCAATCATTTTATATATAGTTCAATTAGTTCACTTAGTTGGATTTATGTCTGTCAATTTTGCTATATGAACTTCTCAAATGTCATTTATGTGATCTTTATCCTATTTACCATTTTATATTTTAATCACATATGTTGTATTGTGTTCTTGTTGCTTTTAATGTTTTTTCCCCCTCTAAATGTATTCTTTTTTTTTTTTTTTCCTACAGTTTGTTTTAAAAGTTTTCTGGTCCAACCTCATCTCTCGATTTTGTGTAATTTCACTTAGAAAACTTTGCGGTATTTTTTTTTTCTTTTGGTCTTTATAATATACAATGATGTCCATAAAGAACTATTTTTATGATGTCCTTTTCTGTTTTTTTTTACATATTTACTCCTGTGATATGTGTCTTTCATCTGCACTTTACTTATGTTTCAGTTCTTTTTTATTGATGCTCTTTCTCACCTAAGAGTTTCAGCTGTTCTATTGTTATTATTATTTTGAGTGAAGATAAATTATTTGTTAAAGATTCATGTTTGAAATGAAAATAGTGAAATGAGCCAGTAACTTTCTTCTTGAAATTTCTGTTGCAAATGCCTTCTGTAAATTTGTTATTTCTTTTGCTTTGGGGTCAACTTTCTTGTAGTTGTAATTGTTGTTAGTGTTTAAAAGGCTTATTGAGAAGTCATTAGATCACAGCTCTATGTTTTTCTACCGAATAATCACTTTATATATTTTCTCCTTGATCCTAGTTTACCTTATAATGGCCCCTTGGCTAGCACAATGAACATAAAATTACCTGATCAACATAGTTTCTCCTTCAGTTTTATCTCCCTTTTCATTCTGTAAACTCAGTTTCTAACAGGATCTTATCCATTTTCTCACATTATACACATATACCTATAGTTCTTGTCTCTCTGATCAAGGGATATTTGTATAGTTTGTGACAATGCTCCTTAATTTTAAGAAAATTCAGAAAAAAAGGAGGTCAAATCTCATTTTTCTCTGTAGTTTGGTTCACATTTTATAATATTTTGAAAGGATGATTTGGATTTCAGGTTTTCTACATTTTTAATGTTTATTTTTTATTAATTTCAAAGAAAATGATTGAGAAAAAAATTTTATTTTGATATATGTAACTGGGAGTCCAGTACTTTTTGAAGCTTTTAATTTATACTGTACCTTTTAGATAAAGGTGATAATGTCAAAAATTTCTGATACTTTCTTTGTGCTTCAGGTGTTTTAGGATTTCTTGAATCCTACAGTACCAGTTTTTCTGCCTCTTGAATAAAACCTTCAGCTCAACCAATACTTATTAAAGGATATAGTGTCTTTGTGAGGTTAATATCATGGTTTTGAAGTAACACAGGCCTGGGTTAAAGTATCATATCTACCACATATCTGTTGTATAACTGTTTTTTCTAAATCTTAATTTTTCTTTCTGTAAATTCGTGACAAAAATACCTCCCTATGGTGAATTTAAATGAGATAATACAAAGAGAACAATTGGTGTATAGTCATTGATGAATGAACAGAAACAATTATGATTAGTATTCTAGATATAGATGTTCGAATCAAATTGGAGTATTAATTACTATATAGTTTTATTGCAGAATTCCACCTTTCATAACCCTTGGGTAGAAACATATATGTAACTCTTCCCATACAAGTAAAATTATTTTGATGGACAAACATAAAAATGGTTAACAATGATTACTGTGTTCTAGGAGCTTGATATCTGAGGGTTGAGTGTACTGGGAAAGAAGGGTTTGCTTATGGAAGTCTATGCCAGCTGGTGGCATGTTATCTTTTGTCTTGTCTACACCCTGACCTTTCAGCTTTATAACTTCCAAATGTTTATGTAATGAGAACTGCCCTTTTAAAAATTGACACAGTGATTAAAATTGAAAATAAGAGCCAAGACTCTTCTCTAATAAATAGTCTGAATCTAAGCATACATCTGTCCAGCAAAAATCTTCTAAGCAAGCAGACACACATTTATTTGCTTGTATTGAAAAAATAAAGGTGACATTTATACCATTCAATAATTTTTTCTCCCACTGTTTATTCAATGGTGAGATTTAAGTGGGCAAATGCTATACTAACGTTGATACTACTCCTAAGCCATCTTTTAAATATTCAGCTTTTAGATGGATGCATCCTGAGACTTGCTGACACAAATTTCTTATAATTTCTTATAATTTCCAAAAAGAGAACTATAATCAAAGCCAAACCCTCCTTACTAAAGCAGTTCATCTTGCTAACAGATCTGACAGTTCCATCCAAGTTTCCCAGATCCAATAACAGTTCCTCCTGCTTTCCTCAGTTCTAATTATACACACACACACACACACACACACACACACACACAAACACACACACACACACACACACACACACACACACACACACACACATATATATATATATATATATATATATAATTTTTTTCATACCTGAATAGAAATGATTTGGTTATTTAAAGCCACTTATCTTAGTGATGGGATAGAAATCTCCAAAGCATAACAGAATATCCATAGTAATTTCAATCTTATGCTATTCAAAGAACATAGAGATTCAGAGGAAAAATTTAATAACAATAATATTGTTATTCAAATATAATTGAAATCAAATTTGATGTGTACCAGATATAGTGATTTAAATTTTTCCCCTTCCTTTCCTTGCTTTTTTCTACCTAAATTCTAGTCACAGTGGCCTTCTTCTTGTTCCTTGAGCATGCCAAATTAGAGTCTTTTGACTATTTTAGGACCATTACTAATCTTTCTCCTTGGAATACTATTCTCCATATTTTTATATGACTGATTTCTTTCCAATTCAAAAGTCATTTCTTCAAAAGGGCTTTCCTAATCATTTACTCTTTAACCCAGTGCCCTGTTTCATTTTCTTCATAACATATAACACTCTATAAAATTAGAGATGCTTCGTGACTTATATGGGATTATGTCTCAGTAACCCCAAGCTTAGTTGAAAATGTCATAGGTCAAAAATTCATTTAATACCTCTAACCAGAGATCATAGCTTAGCCTAGTCTACCTTAAACATATTTAGAGCATTTAAATTAACCTATGGTTTGACAATTATCTTACATTTCATCTCAAGAATAACTGTCTCCCTCTTCTCACCAGAAGCAGGAGACACAGATGGGCATTTTTTAGACATGATAGGATGTAAAACACAAAACGCAATACCCCCAAAATGCTGGAAACACAGTACACTGTAGAGTGTTGGTTGTTTACCCTTGTGATGACGTGGCTGACTGGGAGTTGTGGCTCTCTGCCACTGCCCAGCATCACGAGAGTGTCATACCAAATATCTCTAGCCTTGGAAAAAATTAAAATTTTATATTTGAAGTACAATTTCTACTGAAAGCATATTGTTTTCACACCATTGTAAAATAAAAAAATCATAAGTCTAAACCGTTTTAAGTTGGGGACTGTCTTTATTTCTTTTTTAAATAAAAACATTCTTCCTCCACTAAATTGTAATCTACATGATAGCCAGAACTTGTGTTTTTCACTATTTCCCCATGTGCAAAAAACTGCTTATAATATAGCACATGCTCAATAGATAGTTATTGAATACATGAATGAATAAATAGTATTTGCCAACCAGCTTTCAGCTTTCTTCTAAGTTTTCTTTGTTGAAGTTTGATTCCAACATTTTTTTTTTTAAGCTGAGGTCTAAAGCTAATTACATGAAATCATGGTGACAATATTTAGTTTGTATGTGCTCTGCTTTCCAGGTAAATAGAAGATGGCTTCTTTTATTTCAAAAGCCTTAATCTCCTAATTGTCTTTCCACCAAGTCCTGTATCTGAATTTGAGGGATGCATCTAAATTTCACTCATTTGGTAGAAAAAGAACATTGACATCACTGGGTCAAATAAATGTGACTCTCTTTATTTTCAAATATTCTAATTGTCTGCCTCCTGTGAGAGACAAAATGCTTATGGCATCAGAACATGCCAATTTAGAATATTCAAACACTTAAATAGTCATGTAATAATAATACCAAATAATATAATAATAATAGTTGTTCTATAATTCAGGAATCTACAAAAATCCTGAGAAGATAAGAAGATATCATCACTTTCTAATGTTCCTTATTATGAAGCACGACACCATTTGTGTGCTTTAAGAACGAACACTGTTAAAAGTTGAGGAATGTAAGGGATCCAAAATCATCCAGTCCAACCCAGTGCTTGGACTCTCTGTATAAGATTTCTTTCAAGTTATTGTCTTGTGAGTCTTTCCCTGAACACCTCTATTAACAGGATTGCCATGATTATTTGAGACAGTAAATTATATCTTTGTGCAGATTTGTTTATAAAAAGAAGTTCTCATATGTCAAGTGGTTAAATATTTTTCTGAAATGTTCTTCCATTGGACCCATTTAAATTCCGTGGCACATAATGGACAGTTTTACTGCCAATACCAAAATAATTTTCCTGTTAAAATTTCTGTTGTGGAAACAACACAGGCCTATAAATAAAAATTAAATAATATAAAAATATAAAGTAAAAAGTATTTCTTCCTCACTCCATCCTTTCAGCCCTACCCTTTAGAAGTAGCCACTGTAAAAGGTTTCTTGGAGATCCTTTAAGAAAATTCTCACCTAAAAACACATGTATCTACTGACCTAAATATAAATTATACAGATTTTAAAGTACAAGTTGGAATGTAAAATGCATACTTTTCTGACTTACTTTTTTATTTCACAACTGATTTCTATTTCCCTCTGAAAACATGCAGATCTACTTTATTCTTTTTATTAGTTTCAAGGTATTAATTGGAAAAATACTGATTGATATGTTTTCATACATGTGTAAAATTATGTGGGGGGCCAATCTTTCAAAAAGGATTTGTTGAGTCAATTTTTTATTTATTTCCAGTCAAGAATTTTGTTATTTAAAAAAATAATTAATTAATAATTTGTTCTAAAATGACATAACACAATTACTTTTTTCTCAAGTTTCAAGCAAGTCTCTCTTTGATAAGAAAAAGCACAAAATAAGTATGTTGTGCTGAGATTCAATCTTCTTTCATTTTTAGAAAAATAAGATGAATTTTTAATATTGACCTGGTTAGCACCTTTAAACATAGCAAATGAGTATGTATGTATATACAAATATGAAAACTTCTAGAAATGCAACCACTTTTGTATTTCTTCTATAATATAATCTTTAAAATTTTTTTAAATAACTTTAAAATTACAGAAAAGTTACAAATATAGTGGAGAGTTTATATATAGTCTTCACTCAGATTCCCATAATGTTGATTTCTAAAACCATAGTATAACAGTCAAAACTGGGAGATTAACATTGGTGTGCTACGATTAACTGGATTATATACCTACTCAAATTTCAGTTCTTCCTTAATGTCCTTTTTTAGTTCCACAATCCAGTTAGGATCCCACATTACATTTAGTTGCTGTGTCTCTTTAGTTTTCTCCAAACTGTGACTGTTCCTCAGTCTTTCCTTATCTTTACAATTTGACACTTTTCTTGAGTATTGGTCAGTTATTTTGTAGAATGTCTTTCAATTTGGCTTTGTCTGATATTTTCTTATTATGAGAGGTTTTAAATTTTGGCAAGAAAATAATATACGTGATATGTCCTTTTCACTAAATTATAACAAGGAGAAACGATTTTCATCAGCATTAAAATATTAGTGGTGTAAATATCAATCACATGACTAATGTGGTGTTTGCTAGGATTCTCCAATGAAAGTTTACTCTTTTCCCTTTGTAACTGATAACTATCTTGAGGGAGATATTTTGAGATTCTTCAAATATTCTGTTTCTCCTCAAACTTTCATCCACTTCATTTTTCATCCACTGTGTATCCTGCTTGCAGCAATTAGGACTGTGGTGTTTCTCTAATGATAATTTAGTATTTCCTTCCATGCTACATTTATTAATTATAATTCTTTTGTAAAAGAGAGCTGCTACTTAATTTATTTACTTACTCAATTACTTATTTATATCAATATGGACTTGTGGATATTTATTTTATTCTATAGGTTATAATTAAAGATGATCATTTATTTTTTTGCTCAAATTGTTCCAAATTTGGCTATTGGGAGTATAACAAAATACTACAGATTGGGTGGCTGAAACAAGTGAAATCAATTTTCCTCAATTCTAGAGGCTAAAAGTCCAATATCAAAGCATAAGCAGGTTTGACTTCTCCTGAGACCTCTCTCTTGTCTTGCAGATGGCTATCTTCTCACTGTGTCCTCACATGTCCTTTTCTCTGTGCATATCCCTTATGTGGCTCTCTCCTCATAAAGACAGTAGTCCTAAGGCCCCACCTTTATGATTTCATTTAACCGTAATTACCTCCTGAAAGACCCTATTTCCTAATACAGTCAATTGGGGGTTAGAACTTCAGCATATGACTTTGATGCATAACAGCATTTATTTGTCTTCAAGTATCTTTGACTTATAGTGTCTTCTACACTGGCAATCAGCTTCTGTTAAGGCTGTGTTGCTTCCCTGATTCCTCACTCTGCCTTCTCTCTCTGCTTCTCTGTAGTATGAACTGACAGTGTGATGCTCTCACACTTTCCACTCTCTTCAGACATTCTTATTGCAAGCAGTCATTGTTTGCACCCTTCAGCACAGATGATTATAGGGAGATTTAATGATGTAAAAGATTGATTTCCTCTTAGAAACCTTTCTTAATTTTGTACAAATTCCATTGGATTTGGCAATTCTCAGTCAGAGTTTGTGGTTTCACGAGTTTTATTGCAGATAGAGTTTCCTCCTCTGTTTTCCATTCTCTTTATTGTCTTTAGTTGGTTTCAACAAGAGTGGGGCAAAATGTCTTTATTTGGCCATTATCTTTATTTACACATAAACTAGTTTATTCATTATTATTAATATTAATAAAGTTCTAAAAAGAGAACTGTGGATATTAGTGAAGATTATATATTGATAAATTAAAATTTTTTATCTAAATATTTATTGTATTACAATTAAATAACAATTAAAATAAGAGCTACTGACATTTATTGAACCCTTACTCTATACCAGATTTTGTGCTAACTATCCATAAAGAAAGCCTAATTTACTCTTATAACCACTCTAAAACAGAGATAATAGTATTAAATTTTACAAATGGAAATACTTGTTTAAGGCCTCACAAGTGATACATGTTAGAGTTGAATATTAAATCTATCTACCTAAATTACATATTCTCAACCACTATGTTGAAGAGATTATCCTTGGAAGAAAAGTAACAAAAACAAAGAAATAAAAAGAAACAATAATAACAACAAAACATATCTCAATCTTTTATAATACTGTTTACTGATTATTCTATTTCCAACATCACTACAATAAATGTTAACTCATCTTATAAATGTATTCATAAAATAAAACAAACACATGTATGTTAGAGTCACTATAATTTTTCATTTACAAAAGCAAGTGTACTCTATTGTGAGTAGCCTATTTTTTCATAATTATTTACTTCTTTATACACCAAATCTACAAAGGAAATGAAACTCTGGCACTGGTTGCTATATACTAAGATAGCCAATACAGACTGATGCAGTTTTCTCTCCATGCCCAAATATCTATTAACATGGAGAAAATCTGGATTATCTGGTACTGAATGTGCAAAAATGAGTTTAGCTTTCTGTGCTGGATGATTGAATGCATCCTTGGATCAGCCTATCAAGGTTTAATTGAACTACAAATCCAATGATAATTGGAATAGAACTCCAGTCCAAAACAGGACACAAATATTCCAAGCTTTAGTTAATGAACAGAGGCAAATGGAACCTCTTACTTATATTCATGACAACTTCTGACTAATATCTAAAAAATATGGCATTGCAGTATGTAAAGGGGATAATTATGTAACAATAATTATTCAGTAGCCACTTTGTGCTCAGTAAGTAAGATTAGAAAAATTAAATGTAGTAATAAAATATTTTAAAATAACTTAAGTCCTTATTTGTATTTTAGGTTCTTCAAGCCTATATATTTCTTCATATAATACTAATGCATTATTAAATACATAGCAGTTGTTAAATACATATTTTGTGTGTATAAATGGTTGGTCTCAGGAGGAAGTAGATTATTAGATGAGGTATAATAGGTTCCATTTATTATAAAAGTTATAATAGTTGATAAAAAAAAGGTTTGTCTGCTGAATAAAAGGTTGTATACTTGTTACTACTGCAGTTGCTACTGTCAACATTTTTATCTGGGATTTGAATGAACTCATTGGCTTAGAATTGCCATTTACAAATTTACTTAACATTGTCACCTTGACAAGGTTTAAGAGCAGTGATGTTTGTTTCTGAAATATTTTTGAAAGTGTTATTGCTTTAAAAATTAACAAATTTATAAATACACACAAAATTAAAGATAAAAGTTATTGTGTAAATCAAAATTATAGAGATGAAGTGATTCTTGATTGCTAGAAGTTAGAGATGAGAGAGAAGATGGAGAAGGCTGTGACTATAAAGGGTAGCAAGAAGGATATTTTTGTGATGATGCAATTGTTTTGTATCTTGAATGTGGTAATAGTTTTGAGAATCCACACATGTAATACACATGCTACAAATGGAGCATAAAATAAAATATAATAAAATATCACAGAAACATTGCATCACTATCAATTTTCTGGTCTTGATATCGTTCTATTGTTACATAATATGTAATCATTGGGAGAAACTGGGTAAGTGGTATATAGGTTCTCTAGATTATTTTTGCAAATTATTGGTAATTTATAACTATTTCAAAGTAAAAGTATAAAAAATGATTGAGCTCAGTTAATATTGACTTGTATAACAGTAATGTTTTTTTTCTCACCGCTTACATTTAAATGTTTTCTATGATTCTAGTTTGAATGATGCTATTTACAAGCTGTACATATTTGGGCTTTTGACAAGCAGTTGCAGGTGGCATATCAACTCATCAAATGCATAGTGTACTCTTGTTTTTAAGTGATGAACACATGGCATCCAATCTGATATTTTTCTTTGGAGGGCAGAATTTCTTACGTGTTTTAGTTGAAATACTGTTGTGACATTTGCTCGTTTTTACCTTTATTGCAAGTATGGTTTTATATATTTCAATAGTACAATAAAAAATGTAAAATACTGAAGTTGTCTTGATTTTATAGTTTCTCTGTGATGTCAAGAATACTTTGAAACAATATATCAATATTTTGTTATTGACAATTTTTTTTCATGTTCCTATATATTACATAGGTTATGGTATATATCTTTACCATAACACATAAACAATGCCAAAGGACACATTGCTAGCATCTTAGTATATATGAATAAAAGTGGGTGAGAAAGATATTACAAGTCTTTGTCCCTCCCTATCTCTGTCAATGAGAGGGACCATCCACAGGCAAATAACCATCTCTTTATTTCCATTTGCATTTCTTTAAAAACTAGTGAAATTGCACATTTTATCATTTATGTCCACTTCTGTTTACTATGATTGAGTTATCTCTTTATAGTGATTTGTCTTTTATCTATTTAAATAATATCCTTTTCTTAATTGATATGAGGAGCTGCTTCTGGGCTTTTGTCATACATGTTTTAAATATTCCCCCTTAGTGTATCTTCAATGGAAAGAGAAAAAAAAATGTGTTCAAGGAATTGAAAAAAAAAACAAGCAACCAAGCCTGGTATGGCTGATGCACAGAGACTGAAGGAGAACAGGACCAAAAAAAGATCAGAATTATAGAAACACATAGGATGCGTAAAGGATTTTATATTTTATTCTAAAGTAATGAGAAGCCATTGAAATCTTTTATATTGGGGTGTGGGGGGATGAAGTATAAAGATGATGGTTGTGTTGTAATTGAGTTTTGTTATAAAAATTCCTTTAAAATAATCTATCGAAACTCTTAGCAAAGAAAATGGACTGTGGTAAGTGTTTAACAAAAATCTGAGCTCATTGTTAATATGAATATGATGATTACTCAACATTTGTGTCAGAAGGAAACTGAAGTCTGAGGAAGCTAAATAATTATTCCAGTGCCACAGCTATAAAGAACCACAGATAGCTGTTTCTAGGCTAAATCTCATTCTCATTCTGACACCGAGAGTGTGAGTGTGTCTGCAGAGAGCAATTTGTGAACTGACAACACAAATCTAGCCTGGGAAGTGATCCTGTTACAGACCAAAACATTAGGAGTATTAACAACACAAATTTAATCATTCATTGGGTCACTCTCATGAAAGTCATACCAGGTGTATGTGATTAATGTATTAGAGGCTAAAAGACGGTTAAAATAGCATTTACACAGAATAGGTTTAGGAAACAATATTATCCTCATTATGGAGTTAGTCTGTCATGGTTTACAAGTGCAGTTTTTCAAAACTAAGTAATCTATAAGCTTCATGTTCGCAAAACACACACACACTCTGTGGGACCTCAATAAATACTAGCTGACTGACTGACAGATAAACACCACCATAAACAGATAAACACTTCTAAGTGAACTGTAGTCATATACTTAAAGAGACAGTATCAGACCTATGTGTATAAACTAGAGATTAAATATACGAGAAAATAGCAAAAATGCAATAGTGAAAATATCTTTCTAAATTGTTAGTTCCTTGAACGGCAAATGAAGATGAAGTCCAGCAATTATTAAAGTTTTATAAAGTAAATTTACTCTACAAAATGTGTGCTCTTTCAGGATTGTAAACAAATCTATTTTTGTAACTACAGATCTTTACTCTACCTATCAATTAATTTGTAAAGGGAGCAGTGATCTTATGTGATGGTTCTTGAGAAGAAATATATGAAGAGGCAACTGAGACAAAACTAAAGGCCAACAAGTGAACATTTGATCATGCCCTATCTTCTCAGGTTTTATTACGCTAAAGTCTCAAATATTTTTATTAAAATCAATGAACATATCCCTAATAATTTAACTGTAATGTAGCAACACTTTGACTAACTATTTTCAGTCTAACATTTACTAGTTTCATGAAATTAGACAAGATTGAACCTTTCTGAGTTTAATATATTTCCATCTCAATCATGGAAATTATACAATTTTTAACAAAATGTTTTTAAAAATATTTATAATACTTAGTATAGTGCTAGGCATTTATTTAATAGGTATAAAATAAGTCTCATTTGAAAATATTATTTGTTAATTAATAATGATAGTGTCAATTTGCCCAGTGACAAAGTTTCATTTAGCATAATCTCTCTTGATAGTGGGAATGTAATGGGGAGTTTTGTGGCAGCTGAATTTAGAGGATGAGACAGAGTAGCCTTTGGAGGAAAAAATAGGTCAGGCTGAAAGGAGCGTCCTGCTCTCTGGGTTAGCATAGGCTGGGTGTTTGAAATGTGTAAGTTACTCTAGCCAGACTTGAAGGAGAAAGTGAAGACATCAAAACTTCCATGAGCTCACTTTGAGGAGAGGATAAAAGGGGTAAATAAACTTACAGAAGAGTTAATAGGAAACCAAAACTGTGAAATGAGGACATAATCCAGCTTATTATATTAAAGGTCAAAAAAGAGAATTTTGTTGCTGTTATTCGTTTGTTTTAAGAATTTGGAAGCCTCGCTCTTTCGAGTTATGGTGTGTACAAGTTTCAGTTATGCCTAAGACTAAAAAAAATTTAAATGGTCACAATCACTCCAAATACTACTTCATTTTCTTCAGAGGTTAGAGATTCTTTGTAAGAAGAACTATAAAAACACATGACATATTTTAAAGGTTGATCCAAATAGTACAACTTGTGAATACCATATTAATAAAGCACTAATAAATACTGTTAATGGGGTAGGAGGTGACTCATAATGTCTAAAATGATGCTTTTTCTATATTCATTTCATTTATACTCTTTCACTCTTTCACTAGAAATGGGGCTAAAATGGAGGGTACAGGCCTGCTATGCTAGGCATTAAATTTGCCTTCTAAAACTACTCCAAAAATTCTTTTCTTAGAGTTCTTAATTATAATTAAGGTCTTAGTAATTCTCAAGAAGCAATTTTAGACAAAACTTAGTTGAGAAAATTGATGTTTAGAGAAAAAAGTAACAGATCTAATATTAAATAATAAGAGGTAGAATTTGAAAGAAGAATGTTTAAAATTCAGAAAGACATATCATGCTTCTGATTGAAGAAAGCAATATTATAAGGTTATAAAACAATCCTAATATATAAACTTTTAATAAAATTGCAATCAGAATTCTATGGTATCTTGTTTTAGCTTATCAAAACAATTAAAAATGTACATGGTAATACAAGAGTTTAAGAATGGCCAAAAACTTTTGAGAAAGAATATTAGAAAAGAACTTCCCTAATCAGTTAATAAAACTTATAAAGCTGCAAACAGAACAATATGCAGTGTCATAAGAATAGGCAAAAAAAAAAAAAAAAAAAAAAAAAAAAGAATTCTTCTTGCTATAGTTAAACTCCTAACTAAAACTACACAGAAAAATAGATTCCTTAAGGACTACATACCTCTACTTATCTTTCTCTCTATATCTATTCTTAATCCTATTCCTATCCCTATTACTACTCCTACCCTACTCATTTCACTATTCCTCTGTCTCTCTCTCTCCACCTATCTATCTATTATCCATTTCTCTCTCTCTCTCTCTCTCTCTCTCTCTCTCTCTCTCTCTCTCCATCCATCTATCAAATTATCATCTACCTGTCTACCAACCTACCTACCTACCTACCTACCTACCTACCTACCTATTATCTGTCTAATCTAACATCTCATCTGAGATAACACAGAAAATATATTAGAAAAGACTAAGAGGTTTGCTTACAGAGAATATTGTAAATGTCTTCAGAGAAAATATATCAACAACAGAACCAAAAGACAAATAATATAATTAAAAATGTTTCCAACACATATGTTAATGGATTATGACTAATATACAAGAGCTTTTACTAATGAATAAGAAATAAACCAAGCAGTACAATGATAACATGTATAAAGAAAATAAATAAGCAAATCAAAATCTGTATGGATCATTACCTGTGCAATGATACCTGTTATGAAGATACCATTAGAACCTCTGTCAAAAATTAAGGAGTCAAAATTCTACCACCTTCATTCCTCACAATTTTCTTTTAGTTTTTCTCTTAACCTACGAACAAAGAATTCAATAATTTGTCCTTTCTTAAAATTCTTCCTTCTCCAAAATTTCTAGACTTCCTGGTCAAAATTCTCAGTTGATTAGAGCTACTAATATCAGCTAAAAATCAATTTTAAAAAATACATTCTAAGGAACTGCATTTGCACAAGTAAAAGACACAAATATTATCGATCATTTTTATATATTAAAGAGGCAGAAAGATTCTACTGATTGGTTATATAAAAGTCTGGAGAGGGTACCTTTAAAATTAGAATTAAAATTTAGGAATAACTATTGTCCAAAGAGGTTAACCTTCACCTTCAGAGATATAACATAAAGACAAGACAAAACCAAACCAAACCAAACAAAAACAAAAACAAAAAACAAAAAACCATTGTAGCATATTGCCAGAAGAACAGATTTGGGAGTTAAGAAAAAATTCTCTAAAGTGAGCAATACATTGTATAGCACTCCAACAATGAAAGCAAAAAAGAAAATCAAAGACGTGTATCCCTCAGAAGTACAATACAAATCACAGGGAAGAGGGAAGGTTTTCAAATGCTATTTCTGTAGAGTACTCTGCTGATATTGTTAGGAGACCTATGAATGGAAAAGTACAAGTGTCAGACACACATCATAGACAATTTTAATGATACCAAAAATTAAATTTTAACTTTCCTCTACCATTTTTGTCAAAATATTTTGATGAATTTTTCAGATATAGTAAGCTACATCTTTTGAGTTTATCTGTCAATAACTTTGTTGTTAAAAAGAATTATCACTTTTACATGAAACCAATCTTTTCATCCAGTACATCCCTCTCAAATGTTTATTGAATGATGTACAAACCTTTTCTCCTTTAGAAAATCATTATATTAAAAATAATTCTGTTTACAAATGCTGATTTCTTCGAACCTCCCTAACTCCTTCTCTCCCTTCCCTCTTTCTCTCTCTCTTTTTTTTCCAATAGCAGTTAATAGAGAAAAAAATTTTTCCTCACTTTCTATTGCTGCTATCTTTTGCTATCTATAGGCCCTACAGCATTAATTAAATTCATTAATATCTTTTTCATAATGAACACACAGTTGATACTTTGGTGATTGCAAAATAACCTGTGATAGTATTAACAATTCTTGTGTGCTGGGCATTGTTCAGTGCTTTCTTTTTTATTTTTATCAAATTTTGTGATCTAAATTCTATAACTACTTCATTTGCAAAGAAAGAAACTGAGGCTCAGAGAGATTAAGATCATAAAGCTGGTAAGAGGTCAAGATGAGTTTCCTGAAGGCAGTGTCTGGACCTGGAATACTGTTTACATGTCACTGTATCACTCCATAAGGTCCTGGAACTAATACTTTTAGCTTTCATGGAGACATCATATTCATTAGTTTCCAAACAGTTCAAAGCATTTAGAAATAACATTTTGCTCTGGAGTCTCATGACAAAGGACAAAGTGTGTGTTAAGTCCTGTGAGAGAGACAATATTCCATTTCTCTGCCTCATTCTTTTCATTTTCTTATACTTATTTATAAACTTGAACAAAAACATATGCACTATTTAGTAAACAACTTGGCTTTGTAAAGAATATGTGCAGCCTGCTGGCTTCAATATATTTTCCAGACTATAATATCATCATTTAAGCTTATTTACATTTTTCTATTTCATGAATAAATGTGACCAAATTAAAGCTCAGCCTTCATCTTTATCTCCTGGTTGAGACTATGGCAAGTACACCTTCAGGTTTTATTCACCAGAAAAGGCACATCCAACCTCGTTTCAGTAGTCATCTGAGCAGCTATCAAAAATACATTACCATCAGAAAGAGAGGTAAAAAAATGTGTCAAATTACTAAAGACATGACATCATAATTAAAGGAGTCCTAGGTAGAATGCCAGCGAGGGTGTAGAGGGAGCCAAAATGATTATGAAATTTTGTTTCTGTGGATGTCAATGTCCTAGAAACTGGCCCCTTAATTAGAATCTTATTTTATTTTGTCTAAGCTCAAGACACAAAAACTCATTGCAGTCACACTGCCTTTAAACTGAATTGCTAAGAACAAAACGATTTGTCCCAGAAAAAGTAAATCAGGGTTATAACAGTCCAGCCACATAAATATGTATATGGACTATCATTTTCTTGTAACAAATGGTAAAAAGATATGTGGGTGACAGTGAGAGAGTCATTGGAAGGCCTGCTTTATCACCTACCTCTGGCTATGTTTCCCAAACAGCATTCTCACCATTCCTAGACCCTGGGCCATCATTAGTCCTTGCACATGGAAGCAATGAAGGTGTCTCTTAAAGTAAATCATTTGAGGATTTTTATAATCTCAAATAAAATTTTCTAATATTTTTTTCTAAGTTTTCCAGGTTTAAGGTTTTAATCTTTTATTATTTATTGTGCAGCAGTTCTGAAGGGCATGGTGAGAAGTCCTGGTTAAATAGTTAGATGGCAAAATCTGAGCTGTAGAACACTCCGTTAAAAACTAACGCATTCTTTCTTTTTCTTATTATCACTGTTCTCTCCTCTGAAGCTTTAAAATTAATAGCATGTGGGTTTATAAACCTTTGGCTGTTGATCGGCAAAATTTCTGATAAATATATTTTAAGAATTGCAGGGAAAGGAAGTCTGAATATAAATTTTCTCTTTAACCACTAGAAAGATCATAGACATCCATTTCAACTGAACATATTTTCTAGTATTTTCTTTTTTATAATATCAATACAAACAAAACTACATATCAACAAAACAAAAGTCTATTTCAGATTACAGCTTTGAAAATTAATAAAAAAAAGATGTTAATAGGTAAATGCTGTGGAATAAAGGTAAACATTTTACTTTATTCCTAATGAGAATTTGATAAAACAACAAATCACTGCAAACAATTTTTTTGTAGCATTAAATGAGAATAAATTCAATAAGGAGAAATATACATTCTCTGACTTCTTTCTGAAAGTCTTAAGTCTCTGTATTTATTTCTGTATTAAGTAGAATTGATTTGTGTCTTCTTGTTAAGTCTTAGATATGAACTTGCTTAGAAAGTTATGAAACCTGAAAGGGTCTGATCCTTACCTAATAAGGGAAAAATAGAAAGAAACACACTGAGAATAAGTACAAAATGTGAATTCAGAATGTAAAATCATAGTGATATTGATTATCGAATTATTATTTTTGTATATTTATGCATTTGTAAGTCCAACATACATAGGAATGAAGGCAGGAAGGCAGGAAGAAGGAAAGCAGGCAAGAATGAGGGAAGGCAGGTAGAAAGGAAAAGATGAAAGGTGGAAAAATGAAGGAGAAAGAAAGAAGGAAGACAAATGATTACTGGTGAGTGTGTGAGAATCAAATCAAATATAAAAAGGCTTTCATTCCTATGCTGCTTTTTAACACAGTTGTAGCTGTATTTTTTTTCTCAGCATTTACAAAAAAATGTTAAATTTATTCTTTCAAGATAAGTATCATCTTTCCTTTTCTTAGACTATGATTTTGAAGAGACTTTATTATAATTTTGGATTATGTATGCCATTTGGACTTTCAATTTATTTGTGGCAGCAAGCACTGATGAGTGTACTGCTTGTCCTATAATTGCTATCTTCCAGAGAGCATTTTGTTCCATTATGATTTCCTAGAACATTTTATTCTCGAAAGGAGGTGGCACAGACTGATTCTTCATTTTAAGGACGTTCTTTTAACTTCCCCAGGTTTTAAAATATTTAAAATTATCTTTTGAATAATAAAAAGAGGAAGGCGAAGAATGATTAGAACAGAGACACATTTTAAAATTTGTATTAAATATTTCTACTTTTATTTTGGAAATGAAAATATATCATGGAAGGTAGCCTGACACAGACAACTCATAATATGCATTAAAAATATTATAAATATGTATACTTAAAACTATAAAATTTTGTTAACCAATGTCACCCCCGATTAATTTAGTTAAAAATAAATAAAATAAATGATTTGACACAATTTAATGTAAAAAATAATATAAATATGTAGATAAAAATAAATTTAGTTGTAGAAAAATAAGGTAATTGTGAATGCTTTTTATCATATTTTTTACCTTTCCTTATGCAGATTTCATCAGCAGCAGGGGTAATGCTGATTGTTAAATGAAGACTATCTCAGTTCAAGGGTTGCTTTTTTTAAAAAAATAAGAATAATGACTCTAAATGTCTTATAAATGTTATGTTGATGCTTGCAAGCCATCTTTGTGATTTTTGAAAATGTGCAATGGGTGATTAGGAGAATATGCACTTTTAAAGTATTTAAGTAATTTAAATTCTCATTGACATTGTATCAAGGCCCATGTGGAAATATAAGAATCTACTATAGAAATAAATGTATATGTACTTGTAAAATACGATCTGAGATGACATACAGAGTTCCAGATGGTTATAAATAAAGTTAGAGAGGTCAAAAAATGTATTCTTCAATAAAATGTGGTTGATGAAAAAAATTATAACAGGAACATATGACAAGGCACTATGATTTTGATTTAAATATAGCTCTGGGCTTCCAGGTTGCCAAGTCAAATAGGGGTACATTTCTCATTATGCGACAAAAGAAAAAACATAACAAATCTGACAAGAAGAGATAGGTATCACTATGCAAATAATATGGTAAATAATTCTGCTAAAAGAAGCCAGTTCTCAAGACACAGGTTAGAGATGGGCTCTACCTCTATGCAAGTATATATAGAGAAATTTCCTAGATGTTTTCTGAAGGAGTAGGGAATGTTATAGCTTCTGATGACCATTAATTTTTCACATCCATTTACAAGCTTATTATATAACAATTGTACACAGCAGGAGTAGCAGTACTTTTTCTGCACTTGTAGTTCTCTGCCTGAAAGGCTCTACTTCTCTGCTACATTTAGATAATTCCTATTCTTCTTGAAGCCTCATTACAAACTTCATCCCTGAATGAAAGATTTCTCTAAATATCTAAGTTTTCTCAGTACCCCAGTATGGTACTTTTCACTGTGTGCTGTTGTAGTTGATTTACCTCTTCATACTAGACTATAAACTTCCTGAAAGCATGCAATATCTTAATATTTTAATATTTTATTCCTAGAACCCAGTGTGGTCTTTGACACCTAGTAGATGCTCAATAAATCTTGGTAGATGGATGGATGGATGAGCGAATTTAAGGTTGTTCTGGAAAGTCTCGTCACCAATGAATGGTTTTGGAGTGAGAAACTTGAATGAAAAGAAGTGAAAAAGAGAAAAAGACAACATTATATATGGAGAGCTCAGATTCTACCTGCTTCCTGGAGGAGCTTTCAAATCATTCAAAGTCAGCATGGATATTAATTTTTATGAGTGGAATTTGGTAAGGGATGAAATCAGGTTTTTTTTTTTAAATTAATCACATTTCCCAAGCTCAACCTGTTGTGTACTTGAGGACTGAAGAAGAGAACCAGAGAAAATCTTGATAAAATTTTATTCTATAAAATGGATTTTCAGGCATTCATTTTTAATATTGTCTTTATCATAGTTGCCTTTAAGAAAAGCAATTAATATTTAGCAAGAACCGCTATTAATTAGTATTCATAGGCATAGCCTTTCTTTTTGTTTGTTCTGATGTTCCAAAATTGCAAGCAAAAATGCCTGCCATTTAATTATATTAAATCAGATATGTGAACAACAGAATTCTGGCGTCAAGGACTGTATTAGCAAATTGTGCCAATTACAAACACACAGCAAGTACCATGCACTTTCCATGTACATTAGGGGATTCTAAATCATATAGTGGCATAGTAACAAATACAGCTAGCATGGTATGACTGTCACATTTTCCACACATTCATTTTTAACTACTTTGCCTTTAAAAAAAATACAGTATGCTGTAAGCCTACACATAAAATGCTTCCCAAAATATAAGAGATAATTATATGCTTAAGGATTAATATGCAAACACTCTTCTTCAGATATTTATGAACACTTATTTTCCCTCATGGGAAGCTAGCCAAGAGGGAAAGATATACTGCATTTTGGGAAGTCATCCATTTTTAATAAATGAGGCAATGCCCTATCAAAAACTACAAAAATAAAGTTATCAGATTTCTTGTGATCAAAATGAACAACCGAAATTAAAACGAAATTCTAAAATGACAATATTCATCACATAGTGCCCATTAAAAAGCAATGTTTGAAAAAACAAAATCTGCTATAAGAATAAATGTTGTCAGTCATCAAGAAACATTCAATTTTAATTGATTCTGTAGAAATATGTATATTTCTTTCCTAAATATATATTTAAAATGATAATTATTATGGTTTGATTAAAATCTGCAACCTAGTTAGCTATTTATTAGTTCCATTTGCTCTGTAAGTCTTTTCATTATTTTTTGGCTTAATTGACCATTTTTATAATTCTATGTTATCGCCTCTGCTGACTTATTATTTATATATTAATAAAAATTAGTGGTTTTCCTGGGAAATCTAATATATACATGTGTTTATACATTTGTGTGCATGTATATGTGTGTGTATATGTATATATATCTAAGTTTATGCTCAAACAATATTACACCACCTCATATGTAGTAAGGACTTTATAATAGTGTATTCCTAATTCCTACCTCTTATCCTTTGTTGTTCCAAGTCATATATTTTTAATTTATAAATATTCCATAAACACAGAATACATTGATATTACCGTTAGCTTCAGTCAGTTATCTTTAGAGTAGATAAAATGAAAAAAAAACTTATAAATTTAATTTACTTAATTTATTTCTTTTCAAAGGCTCTTTATATTTTGTGTAAATCTAAATTTCTGATATTCTCTCTGTCTGAAGAACTTTCTTGAACACTTTTTTTTCAAGTTAGCTTACTAGCAATAAATTTATTTTTTGCTTGTTTGAGAAAAAAAATATTTCTCCTTAACTTTTGGATGATATTTTTATTGGGTACAGAATTCTAGATTGACAGTCTTTCTTTTTCTTCCAGTACTCGAAAGATGTCCCTAGATTGTATGCTTTTTGCATGGTTTCTGATGAAAAATCTTCTGTAATTCTTACCATTGTTTGTAGGTAATGTCTTTTCCGAGATTAGAAGATTTTCTCTTTGTCTTTAATTTTTAGCAATTCAAATACGATATGCATAAGTATTTCTTGCCCCCTCTCTACCCCATGCTTTTCTGAGCTTCTTAATTGTGTGCTTTGGTGACCATTCATTAATTTTGAAAAATTCTCAGTGATTTTGTTTCAAGTAAGACTTTTGTTTCAAGTAAGACATTTACTCTCTTCTCCACCTAGGATTCTAATTATTCATATGTTAGATTGTTTAATATTGTTCCTTAACTCATGTATGCTCTGTCTTTTTTCACTTTTTTTTCTTTGTGTATCAGATTGGGTAATATTTATTGACTTACCTCTGAGCTCACTGATCTTTTCCGTGGTTATGTAAAGTATACTGAAGACAGTTTTCATCTCTATTCTTGTGTTTTATATTTCTAGCATTTTCATCTAATTTTTATAGTTTTTAAAAAACATCCTTTTGTTCTTACATGTGCTCTACATTTTCATTAAGAGCCTTTAACATAATAATTTTAGTTATTTTAACTTCTTTCTCTGATATTTCTAATATCCAATGTCATATCTGAGTGGTTCTGATGATTGCTTTGTTTTGTAAATCTTTCGTTTTCTTTTATTTATTTATTTGTTTGTTTATTTATTTATTTATTTATTTATTTATCTGCTTTGTAATTTTTTGTTGGACACATTTTTTAGGACAGTAGATACTGAGTTAAATAATTTTCTATAATTGGATATGTTATGCTTATCCTGATGTTAGGCTTTTAGTGTGGAGGACTGTATTACTATACTCAGAAGTTAGGCTGGGTTTTCAGTTTGTAACACAGGTTTCAAATTTCTCTAGTTATAGGATATGAACTAGTTTTTCAGAGTTTTTTATTAATTAAAATTTTCTCCCTATAGAGAATACATCTCTCTAGCTGCAGTCCATCGTTATAATTACCGATGCTATTGACATGGTGGTGGGAGGTAGGGGCAGGGGAAATATTCTCTAATGTTCTGATTAAGCCTCATGCTTTGCTTCATACATATTCCTTCTCTTTCTTCAAAAGTAGAACTTCATTCTTTCTCTGTTTCTTTTCTCTAGATTTAATTGGTTTCCAACGGTACCCTAATTAAAAGTTTTGTTGCTCTTTTCCTTGTCGACTATCTTCCTATGAAGGAATTAAGGAAGATGAATTCAAGTGGGGGTTTTGACAGTGGCTGCTGTTCCTTCCTCCTGACAAGTGTCTGCTGTTCCTTCCTCCTGACAAGTGTCATGATGGAAGCCTTCTCAAGATTCCAAATAATCTTCTCCATGAGTATCTGATGGGGTTCATGAAGGAATAATTTGTTAGTGGGTTCAGGCCTCACCTATATAGAGAGTCACAAATGAATTTACATCTCCTATTAATAAACATTGCCCTTTAGTAATTCATTAAAATTTTAGCTGACTTTTCTTATCGGCTTATAAGGCATCTGATGGAATTTGACTCAGGTATGCAAAAGTTTGGTTTCTTTTTATCCATAAAATTTTTGCCCTGAAGTTAAAATTTTCTAACAGAGTCAAGAAAAAGTTATTAATTTAAATTTTGAAATTTCTTTTTGTGTGTGTGAGATCAGTGTTCTTTTCTGCTTTCTATACTGCTAATATGAGACAGAAAGCTTATCAATGTTTTTAGTATACCCATTCTAGTAGAGGTGAAGTGGTATCTCATTGTGTTTTTAAATACATTGCATTTTTTGAAGGCCAATGATATTGAGCATATTTTTAAGTGGTTGTCAGTCATTTGTACATTTGTTATGGAGTTGAAAAAAACTTTATACTCAAGTTTTTTTAGACATTGATTAATTGGGTTGTTTATTATTATTTGTAAGAGCTCATTGCATATTTTAGATATAAGTCTTCTGTCATATTGATGTATTGCAAATATTTTCTCGTTGGCTGTGGCTTTGTATTTTATTTTTTAAGTGTGTCCTTTGATGAAAAGAAGGTTTAATTTCTATGGATTTCTTGGGGTTTTGTATGTATCCTTTAAAAAAGTCATTGCCTACTCTAATAACAAAAACATTGTCTTATTTTTTTTTGTAGGTGCTTCATGATTTTAGATTTCATGTTTAAGTCTATGATCCATCTTAAATTAATTTTTGTGTGTGGTACAATGTAGAAGTCAAGGTTCAATTTTTTTTCTCCTAAACATTTATGTTTGTTATTTCTAGCATCATTAGCTGAGAAGACTATTCCTCCTTCCATTGAATGATGTTGGTACCTTTGTTGAAAATCAGTTGACCACATATATTTGTGCCTATTGCGGGACTCCATATTCTTTTCATTAATATATTTATCCATCCTTAAGTCAATGCCACACAAATGTGATTACTATAAATTGATTATAAGTCTTTGATCTTTAATGATGCACTGACTTTGGGTAATGTTTTATGCTGTGGTAAGAGAGAATTGCTGTTGAATTCATAAGACTCAGTCTTGTATCTGTTTCAACTTCACTAGCCAAGAAATGAAACCAAGACTTTTATATTTGAGCTCTTCTACATTTTCTCCCCTTCCCTTTTCTTTTTTTATTTTCTTTCCCTCTTTATTTATTTTAGAAATTAAAATATAATAGTCACCTTGCCTATAAATAATCTAAAAATGCTTTGAAACAGCATTGCTCTCTATATAAAGATTTGGTATTTACTTTATGCTTCTTTAGAAGCTTCAGATATTTTTGTTTTTGATTTTGACTTAAAGACAAGAACTAGAGACACAAAGCTATAGAAGAATGACAGTTGTATTTAAATTAAAATGGGGCCTTTTTCTCTGCATCACACAATACCTCTATTTATGGTCAGATAAAACTCAATTAGTTATTAATTGATAGGCATTAAAATTCATTAACTCTGTGTTTGAGGCCTGGACTATAATTAACTGTCATTTTTACCTTTTGTTCTGAAATCTCTAGGTAAAAGATCCCATTGCTTATAAGAAGAAAGGAAACAGTTTTATATTCTGTAGTTAGAAGAAAGGTCTTCAGAAGCCTGGATGACTGAGCTACCAAAATGTCTGATCATAACCAAGAGGCACTTCCAAATTTTCATAAACTATTTTCCTGTATGAAGTTTATTTTTGACGTATTTGAAAAGGTAAAAATAGTAATAGTCTACAATGTTCTGCTTTTATGATATTTACACCTTAAATCACACTTTGTATATGTTTTTAACCTAATCAAAACTTATATTCGAACTTAAGACCCTCACAAAGTACTCTATAAATAAGCACTTTCAAATAAATAGTTTGAAAATTGTCCATTTTAAACTAAATGTATTAAAATCACTATATATTTTCTTAAAAGACACCTTACAAAGGAGTGGTAAAATAAATTACCTCAGATGAAGTAAGAATTTTCTTACTTCAGCATGATATTTGGACAGATTTATAGTAATAGTTATAATGGAGCTTTGGTACATATAATCTACAAAAATAATGCAAAAAGTAACTATTATTCTGTATTATCTCAAGTTCTTAAAAAGCTGAGTATGAGATGAATTATGTATGCACAGACTTCATTTAAGTGATGATTTTAACCCATTTTTCAGTGATTCCATCCCTAGGCAGACTCAGAAAAAAGAGAAAGTTGTGTGAAATGAAGAAATGGAGAAAATAAAATTTAGAGAAAAGCATTAATAACTACTAGTCTCTCCACTTCTTCACTCTTTAAATTGAACAACTGGGGCCCCATGATTTAAATGACATTTCTGAAGCCATAATTTTAGTAAGTGCCAGAATTGTAGAGCAAATCTGTTTTCTTAGTTCATAACTAGTTTTCTCCAGGACATATAAACTTAATTCTGAATTTATAATTGAATCTAAAAAATTATCATTAATTTTTCTACTAATCTGGTTATACTAGATGACTCAAGCTCCCAGAAGATAATAACTACATGTGATGCTCATAGTTGATATTTATTCTAGTGCTATTTCATTCAAGACACTATTCTAAGTACTTATATCTATTATATAATTTAACCCCTATATTAGTTCTGTGAAATAAGTCCTATTATTTTCACTTCACAGATGAAAACACTGAGGTTGAGAGAGGTTAAGTAACCTGCCCTAAGCCCATTAGCTAAGAAATGAAGGTCTATATTTAAAAGCTCCTAACCTGGACACATAAATGTTTATGCATGACAGTAACTGATTTTGGTTAAGTGATGATATTCATGAGTCCAATTCTATAATATCAGCATTATTTGGAAATTTCTCCAAATTTTAGAGATATTTTCAAATAATCACCTATTAAATTACAAATTAGATAATTTCCTCTTAGGTCTAGCTCTTTAGATCCTCACTAGTGCTTAAGTTAGGAAGGGTTGAAGAATAGTTCAGAGACCTACTCAACATGAGATGGGGGAGGATGGAGAATACGGAAGTTGCTGACTGACTTTCATACAAAGATATATGATGGTTAATGACCTGATGTGGAGGAGTAGAGAATATTACAGAAGAAGAAAGCTAAGTTTCTATTGCTAGAAGGATAGTGTGAATTTTTCCAAGGGGGGCTGGCTAAGTGAGTCCTTGAGAAAAGGAAGGAATTTAAATTAATCCATGTCTGGAGGGACATGTTCTTCTCAACAGACAGTTCATGTTGAATGGATTGCTGGAAGCCAGAAGCTGAAGAGCAGTTATGAAAACTAAAAAGGACATTTCTGTACCTGGAAACAATGAATAGATAACAGGAAGAATGATACTATGGACTAAATTATGCTCCATTTCCCCCAATTTATCTATTGAAGTTTTAAACTCAAATGTGATGGTATTTAGAGATGAGATCTTTGGGAGATAATTGATTTCATATGAGGTCATGAAGGTGGGGCCCTCATAATGGGATTTGTGTCTTTTAAGAAGAGACACCAGAAAGTGTCTCGATCCCCAATATAAGGACACAGCAAGAGAGTGACCATCTACAAATCAGAAAGTGAACTCTCACCAGAAACTAACCAAGCCAGCACCTTGATCTTGGACTTCCAGCCTCCAGAACTGTGAGGAAATAAATTTCTTTTGTTTGCCAGATAGTCCATGGTATTTTCGTATAATGGCAGCCAGAGTTAACCAAAACAAATGGTTTCTAATTTACTGACAAAATGTTTCCATGAGAGAAAGAACTTATTTCTTGTCCTTTGCCAGACTTAAAGGGGTAAAGCCAAATTAAAACCAAAGAGAAACTAAGAGTTTAATCTTTTTTTTAATCCAAACTCTCTTGCTTGATATGGCTGGGCTTGAAACAGCTTCTGATTTGGGGAGAAGATGGTGCATGAAAGAGGAAGAATTTGACCAAAAATTGCCCCGCATCCTCAGTTTTCTGAGGCTGAGTCAGATGTAAGCTAGAGAAGTTTAAGTTAGATAACATGTGAAAGGTTTTTGCTTTTTAAGTATTAAAGAGTATTTAGTTTTCCACGGATAAAAAAGGTGAGAAAAAATAATGAGATCTATCCAAGAATTAATCCAGGGTCAAAGAAGAACAATTTGACAAAGTCAATGAAAGGATAGTGATAAAATAAAATAAAGTTTCTTTCTGTTCTTTTCTCTAAAAAATAATTTATAAAACAGATACACAATTAAAATAATTCAATATCTATGATGGAAAGTCTTGAAAATTTCCTAGAGAAATGGGGTGGTGAAAAGGGTGACTGTAAGGCAATTGGTTTTGTCTGTTGGTTTGGTAAGGCTATAAAGAGAAAGGGGGCTTTGCTGGGCCTTTAAAAATGAATAGAACATTCTAAGGTATAAAAGTATGATGGAAAGAAGAGAAAAATACTCCAAGAGGACCTAATGGTAAAGGAAGAAAAACCTGAAAGCTGTTGAAAGCTCAGGGAATCATGCTTAGTTAAATAAGTCTAGAGAATAAGGTGTTTGTGGCAGAGAAAAATGAAAATAATTTTGCCAAAGCAGACTGGTACCATATGTGTCTTGTCAAGTAATCTAAATTTAATCATAGAAGTAATGGTGAGTCACAAAGGATTTTTTTAGACAAAGTAATAACTTTGACTACTATGTGCATGTAGTTAGAAATTACTAATGGGATACATATAAAGAGATTAAAATGGAAAGATTTAGAATGAAAGCTAAGGAAAACATTCACATATCAGCATGAGCAGAGGAAGAGGTTCCAGTGAAAAGCCATGAAGTAGAAGCAGTCACATCGGGAGAAAAAACTCAGAAATGTAGTGTCACAGAAGCCCAATGAGAAGAGTGTGTTAAGAATGGAGTAGACAATTGTCAAATTCTGCAACGAGGTGGACGGGCATGAGGAATGAAAAGAGACCACATGTTCCTAAAGATGTTGTGTTTTAATTTCCACCTTCAGAAAATAAAGGAGATACTTCAGGTAGTTAAGATGTTGAAAAACAAATATAATGAAACCACGCGATACTAAACACCAAGTATTTCTTGTAGTAAATCCAGACTTTCAAGAAGTGAATAATAAAGATTTAAATTATTTTTTGCACACTTAGAAAATCATATCAGGATAGTGTGCATTAACACTCAGACAGTATTTTTCTTAATGTTATTTTAAGTTTTCTCCAGTTTTGAAGAGTTGTCCCAGGTTTTGGCAGCTGAATATTTATTAAATTTTTTATTTATACATCATGTAAAACTGTCCAATTTCACCAAAAGTTATATCAAAATAGTAGAAATAAAGTCCTTGCTTTATATGTAGCTATAACTAGAATTTTAAAGCCGGGGGAACTTGCGTGCCTTCTAGTACATTCTATGAGCTCCATTTTGCATGTGAGAAAGCTGAAATTTAGAGAGGTCAAGTGACTCCAGTGTCACTTGGATAGTTATTAGCAGACATAAGAATAGAAATCAAATCTCATGACACATTTTTAAAGGCATATTTTTACAATATTACACTGGTGCTTCTTAAAGATTAGTGACTGGAAAGTAGAAAATGATCATTAGCAACAAGATGAAGCTGAAGCAGATGCTCTGGTGAAGTGAAGCTTATGGCATGGTGCAGAGACACGATTAACAAATACTGTTGGATTTGCCACAAAGAAAGTGAGTTTTATGACTTATGACACACCCCATGAAGAAGGGTTTTGGCACTTTCAGGTCAACTTTTATCAGCTCTTGCTTGAGACTTAGCTTGCTTAATGGGCTGAGCTACCCTGGGTCCTCCCGGGGCTCATTAGGTAAATGACTATGGTCTTTAGTCCTTGAGATTTGGAACTGAAGCTGCTTGTGCTGCAAGAGGCAGACTAGCAATGACTGTTAATATTAAAGAGCAATAGATCATTGGGATTTAAATTAGCAGAAGCAATTCCAGATCTCTTTTGAGGACATAAAGATATCATGTACGGCATGAGATACAAGTACGTTATCAACTATATTTTAATCAGAGACTTTGATTCAGCAAAGTCATGTATGAGCTATAACTTCTCAAGGTTTTCCTCTTAATTCTGGATTGACCAATATAAGTATTATTTTTTAACTATTGACTAAAAGATAAATATTGTATCAACATAAAACACACAGAAAATGGGAGAATTATTTGTTCTCTGAGTAGTACAAATAATGGTGAAACTGCCAAAAGAAATTTAACTCACCAGTCTCCAAGGCAGTTAACTTAGGCATCCCTTCCAATGGTTGAAATCAATTTAACATCCAAAGCACAGTGCCTTAAATTTGTGGTTTTCTTCTCAAGACCCCTAGGACTTCTGGAAAATTAAATAATAACATTTTTTAAAAAGTCTTCTTTAAAACATATGAATATGTAAAGACATCTTTCACCAGCCTCATGGCCTCACAGCCTTTTAACTGGTGGCACCAAGATGTTCCAGTCCTGTGAGCAGGGAAGAGAAATTTTAAACTTGCTGTCTGTATGGATGACTTTTCAGAGTTTAACCAGTTAAAATAAATTTTGCTGAACTTATTTCACTTTCAATGATACTTTTGAAATTGAATGTGCATGATTGCATTTTTTTTTAACCCCAGGAAGTTTTCTTTTCAAAAGGGGCTGCATTAGCCTATCAGAAAACATTGCAAAATGATGCTAATTCAAGTAAGGGTTTGTTTCTTGCAAAAAGCCTCAGGTGAAATTAGGTTGTTTAATTTCACCTGAGGCCTTGTGATGAGGAGGACGGGGAAGTATGCACTACATCCATGGACAGCTGATGCACTTCAGTTATGTAAATCTATCAACGAACAGCAATCACAACTTTGTTGCCTATATCTAACTTTTTATTTCTGTTGGGGAATTTTCACACTGGACTGGGATCAATATTTTGCTCTGCTAAGAATAATCACTAAATAAAGTGCTGTATCCAAACTCTGTAATTCATTTAAAAATATTAAGCCTACACCCTTTGCAATCAAAATTGTTTTAGAAAATTCCCAGAAAATTATTTTTTCTTGAATGATAGATCCTGTATTAGTTGTCTTAAAGGTGGAGGAAAGGTGCTATTGAGAGACGCTTTAAAAATGTAAAGCTCAACAAAATCCTTAAAAGTATAAATCTATTGCTATTCTTATTTTTCTAACTGTGAGATTTCTAGCTCTGCCTGTATTTTCTTGCTTTTTTGTTTAACAGGAAGGAGCAAGACAGAATAGTGATTAGCAATGTGATGGAAGCCATAGTTTCTCATAAGTTACTATCAAATATATACCTGTTTTTCTATGATAGCTTTTCTGCACACTTCATCATCTCTGAATCTGGAAGTTAGATGACAAAGGAGAGATCAGATGGACTTGGTGGTTGAAACAAAAATACAAGACAGTAATGAGCATGCACTCACCATAGGTGGCCAAGTAGAGAGCTCTGGAACAATGGCTCTGTTCCATTCTCTGTCACTGTCCAGTGGGATGACCTCACCCTCTATTTCTCATTTACACCCTGGCTGCCTATAAAAATAATGACAAATTATTGACTTGTGTCCATTGTTCTTCATTTGCTGTAAGACACATTTTGTTAAGTACACTTTTCTAACTTTAAATTATCTTCTATAAGAGGTAATCCCAGAAAGTCACCCTATTAGGAATGCATCGGGTATAGTGAGAAAAAAAGGAAAGAGAGAGACAAAAAGTGAGTAATGCATACTCTCCACAGTTCTTGGTGAAATTAAATTGCTGCCAACATGTGTCACTCAGGCAAATTCCTAAGCAGATTTTAGAGCATCTTAGAGTTGTTTAAGAGGCTTGCATTAGCCAGTAGCTGTGAAGATCACCAGTAAGCAGCTGAATGATTCTCTGCTTAAATTAGGCAAAAGCCCAGTTAGTAGAAAGATGAGGAGCATAAAAAATGAGCATTTCCACCCCTACTTCTACGCCTCTTCAGAAAATATTGAGGTAACCTGTAAAGATAGAAAAAATGTGTGAGGCCATATTACTCACATCATTAGTATCTATAAATGATGAACAGCCCAAAATAACAATCTCTTTCAGAATGAAAAAAAGCAAATCTAGAAAGTGTCTTTTCAGCCCAGTAAAGCAATGTCATTGCCTAACATTTAAAAAAGAAACAACTGCAGGTAATAAATATTGGTTATTCCAAATAAGCAGAAGGCAGAGGCTGCATATTATTGCCTAAAAAGCAGAAAAGTTTTTCTCTCTTCTGAAACCAGTGACCCCCAAACTCTGTCATTAGTAACAATAATTAAAAGGTGCTCTAAGAGGAAATGGATGGATGATCGCCACTAAGAGGCACATTCTCATTAATTTATTACCGATTTTTAACTTTGCTTCATTAAGACATGTCTGTTGAAGGCCATTTAGGACTCAGGGGATTTTCTTGCACTTCACATTGTCTCCATACTGGTTTCAGGGAAGGAGGATCATTTTAGTTTGTTGTCCTCCATGGACCCATATGTACAGAGAGGTGGAGGGAAATATACTGCCTTGTAAATCTTCTAATCAGGGAAGTGGTCAACTCTTTAGCATGTTCCTGAGACTGACTGAGGGGGCTTTAGGAGTCAGTTCTGGGAAACAGTCATAAGTTAAGAAAATTGTGAATCAGTCTGCATGTCATTCATGCTTCTGCCTTGGAGGGAAGTTTGAGTAAAATTTGACCCTGTCCCAGATAAATTAAGAACCTGGGCTCAAGAATTCTGAAAGCACCTTAGACTTCAGTCCCTCAGTATCTTTTGCTCTCTCTGTGTTTCCAGTTGTTACAGACTTTATGAAGACTGCCTCATGGGAGAGGAGGAGCTGTCTTGTATGTCTGAGCTTAGAGCCATACACACAGTAGAGGGTTAATTCAGAAATGTTCTCTAAATAAATTCACTGGGCAGAGGACTATTGTTTTTTTTAAAATACTACTGGTCAAATAAATTATTTCTATCATTTCTCTGCTCTAGAGCTAATCATTCAGATCTATGTTTTCCAATGAATATCTTTTGTGATGAAGCTAAAAAGACATAAATTGATCTACCCCAGAGTTGGGCTACCAACAGGGAGACTGGAATAAGGCATTTGTTGGCTGTCATAATTTTCTAGAGCTTTTCTTTGACTCCTATAGAACAGCAAATACCATATCTAATGACCTTGAACTTTATTTGAAAGGATCAACTATTAAGAAACCTCTAGAGTGAAAATTTCTCCATCGTTACCATTGCTTATGTCTCCACAAAGTCAAACACAAAACCTGGTATAAAGTAGAACCTTAATCTATTTATCGAATCTGAGTAATTGAGTGAAGTGTTAGCTCAATGTCCTAAATGCAATGACTTTTCCCATTCTTTTTCCCTTGGTGATAGGTATAGGGAATGCGATCCAAGATCATTTGAAGTAAATTCTTAAATTAAAAACTTAACTTTATGTATGCTTTAGTCATATAAATAAAGTGTTGTTTTCTTTAATTTGGTGGAAGTCTTGTAAATCATTATGCTTTTAAATATTTTTAAATAATTAAAGATAAGAGAACACCCAAATTGCCATGGTAAAAATAAATGCACAAAATGAACCCATTACCCAATACTAACAGAGCTCTGTTTACCAATAATTAACAAATCCAACTGATATTAAGAACTTAGCCCCTCTAATGGAGCAGACCACAGGGAAATACCAAGGAAGTGCTAACATCTGGCTTGTCAATGTTCTCAGTCCTTTTTTTTCTTTTACAAGAGAAAACAAATGAGAAAGCACAAGAGCAATTATATACTAGCCCTATTTAATATAAACCACAAGAAGTAAAGGTACTGACTGGATTGATAGCATAACCATATCCCAGACCATATATTCTAAAATTGGTTAACAGGAATATAAATATTATCAGCTAAGGAAGCAGTAATATATCAGCAACTGATTTTATTCTTTTTAAATACTTTACTAAATATTTAAAATCTTAATGGGGAAGAGAATTTATCTTATTCAATCACTGCTACATGCCATCTGTTTCCAAGTCAAATCCATATGAAAGAGTACTTCAAATAGCAAAAAGACCATAAAGAATGCCAAATTTCACCTTGCTTTCATATTTTATTTTTTATATCTTAGTTTATTATTAACCATTGTGCATGTAGTTATTTGAACAGGTGAAAACAAAAGCTAAGTATACAATTAATCCTTTCCAGAAGAGGCTATCCTATCTTTCAGATTCCTCTGTCTTTCCTCATAGCCTCCTGGCCACACAAATCAGGTCTCATCTCAACAGTCACTTGGTCAAAAGCCTTCCTTGACTTCTAAGACATGAAAACCTTCCTGGCCATGTAAAGTGTTGTCTGGATCATAATACTCATCACATGTAAGTTTCCAGGATGGTAAAACTACATTTATCTTTGGCACGAGTTCTATTTTTTTAGCACTCAGTGGAGTGCCTGGCACATGGTAGATATTCAATCAATATTTGTCAAATGAATAAACAAGTAAATGAATTGAAAGCTCAAATAGATGTAATTGTATCAACATCACCCTAAAGTATGGAGGGTTTTTTAAGATAATATTTTATGAATGTTAACTGGAATATACATTTGGAAATACTGTCAGTGGAACTATACACTTATTTAATCTAGTATGCACATCCTGTATTAGGTAATAGGTCTCAAAGACATGTCTATCTCAGCAGCAAGCAACTCATTTAATCTGAGTGTGTGTGTGTGTGTGTGTGTGTGTGTGTGTGTGTGTGTGTGTGTGTTGCCAGTGGAGAGGGAAGTTAGATTCTTTTACAGCTCCTTGTTGTAGATATTTATAAGATATTTAAGTTTCTAAAGAGGCATTTGTGAAAGATACCTTTTTTTGAGTTCTTGTAACTTCTTGTTCCGAAAGACTACTTGGATCTCATGAAATTTTAGACTCAGGTTTTAAATCAGTAGAGACTCCAACTAATTATTATTAATCTGGAATTCATCCTTTGGGCCTTCTCATCCCAGTGGCTTGAAGTAATTTTCCTAATTGTTAGACTATCTCCTTTCACACAACTTAAGTTGGGATTCAGGACCCTTGATGAAGGAATCTAATTATATAGTATATAGAAATATTTGAGGATATTATAGTCCAGCAAATAAAAATTTAAGGCAAAATATTGGTAAAATTCAATTCTACTAAATTGAGAATCATTATGATTTATTACCTTACACTTTGTGTAGTAATCAAAATATTTTGGTTTAAGTATGTCTGAAACAAGTATATAAAAAACAAAATTAATGTTGATATACCTTCATGAATACTAAATACTAAATGGCTTAGACAGTGAGATAAGACAAGGAAAGAATAGCTTTAAAATACCATTAACCTTTATACTTCAATTTCAGTATTTGGAGTGAGGGACTCAATGTAGTTTCCAGCTTTTAGCTATTCTGGTTTTGAACTGTGATAGCATAATGAATTAAGAAGCTGCTGTCAATTATCTATTAACCATATTTTGAAATAAGCATTATATTTAATTCTACAGTGTTGAACTTGAAAATGTTTTAGGGTTTTAAATTGTTCCCCAAGTTATTTACATTTAATTCCAAGAAAAAAAACGAAACTTTGCAAATGGTCTTTTTTTGTTTTTGTATATATTTGTGTATGACAGTTGCTTTCTTTCCTCTTCCTTTATGTGTTTATGTGTAAGTATACATATGTCTGTGCATGTGATAAATCCTATTTCATTTCACTTTATTTCTGCTTCTTTTGTTCTTTTAGATTTCAAAATAAGTAATCAAAGATTATTGGAAATAAGAATTAAACTTTTACTTTTTAAGAAAATAACTGCATTTCCTTGTATCTATTTTCAATATATCATATTAATATAGATTCAGCAATTAAAAAATGTGCTTCCAATTTATTCTGCATCATGACAAATTACTAAATACATAGACTCAAGCTTCTATTCTGCTCAGGGTAATAGTCTTCATATTAAATGCCTAATGACCCCTAAAGGAAACTTGTGATGTATCACATCTTTGCACTTAAAACACTATCCACTGGGAATATGTTATAGTAATATATCATGTAGTTAATTTCAGTATGTTTTAAATTAGTTCCTATAATTAAAGAAAGTTTAGCTAGCTTGATATCCCAATATCATGGTGATCTTTTAACCAAATTCAAGAAAGGTGAAGAAGGGAGGTGTTCGCATTAACAAGGGTTGAAGGATTTTAGTGAGTATAGTAGAATAAAAAGGGGATGAAGCTAGTGAGAATGTTTATAAATGATTATACAAAGATGAAATGGGTAGCTGATGAGAAAAAGAAGTAAATTCAAGAAGAGTTGATGAATTAGGAGGACGTCTCTATTAAGTCTAAGGCCCAATGTAATCAAGGTAACAGAGTAAACACTATTAGATAAGAGTATTTTCAAAGCAGGCTAATTAAGCTTTCATGGGGTGGAAAAGTTCCCAGAAATGATTAGCTCAGGGAGAAATCAAGAGAGTGTGCCATGGAAATGGAGAAGAGATAACAGAACCTCAAGACTACTTAACTGAGAATGTAGTGACAAAAATGATGAAAACATTTGGGGATTGTGGAAACCTGTGACCCAGATGCCAGTTATCAGTGAATTGGCCAAGAGTCCCATAAATATAGACAAAGTTGCAGGGGGCCAAAAGGCAATAGCCAGGTAGCCAGAGATTAAAAAAAAAAAAAAAGTAAGAAAAAAGAAAAGACTTAAGCTCTAAGCAGACTCTATTGTGAGAACTGCAAAAAAGTGTGAGTTTAAGAATGGGCCAAGTTTCCAGAATGCACGCAAAAGGGAAAGATGTTTGTATGGAGAAAATGAGAGAATTAAGGATGCTAGCAGACACTGTTGGTGATTTATTTGGATCCTATTTAATCCCTTTTACTGGTTCTACAAGTCTGTCCCTCCCCAGCCCCATCCTTATGTCTCACCCTTACAACCCTTATGGGTTTGATATTCCAGCAACCTGTCCTTTGTAGCATTTCCAGATTTACTAATACAAATACAAAATGGCCAATAAAATTTAAACTTCAGATTAACAAAAATTTTTTAGTATAAATTTATCCCATGCTATATTTGAGTTACATTATTACTAGAAAAAAAAATTTATCATTTATCTAAAATTCAAATTTAATTAGTGTCTTGTATTTTATCTGGAAACCTTATAAATGGAACAAACTTAGATGTAGTTTAAGCTCTAGGATTCCTTTGTAGGATCAAGTGAGGCCAAATCTTTGCCTGAAAGGGGATCCTTACTTGACTTCTTCATTCTCCCTGCCCTGCTTCTCCCATTTTCTTACTAATCTCTGTTGGTACCATGGTGAGTTAGTTATGCACAATTTGTTGTCTTAGGGTTTGTGGAGTTTATTTAAAAAGAAATTGAATTTAAAATGGAAAGAGTTTGCATGGAGATCAGTCAAGAAAGAGGCCAAAAGTGGGAAAATCACCCCAGTTTTATAGGTGAGGGAATTGTCACTTGGGACAGTTTCTTAACTTGCCAGACTAATACAACTAGAAAATGTCAGTGTTGAGGTTCAAATATAAATGTGTCTAGTGCCAAAGCCTTTGCACGTCTCCATTCAATGCTTCCTCTCTAAAGCAGAGTAACAAGGTTGTGTGTAAGATGCTCATTGAGCTCAGGTCTTTGATGATATACCACTAAGTGCCATCTACACAGTGAACAATATGTTGATGTTGAAAGATAGAGCCTGGTTTATATTTTGTGTGGTATGTCTGAGAAACAGAGATCAGAGCAATGGATGGAATTAACTGACTTCAAGGTCTCAAGCCAGAAAGGAACACTTTGGTAAAATTACTGGAGCCTAGAGCTGGGATGCTTCCAGGTGCTTCTTGGTGCAGAGGACATTAGTAAGCTCCCTGTGACACTGGGAAGGACACAACTGGAGTGGAAATCAGCTCTCCACATGCCCTTAATAGGAGAACATACTCACTTCCTCAGAAGACTTTTCAATATGAATCACTTGTATGCTGTAGGCACATTTTTCTTCCTTATTATTTAAATTTTCATTATGAAACATGCCCTGGAGCATAAAAATTACATTTTAAGTGAAAATATGAGAATTTTATTTTTAAGAATAGTTATTTAAAGATGTTTTAGTGATTTATGTAATTCCCTTTCTGTGATTTCTTTACTGTGACCTATTTTTTCTTTCATTCTCATTAACACACATTCCTTAAATATGAAATATTAATGATATTTAATAAATAGCAATAGTATTTTTCAATTGGAGAAGATTAAAAGTTTAGGGAATGTGTGGCTGAGAGATTTGGAATATATCTTTTGCATTTAGACAGCTGTGGCTCCAAATTTGGAGTTAAGAGGCAAGCAAAGAATGTTTTATTGCTAGTATCTAAAGCAAATTTTATTGGAAACTTTTATGTTTGTAGGTATGAGTAGTTTTTATAGGGAAGAGTTCTGAAAACTGCCATAAAATTTTGCCTTTGGGGTTATGATTACATTTGTATCTTTCTCAAACTTATATAAATAAAAAAGACAGTTTTTACTGTGAAAGCTTAAAAGGTTAGAGAGATATTTGGTCTGTGATGAACCTTTTATAGGTTTGATGTTATAGGAATTTATTTTTTAAAAAAGCAATAAAAATACAACTTCAGAGGCCTTGATAAAGAAATTGCAGGAAACTTGAAGTTTCCATTCAAATAGATTCACTAAAAATAATTTAATTAATTTATTGTACTATCAAAACTATCTTTAATATTAGCTAATGCTGCAATTTTAAATGGTATTGATATATCATTTATGATGTGGTTTTTGATGGCTAAACAGTAATAGGAGGCAGATTTTTCCTTGTTAAGCTGTTTAAATTTAGACTGGACACTCATATGGCTGAGAAAATACAGTAGCGTCCCCTTGTCCCCAGGGAATATGTTCCCAGACCCCCAGTGGGTGCCTGAATGGATAGTACTAAACTCTATATATATTATGGTTTTTTTTACACATATATATCTTTTCATTTAAAGAAAACACATTTATGTCTTCTCTTTGGCATAACCAAAATGCCAGCATCACTCTCTTGTGCCTTGGGGCCATTATTAAGTTAAATAAGGGTTACTTGAACACAAATACTGTGATAATACAACAGTCAATCTGATAACTGATATGGCTACTAAAGACTAATGACTAGGATGCATATAAAGTGTGGATATGGTGATTCACATCCTGGGTAGAATGGAGAGGGATGGCACAAGATTTTGTCAAGCTACTCCGAATGATGCACAATTTACAACTTATGAATTGTTTGTTTCTGGAATTTTCTACTTAATACTTTTAGACTGCAGTTGACCATGGATAACAAACCTCAGAAAACAAAACTGTAGATAAGGAGGGATGACTATATAGAGAAAATTGACACATCTTAGAGGAAATCAGATGGACCCTAATATCCATTTCCAAATCAGACACCGAATTTCAAGCTGTAAAGAGGATAGTTTTAAAATAATATGTGCAAATGTCCCTCTTTTTTTTCTTACTTAAAACTAGAGGTTTTATCTTACAAAAAAAAAAGGTTCTATGTCAAAGAAGAGGAGTAGGAGATGGAAGAAAAAAAGGGAGGAGAAAATATTGATATAAAATAACTATGTGAAGAAAAAAGTATTTTCTCATTTACTAAATGAAATAACTGAACCAAGGTAGAGCCAGAATTTGAACCTGAGTCTTTCTGATATACAGACCTGTACTTTCCCCCATTATATCAATTTTTAAATTTTTACTACTGAGAGTGAAAGGTGAGGAAGTGATTGCCAATTTATTACATCTAATAATACATAATAGATATGAATTTGGACTTTAAAGGCAATTTTCTGGACTAGTCAGTCAGATAATCAACAAATATCTTTTGGGTACCTCTTAGTTGTCAGACATTGTTCTATGCACTGTATATTACATTCTAAACAAAGTGAGCAGAATTATTGCATTTAGAAAACCTACTTTCTACTGAAGGAGACCAATAAGAACACATAAATAAGACAATTCTGTGCCTTGATAAATTTTTGAAAAAAAAAAACTAAGCAAAAAGAAAGTAAATTTGGCTTGGTTAAGAGTAAAAGTAGCTGAGTGTGGTGAGAAATGTTGAATATAGTTTGTTGAGAGCATTGAAAGCCATGCTAACATATTTGGGTTTGATCTTGCAGATCCCACAATACTTTTTTTCAAGAAAATTATATGACTAAATTTGTGCTTCAGACAGTTACCTCTACTGACACTGTAAAGATTGGAATGGAAAGGGAAGACACAAAAAGCTATGGGAATGGATTAGAGATGATATTACAAGTTTTAGGGGAAATGGATGTTGGTTGGGTAATCAATAAGATTTAACTGTGATTATCATGCTTTTCCTTGAGTTGTATATTTAGAAACTAGTATAATAAGCACCAAAGCTACTTGAAAAATAAAGACAACAAAGAAAATTTCCCTGGAGTGGGTGCCTGAATCTTTTGCTTCCCTGTTACTACTTATTTCACCATGAAAACTCTTCATTCAAATTAGTTCTATCTCTGCTCTTTTCAATCTATTTTTTTTTTCCTCATCTACATGCACATCATTTCTCACTTGGTTCTAACAGCATTTTATACAATTTTCAGCCTTTTCATTTCATGGTAAAAATGACTCAATCAAAGAAAATTAAGGCCCTGGAAAGAAGAATGCCTTTTTATCAACTTTGTACAGATGAGCAAGTATACTGGAAAGATCAGGGAATACATTGTCAAAAACCTGGGTTTCCAGTTTAGCATTTCTACTTACTAACAGTATGAGCGAGGCCACTTACATTAACCACTTTGAATTTCTGTATTCCTCATAAGAACATATACTTCACAGGACTGTAACAAGTGTTAAATAAAATAATATATGTAGATGTATTATAGAGAGGGCTGTACAGATATTAGGTTTTCATCTACTGTTTGGCTTACTCAATAAATATTTTTTGAATGAATGATGACCTCTATTAAAGATTCTTGGATCTACCCCTATAGATCTGCCAGTCATTAAATTATTTCCTTAAGCGTTTATAGCTGCCAGGATTTCAGGCTTTAATATGTTTATAATACCCTCTGTATTGTTGATTGCATTGGTTTTATCTTAAATCACAAATGTATTAAATTACATAAAATGTATATCATATTATTTTTAAATAATGCTAAAAATGATATTGATTTTTTTCTTTTTTGATAATGCCTTTTCAATAATTTTGATTTCTTTTTCTGTAAATCATTTTTATTCAGTTATCAACTACACATAAAAAACATAAAAATATTTAAAATACTCTATAAAATCAAACATAAAAGTATAGCAACCAGAGAAGGCTATCATTTGCTTAAGTTCTCATTTGGCCATGATTTTTATATTGCCTCCTACATTGTACTTACTTTCTAACACTTTTCCTTACTGTAAAATATTCAAAACTGATTTGGAGGCTTATCTTAAAAACTTGAAACTTGAAAACCATGATTATTCCTTAAAACATCTTATGGACTTCTCACTCTATAAGATTTCGGTCAAGGCACTTCATTCTATAGTTTTATTTATTTTCTATCAGATAGAGTAAATGAAATTTCATGCCATGCCTATAGATGCAGTCCAAATCTAGTAAAACTACACCATAGAGGTTAATGATGATACAAACACAATACTAGATGATAGGCTTTATGAAAACAAAGGCAAAGTCAGATATTTTAAACATATTTTCATGATCTAGCACAACTACTCATAAAAGTTTATGCTGAACTAATGAATGTTGTATGTAGCAAGTTTTAGATTATTTCATGAATACTATTGCCTACAATTAAGTTTCTTTCTAAATGAAAAAGAATGGACTTATCCACTGACTGCTTGTTCCTACCTTAGAGTCTTTACCCTAAATATTCTCTCTGAATGGAATGTTCTTCCCCATAGACTTTTGTATAGTTTGTTCTCTTGTTTTGTTCAGATCTTTCCTCACATGTCTTTCTGAGGGTCATTCCTTGATCACTTCATTTATATATTCTTTCCCTAATTACCAGTCTCTGTCTCCTTTGCCTAGTATATTTTTCCTTATAGCATTTGTCACTACCAGAAATTAAACATTTACTTGTACACTTGTATATTGTCTGTCTCTCCACAACCCAACTAGAATATCAGTTTCGTGCAGACAGGGATCTTGTCTGTAAGGATCACTGCTATATCACCACAGCTTAGAAGAATGCTTGTGAGGTATTAGATGCTAAATAAAAACTTGTTGAACTGATAAATGAATTCCTAATATCTATATTTGACTTATCTCCCAAGAATCCTAGAAAATCTTTGAGAGTAAAATTTAAAATTAAATTCTATATCTCACCAGGCCAAAGTTGGATCAAAGTCACTGAGGAAGTATTTAAATTTATAATTTACTCGGGACTTATTACAAGCCAGGTGCTTGCATTTTGTCATGTAATCATCAAAACAATTTTTGAGGTGGTTATTATCATCCCATTTTAATGATAAGGAAACTGAGATACAGGAATGTTAGATAATTTTTAAAAAATCTTTTGGGTAGTAAGTGACAAAACTAGCAGTCAAACCCCATTTAGTTTGACTCAAAACTTAGTTCTCTATCAACTAAGTTATGCACCATTTTACATGGAAGCCTTTAAAACCCTCCTGAATGGAAACAAAAAGTATTTGTTTCTATTTTACTACCCAGTAACAAAAATTTCCAAAGTCCATCTAAAACTAAACCTGTAATTCAGTGCTACACGTAATAAGTCAACCAGATATGAATGTTCTTATACTGGGAACATGTTTTACAGCACTCAGAACTCTGGGGCTCCAACATAGCCTCTCTGGACCTAAGGGCTCCCAAATTTTTTTCCATTATATTCTTTCATTCGGAAACTTTACCACATCTCAGTACATGAGTGAATCTTATCTGTTCTATATCTTCTTATTTGGGATACATACAACTTAATTCTATTAGAACCTGTGCTACTAATATGTTATGTAGAAAATGATTTGATGAGCAGCAGAAGTTGCTAACTAATTACTGACAAAAATAAACAACTAGATCCCAGGATATGAAAGCAAAATGAGAACTGACAAAGAAAACTTGCACCAGACAAGTTAAACAAGCAAAAAAGGCTTTATTTGAGACTGTTGCATTAGGAAGGAAAGATTGATCTCAACTACTTTGAAACAAAAGGTGGGAGATTTTTAAACATTGGGGTGCATTGGGGTGAACTAGCGGAAAAGTCCAGAAGGATATTAGAGGGGATGATGGTCAGTGAGATTATGTGATCTGTGTTTGTTAATGAAAGTTAGGCTCCTACCCCCCACAGAAACTGGAAATTAGCAGCACTATCTTTCTTGATGATTAAAATTCAAAGAGATGTCTCTCAGGTCCTTGAGGAAGACATTCCTGGGTTTTAAAACTGTCAAGAGATTGGGAGAAGGTTTACATCTCAAGGAGCAGAAAAAAAATCTGCAATTATCAATTTTCAAATGTAAATCCTTTAAGAAAAGGGAGGTCAGGGGCCTAGAGTCAAGAAAAACCTGTCTAAATTTCAGTTGAGCTATAGGGAATATTCAGATCACCTTGGTCTGTGGAGATAGGTGGTCATCAATGTATGCCAAATATTTCTATCCATAGAGTTGAAGAATGCTTGTGTCTCTAGTTAATATAACAAATACTTTTCAATTTTTTTCTTGATTTTGCCTTCCGGTATTATCATGACTGTAGCATATCAGATGAATTAACTGCCATAATGCACTCTAAAAAGCCCTTTTGTTTATTCCAGAGATTAGTATCGAATGAGGGCTCTTTGGGAGATGACCTCCTCATCTTGTTAACTAACCCAAAGGGCTGAGTCTCAGTGGGAACTCCAGATGATCTTTATATAGCTCCTGTAGGTGAAAAGAACTATTTCAGAGAGTCAAAATTTACAAGCTTCGGAAAACAGCATTTGTTATGGTATGAGTTAATGTAATTATTTACATAGAATTTGTTGTTTTGTCAGAGATGCGTTGTGGGAAACCCAACATATTAACCAAACTCATAACTTGGCAGGGTTCAAACTCCAAACTCTGTCTTCCTTGAAGATCTTGTCAGGATTAGGATGTGTTATGGTGGGTCTAGAGTAGTACTTGTTCTGGGAGACTATGGCTCTTACTCCTAAATCTTGGCCTTTCTGGAATCTTAGCTGGATACTTTGAGGTTTTAACAAGGTCTTTCCACTTTGGCTGGAATTTGACTCTAAAATCCTGCAGCATTGCTTTATTTCAGTATCCTTGTTCTATCCCCAACCCCATAGTGGCTGCTTCTTGGTAAATTTTGTGCAGTCTTGCCCTGTGCATGTGAAGTCTAACTCTTGACCAAAGGCTGTGAAAAGTTCCACCCAGACTTTGGGGTTCCCCACCCCCATCCTGTGAAGCTACCTTTCTACTAGGTGCCGTTGAGTCTAATCATGTCTTCAACCCCCCCAAAATGTGATTTTTGCCTCCTTTCCTTGTTAGGCCATTGGCTCCACAGTCCTATGCCATGGTAGGAAAATTACCTACATAAAGATGTCAGAGCGAATATGGGACTCACCTAATGAGTGTCCCTTCTCTCAGGGATCATAGTCTTGCACAGTCAGGCATTGTTGAATACCTGAAAACAATTACCTCGTATATAGTATACTTTTGTAGTCGTTTATAGTGGAAAGGCTAGACAAGTACTGCCATGAAACAAAATAAAGGCTTCTGAAAATAGTAATTTTAACCTTGTTTTCGGCACCTTGATAATATGCTGAAAGCTATAGATTGTTTCCTCAGCACTAATAATCATTTACATAATCGACAGCCTATATTTTGATCTCATGGGGAAGAAGAAGAAAAGAATTGGAAAGAGTACTTCTGTTAATTTTTACTTATATCTTACACAATTTAAATAATAAGCAATTTGTTGTATAGATTCCTTATATTTTTGTTATGCATCATGCTCCTAATTACTGAAAAAAGCTTCATCATATTTGCATGAAGTTATCTTTGTCAGCTATTTATATTGTAACCTTTGTTTTCTTTTTCTGGTATTTTTTTTTACACTATTAATTATTTCATACCATGAATTACTCTGAGTCAATTTCATTTAAGTAAGTCTGTAGTATTTAGTTACAATGGGATTTTGTTATCTATTATTTTAACAGATAAATCCAAGAGTTCCTTCTATTTAATTTATGAATTGATTACATGTAGATGAATCATTATAATGGTAGTTACAATTTACATCTGTTGTTATATTTAATTTGTGTGTGTGTGCTTGTTTCTCTAGTTTATTACCTTTGCTTAGTTATTTTGGGTTATTAGGCAGAGATATAGTTCTGTTTTTAATTCTACTAGTTACTTGTATAAACTTAAAAAGTAATAATAAAATGTATTTCTAAATCTCTCATCTTCAGAAATGAGGCTCCTACCACTCCTTTCATACCACACCTCAAGGTTAGTTAGTTCTCAGGTAAACGGAGAATTTGGTTTATTTTAGGCAATGTGCTAAAAACTAGGGATTCAGCAATGAGTAAGGTGGCCACCAACTCTCCTACCAGAAAGCAGCTCCCAGCATTGTAAGGGAAATTTTCAAATAAGAAAAACATTTTTTTTATTTTCTTGTAATTTCAATAATGTTCATTTAAAAAAATATTTTGGTTCATTCTTTTACCTTTCATTGAGATCTCATTCAGTAGTAGGAACCTCTGTGGGCATTCCAGTCTCATTGTTTTATTTGTGTTTCTAGGTATGCATGCTTCACGCTTTAATCTCAGTTCTATGTAATTTATGTAACTCTCATGGCTTCACAAGCTCTGCAGTTTACTTCTGAGTAAAGAATTTCTCCTGTCTTGTCTGCTTCATTCAACATCACGTATTTGTTTTGAACATTCTGATTTGTGCTCGTTCGATGGTGTGTGATTTAAAATGCTGAGAGAAATAATTGGACAATGCAATCTATGAAAAGTATAAGGGCTTAAATATGTTCACAATGTTCTCTCAGTTATCAGAAGTCCACTGAGCTGAATTCCAGACAGGTGTCAGAAAGTTTCTGTTTCTTAAAAAATGTCTTGGGAATGAATTTTTAAATCGTTGTCTCAGTGCATCATCTTACAGATCTCCTTCCATTCACAAATCACACCCTGCCTTTTCAAGGTTCTTCGGAGAAAGAGATCCCTGAGAAATATATGAAAAAAAAAAAGTATATAAACTGTCAAATGTAGTAACAGAGAAGTTCTAAAACATTGAAAACTTTTAGTTCTACATCAGATCAGGAGTCCTGTACCTTTCAGAGGTGGTCTATGAAATTATTTTATTAATTTATTTCTTTACAAAATCAAGTCGGGAGAGGGTAAAGGTTATAGTAGTTGCCCTTAAATCACCATCCTGAAAATTCAAGAGGGTATTATGATTAAGTCCACTTACAAAGACATCTGGGAAGAAGTGCCACCTAACTTGCCTTCAAAAGAATATATTTTTCTAAATAAATAAGTAAGTAAATAAATAAATAAATAAATACCAAGATGTAGTCTTCTTCAGAAAAACTTTATTTTATATATCTGAAAGCTTCACAATGTATATTCAGATATAAAATATTCAATTATGTCTTGTGAAATATAATGATTATTTATCTATTTTATTGAGCTTATTTTTTTCCCAATTATAATTCACTTCTTTTCTCCACAATATACTTTTTAACAGTTTCCCACTGTCATTGTTCTAAGAAATATTGTTTGAGGAGCCTTGCCTTAGGGAAATGTTTCTCAAGAAGCCTATGACTTTGAAAGTTAATAGTTTAAAAAGAGATGGGGTAGCAGAGATCATTTTATATTTTCCACTTGACTCTTGACCAACTGGAACACACAAATACACTACATTCACACAGAAAGAATGCTGTGTTGAAAATTCTGTCTTTATACTTTAGCCTGACTCCAGGAATAAGATAAATACATGGCTCTTTGTTTCCAAAATAAAACCAGCTCTCATCATTCCCAAATATTAACACCGATATCATTTTAACGCACAAAAATATCTCCTTTAAACTAATGTTATTGGGTGTAAGTTCACTCTGAAGTATTAATTAACTATTAAGAAATTCTTTAATTCCAAAGGGGTTCCTTAAATTGAGAGGCAGAATGGAACACAGAGTTAGTAAAATCATAAGGGAAGTGAACAGCTTCACTGGACTTGAAAGACAGATGTTGAGGGACTGCTACAAAGATAAAATTTCTTGACCATTTGGTCTACTACCTACTCTAGCTGTGCTATACAAAATTATTCCCAATGCACATTTTGAAAATAATTTTCAAATAGGATAACCAATTATTAGTCAATGGTATTGTGTGATAGCTATATCTTATTGCACCCTTGCCAGTTTAAATATTACATATATTTTTTTATCTTTGCCAGTTTTATGTAGAAAATCTCTCATTATTTTTAATAGAAATTATTTATTAATGAGAATAAATATCTTAATTTTTTCTGTGAATCATATTTCTATCTTCTCATGTAACATAGATTATGTAGAAACTAATAATTTAATCTGTAATAATTCTGTCACCTTATTTCACTTCCATTCTATCAATTGTTCTGCTTTATGAACATATTCTGATAGTATAAGGTGTAAATAAAACCAATTTGTTGTCCTATCTCAATAACCCTAGAATGTGACTTGAGGAAGAAGTTGCTCAAAACTGATGAGAATACAGTGAAAAATTGTTTATATATTCTATTTACTATGCTATTATTAATTTGATTAAATATCTTGAATGTAGGGGAAAAAACAAAGATCCATGCTATCACTTTTATTAGTTGACACTGTTTCAAAGAGGTCGTTATTGTTTTATACCAAGAAAATAAGATTATTTAGTTATTAGAAACAGGAAATAAACAAGATCACTTTTGAATATAAAAAGATACATTTAAATTATGAGAATCAATGGATTATCCCAAATTTAATATCTTGGGTTGAGTATATTTCCTGTGCTATGGAATAAAAAGCCTATCTTCTCCATCAGTATAAGTAGGTAAAATTTACCTTACTTATACTGAAATCTAGATAAAACCCAGCAAAATTATTTCACATGGAAAACTAATTTCAATGTCTTGGCATTCAGGGCATAGGGAATATGTGTTCAGTCTTATTCAAGGAAAGCCTCACCAACACAAACAATTTTCATATAACAATTTTTTCAAGTAACCTAAATTTTTAATAATATGAACAACAACAACAACAACAACAACAACAAAACAGAACAAAAGATGGATAGTTAGCTACATTTGATATACCTGTTTCTTACATTAATGATCTAAGAATATGGCCATTTTGGGAACTTGTCTAAATAGAGAAAATATTCTATCCTAATGATTTGGAAAGACAAGGAATAAGAAGGGATAAATTGAAAAGACTATTGCAATTGATGGAGGGATTTGTGAAGTATGGAAATGAGAAGGCTAGAGATATTTAATAATATTAGTGATTAAAATGTAATACTTATTATTTACCAGGCATTGTAGTTAAGTGCTTCACAAAGAATGTAGGTTGCAGACTTCAGAACAAGTTTGTGAGACTGCTGACATTTTTATCTTCAATCATGTGAATAAGAACTGAGGCTTAGAGAGTTGAACTATTTTTTCCAAGATCAAAGAGCTTAGTAGCAGAGATAGAGTTAGAACACAAGCCTATATGATTTAGAAAACTGAAAATTAATAATTAATTACTCATAATAGTCAAAAAAATAATTTAGTTATTTTACTTACTCATTTAAAGTAATATACACACCTTATTGAAAACTTCAAATAGTTTAATAAGAATTCAAATTAAAAACAGCAATCACTTACATTAAATCTGAAGTTTCACACACCAGATGTAGCCCTTTCAATTCTTTTATCTGTGATTTTTATCATTTACCTCAATACTTCTAAATAACAAAGATGAAACCATTATTCATCGTAAATCAAATTTACTGAGTTTTAATTTATCACATCACAAGATATCCTGTTCAATGAGCTCAGGTAAATATGCACAACTCTGTAATCACTACCCTAATCAAGAGATTAACATTACTATCACCCCAGAAAGTTCTCTTTTGCTCTTTCCTTTTTACTCACTCCGATCCAAGGCACTGATGTAATTTTTATTAACATAAACTTACATAAATTAGTGTTACCTGTTTAGGAAGAACTCCATATATAGTACATTCTTCTTTGTGTATGGCTTCTTTAGTTCAGAATAATCTTGAGATTCATCCACATTGTATGTATCAGCACTTAATAGCATTCTATTATATAGATAGGCCACAATTTTTTAAATCTATTTTCCTTTGATGGATATTTGAGTTTTTCCCACTGTTTAGCTTTTAGGGCTAAATCTTCTATGAGTATTTGTACACAAGTGTTTGTGTGAACATGTTTTCCTTTATCTTTGTAGTGAAATGAGTTAAGTGTATGGTCAACTTGATAAAAAACTGCCAAAACATTTTTCAATATTGTGCCATTCATGCTCCTATAATAGTATGTGAGAATTCTAGTTCTACATTCTAACTGACACTTATTTTTGTTTGTATTTTAAAATTTAACCATTAACTTCAGTGTGTAGTCATATCTCAGAATTTTAATTTATGTTTTCTAGGAGAGCAACGATTTTGATCATCTATTCATGTATTTATTGGTCATTCATATGTTTTCCATTGTGAAATATCTGTTGAAGTCCTTTGCTCATATTTGATTGGGTTTTTCCTTATTATTTTTGAATTATAAGAGTTATGTATATAGTTTTAATATATAGTTTGTTAGACATATTTGTTGCAAATATTTTCCTAAGGTGTAGTTTGCCTTATTTCCTAAATTATGTCTTTTGAAAAGAAGTCATTAATTTTGATCAAGTTCAATTTCTCAATTTTAATTATATTACTAGTTCTTATTCTTTTCCATAACAGCTGCACCATTTTACAACCTCACCATCAGTGCTCGAGGGTTGCTATTTCTACACATCCTCACCCATATTTGTGTTTTGTTTTAATTTATTTATTTTAATTAGTTCCAAGCATATAGTACATTGTTAGACACCTATATAATTCATAAAATGATCCCCCCGATTGCTCCCTCCCTCCTCTGACCCTCCACCTAGCCAACATATTAATGCTAACTGCATTTCTGATGCCATGTTCATGACCATCCATCAGCTACTAATTTGTACTTCTTTAACCCTTCACCCCATTCTCTCAGCCCTCTAACCTCCCTCCTTTCATCCATCACCAAATTGTCTACTATATTTGTGAGTCTGTTTTTGATTAGTTTCTTCTTTTTATTCCTTAAATTGCACATATAAGTGAAATCAAATAGTGTTTATCTTTCTCTGTCTGACTTAAATATCTTCTAGCTCCATCAAAGCAATATCTTTCTTCATACCATTTCTTTTAGTCTAGGTGTGTTTTAATCTGAAGCGAGTTTCTTGTAGGCAGTATATAGGCATCTTGTTTTCTTATTCATTCATCCACTCTACCTTTTGGTTGGCATGCTTAATTCTTTTCCACTTAAGGTGCTTATTGGTAGGAATGTAGTTGTTACCATTCTTTATTTCTGTTTTTGATACGTTTTTTCTTCTTAAAGTAGTTCCTCCAACATTTCCTGTAATTAATGGCTTGGTGGTGATAAATTTTTTTTTTTTTTGTCTGGGAACCTCTTTATCTGTCCTTCAACTCTAAATGATAGTTTTGCTGGATAAAGTATTTTTGGTTGTAGATCTTGGGTCTTCATCACATCAAATATTTTTTGCCAAACCCTTCTATCCTGCATAGTTTCTTTTGAGAAATCAGCTGCCAGTTGTATGGGTTTACCCTTATATGTAATTATTTGTTTTTCTCTTGCTGCTTTTAAGATTTCTCTGTATTTAAACCTTTGGCATTTTAATTATGATGTGTCTTGGTGTGGGTCTCTTTGGATCCCTGGTATTTGGGGTTCTCTGAACTTCCTGGGGTTCGCGTCCATTTCCTTCACCAGGTTAAGAAAGCTTTTCATTATTATTTCTTCAAGTAGCTGTTCAACATTTTGTTTTCCTTTAAGTACGCTGATAAAATGAATATTTTAACCTTTAATGGTGTCCCATTTGCTCCTTAAACTCTTTTTATAGCCTTGGCATTTCTTTTCTTGCCACTCTGATTGAGTGTCCTTGGCTTTCCTGTCCCCTAGATGGGTCACTTGATCTTCTTTATTCACTTTGTTTATTCCATTTAATATACTTCTCATCTCAGGTAATGTGTTCTTCATTTCAGACTAGTTTCTTTTTATAATTTCCATGTCCATTTCTTTGTTTTTTATCTCTTTGTTGAAGTTCTCACCAAATTTATCTACACTTCCCAAAAGTTCATTGAGCATCTTTATAACCAGTGTTTTGAACTCTGCATTTGTTAGATTACTTGACTCCATTATATCTGGATCTCTGTTCTGTTCTTTCATATGGTTTCTGCTTTTTTGTCTTCCCATTTTGGCTGCCTTTCTGTGTTTGTTTTTATGTACTAAGCAAAGCTTCTAAGTCCCCCAGTCTTATTAGTGTAGATTTATGAAGTAGGTGTCCAGTGGCACAGCGCTGAGAGGAGTTCAGCTACAGGCCAAATTTAGCCCAAGCCTCTACCCATCTTGGGTCACTGTTAAGATTCAACAAGCAATCCATAGTTGCTCAAGAGGCCACACCAGAAACTGAGGCTGTCTCTAGTGTAAGTCTTGGTGCTGCTCAGCAAGGAGTACCTGACTTGCTGAACATATTCATGAATGTGGCTTGGGTGGTGCTGTGAGTTGGGGGAAGTGGAGTTTCAGAAAATCCTCTGGGCAAAGCAACCTCAGTTATCCAGTTTGGTGATGTTCAGACAATAGCAGCACTGTGTTCGTTCACTGGGAGGGAGGAGGGCTCAATAGGGAAGAATGAATACCACTGGCACTTTTGTACAGACAAGTCTCACCTCGGCCCTCACTCTGACAACGTCTCCCTGTTAGTCAGTCCCTGGTGTTCTTTGTGCACAGCCAAATTGGCACTGGTGCTCAGAGCAAGCAGGCCCATCACCATAAAAATCCACTCATGGCTGTGGCCCTTTTAAGAGGCTTCTGCCGCAGTCTCCATCTCACTCAGCAGCTTGGGTCTGGGCAGCCTTGTGTCCTCAACCCGGCCTACCTTCTTCCATCGCGGAGTGATTCCTTGTCTTTCTCTCTAGTTGTATGGCTTGTTCATCTAGATCCCAGGAGATTTTTCTTTTTCTTTCTTTTTTTTTTCTCTTAGCTCCTTGTTTCCATCACAACTTTGATTTATTTACCAAAAGGATGAACAGAACCGCTATTATCTACACCATTTTTTTCAAGGTTTTTTTTTTTTTTTAAAGAACACACATTTTGATAGGTATGAGGTGATATCCCACTGTGGTTTTGATTTGCATTTCCCTATTGATTAATGATGTTGAGCACTTTTTCATTTGCTTGTTGGTGATTTGTATATCTTTTTGGAATAAATGTCTATTCAAGTCCTTTCCCATTTTAAATTGAGTTATTTGTTATTTGTTGTTGTAGAATTGTAGGAGTTCTTTATATATTCTGGATATTAATTTTTTATCAGAAATATGGCTTGAAAATATTTTATCTCACTCCATGGGTTGCCTTTTCATTCTGTTCATTGTTTCATTTGCTGTGCAGAAGTATTTAAGTTTATTGTAGACTCATTGATCTATTTTACTTTTGTTGACTGTGTTTTAGGTATAACATGGAAGAAATCATAACCAAATTCATTGTCATGAAGATTTAGCTCCATGTTTTCTTCTAGGAGCTTTATAGTTTGAGATGTTACATTTAGGTCTTTAATTTGTTTTTAGTTAGTTTTTGTATATGGTATTAGGTACGCATCCAACTTCATTCTTTTGCACATAGGTATCCAGTTTTTCCAGTACCATTTGGTAAAAATGCTATACTTTACCCATTGCGCAGCTTTGGTACCCTTGTCAAAGGTCATTTGGCCATATACACAGAGTTTATTTCAGGGCTCTCTATTCTGTTTCATTGATTTATATGTCAGCACTATACAGTTTTGATTACTGTAGCTTTATAATATGTTTTGAAAACAGGATGTGTGAGGCCTCTATATTTTTTTTTCCTCAAGATCATTGTGGCAGTTTGGGATTTATTGAGAAGTTGGGCTGTACGGTTAGGGCTAGTCTTAGTTTTTATATGTAGACTTTCACAGAAGTCTATGTTTTCACTATAGCCTCTCTACCCTAAGCTGAGCTTTTGGTGGTTCCACGTCCAGGGTCCTTTGGTTCAGCAGAAGTTAAATCTTTACTGTTCTGCTGTGACGAATATAATAAGAATGGGGATGGATGATAGTTACTTTGCTGTGAAGTATATGGACAAGTCCTTGGATTTCCAATGATATGCTTTACCACCTTAAAGTAAAGACTCAGTAAATGCTCATTGGTTGATTGATTGTCTCTTTCAACATTAGTGGACTGATTGCTGGACCAAGGAGAAGACAATCTAAACAAAAGGAGTACAGAAAAATATCAACCAAGAAAAATTAATATTGTAGAAAATAAAAGTGGTTAAATCTGTTAGATTCCTGAAATTCCTAATCACAATCCATTGGTGATTGCATATATGTGATTTTCTCACAAAGTCTTATTCTAAAGAAACATTATGGAATTTATATCTATTATATTTAGAACTCTGTTCTTATAAGAGGAAATATTAGAATCTTAAATGGATAATCACTGAAGTCAACCTGCTTTGTTTTTGCATATGTAGATTTCTAAATATCTTTGCCAATAAGATTAGAAAGTTAAAAAATTCTTTAGGAGAATACTTTTATTTCCTTGAATAACTCATTGTTTTTCTTCTGAAGTTTTTCATGTAGGCTATTTAGGTGAATATTAAAAGTGTGAATGGAAATATGTTGTACCCATGATGCTACAGATTGGCATCTTCAAAACACAAGAGATATTGCCAAGTCTATCACTAATCAAGTTTTATAATTTACAACCTGTGCATACTGTGGGCTGAGAACACAGCAGTTGTGCAGAGCATTTCTGGGAAGTTACCATCATCCCAGCACCAATTATTAAAACCTCTTACACACATTAAAGCTATAAAGATTAAAAATATAGCACACTTGTCATTAAATATGGATGACTTCATGCAATATGCAAAAACAATGTCCTACCACTTGAGCTTTATCACCACCCTTCGGAAAATCCACAAACCCAGAGTCTCACATCAAAACTCATTTTGGCAAAGCCAAGGAACAACTTTGTCATGCAAAATAAACACAGATGTTCTGCACTCACAAGAGGAGATGGTGCATAGGGGATGCACAGCTCTGTAAAAGATAATGCCTCCTTACATATCCTACAGCAGTATCTTTTGTGGAGGTTGCAAACATTGTTTAAAAGAACTGATTTTTCTGTTTTAAAAAAGTGTCTTTCTGACTATAGCTGTGAACACGTTGAACAAGTTCTCTCTGCATGTATGTAGAAGTATAAGCACACAGTCTAAAAATGTTAGTTTGAGTGTTTTTGAGCTAAAGAAAAGAACTAAATTTCACATACATCTTAAGCAGTGTCTTTCTTGTTGGTGATTTATTGATTTCTTACTGTAAGGTATAATAGTAAGGAAAAATTTCTGGCCTCCTCCATTAACTGACAGTTAATGTTGGGTAGTTCCAAATGACCAGATAGCTATAACTGACTTCTCTTTGTTCCTTTCATTTTCAATTAATTGCAATAGAATATCTGCTAAACAAACATTCCTGAGACTCAAATGTATTTCCTTTAGAAACAAAAATAGAGTTGCAAAAGATGAAGAACACATGTTTTGGGTTTCTGATATGTGCCTTAGAATTGGACTGATATTTAGTTATGGCCTATTTAAAATACCTACTCAAAATAAAATTTCCCCCTTCTCCCAGTCTGTCATATAATTGGGAAGAATAAAATAGGGTAGGATTGGAAAAAGACGGATAAGATTTGGGGTTATTGTGATTATGGAACTATACAATTATTTGAACACTTCTGTCCTGAAATAATTTTAATTTAAAATATTCCTAGATCCCATGTAAGAAGAAGGGTAGTGTTAGAAGGCTAATGAAATCTCCCTATGTTCTGCTGGCAGTATCATTTTGGTTATAATGAGTAATCAATCCTAGTAGTCATATTCTAATTGGTAGGAAAAATATGTAAAAAGCATTTTAGGAAATAAGTATTCTTTTGAGTATACCATGAGTTTTGCCCACCATCTTTCACCATCTTATATATGATGTCTTTGGTTTGACAGGCAAAAAATTTCAGACTGTCCCATTTGCCTTACATGCTGGCTGTATTTGTGTTCTTTCCTGCTCTCTTTATTGCAATACACCCTTATCAATATTTTGAAAACAGACCCCAACTGTGTATTTATGTATTGCTTTATGACTAATTAGAAAAATGTATATGTTGAAAAGCCTACTCAAAAATAAAAATTAAAAACAGATGAGGCAAGGATAGAATTTTAAAGACAATTTAAATTTTATTTCTTATTATTGGTTTAAAAGCCCTCTTGTTTTTATTTTAATTAAAATTTTTTATTTGTTTATTTATTTTATTAAATTTATTGGGGTGACAAAGGAGCCACAAAAGGGAGCCAAAAAAGCCCTTATATTATAATTTTATTTTAAACTGTGGTGATGATAAGACTGAGAGCCACATGATCAATGTGACTAAATATGCTTTATAAATCTGGCTTAACCCTTATAATACAGCAATTTTAGAATCTTATTCTAAGTGCAGTTTACTTCCATACTTGGTTATAACTACCATAGTTGAATAGACACTTTATGGAAATACAGAGAGTCAAATGAGAGAATATTTTTTGCTGTGATTAATAAATCATGATACTCATTTAAAAAATCTCAACCATCCCAATTAAGTAAAATTATTTTTTTAATTTGACTAATACATTTCCATCTTCCTCGATGTTAATCAGTTTTCCTCACAAACTAATAAGAAGTTACATTAATTTTAACAAATTGCTTTAATCCACTAAAAATTTTATTGTCGACTTTTTAGCATGCACAGGTTTGAAAATCTTACATAGGTTTATTTATTTTGAAATAAAACTATCACTTTATAAAATGAGAACATTTCCAAACATCAGTTTTCAAGATGCCCTCTCTATAGGCCAAGTTACTTTCTCACTTATAGTAGTAAAGTGTTACCTTTACCTTGAAGGGACATACTCTAGTCCTGTCTTAACCCCAGGGGATATGTTCCATGTCTGAAACTATGGATAGTTTCGAACCCTATATATACTATGTTTTGTTTTGTTTTGTTTTGTTTTGTTTTGTTTTGTTTTGTTTTGTTTTGTTTTGTTTTGTTATACTATACATACATACCTTTTCATTTAAAGAAATAAATTTATGGCTTCTCTGGCATAGCCGAATGCCAGCATTACTACTATTGTACTTAGGGGCTATTATCAAATAAAATAGTGTTACTTGAACATACCACTGTGATAATGTGAAGGTGGCTCTGATAACTGAGATGACTGCTAAGTGACTAATAGGTGGAGAGTATATACAGCATGGATATTCTGGGCAAGGGGACGATTCACATCTTGTGTGACATGGAGCAGACTGTAAGAGACTTTATCATGCTACTCAGGACAGTACACAATTTAAAACTTATGAACTGCTTATTTCCAGAATTTCCCATTTAATATTTTCAGATCTTGATTGATCTCACATAACTAAAACCTGAGAAAGAGAAACCAAAAATAAGGGGAGACTATTATATTAATATTTTTTTAAATATGTTAAGTAGCATACTCTTGACAGCCACTTTAACATAAAAGGCTACATAAATATGGAATACTTTACTTTTCATAAAAGAAAAATGAGTAACTCATTTTAATTCCAACAACTGTTTATACTTTACATAAGATAATCAATAAATCTCAGCTACAGGGCTTCATGATTTCTTCCTGTTTTATTATACAATAACTATATTATGAAATTCTCTAGTGGTTTTTTTATTTCCCACTTCAATTTCTTTTCTCCAATAGTTTTCTAAAAATGATATAATAAATAAATTTCATAAATGATGCTATTGATTAGTATAAGTCCAGAAATCCTTTTTAAATTACATTTGAAGCAACTGCTCAGAGTTTGGACTTCCAAAGTTGGGCCCATATTAAATATGCTTTTGGAAATACATTATTTTTGTTTAAAAAGTCATTACTGTTAAAGTACCTTTCTTCTGACATAACTTTTCTTAAGTGACTCATAAAAATAGTTATTTGTATATTTCAGCAGTGAAGTAGAATCTGGTAAATATCATAAGCTGAGACAAACCTACAGGCAGGTGATTGTTGGAAAAGGTAACTGAATGAAATTTCTTTTCCCTGTATTCTGACTTCCAGCTCTTTTGTCTCTCTGGTCCTGGGATATAGGGACAACTAGGAGTGAGTCTTAAAGCTCTGTCAAGGTCCTGTCAGAAAGCAGAATTGGTGATGATCTCCCACTCCTCTTTTTTGCTATTACCCAACCATAGGCCCCTTACCAGGGCTTCGAAAGGGACTGACAACCTCCCAGCTTCTACAACACAAATTCATGGAATTAGAGACCTACTGTGATATTCACACTCTTAAAGATACTTTAGAAAATAGAATTAAGCCCCATTAATCTAATAAAAGAAAAAAACGAAACTCCTAAGTGGTTCAGCACTCAGAGAGAGGAAGAATAGCCTAAATAATCAGTGTCAGAGCCAATGAAACAGATGAGCCTAGGGAAAAAAAGAAATACATAAAAATTTTTTAAATGAAAAACAGCAAGAGAAGTCAAGGGAATTTGAGTGCAGCATGTGCAAGCACGCATGCACACACACACACACACACACACACACACATACACACACATCCCAAATTTTAAAGTTTTAAGAAAAAAAGAGTCAAACTAAAAATTCAGTAGATAAGATGACCAAAAAAATAATTGCCATTGAAAGTTTTGTTAATCATGTTATCTACAAAGAACATATCAATATATTTTTAAAAGTAGAAATTATACAGGCCCTTTTCTAATCATAATTCAACAAAATTAGAAATTAAAAATTAAATAGTAAAAAAAGTCTTACTTATCTAGAAAATAGGAAATATACTTAAATCAAGAGCAAATAAAAAGAAACTTTAAATATAAGAAAAATATTAATATTAAAAATTAATATTAACATTATTGGGATGCATACAAAATATCAAGGCCAGCTGAAAGAACTCTTTAAGTCACTAAATAATATAAGAATTGTGAAAAGTGTCTATTCTCTCATAGACATATGCTTGTGAACTGTTATTTTCATTAACTGCTTTAGAAGACTTGATTGAGAAGAATTACCAAATGTATGCAAAGTTTATAATCCAGATTTTGTAATAGATCACTGAATAACAAAGGACTACAATGCATTTTAAAGATTAATTCATTTCCATTTTGGATGCCTGCTGTCTACCAAGTCTAATTTTTAGATTTCAGGGTTATAATAATGAACAAGAGAGATATAGTCTCTGTACTTAAAGCTCTTACCATAAATTGGGAGACACAAATAGACAAAAACCACATTGGGCCAGGAGAGTTGTATGTGCTAGGATGAAGGAAATAAAAGATATTATGAGAGTGCCAGAAAGCATACATATTGGGAGCTAGAAACTGAGGAAGGCTTCCAAGTAAGAAGTGACATTTAGATTACAATAAGAATATTTACTTTGTTACTTCATTACTCCATATTTGTATTAGTTCCATGGAAAATAGCATTTAATAGCATTTAACAATGAAAATATAATTGCTATTTAGATGATATATTATTAGGTACAGGTATATTTATTATTATTTTCCTAATTATGCTAATATTGAATGCTTCTTAATTTAAAAGTGTTTGGGGAGAGGTAGATGGAATAAAGGGTGTCAAATATGTGGTGACAAAAAGAAATCTAACTATGGGAGGTGAACACAGTGTAAATATATACACGCCTTACTGTTAAAGTATACAGCTGAAATTACTGAATTTCATTAACCAATGTCACCATAAAAAAATAAAACATAAAAATTATAATTAATAAAAAAAATAATATGTCCCAATTGTATTTTTTATTATTTAATTACAATAAATTATAGTGGAACTTAAAAAAAATAATAAAAATAAAAATAAAAAATGTTTGAAATCATCTCATTTAATTCTCAAACCTGGCGCATTGAGTGATAATTATTATTCCCTTTTAAAGATGAGAAAACTGAACTTTATATTGTCTTTCAGCAAATCCATTGTTCTTTGATTCTTTCAGGAACTCTTAGACACATCTTTTCCTATATGTTCATTAAAATTTGTTCACATCAGCTTTGCAGCAATTATGGCACTGTGTTGAAATAGTGTGTTTACGTGTCTGGTGGCCAAAATTATGTCAACTCTTCTTTTCCATTTTCTCAACCCCACAACCAATCTCTCAGTTGCAAAGCTCTGTCAATTATCTATGAAGCATACTTTGAATCCATCTGAAATTACCCTCACATTTACTTCTTTAGTCTAAGCCACCAATACCTCTCACCTGAACTGGTATCATAGCTTCCTAACTGTTGTCCCTTTTTCACTCTTATTCCACCACAGTCTGAACTCTGTAGAAAAGCTTTTTTGATCTACTAGAGTAAAATGAAATTATGCCAGTTCTTAGCCAACAGCTTCCTATATATTTGGAATACAATTCAAATCTTTACCCTGGTTTAAAAATTTCTATATTATTTGGCCTGTTTTTACTGCATCCCAGAATTAGTGGCCTTCTTTCAGTTGCTTGAGTAAACCCATCTTGACCTATCATCATCTCAGCGAAGGGGGCTTCACTAGCAAAAAAAATTAAACAAATAAATAATATATAAATATAGGGGTAAATAATAATACAAATAAATAATAACCTGGTAGAAGAAATAACACAGAAAATAAGCCCTAGGAATAGAACAGATAAATAAAAATATAAGAAATAACAACAATGTAAGAAATTTCTCCAGAAAATAATTATTAAGGCATAAGGCAAAAATAGAGTACATTGGTTGTGGTTATTAAATATTGTTCTGGAGGGCGGTCTGAGTTTTTAAAAATTTAGTTAGTTAATGTAAATTTAATTTAATTAAGTTAAATGTTCATGATTCTGATACAGACCATTCCCAGACAATGCTTTGAGAATTATCACTTTAGGCATTCAAAGGAGAAAGACCACCTGGAATGAAGTGTGTAGGAAATGCTTCATGATAGAAAAATATTACAATCTTGGCTTCATAGAGTTGTTTGACTTGTCATGGATAGGTATGAAGAAAGAAGAATACTATGCAAAATAGAAGGCATAGCAGTAAACTTTTATAATATAATGGTTTCCAGATCAATAAAAAATTATTAGGGCTATTCAAATAATTTTTTAGGATTTAAGTTTTAAGGTTTTGGGAATACTTATATAATTAATTATCCTCAAACTGTTGTGTAAAATATTCCTCTGTAATCTACAATATATTACAATCATGTTACTTGTCTACTATAAAAGAAGTATTCAGGCTCAATGTCCTGAATTCACTTCTATCAGGTCAGAATAGAATGAAGGATTTAAAAACCATGTTTCATTCTCTGTATTGAGGTCATAAAACTGCCCTGGGTCCAGCACAGGTGGCTGCTCTCTGCGTGAT